>OY294028.1:17992243-19329743 GCA_958510845.1 Cantharis nigra
TTGTACAACTAAAATGTTAATAACTTTGCAGATATCCGAGGGTTGGATGGATTCTTAATATTTAAAACTCAGTTTGATACAAGAATTGTTCTAGACAAGCTTGAGCACTTTCTGCGATTCTCATAGGAATGATGTGGTATTAATTTATGGATGCCAAGTAATTATACCAAGTTTATCCGAGTATTGTAAAACCGGCCCTCAGCGAGCAGAGAAGCATTATTCTGGAAATGTAAATTTGAAGTCAGAGGGCTTACCTTATAGCTACAGGTCGCTAAAAAAAATGTATTTTATAAAACAATATTTTTGAATCAGATATGATGTAGGTATCTTATAAATACAATCAGTATAAGTACCATACAGTTATCTATTAAGAGCTTTTACTTTTATAATTACATTTACCATTACAAATTTTAATATAAATAGTAATCAATAAATTAAAGCTTATAATTTAAGTAGTCGATTTCTTCTTCTGAAAGTTTTCAATTATATCAATTGTTGGGAGATATAAATTCTCATATAAATTTTTTCCATACATAGAGTTTATATGGTTATAACCAAGTTCTGTCAATCCGTACCTAATTTCTGGTCGAAGTTTATTGTATAGACGTAAATTTTCCTACAAAATATTTCAAGTTAATTAGAAATTTGATATAATTAAAGAATTCAAATGTATATTTATTATGTCGGTGGTAAAGACTGAAATTCTTAAATCTCGGATATGCCTAGGCAGTACAGGGATTTCCGGCAAATAGTGGAATCGTCAAATTTGTCCAGAGTTTGACTAGGGTTTCAGTTAATCGACTAACGCTAAAACTTACCGAGCGAACTTAAATTTCATTGTTAACTATTCTATATTACCAAAAGTAAACATTTGCCAATGTATGTATAACAATAGATTATTGGAATAATGCTTGTGTATATCCTTTATATCATATAACAACACAGAGTATTGCGACATTTTCTCCCAGTTGAAGAAATCACATAAAATTATTATTTAGCTTTAAGTAAAGTATTGTAAACTTTTCTATGATGATAGATTACCTAAATAAACTAACTATAAATATGGAAAATTACTGAATTACTTGACAAGTCCAGCTACTCCAGTAAGTCCGGTTACTTAAAATGGATTAGCTATATTGGAAAGAACTAAAAGCGTTAGTCAAATACCTACTGAACAAGTTTGTTGATTCAACTGCTTGTCAGAAAACCCTGGAATAGCTCAGCCGTTTCTGAGATTCGTGAATTTCACACTTAGTTGCCGAAATATGTAATATTTACTGCTGCTGGTGCTATTGCGTCTCTTGAACTGGAAAAAAAATACATTGGAACTGAAATATTTTCTATAGGGTATTTTGGAGGTGTCCGTGAATTGTAATAATACTTGTTATTTTTTCCATAATCAAACCATTGAAAGCGGCCAGAATTAGAAATTTGGCCATAATGTTGTGCCGATTTTGCGGAGAACATATAGCCGTTATGAATAAGAATTGCAGGGTATAATTGCTAAAAATACATCAACTATGATTTAATTAATGTTTAGCTAGATACTTACCGGAAAGGCGTTTTCTGGATCTGAACCAAATGCTTCATCAAATAGAGTATTACAAGTTTTTGTTAATCTTGGAAATTCAAAACATATGGTATAAAGGAATAAAGCGGCATTATTATAAGCATACGTATTTGTTAATTCATAGTAATTAATTACATTCTAAAAAATATATTGGTAATTCATCCTATGATTCTAAAATATATATCTGTTTAAAGCTCCAAAGATCTTGATGCGGCTGCGACTTGCAACGGCCTCACATATTTGATTTTAATAAAAAACATTTAAGTATTATGTTACATTTGCGGTCAAATAGACCATTACTTACCGAAATTATTTCTACAAATTGAACTAAAACGGCATAAATGCTTTTTTCTAAATTTAAATACACTGCAGGTGTCCATAAAATAAACAGATGGATATATTCTTTGGCATGCTTTGGTAACAGAGATGCATATATAAAAGCCACTGTTGTTCCTAAGGAATGACCAATATAATAGATTTTGCTGGAAGAACCCGAAACGTTCCTAACTAATTCAAGCTGTATTGGTAAATCATGTACGCCCATTTCATGAAAACTAAAAGTATTTTATTGTATATTGTAAACTTATTCAAATATATCAAGAAATTAAGATGCGATTCATACCTAAAATTAAAATATTGATTTGATTGATCGGTTCTCGACAATGTTAAGTGCTTTTGAGAATAAAGAGTTCCTCTAAAATTTCCCATCCACACATCATATCCCGCTTCAACCAGCAGAAACGCTTTTATGACAAAATAATTATATTAACAAATTAAAATCTTAATATGAATATTTGAGGATTTCAATTACCCATTGATTTGTTTCCTTTATCTATCCATACCATCATGTTACATGTTGCACAGTGAGATAGAAATACAAGACCTTTAGATTTATTTCTTTTTGGTGGTAATCTATAAACATTTAAAATGTATCCATCGGGTGTAATTGCTGGGTGAACTTCGTAATTGTACTTATATCTATTTAATATATCATGCTAAAAAGCGAATGGAACAAAGATAATAAAATAATTATTATTAAAATATATGCTTAATATTATCTAGGTAATATTTTTATAAGTAAAACTTACTACATCAGAAAATAAGTCGGGATCATACCAACAACGAGAATTTACTTCTTTATTATAATAGTCAAGAAATGTTGGACAAACATTATTCTTATTGCATTTAATACACACAATTGAATATAAACTCACAACTAACATAAATATAAAATTTGACATACTAGTAATAACGGAACCTGCACGTTAACCGATATTATTTTAATAACATTATAATTAATAATGAAGCATAAATATTTGTGCTTACTATTAGTTTATATCTTGTTTTATAAATTTAGTAAATTATGGAATAACAATTATAATAGTGACTAATTACCTTATAATGTTATTAAATGCAGTTTTCCTTCAAACAAATAATAATAGTTTTATTTAATTTGCGCGTTATGAATTTTAATTGTGTATTATTTCCGTGTGCAAGATTGATACTATTTGAATATTATTTATTAATTTTTTTTTATTGAAAATAATAAACAAACGACATTCACTTTAAATTAAAAATGTTTAGCAATTTGCCAATTTACAAAATAGTAACATACGGAGGAGTGTAACGTAAATGTACCTAATACCTCTACCCGAAAATAATTATAATTTATTGAAAATAAACTGAAAATAAACGAATGTTGCGAAGAAAATTGAAAGATTTCGTTACAAAAATAATACGGAAAGTCAAAGAGAAAAATAAAAATACGCGTTTCTTTTAATTTTTTTAATGTATTAAAATTATTTAATTAATTATCTCGGATAGAATTAAACCAACTGACCGCCGTATTCATCAATCTCAGTTAGTCGCTATCAGGGAGTTAAGTTAGAAACAGACCGTTAAACTGAAATTTTGATTTTCATCAAAATTCTGTTCAGTTCCAAAGTATTAAATAGGTTGGAATCTTGGAATCATATAAAAGATTAAATTTTACACATTAGGTATTTAATAAGATAAATTATTGTAAGTCTCGATTCACAAATTAGTCAAGTCATTCAAAGTCAAGTTCAAATTAAATTAACGTTTCACAACCCATAGGTCATACTGACATCGAATAGTGGTTGCCAATTTCCAAACATTTCAAAATTCAAAGTTAATTTTAAAGCCTTTTGCGGTTAACAATAATAAAAAAACATCTAATGCAAATTTTTATAAATATTTTTAAATTAAATAATATTTTAGCAAACACTCAATTTTCAACTGTATCCTTAGAGCGGAGGTAGAAAAAATAAATTTTGCACTTCATAGATCGATTACGGATTATGGGCTACAAAGGAATATTATCCTACAAAGGAATTTGGTTCTTTACTGAATTAGATAAGTTGGTCAGAAATGACACGAATTTCAAATAATTCAAAAGAGAATGTTTGACGTTTTTTTACAAAGAAAAAGGAAATAATCTGAATAGTATATTTTTGTTCGTTGTTAGTTGCTATGCATAAAAAAATAATACTTGAGAATAACTTTTATTTATTTAATAAATTTATCTTTTATTTACTTATAATTATTTGACGTGTAAGTGCATCTAGTACTAAGCAGAGAACCCTGATTCGAGCTCGAGTGGAGCAAGACCTGTATTCTAACAATGGTAAACCACCGAAGTAATCTGCCTAGAAAACTTTTCCTAAATTGGAGTGATTAGTGGTTTATTAAATTACCTTCATTAAATTAATTACATCAGCTGCATAGGCAAAAATATATTTAAATTCTTTGAAGGCTAACACGAAGAAATTATGTAAGTACCTACAATGTAAATATGAAAAAATATATTATGTTACTTGCACACAGAAAAATTATTATTTGTCGTAAATATACACATAAATTTAAAAATATATATTCGATTCAAATAAACATTACTTGCTGTAACAACATATTACTTCAATGAAATAAAAGAGTAAACTTAAGATGAATTAATCATTTATTTGAAATGTAAGTTAAATCCAAAAAGAAAATCTACTTAATTCAAACAAATATTGAAAATATTCAATTTAAAAATGCAGGAATATGAGTTTGTTTCATTAGAATGTCTCTGAAATAGGAATATTTGATTCAATAATAAATTAACCGATATACATTTGATTCAAGTATAAAGGACATCAGATGGCTTTTATTTCGTTCTGAAGTGCAATCGTAATTCTGATGTGGCTGTATGCATTGTGCTGGTAAAAGGTACGTAATTTTTACATTGTTGTTCATAACATTATTGAATTATTGAAAATAAACTAAACCTAATCTTTAAAAAATCTTACAAAATTTTGTGTCGCTTACATTTTTAATGTACCTACAAGCAAAAATAATAAAATGGCGATGAAGAAAAACAAAAAAAAAATTGTATTTTTCCGCTGTTTTTTGCAAAATAAAATATTCAATCGGTTGCTAGTGTTATATTGAACCTAAAACTTATGATTTTTTTGTTTTAGATGGCCCATTTTCCAGATTTTACCACCAGTGCTACTAATCCAGGCTTGACATTTAAATAATGTTCCTGAATATAAAATATCCATAAAATATATAAAAATTTTTTTTTAAGTATTTCAAGAGGGTGTATTTATTAAGTCTTATATAAACCCTATATCACAAAAATTGCGCCCAAAGTAGAATCCTGCCTTAACCTTTATGTGACTGGAAGGGTACCCGGGTACCTTTTGCAGTTAGAAGCATTCAAATTTTTTTATTTAAAGTCGTTGAGTTTGAAAATTTCAGAGATGTTACCAAATTTACAAACTCAACGACTTTGGAAACAAAAAATATGAATACTTTAAACTGCAAAAGGTACACTGCCGGGTACCCTTCCAGTCACATAAAGGTTAAACCAAAATATCATATTATCCAATTTAATATACGATGTGTTACAGTCAAGTATATGTTATCATTATTCTCAGTAAAATAGGCTTTTGAATCAAACATACGATGCATTACACTCAAGTATACCGTATTATCATTCTCAATAAAGCAGATTTTTGAATTTCAACTATCATACACTACAGTCAAATATATTGAGTTATTGTTTTAACTAAATTACATTTTTTTAAATTAATTTTACGGTTTACTTGCTTATATACGAAAGTACCTTGCATTTGAATCAAATAATATTTACTTAACGGAAGAGAATAATTCTCTGTGTGTGGGGAGAGAGGGGCAATGCCCGAACTTTTCCTTATTTTTACCAATGTTCAGCCGATTAAATCAATATTAAATAGTAAATACATGTTACCTGCAAGAATAAAGTAATTACTTTGACAGATCAAAATTATTTAATTTAATATTATCTAATAATTATTGGCAATCATTCTGAATAATATTGTGTGATTTAAATATTAAAATAGAATCTAATTTCAAAACATAGAAAGAACAAAACAATTTAAGCTACTTTGCTTTACTTATACTAAAAAGCAATACAGTGGACAATATTACGTCCA
Source organism: Cantharis nigra (assembly GCA_958510845.1). Lineage (NCBI taxonomy): Eukaryota > Metazoa > Arthropoda > Insecta > Coleoptera > Cantharidae > Cantharis > Cantharis nigra. The sequence goes on from OY294028.1 coordinate 17,998,292, forward strand.
TCATGCACACCAACCTGGATTTATCCATCTACGGTCTCACAGATTATAATATCACAAATTTATTAATGTAATAAAAATTATTTTTTGTTTAAGTTTGCACTATTATATACCAATTTGAATACATTTTCAAATTTCCTCATTTAAACTGCATTTGAATGACATTATTATCCTCGTCGTACACATTGATTTTATTAAAATAAAACTCTGAAATTCGGCGAAATTAAGCAATATTTGTCAAATTTGTTGCAGTACAGTGTTAGACAAATCAGATTTATTCAAATATAAAAACTGCCTGTAAAAACATGTCTATTAATAAAAAAATCTTCTACTCGGAAAAATCTTCTCAATTTTTGAAATTGTTTAAACAACACTTACCTGAATTAATTATTAGGGAACAAGTATCCCGACCATTTAGGTAAGGGTTTATTGTAATATATACACTTGTTCGCTATCAATTCATTCCATTTGAGATTAAATTAAATTTCAGAGATCCTCCGTTAATTTCACGTAATTTTTCCATGTTGTTTCATGTTATTATGTGCAAATTGAAAAGGATAAAATTTGATTTATAATTATTATTAGTGTTTCGGATACTAAAATTTTAAGGAATGATCTGTAAATATGCATTTAAACTAAAAAATTAATTCGAAAGTTTTACGAATTTATTACTAAACTAATGCTGGAAAATTGAAAATCTGCCTAACTAAATATATTTTAAATTAAACGTACATGTTTAGTTTTGAAGTTTTTCAGTTTTTCAGAAGTTTAGCTTCCTCTAAAATTGAGGATTATTAAACCATCAGGATTTTCAAAAAGGTAAAATGTGAATTTTTGTTTGTGCGATCTATCACAATATAGATACTTCTTCTATAATACATTTCCAAAACGTTATATAAGAGGCCAACGCTAAAACAGCATTTTCCAGCGTCTAGAATATACATTTAAACGATTTAGATATATTATTCTCAAGAGATTTCTCATCATAAGGCACAATGACTGATACCTCCTCATAAATATAACTAGCATGCTGTTATCATTTTAATGTAAAATTGGAATACATGAAGCGAGTAAGGACTCAGTTCTTTAGTAGCTTACCTATGGTAAGTAGGTTTTGTATTTTAATCTGTAACAAATTTGTTCCATTATTCAACATATAGGTGTTAATTTGTATTGTTAGTAAGCAATTTCACTAACATAAGTAATTTGACTTTTGACTAAAACATACACCTGCCAACCTATGAGGCGGGAAATCGTAGTAATGTAAATACCTTATTCTGATCCAACGGTTAAGATCGATTTGTGGGCTGTGAGGTATGTAACGGGCAATAAAAAACCAGTTTAAATCTATAATCAATAATTTTTGAAAACAAATACAAATATAATGTAATATTGGGTAGGTATACATAATAATATATAAAATATTTCACACTTACATTAAAAGTTACATTAATAAATAAAAAGAGAACTATTTATCATACCTTTAAAATAATTAATAAAAATTTTATATTGGAAAACATAAAATTAATTGAAAATTTTGAAAATTTAAAAAAGTTTTTAAAATTGTGATAACCTGGCAATATGAATATACTGGTTAATTACTCAACTAAGTGTCTCGCGATAATATACCTACTTTACATAACCTGTGATGGTCGTCAACGAAAATTAAAGTACTGTTAAGTACATAATATGAATAAATAAAAATATTGCACAATAAAATTATTTTGGAAATAAAATTTAAAAAGAAATTCTTGTGGATTTCATGTTTGTAAACAAATATAGATTTTCGGTTGGAGATGACCCGGCTATAGTACTAGAGCAAATGTTAATCATTACATTAATAAATTATAACTCTCGCCTAATCAAACCCAAACCTTAAGATGTCATTAAGTAATGAATTCTCCTAAAGCGACTATAAAAACAACAAATCACAAACTTCGCCAGATATAGAAGTGAAATCAATTGAATTTAATTGCTATAAAAGCAGGCAATTAAAAAATGTTAAACTTTGAAATAAGTACAAAATAGAACACAACTTTGTAAAATATTTACAGTAAATGCAATGCTGCTGATTACCTTGCATACAACATAACCAAGGATTTTCCAGCTAATCTTTGCACATTAAATAAATTATAATAGGTTATTATTATTAATGATATTAAAAAAAATTAAAATGGCTTGAATATTTAATATAAAAATTAGTTAGTAGTTATAGCAGGAAAGCTTCAAATATATTCGAAAATACTTTTACTGACTGGCACGACGAATTACGTAGAATCATCGCGAGAACACAAATCGAACCTATGGAGGTGAAAGTATTTAAATATTTTTTATTGCTCCAGTGGTATATAAGAAAACTATATGATGAATTAAGAAGAAAATTTTTATGTATATTTTAAATTTACTCAATATTTGTTTACTAATATTCAATTAAAAAACCATTAAAAACATGAGAATTTTTTTTGAATATACTAAAAGTTCATACATTTGAATATTTTACTAGCAACCAAAATAATTGCTGTAATATGTGTTAACCAAGAATATTTCCCATTTTTGATTGGATAATGATTGATATAATCAGTATTATACGCGTAATATTGTTTGTAATGATTACTATAGTATAATTATTATAAACAATAGTTTGGCTGCACTATCACATAATAATAACAGTCTTAAGGACGATTCAGATATACCCGGCATGCACAGACCGGCAACGGCACGTATCGGACCGACAAAATATTAAGCAAGCATTTTAAATGGTTTAATTCACACTAAGTCGACCGACACCGCATATACACAGCACAGCATATTACACATAGTATATGTAATATTATGTCGTGTACCCGCATATTCTCTTACTTTTTTTCTGTTCTTCATCATCTATTACAGCTACTATGGCGAAATCTTCCGAAAATAAATGTTTAAACATTTTCATCATCAGAATCTTTACGATACCTATACACAGCTTTTACATGTACGTTTCAAAAACTGTCTGTGCTAATGTGAACACTCGGCAATTTGTCGGTCCGGTACGTGCTGTTGCAGGTCTGTGCATGTCGGGTATATCTGAATCGACCTTTTTCTTCACTTTGAATTAAAATTAATATTTTTATATCTAAATTTATCAAAATAAATTAAACTGTTTTTTGCGTGCAAGTACGAACATTGCTAAGCAACTCATTTCGATAATACTGCACTTTTAGTGCTAGCCTGCAAAAGTTGAATATAAAATGACATTTTAAAATAACAAATATTTGAAGTAATTTAAATTTTGAAGTATTTCACATTATTAACAATGTAGTATTAAATTTTTGGTTGATGGAAACATATGTCTCATTTGGATTAAAAGTTATGCTCTGCCATCCAAATGCAAGAATTGCATTTCAACCCAAGTTTCACTTTTAATCCGAATAAGACAATAATATTATGTAGGTAAGTACTATTATCGACTAATGCTTTGTATATTCAATCTATAACAAATTATTGATATGAATATGAGTTTATGGGTCGCTTTTAATGGATTTTTGAAATTAGAAATGAAAATATCGTTGAGGTACACTAATATAATAAATTTACTCTGCAATAATATGTTAAAAAGTATTTATTTTATTTAAACAACAATAATTATTAATTATCACTGAAAACATAATATAAAGTAAACAATTTAGCTTTAAAAATTCGATATCTAAATAAGGAATACAGAGAAAAATTCATATATACTTCTTATAATATTTATTACATTTGTACATATATTAGACAGTTACAATTTTAAGTATTTAAATATTATATTATATTATTTACTTATTTAATTAGTATTAGTTTTAGTATTAGGTACATTTAAAACATAACTAAAATATGTGCACAATAGCAAACAGTTATTTGTAAATTTTGTTACAGTTAAAACTTTGACGTGTATTAAACAACAGACGAAAAAAATTAAGTTAAATTTTAATATCAAGTTTACATCAACGAATTTCTGCTTAAGTACATGCATTTGCAATTTTATATCAATTTTTAAGTAGTTTTTATGGTTTAACCTATGTTGGCAGAATTTAATAATACAATTTCTAATTTATTTTATTTTTAAAATCCTCAACGTTAAGTATAAATATTATTTTATTTATAATAATAAATTATTTAACTACGTATAATAATAAATATTACAACATTACTGTATCAATTAAAATTTCAATTAGGAAAGTATCTATAAGATTAATTTATCAGTATTTACTATGTAAGGGGATATGTCTATAAAGCACTAATGAAAACAAAAATTTTATTTTCTAAAACAATTAATCTCCGTTTCGTATAAAAGACATCTAACAATACTTTAATAGAATAAGAAGGATTTCTTTACATCTAGCTCTTTTGTAAAATTAAATTATGACATTCAATTTTAATAACCGCCTTAAAGAAAACAATTGAAAACTATGTCCTTTCTTCTATTCATTAAAAACTGATAAATTTCGTTGTTTTAATTATTTTTCAAGCATTTTAAACTACGGAAACGCTTTGTAAAATATCTTTCTAGATATAGCTTACGCTGCTAGAAAACATAATTATTTGGTCCTTTGACATATAAATAGACTAACATTATATTATTTATCTGTACATTCAAAAAATATGTGCAATCTTATTAAAATGCATTGAAGCTGTAAATTTTGAAATAATACAATAATAATTATACAACAACTGATTGTATTGTTGTTAGATTTCAGTATAGTAGATATTACAATCCTTTTTTAACAGCCTGATAAACTACTACATGCCAGTTGAAGTGTAGTAATATGTTGGAAAATACTCCTAAATGCATTCTCGTTTCTTAAGAGTGAAAAGTTGTCTCTCAATAAAAAAACGTCACTATTATAAAAGTTTTGGAAGTAGATAGGTTATAATTGCTTTACAATTTTACTTTTTGTTTCAATATTAAACTGTTAAGCAACATTTATCAGTCTCGACAAGATATTTTTTGTAATTATGCAAAAATAATAGCTATATCATTTAAAATAAAAACGAAGGAGTAAAATAATGTTAAAGAAACTCCTGGTAAAACTTTTAGCTGAATGAAAAATTGTGCATTATAAGTTATTTATTTAAAACTTTTGAAGAACTATCATGTTTTAGATAAAGAAATAAACAAAGAGTGTATGAAATTTATATGAAGTTACTTTTCAGAAGTTGTTTCAATTTACATCTCCAATACAATTTTCACATCTAATAAGTAAATGTTTCACTATGCTTAAAATTTGTGCAGTTGTTTTATTATTTTATACTTTTAAATGAATTGATGTGTTACATTGTTTTTTAAATTAAATTAAGATTAACGGCCCCTGATAAGTAATCTTCTCTTAATAATGGAACTAATGTAGTGGAACGTCTGCAACATAAAAAATATTCGATATGAAAATGGCAAAATACTCGAGAAATGTAATTAATTACACGGTTTTAAAACAAACACTCACATTTCTTTTATCAAAATGTTATTTTTTAATGTATCTTATGCATTTCATAGAACTGCATTTAAATTTTATAAATATATTCCACAACTACAAGGAATTACACTCAGAAATAACGCTTACTTGGAAATCGTAAATAATATATTAGCAAATGAACGAAACATGCACTGATTGTGGAGAAACAATAAAAATAATAAAGAAAAAGCCAAGACTCCGCTTATATATTGTTTAACATTGAAGTACAATCAATAATCATATTTTAAAATAAATCAAACCGAGAGTATTTCTGACTAACCTCGTTAGCAAGGTTGGTCACGAGACAAACTCAAATCTTTCTAAAATAGAGACACTGCTTGTTCTGGCTATGATTTTTCGTGGAGAGCTTGGTTTTTCAAATGAATTGCTGTCTATAGGAAGTGCGTCACTAACACAAAACCTAAAAAATAAAAAGTCAAATATGGAAAATGCTAATTTAAAATCAATTTCAGATATATTCAAATTATCAGGTATTGAAGCGAAATTTCTGAGGATATATTTATGTTACAAGTACTATAATGCTAAAAAATTTTGCCAAATTTACATTAACTTTTTTATTTTCATATTTTAAATAATTTTTTTTACTAACTTAATGTTTCAATTAACCCAATGTAATCTAAGTTTTGTAGAAGGTAAACTTACTCTGCTGCTCCTCTTTGAAATGTAGCGGGCATTTGCTTTGCTTGAGCAGCTCTAGCGCGGGCTAAAAGACTCATTACCGTTCGTTTTGTCGGAGTCATAGACGTTCTAGGACCTCCTGTAAGCAACGGCCGCTTACGACCCGCTGGTACTCCTAAATTGGATGCGGTAACTACTCCATTAGTAGGAGAAATTTGGATTGAATTTCCAGAAATATCGGATGTTGCTTCTGGCGGCGTCGAAATTGATTCTGTAAATGATACAATAAGTAGTATACAATTTTAAGATTTATTTACTTTGAGAATTACAAATAAAAAAGTTTGTTTTCTACATCAACTTAGCTATGCTATTTTGATTAATGTTTCATAACTTCAGCTTGGGAAGATCAAAACAACATTCTAATTAATACGATGAAGCAAACAACATTAAAAGATTTTCGTAAACTGCGTGTTTATACGTGGTAGCTGTAGGTATCTATGTATATAAAGTTCTAACTTCCAAAATGAATTTATCCTAATGGCTAAGATGGTATCTTATAAAGACAACCCGGAAAACTTCAATAAGTAACTTTAGGTTTACCTATACGTAACAGGAATGCATTTATCTAAACATCCTAATCAATTACGTATCTAAAAAATCGTAAGTACGTAATTGCATAGTTAAATTGCATTTATGTAGGTTTAATGATATTACTACTGTTTGCATGTTCTAGCAAATTAAAAAAAAACTTGTTAGTACTTTGTACCTTTCATGTAAATAAAACCTTGTTAATGAACATTGGATGGATAAAAATAATCAGCATGGAGAAAACTAGAAAATTTAATTATAATTGCTTTAACGAATTTAATTTATTTAGATAGGAATGCAGAAATGTGCACTTGGTAAACATTAATTAATTAATTTTCATCAAAATTATCTTTATTACAATTTAAGTAAAACCATATTATTTCTTAATTATCTAAGTTAACTAAGTACTAATAAAATTATATTATTTTTGTGTATAAAATATATTAATACAGTTTTGGAAGACTGAGAAGAGAGCTGAAAGGTTCCCCTTTTATCTAGAATATTATAAAAGAAGTTGACAGACTGCAGAATGTTAGTTATTATGTTCACGATATAAAAGAAATTGCCTTTTACAGTAACACTTTAGTAAAATAGTTTAATGGAATTTTTTCTTATGTGTCTTTTCACATATTTGCGTGTATTTTTTTTTATATTGTTAAGTCGAAAATAAACCGAATTATTAAATGATATCCACAATCAAGCACATAATAATATTCTATATTTTGCAATTTTATTCGCCAATTACATTAGCTAAGCAAATTTTGGAATTGCTCCGAGTGGTTACATTTTAAACAGTCAATTTAGGTTTCATTTGGAGGTTGATCTTCCGAGAGACAAATATGAGAAACGCTGCAATAATTAATAATGCTGAGCGAGTTACTGTTAATTACTACATGCTAGTATGGTGGCTATGTAATATTTGATTTTGTTAAAATTTGCAATTTTTTAAACACAAATTTAATTTATGCAATAATAATAATTGTCACCCACCAATTAAAGTAAGGCTGCATTATTTACGTTATCATATATTATTTTGACATAATATTGACTGTGGTTGATAATAATAACAGCAACTAACCACTAACGCAATTTCTTACTTTCAAGTGACAGGTAGCAAGGAATTGACATTATTACGTCGATTTTTGATGATAATACGATGACCTACATAATATTACGTTAAAAACACGTGGTATTTTACTCATATTGACGAACGACAGTCACGTGAATTTGACGTCTTTTTATCGTCTCATTATAATTTACACTCCTAATGAGATTCTTGCCAAATGTATGATTTTATCACTTAAATTTTCCATTCATTAGACGTAAATTTATTATAGTATAATAATATGTAAAAATCTGTATACTTATCTAGATTTAAAAAATAAATAATTTAAAAGTTGATTAACATTTCATTTTCGAGCTGAAATAAAATATTGGGTAAAGAGATATAACATGGCGTTTGCATTAATGCATATTATTCAAATAAAACATCTTTAAGCAATTCAAATTTAATATAAAATTGGTCCATTAATTTTGCAACGCTCGTTACATTTAAAACTTGCTCAATTTTATATATTTCATTTGTTTAGTTAAACTTTGTTGGTTTCTTTGAAAATAATCTTTTTCAACAACGCATTCGTTTGTGGGCAACATTGGACTGAAAGGTTATGGCAGATTATAAGTTGAATAATATTCGATAATTTTTGTTTACAGATAATTACTTGAAAATAATACTTATAAAGCGTAAGCGTCGTTCTCATCCAATTAACGCTACATAAAATAATAAAAAGCAAAAGAGAAATACGACATATCCTCTTTAAAAGGAAATTATTAACTAATTAAGTGTCTTTTTTTTATTAATTGTAGTCTGGATTACGTAGCGTTAATTGGATAAGAACGACACCTAAATCTTTCTTGATCAATTTTCAATAAGGTGAATTCTCGTTGTCGAATATTTCAATTCAAGACCTTCGATGTAGCCACTAATTTAATTAGTATCTATGTTATTTTTAATATATTATCCGTTTGATATTCTGGAATTTAAAATATATACGCACTCATCTTCTGTTTATGTTTTTATTGTTATTAATAGATATCAGCTGTAATTTTTGATAGTAAGTTGTATGATGAACATTTGAGAAAAAAGAACTGTTTAAAGGCTATAGTCATTATTTAGACCACAGAGACTCCAATGCAAGTGAATTCTTAGGTAGAGTACAGAGAAACCGAAAATAAACATTTAGTATCGTTGACCGGCTATAAACGTATATAATCAATTATCGACACTAATCGTAATATAATGGATAGTTAGTCGTGGTTAAAACTTTATGTCTTTAAAATTAAAATAAAGTTTGAAAGTGAACATTCGGCATATACGTCAACTTTATTTAGAAAGCCACTATAAATGCAAATTTATAGTTTCTCTGTCGTTGAAGTCAAAGTGCATTTTAACAATCACCACATTTCAAAAACTCCACTTCAAGTTAAACATAAAATTTTAGCATTAAATGCTAAAATTAATTAAAAAGCTATTCATAAAGTCGGTGAAGTAAATACGTAAATTCTAGTAATTGCTAATTGAACGAAGAATTTTAATATTAAGTAGGAAACTTATTTGTAGTATAGAAATAAAAAGCTATTATTTTAAAATTTAAATTAATTCTTCTTGATAATTTTTTAAATTATGGGAAATTTTATATACAGAAAATATAAGTAGGTACTTCTATATAATTCAGACGCATTTAGCTGACCCTTATTAGAAGAACCCTCTCTCTTTATTGTTTATTAAATGTTTTCATGAAAACAGCTAATTAAAGTGTTGAATAATACGCTACTTAATCTTCTGAAATTTTATATCCAAATAATTTTCACGCAACAGCGACGAAGCAGGAAAAATTACGATACATATTTTTTCGTAGAATCTACTTCGATATCATTTTAAAAACCTGGTTGCTTTTAACATTTACATTAGTTAATTAAAATAATAATTATAAAATATTTCAGTAAATTTTTTACTGCCAGATTCTGTATATTAAATTACTTATGTATTTTACTGAAATGATTTTAATTATTTAAATAGATTTAGGATAATATTAATTAATACCCGTTCTTATCAGATCGCAATACTAGACAAAAGCAAGCTTGCATGCCATTCGCACTTAGGGGATGACTATATGATGATCCTCTATCAACCGGTACTGGGTAGCATTGTAGGCTATGATTAAAAACATATCCTGAAAAAGGCTTATGTTCAAGAGCAGGCGAGAGACGTTGGATGAGAATTATCCTAACTTACTAATACTACTATCGCGGTATTCTAACAAATAAACTAATTTACATTTGGACTTCAACTGAAATGAACGATAATAATATAAGCCAATTGCTGTTATTTATCGATCATACATAACATACTCAGTAAGTAAGTAATTTATTGTTAGTCTGAACTCTAAATTATCGTTTACACCCACTTACAGTGTCATTAAAATTAAACGAACGGAAATTAGAAGCTTTAATGCACATTGCGCAGTTCAGTTGCAACTCAAATACCATAGTACGAACCACTGACAGGCGAGAAAATGGAAAAAATAAAATATGAAATTTCTTAAAACTTAAGAACTTAAAAGTTCAATAATACAAATTTTAATGTTACGTTAAGTGGATGTAAACAATAATTGGAGTAGCCGAGAGTTATGTATTGCAATTCAAACAATTGAAAATATTTTTTTTTAATTAACTTTTGACCTTGACTCTGTCAATTGGCCAGACTTATGTAAATATAGAACTAATTCTTAAATCCACAACGTGTTGATGCCAATTCTGCCAAGTCCGAGATTCGAACTCAGAATTTCCGCTCTGCAAATCAATCAGCGATCATACCAATCCACTGCTGTGGTTGTTGACAATATTTAAAATTAAATGAAATTGCAATTTACTTACAGTTGTATTTTAAACAAAGTAATTAATTAGTTTTTGTTTTCACAGTTTCATGTTTCAACAGTTTTTTTAATTTAATATTATTTCAGGGCTTTTAATTTTAAAATTTTGCTGTTGAATTTATTCACAGATTTGACAAAGTATTGATAAATTTAACAGAACAGTAAATTTGTTTTAATTGTTTTTCAAGTATTGTGCTTTTTATTTTACTGTCGAGCTATATAGGAAAGAAATCTCACTCACCGGTTTCAATTCCTCTAAGAGCTGGATGATCATCCCCCGAGTATTCAGGAACACCTTCCATACTTTCCGCACCGTGACTATCTTCGTTAGAACAATCTGTACTAGAATTTGGACCATTTAAATCTTCGCTCTTTCCGTTGTTTCTTTGACTTAATACTTGCATTTCCCACATTTGTTCTTGTCTAATATCATCATTATAATCCTGAAACAAAGAATGCGCTCATTTAAAACCTTTTCTAATATATTATATTACACGTGAAAAATCTAAAATCTTATTTGGGTTTTGCTAATGTAGTAGATTATGTAATGCGATACAGTGAAAACATAGATTGATGTATACCTACTTATATACCTACCAAAACAAATTTATTTAAAATTCCAGAAGAATTTCTAAACTGATTCTTTTAAGGCGATGACAAACAATGTATCGGAATTTTTGTGACAAAAAAAGCAGGGAAAAAGTGATACTGATAAATCTACAGGAAGAAAATTATGTATACTCTAGTAAATACATTCATTTCAAGTAAGACATTTCAAGAGTTTTTAAACTTTGCGAGTATATAATAAAAACCTAACAAATAGCTCACACTGAAAATGGAATCTTAAGCTTAACATTTTTTAAAACAGTTTGTGACTTTAATTATTACTAAATTTATTACTAAAATTAAATTGTTAATTGCAACTTTGAATTGTGAATCAATCAATATCTGCAAAAAATTGTATTATTAAAATACAAGCAAATGTAACAAATCATCTACAGAATCGACAATAACCGTATTAATATTTGTTGATTCATCAATTACATTTGTTATTGGTATCAAATGTCAACCGATAATTATAAATCATTTTAATAAGAATGAAGTACAAAAGTAATAAACTATGAAATGCCAATAAAACAAATTTGCGTAAATACTCGAAATTTGGCAATAATCACACAATATTTACGGTAGTGTATCATCAAATCGTTTAAAACATTCGCCTATCTGCACTGAAATTTTATAAAAAACTTTACTATTTATTACAAAGTTAGCAAGTCAGTATTATAGTGTTCACTTCAATGCGAACCTTAATAGCTACAACGATGTAGAAAAGCTAATAATATGCATTAACTCTCTTCCTATTAAGTGGTATACCAGGCATCCTGGACGTTGTCAAATCATATTGGCTTAATAGCTGGGATAACTGCACTGAGAAGATAAGTAATGGTATGGTTTTCCTTTAACCTTCCCATAAGTCCATTATAGTAAACCTTGCTTTTGACGGGCTTAAGGCGTTATTCATGAAGTGATTAATTTTGGATCGTTAAGGTGAAAATGTCAAGCAAAATTGATCAAAATAATGTTTTATATTTGCTTGGTATTATTAGTATTCATGTCCTCTTCTGAATTGCGTAGTATTGTGAAACATCATCTGCATATAAATAGTGAGCGACCTTATTGTCTAATATGATAAACAACTAATTAGAGTCTCAGGAACCTTCCAGGAATTGTTACGCAGAATTTGGTAAAGTCTTAGTTACCTATAATAGAATTTAATTTATGTTTACGAAAATTACAACAAGTTTTCCATCTATTTTTAATTTTGATATACCGGCTCGTATTTATCATATCGAAAATTTATTCCTATGTGTTTTTTACTCTATCAAAACGTTTAGGAAAACATTTCTAAATTTTTTTATGGAAAGGAAAAAGTATCTAAAAGAAAATAATAAATGTTAATGCACAATAGGATTCAACACCCACTTTATCATTCGTGTGTAAAAAGTATAATATATAACCAGAGTTTATGTTTAATTCAAGAAGAAAAGTAAAAGTTAATAACCTTTCTACGAAAAAAGTTTGTAAAAAAATTATGTACATGTGTTGCCTGCTCAAGTTCGTACAATAAATCATTGCGGTGATAGTTGCGGCTTATAAAATTTTTCTGCTTTTACCCAAAAGGAATACAATTTTAATGCGAATAGAGCGCACCTTGTGCTATACAATACTGTGAAATACTTATACTATTTAATATTTAATAACAATGATATAATAGTACGAGAAGATGTTGTGTGGAATTCAAAATTTTTCAGGTTTTTTAAAACGTTTTATGATATAATAATTAATGAAAGAAGTTGAAATATAGACAACCATTAGCAAGTACATGCATAAGGAATTTTTATATTCAAACGAAAAGAAAAAGAATTTTATTGCAATTGCAAATAGAGTAATAAGAAAACTTAATATTCATATTGGAAAGTAATTGAACGGCAATATCGAAATAAGATGTAAATTTTATATATTATGTTAAATAACACATGAGATCACATTCGACATCTATCACTCCAGCATTAACGAGGCGTCCATTTTACCTCTGTAAACTGAATTTTGAATTGCGTCAAGAAAAGCGTAAGATTATTGACAAAACTGACATAAATTGACAGTAGAGAAAACTTATATTATTATTGGTTTGTAGATAAATTTTGAAGTCACCTCTTAGTATACTGTTTTCGTACCTAATCAATCATCACCTGATCACGATTACATTGTTTTTTATTTCAATTAAAAATACTAACCGAAATAATCTGCACGTTTTATTGAGATAAATATTTTCTTGTTATTTTGATACAAACCAACATCCAAATCAAAATAAAATTGAATACTCTAATATTAGTTACATCCTTCTCTGTTTAATCAATTTGTTCTTCATATTTGCAAAAACTGAAACGACGGCGACGCGACGCACAGAAAAAGGCAACCGAATAGGTGTAATTTAGCAGCTCAGTGAGATTCCTCAGAAGTTAAGATATTAAAATAATTTATTTGTCCCCACGAAACTTTTCTACCATTCTATTTTTCTTCTTTTGCGGTTCACAGAAATCACTTTAATTTATACTTTGCGGTAGAACACTTTTTGAAAAATATTATTACTCGTCACGAATTCATTATTTTGCTTTATTTTTTTTTAAATATGTTCCTGTTAATGTGAAAAAAGTTATAATTAAGTTTCATTGCGAAGGTTTACTATTTGCTGCTATCAAACGATGCTATATTGTTTTGCTCGACATTTTGACACGTATTTGATACCTATATCAATTTCTTGTCAATGTTCAGCAGTTGTAGATTTATGTGATGCGCATACAGACCTACAATAGATTTCGTTTAAATAATATAGCATGCGACAAAAACTCAATATCCTGCAAGCTTTTTTGGTAATCAAACTAATTTTTTACATCAATATATCTTGACATTTTTCTTTAATATTGCCATTGTGGTCTCATCAATAATAATTTGAATTTATTTGGCCAGAAAATAAGAAATTTTGAATCGTCCAGTTTTACGTTAGATTGATTTAGTGCAATGAGTTCAGATTTAAAATGGAATTCTCCGTCAATTTGGAAAGATAGTTTGGTACAAACCGTCAAAATGTTTAAATAAATGAGAGATAGCATACAATTCAGTAACTAATTGCAAGAAGAACTCTAGTTATTTACCTCATTCATTAAATCATTTTTCATCCAGCCAGTAAACCTTACATCAGTTGACATAAAATTTTATATTACGACAAGAGAGTGCTTGTAAAAATCCTTAAAAATTTGGGAGTCAAAATAAGAAATTGTCAAGCCGATTTTATAAAAGCTTTTTAGTCGGTGAGTATTAAATCATTAATAAAATAATCTTTATTATTTGAAACCACTTAACGAACGTTCTTCACGCTGAAATGGTTCACTAAAATTGAGTCAGCGCTAAGCTCATACGGTCGTTCGTTGTTTCATTATATTTTCTTTGATTTAAGTACCCACTTTGAAATTTTGCAATACAACGAATATTCCAGAAAAATATTATGTTAACAATCCACAAAAATTTGAAAGAGCTGCAAAATATATCAGTAATTAATAAAACCATTCAATAACTGTTTTGATATAATTCACCAAAATTACAAAAATTATAACACCATTACTCAACACAAAGTTAGTCGAGGATTGTCACGAAAATCGCACACGAAAGTGTGTCGGAACATACAAGTTACAAAGGGGTGAAACTTTATATTAATAAACTACAAATTTAACCTCAAAGAGAAATCAGCTACTATGTCATAAAATTGTGGATAACAAACATACGTTAAATGGATGTTGTTACTTAATTAAAATATTTTTGGGTTGATATACATTAGCTAAGGTCCGCGATGAAACCTAGAGATTTGAAAGTTTTTCTCCTATAAGTAAATGTAATTCCCCACAATTCATTTCGCACTTCATCTTTTACAGAGGGGACACCACTTCAATTCTCAATCAATTTCAACATCATGAGGGTAGTTGAAAAAGAAGACATAGCTTAGAGATTCACAAAACTAATGTAATCAGGCTAACAATAAGTTTAATTTGAGAGTGTGGCATTAATCTAAAAAACATTTAAATAACAACATCCATCTAACGTAATGCTACGTTTTTAAACCTAGCTTGTTGATTTTCTCTTTGAGGTTACATTTATAGTTGGATAATATAGGGCTTCGTCCCTTTATAACTAGTTATATTTCGCCACACTAAACAATAATTTTCTCGACTATTGTGGACTAATTTTCTGCAATGTTAGTATAATTTATGTAAATAAATTTTTATTAATAATAGATGACGTTAATTTGCACAGTGGAGTGTGGAATAAAACACTAGCCGATTTATTAACGAAAAAACTTCTTAGATTTTTATTAGATCAATTTATTGCAATATTTAAAAAATGTTATGGTTGCTATCAAATAATGCAAATATCCGAAAACCATGACCTTTGGAGAAAATGATATTGAAATAACTTTTTCAGGCTTCCAGATTATCTTTTAAAGGCGAGACATCGACAATTGAAATCGGTCCATAAATATCGAACATATTTGATTTTACGAATCACGACTTGACGAATTTGTTCTACGCATTCAAGCGTAACATTAGCTATATTATTTATTCTGATGAGTTAAATGAATTTCATCCGCACAAAAAGTGCCGTTTCACACTATTTTTTAACGTGGGCTCAAGATTAATATACCTTTTATTGACAAGCCGTTGATCTTTTTATGCTAAGGTTGCAAAATATATTTCCTTTATACTTTAAAAAGTTAGTATAATTCAATTTTATATATCTCTGTGGATATCAGTTTTAGTATTCCCGAAAAGATCCCTTAGTTGCGTAATGAGAGAGTACGTTGGATTTTCACGTTCTTATTCTTTCCTTGTTCCGAGGAATATAAATCGATCAACTATAAAACATCTAGTCAACATCTTTTATACCAATCTATTACCTTTTTGCGTCTCTTTTTAGTGTATTTTTATTTTTGTAAGAGGTATAAAAGTTTGAATTTAAATGCCACTTCAGATTTCCTGCTAGAGTTCACTTATTCAAAATAAGAAATTACTATTAAGATTTTGGAATAGAATTAAAGTGGCAAGGCGAAGTGAAAATTATGTTATTATTATTCAATTAAATTGCTTAGCAGTTGCACTTGGCTGTTTTTTTATCGAATGACCAATTACTTGTTTAATTAAATAAAACAGGTAGTAGGAAAATTAATTTAATTGAGTAAATTTCTTTTGTGAGATCCGTAATTGGGTTTTCCTCTAGAAAATACTGTAGCATAATAGTAGTGAACATTATTTATAGTAGAAAAATTGCAATATATTATATGCCACATGGTATTATAATATTATATAGTATGTGTAGTTTAACAGGTTCAACAGTATTAAAACTGTTAAAATATTCAGGTATAATGCAAAAATTTTTACGATGCATATTCCAATGGAATTATATTTAAATTCAAGGTAAAACTTTTCTATTATGCATATGCACATTGTGTTGGTTTTAAAATCCTTGCAGAAAATTTTGTATTCCGTCTTGCAGAAATGTAAAACTTCAACATGACGCTATTATGCCTGAAAGTAATATAACTTTTGGTATTTCTTAACAAGATGACAGAAATTGTTTGATATCTGTATGTTGAATATGGAACATATGAACATAGATTTCTGGTTTTACAGTCTAACATCAATCCTCAGCAATGATCTAATTGAAGGTACATTACCACAAAATAGTTTAATAATTTCTAATATTAATGCAGAAAAATTATATTTATTTGTTATACGCATCGATAATACATATTTTATTTATTTTGTGATATGCTTGTTTAAAACATATCTTTGAAAATCAATTTTATTGTAATCATTAATAATTTACATATCCCACAGGTACAACTTATCAAAAAAATTCACAGTACGAAATATTATAAGCCATAGTTACGTAGATAGCAGATTTCACAATAAAACATGACAAATTAGACTACAAAATGTAGTAAAATGCAAATATTCAGAACAAGTACAGTAATGTAATTCAAGTTTTAAAAGCATAAATAATAGTTTTTATTGCTTAATTAAAATTCGAATTAAAAATTAAGTTTGCTGCTTACATTTAACTAACACTGAAATGCAAATATACTTGTAGGTACATACTTTTCAATTTTTTACAATATCTAAGTTTATTTTTATTAGTGCTTGTTCACAATGTACGTAAGACATAAGACGTAAAGTTGGACTAGTAGCAAATTAATGTAAGTGTTCACAATGTGTTTGCGTAGTGCTTATGTTCGAATTACGTTATAGTTTATAGTACACAACATTAAAATAATTTCAACTTGTTGTATTTTTATGTAAATCTAAATAAATTTGTGATTGAAGTTGGTAGTGTTTGGTTATAAGTTGAATTAAAATAAAAAACCATTGTTAATGATAGTTTAAAAGTTTATTTCTATTTATTTAATTATTAGCAAATTTTAGGTAGGTATTTACACTAAGTAGTTAAAAATAATGCAAAAAGTGCTTTTCATGCACTAGTTACAAAATAATTAGTTTGATCAGATTTTATTTTAAATTATTTGAATTTGAAATTTGGTTTTACTTTTGTTTTACTTCTTATGATCATTGTGAACACTTTTGCGGCTTATGCTAGAATTATGTTGTATACTATTATCTTAAGTTTATGTACGTCTTATGTCTTACGTACATTGTGAACTGAGTTAACTTTGAATTTTGTTAAATTCTCAGCAGCTATAAGCAGCAACACAAATTGCGCAAATTTCCAATAAATGTACGAGGTATCTAATTGCAATTACATCAGTGTAATTATCGAGTATCAAAATACTGGTAACTCGTATTTATATATGAATAACTAGGTACACTAATTAGAGGTGACGATGTCAAAACATCATCTCGAAATGTCTGCTTGTTTAAGTTTTTGACTTGAAATACATATAGTTGATCGTTGTAACTCCAAGACATAGTCAGACAAACGCGCGAGAATAATAATTATAAAATTTAAGACCAAAATTTACATAAATATCAAAATTATGAGCTTCAAAATTTATATTCAGTTACTCTCGTGTAAGCTTTTTCTTCAATTAAAATTTAAGTTTTCTCATGTTTATTTTCCATAAAAACCATTTATGCATATACGAATATCACACAACACATTTTGTGCTTTCAAAAGATATGAAGCACAAATACTAATATAATTTTCAAATAAAACTAGTTTTCCTGTATTACGTGTTGCAGTGCACAGCATCGTGCAAAATGCTAAATATCTGATTCAATAAGCCAACCCAAGCTTGTGTTATACTTATGTCAGCATAGGTTAACATTATAAGGATTTTCTCGCTGCAGCATATTATTTAATATTTATCAAATTATATTTAGCAAAATTTATTTAATTAAAGCTCACAAAAATAAGCCTTCAATAAATAAATTACAATAAATTATTATAGTATATTTGGATATCCGAATTATATTAAAATAATTAAGAAAGTACTCTCGGATGCTATTGAAAATAATTTTTATATAATATTTTTACAAATATAAAACGTTTATTTACATTGTTAGCTAGTGTAGTTGATTAAATTCACGGTATTATAAAATTTATTAACTACGAACTCCGTTTTATGAATTTTGTTTTTTCAATTACTTTGAAAACGAATAAAGCAGCATTTTATTATTAGTTATTGGAATAATAAAAATATAATTTCTAATTAACATTTAAAACAATGAAAGTAAAAAATAATGTATTGAATTTCAAGTAGTATTGCATAATATTTTAATTCAATTTAAAAACAATATATTGCTATGTTATAGGAGCAAAAACAAGGCTTTCTTGGCTGGTCTGGAAGGTTAATGTAGGATAAAATTCATTTATTGTCAAAATTCTGCTTTAGCGACGCTGATCCCCGGAAATAAAATAAAATAATTGATTTCACAAATAAACTAACCATAAAGTTTGACAATTGAATATCACACATTCAAGTTCTTTGGCGTTTGAACATGAAATACAATCGGTATAATTATATTTTTTGGTTTTAATTGAAAAATATATTATTTCACAAAGAATAACTTTGTTTTTATTCGTGCTCAAGCTTAGGCGACAAAACTGGGAGAGTGGGTACGTAACCTACTATGTAATTCGTTATTCGGATAAGTTATATAAAGCAATTTACTATCTAGATTTTTTTATATTAAAAATGCCCAAGTAAGCAGAAAAAATTATCTTTATGTACTTTACTTAATGAGAAAAATTCGAATTTTTGTATTACCAATTGTAATTATTTATAGTAATTATGTAACGAATCAAATCATTATTGTAACAAAAAATAAGCTACTAAACTAAATATTGAATTTTATTATAACGAATGTTAAGTAAATTAAAAATGTGCTTATACCTACTGTGTTTTGTGAATTCTTCTATAATAAATTATTTTGCAAAGTTTACATAACAGGTTCACCTTTTTAAACCATAACAATCCAACTGAAGTGCAAACGAATCCTAAATCTTTTAGAAGCAACGGGAATAATTAAAATTTAATTAATGTAACTAATTTTCATAATTACATAATAAGATGTTCATAGCCGCACTATAGCAGAAATACCTACTAATAAATTTAAATTACAGAAAAGATCAAATAAAATGCTTAATATACATTTACAAAAATTAACAATAGAAATTAATTATTCAAATCATCGCCAGTGTACTTAGTATATACAGATTTCAAGAAATCATCAATTAAACTAATGCGATTATTTCTTGGATTATACAATTCAATTATCAAAATTTTAATATCCACTTTTGGCATAACTGTCTTTTATTACAACTGATTAATGAAATTTATAATACAATTTTGCTTATAATATTTAATTAAAAAGTCAAAGATCGACGAAAAAACTGTAAAAGACATTTTAGGTTGAAGGTTTTAGAATAAGTATATATTACAGAACCTAAATACAAAAATTATTTGATTCAAAAAAATTTTAAATTAAAATTTTATTTAATGAATGTAATATTTTTCATAATTAATTAATATTTTACAAGGAAAAAGCAGTCGATAACTTACAAAGGCGAAAAATTCATTTCAACTGTAATCAAAAGACAACATTTTTTAGCTAAATAACAACTGGGAAAACTCAGATATCAATAATGACCGCCAGGTGAATCACGATTGGAAATAAGTATAAAAAAAGTGGAAATATCGTGGAATTATTTGAAATTTTTAGAAGTATTAGGTGTACTGTACATACATAATTTTTACTACCGACTGTTTACAGATATGTACTACATGACATCTTACAATGAATACGACTAATGTCCGCACTTATAATCAATATTTTGGTAGATCTCATCCTTGAAAACTATCTATATTAAAATACCAGAAAATGAACTTAAAATAAAAAAATTTAGATCGATTTGTAGCATTTAATATGTGTTTGTAAAATATTTAACAAAACTATAAGTACACTGTATAAAAAAAAGTGTTAATTTAACATAATTATGTCTTAAAAAGTAGTCCATATAGTCTACTATATTTGTGTGATATTTAGTCCTTATTTTAAAATTAATTTGTCCATATTTTATAATGTCTTTTATATTTCTAAATGTTATGTTAAAATTTTGACCATTTGGAGTAACGATTTTATTACAATTAATACGAAATACTAGCATAATGAATAAAACATTTTATCTAAATGTTAAGGTGTTGTTCACTAAATATTAAGTAAATTTGAAGCGGTTCAGCAGTTTTTAACCGTAGTAAAAGTAATTTTTCTATTTATATAATTGACAATATTAGCTGCGTTTGCTAGGTGCTTCTAATTTTATAGAGAAACTTTTGCTTTGTCTAATAATTTTGACATTTTTGAAAAATTGTCCACTTTTTTATTTAGCATATTTGAGATTATGAGAAAAAAAATAATTCATCTTTGTTTCTCTGTTAAATTAACACTTTTTCTTTTATCTAATCGCATTTTCACATTTTAACTTTATTATTTTATACAGTGTACTATTATATTAATTTATTTCAGTTCTTTCAGGCTTGCAATCTTTATCGACTTTTCGCATTTATATTTTATAATTTACATATTATAATATCAAGTCTCCATTATTATATATTTTAATATTTATGACCATTAAAGCTTAAGTTCTAGTTAAGCAACCACAAGAATATATTTTCTAGTTTTAAATTTTAATATTTGAATATTTTTCCAATAATTTGAAACATAAAAGATATCACTGCTAAAAAAGTAGAATACTTCACAACACCAAAAAAGCTCTTCTCGAAAAGGTATTTAACGCTTTTACGAAAATTTGCAAAGCAAAAGAGCTAATTCCATTCTCAATTTTCTAAATTAATTTTGCGTGACTATTGCAAAAGTGAATGTATCAAAACTTCAAACAGATTAATGTAGACTTCTAGACACCCTGAAGTTTGAATGTTACTTAAAATAAATTTACAACACAAATTTTTGTAAAATAAACAACTTTTGTGGAATTTTAATTGAATAATGAATTACTATTCGTAATTATAACTTATAATAAGTAATACTACTCTTAAATACGTGAAATAAATCAATTCTGTAAGTTGACAAACCTAACTAATACATTGTTTGACAATAATTTTTGTTTTTTAACATCATGGTAAGATGATTACTATACAAGTTAAATTAATTACATTTTAGTGCTATAATTTCAAGTTTAAAAAAACATCCATATATTATTAATGCTTTTAATGTAACCTACAAAGTAAATAAATTTATAAAATATTATAATACATGACGAGACATGAACAATATAAACCGTATGCACGAACATGTTGTGTTATCGTAAATGAGATCGATTTGTTGTAAATTTATGATTTTCTTAATACAAAATACACATTATATTAATTTAATGCCAATCATAAATACCAACCCGATTGTTGTTGTTTAGTAGGTATACTCGTTACCTATTTTAGAAATACAACTACTTTATAGGTTACAATGATTTAAATCCTTTACCAAAATTAATTTAAAATTTATTAATTATTTACTCCCCCCTCTTCGATTTTTTAATTTTAAATTGTATTTTATTTACATAATTTACATTGTATTTTTAATTTTTTTAAATTAAGTAGTAATAGTTTTCCGATTGAGTAAATCCAACCGTAGATCTACATTATAAACTACAAACTATATATTATAATATGTAATATACGTAATTTCTCTCAGACCCCCGCTTTCAGCAACAGAATATTTATTTATTTAGATATTTATAAATTGTAACCATTTGGTCTTTTAACAATAGTTATCTAGTATATAATGAGACAATACATACCTTGGAGCCTGGGAGATATAAAATGTCCCCAACACCGACTATTTTTGGTATTATTATTATTGTTACCTGGCAATAATATTTTTTAATATAAGTTAAATTGCACTTTGATCCAATATTTTTGGGGATTGCCCCATTATTATAGCAAATCACAAACCGACTTATGATGAATTTACAAATTCAAAAAAATTTAATTCGGTGGAACAAAATAATTTTGTGCAAGCCTTTACTAAAATGTTATAACTTATGAGCTTGAATCCAATATTCAAGTCGCATATTTTATGCTATAATGTAAAATGTAATCTATTAAATTAATTACTCTAATTTACGTGGTTGTTAAAATCTGAAATAAAATCACAAAAGCTCACGTCACCTATACAAATCGATGTTAATAAATTCCTGTCATGTGGGTTAAACATTTACAAATGTATTTTTATAGTAGGTGAGCATAATATAATTTTCTAATTTTAATTAATTGAATGATGATATTAATTATTATTATATTATGAATTATTAAATCTAATGAACAATAGTGGATTATTCAGAAATATTTTAAATTAAAAATTAAACAGAAG
This sequence comes from Cantharis nigra, assembly GCA_958510845.1. Lineage (NCBI taxonomy): Eukaryota > Metazoa > Arthropoda > Insecta > Coleoptera > Cantharidae > Cantharis > Cantharis nigra. The sequence goes on from OY294028.1 coordinate 18,021,374, forward strand.
TGATTTTAGCATTACTTACTCAATAAAAATTACTAAAATTACTTCAAGTTTTAATTTTAATTTTAAAAATTTTAAAAAAACTCAAAATTAAAGTTTAAAAAATAAAAAATAATTGAATTTTTATAAAATAGGAGACCACAGTACAAACAAATAAATAGTGAAAACAGCAGGTAGCTTATTTTCTCAATTTAACTTTTGTTTTCAATATTTCTTTCTATTTTGTTGTATTTTTTTAATATACGTTTTCTAAGCTCTTATAAGAGCGTTAATCTCGCACATCTTCGATTTCTTTCAGATCTCTTATTGTAGCTTGCTGATATTGTACTGTTGTATACTGTTCCTGATTTCAGGAATGCTTTCTTTTTTAAGAGCACTACGTTCTTCATCTTTTTTATAGGATTGCACGGGGGTTTGCATTGTCCGATCTTTTTGTGTTTTTATCCTTATTTCTTATTTAGTATTGTTTACTACCAAAACCCTACGCTCCTGTGTATCGTCTATAAGATAACTAACCTGTTCAGTATTCCATAACAAATTTTTGTTAACAAGTATTTGAACTAGTTCGAACTAATTTGAATATTCCTTTCTGTTCCTTATTTTGTTCTTATTTATCTTCAAATAAAATATATGTACATTACCTATACCTAATGTAGTTTTAATTGAACAAGTAAGCAAATAGCCAATTATTCGGTTTATTTGAAATTTTATATATATGGTAGGTATGTTTTTATATTTTACATTATTTATATCTACATCGCAAAACATCTCAACCTCAAAAAGAAAAAGTAATGTGCATTACACCGGAGTTGAGGGCTTATTCTACTTCGTCTAGGAAGAGTAAATCTTAGGTGCTTATCTCGAATTGTATAAATAAATAAAAATTTACAAATAATATCAAAAAAAAAATCTATTATTAAACAAATATTTAAATAAATAGTAAACTGCTATTAAACATAATATTCAAAGTTGAAATATTTTAAAATCGAACATTTCTACATTAAATTTGAAATAAGTATATATTTTTAATGCCTGCTTTAAAATCTATCTAGAAAATAAAGAATCGAAATCGTATAACTTCCTATAAAATGCTAAAATGATTTAATGCATTCTTTGAAGTTTAAAAGATTCCAACTTGGCCTCTGTAATAACAAAAAATAAAAGATGTTAAAATTGATAAATTCTCGACACATTTTGAAATTAAGTAATTTTGAATTTTTTTAAACTCTTAAATTAACTTCATATAATTAATTTTTTATAAAATATTCAAGAGATAAGACTTTTACTCAATTTGGTAATTTAGTGGAGTTGGGTCGTTAAATTTTGTAGTAGTTAATTGTATATCGCGAAAGCAATTTCTATCGGTAGGTACGTACGTATAGAAAGAAGATTAAAGAAAACTCGTTTGTCACTTTGGGTATAAGCTCTGCGTGCCTTGCTGTCGATTTTTAACCAGGTTATGTCATAGAGAAATGCTCTCATTATTTTTGAAATTCCAGTACACGTACTGTCATTAATCATCGTGTCTTATACAGGATTAGCGTTAGTTATGATATTCTTGGTTTTTATAAAGCGCTAAAAAGGCAAATTAAACGAATATAAATTGCACTTGATTAATAATAGTGTTTATTGTTTCAAGTTTATATTTTTATATTGCGAATTTACTGCTTCTTGTAACGAACTCGATAATATATTATTTGTTTCATAAATTTATTGCGTAAAAAATATAAAATATAATAATATTGTGTCACAAACGTACAATTTTATATTATAACAAAAGTTTGCAAATGAAATTATAAAATTGTTTCGCTTTATATTAAATTTTTTCGTTTGTATTGAATTATAATTTGCATTTAAATTACTCAGCAAGTGTTAAACATCAAAGATTATTTAAATCAACTTGAACTTAAATTCAGCGTTATACAAGAATTATAAAACCATGGAATCGCTAAGCTTAAATTTGACAAGACTGAATTATTTTCAATGATAGATCTTTTTAAAATTATAAATGTTGAAATTTATTGGTACGAAAAGTTTTGTTGAATGAAAATTTATTATCTGAATTTTCAGCAATTTAATTTCTCTTTCAAAATTTAATTACATTTGACCATTATTTTGATAACTTAAAAGTAGTTATTTACATTTATCGAGTTTCATGTAGGCAAAATAACAATTGCAAAATTTTAAAGTACCCTTAATTCGGCAGCAGGTACGCTAACATAGTATTGTCAGATTGAATACAAAAGAATGATAAAAACGAGTTCAAAGTGTTCTGACTTCTTTGTTTTATGTTATTGTCAAGAGACAAAACTACAACACACGGAACTTAATTTAATCTTGAAACGTGTGTGATTTTTTATTTTGGTTCCTGCGGAAGAGTCTCAAGACACAAGAAGACGAGATAAGAAAACAAAACAAACCAATAAAATAAGTTGTTCGGAAACGACTAAACCTATTGCCGTTTGGAAGGCAAGCATCTCATCAACGATCGAATATAAATTTTTTTGTTTAGAATTATTTGTTTTATGATTTGTGTTAAATTTTGTTTCAAAGTTATAAAACGCCAGTACGAAAAGTTTTAAAATGTTGAAATATAAAACTATGGCAATACTTTTTTTACACTCTTATTGGTTCATTCCGTCGTTTTTAAATAAACTTTGTTAATTCAGAAAGTATACGTTTTGAAAAATGTTCATGAAAAAATGGTAACTTCGACAAAAGTTGACAGATCGTGAAAAAATAATTCAAATAAATAATAAGAGTCCAATATATTAAATTTTTCCCACCACCAAAACGTTATTTTTCATCAATGCTCCACTTGATCGTTTGTGAATTTAAATTGATTCGTTATTAAAGTGTTTTTGTAACTAACAAGTGAATGCGTTATACCGAACAAAGGTTTTAATTTCTGATTCAATTAAAATTTATAAAAAAAACGACAAAACCTGTTTTCATAGATTTTTCTAATAATGTGAAAATAATGGATATGCTGATAAAGCTTTTAAATGATTGTGCGTCTATCTAAAATAAACGTGACACGTTGACTACTAAAGGTTTATTACATGTACGTGTGACCAGTTTTATAACATTTTAGAAGATAGTTGACAGATATTGCATGCTTATAAACCATACTCGAGCTTTGTTTCATTCTCTATCTTTTGATGTGATAACAGAAATGATGTTAACATAATATCTATTTACAACTGGCTTTTGAGTTATCTTTTCAATAATTATTTAACACTCCATGTTAACTGCGTGAAAGCAAAATGTACATTATAAATTATTTATATCCAAGATACCTGTTTGTAAAATATGTATTGTCGAGTTTTGATAATTAATTAAGAACTTTGAAGTTTACTTCACGCTTCTAAAATAATTCATTAAGATTAATAATTACACAAATAAATTTTGAGCGCAACTAAAAAATATCTTGTGAATTATTAACGTTGCTTGATTATACAGATAAATGTAAATTACAAATTTAGGGGTGCTTAAATTTTTAAATGGTTTATTTTAGTTATCTAAAAGGAACTTCGGGTATGTCGACTTCCTCCCGTTTAATCTATATAATCGCTTTTTTTGATTATCAAAAAGCTTGATGAATACCTTTTGGAAAACGCATACAGCATTTGGAATTGACATAACATAAAAAGTAAACCCCACTCATCCATTGGTTTATTAAAATATCCAGTAATCGTGCTAATTGAAAGTTCTAAAAACAATGTTGTGTTTCCGATCCGATTATATTCCATACCTCTGTAGATTTTCTAAATTTTTTAAATCTCAAATCCGCGTTCTGATAATACGTAATAATACAAGATCTTGAACTGTCCAAATAGTATCATCATTTTGCAAACACGTACCTACTTAGTTCAATAAATATATTAGTTATTAATTAAATGTTCTAAAATTTAATTAATAAGTTACGACAAAGCTAGGTACTGGAATGAAGCTGAAATTTAGTTAACACTCAATTTGCATACTAGACATCGCATACGCGTTGCTTTTGGTGCTTTATTACTGCCACCACACCACCGCATTTAAGATTTTGGTATTCCTATAAAGGACTTTTCAACTGGCCCTTAATTTTTTTAAATTTCTAAAAATAAGTATAGAATTCATTATTTTTACAATAATTATTTTTATGGAAGAAATCTATATTTTTTCGGTATATAATACGAAATCTTATATAATAGTAAACTGTCGCTTGGGAAAAACTTCACAAACGCGTAGATCTAAGCTTCAATACACTTTCAATTTATTCTTCTTTTGTAATTTGCTCTGGATAATTGAAATGCAGACGGTTTCTATTGCACAAAAATTTAGAACCTGTTGCTTTTTTAATTAATAGATTTAGTGCTAGTGATAAATCACTATATCTAACTTGTTAATAAATTTTACCAACTGACTTAAATTTTCTAGTTATTTACTTCTTTAAAGAAATCAATAACTTTTATGAAAAACCCTAGTTTGCTTTTTTGAATTGGTTACACATCATGTATTCATATTCAATTTCGTTTGAAGTTGTTTTTGGTTGAATAATTTTAATTTTTCATTCCTTTGCAATAGTTTTGAAGTAAAACTTTTACTGCCGTTGATATTGCCTGCAAATGTTCATAATTGACCCAATTATTTATTTAACTAGCTTAGCAACGCTGGTGCAACAAAATATATTATTATTGCATAATGGAAACATGCAAATATTAATAGATTAAGGAATTTATGTGACAAAATGAATAGGTCAAATTTTAAATCACAATACTGGCAATATAATAAATTAATATTTATATTAATTTTAGACATCTTTCACGAGAGATTTTCGAATTTTTGGTTTCGTTTTGTTCATTTGATTTGCTAAAATGGAACCAGGGGTGCTATTGTTAGATATTCTTAAAACGTATACGTTTGCGACTGCATAGCTAATAGAATAATGGTTTATGTGATCAGTGTAGAAAGTAAGTCATTATTGAATACGCGTGATACGTCAAATATGTGTCAACTACTGTCAGGATTGTCTACATTTCATTTGTAAAGTAATATTAATAAATATATCATAAACACCAATCAGGGTTGCATTTTAATCTAACAGTAATATATTTAATTTCGAATTAGAATCATACAGATGACAGAGCAACAACAATTAATAATCATAAAAACATAAATTCGCGCAAAAAGTGCTTTTTGAAAATAATACAAAAACTTACTTCACTTTTTATATCAATCAATTTATTGTCCAACTTAAAATTTAACATTCTGTTAAAGCGATTGTTTGAGAAGCTTAAAGATGACGGGCAGCATTAAAGTACTTCAGTGTCGCTCACCATTTCTTAACTTTACTTTTAGAGTATTCGGTCTCTAGCAATATACTACATAGTATATGTTCATTAAATTTCATAATTATTTCTGCATTTTAAGAATGATTCAGTTTGCATTGCATCAGTGACAATGTACTTTTTGTATTGCTGGTAATAGTCGGAATTCTTTCGCTCGTTAATCCTGCAGAAAGTTAAACATTTGATCCTAATAAAACAATATATTACATTACTGTTTCACTACAATTAAATTATAAAACGCAAATATTTTACGTCTCACAATAAAATTTTAATTTTCCAGGTTTCAAATTGTAAAACTGAGAAGTACAAACTTTACAGACAATGACACTCTTGTACTGTATTTAGTGCAATGTCGAATAAAGAAAACTGTTGTAATACAAAATTGTAGATTTAATTAAAAATTAGAACATAGTAAGTCGTAATTGTAAAATTATTCAAACGTAGAAAAGATTTAGATTATTTCATGTAAAATATAAGTATGTATTTAAATTAAGTTTTGCAAAGTAAACAATTAGCACAACCTTAACCCATAAGTGGCTAAGTAACTTCTTTTAGGATTTTTTTGAAATTTCAGAATTGAGTTCGTTTGGGCCTTACAAATATATAGTGTGACATACGGCCGATTTCACAATTGATAGTCAAAACCTAAGGTTGACTTGCAGGTTAACTTGAACTTGGAGATGTGGCACAGTTTCACAACCTTTGGTCTGCTTACCGGCAGTTGACCATAGGTTTAGAAGTGTTGCCAGCTTTATCCCGTTCTTATTTGTCTGTTATTTGATATATTTAAAACTTTTGAGTTTGATAAATAATTGTCAACTGAATATTCGAAGTTTGTACTGTTGTATACTACTTGTATACAATATATTATTATGTTTATTCCGAATTACAAATTAATAACCTTAAAAAATTGACAGTTGACAGTTAACCTCGAGTTAACCCAAGGAACTTCTGTGGGTTAAAGATATCAGCACTTAACCTAAGGTTCCCTTCAGACCAGCGATTGTGAAACACTTTTTCATAGGGTAAGTTATGGTTAGCGCTAAACTGCAGGTTAACCAGACATTGTGAAACCGGCCGTTAGAAATCAAATCTCCGAATGATAATTCATACTATAGGCACTAATTGGCTAAGAAAGTTGAAAAATAATATAAAGCAATCATAAGGAAAAAGGACCCAGCACCATTCTTATGGGAAAATGTCTTTCTGTAGATTTGGCTGATTTTTGGGTATGTTGTATTTCTCATCATTCTGAACAAATGTTTCAATAGGTACAACTTGATGTTATGTGCAGTTTCCGAGTTATAAGTTCTAAAAGGTTCAGATTTAACACGAAAAGAAATAATTTTCGACTCGATATGTGTGACCAGCAGTGTGGCGTGGCGTAAAACCTACACCGGCTGACTGGAAACGGGCAACCGCAGTTCAAATACACTGCTGTGATCTAAAGCCCAAAATATATCTGTGGGCTATGGGGAAGACAACAGGAAACCACTCCATTAATTAAATTAAAGCCAAGAGTGGCCGCCTACGCGTTGAAGAGGAAGAAAAGAATGTGTGATCGCCAGTCGAATATGGTTGCGGATGTATGTGTGTCAATAAAATAAAACATAGTACAACATTACAAAACGGTATCGATTTATTTGACACTAGCTGAAAAGCCCGTCCGTAGACGGGCAGCTAGACGGTGGATCTCTTTTAAGCGGTATAATATTTAAACATCTAATTTAGTTTCCCGCTACTGAGGGATTCCCCGTTTTTGTACATTTTTGAATTATCGAAAAAAGTTTAATAGGCAATTAAAAATTTTTTCATAATATAAAAATAAATAAGTTTCTCAAATTCAAATTTTCTTTAGCCGACCGTTTTAATTTCCCTCACTTTTGCTCAAAAACAAAAAAATTCTCAGCTTTTTCTGACGAAATTACTCCATGAGTTGTAAGGTAATTAAATAAATATGGTTTCCTAGTTTTAATTTTTTCTAGCCGAAGGTGAAATTTCGTTCATTTTTGCTTACAAATTTAAATTTCCCGGATAGTTTTAATCTTAGTTTAATATATTTTTCGGTCGGCAAACTTGTAAACCGGGGGGTCTGGGGGGTGTGGAACACCTTCCAGTACATATCGAATGATTTCCACTTTTGGAAAAATTTGTAAAATTATAAATTCTCTATCTTCTCCAAGTATTCTAAAAGAATGTAAATCCTGCGATATGTACTGGAGGGTATTCCACACCCCCCAGACCCCCCGCTTTACAATTTTGACTTTATATTTTATAACTAACTTTCAAAGTAACACAGAAAGTTGCTGCTAAACTCTATGAGGTCTAGTGTAATTAAATAAATTTGCTTTCCAAGTTTTAATTTTTTTTTAGCCGAAGGTCAAATTTCCCTCATGTTTATTTAAAAATTCAAATTTCCCGCTTAGTTTGTGTAATATATTTTTCGGTGAGTAAAATTGTAAATCGGGGGGTCTGGGGGGTGTGGAACACCCTCCAGTACATATTGCAAGATTTCCACTCTTTTAGAATACTTGGCGAAGATAGGAAACTTATAATTTTTCAAATTTTGCCAGGAAAAATTTGGAAATTTGAATTTTCAAGCTAACGTGGGAGAAATTATAATGTTTTTTTTCACCAAAAAATGACACGCTGTAGCAGGAGCAGCAGGAGAGATTTTGTATGTCAGGATGATTGAACATGTGAAAAAATTTAAACTTTTAGTGTAATAATAATTAAATAATAAATTCGCTATAATTACAAATAATTATTACATCCTGATGTTTACTTGAAATTTCTACCAGCACTTACCTATTAATTCGTTGGCAATGTAAATAATATAAAAAATAAATAAAATAATTGTAAAATTATCATGTTAAATGATAATAACTCGGAAACTGCCCATAACATCAAGTTGTGCCCATCGTGATATTTTTTCAAAATGATGAGAACTACGACATATTCAAAAATCATCCAAATCTTCAGAAAGACATTTTCCCATAAGAATGGTGCGGGGTCCTTTAGACAAGTGAAATTGTTTGAATATAAAAAATCATAAAAAATGAAATCTTCATATTGCAAAATACTGTAAATTAATTTCAAATATCAAACTGTGGCGACTTGCAATTGGTTTAGAAATTCCAGTAAAATATTTGTAACCCAATACTATATTAATAATAAATCGTAACGTACAAAATGTAAAAAGATAAATGGAGATTTAATACGAAAACAAGATTTAGAAAACCAGTAGAAAATTTAAATAGTGGTAACTTACGTAGATATTCAATTTAAGATTTTAAAAAAGCTGTACTACAGTCCAGGAAGTCCAGCGCTTAATAGTATTTAGGGATTTAATACTCCAAAATTGTTACTAGTACATTGTAGAAGAGACATGAACAAAAGAGCCAAAACAGATACATTTTGGGGATCGAACCCACGACTGCCACCTAGCGGTACAAAACTCGATTACCAACCTACGTTCGCGTTATATTATGATTTATATAATTTTTGTTAACCGATAATATAATTAGAATTTTATTTTAACTTAATATAATTCAAATGATTACATCTAAATATATTGCAATTGCACATTCAATTGCATTGCAAAGCACATAACCACATGTACCTAATATCGATCTGTGCATTGCGAAATTGATTAGGTACATCAATGGAGTTAGTTGAATATAAATCATTCAATTTGAGATTCTTTGTTAATAATACATAATATATTATCACTTCCTGATGGATGAAATGTTGATTACGTATTTAATATTTAAGTAGGTACAATACCTATATATTGAATTGGTGTACAATGTAATATTAAACTTGGAGGATATTCTATCGGTTAACGAATGCACTCTCCATCAATGAATAATTAAAAAATATACCGTAAATGGTTTTTAAATTTTAAATTGGCTTGTTTCCGTTGAAAACTTGATTAATATGCAGCAGTGTTGTACTACGTGTGTGTATATATTTACACTCTATAGAAATTCGGCTACAAAGTGGCAGTTACCATGGATACACAAGAGACGACCGCAGTATTTCTAACTTCACCTGATGCCCCCTGTACTAACTAATCTAAGTATGTCGTTTGAATTGATTCAGTTGTGAAAATAGTAGATTGTCACTACAATTATTGCAACTATCTATTTGATTAACTTTCAATTTCATAAAGTTTGCAAGTTCACATCAGATATATTATTATTTTTATGTATAAATCAAATTTTTTCATACTTGGACATTTAAAAGCTTAAAAATTGATCCACACTAGCGATTATTTAAATTTTTGTTACATTCTGAAAATAAAAAATGTCGTAAAAGCACTGCACGGTACTCTTAAAAATTGCTATTTACTATGACATAAAATGTTAATTTTTTCGATATATCGAAAAAGGTATTTCAATTTGATAAATGTCGCACATGAGGTATAAACATGTAAATCCTACTTTAGACTATACGGATTCACTAGAAAGTAAAAATAATATGATAAGTATTTATGTATCTGCTTATATTATTTCTTTTTATTTGAAGCAGTGCAACAAAAAATGTATTAATAAACCATTGTATGGCAGTGTGCTTGTAGTATCGGTTATTGTTCATAAATTTTTTTCATTTTGATATTTTGTGCTGATAATTTTATTTTTCGCTAGGTAGGTACACTGCATATGTATATAAAATAAATATCCGAAAAGAATAATAAAGCGAAGTAAGCAAGAAGTTCATATTTAGGGTACTAATTTGTGAAATGACCGGTCGAGTATGTAATAGAAAAGAACAATAACCAAGCTGAAATAAAGATATTGTTTTTACTATTAATTTGTGACATAATGCAAATATTCAATATTAATAATTTTTATTGGTATTTCTGTACACATCCATTCGGGAAAAGTTATGCAATTCTCAAAACGTACATATTTAAGTTTTTAATCAAAGAAAAAGGCAGGTAATATAAAATTTATATTATAAATATAATTATTAAATACAGTTTTGATTGATTGACTCTAATTTATAACAATATAAATCTACGTTGTCAAAATTTGTGAAAATTACTCGGGAATTTAGATTGATGTTAGCAAAAATAAGAAAATAGAAAAATTCCTAAGAAATTTAGTATAAATATCAGCAATATTTGTTAGAAAATTTTACAATAATATTTTTTTTTAAAGTTGTAAAAGCTGGTAATGTATAGCAGCATAAATGTATAATATTAATGTAAAATGAAAGTTACCACAATATGATGTGTTGGGAATTGGTAAAGTTTGTTATAACATTGTTTTAAAGTTTAACACAATTGTATTTAACTTTTAATGTGTATTGTCAAGTTCTTTAGTAATTAAACTATTAACTTATGAAATTACGAGTAACTTATGGCTGAAGCTATTCAAGTTTTATTTTGACATATCAAAATATTTCAACATACCTAGAGTAGATGTAGTGAAGTTACCTTGTATTAAATAATTACAGAAGACACATATCAAAAGTGACTACAGGTTAAATTCGTATTATAACATGTACGTATACAAAGATGATATTACCAACCCTATATCGCCTAACAAATTCAAAATTAATTTTACATAATTGCTATTTCCAAGTTTGCGACATCGTCGATGTTTCTGTTGATAATGTACCACTAAAACTTACATTACTCCATAATAACAACTTAGGGGAAATAAGTAAATGAAAATTAGATGTATTTAGCTAAACAAATTAAACTTTAGTAAGATGTGACCCTATGCTTGTGTCTTATTAATGTAAAATACCAGTTGGTAGCTAATGCTAAGCGTTAAATTATTGCACTGCGAGTTTATTCCAAATTGATACGCAGGAAGGTAGGTTTGCGTAACAAAAAATTAAAATAAAACTCATAATTTATTTTAAAAGAAACGTGTTTTTTATAACCCCCATTTTAGGAATACATTCTGTACTAAAATCGTTAATTAAAAAAAATATTTTGAGAACTGCAAATAACCACGAATATTAGTTTCCATTGTTAATTTTTTTACAAAACTTTTGTCCAAATCGCATACCTTAAGAAAGCAATTTAATATAAATCATTATTTCTATAAATTAGTGTCTTGTTTATACTAGAAGTAAGTGCTTTATAAGAAACAGCTTATTTTGTCTCTTCAAGCTATAAATTGTTAACTTCTATATTTACAGCACACAACAGCTTTAAACGGCTATATTTTAGTTTACACAATTCTTAAAGTTTAGTTTGAACAAAGCTTTTCTAATAGGAATAAATTGCTTGTACTACTACTTGTCATATCTAGTTATTCCTTTTTACTAGCAAATATTTGAACGATTGTGAGAAGTTTTATATTTTTACAAAAATCCACCACATTGAAATCTGTCATAGTTAAATAATTTTACGAAGTTTTAAGTTGGCATACTGTCGGGTAAAATAAGAATTTATTTTATCGTGCAGTTAATGAGATCGAGCAAACTCACATTACTTACTTGTAGGTTTGCGCAACAACTTGAATCTAAGTAAGATTTGGTTCAGACAAAATGTCAAGATAGTAATTAATGAGCAAAATTTTAAATCCCAAGCTACACTTATAGTCATTTATCACCTTGTGTAGAACTAACGAACGACGACGAGATGAATGATACTCTATGTGTTCCAGAAGACGCAAACAAAATATTCACTACATAAATAATGTACTTTTTACATAAAAATTTAATTATATGTCTTCCATCGGACATAATTATTTAAAGAAACTATGAAACTTTCATTAAATTACATTTCTCGTTTAAAAAAGTAATTTATTCATTTTAACAATAGTACTTGAAGTGTTTCTTTTCATGAAACTTAATTTCTTATAGGATCTTAAAAGAAGAAACGTCGGTGAAAATTTAAGCGACATAAATATTTAAATGCTATAAATTTATTTAAAAAAATAGATTACCTTTCAAATAATAACAATAAATTGCTCTCAATTTACTCTGGATCTATATAAGTCTATATTAAATAATTCCTTAGAAATTGAGTTTAGGAATTGAAAATGGTTCGACAACAAGAAATAAGCTAAGGGGTAAAAAATTTAATAACCAAAGATATTAGAGCAACGAGAAACATACCAAAATATATTTTTGCAATAGACATTAACTTTTATAAAAAGGAAATTTAATGAAACTGATTCTACCAAAAATCAACACAACTGTAGAAGCTCAAGACTTCTTACACCCTACAGCCAGCGGAAAATCGTTCGATTAGCAAAATTAGGTACTCCAAATTAATTAATTAATTAACTCCAATTAACAATTGTAAATTAAATTGTAATGTATCTAATCGCTACAAAGAATTTTAGTTAGACAAAATTTAAAAGCAATTATTCAAAGAAGAAAATTGGCTACTTCAGAAAAAAAGACAAAAAAAGCGATTAGCGTTTGCGCGACAGCATATAAACAATTCTATTATCGTTTTGAAAGATTAATATCAGGACGAATAAAAGCAAATTTGAATATTTTAGTTCCAAAATCATCCATTCAAATGGATAATTACCGGTCAGATAAATTCTCGCCGGAATATAAAACATACTTTAAAACACAGAGGAGCATTAGGTATAGGGTTGTTTCTCGTATACAGGTGATGGAAGTTTACATGTAATTAATAGAAAAATGGATGCACAGATGTATACTACTATTAATCGACAAAAATAATAAATTTGCAATAAAAATTTACTAAGAAACAGGACAATGACCCCAAGGATACCAGTCGGCGTATAGCGAACGATTATTTAAAAAATATTAGGTAAAATTATTAGAATGACAGCCCTAGCCATCCGTCTTGAACCCAAAAGAAAATTTGTGGGATATATTGGATAATCAAGTTCCACACGATAAAAGAAGTAAGAAACCTGACCAATTTTTTAATTTCTTGCAAAAATCGTGGAATAAAGCATACCAACTGAGACACTTCAACGCCTACTTGAAAGTATTCTATAAATTATTTAAAAAAAATCACATTGCTTAACAATAATAAAATAAATAATATAAATATGTTATTGAAATTGAATCAATTGTTTAAATACATAGTATGTCGCGTGAAAATTCATACATTTTTGTTTAGTTTATTATAAGCTAAAATAGTTATAATGAATTATTTCTTGCAGAATAAATATATTTCTGTATTATATAAAAGCTATTTAGTAAATTTAGTTTTATTTTTGTCTCAAATTTATTCATGCATTTTGTTATATTAGCTTTGTTCAAATATTTATGTCCGATAGTATATTATAACTTTAATGGAAACTGAATAATCAAACCACTAAGTACTTAGAAGTAATTTACTTCGACTGTTCCTGAGTCTGCTTTAGCTGTTGATATCTGAGGTTTAGTTTCCCAGATTACTATGTAGCTTAAGAATCCTTTTAAGATACACTTTTGGATCTGACAACATATAACTATCAAATTTTCACTGTGATGTTTTAATTTCGATATTAACCAATACAAATGTTTTCTTTTAATTTTTAATTAAAATAATTGGAAAGATGATTTACGTTTACGTAATAATAAAAAAGTAAGTTAGTTTAACGTAATTAAACAACTGTCAAAATAAATAAGTTAAGAAGTAACAAAGAAAATAAAAAATAACAGCAGTAATTTTGTAAGTGCAAACGCCACTAATTAGTTTTCATTGCGTTAAAAGACAAATAGTTTTTCAGGCGTCCGTTTAAGGGTTAATGAATAGTGAGTCCTATTTTTTATTATCATGGCAATTAATTTTGTTAAAACATTCAACTTAATTGGTTTTCCGTTCGAAAACACTGGAGAAACTTAAATATTATGGATTTCATGCAATATTAGTACTTATTAAAAAATCGGCGTACGAAAAACAAATAAAATTTTGTTAAATTTCATGAGTATAATAATCGGCATACTTCGAACAGAAATTTAAATGTAATAAAGTTGTTTGGATTTTAACCATTTTTAACCATACTCAATTTCCAATAGGTACAAAAATAAACTAAAGATAAAAGAAAAAGTATAATTTTGGTTTATTTATTGGTAGATAACGCCGATATATATATACTATATACATTTAATAACAATTAAAACAGAATTTCATTACCTAAACCACAACAGATTAGCTACCAGAGGCAATTGTCTCTGCAGATCCATTATAAACAAGATTATTCTTTGCTTTAGCTGTTTACCTTCTCGCGATAATTGAGTTTTCTTGTTTTCCATTTTATAGGAAACATAAAGACATTGAGTATATAAATATAACTACCTACATTTTTATACAATATTAATTTTGGTGGGTTGTGTAACTTATGAAATTAAACTAAATGTACCTAAGTAAAAATATGTTCGGCCAACTATTTACATTAATTTTTTATTCAATAATTATAATATTCCATTTATAAAATTAAATTTGCTTACAACCTACTTGTAAAATATACAGAAAATAAAATATTAAACAAAAGAAATTAGCACAGAAAAATTGTAGGATACAGTGGAATATCGATAAAACCACAAGTTCAAGTATTGCTTTTATATTAATTACTATTGATGAAGTAAAATTAGATTTACTTTTTTACAACAAAAATAATCTAGTTTCTTTGTAAAAAAAAAGCTATTAGAAAAATTTAATATAGATAAAACTAGGTGGTTGTAATTTCACGAATTTCAATTTGAGTAATTAATTATAATTAATTGTAATAAATATAATATATCATTCTGTACGATAGAAACAAAAAATTTCAATTTTGTAATTATAAATTATAAATAATTAAAACTGTAAACAATATCAGTTTCTATATCTTATGAATTTGGGTAAATATTTAATTTGCCTTATTTAAGATGACAAAGTTTATATTCTGCATAATTATATAACCCCTTATATGAAGGTTTATTCCGTTGTTAATTGTCATTATTATTACAATGGAAAGAGCAGAAGCCACCGGCTTATTATGGTTATGTTATTACGAATAGCAAATTAAAACTAGAATTTTGCTTTAAAGAAGTCTGCAGCACAGGAAGACTATAATGTAATCGTTTAATCCACTTGTCCGGTTATTTAGTTGGTATTTTATATTGCTGATAAAAGCTGCTTAGGAAGTTAAACAATAATTTAGAAAATGTTTCGTGTACTTAAAACTAAACAACAATTAAAAGTATCTACTATTTAAACAATCGGTGAAACATTCAATTTAACCATTTGCTATGAAATTCGTTAATGAATACTAAACTTTCGAAAACTCTATAATAAACTTCTAAATGCACGATATTTTTTTTTAATTTTATGATCACTACTATATAGTTTTGCACAGTTCAAACTATGTATGTCCAGGATAATAATGTTCCTCCTGCACGAAGAAGCACTAAAATTGTTTTTCATTTAGTCTTATTTAAACATTTCTTAAACTTAAACTTAAAATTGGTTGGTCATTTTTGCTTGTAAGCCGACGATATATGTTAAGCGGAGCAAATTTAATTCTCTATTTCTTATTCATTACATAATAATTTACTTTCAACACCGATATCATAAACTACTATTTATAATATTATATTAACTATATTATTCAACTAAAATCAATTTGTGAGAAATAATTTGATAAATAAATTTCTAAATAAACAATTTATCAAATATGATATTATTGAGTAAGGCAGCACGCAGTAAAAATTATTTTACGATATTTTTAAAAATATTAAAAATGATGTAAGAAATTTAATACAAATTTGTTTAAAAACAATTTTTTATTTAGGTAAGTAATGCAATCTATAATATAATATAATTTGCGTAAGACGAAACATTATAATCCCGACCTGCTAGAGATCTGTAATGATTAAGCTTAACCAGTAATGTTTCTAGAAAGTTATCAGCAGCGCCCGAAAAGTGTTGAACATTAAACGCATGAAGCTTTTTTTACGTTATAGGCGAGAAAAGCCTGTGGGTATGCCATACAATTTGGAAAAAATCAAATTAAATAAAAGTAAGTTGCACAAAAACAATCCACAAAAGGATTACCGACAGGATTTTAATATCTATTGAAATATTTACAAAAAGATCAACTTTAACGAAAATTTTCATTTTAACAACAAAATTATCTGTATTATAATTGAACTACTTTATTATACTTTGGCGTGACGTTCACCCTTTTATATGACATGGTAAAACCACATTTTTTGAATTTCAGCGTTGTAATTTATATGGAGTAAATTAGAGAAACCCTCAGAACATAAATGTAATTATTACACATTACAAGTATGTATATTATTATTCTAATTTTAGAATTGCATGTAATTCCTAAAGAGCATTTGTATTATTGCGGTGCGAATATGCTCTAAAATGTCTCAAATATACTAAAAGTTAAGATCTGAATGTTACTTTACAAGTACATAATATATTAAATGCATTCTGCTATTCTGCATAAGTAGATAATTGTTAATTATACCATATTATTTCTGTAATAGTAAATTGTATTAGTATCTACATGGTTATAGTTAGTAGTTCTACTGCTTCGGTCCTGATTATAATCTGATTTTATATAATAATTAATTGGTATCTACTATTACTTTCCGTGCATGAGCTACTTTTACTCACTAGTGCGAAAAGTGATTAACTTTCAACACAGGCGTTGAAAGTGATCTTTTTAAATTTGTTTGTTGACTCTATTTGTCAAAAGCTAACCAAAAAAAAAAAATAAGTATTTGAATATTTAAATAGCTTGATCATACTTGATCATAGCTTGATCATCAGAAAGAGAACGGTTCTACTTGGGCTCGAACCAGGGCTCTTTCCTTAGCACTCAGACCGTAATACATAAACGATACTGCTATTTCATTAAATATTATTATTTTCATTATTAGAAATTATCATCCCTATCAGTATTTATTTGGTTGACAAATAACTAAAAATAAGAGGTCTAATATAATATTTGGAACAATCAAGAATTAGTATTTAACGAAAAAATCTCTTAAATTGTCATCGCTAGTGTTTTCTTTACTACTTCTTAAATGCCTTTTAACATTTAAGTGGAATTAGATAAAGAATAAGATCCTGTAAGAGTAAAAAAGTAGAATTGGAAAGTAACGAGTAATCTTTTATTGTTTCAAGTTTAGAAGTTTTATAATTTAGTAAAGAGCACTCAAAAAAATTCTAAATAAATTCTTCATACAACTGAGGAATATATCAAAACAAACTCTTTTTTAAATATGTAATTATTGATATAAGAGATTTACTTTTCAGGAAATAAAATTATAATTTTACAAACACTAACAAACAAAGTTCATGAAAAATAAAGATATTTCACTAACTTTTCGTTATTCTAAATCTTAATTTCGCTTTTAATTTGAATAAACTTACAAAATTTTATTTATTAAAATTATAAATTTAAAGTAAAAAGTAAAAAAGTATAAAAATTTATCGCTGGGGCTGCTACGCCCAGCTTGTCCAGGGTCCAAGCTACATTTTATCGTATAGTATAATTTATATGCATTTTATTCAGAAAGTTCAATATGGCGGATCCAACATGGAGTTATTTTTTCAGTAATTAAAACAGCTATCTGTTTTATAACAGATAACATGCAAACTAACAATACCCATGGGTGTAAAAATATTAAAGAAGATAATTAACTACAAAATCTAGCGATTATTGAATAAAATCTGTGGTCACATGCAATAAGGGAATAACTGGACTTATACCCAAATTTTTTTTTTTGTAGAATTAGATTTATAATAATAGGTGTCAAGTTCTGGTTTAAGAAGAAAAATCTGTGTCAATAAATAATTGAAAATTTACGAATTCTTTTCTTTACTTCTGCTATAAGGGAATTTGAGATACATTTATGAGGTAGCAATTAAATTTTCGAAATATAAGTTCAGTGGTTATCAGCTGGTAACTTTTAAAGTAAAACTTAAAAAAACGTTTTTTGCGTCTCCTGTAAAATAGGGTATTTGTACTTATGTACTATATAGGTATCCTTTTAGCATGTGACCACAGAAATAATAATAAAATTATGAGGAAACAGATAAATATACAGATAAACAAACTAACAACACTACATCCTAAAATAAAAGCATAAATAATAATTGTTTTATCGGAGAACATAGATAAACCATGTTTTCGAACATCTTCTCGGGTGAGAAAGTAAAGAATTTTCTTGTCCATTCAAAAATCGACTAATACAGTAAATTCGACTTGTAAATAGTTTTCATCACAGGTCAATTTCCAAATGATAAAAAATAAATATATAAAATTTAAAAAATGGCCAATTTAAGTTTGTTAATAAAATTATTTATTTATTTATTTCAAATTTGTTGCACTCGACATTAAAATCCTATTCGTTCATTTGAACGCTCGAAACAAAATGTTTCCATGAAGGACGTATTTTTAACATCTGGCAGTTGAATTATTAATTGAAATCGAAGACCCTTCTTGATCCTTACCAAGATTTTTTTGGCATATTATTTAATTTTTTTCTATTTCAGATAAAATAGTGTAGCGGTTGCAATAGGCATCGACACGAGCGGCAGGCATCATTACTTATTTGTGTCCGAATATATGTAATCAAGTCAGAGGGAAAACAAAACGATCCTTCGTTATGTAGTAATGAAGATTTGTTATTAGAACCTACCATTCAGTCCTTTAACCAAGCTCGTAGATGCAACAAGCTTCCCGAGTCCTTAACCAAAGTTCATAGGAGCAACAAGTAAATACTGTAAAAATTATACGTAACCATTTCATATCAACTGTAATAAACTTTATCCACAAAATATATTTCAATGGAACCACTTCACTGGAAATTCTGCAAGGAAGCAAGGATTCAACAACTTATTTTGTTTAGTGTACAATTCTGAGTAGGTATATATATACTCACCTCTACTCGAAAAAGTATTCGTTACTGGGCTTGCACCAGCAATATGTACAGATGTTTGCCCAGTAACGGGTAATTTTCGAGTCTCAGCCAATAATATATTACTACTAATTTGTGTTATATATTTTTTCTTTTTCTTAAACTTTAAATGAAAATTAACGGAGTATTTTAAAATTATTTCTATAAATTGACATCGTCAGATTTTTCTATGGATTTAATTAAGAACTTGCTCCATTATATGCTGCATTCCAAAATAATAGAAATATTATTTTATATACGCTTTTTGTTACAAAATATTTAATTTACCAAATTTATTTAGCAACTTTTGTGTCTTACACAGTATGATTGAGTATGAACGTCCAAAATCTATTAAAATTCATATAACGTATCCAATGACAAGTTTGTGTTAAATTCATTGTGTAATTGCTTAAAATAATGTGAAAACTGGTGCAACCAAAATTAATAAAAGCAAGTTCAATGGTTAAAATTCAAGGAAGATAAAGGTAATCAGTCTACTTACAGACTAATGACTACAGTTAAAATACAAAGTGTAACACTAAGAGACTAATTAATGGTTCATTTGCGGTTTAACTTGTGTAGTCAAAACAATTAAATTGATTTTCTTATTTTCATTAAAAACTTACTTTACGTAGTCTTGAAATAGATAAGAAGTTTTCAATAATATAATTAATTTTATTATTTAAAAATATGGTTTACTAGTTATACCATTCCGTCGTTAATAAATTTTTGGAATCCTTGAAGTTAATAGACAATAATTAATCTACTAGTTAAAGGAAAATCGAACACACATAACTAACTAAATCAGAGACAATAATCTCAAATTCCCTTGGATTAAAAGACATAAAGACGGAACTTCTTAGGTAATAGCCAAGATTTCTGTTCAGAACACTAGCACATTTGTGTAAATCATTGCTTGGTTAAGTATCACTTCAACGTGACTGTTTTCTATTTTTCAACTTTTTTTCTGTTTGAGAGGACATTACTGGGTATTGAATAACATATCCGAGTTACGAATGTTACGATTATATCTTGAATCTACAATTTTGTTACCATTAAGTTGTAAGTTGTTGGAACTGTTCCTTTGAAATATACGTTATAACCATCATTGTGATGAAAAGTGTACCACTTCCGATTGCATACATACAAAACTCAAAATTATTTTTGAAAAGAATGGTTTGATATTGTGAGCAAAACTTTTAGTAGAAACGACTGTTGTATTAAAAGTATTTTGAATATTCTTAACGAAACCGGACAAGTATCGCATTTCAATTTGAACTAAAGTATAATATTTCAAAATTGTATTTTAGAAATTTTTCAACAGTATAAATTTATACAAACGCTATATGAAATATAAATTATATTGGTTTTATGAGCCATAAAGTTACTACTGCAAAAATACATTCCAATGTACATTTTATGTATGCATGTAGGTGCCTACATAAATCTAAATCAATAAAAGTAATATGTTAGAGAGTAATTACTAATATTAACGCGTTTATTAAGTAACTGTTCGAAAACTGTTAGAAAAATAGAAAAATTGTGAAACTGCACATAGAACAATGTTCTGGTTTTACTACGGATACAGGTGGTTTAGTCTACTGAGTAATGAAAATGTTGAACTTGACATCCTAGGATTTCTGCTACAAAAATTAATGTGCCGACGGTTGGATTCCACGTTAAGCTGTAGGTTTAAAATTTTTATTTTAGTAATATTAATAAGTATGAACATTCTCTAAATATATAAATCTTAACTTGTGAGAAATTAAATTCAATAATATAATGAGATTATATATATATTTTTTATAATTTCATTATATTATTGAATTTAACTTGTTATTTAAAGTTTTATTGTTTTATGAACATTGTCAGAGAAATAAATTTTTAATTAATATTAAAGCAAGCTTACCTTGAGTGACGGTATAAATAATATACTAATATTATTAATATAATATTTTAGTCCAACTTCGATTCAGAAAAGCTAGGTTTTTCGAGTAAGTTGCGTATTATGGATTTAGGAATACTCCGAACAATTTTTAATGTATCAGTAAGGGTTTACAAAAAAGAGCTTTTTTTATCATAAATCTTATATTGGGAGTATGGTATACTAACTATTATAACTTTAGTAGTATATTGTCATGAATTTTAGATTTTTTTGAATAATTTATGTATAAGTTAGAGGTATTAATTGATTTGTGTAGAAAATTTTGTATTTTGAGGTTTATAGTGGTGTGATTGGTATTATAATTTTGAGAAGAGGGTTGGTAGAAAACAATGATGATAGTTGAAAAGAAATTTTGGTGTGCAAAATTTTTTAGTCTAATTTTTAAAGAATTTATTTAAAAATCGGTAAATTTTAATTTTGGTCTTTAAATTAAGAAAAATCTTATAATAAAACTACCCAAAAAAGTAAATATTTAAAATATTGAATAACCTTTAAATCATACAAACTGACTAGCTATTTATTTCAAACGTTAACAGAAGCAATTTTAAAATAAGTCGAGATTTTTGCTAAATTGGTGCATTTCATATTTGTAATTCTTGTAAAACTGCAATGTAATTTAAATTAAAATGAGAGCCCAACTCTCTTCTAACAGAAAATGTTTAAATTTTTGTAGTTGACATTGTTTTCTAACATTCTGTATTTACAAAATCTTTGCAAAACTAACTTTCGCTTTTTAAAGTATTTTGATTAACTTAAAGAGAATATTATCGAAAACAGATTTTGAATCATCGGGCATTTATTATTTATCTATAGAAATAATAAATGTGCTATAGAAATGTCGAGGCAATAAAAACTATAAAACGTTATCTAAAATCATCTTTCTGGAGTATCGAACCTAGTGTGTTTAAGTTACGGTAAGTCGCTCAATAATGCGGACAAACTAATAATTTGTAAGAACATATTAGTTCGTAATATCTGTCACTTGTTGCACTGTAATGATAGGTAGAATATTTGCTATACCCAGAATAAATGCATATTTGCGTTTTTAAATCGATTTGCGATAAGCACCATCATAAATATAAGACAAGATGTCAGGTTTATCATCTGTTTCGTGTCAAGTACATTACGTAAAATTTGAATCAGTTCAGATTCAGATTCAAACAGGCAAAAATAATCGTTTCTTAAGACAACGAATGGTGTAGACTGTAGACTCTACCTTTGCACGCTAAAATTACTATATAAAAATTCCCCTGTTAAAAGGATGAAATCCAGGGTATCTAGTGACATCTTAGTTACCTTTCGACCTCGCTATCTGCTTGTTAAAATAGTGAATAACATTTATTTATAAATTGTTAAACTATTTCCTTAATGCCTAAAAATAAGTGGTTTCATAAGCAGTCGAGATTCGTGCTATACTGGTATATTTCAATTCAGTTCTTGTAGAACATACTACATGACTATATTCACAGATATTTTAATCAGCATAAATAATCAGAAGTTTAAACATGGTTTTTGGACGAACAAATTATTGTAGTTAATTTTTTTTACAAAAAAACAAGATTATCGCAAAATTGTTTATAAATATTAACACATTAATTGAACCAAAGTAAATAAGAGTAAGGAGAAAAAGTCAAGAATATAAGATGATTGATGGCTTCTAGAAACTTTATCAGACCATCAAGTAAAAAATCAATAACAGCAACAATATAATAACAACATACAATCTAGATTATACCAAGATCACGAAACGTTTTTATGTTAAAATGACAACTTTTATGTTAGATTGGTACCAACGTCATTAGCATTTTACTTGAATGCTGTTACATCGCTTTCCTTAAAATCCCCAATATAACTTAAGTGTTTCCGACGTTAAGGTCAAGGTTTAAGAAGCATAGTTGAAATTTAAAAAATCTTTACAGTAAAAAACACAACTGAGATTTTCTTCAGAAAATTATTAATTTTTATTACAGTGAATTAAAAATGGTTTAAAGAACATTAATTCCAGGTAGGTGTCTATTAGTAACTTACCCTTTAAAGAAATTACACTTTGGTATGTTTAGTAACGGCTTACTTTTACAAGCATCATCAATTTTGTCAAAAGCTGCTACGACTCTCAAATGCTTTTTCATAAATTTTTAGCTTTCGTGAAAAGCTTTACTGTTGTAACCGCAATTCTTTATGCAAAATTTCAAATATAAATCGTAAATCAAGTTAGGAAAATACTTAAATTTAAAAGCATTATATTTTGTCATCCAAGAATTAATAAAATATTATACTTACCTATATAGATAGTCTAATAATATAATTAATGCCTACTAATTATATCTACATAAATAATTGTAAATTTTTCAGAAAACTAATATTGTGTGATTGCGGTTATTTGTTGGTAAACTTCCACTTGTATAGTTTCGGGTAGTTCATTTATCCCATTATCAAGGATATTGGAAAAAGATACGTATCCCTATCTAACCTATATTGTCCTTTTTGACCACAAACCTCAATCAATTTTTATCTAAATAATATTATGTAGTCTGGAATAATTCGAGAATATGCAGTAATTCATTGCTTGTTTTAATTCCAACATTATTTGTTCGATTTGAACGAACAATCAAGCAATTTTAGTTATTTTGTTAAAACTAACCAGCACTACAATTTTAATTATAAAATATGAAGATTTATAGTAGGAAATCGATATTTAGTTAAAATTTAAAAATTTCTATTCTTATGTTGTTATAAAAATTCTTTGTCGCATATTGTATTTATGAATTTAAAATAAATAATTTCTAGAAGTAACCAAGCTGCTGTTTCTATACTCATATAATTCGGTAGCGATTAATTGTGTCGGCTATTTTAATTTGTAATTAGTTATTTAATTATTTATTGATTTCAAAAACAGATTTAGTACAAACTGGAATTTAATAAAATATTTGGTAACAACAGAAAACAATATGTTCGATTAGAATTAATGTAATTTAAAAAGTTAATTAAAAATTAAAGCAAAATTACTTACTGGTACTAAAAATCGACGAACTTCGGCTAACGCGTACGCAATTCTTGCATGCGCTTCTGCCGGAGTTGCAAACGCACTAATTTCTACATGTAGTTCTTCACTTAAATGTTGAAACTTTGGATCACCACTAGCTCTTAATTCTTCTTCCTAAACAAAACAAATATACTATATTGTAATTGCAGGTAAATTTAAGCTCAATAATTTTCTAGTTAAATTTTTGGTATGCCATTTATTGTAAAAATAAGCAAAATAAAATTAAATGTAATAATCTCGCCGAGTGACCTAGGTTTCAATAGCAATTAAGTTTTCAAAAGCTGCTGTAGCCTTATTTTATTACATTCTCTAAATTGTTCATACGATCACGAACACAATAAAGTTCAATTTCCAATTTTCTTTCTAATATACCTGCCAAATAGTTCAATGCATAGCGGAATATAATTTTATTGCTTCTAGGTACTACAATAAATTATTTTAAAAAAGCTCATCTACTATTTCTTTGTCTAAAATTCTAATAAGTAAGCAACTTTTAAAATTATAATTAAAAATTTTAGATTTAAACAAAAAGTGTAAAGAATTTTTTAATTTTAGCGAAAGATATTGTAATCTTGTTGAAATAGCAATTTTGAAAAGAACAAAATTCTAATAAAAAAGGTAATCATCGTTTCAATTCCAGATATGGCTCCTAATCTTTTACCTTTTTTTCTATTTTATTCTCATCGATTATAAAGAGGATCATCAATCACTCGGTATACATAATATCACTTTAGCGGTTCATTTCGTAACTCATGATTTTAAGATGTAACAAGTAATTCGGAATAAATTGATCTACAATCTACATAGATGATGTTCTTTCGACGAGTGGGTTTCTTATCAAAAATTGTATAAAATTGTATTTTACGTAAATAAAAAATTAATAATGCGTTGAAAATTGAGTTACACTTCTTAAATTATAAAGTGAAAAATTATGCAAATACCTATGTATCTACCAATTTAATTTCTGGTATAATCAACACTGGGTTAAAATCTGAAATAGTACTTTAATGGGGTACAACGACAATAAATCTTACTAGAACTCCTTTATGCATGTTCTTATTTTAAGAATCTTAATTATCATAATTAAAATGAAACTGAAAAATTAAACAAGTACAAAACGTAAATGCGAAGCTGCTTTACATACTTAATAGAACGATAGCATTGCTGGAATTTTAGTTAATTAGTAGAGTACTTTTATAACTTCTATACTGCATAATTGCAAAGATATTTTTACATTTTACTGCTCTACTTACAAATCGTATTTCAAAATGGATAAATAATGTGAATATTAGTGACAAGTAAGTTTTCCGTAGTATTTACATTTTTGACTTATAGTCCATTCTGGAGTTATAAAAATATTATACTGAATGTATCAGAGTTATCTCGAAAACATATTTATCTAATAAAATGTATATACATTCTGTCAGCACTTCAATAAATAAAGACCGTTAAGTAAATTAATGGAATATTTATTACTTAAATATTTATGAACTTTTCATTAAGTCACATTTTGAAATATGGGGTCGGCTTCTGTTCAAATATTTTATATACAAAAATTCTACAAAATGTATAAAGGACATAAAAAGCTTTTTAAAATAAAACTTCAACTTGGTACACACTTTCAATTTAATCCAATAATTGTATTACCTTATGTCGATCCTTCATTGATCCTCTTCCTAATACAGCCATTTTACACATTGTATCTTCCTGTAGTCTTTTTAAGGAGTTTCCTTTTGGTCCAAGTAATTTTCCAACAAAGTTAAACTAAAACAAACAATTTTATTTTGTTAACCCTTTTAGTTTCATTTAATTACATTTTTGTAATTTATAAAACAATGAAGTAACAAAATTCAGTAAGCATGAAATTGAATTATTGAGAACTTTTGAAAACTATTCAAAACGAAATAATAGCAGCAGTACCTAACTATTTCATATTTTTCATTTTACAGTCTGTATAATAGTAGTAGCTACCTACTTAATTGTTTTATTAGGTGAAAAATAGAAACAGCCTAAAGTAAATTGCTTGCACAAAAAATTAAGTTTTTAGGAAAATTAGATGGGTGAATTCTATTATTAGTTATAATATCAAATTCGAAAAAATTTGAAAGACAATGAAATGGTGCGAAATGTATAATGGTAGGTAATCAATTATATTATAACAATAAACGGACTAAATTAATTGATTTTATAATATGTTTGTTGGAAATTAATACCAATAATAGTAATAAAACGTTTATTTATTAATTGTCTGCTAATGCAGACTATACATACATACATCTGAAACAACAACAAAATTAGTCAAGCACGTAATAAAAAATAAATAAAATTAAGTGTAATCATCGTTATTTTTGTTTTACTTTACTTTATTATCAAACATTTTTCGAAAAAATAACTCAAAATTACAAATGACTACTTTAGAATTATTACTAAACTATTATTCAAATTTGAATGCAACGAATTTTTTTCTTTATACCATTTTTGCATTATTGTCTAAATTTAATATCGGATATATGTAACACTGCTGTGTTACGACACTCTCTTATAAAATAAGAGTTTTGTGCAATTTTTGTTTATACAAGATTTACAACATTTTTCTCACAATGAGAAAATTATTAGGTATATGGTATAAAAGAATGCAGTTATTCAGAAAAGTACGTAATCGGCTGATATAATAGTATAGTTTTGCTATATTAATACAGAATTAATTTGAACAATAATTTTTTTTACTTTCTAGTAAAATCGAACAGTTAATAACAGATTGATGGCTTGAGGCACTTCATCTAAAAAATTGTTCACTACATAAATGCTAATGAATTTTTTCGTATTTATTTTTCTGCAGGGTATTTAAAATTGCAGTATTTATAAATCAAATAGAGCGTTGACCATTGATTTAGAATATTTTACAGCTAACATAATTATTGAATTTTCCAATATTTACTGATTTACGCAATCTCAGGTTGACGTTGTTTATTTAAATGTCCAATAACGCTTACAAATTAGTCCAGATTAACAATATTTACTTTTCAAAATTCCTCACTTTTTCTACTTCTCGAATCTACGGAAAGTGAAAATTAGTAGAAATATCCGAATTTTCCAGTATTATCAAATTAGTTTCATTATTTTAATGTAAGGCTATGAATTATGGCAGTTTAGTTCGTCGCCTGATGATGCCACAAATTTTATTAATTTTTACAAGTTAAGAATTTTTATATTTACATAAATAATAATAACTATTTTTGTAATTGAAATTTCTTATAAATCTCTTTTTTTTATATTCGACGATAAAATTTAATTATCGGTTCGCGAAAAATATAATAGTAAAAATAACTATGTTCTTAGTAACGGAGTGGTTTTCAACGTGATTAGCTTTTGCCATAAACTATGCTTAACATTATAATCTTCTTTTCTACCTAAAATAGTATATTGTTTTATTAAGATGGAAAGCTTAACTTTTCTTGCATAGCGAGTTTTTTCATTTGCGAGGTGAGTGAAACGAGCCGAGCGAATGGAAAACTTGCGTGGCAGGAAAAGTTACCTTTCCATCCGAATAAAACATGTTACTTTTTCTCCAAAGGAACAAATTTCTAAATTAGCAATAACTCGGGAACGGCGCTAGATATCAAAGAACTGAGCAAAAAATTCTCCCCCCTCACTTGGTATGTACCCCCGTAAATTATCGGTAGGAAGGCATATGCCAAAATTCAGATCGATCGCGCGCAAAAAAATTCGATCTTCTGCCGATACCCACTATGAAATTTTTAAAATTAGCAATAACTCGAGAACGGCGCTAGATATTAAAAAACTGAGCAAAAAATTCTCCCCCCTTATTTACTAGACATCCCCCGTGAATTATCGGTAGGAAGGCATATGCAAATATTCAGATCGATCGCGCGCAAAAAATTCGAAAGGTAGATAATTTTAATCAGTTAACCAGTTTAAATTCAATCAAATTGTAATAAAAATAAACAAAAGTAAGGTGACATTTTGATTTAATCAGTCAACTATTTTCAATTTATGTTGGTAATTTTTAAATTGAATTCGCAACTGTCAACTTCAATTGTGACATTTATTAAAATTTTTAGGTTAAAAGATCAAAATTTTTATTTATTTGGTTAAAAATAAAATTTTATGTTGGTATAGTTAAGGATTTAAATGTCAAAGTCAAAGTTTACATTTATTTATTTTTAAATTACATTCTAAAATTTTATATTTGAAATGAAAGATAAACTTAAAATAATTTTTAGAAAAGGTAGATACCAAAATTACTCAATTTTATTAAAATAATGTCACATTTCTAGTTATTTTTTTACCTGCCGCCGACAGTTTTACTTTCGTAAAAACTCTACGCCACGTGGTTTTATGTACGTTAGTAAGGAAAAGTTTGACTTCCGTGTTTAAAAACGATAATGAAACAGCTGACTTTCTTGACATTTGGAGAAAAAAATAATTAGAGCAAAATTTAAAAATTATAAAGTCCTGTAGATTGGTATTCTACCCACCATCAGCAGTTAAAGTAGTCTGCATGTTTATTGTATTAAAGTGTATTACTGTAGAAAAGTAAGTATTTACCAACGTAATTACGTTCTAAATTCTGGTATTCTAAATCATTTAAACTTGGAAAAACTTGAAGTTTAGTAAACAAACTATAAAATGTGTGCTTAACCTTGTCGAAATGATTAAATTTTAGCTAAAGCTAAATAAGCTAAAAATGTAAAAACGCCAAGTTTTTATTTTATTACATCCCGGTGCAATAATTTATATAACAAAATTATATTGATACATTTTCAAGTTACAAATACTTTGAAACTTTTATTAAAAAAGCAATAAGCTGAAGTTTTGTTCTGTCAAAGAATAAATGAAATAGCGCCCTACGGGTAAATGCGGTAACACTTCAAATGGAATAAAATTCAATTTTCAAGTTACTTTGTGAACTTATACATCATAACAATAGCGTTTGTTGATATTTAAAGGAAATAAACATTTCTTTTCGAGTTTCATTTAAAACTTCTTTAAATTTACGCACTGACCAAAAGTAATTTATTTTATTTCATGGGCCTAAATATGTATGTATTTAATTAATAATCTACAAGCGTGTTACCGGTATAATCTATTGAAATCGAAGAAAATTTAATTAGAAAATAATTTCATGTCAGTTTAAAGAGATTGGCTTTTTGAAATATTTAAAATTATGCATATGTAATCATAAAGTTTATCGTAAAACTTATACAGGAATTAAGCTTGACAAGTTGAACAGAGATATTCAACAAAGAATCGATAATCCTTTTCGCCTAGTTAAACGCTGCTTCTTGTTCACGCTTATAGTTTGTCTTCAGTGGTATAATCAATCACGCTTTTCCTCTTTGAAGATGTTAATTACATTAAAGTTTCGTTTAATGCTCGAGTCATTTTAACTTGCTGATATAACTTTAAATTTGATAACAAACATCAAAACTTAAATAAACCTAAACAATGTGACGATAATAAAGCGAGAAGAGTCAAAAGTATGTAAATTTAAATTTTCAAATTAACTTATTTTTTTATAATTAAGTAGTTTTAATGCTTTTGCAGTAGTAAATCATTAACACGAAGCAATGCAAAGTTAGGCTAAAAACATTAAAGTTACCGTATTATTTATAATGTCGCCGGAAGGATTTTAATAATTTTCTTGACAGTTTTCGCTTCATATAACCTACTTGTAGATTTTCAACTTACCCTTAAGCAAATACGTTGCAACAGTTTGGTTATATAACCATTCCATAAAATTGATAAGAATAATAATATGCAAATTTTTGCAGCTTAACTTGATTCCGTTTAGTAACAAAAATATAGAGTTGATGATTTATATGTTTAAAAAGCTAAAAAGGAAACATTGAGACAATTTAATTTTTTTCAAATAAACAACATTTAAAATTTTTTTATAAATATTATAATAACATGACTTTTCCATGACTAAATTAAATTACCTTTTATAATATTAATTGAAATTGATTAAAAATTAATTAACTACATACCCCACAAATGTAACAAAATATTTGTGCTAATTAGTATTAACATAATATTATAGTCATTTAGGTAAATGACAGATATAGATTCATGATGATATTATTATTTGTGCTTTTGGAATATATAAATAGCAATTAAATTCCACTTCCAGTTTGGCCGGAAAATCACTCCCAACTTTATAAAGTTGTGTATAAGAATCTTATTATAATTTTAAGTATGGGAGAAATTATTGCTGGATATAAAGTTAACAGCCTCTCACCATATTTCAACTTGCTACGAAATCGAAAAAGAACCAAATTGCTTTGTAAGGAATATAAACACTCTACGTAAGATTAAGAAAGAGTTACCTATAACTATTTTCTCTCGATAAGGACTCTTTATTAGAATGTGTGACGCAATAGCATCGCCGACCTGTTAGTTTATAACTTTCATCTAAACGATTTGAAATAGATTAATTACAGCATATAGTATATACTACTTCAAACATAGAGTTTCAATTTAGTAATTATAAAAAAATTTTAAGTTAATCACTACAAAAGCAAAATTTAATAAAATTAATTAATTGTATAATAAGTAATTACATTATGAAAAAGTTTAGAAAGCTAATAATACGTATGTCATGATATATTAAGTCTGGTGACACTTGTGATTATATGTAGTAACTAGTTTACTCCTGAGCAGTATTATCAATATTACAATATTTTATAATTTCTCCGAAAAATTGACCAGGTGGTTCCAATTTAGAAAAAAATCAAAATATAAGTTGGATTAAGGGGTTGGGAAATAAGGCTTACTCATGCTTGCATGTTAAAGTAGATATCAATATAATAAATTATAATAGAAAAGACACGATCATCGAGCATAGGCGTCAAAGAGTCTATATCAAAGGTAAACTACATGCATGGTAATTAGTATGATAATGAAACTGCATTTTATGCGGCTTAAATTGAAACAAAAGTAAAGTTCATTTTAATTGATAAATTTTGACATCCATACTATATAAAGGGTGTTTATTTTGGAAGTCTTTTTTTCGAACTGGCAACACTTTTTCCAGCGATAGCCAATTTCATAAATGACAGCTGAATTGGGCTTAGTTTGGTTTGCCATAGCACCATGAATATATTTTCACGAGAACAGCGCTTACAAATGTATTAATTTTATTTCTAAAATCGAGATTCGATTGTATTTTAATTTTACAAATTTTACGGTCGACATAATCGTCCATCCGATCAACTATGAATCGTTTACGCACCATCCATATACTCTAATAAATAATATTCATCCTCAGAGACGTATAGTGCCCACCAAAGAAGAGCGTAGTATTGAGAAAGACAAGAATAAATTAATTTGCCATCGTGCACAGCAGTGTCCATATACTTTATCATTTTAAAGTTGTATACCTCTAAAAATCACCCTTTGTAATATGTTATATATTTTTCTCTATAAATGTTTATAACAAAATATACCTAATAATAATAATAAAATAGATTGAAATAAACTCATAGATACTTTTTGTTCTTATTATATTCCCTAGAAAATGAGCTAATTTTATAATTTTCATGTTAGAACATCGAGTTTACTCTCAAGCATGCCAAGCATAAATTATTCTTAATGAATAATTAATACAGAAATAAAGTACACAATTTTAAATATAAATATTAAAGCAATCAAATCAGTTTGATTTACTGCAGGTATAATTTGAACATCAAAGTAATACTTTGAATTAAATATTTCAGTTAAAAAAGATCTGTAAAAAAGAAAATCAATTATACTGAAATAATAATTAAAAATCCTTCATATCTGTGTGTCTACTTGAACGAGTTTTACAGGTAAAACGAATATACTGAGTGAATCAATAATTAAAAGTTTGAAGTATATACTCGTGTATCGTAAAATGAGTTTTAAATATACAAAGCGTTCTCTTTTTCAACAGCAGAATATATTTCAGATAATTATATATATATTTCAATTGCCCACTTCAAAACTAAGGATGCTGGTGGGAAGCCAATATTATAAGTAGAATAATAATTTATTATTGTCTTTTCATTTTGAAAACAAACATTAAAAAGCCGTAAAATTCCACTTATTCTATCCATAAATCAGTTTTTATGACTTGTTACGGCGTTTTCCAAACACCTAACTTTCGAATAAGTTTAGAAAACTTAAAAAAAATAAGAATTTGAAATTTAAGAAACATAAATTGTTATAGTTTAGCATTTGAAAATAGGTCTAGTCCGCAACATGTCACGAATGTATATCTTTTTGTTACCATGATGCTGCTGCATCAAAATGATTTTATTAACCTTCAAATTGAGAATAAAATGCTAAAATGTAATCGAGTACCTTATCAATCAGATTAGTAAAGTTTTTTAAAAGTTTTTCAACTTTCTTCCACCAGGCACCAGTGTAACATAATACAATATTATATGTGCAAAATATTAGCTGTGTGATTGGTATTTTTTGTGGAAATATGTATAATTAATTGTTTTAGATATCTTAGATAGGATATCCATATAGTCCTGTTACTAAATTAAATTAATTAATGTGTTTCTGTCACTGTTGTCAACGTGTAAACGCTAAATGAGCTATCGAAGAGGTTTACAATATTGATTCATCCTGTACAATGAAATACGAAATTAAATATAAGATTGAGTGATAAAGTTTCTTATTTTGCTGTTTACCGACCTAAAAATTTTAAAATAAATTAAAGTTTGCCTTCTGAAACTTTTGTGTTTCTCTCCTTATTTCTACAAATGTAAATATAATAAAAGTTTTTTAGTTATTCTAAAACAAAATAACCGAGAAAGATTTCAAAATAGGTACAAAGTTTCAATGATACAGAACTACTATAAGACCAACTTTATACACTTTTAAGATTTCATTTATTATTTTGAAAAGTGGAAGACTTCAAGTACCAATTGAAAAAGCAATAAATGTAATGTAAAAAATGGCGTAATTACATGCACTTTAATTTTCTATTTATCCAAATGCGAAATTCTTCGTTTTCCATTCTGCTGATGCAATTTAACAAATTTCCCTAATTGAAAGATATTGTTTTATCATAGCGCCAGTTATCGAAACGACAAGAAAGTTTTAGTAGAAAATGCCAGAAAGCAAATCTAAATTTCGTACTAATTAGTTAAATAGCAGCATTAAATATCTAAATTATTAATACAAAGCTAATTACAACAAGATTTCTTAAGCTACAAAATATTGAGTATTAGAATAATATGACAATTATTACAGAACGCTTTTGCTTATAAAATTAACGCTTCTACCATAAAATTAATCAAATTAAGTTAACTTTTCTTAAAATCCTGGAAAGCTTCATTTTTAGCTTAACAAAATGTGAAACTTTGCAAACCGAACAAAAAAATAGTAAACATCGTTTACGTAACTAATGGAAAAGGTTACAGGAAATGATAGAATCAAGGTTAATTCTTTAAAATTTAAAACATATGATAATGTTTATCTCATTATTTTATCTAAATCCATTTTTAATCAAACGTGTATCCCTCTAATAAATTACTCATCTATGAATCTTGTAGGCGGTCTACATAGCAGAAGCAAATGAAGAAATAGTAGATGAAGAATC
The DNA here is from genome assembly GCA_958510845.1 of Cantharis nigra. Taxonomy (NCBI): domain Eukaryota; kingdom Metazoa; phylum Arthropoda; class Insecta; order Coleoptera; family Cantharidae; genus Cantharis; species Cantharis nigra. The sequence continues at coordinate 18,055,135 of OY294028.1, forward strand.
AAGCGATCTTTTAAATTTTAATAATTACTATTACATGTGTATATTATACATAATATATAATAATATAATGTTTACACAATAATTTTGTGTATTAATATTATGTTTTTGCAAAAAAGAAATTCACATAAATTGGTTTTTCTATGCTATAGCTTCTTATTTAAACTTTGAAAATTATGTTATGTTCAATTTCTGACACCTACAGTAGAAATTAATGTTCTAAATTAAACATATGTATATAACCTTGTAAAGCACAAAATAAAATTAAACCCTGGTTGTACTTTTTTCAAAAAATTTTCAAACTTCTATTGCTGAATTCGGATTTTGTTTTTGTGCCGTTGAAAGCCGGTAATATGCAATAATCTAGTTGTTCCGTTATTACTGATTGCAACTATCAGATTGTAATTGCGTGTACGGTAATTGCTCGGATTTATTAAAAAAATTCATTAAAATTCTCACCTTTACTGTAATATTTAAAACTTGAATTTTTGGGATTAATTCAGTCCGAATAATTGCATAAAGTATGCCTGGAAAGAAAAACTATGTTACAATTATAGAAAACGGAGAAAAAAATTTACATGCAAAAATGATTAGTTCTAAGTAATTGAAAAATAGCGTTTTTAAATTGTTTACTTTAGAAGATATTTGTGTAGCAAATTTTTATTTTCGGTTTACTTATTGTAATTTTACGCGAAATAATACGTATACCGACGTATACTAATATAAAATAATTTGATCTGCCATGGTTGTATTTCATTTTTTTAAATCCGCTCAAGCGCGCCATTTCGTCTAATCGATCTCTATTTTTTTGAAAAATTTTCAAGGGGGAGTTTACATTTCGAAAATCACACCTAAATAATAAAATTACTTAAAATAGAATTTTTCGCCCCATTAAATATAGCTTTAAAATGACTCTTTATTATGACTTTATATTTCGGTTTATATTAACAAACTTCAACCCTTTTTAACTTCTAAACGAGAGATGTTATATCATAAACCGCCAAGTTTACCTGGTTTGTTTATTTGTTAAATAAATAAATAAAAAATAAATAAATAATAGCAAATTGAGAGACGCAGAAGCACATTTTTTAAAATTGTGTCCCACTTGACATGGAACGATCCATAATAATTATGTATCTGCATTTCAGCTTGATCACAATTTAAAACTCTTCGAGGATATTCCATTATTTCTGCTGAATTGTTTTCTTACAGAAAAGTTTCGAAATTCACAAACAACTTACATACCGGGTGCTGAATGAGTTAGCCGAACATAGGAAATTAACATGTAAAAACTTATTTATGCAAATTCCTGCTTCCCTAATTCTTTAAGAGAAAAAATGAAAGGTACAAAAATAATGCAGAAATATAAACTGGAAATGATAAGACCATTAGATTTCATCTAACTTTTACTTAAAAGGTCAAAAAATGCTTTCGAAATTGTTAAAATTTGCATTTATCGCACTGGCCATGTAATAAATGCAATTTAATTTATATTTTCCAAAATAATTACCATGGAAACTTTCATGGCCAGTCCGATAAACAAAACTTTTAACAATTTCAAAAGCATATTTTGGCCTTTTAAGTAAAAGTTAGATGAAATGTAATACTCTTATCATTCGTAGTTTATATTTCTGCATTATTTTTGTCTTTCAATTTATCTTTAAAATAATTAGGGAAGCAGAAATTTGCATAAATAAGTTCACAGAAAGAAAAGTGTACTTTTAAAATAAAAAATTTTGTTTTTAACATGAATAATGAAAGTTTTGCTCTTAAGTTAAAAGCATTACATTTAATTTGAAAGAATCGCGATTAACGCTACTTTCAAAAACTGCTTTTGATTTAAATATTGTTAAAATGAAGTAAATTGTTGCCAAAACAATTGTATATACTTTTGATTAGTAAGAAAGAACCTATTTGAAATTGAATAATTTTAAAATAAGTATGCATAGCATATCATTTTAAAAGCAAAAGCTTTTATAATATAGGTAACTTCTTGTCAAAATGAAAACTTATATGTTATTTTGAAAGTATAAATATTCACTTTGATGTACTAGCTTTTAATAAGATTACAATGCAACATGCAATTCTGAAAAATGCAGTTTCTATTTATAAAAATGAGTTGTGCAAAGCATTACCTTTACCGTTGTTATCAGCCCCATTTCAGTTCTTAACTTAACAGTTGATGTAGTGTAAGTTAAATATTTATAATTTTATACAATGGATAATTACCAAAATTTTACTTTTTTAACTACAGGAAAACCAACCTATATTGAATTACCGCCTGATAATGATTTAGAAGAAATTTTTTATTCCTAGTGAAATGCATTTGTATAGTTTTTAAGCAGTTTATAAATCGAACAGGCTTATGATTTTTTAAAAGGTGAGTACATTATTATAGCACATAGAATTTTTATTTAGAAAATGTAAATAAGATAGATGAAATACAAAGGTTTTTATTTAGGAAAGCAAATAACAAGTGATACGTAGATACGTTAACGATTTTGACTTGCAAGAATTGATACCCGAATTCAATTTTGGTTTAAGAATATTTTTGAGAAGGCAACTTAAACATTGGAAAGCTACTGAAGTAAGTATCCACCTATGTATAATAGTACAGTGGCTCACAGAATTGATGGCAGTGCTACGTTAGCAATGCAATTTGTAGCTTTTCAATACTATTTTTGACACATAATCGATTTTATAGCAAAACTTTTTAAACATCTTTTGTTGCAAATTTCATTGCCTTCAATTTTGTTTATATACATACCGTTTCTGAAATACAGATAACAATAGTTTTTATATTTTAGAGAGCATTTTTTAAATCACTGTAACTCGGAAATGATGCGACAAAATGGAAAATGTATATAAACAAAATTGAAGGCAATAAAATTTGCAATAAAAAAATGTCTAAAAACTTCTACTGTAAAATCGATTGTTATGGGTCAAAAATGGTCTCGAATAGGCGCTTACAAGATAATATGAAATTTAAATTTTAACAAAAAGTATTTATAAAAGAATCTTTTTTTAGTTTTTACTTTTTTAAACTCAATTTAATTATTTCTTTCTTTTTTTGTTTCTGTATGTTTATTTGTTGAAAATTTTATTTTGTAATGTTAATTTTTTTTAAGTTTGGAGAAGGTGATGATAATTCCATACACTTTAACAGTTACATCAAATATTAAAATATGGTTGGAATCTCTTCTAAAAAGCGAAACTTGAAATGAAAAAAGTGTTCTCTTATTGTCTAGATCTACAGGGTAGCAGTTTGAAAACGAAAGAAGCTTATTATTTTAAAACACTTATTTTTATTTCTTTTGAAGATTCCTAAAACGTGTAAATCATGTTGTCAAAAATATATTTTAAAAAAACACTGTCAAAAATAAGTATTTTGTTAGAGTTAAATATTTGTTTGTTCTTTATTTTTATTTTGTATTCTGTTTTATTTCTTAATTTTAGTATTATTTCTTCAATTTAATTTTTTATTTTTAGTTTTATAGTGATTGTTTTAAGTTTTTATTTTGTTTTAGTTTTTTAAAAATATAAGTATAAGTATATACTTTTATTTTAAAATAAAAACCGTTAACCAATTAACAGTGGCATTAATTCAAAAAAAAAAATCTTAAATATTATTAAAACGAATAAAAGTAATATTAATATGACAGTAGCTACTTTTTGAATTAACATTAGCATCAATTCAAAAGAACAAATCAATCTACTTTCATTTTAAATATCTAGTGTTGTTGATTTGATGTTAGACTAACATTAAAACGAATAAAAATAGGATTAATTTTAGAGTAACTGCTTTTGAAACTTGATATTATTTTCGAAAGTAGTTGCTCTCGAATTAACAGTAGTATTATTTCAAAATAAAAGTAGTGCTACTGTAAAAATGAAAGTTTTGATGTCTACGCCTTTTTTAAAAGCAAATAATGCCAATTTTAGTGCAATGCTTTCAGTTTTACTGCAATATTTTTTTGCGTGGTTTACATGTTGATTTCCTATGTTCGGCTAAGTCATTCAGCACCCTGTATATAGAATTTTCATTTACCGAAACTCTTTAGATAAAAATTTACATTTTTTAAAACAAAACCTGGATGTCAGTATCCAGTGAATGATCCATAATGGGAAAATAACTTCTGTGTTTTTTAAATTCCATTCTTTGATTAAGATTTTCTTAAGTAAGTATGTAATGGGCCTCGAGTTTCTTATGGTACCGTATTCTCTAACTCTAACTTATGAAGCGTAGTTTTAGAATCCCATACCTTCAGAGGGATTTATATAATAAAATTCCATTATAAACAGAATAAAATGCGTATTACAATAAATTGTATACCTCAGTATATCAGATTCGTTAACAATTTCGAGGAATATTTTCGTCCATTTGAGTTTCCATCTATAAATAATGTTGAAGGTACCCTACCTAATTTGCGTAAATTATGAAAATGAAAGTAGGAACGTAAGTAGAAAACACTAAAACGCACTTATTTTGGGTTTCTTTATGCGATTAATTTACTGGGCCCTTGAATCCAATAGATAAACTCCGGGTTTTGTACTCCATTTCGTTTACTGGAAAGGGTTGAATAATCATTTAATTGTTATAAAGGGTAAAGAATAGCGTCCTTTTAATTCTAAAATTATAATGAAGTATAAGAATACTAGTACACGAATACCCAGTTCATTCCAGTGGACTGAACACCTAAGAAATTTATTTTTGAGACTAAATAAGGATTAATAATAATTATAATATGAATTATTAATAAAAAATGTACAAAACTAATTTCGGTTTATTTGGGTGCTTATAAAATTAATTATACTTCATAAAAAGTCTAGCTCGGAATGTCTTTCTCGTAATTACTCTTACTAATAATTAGCTGTAAATATGAATTGCAATGAACGCTGTAGATCGCATAGCAAAACCTTGGAATCATCTGGTGAAAAATAGATTAGATGCACTTCTACTCCGCAGATGGAGTAGTTTCTAAATATTATTTATTGTGCATTTATCAAAAACAATAATAAAATAAATTGTTCTTTAAAATAATTTAAAATGGAAAAATTTCCGTCCTGCCGCAATTTATATAAGTACTTGAAATTAATTTAGAAAGTATTGCACGATATAATCCGACATAAATTATATAGCAAATATAGTAATAATTCCTTTATAAAAAATTAATTTCATTGTGCGGAAATGCAGATACGAGACATAGACTGGTAGTTGTTTTTTATAAACTACGGTTATAATATTGTTTTATTAGAATAGACAGATTAACTTTGCTTATCTCTTAACGAATTTTACTCGTTTTTTTTGCAGGAGTGAAATTTTTTTAAAGTTTTCCTAAGCTGGAGTACATTTTCAGACAGTACTATTCGCAATTTACCTTTATTACGTACCCTTGATGTTGTTTTGAGTTTGATCCTGAATTATTCTATTGTAATACCGCAGTAAAATGATAAATGACAAAATAAAACACCAAAAGAATGCAAATGTTTGATTTATAAACTTTCTGTACCAACTATACGTATTTGATTAAATTAATATTATTCCGCGTGGTGGCGTTCGCTTAATGTAAATCGCGAATTTCAAGAGTAAGTAAAAAAAAATCCAAAATATAAAACTTTTTTTGTTGTCCTATGTTTTTGATATTACACAATGGACAAGTGCAAATCGTTAAGTGCTAGCACTTACCATTTAATTGACATGGGATTGCTTCTAAATTAGACATTTGAGTTTTTCCATTGGTTCAAATATACCTAGTTCCATAGTAATTTTTAATAAACATACACCGACTATTATCATTTATTTTCTTTTTGAATGGCCTTTATATAAATTATTTTTATAGGACAAATTTATTCATTGGAGTTGTTCATTCGCTTGCCTATTCACTATAATGTTAGTAAATTGCAAGAAAGTTTATGTAACCTTTAAATTAAAAAATTTTCAGTTAGTTTTATTAGTTTAGTTTCCTTTGCAACTATATAGGTTAACTTTATCACAAATATGAGAAAATGAGTTTTGTTTTGCGGTCTTAAATAGAATTGAAACAAAGCTGTTCAAATTTGCGCCATTCACGTTTGGTACTAGGGTCTCAATAAAAGTAGTTTTTTTATAAGATTCAATAAACAACAGAAAATCGAGTTTTGGAACTTCTTCTTTCTATTCTGAGATGCATGAAACCAATAAAGAGTTGAATACATAGAAATTTTTTTTACATTTTGTGATTTACTACCTTATTTTATACCTTAACGTAATAATATTGAAAGTAAATTAAACTAGTTTACAGTAAAACACATTTTTTCAAATTTCCTCTATAATATCCTGAACATAGTTAAATCACCTTTTGCATTGGGATACTTTACATTTAGATGTTTTCCAATTTCACTTTAGTTCCGTATTTGACTATAAATATTGCAACTTTACTACAAATAAGGAATCAGAGACCTAGCTTTGTATACCTATACGCTATGAATGTTAGCCTAATAAATTCAAACTTAATAAAAGCCCCGTTTTAAAAACAAATTCACAAACCAATTAAATCGGTAGAATACTCTATTATATTATATATTTATATAAGAGCGGAAATAGTTTGTTGCATTTGTATAAGGACACCGACATTAACTGAGCGATTTGAAATTGAATTGTTTGGCAGGAAATCAACAATTGATGGTTTTAACTTTTCAATTTATGCTACCTGGCAAGCCAAAGTAACAGTAAAGAGACAAAATCTGAATGACACAAATGCAAGTTTTATTCTGTACACCTAAACCTGGCTTTTATGAAAATTGCTTACCCGATGTCAAATTTTACCCTTGCGTTAGTTAATAGTTAAACAAAATTACTTTATTCGTAATATATAGTTAAGTGAATAGAGAAGCAAATTGTGCTTATAATTTTTAACTAATTAATAATTTTATTAAAGGTGAAAGTTTAAACAAACACGAAGATTAACCAGTAAATGAATACAAATGATGTTAGTTTATTATAAACTTAGAATATTCCAAGTATTAACTTTACTTATAAAATATTCGGAAAATCTTGAAACAAGTAAAACTAAGTTTTACCACAGTATTATTTTACTTAGTTACTTAGCTAGGTATTTATATTAATTATGTTAATATTTACGGATTAAAACCTGGGATAATAACAAATCATAATATAACTAAGACTATTACATAATTCGATTATATTATTATAACATTTTTTCCTGTCATTATCCAGTTTTTATAGTTGGTAGAACTTTTTTTTTATTATTGCAGTGAGAAGAAAATTGTAGAAGCAACAAAAGCATTGATTAGAAAAAGCTCCAAGACGTACAAGAAAAATATTCTGAATTAACTAATTTAGTTATTTGATAAAATATAATTTTGTTGTTGAAGTCGTTGTTTTTTGAGAGTCCTAAAGCTGGGTAGAAATGAAGAAGTGCACTGATTCAAAAACTACTTATTGCTGATGTGCAAATAGAACGAACGAACAATTTTTACGCTGTCTAAGTAAAAGATATACTTATTTAATTATCAAGTTGAGTGCTTTTAAAATAAATTATTTTGTCAAGGTAGAAAATTTTAAATACGAAGCTCTCTCAGTGTCTTTCTTACATAAAATTAGGCAAAGATATAGTAAAGAAAGCAATGTGATTATTACAGCATTTTTCACAGTATCCTTCTAAACTAACCTTGAAGTATCCTGAACATTTATTATTAAATCAAACAATACTGTTGTACAATATAAAAATAAACATTATAGACTTACTTTAGGATGATCACGTACTGGTACTACCACTCTTACTGCTACTTTTATTGGTTTATCTCTTGTAATATCAACCATTCTTCTTGATTCGTTATTATTTTTACTTTCTGAAAAAAAAAGACACTTTAATCATATTTTTCTTAAATTATATGTATGAACAAATTTTGCTTGTACGACTTATTAACTTTATCATTTTAAAGCAAGAAATAAAAATAATATTTTTATGCTTTTCGTGACCGTTGAGATGAATTATAATGAATACAAAAGGCTTCATTTCTTCCAACCGCAATATCTTGCTTTTTGTGATTTTAAAAAAGAAACTAATTTTTAAGACTAAACTTTTAACTTAAAAAGTTGGTGTACAGTTTTCAAAGAAGAATTTCTCAATAAGGAATTAAATTTTACTACAGATTCGTATAACGTATAGTTCCAGACGAATACTAAACTAGAATACTAAATATTAATTAAAATAAATAATTCCGATCGGTAAAGGAAATCTGCATTTTTAACTTGTAAAAGGTAAAGTTATTGAAATAAAACCACACCCAAATTGTACACCTTTGTAATAGGATTAAACTCAACCTATCAGAATCAATTATTCATATTGAAATTTACCATTTGTGTTTATTTTTTTAAATGACGCTTTCCGGAAGCTCTCTTTATTCTTATGATTTTGTAACAATTTGTAGCACTAAGATTAAATTGATTAAATCAAATGAGGTTATCGTTAAGTAATTAATTGGTAATATTCAAACCAGAAGAAATCAAAAAGACAACAATACTGGTATAACGTTTCAGAGTATTGAAAAATTAATTTAAAACCTTTTATAATAAACAAAAATTGTATTTGCACTTCTTTATTTAGTTGAAAGTGGAAACTGCAATTTTAAATTTAGCAAAACCCCAAATATGCAAATTTTTAAAAGAAAAGGAACTGAAACGGGCTTTAATTAAATTTTTGGCCAACAAAAGCGCACTTAAAGTATGTTTGCAGTTTTTCAAACAGAAGTTTACCAATATGCGTTACTTTAAATTAACAGGTTGCAAAAATATAAAAAAATTTGCTAAAAGAATGTGTCCATACTTGAACATCTAAAACGTGCGGGCGTGCCAATTAAGGTGAGTTAAAAATTATTGTGTGAAAATTTGTACAAGAGTGCAATTTATCATTTTCAATCAATTTGTAGCACAATTCAGAGCTTTTACAGCCTAAGTATACTTCCAAAAGCTTTACATCAAGTATAATCAATTATTTAAATTTTTTATCAACGCAACGTAGTATGTAGTAGTTGATGTTGTAAACCATACAGTTATATTAACCAAGTCGGGATTTTAAAATTCCGAATAAATTATATTTAATTTTAGTAACTTTAATATCGGGTTTAATAATATTTTTTATAAAAACATAAAAAAATATTAAATGAAGATAAAAATGGCAGGTGAAAACAAAACTTGGAAGTAAGAGCTAATATTTTGTGCAGTGAAAGTATCCTCTTGGGAAATTGCAATATTATCAGGGGAAATTAAAAGTCTGTAAACATATTTTTTTGATAGTTTTTTAAATTTTCCTTAATTAGTGAAACAATTTTAAAAATTTTATTCATTAAAAGCATTCAGAAGTTTTCGATTATAACTAATTGATCACAAAAACAATTAATTTAAAATATTTTTAATGGCTTTTACTACAGCCAAGGTAAAATGGAAACCAGGTATAATATATGATTTGTACACGTAATCCTAACATTTCAAAAGTAATTTACGAATACAGGATGTAAATATCATATTTGGTGATCAACATGATGTTTTTGACTATATAAAGCATTTGTGTTAAACTAATTCGATTCAAATGAAGTATTTTACTAAAAGCGAATAACACATTTTATCATGTTCTTTTCAAAAATATTATTGGTTTTCTTCGGTGTATTTGTGCGAGAGGCTTTTTTGGTAACGATTTGTTATTAATTATGTGCTACATCATTAATTTTTTTTTTTAATTAGTTTCAACAAAATCAATACAGAATAATTCATGAAAGAGTTACTATTGACGATTATAATCCAGATGTTGTAGAAAATCCTGTCATTACTCTGTTTAAATACAATGAAACCTCGATGGCATTTAACAGCACATCAACACTAAAATCTGATTTGAATAACGATATTTGGGTAAGATGTACATTTTAAAATAAATCCAATAATTCGTTACGACGGTATAAATAACACAAACGTTTGCCGATAAAGCAAGGGCAAATTCACATAGACAAACCATTTTATTGATGTAAAATGTAACCACTAACGTAAACTCTAAAATTAAATTATTTTAAATAAATACCAACAATTTCCGAATAATTTCCGTTGAAAACAACTAACTAGATTGCATTTTTGCCACCGTTTTAACGATCACTAATTAAAATTCAATTTTGTTGAAAAATTCCGTACGACATTTATCTACCGATTAAGTATTTTTAAGTACATTCATTAGAAAGGAAGTTCTTAATTAATTTTATATTAATTAGGCTCACCTGAAGATTTATCAATCAGAGGATGGAGATGAATATCGCCCGTATCCTGGAAAGTACATAATGAACTTGTGCGAAGCTCAAAAAGAAAATATTTTTGGAACGAGAGATTTATTTGAGCATAGCAATATCACTGATTGCCCCATTGCGAAGGTAATTAAAAGTGTATTTTGCATTATAAATTATAGCCAATTAGCGATTACGCAAATTACTTAAACAAATTTAATTTACTGAAGTTTGAACTAACACTGGGCCAAAACGCATTTTCGTTCTACATTATTTTAACCATATTATTTATTGTGTAAGAAGAAAACGCGGAAAAATTTATTTTATTGATTCCAGGGAAGTTATTACGTTAGCAACTACAAACCTGATGAATCTAAATTTCCACCCTTTGTTCCGAGAGGAAAATTGTTAGTCGATGGACAAGTATTTCACGGAGAAGTATTTCTAGGAAAAGGCCGTTGGTATGGTACAATTGAGTCTATATAAAATGGAAACAAAATAAAATCTATTAGGTTTAGGTATTTAGGTGTCGGAATAATTATTAAATAATAATTTTAAATTCTGTTAATGTATTTTAACAAATTGATAAATAAATTGGTAGCAAATTAAATTTTTATTATTTAACAATTTTATATTTAGTTAGGTTTTATAATCAATTATTTTAGCTTAAACGTCACAACGAACAATTTAAAATCTGGCAGTTGCAAATCAGGTCACTCTTATTGTCTCTCTTAATTCAATAAAAATTATGAACAGCATTTTAAAGTCTTCAAGCGTCTCATAAAATTTGCCCTAATAATATTTTACTTTTGAAGATTTTTTTAAATAATTTTTCTTCAAGTATACAAAAATTGATTTAATTGAAATTTATAATAGCTTGAATAATTTGATAGAAATGCATTCTTTAGTTCTAAGTAAAACTCATTAATGCCCTAATTTATTATACTACTAACGCAAAAATTATATTACACTATTTTGTTTTATTTATATGAATTTGTGTATTTATTTATCGTTTATAGCAGAAAACCTCATTTATAAGTTATGGAAATTTCAGTGAGTCAAATATATTTACGGTTTTTTATCATTCAGACCAGAGTAGAACTCTTATTACTAATGTCACCTATCTGGGGTCAGCGAAAAGCAAACCTTTGATCAGCGAAACCAACATGATTCTATAGATGTTAAGGCTTTAACTTTTATGCCGCTACAAAACAAACATTCAGAATTTGCTCTACGAATTTTGAGTAAATAACAAACTTGATTATTATTTTAATTATTCGTATTTGACCTAACAGTCGGTTAGACGCACACATTTCAAAAGACTGCTATAACGAGTAAACAACACGATAAACAAGGACTTGATATAAAATTGATTTTCAATCTTATTACTAATTTTTTTATTTGTATTAACTATGATATTAATAATTTTTTATTTTATTATTATAAAATAAATAATAAATAATAATTAACAATCATATCTTGCTCGAATCGACCTTCCATGGCACTGGTCACGGTTTAAATACTACAACATGAAGGTAGCTTAGTTTTTACAACGCAGAAATCGGGCACTGACGACTATTTATAAATTGATTGTAGCTACATTCAGGTCTTTGAGACAGATCTCTCATTTCACACATCTCTCTCAGTTATGATTAATAAGTGGTAAAAATTATTGAATTGGAAATTCAAGTTAAAGGTATCAAGAATTAACTTGATAACCTCGCAAGTGTGTAAGTTATCTTTTTGATTAGCGTTCCCATTTTAGCCTTAAAAATTTTGTTAGAGATTATTTTGATGTAATTTGGTTATAAGAAGAGTCTCATGATCAAGACGCAGTGATTTGGTACCAAGTTAAGAATATTTTTTGTATTTCACACTTCGCCAAATTACACGGCAATATATTATCTAACTTCTTTTCACTAGGGCATATCAGTTTAATGCTTTAACCGCCAGCCTATAACAGTGTTCACTTGTTACTAATTACTGCTTTATTGGTAATATAAATAACATTAACATTATTATCCTTTGAAAATGCCAATGGAAGATTTGCACAAAAGAAAATTTTGTGAAAATTTATCAAAACACGTTTATAGAATTTGGTTTTTGATTGGTTTTTCTAGTTTTCTTCTTAGTTCTTACTCATTATTAAGAAATTAATTAATTAAAAACATTAATGTAGTGACGTTGTAGTTTTCCAGGTCTAAATATAAATACCGATATAAGTTTAACTTTGGTAGGTAATATTATAAATTGTTTGTCAATTTAAATCAAATAATTAGTGCTTTTTTCTAAGAAAAGTTGTTAATTTAACAACTGAATTTAGTTGCTATGACACAAAATGCTGTTATTTTCTGTCATAACAACTAAATTTAGTTGTTATACGCATAACTAACAACTTGTCTTTCATAATTGCACCGTATATCAATATTAGGTTTAGTAATTTTAAGCAGTTTAGGTAAACTAAACTTTTGTAATTATTGTGTTAATTACTATTTCATTAAAATACAATAATGTAATAATTACAAAATTACTTTCACTTCGTTTAGTGTCACAAACATAAATTGCTCAGAAATACTAATCTTAAATATTATTAATTTGATATAATTTAATATATAAAATTTGGTAATTATTATTAGATCAAATTTTAATATTTTTTTAAATTTTCTTACTACTTATGTAAGTAAATTAATTTAAATATATAAATATTATAAATCTTGACTTGTGAGAATAAATAAACATCAAAACTTCAATATACTAACTATAACTATAATTAATGTAACTATAAATATAATTTATATTACTGGAAAATACCTATTCCAGGTGTGGTTAAAATTTGCCGTAAGAGTAATTTCATTATACTACCTTATTTGAATACCAAATATTACTTTATTAATATTTAATTTTAATTGGTTCGGGAGCTTTTTAAATAATTTTTATCAACTCTGCTCCTTACTGGTATTTTCTCTCGAATTTCATAATAGGGATTTTACACTACCGATGGTGGCGCTAGCGACACCTTCAAAATGTCTGCCATAGCAAGTATATCTCGATAAAATGTTGATATAAAAAGACTAAACGACTGGTTGTTTTTTAGATTAAACACTGCACTGAATTAAAAAATTACAGTAAAACTAACTCGAACACTGTTTAAACACGTAAAAGATACTTAGGTATACTTGATGGAGTAGTTACAAATGCTGCCGTATGGTGGCGTTTGGTTAATGTTAAATCCCTATAGGATTTCAGCTTGGGGAGCTACAGACTTCTTCTGGATGACTTGCAATCAGAGTAAGTAGAAATTCATACCTCGTTAAACAAAGACAGATATCCTTCGCAGATTAAAGGTTGATTTTTGTAGAAACTTCTGTTAGCAATCTATAACGAAAACTATCAAAAAACGGCAGGTTTCGGAAATAATCTAGTATAAATAAAAACCTAGTATAACAAAAATCCTTACTCTGCAAGAATGATTAGCATAAAGCTAACCAAAACTTGAAGAATGATGGGCATGTAGCCAACTAAACTTGCAGAATAATTGGCATGAAGCCAATTTTCAGTCTTAATATATTAAAATTTATTTAAAACTTTTATAAATTGAAATTGTGTAAAATTGCAGTTTTCTAAGAATCTATAGGAATCTAACCAGTGAATTTCCGTCTCAAACCATTACGTATGTGTTTTAATTTAAAATTTTCTGAACAAATGTCAATAATCCAAGGACAAAGCATAATCAAATCTTTACAGCTGTTATACGGAAACAAAGTTTTTCGGCTTCACTTCAATCACCATAAATTGGCTTATCAATATTATTTGCTGGGCAGAATACAAAGAGTCAGAATTGATAACTTTCATTGTTTTGAGATTTATTTATCAACAGTATATTTATTAAAAGGTATGATTTTTCTGGAAATTTCATTGAGAATATTGTTTTAAATATATTATTAATTATTAAATCCATGTGACAAATATATTAAATCATAGTGGCGAATAGTAATAAGTATTGCTAATTCCCAGTTTATACTGGATTAAATATTTTTAATTAATTTTCGGTTTGGTGTACATTTAAGTTCTACTCCGTATGTTAAAATTTTACAATAAATTGTATCCAAAAATATCCCCAATCCAAAAGGGAGATGAAAAAAAGTTTAAAAATTTAAAAAACGGTTGTTTATTTGATTGTTTTATTATTATTTTTTGAATTTATTTTAATGCATTATTCTTATTACATTATTTTTTATGTTCTATTAATTTTAGATTTCAACCACCGCTGGTTAAATATTCTCATCATTTGAATTAGTCTATTAACTTTTAAAGCTGCTTATGAGAGATCGTAGAAGTAAACTAGCCCGATGCGCGATGTAATGCAGATTGCAAATTTAACATTAGAACAGAAGCTAAAGTTTGAACTACGAAATTTAATCCAGAGCTCATATCAGGATTTAAATGAAACTTGTTTGTCAACTACTGATTAAAAGGTGGAGTACCTCTGCAAGAATTTCCTATTTCGATAGTTGCCTTTTGATTATATGGAAAATTTAAACTAATACTTTATTTATTAATTTTAAATATAATTACAAAATTAAATAAAAAACTTTATTCCAATAGTAAATAATTAAAATTATAATTTCAAAATCTTTGTTTTATGTTAAATGAAACGGAAAAGTTTTCATTTTGAAATTAAATTACTGTTTTCAGAAATATATATTTTATTATCTGCATTATATCATGGTAGTCAAACGTAATATGTGGAGTGTAATTTGCGTTAATATTTAGCGCCACATTACTAAAAAGTTTGCAAATGACTTGCTTCACAAAATTAAAGTGAAAGCGTTGAAAGTATTATTTAACCTCTGCATACATTGTTTTTTATTTTGAAAAGCACACATTTATTGTTATAATGTATTATGAGTTTATTTCGCAAGCTTAAAACATTTGTGGGCTATCAAAGTTTTACTAAATCAATATTAAATTATGTTTTTGGATAAATCTGCAAATTATGGACTAATAATAATAATAATACTTTTTTGCAGATTTTCCGAACGTTCTATAGAAAATGGTTTGGCCACATGTCGTTGCATCGTTAGCGACGAAATCTCTCTTGCAACCGAGTATTGGTCGAACCAAGCTAAGAAAAATTCATATTAAAAATAAATAAAAATAAATAGATGATTATGTTTTCTTTTTTTTCCATATAAGTAACTTCTGTTTTTTATTACTCCTAATGAAAGCGGTTGACAATAAATTTTTTGATATTACTAAATATGGCGAATAAAATTTTAAAAGTATAGTTCCTGGTGTTGTCAAGCTGAAGTAGCCATTCGTGGGGTGGAAAGATAAAGAGGGAGAATAATTTTACTGTTTCGTAGTATAATTTTATTGTTTCGAGTCAACGAACAGCAAATTATAAAGAGCAAAGATTTAAATAAATTTTACATTTAAATGAACAATAATAAATTAAAGAAAATTTTGATTTATATAGTCGGCCCTCGGTCTTATATTGCATAGTCGAATAAGAATATTTATACTCGAGAAATGCATCCTTTCTCAATATTGTGGGTATTACTACATAAATAAAGTATGACGTTGAATAAGACAGGCTAAGTTATACAATAATATTATTGCTATTATAGTTCCATGATTAATTGCATTTTATCGGTTGTATTTCCCAATAGGTATAATAGGATAGTTTCCCAGGTGTACGAATTTGATTGGTGTTGTATATGGCAAGTTTCATTTGATATTATGTTGATATTACTGCATATTCTTTTGGTATTTATTTAAACCATGTTAAGTCTTTTAAACTAGACGTTTTATCACACTTATTAAGAACTCGATTACACTTTGACTTACTTGCAAAGTTTCTAAGTGTGCTTCTGAAACAACTTAAAAGAACTTTTACTATAGTTACAAATTTGGCTAATTTACATCTTCTTGAAATTATAGCAGACCTCCTTTATCGTAGCTTACCTAAATTACAACGAAGAAATTGTAGTGTTAAAATTATAATCAAATATTACACAAAGAATTGAAAATTTTACTTTTATATTTCGTACTTAATTAAAATGTTGAAAATAATAATTGTTCACTGATGAATGAATTATCAATGCCAGCAGTTAAAGCAATTCATTATAAATGTGTACTTTAGAACTTTCGAGAGACATATTTACTTTTACAAATTATATGAAAAATGTGGATAAACAGTACCTGATAAATTTGCTAAGCCCCGAATCATTTTTAAAAATGCTGCCTAACAAACCGAGACGCATTTATCAACACATCTATAATAATATTTATAAAATGGATAACCCTTAAAGTAATGTATATATAATTTATTATTTCTAATGCATAATTTATACTAAAATACCAATAAAGAAATAAATAAAACATGCTTAAAAGAAAAAATTAGGAAAATCAATATATCTCTTGTGGTAATTCAATCTATCTCTATAAATGTGACATTGCTACTTCTATTGCTTTTGCAGTACCTGCCTCATCCAAAGCCAAGGACTAGGAGGGGGTGGGAGAAATATTTTCTCTAATGTCAAACCGCAATCAATTAATCCTGACCAATTGCTCCCTTATAGTAATCGTATAAACCGTCAGATAAGAAAAACAATTAAATCCGTTTCGCAACTTGATGTAATACAAAATTTCGTGGCCAATCTACGGTTATATAATTGGAATACAAGGTGTGCTTTTATTTCCACCAATGTGGTCGCAACAAACATTAAACATTTGCGATTCCGAAAATATACCTAACTTTCTTATTTGTTATCATATATTAAAGGTAAATAAAACTTTGATTTAAGCAAATAACATAAACTGTTCAAGTGTTAAAGATTGTTTTTTTTATTCAAGACGATTGTAAAATATATAAAAACAATTGCCAACATTTTTTTTTGCCAAGTAAAACCTCTCACTGGAAACAGCTCAACCTTTGTAGTTAGTCAACTGTCATCCATATTATAAATAAATTGAAAAGCAACTTAAAGTAAGTTATCCTACAGAACAATTTTCTAAAATATTTTATTTTTCTTTTCTATTATGTTAACTGTCAGAAATTTGATAGATTTAAACTTGGTAATTAAAATCGCATTAAAACTTGTCAGAATTCAATAATCAGTTTTAAATTAATTTAATCACCTCCGAAACTACTAAATAGTTAATATGAAAATAGCTGTTCAATGCTAACAAACTCATCGTAATAATTTTGCAAATTTAGCCAATAACAATTATTCTCTTAACTGAATTACACTTAACTTCTGCATGGAAGGAAAGCATACATTTGAAACAACAATCAATTGAAATATAGTTATTTACCATTATATAATTATAACTTCACTCAAACTTAATGACTAACTAAATTTATTTGTATTAAATAATAGTAAGCAAAATTTGAAGTTAAACCTAAAAATTTTGTTAACTCCAATAGTTGTAGGTATATTATCTACCCAAAATAAGCCTGAATAAATACTAAACTTGACTTGCTTAATGTTATTTAAATATAATATGTTTAAAATAATTTCCAACATTGGCCAAATTTTTCTTTAGGCAAATGAACGCATTTCTCTATTTTACTTTTTTCTTTGATATCGAAATACGTGACATAAAATAGACTCGGGAAATATCAAATTGGTACAGAAGCATTTATTGGCAGTGATTGCTAGTTTTGTTTTTTGAAATAGTTTTCTTTTTAAACTTGTACAAGAGGAAACCTGATACGTACAGAAATGTTTAGCATTATAACTAAAATTAATAATGAAAACCAATTAACCTTAGTTGATTAAAAAGATTACATTTTCTGTAGCATTCGTACAAAAAAAAATTACACATGTAAAATAAAACAAATGAAATAAAAAGGTTTATTGTGTTAGTAATTAAAGAACAATGCACAAAGAAGCTTATATTATACCAGTAATATAAGTCTCAAATGTATTGTGGAATCAGTTGGGTGCAACAAAGAAACTCGTTATGAAGCTGCGGGAGATGGAATACGACTTAACGACGCGAATGACGGTTTGGCAAGAAAATAGTCGGCTGCATTTACTCTCAGATGTGAAACGGTGGGAAATTATATCTATCATTTCGGTAAGCGAGCTTCAGAAACTTGAAGTGGTGTACGAGATCCATGCAATATTTATGTAGCATTACCTGATATGCTGTATTTTTAAAATGCATAACCTATTTACTATTATGTAACAGACGCTTATGATTATTCGTAAAGGAAAATATTCTTTTTGGTTTGATTTTCTAAAATTCTACTCCCGCAACACAAAATGTTATATAAAAATTAATATGTAGACTTTCATATTCACACATTGCAGGTACATAAGCGTTAGTCGTGATGTGAATAACGGTCCTAATAATAAATCATTTTTATGTTCACATCTACAGAAGATATATAATATTTATATTAAACTCTTTTCTAACATCGACAAATAAGTAAAAGCTGCGAAATGTTTAAAATTAAATAGCTGTTAAAAAGTCTTCATTAATTGAACCTAAAAAGACATTCTTAACCAAGTGTATTTTTTTGGTCTACCGGTTAGTGATAAATTACCCTCACGTTTTTTAATCTTACTACTTTTTATTTAAAATTACGAAACGTGACTTCCAAACGTTGACTTCGTCAACACCCTCAAATTTAAAATCGATGTAATAAAAGAATTTTAAAAGTTTTCGTTTAAATTTCTTCATGGTTCATCAAGTATCCAAATTAGATTTAACACCATGAAAATTATGTTGTTATTTTTGTTTGTAATGTATAAATATTGCTATTCAATTTTCCGCTACACTGCTATATTGCCACTTTAATTCAGTTGTGAGCAAAAATTAAAATATGAAATTATTTTTGTAATGTAAAATCGGATATTGGCAGCTTAGACGTAGGATACTTTCATATTCAGTTTAAAATTAAGCACAAAATATTAAAAGTATAGTAAATTTCAAGCTTTGTTCCAGATGTTTGAAATCGCCGTGGCTGTTTCAGGGTTATCTGTTTTTTCAAGTTTAATAGTTAAAATTTTAAACACACAATGTTGAAAGTTGTATGCAGTAATATTAATTTTAGAAATGCTTGATCAAAAGAACAAAAAAGCATAGTGACCTACTTCTCCGGGTTTTAATATTGGATAATTTTAAGAATTACGTACAAGGTATTAAAAAAATAACCCAAAATTTTATGCGCAAGGAAAAGGTTTCGATAAACATAGGTCCTCAAAGTACTTTTTTTGAAGTTATATAATCCTTACTCGGTCAAAAGAATAAATAATACAAACTGTACTTGATTGTAGACGGCGTAAAATTTTTTAATAAAACAGGTGTTAGATTGTCTGTGCATGTTATATTTGTTAAATAGTAAATTGTTTAAGAGTAGTTTACCAAATCACTTCTGAAAGTAATTATCGAACGCCAACCGAGTTTTGTAATCGCGCCAGTGCAATTTCAGAATGTGTTTCGTATAAAATTTTATCTTCTACACAAGCTTTTCCGAAATCAAAGCATTTTATTTGAACTGATATTTAATTTTTGAACTAATTTTGTTTCTTTCGATTAAACAAAGCAAATCAGAAAGATAATTGAATTGAATTATTAGAATTTATAATTTAATTTAAGTTATCTGAATGGCTATACCGTCACTGTGTGTTAACTTGTCAGATTTTATTTTGACACTTTACTCTTACTTCACTTTACTGTTAAAATTCTAATATTTTGACGTTTTGTTTAGTTCTATTAAATATAATTATTATTTGTATTCAGTAAATGAATATTAAAGTCAAAATTCCAAACTTAGGTATATTATACCGGGTGCTGAATGAGTTAGCTGAACATAGGAAATTAATCAGTAAAAACTTATTTATGCAAATTCCTGCTTCCCTAATTATTTTATAGAAAAAATGAAAGACACAAAAATAATGCAAAAATATAAACTACGAATGATAACACCATTATATTTTATCTAATGCTATTATCATTCGTAGTTTTTATTTCTGCATTATTTTTGTATCTTTCATTTTTCTCTAAAATAATTAAGAAAGCCGGAATTTGCATAAATAAGTTTTTGCATGTTAATTTCCTATGTTCGGCTAAGTATAGTAATACTATTATATTTATACAAAATTGAAAAGTATTTAAACTTTACAGGTGAAAAACACAATACGTTTGATGGATATTAAATTGTGGTTTGTTCGACTTACAATAGTAGAAAAAATAAAACTTCAATCGCAACAGCAGATAAAATGCCATTCTAGCAAAAAGGGTAGATAACGTACTTTTATCTATTACCATTGTGTAATAGCGTACCTTTACACTGCTTTAAGTTACATAATGAGCCACTTTCTCGCACTAGTACGGAAAGTGATTAACTTCACTATGCTTCTATTTGTGTAATAATTGAAGAAACTGACGTTTTTTGACATTACTTCGTCAATTCAAATAAAAAGCAATGATTTAAAAAAAATGTAGTAGAAGATAAACTTTTGTGTTCTACACGTGAGATTATCATATTCGGATAATAGTTCAATTTGCAAGTAATCACATAAACATAAAATTTCAAAATGTAAAATAAATATAGTCTACCTATAATTTAATTTGTAATTAGAAACTTTTATATCCTTTTCTTTAATATATTAAAATATAGTAATATTAATATAAGTACTTGTAGAAAAAGATTGAATTTTATACGCGATAATAATATTTAATTATTGATTTGCGAAAAATAATTCACTCGCGACTTTGTCGTTCGGGAATTAACATTTTTACTTATTGATAAAATTCCACTTTATATAAAAGATATATTTAACATATTAAAAGAAGCAAACGTTTTTTATCAATAGCATTGACGACTGAATGTCATCTTTTTTTGACGTTGTAACAAAAATTTTATTTTAGAATTTAAAATAGTTGATTCTATCCCTAAATCTGTTTTCTTTATATTCTAGAGTGCTGAATTCGTTGAAACTATCAAGATTTATTGTAAGTTTTTTATATCACGAAACTACAAGCGATTGAATTTTAATTTATTTAATTTAAATATCTCTGCTTTAGGCAAGAAGGGTATTTGAGCCACAAGTGGTTGATTTTTAACAATTTTTAAATTTCTTTGATTTTAGTTTTATTTCTTACATAGTGGTTAACCTAGACTGAACATTTCAGTTTGTTTCCATTATTATTGGTATTTTTTTAATTTATCTGTCCATGCTTGACTACAAACATTAAAAACATGTTACTTCTTTGATTTTCTTTTTAGTGTAAGAATAAAATTGCTTTCTTACTTTTCCTAGTTTATTAAGAATCTACGAATATCGTACGTTCTCAAGCCTGACTATTAAAGCTATAACTTCCAGATGGCATAAAAGGTAAATATGTGTTCCTTGTTGTTGTCGACACAGTTGATAGTATTTTGTTTTCTGTTTTTTGAAAATCTTACACCAATTCTATAAGTACATATCATTCAATTGTCAAATGTAACAAACTTTTTTGTGAAAAAAAATTAATACCTAATTATTTTTCTTTGCAGCTGTTCTTACCTTATTTTTTTATTGCCGCCCGTCGCCGTCAGTGAAAGCAATATTGATTAAAAATTAAATTAAATTTTTAGGTTTTCTTGTGTATTTTCACGCTTTGCTCAAACTGCACTCAACGTATTACTAACACGTCTACTGTTTCAGCTACCTCTCGAAATTCAACCTTCACTTTGCTTTCAGTCGTATCTTTCTATTTCTGACAGTAAACATAATTTAATTGATTCTAATTTAACTGATTCGCTATAATGTAACATCAGAGGCGGATTAAGCTGATTGGAAGACCCTAGCAGTAAAAATAAACACAACATAAAAGACAACACAAATAATATAACAAAATTAAGACTTTTTAGAAAAAATTTCAGTTTAATCAGCAATAAATTTAACATATAGAATGAGTTACCTGAGTGCTTAACCATTCAGTGGTAACGTGCATCTCACAGACCGAAAAGAACAACATGAAATTTCCTAATAATTTGAATTTTTCTTACTAGAATTAAAACTATTTCAACAAAAAATACATTATTTAAGAAGACAATCCTAAAGTAGCAATTAATACTTTTTTTTAGTTTGAATTGCTTGTTTTTCGGTTTTTCGCTTTCTTAGAATGTGATTCGTTTTTCTTCCTGTTTTTTTTTAGTTCGCACTTCAACTGCTAACGTTGAAGTTTTATTTCATCTATCTCACTACTAACACTTGATGCAGAGTTTTTTTTAAAAGGGTAGCTAGCGAGTTAAAGATCCTGGAAAGCAGCCAGGTCAGTCAGGATCTTAATCCACTTAATAGTAAATAGTACATACCACAGAATAGGCAATTTACAATAGAACAGAAAGTGCCATGTTAAAATTGAAAATGTTTTTCAACGTCGGTCGTCAAACCGCCTGGTAGTCAACTTAAGTTAGGAGTTAAGAAACATAACAGATGGCGTGTGTTAAACTAGATTATTAAATCAGCGCCATCCATCCGTATGGTAGTCAACTAAATTTTACTATTTCACTTTTTCCCACCTGACATTTCACACTGTGGTAAATACCAGTTTACCAGTAATTTTCTGTATATTATTATTTTCTATAATTCTTGAAAATGTTTTGAAACCATAGAAATTAGTATTTATAAAAAATAGCATTCATCTGATTTTCATTGTTTTCAACCACGTACATTTTCAATACACAAATTTTCAAGAATCGGCCCTCAGGGGGGTATTTAAAAAAATACTTATTAATTAAATAAAATAATATTATTCATTTCAAAAAGTAATGTTAATTTCATTTTTGTACTTTTGAAGTTTGATGAATTTACAGTAGGTAACTGGTTTGTTTATATAATTAAATAATAATGAAGTAATGAATATATAATTTAAAGTAATCGATTAAATAAATGTAATACAGTTAATTTGCTGAAATCGAGGTTTATAATGGGTATACAGTTTTTCGGATTATCCATTTTATTTTTTTAGACTTTTAATGGATAAATCTTAATTAAATTTTCTAATATTTACTTTTTAAATTAATAAATTTAATTCCATAACGTACATGTTTTTAATAACTTCAATTAATTTTTTTATAAAATTAAATTTATTAATGAAACATACAATTTAAAACTTATTATAAATTAATAATTTAAAAATACTCATATAGGTATGTAAAATTTACTTCATAACTATTCATGTAAAGGGTAACCTATACCTATTGTCTCATACATATGATCAAATACCTATTCCCTGTATGATTTGTATTTTGATAAACTAGATTATCATACAAAAAATTCCACAAAATCTACAAAAAAATTGAAAATATAAATTCGACACTTAACAACAAAAGTACAAAGTGATCTCAATTTTAACTCACATCACAAAATAATACAAAAATTATATGTTGTACTATATGTCAAGTTCTGTTTTGTGTTCTTCTATTTTTTGTTTACATTGTGCTCAAAGCTGTGCAGAGTTGCAGAATTTAATCCCAAAATATTAAATTCAAATTCAAATTGAAATATTTTTAGTCGATCATAACTTTTGTATAATATCCATCCTGGACTACACGGTTACATACTTAGTCACTAAATCTATTTAATTAATAACACAGGGCAACAAAACAAAAACTATTTTCTGCGGTCTTGGGTTTTGCAGTGAATTACACTAATGTATTTACTAAAAAATTAAAAATAACAGTTATTTTGTTCAAATTGACTCTAGTTCTCATGTTAAGGGGGGGGGGGGTAAAGTTTAGTTTAAACAAAATCAGTATATTTCGATAATTTTTTTTTACGAAACTATTAATATATATTTATTGCTATAATTACTACATAATAAAATGACATTTGAAGAATATAATGTAAAATTTTTTAATTTTTATGAAAAAATGAGCAATTGACAGCGAATCTCCGCGGACATCTCAAAAATAAATTTTAATTTTATTTTCAATGTGAAAAGATTGTCTTTATCTCAAAAACTGGGGTCAATTCGACAAATCTAAAAATTTTTTTAATTCAGGTGACCATAATTACCCAAAAATTGACTCGTAAACCCCACACCTCAAAATCACTGTTCCTACTATGTAGTCTTTGAATATTTTAGTTTCATTTTATATTCAGTATAAAAGGGTTGTCTTTATCTTAAAAACTGGAGTCAATTCGACAAATCTAAATTTTTTTTGAATTCAGGTAACCATAATTACCCAAAATTGACTCATAAACCCCACACCTCACAATTACTGTTCCCACTATGTAGTCTTTGAATATATTGAATATTTTTGATTCATTTTATTTTCAATATAAAAGGGTTATCTTTATCTTAAAAACTGGAGTCAATTCAACAAATCTAAATTCTTTTTTGAATTCAGGAGACCATAATTACCCAGATTTGACTCACAAACCCCACACCTCAAAATCACTGTTCCCACTATGTAGTCTTTGAATATTTTAGTTTCATTTTATTTTCAATATAAAAGGATTGTCTTTATCTCAAAAACTGGAGTCAATTCGACAAATCTGAAATTTTTTTTTAATTCAGGAGACCATGATTACCCAAAATCGACGCATAAAGCTCACACCGCAGAATTGCTCTTTCCCTATGTGGTCTTTGAATATTTTAAATATTGTTTTTTCATTTTATTTTCAAAATAAAAGGGTTGTCTTTATCTCAAAAACTGGAGTCAATTTGACAAATCTGAAATTTTTTTTGAATTCAGGAGACCATAATTACCCAAAATTGACTCAAAAACCCCAGACTGCAGAATCACTGTTGCCCTGTGTAATCACCTTTATGAATAATCAGTACAATTAGTTTGCAAACAAACTAACCAATTACTAGATAACTAATTTTAGTAAAACGTGAAAAATATTAATTAGACAACTTCAAACTAAAAAGAAAATATTATAATGGTTGCATTATAATGTTATTTCTAACAATTTATTGGCTCTGCAAACGGTAATAATTCTTTCTAGCAAAAACACAAAGATTAATATTGGACTGGAAGAATGCAGCAGTGCAGCACCCTTGCAGAGCCGAACAGGTGTGTGAACTTTCTATTGCACAATCCTGGTTTATATTAGTAATCCAAAATTCAGATAATTTTACTGGGTTATATTAAACGATAAGGGTAAAAGGACATATGCTCATACTAATAGTGAGGGATCATATCTCAACAGTCATCAATCCTAGGATCTACCAGTAAAATAACTGAAGTTTAAACCATACCATAGCAATAGCCGATATTCCTAGTATTAATCCTTCACCAGACTTCAACCTACGTTCTTATGCAATTTTATACGAAAGGTATAAAATTATTGCTTTTAATTAAAGTATTAAAGTATCTAAATAAATAAATATAGAATAACAATTAAGGCATGGGTCAGTTTAACACCACGAACTTAGTAAACAAATTCCAACAGAAAACTTTTTACTTAACAATTTCTTGAAATTCTTTTACACTTTAAACGACGTACAGGGGACTATTGAGTTTTTGCATGTTTGTTCTTGCTCCATAAGGAACTTGTAATGAGTGTTTACAAAATTATATGACTCAGGGATTTTTCAGGAAATCCGCTACGTTATTATTTTGTTTATGTATTTAGGCTGCATGTATTTCATTTTGTACAACATGTTTTCTTTGCATATAAGTTTAGTTTATTTATAACTTAATATATATTTTAAAGATTTTAATTATTAATACTCCACCTTATGAATATACCTTACTATGTATACGATACTAGATAGGTTGCACTTTCCAATAACCTATAAAATTAAGTGTGGTTAACTCATAAAACAAGTATGATTTAGACCCCTAAGTTAGCACTTCTTTATTTATTGCACAGGTTTTATGGCAGTGGACGAAAATCGGGAAAGCTCATAAAATTTGAATCATATAAATAAGATTTATTTTTTTATTTTGTCGAGATTTACACAAACGCAAAATGAAATGCATCTAACGCAAAACTTTATGAATCAATTTATTATGCCTGCTGTAAAAGGTTTTATTCAAAATTAGCTTAATGATGATATCTGTGAATTAAATTTTAGTCATATCAGATATTATCTTTTAACGTTATACCCCATTTTTTAACAAAGGAAGAATTAACTCGATTACAAAATAAATTAATAAATGTCAAAAATGTCATTTAACTTGTAAAATAAATTTCCAAAGTATAAAAAGCTTTATGACAACAAAAGTAATAAATATAAAGGTATTTTGATGAATCCATAAAAGAATAAAATCAATTTGTTTGATAGGGCCGAGGAAAATCATAAAAAAAATGTTTTCACAAAAAATTAAAAGTAACTTTTTATCACATGAAATAAAATTTAAAAATTTTTGGCAATAAATTTTTATCGAAAACAGAATATTTGAAATAACAAAAGTATAAGCGGAAATTTTAGAATGCCTGAGTAGTTCAATGCAGTTCCCAATTTCTACAAATTTAGGTATATGAAGCGATTCAATAAATTGACCGTAAAACACCCATCACATTTAATCGAAGAACTCCAGAAAGATGGGCGTTTACCGGGAGCTTGCATGTTCAGAGTAAGTATTTATTTGATATAGTTATTAATACAGAAACTATACTATAAAGTTTTCATTCCCTTCTGAAGGGTTGTTCTATGTAGCAAAATTTCAAAATTACACTTTTAGCCAATCCACTATTGGTCGGTTCCAACGAACTATTTTTATTTCCAGTGATAATTCAAGTGGAAGAAACTTTTCCACTTCTAAAATATTTCTAAAAACAAAAATATGCACCAACAAGTTTCAACTTGGTTTTCTATTTTTTCTGTCTCTATTCAATACATTTATCACATCTTTTTGTTTTAAAAGTTAAAAAATGTGTTTTCATACAGCGTGCTTTTGCAGAAAAGCACAAAGAGTAGTAAAGTAGGTTGTAAAAATAAAAATGTTTGCAAAGTTTTGTAAGTAATTTTTTATATAACTTGTAAATTCTATTTTGGAAAGTTACACTATTTTTCAATGATTAATTAATTTAGTCTGGTTAAAAGTAGAACTTTAATATACTAATAGTGTTCAATCTGTTAATTAACTGAAATATTTTTTTTCTTTTGGATTACATTTTATTACTGAATGCGAAAATTACATTCCTATTTCACCCCCCGTCCTTCTTAATTCATGCAACATGGTAAATTCCAGCTATTGATTTGATTGTTATTTATTTTAAAGTTTTAGTAAATAATGTAATAGGTTCTTTTATTTTAATAAATCAATTGTATTTTAATTAACATTAAACCATTTACCCGTATAATTACAGTGTTCATCTCGTGATGCTAATAATTACTAGTTAGTTTCTATTACCTCCACGTATACACATGTACGTATGTAGATTTATGTAGATAACCTATGTTTAAGAATATTGCTTTGCTACAAATATACATAAAAACTTTTTCGCAAATACCAAAAACCCTAAATTTTCATGTAGACCATAGAATACCTATAAAAATAGAAACTTTATTTAAAACATAAAAAACACATTTATTTTGTATGTGGGAAATTTAAACATGAAGAAAGTAATTTGAATAGCAATTTCATGTGCTTTTCTCCACGAGTAGAATTGAATGAGGATATTCTTTCAATTAAGGTATAAAACTTTTTTCAGATTTTAATCATTTTTATGCAAAATGTATAAATATAATTTCGAGTACACACAACATTAGAAAAAAGTAAAACTGGACAACATCGTAATTTTCTTTTCCTTCAAAATAGAAACTAAATTATAACATCTTAATTTATTTAACGTAGTTTGAGTAATAATGTTAATGACTCTTCATACTTTTATTGTAGCATACATACCATAAATTTAGTCACCTTTATGAAATAAATCAAATGATAATGAAGACGTAGAGCAGAATTATAAAACATACCCAGGTACTAGGCGTTAAAGTAATTCATCTGAATATTTGAAAGCACAAAATTTAAGTTTTAATTAGTTTTAATTGCATTCTTGAGCTAATAATTACTAATTAACACAAAATTCTCCAAAGGGAAATAAATTAATAAATAATAAATATTTATTAATATTTATTATGTTGTTGTTGATGTTTACTTATTGTAGTCTTATTGAAGTAATTGGTTTAAATTTTAATGCATCAAAATATTAACAACAATAACAATTTTTATATAACACATTATTATATTTTTATATTATATAGGAAATTCAGTTTTCTTTACACTGGTCTTTAAAATGAAACCATCGATTCTCATTGGCTAATTTATGAATTTTTACACTAGTTTTTTTAAATAATAAAACTATACAATATGAAAACGAAGTTTGTAAATTTAATTAAAGTACAACTCCAGAACATACAGAAATCAATTTTATCAATATGCTAGGAGCAATGCAGTCAAGTTTCCATCTGGAATTTTTTTGCATTTGTTATAATATTCAGAGTTTAATTGTAGTTGTTGATATAAAATACACTGCTAGTTAAAACCTGTTCAATTGCCACAAAATGTGTCCAATGTGTCACATAATTAATGTAAAGTGCAAAAGCTCATTGTTAAATTTATAATCATTAGGTGAGCTTAATGTAAATTTTCCTTAAAAACTGTTTTAATTTAAAAAATAATCTATCAACATTAAATTTAGTTTTAAACTGTAATTGAATTGCAAACAACAATTAAGTGTTAGGTATACTTAAAATTTTAGCATCTTGTAAGTTTACATTTTCGAGTGAACCATAAATGCTGCTTTCGTCGCCGTCGACTCTGTGGAACTTGTTTTGAGTTGAAGTTCCTTTAAAAATTATAAAAAAAAATTTTATATTTTAAAATTTGGAAAAGTAATAATCAAGTAGGGATTTAATGGAAACATGTCCACACTACATGTTCACTAAGTATGATTTTTTTTCTCTTTTACCAAGAGACTTCATCCTATAATTAATTATCCTCTTTTCACTACCTGTTGTGATATAACTAATTACAAAATGTTACTACATACGACGGGATCTACAGTTTAAAGCAGGGACCGAAAAATATGAAGTGTTAAGCACTTATGTACATCTTAAAAGATTTTTCTGTGCATAAACTAAAATCTTGATTGTTTGTTTTCAATAATTGCATTGAAAAAATAGATGTTTTCGAAAATTGTTTACTTTCGCTTATTTTTATACAATAGAATGCGTCATTGAGCGCTAGGAAGCGATTTTGCCGGCTGCTGATATCATGAAATCTTTAATTAATTAGACAATCATGTAAGTAATATGTTTTAAACCAATTTCGCACTCAGTGGTAATTTAATCAAACTGAACCAACTTAATCAACCCAATGGCTACTATTTTGATGTAATTTGAATAAGATTACATGAATTAAAATGTATAAATAAAATTATTACGATAAATTCCTCGAACTTATTTGTAAAGCATTTGCACCATTAATCTTTCCTAGCCATTATCTCGACTTAAAATGGAATAAAATCCTCTTACTATACTTAACGCAACTAATGAGTTACTCGGTGTGATGCTCATTTCATCTTTATTGTAATTATAACAAGATTGTTATAGCTGCTTAGTATCTCACCAGGATAATAACAATCACTAGACTGAATTATTAAATATTTAATACTGTTATAATTATATCAAAAGTGAAATCTGAATTACACCAATTGCCTTTATAAAGTTACAAAAGCACACTGTAAATTAAAATTATTTTTACTTTTTAATCTTAAGGCAATATTTTACTTCCATGCTCTTAAAAACTGTTGGGGTAGATCTCGAAAGCTAGCTAACGCGTTTAATAACATCGGCACTTTAGCAAGTGCAAGATGCGAGAAAATTTTATCAGATTATAATGCGCATATTATATACAACCGCAAAGAGAACTTGCTTTCCAATTTGACTGATGGGATGCTGCAACTAGTCTGGCTTGAAAAATAGTAAAATACAAATCGATAGAGTCTAGAAACTGAACCATACATAAGTAAATGATATTGGTAAAAGATTTTCTTGTAAGGATTTCAACGTTTTTAATTTCTGTACCTTATTTTAAATGTTGTTTCTAGCATGGGTCATTAATGTAAAACTTAATTATTTTACTGTTTATAATCGAAATTGGGTTATTGTAGTTTTAGGATAATTTTCGAACGACAATTTTTATACAAATAATATTATTATAAGATGTACCGTTTTAATTAAAATATTTGCTGAACGTATTTGCTATTTGTGGCTTCGATAAAAAAAATACTGGAAAAATTTTTTTAATAAATTTATTGGTTTATCGTCGGCTTCTAAATGAAACTTCAGAACGAATTAATAGTTTTACCACACACCGCACTATACTGATTGTGAATGTTATTTAATCATGTTTAAATTACCACAATGTTAAAAATTTTATATTGTGGCTTTAATTATAGTAATTGAAGTTGACGAGGGTTATTGGATCACAAAAATCTATGGACTTTACACATTGCAGCATTGATGAAACCGTTGAGTTGTTTGTTTTATAAGTGAAACAAATAGGTCCCGTGCCCCTATTTGTTTTTATTAAATTGTTTTACTGAAATAAAAATAAAAGTCAACCTAAAAAGCTGGCAAAAGATTTTTGACCTTTTAATTAATTGTGTTTCGCTGCGTTTTTAATTCTTAGCTTTTTTATCAAACCTGAAATGTTCATTTTGTATAATATAATTATAATTTATTTTGTAGTACCTTCTGTCGGTCTTTAAACAAAAACTATTAAAAAAAAAAATTAATTAAAATATTATTTATTCGCTAATTTTTCATTATCTGGTTTACAATTAATTTTAATTGCTGGTATTTGATTTTTTAATAATTGGTCCACGATTACGAAACAGAAACGTAAATTTTCTTGAACAACACAAAGTAATACAGTCCTATTTAACAATATTGAAGTATACAATAAATAGAATTTCAGAAATAACAAATAATACTGTCCGTTCAGTTGTTTTGCAGATTCATATGCTTAAAAATAGTTAAATGCTGAACAATAAGAAGATTAATTAAATCAAACTTTTGCTTATTTTGTTAACTAGGTAAAATTATATCAAAGACGAATAACCAACGTGTGAACTTCTATTCATAACAAACTTCGTGCAGATTATAAAACTGTACACACAAACAGTAATTTACTTTACAAAAAGGAGTTTAAAGTTTTACCATGTTAACTTGAAGTTGCCCGATTGAACTCGGATGTAAATGTTTGACTATACTCTACATATTATGAAGATATAAATACAAACTTTCCGAACATTTAAACTTTACACAATTTTTTAGCTTAAAATTAACTTTTTTATTGCTGGATACCATTTTTCGATAAAATAATCTTGGCTGCATTAAAGGTGAAACGTTTATTTGAGGCAAACATAAACTAAAATGAAAAATTCATAAAATAAAATTGAAAAATTCTTGCGAAAAATCAATTACCTTGATAGTATTTTCAATCAATATTTTTATTTCAGCCACCAAAAATGACAAAGCTCAATGGAAGATTTTTGCGAGAACAGAATATAGAGCATTTTCTATATTTTTAGGTAAAGTATTTTATTTTTATATTTCAAAATTATCTACACCACAAAATAAATTTTATGCCCTATAAATTATAACAATACGCTTTTATGAAGTATTGCATCTAGGGTTATAAAAATACGAAATTTTCTTTAGTAAAACTTGGTGTGCACAGCTATTATATTGATAATAAATAATTAAAAGTACCCCGAACTACATCGCTTATTAAAACACCATAATTGAGAAATTTATTGTTCGCAATAAAAAGAACCTGTAAAAATATAATAAAGTTTATTTATTGCTAATTCATTAAACAAACAATATGCATACTATATACTTTGAATGTGTATATTTGGCATATATTATGTTTAATGGTTACGGATATTTGAACTTTCTGCGGTGATGGCTAACAATAATAAATGAATAATTAAAGCAGTATCAATATATTATATGCGCAATAAAAATAACAAAGGCAAAAAGGATAATAACATTTTGATTTTTTTAGATTGCATCATTTTACCAACTAGAATAATATTTAATAAGTAAACAATAATATTGCAATGTTCACCACCTAGTTCAAGCAGGCGGCGACAAGCAAATAAACACATAATTCTTTGATTTTCTATTGTTATTAAATTAAAATCAAACAAATTTAAATTATTAATTTATTTCGTAAGAGTAACAAACTATTTATTTACTCTAATTATAAAAGTTTACTTTCTAGATCAATCAGAATTATTTAAAAAGTTTTTATAAAATAAAAACAATTGAGTTCATTCCTTGATCATATCTTTAAAGTCCAAAACACCGTTGAGCATAGCAACTAAAATGCCAAATTATTGAAAGAAATCTCAAATATAGAGATGAATCTCTAGACTTTTTTTATGGGATGAGATAAAGCATAAATATACTAAAATATATAATCCGTATAGAAATTCAACACGATCCTGTCGATATGCTGTTATGAACTTGATGTGCTTATGAGTACGGAAATGTGTTTGACATAATCGAAACCGCCTATTATTGAAAATGTTGTTATCTTCAAAAATTACGCTGATAGTAATGAAACTCATGTCAGTGTTTTAAAAATGATATTTTGTTTGCTTCTTGAATTGTATAAAATAATAAACCGTCAGTCATTCATTTTCCACCAGTTCTTTTCTATAAGAACCAATTTTGTATTAATGGCAAACTCAGTTTTTATCAATAAATTGTAATTTCCTGTACACTTTCCGCATTGCCTGTCATTATTGAACTAAATAAAGTGTATTTTATTTTTGAAAACCGCTATACGATGTATATAAATTTTATTATTACAAATTGAGTGCTTAAACTAAAAACTACAAGTTATTGTTTAAACTTCTGGTTTTAAGCTGTACTATATTTTTGGTCAAAGTTGACACTGGTTTATTTTGTTTCTAATCGTTTTTATTAATTGCATGTCACGAGTAAATTTCCACAAATATGTTGTGTATATTCAGGAATTCCTTAATTTTATGACACTTTGTCGTAAATAAGGCAGTAAAAATTTTATAGTTTATCTTTTCAGTAAATGATAAAAATGAAAAAATGATACTAAAATTAAATTACCGTTAAGAATTATGAAATAAAATCGAAGACGTTTTCTGTACAGTAAAACGTAGAAGTTACGGAATTAAGATTAAAGTGTTATCAGCCGCTGCAAATCGACTTAAATTGAAAAGATTTCTTTTGAAAATATCGAGTCGCCTTTTCAATCAGCACTAATCACATTAGTATTCAAATGCAGTAAAATAGAAATTTTTCAAATAGGTACCGTACAAATTAGTTAACTCAAAAGTTTTTGCAAGGGTTCCAAAGCAGCTACATCAACGATGAATAAATATGAATCTGGAAATTAAAGCCTTGGAATCGGAAATAACATTCTTGTAAAACCGTTAAACTTTCTCCAGTTGCTGCGCTACATTTAGAAATTATCAAACTTTGATTATTACTATAAATAGTTTCCAAATTAATTATGTCAGTAATTAATATTAGTTTCCGTTGTTTTTACTGCAATATTGTTTTATGGGAATCTATAAGGACAACTTCGTGATACCTAACTTCGAGTTGAAACAATTGCACAAAGTTGTGAATTCAGGTTTACATTTTTCATAATTGAAATAAATTTCTGTCAAGTGTTAGGTAGTGTACCTACTTCCGCTTGGAAGAAACAAATAAAACTAACAAACATATACCTTTTATTAAATTCTAGACTGAAAAACGCATATGTTGTCGACATAGATAATCCTCTGCTACAGCTATTTAAAATAAGCTTGTTAGATTGGTACTGAAGAGTAACAGAATTATTACACAATAAACAGCCACTTGCACCGTGTGCACAGAGTACTCGTTTGAGAGTATCTCGAATATCCTAAGAGATATGAAATCGGATAAACTAGAGCAAAGTATTTTTATTTTGATGTTTCTAAAATTAAAACTTATCAAGTCTTATAACACAAATTCGGTTTGTACAGCCGTTATTTCGTAAAAAGCGTTTTTTTTATTTTACTAAAGACACTTTGTTTTACTAAGAATCCAACTGTGCCAACGCTTTGGTCATAACATCTAAGTTGGCGGAGAAACAAGAATCAACTTTTGTTTTTCTGCGCACATTTGTAAAGTTATCTAGATTTTCTTTATACCAAATATATATGTAATAGCTTAGTTTTACATTTTGACAAAAATTTCAAAGTATTTATTTTATAAGCTAGCACAATTAATTTTCTCGCTGCTTGGTTAATAAGACGTGATTGGACCACACTATACATTATCAAATCTATGATCTACATACATATATCCAAATTAGGTTGATGCTTAAACCCGAATAACTACAAAGTTTCGGAAGTTCAATAATTTTATTTTAAGTCTTATATCCAAATTATCTTTGGCTATAATAATACTTAGAAAATGTAAAAATGAAGAACAGTGGGAAATGCTAAAATTTATCTATTATACTTTGCATGAATTATTTGCATAGTTTTTTATGAGAATGGCAGAAACTGAACTGTTTGCTGTCTTGTCCTAGAAGTTTAGGAAAATCTGGTTTATTTGGTAAGCTTAGATGGAAATGCGACATTCACATTTGTTTTTAACAGTAAAAAGAATCTAATTGTTTATACAAATTTAGTAAACATTTTAAATTAAATTGTGCCCTTGTGCTTCCACAAGAGAAATTGTGGAGAAATTAAAGTCAATATTCAACTAATTCTGAAAATATTCAAGAAGCACAAATAATATCACCCATTTAAAATCCACATTACTCAAGTTTTCCAACCAAAATTTTAATTTAAATTTTGCGCAAACAAGTAGAATTGTGTTTTGAGGTGAAAGAAAAACCATGTAAACATTTACCATAGGTTTTTGTTTTGTTGCTTTAATTTTAATTGAATTGTTAAACAAAACAAATTTCTACCATACCATTCGTCTATAAAAATCGCGTTAAAAATCGCGCATTTTCGAAAACGTTATCAAAAACATAAACCCACACAAAGTTATGTTACGGTATCACTATTATTATACTGCATAGGATAGTGACGAGAAAGAGGCTACTGCATCAACTTTAGCATTTCGGAAATGAAAATAAAACAAAAGACAAACAAAAACCTGTTTTTCTCCAAAATAAACAAAAGTGAGCTGTTTCAGTACCAATTTTAAGTCCATGTTTTCCATACTAACATAAACATAACACGTAGCGTAAAATTAATATCCAAATTATACTTTACGGTGGAACTATGAGATATATCATTTTAATAAATTTTAGTATCCTAAAGTTTAACTATACCACCTCAAATATGTAACTTTTAAGCCATAACTTCAAAATTAATAGATGTAAACATTGACGTTGACATTTACGTAATATGTAATTCGTAAATATGACCAACTTAATATTTTGTTTTATAACAAAAATCACTAGAATACATAAAGATTTTGATTTTAGCCTTATAAAATATCATTAGATGTCATAATAATTTTAGTCTACGGTTAAACTTAGTTTAACCGTTGTTTAACCAAATGTTCTAGAATTACCTACTGACCAACCAGAGCAGTCTTAACAGTTTTCATTCCGATTGGAAGTTCAAATGTGAAGGTGAAACGTGTATGGGGTTTACCGCTGTTTGTCGGATTTTTCAAAGTTTGGAAAGTGTTGGGGATATAAGCGGAGGTAGCACTGTGATTTAAAACTTGAATAAACCTTGCTGTGCGTAGGTGAGTCCATAAGAGTCCAAGAATTTAGGCAAGGATGCTGGCTCGTAGCTGGCTAACTAATGCAAGGTAGCAAGTAACCCAAATTTTTATATCCTTGGGTGGTAAACATCCCTGAGTATGGTGATTTGATAGATAGTTGTCTATAACTATAACTATAAATATATGTGTTAAGCTTGGTTTGTTGGTTTACCGCATACATTTTTGCAATTTCCATATATAAAATACATAATTTTTTCACATAGTTAAGTTTAATTTATATTTAACACTGCAACCAAAACTTCTATTTCATCAATAAATTTTAAAGTCAAAAGCACATTTCCTTCAATAGTTTCCTCCATTTTACGACTTTATATTGAAATGATGAATCTGAAACATCGTTAAATTATACAGCTCCATATATTCTAGACTTGTCGAATTTACCTCCGATACTTAGCTAATCGTTTATGAAAAGGTACTAATTGTTACGTGACTTGATTAATTGTTACGTTGCGTTGGACTGTTATGTAATATTGTGTCATTGGACAAATATCTAAAGACTAAAGACGTAATTGAACGTAATACGCAATACTAGATACAATCAATGTAAATTAAAAGAAAGGTATTGAAAATCTACCAACAAGTACAAAGAAAACCTTTGTAGTCTTGAAGTAATTTGGAATTCCGACAGATTATTAGAGTCTAGATATCCTGCCTGGATGGTTCTATTCTTTTTTTAAGTACAATTCCGGCACTTTCAGAACATAAAATTTGAACTAAATTCAGAAATTAAACCATTATAATTTGTGATACATCTAGTATTTAGATGGAAAGCTGTATTTAAAAATGTTTTGGATAGTCTGATGTGAGACCTTAAAGGACGAAAAACTGCTGAGTTTAAACTAGCTTAAGTTAGTTTAATTATACTTAAGAATCTGGTTATGTATTAGTGTTTGTCTATTATTTTTTGTTGCTTAAAAATTTACTTCTCTTTTATACAAGAAAACTTTAATTTTCTTAGAAATTTAACTTTTGTAAGTTGTTTAGAACGATAAAATATATTATAGGGGAGCGTAAATGGATTCAATTGTTTTAAGGTAAAGCGTTTATCTTTTAATAAAGACACTGGTAATCTCTTTCATGGCTAAAAATTTAGCGATAGGTATATTAATATCATTCCTAAATTTAACAAAACACAAACCTCTAAGAAGGGAATAAGATTAATAGCTTGAAAACCGCTACCAGTAGAACAATAGATATGACGTTAACGAACCGTAGACAATTAAAGGATCAATATTGGTTCCTAAATCACTAAACTATGTAAATTAGTAGGTAGGCAAATGGACTCCATAATCCTTTTCTACTCATGGTTAATTTATTTAGGTACCTCAAATAGTGCTATATGCACACTTTATAATAGAGGGAAAATTTTAAATCAGAGCATATTACAGTCAACAGTCTTGTACAAATATTTCTTAAATTTAAAAATTAGTAAGCTAAAATCACATTAAAATTTAACTCTGTACCTCTTCAGAAACAAGTTGGTAAATATTGGATATTATACTATTATCTAAAATGAACTCAAGTGATAATTATTTTACTTAACGTCGATTTTGAGTTTTGAAGAAGTTCTAGAACAGCAAAAGTTATACTATAATTTTATAACTAACTAATATGTTAATTTGAAGACATTCTTAAACATCAAAATGTAAAATTAACAAAACTCAAGAATAATATGATTTATATTCAGTTTTATGATGATATTATTTATGCGAAGATTTTAATAAGAACAAGTTAAATAAATCGAATAATTTCTGTCGATAAAAATGTAAAAGCTTGTCAATTTAAATTTGTATTTTGAGATGAAAATGTAATTCCTGAAAATTTAACTTGTTCTTATTAAAACATTCCATGTTTTATGATGAAATTATATTATGTAAATCTATTAAAAGCTATAGAATATTGTAAAAATGTATTTAATTTTAAGAGCCTTCATTTTGTTTTTTGTTTGCTTTCCGATTTGAAATATCATAAAATTGAAGTTACTTACAAATAATTATTATTATTTTAGGTAGCACCTAATACATAGCAGAGAAAATTCAATTCACGTAAAGCTTGATCAATTTACCTTTAGAACCAAAGTTACGGTTTGGTTATTCCAGCTAAGACGAGATTAAAAATACCTATACCAATATCTCGTTAAAAAAACTTTTAAGCTATATATTTACTGTCGGAGAAAAACATTGTATAAATTTTTGGCTAATGCTCTAACTATATGAAACCAAAGCTTAATATACTTTATACCCCTAATAGCGATATTGTTTCTTGATCGTATATTCAATTATTTGTTAATATAAAATAAAACATTATTAAATTCCCTTAATATAAGTATACGGTTTCTTGCACGTTAGCATCACAAAGGAATTTCTAATAATACATATATGAAATTTAAATTTTTTTCAAATACTTGTTTGAGAAACCGTACTTGTACCTACATGTACATAATAGTAATAATAAAACATATCCTATACGATAGAGGTAGGTGCTTATTGATTTAGTTACTGAGTAGCCACCGGAATTTCATTAATTTATATTTCAATTCTCATTTCAAATTTATTTTTTGGTGCTTCAGTAAATTTCAATAATAAAGACTGCTTTTGTATTGGCATTAATATCCACCATATCGATTTGAACTTAAATTTTCTATTAAAAACGTAATGACAGAAGCTTACAAAACTTGACGTGCAATTTAAAACTTTAATAACAAAATTGAAACTTGTAGCCATTATATCAATACATAATAGCAAGGTTAAATTACTTTTAAACAAATTTTATCTCAATACCTGCACGTTAATCCTGCAGATTAATAAATTTTATATTTTAAATCAATATTATGTCATTTTCTAACCCAAGAGCTGCACATTTTATTTACGAAACTAGTCAACTCGTCGGTTGCTTGCAGTTATTCAACAAGTGCTTAAAAAATGAAACGCTCATTTCAATAATCAATATAATCGTTTTGTTTTTGCTATAGTCCTATATGTTATTCCAACTAAATGTGAGCTGGCCGAAATAAAACCAATTTCAATTAGATAAATAATGATTTGCGGTTAAGTTAACCCGAATTTTTAAAACGCTATTAAATTTCTGACTTGTTCATATTATACAAACTTTACACAATAAATCTATTTTTTAATCTTAAAATCCCACCCTACTTTTACATCGTATAGTATTTATCATCTGGGAATTGAATGTTGAAAATTGGTACAGATATCTTATTGCAATTTAATGAAATGAAAAAATTTTATTATAATTTCTAAATTGTTTAAGTATTATTATTATTATAATAGTTATTCCAAAAACGTATACTGCATTTCTGAGCATTTTTGAGTTATATTCATTTAAAATTCACTTATAAAACATATTGATTTTATACCACAATTGCTATTAGTTTAGCAGCATTTTTTATGTATAATACGCGCTTATTGGTTAAAATAAATATGGAAGCGAATATTTGAATTTTATTAGCCATTAAAGTCGCTATTCAAATTTAATCTTTCCACTTTTATTAAAATATTTTACTATTACCGGTTTTAGTTAAGTTTTAACGATCGTTATCTTATAAAATGTTAATTTTAACCATGAAACTTGTAGGTAATAGCAGGTAGATACGTCTAATCTATTAAATTTTGATATAGCTTGGTTTCATATACTGTAAGGGAGGCCACTTGTATTATTATTTTGATATAATATTCTAAAAATTTAAAAATATGTACCTAGCTTATATTCTATACGTTAATTATAATCAAACCGACATTTTCAGTCTTTGATCACATAGAAGATTGAGATATTGAGTTAAATTCATATTATTTATTATGTTTTATTATTATTTAAAGATAAAAATTAAATTAAAAGAAAACAGATGGTAAGTGCATAAACATGCACAAAAACATGAAAAAAATGCCTTTGGCGTAAATTCTATTGGCTCAGTCATCTGTTTGCGTACATATAGATACATTGATGTATTTGTTGGAATAAATTCATCGAATAACTATTATGTAGTTCATCATCTACACAGTATTTAATTGGTTTTTGTTAAGATTTGACAAAAATCCCCTATATTAATAAATATGAATATTATGGCATTATAAGCATTATAGTTATAGTCAAACCTATTACAATGTAAAATTTTAAATGTATTTTACTTAGCACTTAAAAATTATCACTTTTGCCACAAGTTATGTTAGTCAAAATTTCTAATGTTTAGTTCAAGTGTAACTGCATGCACCTTTTTGATAGTCGACATAAAATGTAACATGCGAGCTGAAAATTAGCAGTAAAATTTTAAATTGATCACAATACAACGTAAATGTCTAAATCTAACACATTTTGTATTCGGTGCGTTTTTTTGTAATAACTTAAACAAATTTCATTTAACTATAAATTGTATAATAATTAAATATGTAAAATAAATATTAGTTTAGAATAAAAAGTCTAAAATTTAATGTAAGCTGTAAAGACCATAACATTTTATATTTTTGTGTTTCTAAAACACAAATCAGTTTTTTATCAGAAATAATAACAAAATTTTAAATAGTGGTTTAGTATCTCTGACCATAGCTGTATTTTAAATAACTTACTGCACAATTAAAATAACGATTTCAAATATGAACAATAGCCACCAAAAAACAAATATGCAAAAACTTTATAAATTTAATGCTTCGGGGCCGAAATCCAATTTGTATTAATTCAAGTGAACTTTTAGTTAATAATTTGTTATTAACTGAAAGATTAATTGAACAGTGCACTTAATATAAAATGGACCATGCAAAGTGATTAAAATTTACTTCACAGACTATGTGTTGTAATGCTTAAAATATTCATTTGTCAAATCAAAGTTTAACTCTAGGTTCATATTAAACTTTGGTGCATCGGAAAACTTATGTTATAGAACTTAACATATAACGACACGTAAATATCTACATATTCAAAGGATTGTAGTCGGTACAGGCAGTTCACAGAGAGAACAAAAATAAATCGTTCCGCAATTACAAACTTTAAATTTTATAATTACTTATTTATTAATAATTTAAATTTTATAAGCAAAGGTTAAAATATTGATTTCATTACATTCATTCAACAAATTTGCAGATCAATTTTCTATAAAACTGCCTGGAGCAAGAACAAAGAAGAAATTGAATTTAAAGTGATTGGTGATGGCTATAGAAATGGCCATTTTACTATTACTATAAACCGATAATAAAGATTTATAATAAAATGTTCCACCTATCTGTTTTCATTAAAAATTTTGTTTTTCTAAATATTTATTTACGTAAAATATTTGATTTACCTTATTTGTAGTAATTGATTCAACAGTTTCCAAATGTTAATAAAGTAAATAATAACAACAATTATGACAAAAACACACAAAACTCATCAAGTAAAGTTCTTACAAGCCATCAAAGTAACTTTTAGTAATTCAAAAACTTGGTTCTTCAACTTTTCTATGAAAAGTTAAGATAATCATAAATATTTCGATTTAAATTTATTCAAAATTATTAAAATTTTACTTGATTTTGAACCAATCAATTAAGAAATTGTGAATAAACATTTGGTATTTTCCTTTGACCAACTTTATTTCTAATATATAAAGATTAACCTGATAGAAGATGTAGTTATTGATTATATGTCCTAAAAATTTATTACCCTTGGCAAGTTTGTGGTTGTCTATTGGATACTTTATTTTTATATGAATTTCTTTCCGTGGACTTAACAAACTATAAAACGTAATGAAGACAATAGTAGAAATATACCCAAATTGTCGTGTTTTGAATATACTTTGAGTGTAGTGAACCAAATAATTTAATTTCTTTTAGAAAAAGTACGAAACCCACAATTTTCAATAGTCCGTAAACAAGGCCCGGAAATAGTGCGTGTTTGTGTGGAAAATCGTATTTTATCATCAAAAGTGTGACAAAACTCTGCAAGAAAAATTTAAAACTAGATTTAATAGAATTTACCAAAAAGATTACTATGAACTTTCATAATTTTGTTTTGAGTTTGTTTATACTAAAATTTTTATTTCTTTTATTTGTCTGCTTAATAATTGTGTTTATTTAGAAAATAAAAAATTCAGTCTTAATGTATTTAATGTATAATAAAAAATGCAATTATCGAATCTATTTGTGTGGCTAAATAATAATAATACTAATTTATCTACACTGAGAAAAAACAATTATAAGTAATAAAACAAAAATGTTATATTATAACATTTGTAGTATTTGAATAGGCGCCAAACAATACAAATTATATTAAATACAACTACAAACTTATATGTTCAGAATTATATGCAAAATCATGTTGTAGTAATATTTAATATAAGTATTCCAATTACAAGTAATATAACTGCGATGTTATATAAATAACCACTACGTAGTTCTATGCGGAGTAACACATGCTTGGTTATGTATAACACTCTGTTGTTGTAAGTTATAATATCAGCAATACTAGGGAATAACACTACAATGTTATATAAATAACACTACGTAGTTCTAAACACAGTAACAAATGTCTGTATAATAACACTACGTTGTTGTATGTTAAAATACTAGTAATATTCGGAAATAACACTACACTGTTATATAAATAACCATTAAATAGTTCTATGTTCAGTAATCCTATGTGCTTATGTAGAACAGTATGCTATTGTTAGTTATATTATTTCTAATACTTAGCAAATAACACTACAATTTATTATAAGTTATAACTGCACTTTTTGACAAAATCAGTATTAAATATTATGTATAGGATTTGCAATACCGAAATTAAGTATTGGTGCAATTAAGCGCCACAGTCCGCTTGAATACTGCTGTATTAATTTATTGTTATTGATTGCAGAGTGTTTTGCCGAAAAATGAATGGTTTTTTCGGCAAAACACTCCCTGCAAACAAAAACAAATTATAACAGCAGTATTCGCGGACTATGGCGTTTAATAGTACCAATACTGAATTTCGGTAGCTATTGCAAATCCAATACACAATACTTAATATCGATTTTGTCAAAAACAGTGCAGTCATAACTTAAATCGTAGTGATATTTTCTACTATTAGAAATTATATAATTTAAGAAATAAATTAGATATTATAGTAGGCAATAGTAGTGGTGATAATAAAAAACTCCATGTTTCGTAATATTGTTTAATATAAGATACACAATCACAATAAATTATAAAAAAAGTTACAAGTCAAAATAAGAAATAACTACAAAGCAGGCTTGTTATGTTTAAAACAATGCTTGTCTTTTCAAAAACAAAAAAATTACTTAAGTACTAATTTAAAATTACTGGAAACTGAAGTATCTCTTTGCCGGCTTAACTTGATGTTTCAACCGTGGTTTCAACCATCTCCAGGACAACTAAAATACAACAAAATGCAAGTTACAATAAATCTCATGTGAATAAAATACATTAAAATTAGAAATTAAAATTCCTTTTCAAGATCTTATACTAGTAGAGTGCTCGAAGCGCAATAAAATGCTTAAAAACGATTTCTGTGGGCACGTCAGGGTTAAAGGCTGAAACTTTCAAAAATGAAGGGTTAGATGGCATATATTCATAATCCGGAGGTTGTCAAAATTTAGAACGCGCAAAAGGGCGCTATTTAAAAAAAAAGAGATAACAGCATTAACAGAAAGCTAATAAGATGTGAATTATTTTGATATATAATTTGAAATAAGTTTTGTACGAAATGCATGTTATTTTTATGTTTGAAAACTGTAAATTGTTAAGTCGCTTATGGAAAATCAAATCTTGAACTGCAATTATCTCGGTTCGAACTTCGCAAAAATTTAATTATATTTTACAATTTTTATTTATATACTCTTCTATTTGCCAAACAAAAGCCTTAATCAAAATTTTTTATTTTTGAGAAAAGTTGCGCATATGTATGTAGATTCGATAAGTTTCAAAATCATAATTTTTTGTTTAATATTAAACACGATATTAAATTATTAGTAACACCTTAAAAATTCCAATTTTAAGTCGCTCGCAGGTTAGCGTCGACCGACCGGGTAACCCCTACCACAAAATCGAATGTATCCGTCTCTTTCAAACCTAGTGTGTAACGTTTCTAGCTAGTACTAACGAAGAATTTAAATTTCAATAATTATTTATTAAAAAAAAAATACATTCACATTTTTATTTCAAATTTTTTTTTAAGGCAGTCAAATTTATGCGCACTTTACTTGAAATTAAATTTAAATTTGTTAAATTAAATTAAAATTATGCGGATGTAAAAAAAGTGAAAAAGAAAGTCAAAAATTCACTTTTCTATTTTTTATGATCGAATAATTGTTAAAAATCATGTATTTTATTAAGGTTTTTGTGTCTCCTGTAAAATTAACATTTTTTCACTTATATGCTTGTCAGAAATTTAAATTCTTCGTTATCTTCTTCATCTAACCTTTCATTTTTGAAAGTTTCAGCCTTTAACCCTGACGTGCCCACACAAGTCAAAATAAATTCAAGAAAGCACTCTACTATACCGTGAGTGCTCAAATTGCACATTTTGAAACCGTTTTTTGACATATAAAAATCGCTTTTACAGCAAAACTTTTTAGACATTTTTTGTTAAAAATATCATTGTATTCAATTTTGTACTTACCTATACATTTTTCCATTTCGTTGCACCGTTTTTAAGATACAGACAAAATTTATTTTTCTATCTTACAAAGTTTCTTTTAAGTCACTCTAACTCTGAAATGGTGCGACAAAATAGAAAAATTTAT
The DNA here is from genome assembly GCA_958510845.1 of Cantharis nigra. NCBI lineage: Eukaryota > Metazoa > Arthropoda > Insecta > Coleoptera > Cantharidae > Cantharis > Cantharis nigra. Next base: position 18,099,872 of record OY294028.1, read on the forward strand.
ATAAACAAAAATGAAGAAACTTAAATTTGGAACAAAAAATTTCTAAACAGTATTGCTGTAAAAATAATTTCTACATGACAAAAAACGCCTTCAAAACGTATAATATTGTGAGCTATGATGTACATACTACTCCTATATACCTTTTATTTTTATTTAACCATATTATTTTATATTTAACTACATATACAATTTATAATTTGATTGAATTCAGTAGTAATTTAGATGCTTACTTAACGTATAGTCGCAAAATTACTAGGTACTAAATTTAATAAAATTATTATTAATTCACAGGCCAACAATGAAAAACTTTTATAATTTTTTTAGGGAACCTCATTTTTTTGTTTCAATTTTCCACAATTACATCGCAAAGTAGCACTACTTAGCTTTAAAATCCATTTTTCTAAATCATTCTTCGATTCAATTTTGAAGTCGAGAGGTTCAGTCATTCAAAGTCACCCGTTTTACAGCGGCGATCTTACTTTTTAACAAGTTCTTTAGTATTAATTTATTAGCGAGCTCAAGAACCCCTGTGTAGGCAAAATACTAAAATACTTGTCAAAAAGTAAATTCCGCGCGGTAAAACGGATGACTTTGCACGCGATTAAACCTCTTGAATTACAAATTGTATATCTTCACTTCAAAAATCGTAGAATGATTTAGAAAAATGGATTTTAAAGCTAAGTAGTAGTACTATGCAATGCAATTGTGGAAAATTGAAACAAAAAAATGAGGTTCCATAAAAAAATCATAAAAATGATAAAAATAGCCATTTTTTGACCATTTAAGCTAGCATTTGAAAAAGCATGAGGTTCTGGAACAATTGAGGACCGGTTCTTCAAAACTCAACAATTAAAAAATATTTATTTAACAACAATTAAAAAATATTTATTTAACAACAATTAAAAAATATCAATTTTTCAGGAGAGTGTTTAAACGGTTTAACTCTATGCTTGTATCTTATGAGAAAACAAATTTAAATTTTATAATTGCATGGTTATCATTCAACTTAGGTTAGTTTTGACTTTAATATTCGATAGTCTTTTTAAAAATTATACAGAAGTTTTGAAAAAACGGTCCTCAATTTCAAAGTCTGATTCGTTTTCAACACAAAAAAATCTAATAGAATCACCCTCGCCCATTCTTAAAGCTGAACAAAAGTTCAATTTTGTTGCCCTGTGATTATTATTAATGTGAGCGTTACATACTTAAAATTAATGTTTTTAAAGAAAATTGTACTAACCTTTATAGGAATTAGTTGAGGTAATCCCCGCAATCCGTGAGTTTTTTTCTCCATCAATGATGAAAACAAAAAAATATTTCCACTTTTTTACTTTTCTAACTGGCGTGGCGACTTACACTATACAAGTAAAAATAACAAATGCTACATTTATAAAATTATGTGCGCTCTTGATGCTTTTTATTATAAAATTGATGAATAGCAGAATTTTTATACACTCATTTGTCCCCAAGACGACCGACCGTTTGTAACATTATATCTTGTTTAAATAAATAGGTGTAACTACTTCTAGATCATCGACGTCGTATAAAACTTGCAATTCTTGCAAAAAACATATTAAATAATCCGATAACTTATTTAAAAAAATATTTAATGGGATCTACCTAATTAAAAAGTTCGTGTTTTTTAAGTGTCATTTTTACTTTACTTTACTATTTTTACCGAGCACTACTTCTCGCACGGAAATCAAATTTTTGCTTTCAAAAAAGAAACCGACAAAAATAGTATAAACTATAAAGGCTTTTATAAAATTAATCAACTTTCATAACAGGACAATAAACTTGATCATTTTAAGGATTTTCATAAATACTTATTTTGTTATTCCAAAAAACGTTACTATCTATACATAATTTGTAAGGGAATCGCCATTATAATTTAAAACCTTATAATCGATTATTGGTTTAAAATCGATCATAATTCATTATTTTTCGAAATCGATTATGAAATTTGGTAATCGCACAATCCTAATACAGGTGTTTGATTTCGATTAAATGCTTATTCAAATTAATAATATTTTAGTATTTATAATAAAAGTAGTGTAGTATTATATAATAATAACATCGTTGTTATCAGTTAATTTTTAAGAGGCAAGATGTTCATACAACTGTAAGTTATAAGCACTACAAACTTGAAGTACTAGTATATAACACTGTAGTGGTATTTAATATCAATTTTATTTAACATTTCGTTGTAGTTATTTATAATAATGCTAGTGTTTTGTATTACGATCATGCGTGGTTTTGACTATCACGAGTTATTTTATTACATAATGAAAACAAATAAATACTACAGTTTCATATTAACAATTGTACCCTGTTTTCTCAGTGTAATTGTTGAAGAGTTGATACAAATCTGTAAATCAACATTTGTAATAATGTTTAATTACCTATACTAATTAAGTAATTTTATGGAGTATTTGACAACAACAATTTATTATTATTGAAAAATGCTAAAAAATTATTTATACTATGGTTCGGATTTCATGTTAAGTAGACCCACTCGAAGATAATTATTTAAAAAGGTGATTAAAATTCTTGCGTTTTTGTTTAATATTGAGTATTCCAAAGCTATTCTATCTAAGAGTATAAGCACCCTCGATAGTAGGTACTCGTGATAGTGAGAGTCAGAAGTGGTTGTACTCTTGAAAACTCCCTAAAAAATCCTCACAAAATCAAACGATAATGAGTTGAATGTCTGAAGGTGTTTTTATCACCCGAGCGGGTTAATTTTCAGATTTTATATAATGTAGGCAAATATAAAAAAAAATTAAAAGCTCTTAGATGACCCTATAAGTAAATATTACCTCTACGTTCTACATCTATTTTAAGATTATTAAGGTTCAATATTTAAAACTTAAAATGTAATATCATACTTTTACAATCAGCGTTTAAATTTAATTTCCGAAAAGATAAATAATATTAATTTTCTTAAAAAAATATTTTATCAAAATTTAAAGATAAACAACATTAACTTTCTTAAAATAATATTTTGTTACCAATTTACAATAATGAGAAAATATTTTCACAGTAAATAACTATATTGATATTTAAGGTAAAAGTATTTTCATCAAATAATTGATAACTTAAGCAAGAATGAACGCTTAATTACTTCGTTATTTCATTCGGTTATTATTATTCTTTCTTGTTAATTTATTTAGACATTTAGTTGATTTTTATAAAATATAAATATTCATATTTTATATAATACAATAAACGCGAAAATTTCTGAAATAATTATCAGGTTCTCTTTCGTTATTTAGTTTTATCTAATTTATTAGTATAAAAATATTGATCAATAAGAAAACGTGACAAGAAACCAATATTATATAATATTATCAAATTCTATATAACATTATGTTTTATTAAATCATATGCTTTTTAAGATAATATAGAAAAGAGTAATCGTCTTTCGGTTAGCTCCGTTAACCTAGCTCTTCTAACCTACTTTCTACTTTTCGATATTGCAGTTTAAGCTTTGACATGGAAATTGAATTATTTAATTGTTGTGGGATTAATACGGAAACATATAAGATCTTTTAAACCTAGCGCTAAACAGAACCTGAAACTAAACAATCACTATTTGTGCAACAAATCATGAAACGAGACATTTTTCCGTAATAGGCATGTGTGCAAAACTAAAACTAAAACAAGGTGCGGTAAAAATTACTTTTCAGAACTAGTGTGGTAAAAACTTATTTCATGTGAAGAAATAAGAAATAAATAAATAAAAGAAATAAATAACATATAAACATCTTTTTGGGAATTGCTTGAGCAAATTGAAAATTTTAAGCAAGTCTTGACATAACATTTTACGTAGACCTTGGCGTAGACCTTACAAATGCTTTATAATTTAAATTTTAAAATTTGGAAAACCATATTTTGCATCTAACTGATTTTATTTGTTATAATATCATACGTTCGTGTACGACATACGACAGTATACCTACTTATAACAAGAGAAGTTTAACATCACTCTAGTGATATTATTAGTTCAATGTACGGATATAATATGTACATGCTCTTCCGTATGTTACATAATATTGATTTCCTTTACCATTTATCTATTAGATTATAATGTATTACCTTTCAGCAACCAACTGTTTCAATTTTAACTGTACATAATATAGAGGTATGCTTTATAAATTAAACTATAGTTTACTTAGGTCGCAAAGATTCAATAATAATGAAAGATAATTTTATTTTAAATATTAAATCAATATTATTTTAACATTAATAATTATTATTTTAAAAAATATTTAAAAAATAAAAATTTAAAAATTTTTTTTCAAGTTCGAATTGCAAAACAAAATAAATTCTTCAAAATACTTAAATTTCTATTAAAGCGAAATAGAAATGTGATGGATGAGCTGATTTGATTTGATTGGCCTACGATTTAACATTTTGAATCGCGATTTAGTTTTTTGCAAATCAGATAAAAGAAATTTAGTTTACGTTATAGTAAATCTCCCCATTGAAAAGAAAGCCAACAAGGTAAAATAATTGGAAACCCAAATTCTTATTTTGAAATCTACTTATTTTACATAAAAGTATAAAATTTTCTTGATCTATTAGCACCTTTGCCGAATTAACTCTTACAACCGTCGGATATTAAACTTGTGAATTGTAGTGTGATTTCTATCACACATTGGTTTAATATTAGATATATCCACATAGTATATACCAGAAAATTCAATAACGTAGGTGACAAGGATTTGTTAAACATTGTGAGTAAAATTATAATACAGACTACAGTGACATTTTAGCGAAAATTTCAATTTTTGCTGAAAATCATAACTTTTAAGCAGTGCTTATGACATCAAGGATAATTATGACGGTAGATCAAGTATGTGAATTTAATCTGTTTTCCCCTTTAAACTGCTTGTAGGTATAGGTTTTGATTGAAAAACTTCTATTTATTTTCAATCTCCTTGAAGTATGATACTGGACAAGAAACTAACAATTCTCAAGATTTATCTTTTGTATTTCACCGCTTGTCGCTTTCTCGACATCAGCTTTTCAATAGCGATTTAACTACGCTTTCAAATAATCAACACATGAAAAGATTTCATGTAAAACAAATTTGAATTGTAAAGTAGTGTTTCAAAACAGAATCTTTTTTGTTAATTTTTGATTAGATAATATAATATTATATCTATCTATTTAAAAACAAAGTTATCTAAATTTTATAAAATTGACTTTTCCAAGTAAAACAAGATTTTAAAAACGTACAAAATAAGTTTTCGCTCGTGCATGAAATAGTAAATATTCGGAAAACCAATCGTTTCAAGTAATTTAAATCTAAAATGTTGTAGAAGTGAGCGAACATGTACGGTTCTATTTCCTATACGCGAGATTTTTACTGTGTTGCAGTTTGCAGTCAACTCCTATAAAAAAGTAAAGGAAATACCAAAGATAAACGTTTCTTGAATTTAGATTTTTAACATCACAACGTTTTGCTAAATTTGCAGGAGCAGCACTATCTTACCTGAAATGAAACGATTAAATTTCAAAAATTAGCTTTTTTGAAGAGATTCGTAATATGAGTAAATATTTAAACTGTTTTTATAAATGAAAGGTTGTATTTCATTTAGGCCCTAGAGCAAAATAATTTAGTCCCTAGTACTTTTATAGTACAATCTTGTTGATTGAAGAGATTCTTTTCTAATCACAATGAAAGTTATAATAATTATAACTTATAACAGTAATAAAACTTCAATTATTGAAGTTTTATTACTGTTAATGTAGGCTATTACAAACAGTTAAACAGGACTCATGTAATTTATATTATAAATTGCAACTTAAAGTTTAGTCCAAACGTAAATATTTTATTTGCACTCCCTCTTTCCAAGCTTTCACTTTATTATTATTTGTTTTCTCGAAGTATAAATTGACAATTATTAATAGAGTATTGGTGCTTACGACATCGGTTCGAAATGGCATAACTCTTTGGTCCACATGCTATAAAATTTCGTTGTAATATTTTGATATAAAATAAACTAAACTTATCAGTCACATTAAGTCTTAACTAAAAGGGATTGAATGAAATATACTGATGCCTGTTTGTTTGCTTCCAGTTTTCTAGGCTCATTTGCTAGATTATCTGACAAGAGTGATTTGCGGTATGCCTGACCTATTTACTCAATCTGGATATCTATCACAGGTAAAAAGTCACTACAATGAATAATGGATTTCTGTAAATACCTAGTCTCCATTTCCATCAGCTTTCAAATGGAATATCTGGGCTCTTAATAAATTGACCAATTTCCAATATATTATGTGCTCAACTGCAACTTAATAAATTCCAATGCTCAACAGTAATTTAGTACTTTGGCTTATAAGGAATATAATAATGTACATACAAACTACAAACAATTCTAAACACAAATGCTTGAAGCATAATAAGATATGCATACTTTTTTTAAATGCATAACTTATGTACTATTATTTTCATAATAAATGGTAACTAGCGTACAAAAATTCTATGTCAAAATTTCAACGAAAATGCATATTACCTACTTAAATATACACTTTGTAACAAAAGGTTTTTGTTATGTGCTAACAGTTTTGAAAGCAAAAGCTTTCTTATATCTTCAAGTCTTTTGTATGCTTGCTAACATATTAATTTGAATAAAAAATTTTGAATTAGCGATTTATTACATTTATTTTTATTAAAAAAATAAGCTTATTAAGTTCTTATTTCAAAATTTCGTATTTAAATAAAAATCTCAAAATTTCGTTAGAAAGGGTAGTATTCGGCAATTTATCTCTTCGTTCTCATTTTAAAATGTTGCATGATAAAAATATTATAATAATAAAGTTAAAGTTTATGTAAATATAATAAGCTTAACTTTATTACTCTTTTTATTTATTCAAACATATCTTATGACATTTTTACTGAAAATAGGTATGAGAGGAAATAAATCATATTATACACTTGACTAATTATTATCACAAAGGAAGATAATAAATTGTAACCATTTAATTATTTTTTTAAGATTCAATAAAGCTTTAGGCAAGTTTCAATAAATAACGTCTTAAAGGTTAAAGATGTCATAATAAAAACTCAAAGTGGATCCAATCAGAGTCGAGTTGGTTGGGCAATCCTTTATCAGGTGTAAGTGTCTGCCATTTTGCAGCTCTTTGCGCTATTGAATTAGATTTGCCGGGCTTCTTTGCTTTACCTTCTATATAAAAGCCAAGAAATAAGGAAAACGAATGTATAAGGAGCTTGGAATTTTATTACTTATTAAACTCTTCTTTAATTTCTATTTCCAACAACTTTGATATACCACCTTTCATTTTCGTACCTATGATACTGTAGTTCTATAATCTAACATTAACAAACTTAAAAATATTGTGAATTTCAGTTATCAATCAGTAAATCTCATTTTCCGCTTTGGCTTCTCTTCTCTTCTCTAATATCGTGGAAATAGCATATAGACGCATGATTTTGACATTTTCAATCGGTCGGTAGCGATATCTTACTTATGTCTTTTGATGTCAATTTTAGCTATGATTTCGTGTTTGAAATGCTTTAAAATAATAATATAGAATAAGAGAAATTCCATTTCTATTATTTATTTCCATTATATTATAAATAAATAGTATAATATTGAATAATGTAAACTCGTAATGAAAGCTGTCTGAATTAATTTTTGTATTTTATAGTAGGGTGCAAATGCATTTCCTTATTCTGTGAAGTACTTCGACTAGAGTTCAAAGTGAGAATATGAAGTAAGTTGCTAATACCGCTATATATGACACTAATTAAATAAGAACGTCTTCTGAATTATACATATAGGTAAGTAACTGACATCGGATTTACACATTCAGCACATTCTATTAAAATTAGATAGTATCTCACCAACTATTAATTTCTATTTCAACTTTATAACAATTTAATAGACTGGAGTGTTACTTTAATATAAATTGTCAAAGTTACTAATTATTATCTTAAAAACTTTGAGCATATTAAATAATATAAGCAGTGATACTTGCTTTGACATTGGTTAAGAATGTAATTCCAAATGATATAATTGGGTTTTACCTTGATAGTACTTCTTTGCTATCTATAATTTGTCCGCATAGAATTAAATACCAGTAGCCGTTTAGGTGCACACAATTAAGTGATAATAACAAGTATGCGATACTGATGACGACAAATGAGTCAGAAACACATGTGTGAAGTGTGATGACTAGGAACTCGAAGAAGCAGTACATGTGTCTATCGCTCTTTGCCTTAACTGTGTTAATTAATTTATATCTATAATTTGTAATTATGTTATCGTAATTTAATAATTTAGTTTGATGTCAATATTTAATAAATGTCCAAAATATATCATTCGGCACTTCTTTCATATAGTAACTTTAACCAGAATAAAATATATATAGATACAGTTAATACGAAAATATAAAACCTTTCCATTTTCTTTATATAGAAAGCACTTTTATAGAAGCAAAAGACAAAATCGAAAAAGCTTGTATGCTTTAGAAAATAAACTTGACATAGCATAAAGTTAAATATTTGTATTCAATATAAATACAATTAACAATACTGTCAAACCATGTTGTATTTGTTATTTATATGAAATTTATATTTTAGTGAAAGCTGATAGTGGATTATAAAAATATTAGTTAATTTCTATTATGGTGCAATATCAAAAGCCTAATAGCTAAACACATAAAATAGTAACAATTGAATCCGATGGTAACCTCATTATTATATCCCGAAATCTAGAATATAGAAATATTAGTTTGAAATAGTACCGACTAGTGTTCTGTATCTAATGGCAACACTGTCAAGTCTGATATTAAAATGCGTTTGGTTATCTGTTTTTTGTATGCCAAAAATAAATCGCCCATAGAAATTCACACACCACTAGTGAATGTTTACGAAGCAGAAAAAAATTAAGAAAGAAAAATAAAGACTTATTGAAACAATTTAAGCGTGAAGTTTTCTAATATCCGTGACATACAGTGGACTTAGCGCTATACGACAACCAAAGTTTTACAGCAGGAAAAAACTTTTAGAAATTTCTATCATAAAAAATAGTATCGACTCTTTACATTTAGACTACATCTCATATAATAATCATATTAATTTTATTTTTATTTTTCTGAAACACTGCAATTGTGTAATTTTTATTCTTACATTTACTTCTATTGAATATTTAATAGTATTTTTTATTTGAGCAGATATGATAATTCGTGTGCATAGGTTTATGTAGTGTATATAAATAGGTTACAAATTTTCCATTGATTAAACAAACCCAATCTACCGTAATAATTTCATACCCTATCTACAAACACAATCTAAGTACCGGTCACATCTTCCAGCTAATCATTCTTATAGAAGATACATTCAATATTTGCTTGTCCCTTATCCATCCTATTCATCAATATCTATCAATAGACAATTTTACATATTGGAAACCAAAATTTATTAAAACAATAATTACCTACGCTACATCAAGAAAATCTATAATAAAATAAATCTTTATAATTATTTAGATTATTCACGCATATTAGCAAACACTTGGTAACTTTTTTTAAATAGAGATATGACTAATATTAAGGTGTTTGCATAATAACTTAATAATCCTTTTTCAAAAAGAATTAGATGTTAGCTACCTGATTTTGTATTCTAAACGAGAGCTATTTGTCAGTTAACGATAAGGATTTTTATCTGTACTTTTATAGAAAAACAACAGGCCTAATAGATAAGATGTCGTGGGACCAATTCTTCAATTTATAATGTTAGAAGTTTGTTTTATTTTATAACTGAAAGGATTTTAATCATTGTTTTGTAACTTTCTGGAGTCAAAATTTTTGTACTCTCTTGAGGCATAAAATTTTTAATTGTACCCGAAAAGCCTATACAAAATAAACAAATTTAAGAAATAAATTGAAATTATATTATGCAAAGTATAGTTTTCCTGAAATTGATCTATTTTTGATATTTATTCTATTATTATTATTCTCTCTATAATACTAGCTCTTTAAGGCAGCAACATATAAAATATTTTGATGAAAATTGATTAAAAAATTAACATGTTAGTGAAATTCGTTTAATAGAGCCCGCGTAAACCTGATAACAAACTGTCAAATGTAAAATAAGAATCTGACGTAACAGCATTGCACTAATTAGGACTTTCTGTATTGTACAATAGACAATTTGCATAATTTTCTATTTTAACATATAACTATTCTATATTATAAGATTATGTTAACTGCATTAATTTCATTTAATGCACGATTTAAGCCGGCAAAATATTTAAATATAGTTAAATGTATTTCTGTGTCCTGAAATTGAAATGACATTAAGTTTTACTGTTTGCACTTGTTTGAGGTTAATACTACCTTAATGTAATTTATAAATTATTTAGAATGAATTATTTAAATGAGTTATAGCCTACGGAATTGTTAAAAAGTTTTGTATATCTATTGTTATGGATAAAATGGACAATTAAAAAATAGAAAAATCAAGAAAGTCAATAAAAAAAAAATGCAGTGTCAGTCAGTTTTGTTTTTGTAATAAAGAGACATACGTCATATGTAACATTTATTTGAATAATTTGATAAAAATAATTTGTAGAAGTTTATAAATAAATATCTACATCGATAAAAGAAGTACTAAGCTAATTGGAAGATTTATTGAAGAAGAGAAAAGGTTGACATAAAAAATACAACACTATATACTTAGGACATAATAAATCATTTTGAAAATGCAATATTGTTGTTTACTTAAACCTTAATTGTTTTTCAAATTTTGGGTTAGAAACTAGCTAAAAGTATAAATCAATAGCAAACATGGCTTAAAGTCAGATATCCAATAATTATAAATATTTTAATCTATACAGAAAGATGCAAGCATTTGATTGCTTTGTAAACTTGTTTACACCAGAAGAAGCGAAAAACCACCAACATCCATCGGTTCGGTTTTATTGAAAGAAATCTGATTTACCAGAAATGAGCGCATCGCTGAAATTTATTCGAGTCAGTGAGTTGGGTAAATCGGTACAGCATTCAACATGAATTCTTATTATTTATATTTTGTTAATAATAGCTATTTATGTAAACAGTTAGATAATTTAATATTTTGTTCAGCGCGTTTGTGTTTGTTAAGTTTGTAAATTTACAAACACACAAGTTAAACAAACATATAATTATATAGTATATATAATTTGTTAATTACAAGATTTAATTTAATTTTGAAAAAGAACCGGTAACACACCAGTTACTGTAGAAATCAGGGGGGCTTGAGGCGGGAGAAACGCACATGCACTACATATCTACGAATTATGATAGAATATGTATATGGAAACATTTTTTTGTGAAAGTTAAAAATTTTAAACAACACGTAATAATAAGTTATGAAACTTTTAGAATTATGAACATGATTAATTAAATTTAGTAGATCTTAAGTTACTAATTAACTGTTTGATTTTATTATAATTAATAATAATTTGAATAAAATGAGACAACCAATAAAACCTGAATAAAACCAAAATTAGTTGATAATTTTTTTCACAACTAGTTAAATAATACAATATATTGCACATAATGTGTAACGTTGGCTAACGTAAAAAAGCCAGAATAAAATGATACTTTGTTATCAAGAAAGTTAAATGGGGTAAAACACTGTTCAAAAAATAGTTTAAAAACTGCACAAAAAAAATCATTTTCAAATTTTGACCCCATTTAATTGATTTTGAAAATTGAAAAAATTTAAATTTATGGAATAATATCAAAAATATTTACAAAATATACCTATGACTATTCAACGAGGGAAATAGCTTTTATAACAAGTTGAAATTTGTCCTTCCGAAATATTCGCATCTGAAGTCAACATGATGACGCTAAAACTCGGCCAATTTTACAAATTCCTTTTTGAAAGTTTGAGAGAATATTCCTAAAATGAAAATCTTTTAATACATTTAAATTTACAAATTCGATTTTTTGAAAATTGTACAGTGTTTCCCCCCCCCCCCCTTAAATTGGTAGTTTTGAGATCTTATTTTCAGAAAGTTCTATTGGTTTTCGAGTTGAATTTTAAGACAAAATTTCAATGAAAATTTATTAACAAAGTAGAAATATATATTTTAAAATAAAATACATAGTATAAATGGCAATTACGTTTATTACCAATTATGTAAAAATACGAATACCAGATTGTGGCGTAATGTGGCCTTTTAACTATAATATAATATTTTAAAAGTCAATTATTAATTAATTATTTGTAGGCTAACAAACAGATTGTTTCATATTCATAATGCTAAAAAATTCTTATTATAGCAGATAACATACTGAACGAGGGATAAATGTGGTTTTGGGGTTTATTTGAATATCATGCAAATTGTCTATTATATGTATACTACATAGTAGACAATTATTCTCCAGATCATTTAAACTCAAACAATAAATAATCGGAAAATTTTATGATATCTACCAATGACACTTAATAGTACGAACAAAGTTTATACACATAAATTAAATAATCTACTTTAAATATATCTAAAGAAATAATTTCAATTAATTTTAATTGAACCGATAAATCAATCGAGTTAGATACCATTTTAAAGATTACCGTCATTTCTAAAAGGTAATTCACAAAATTTTTACTAATAATGAATTAGTTGATAAAAATTTCTATTTATTCATGCATAATACTATTTATCTACTACTAAGTATCTACTTTATAGAAATATCAAATTGATATAACTATAATATTATAAAACAACAACTATAAACTATTTTACAAAAATTACAGAAGTTGATGAACTTTAAAGAAAATATTGTGAACCTACGTACTTAGCTTTAACTTGAAACAGTTTTTCTGAAAGTAAAAGGAAAGTTTTAGGTTATTAACGAAATCAGAGATATCAAACTTTGCTAATTCGCATTAAAAAAAAGTTTTAAGTAATAAAGTAGGGACATTAATACTTCATAAACAAATGCTTGAAATTTTAACCAAACTGATATCCATTAATTAAACTCGGATAATAATTTATCTTAAAAGACACAGAACAGACTTTTATTTTTAAAATTCTTCCAAAAACGTAATTTTCAAATTTTAAGAAAAACTTCAGCATAAACCTCTTCCTGGTTTAAGAAACTCTATTAAATTATAAACTTTTATTAAGCTGAAGTGGGTACTAAACATCGTTAATTTGTGAAAGAGAATTTAATTGCACAGAAATACTCGTATAGTGCTAGGGTTCCAAAATCCTACAATAAAATACATAAATTTATATTATGCGAATAGACCAAGGTGTCGAGTTCTAAGAAGAGGGAAATCTATCTAATGCGTACACTTCGCTTCCTTTAACAAACAGAGTGTAACATGTAATGTAATGAAAATGAGACTGAAACGAATGTATTTTAAGGTTCCACGGGTTGGGAAACTGGTGTTTAACGAATGGTAAGTAACTCTCATGGGAAACGATCTTCGTCTGTGTAAAACACAAATCTTAGGTATGCCTTGCTTTAGCTCCCTTTATATGTCGGTTCAATTAGTCGCATATTTATGATCTTTGCTACTTTGATTACGCTTCACAAAATACAAAAATTAGGTTTCATCATCATTAATGTTTACCTAAAGCTTACCTAATGCTTAACCATAACGCACCGAAAAAGGTTATTTCGCTACTCTTAACTTTTAATGTATATTTATTACAATAATGTTGGTATTCACTACTTTAAAAAAATTTTTAATCAATATAAGTGGATGTGTGTCAAAAATATTGCGTCCTTGCCTTTATGCCGTTCTTTTTCTCCATGTCGTAATAGAAATTCTATGTTAAATAATTCTAAGTTCTGCTTTACGTAAACGTTTATTCAGCTTATAAAATGAGCTTATAAACCAAACAAGTAGATTGTAGCAAAATATTGTAAGAATTTTGTTAGATTACGGTTTGCGTATAGCATACTGTATACCAGCGTCCGCTGCATGATAACTGATAATGTGTGTTTGGAAAATAGCTTCCGTATTTGGTTTCTGATGTTGCATATGTGGGTTTATGTGAACGAGGTTAGGGGATGTGCACTGGTCATTGTCGACATATCTGGTTCCATGTGAGAGAATTTTGTTAAGCATTTACTTACTACTATGAACCGGATGATCTGAAATGGGTCGTAGCACTTGAAGGAAGTTCAATCTGCTTTATCTTTCGTTTGGGTTAAAAATTGCCTAGTGTGGATGTGGACGTGCCTCTTGGAAATTTATTAGTTGTTGATTACAATGTAATTTGAATAGATGGTGTTGGTTAATCAAGATCTATCAGTGATTTTATTTGAGTACTATCATTAAACAGAAAAATAGGAAAACTATATTCGATTTGTGAGTGGACCATTGAATCTCGTAATGAAAAGGTGCAAAGGATGAGTTTCACAACTTAAATTTTGATATATCGTCGGCTTAGTTAGAAAACCTCGTAAGTCCAGATTGCACAATTTTACAGGGGAAACATAAAACGTTTTAAAACATAAAGTGGTTAAAGGTAAATAAAAGTTTTTAATAACTTAAAACATTGGTTTATAATTTTTTTTACATTTATGAGATTTTCTAGGTAACTAAAATATTTTAGTGCCAAAATGTCATTTTCGACATTTTATGAACTTACGAGGTTTTTTAACTAAGCCGACAATATACTAACAAACACTCGAACTTGTAATAGTTGTTCAGAATATACATACAGTGGGCTTGTAAAGTTTTAGAACAAAATAGAAAAAACTTCTTTGAGGAACTTTCTCAGAAAATTTTTGGACAAGTCCAATCTTAATTTTTAATGTCACCTTTCACTGTCATTTTATTTGTCTTTAAGGTCATAGTGCTTTGAGATTTTCATGCTCTACCCAAAACCGTAAAAGGATAAGGATTGCCATTTAAAATAAAATATATTGACGTAACAGCTCAAATACAAAATACAATACCAAAATATCACCGGTGTAACCGTGAATTTTTACCCCCGGGATATTTTACCCCGGGGTAAAATTTCACTAGGGATATTTTACCCCCTAAAGAATTTTTACAGGGGGTAAAATTTCACTAGGGATATTTTACCTGGGGTAAAATTTCACTAGGAATATTTTACCCCAGGGGGGTAAATTTTCACTAGGGTATATTTATCAAGGAGGTAAAATTTCACCGACGTTAAAAATTATCCTGAATCAAAAACCAAGGCAAATACTTAAATTAAGTGGACTATTAAGAATAATATTTTTTATTAAATTAAAAAAAAAATTGTTTACATCAATTGAAGATCAACTCTAATTTTTTTCCTTAATCATAGGCTAGTTTTTTACCTTAACTACGACCTCAAAATGATTTACATTTTTACAAAGCTGGCTTCTGGTAATCGGGTTCGTTTAATAATTGCAGTGTACTGGGGAAACGTATCCAATCGAATGATTTATTATTATTTGTAGAAGTGTATGAATACAAATCTAATCCAATAAATGCCGCAGTAAAATATAGCTCAACTTCTGTTGCCCATACTGTATCACTTCTCATTCGACTGTTTTCTAAGTAATTCGTAGTTCCAGAAAAATTATCAACTTCTGTTTTTCTTTCCGCCATAAAATTTGTAATTTTGTGTCTCATTTCCTTATAATGTTCTTCAACACCTGTTATACATACAGAAATACATCTGAAAAAACAATTACCATCTGCTATAACATCAATTGTTGAAAATGGCGAATGAAGAACAGAATTATGCGATGTCTTGAAATTTGAGTTTTTTGTAAGAGTTAGTTTTTCTTTTTTGCACAACTTGCTTTGCCACCCATGGTTAATTGTACGGAATCGAAATTGTGATTTCGATGAAGTGGAAGTTATCAAATTGATGCTATCTTCACTGTTGTCACTAATCATTATTTCTTCCACAAAGTTCTTTAAACGATCCTTTTCTACTTTGAGAGATCCTTTGGCGATATAAGGTTTTAAATTACGCATCGGATATTTTTTTAATAGGGTTTTTCCCGATTTTGATTGCAAAACACAGTTATTATTTTTTTGAATTTCTGCAATTGAATACGGTCCTGAAAATGGTGCAGTTGACCAACCACCTTTGCGATCATCTCTGGCACAGTTTCGCACAAGTACCAAGTCTCCAACTTTAAAAATTAGTTTCGTAGCATGCCGTGAATTGTTGGCTTTCTTTTGTTTTTCCTGACTTTTTTTAATATTCTCGGCGGTTTCTTTAAACACCGAGTCCTGGACTTCCAAAATTTTTCCAAGGTTAATATCAAACGCAACTTTGTCGAACACTTTTTCTTCTTTTTCTTTTTGATTTGTGTGCATTTCTAAAATTTCTTCTGGTTCTATTTCGGGAATATCTGGACATTCTTCAATTCTTCTCATCAGCATCTCTTCTTCTGGTTCATATCTTAAATTGACTTCACGATTATTATAATATGTTTCCTCTATTTTGAGATCGATAGGAAGCCTTGGCTCTCTGTTGTAAAGCAGAAAAAACGGCGAAAATTTAGTGGAATCATGTCGTACTCAACGATGAGCAAACAGAACACCGTCAAGTATATCGGGCCATCGGTTAACATTGCCTTCTTCATGTAAAGTTTTTAGCAACATATTTTTAATCGTTCGATTTTGTCTTTCCACTAGGCCATTACTTTGTGGATGATAGGCGGAGGTCACACGTTGTTCGGTTCCCGTCAGTGTGTGTAGATGTTTCGATACTTGGTTGACGAATTCTCTTCCCTGATCATTTATTTGTATGGATATACAAGAATGTCTACAAATAAGTTCGAATAAAAACCGGGCAACGGTTCCCGCAGTTTTATTTTCAACAGCCTTAGCTTCAGACCATTTGCTGAAGTAATCAATCGCCACAATAATATGTTTTTTATTATTTACTTCCGGTAGGGTGGCTAAATCTATTCCAATTTGCGACATTACAGCTGTAGGCACAGGCACAGATTGCAGCTCAGGGATTACTTTTAAAGTAGCTGGATTTATTTTCTGGCAGATATCACATTCCTTGACGAAATTTGAAATGTCCGTATACATGGTGGACCAATAACAACGTTTTTCTAATAGCGATATTGACGCGTCTCTTCCACGATGAGCAGCCAAGGATTTCGCTTCAACACTGAATTTAGTATCATTTATTGGTGCACCTTCGTGAATCATTTTCATCATCATCGTTTTTTCTTCGTCGTTTATAATTACTGGTAACCATCCTTGTTTGCCTGTTCTTTGGTAAAATAATTTTCCATTTTCCATTTTATAAGGACGACATTGCCGTCGGAAGTTACTTTTTTCGTTTTTTGTTAAATTTTCTGGATAAGTATGCGTAAGTAAATATGCCGAAACACAATTTAAATCCAATGCGTTGTAGGTCGTACGCCTGACTCTTTTAGGTTTTGGTTCTTGTGATCTGCTATCGTCATCATCGTCTTCTTTATTTTCGTACGGTCTCAACATATTCATCAAATACTTCTCTTTTCACTTTAATAATTTTAATTTGTTAAATATTTAAATTCTATGGATTTTAGGGATATTTATAATATAAATTTTTGGTTGGTACATAGTATCATACTTCGCCCGCCCCCCCTCTTAGCCATCTAGTAAGTGAATCAGATGAAATTAGTTTCATGTACACGTGCTTATTAAAGTGGCCAACACTTAACCTAAGCGTATACGGAGACGCAGGCAAAATTTGTATTAGAAAAGTGTCCTTTATCACCACCTCATTTGTTCTTCACGGCCACGGGGACACCCTGTATATACATATTATATTTGGGCTAAATCATGTAGAGTAGTGATGCCCATGACCCCACGAAACGAGACGAGAGTTTTGTAAAGTCTTTACGTGTTTATCTGTTCAGACGGGGGCGATTTTGGTGATTTTTCGATCCCCCCTGGTGAGATTTCGTGAGATTTGGCTTAACCCCCTCCCCCCCCTAAAATCCTCACGTAATTAATGGACGTCCCCTTACAATTCCTTAGTGAAATTTCACTAGGGAATTTTTACCCCCTAAAGAATTTATACAGGGGTAAAATTTCGCTAGGGATATTTTACCCCCGGTAAAATTTCACTAGGGATATTTTACCCCAGGGGGGTAAAATTTCTAGGGGTAAAAATTCACGTTGACACCGGCAGCAAAATGTGACATTTAAAAAGATAAGGTTGATGTGTTCGATAGTTTTCTGAAAAAATTCTTTAAAAATTTTTATTGGATTTGTTCTAAACTTTACGAGCTCACTGTATAGCTACCTAGTTATGCAAATGGGACACAAAAATGGAAACGAAATTATATTCATGAACACAACATATTCATGGAAGTTTTATAATATTTATTCTACGAATTGATTACATTGTAAATAACTGAAATTATTAATTACAAACAAAATTACAAAACTACAAATTGAGCATTGTGCGCTTTGATTGAATTTGCTAATCGGAAAATCTGTACTAGATTTGAGAACAAATCATCGAGAAATAAATTGGAAATCTTTACAAGTGTCTTAACTCGTGTCTCAAATATCGGCATTTGTGTAATGAATAAATAAATATAGATATAGTTTCGTTACATATGTAATGATCAAATCGTCAAGATTTATCAAAACAAAAGTTGAAGAATAACAACAATAATTTATTATTATTAGATTAGGTATATCGAAATATCAAATACGGAGATTATGTAGTTTCCAATATTCGTATGATCAGTAGCTTGACAATAGGTTGCTTAATCCCTGTTTATTAGAGCTTTTGGAAGATTTATTGTCCACTTAGGCTATACAACACATCTGATAAAACTTTTTTATAAAAATAATAATACAAAATTGTTCAGTTACAGTACAAAAACAGTAATTTTTTAAACTGGGCTATTCTGTTTCATCACTGACCAAAAAATATTAACTCACGAACCCAATTAAACAAGCAAAAAGAACTAATCAAAATCGGTTAGAAAAAATTTTAAAGTAATAAGAGCTCTTTATTTATCACAAGATAATAATTTGTATCTTCAAACAGCAATACGAGTATTTACAACTATCAACTAGGTATTCAATTAAATTGGGAATTTCCTACTATTCAATTAGGAATTTCATTTGGGAAAAATAATGAATTTTGTGACGATTTCATCTTAACATACGTGGAACATCGTATTGATCAGCACTTCTTGTCTTGTAATGATGAACCTTTCTCCTTGTATTTAGTTAATCTTTGTTTTAGATATGCCAGTGTTATATTCATCTCAATGAATAAAAAGAAAACAACTAAAATAAAAGTGTGTTGGAATTTCGAATCAAAACTTAAAACTTTGGTTGATCTTAAATATTTTTAAACTTTAAACCACTTTCTGTAAGTTGTATAGTATAGGAAATAATAATTCTACCCATCCGAAGATACATATTTTACTACTCCTGCGTGTAAATTCAGTTTTACATCGTTGTTCTAACAGAAACCAACATCATGAGTGATAAATGACAGTGACGATATGATTCCTCAGATTTAATAAATTGTATTTCTATTTTTTCTTGTTTTCTTGCAGTTTGTATCACTTAATTCTAACACGAATGACTAGATATTTTAGGCTCAGGTATTAGCGAATTGTTGAAACGTCTGTTGTTGTAACTTAGCCTTTCTAGATTTATCCCATTTCCATTTTAAAAATATCTTATTCGCCAACGTTCTTCTTCAAGTGTGTTTACTTCTTATACTATGTTGAAAGTGCATTGGGATGTCAAGATTATAACCGCCGATTAAATGACAGTATTTTCAGAAGATTATGCACCCTCTTTCGTTGGTTCATTTCCGTAAAAGTAGATAATTTACAATAGGCTTTTTCAAAAAATTTCTACTAGCTATTCAGTTTAGTTAAATACTGAACACGTCAACATTTTTGAAAGTTGATTTTAATATTGAAAAAAATTTCAAGAGATTTTTGAGAAAAATTCTCTAAATCTTAATTGTTAACATCATTAATATTACATAATAAGTATAATAAATGTAGGTATATTATTAAGAGGAAATACACCAAATAATTAACAATTAATTCCTTATGTTAATCATAACATTAATTTATAGTGATTACCTCGGTTCGAAATCAATTTACAGTTGCGGCCACGATATCGAAGTGTGATGTGCACAATGAAGCGATTCAATTAAATCAATTCCACTCCCATCACGACTGGTTACGTTTTGCTATTTCCTCTCTTTGCATCAAATTATAGCATAATTAAAGATTTCGCAAAGAAGAGGAAAAGAAGCATTTTCAATTTTATCGTAAAAAATTCATATGACGATGCATTTTTAATCTCATATTTCGGATGGTTTGCCCAAGTCGGCTATATTTACAGCTTGTGACATATAATAAAGACATAGAAATAATTTTGGCATTTGAAGATGTTTGGAATTGCTTTATTTCAGTGAAAGTTGAAATTTTAACTTAACATTGATTGTATCTCGAAGTTAGTCGTGTGCCTAGGGACTTCTCTAACATCTTGAGGGTGACACGAAAACATTCTTGATTTTATGAGTCAGTACTACATCACTTTAAAAAATATTATAACACAGAAACTCGATTACAATAAATTTTAAAAGTTAAATGCAAATATTATCGACAACAGCTAATGTGTTTAACATTCAAGTTAACATTTCAATTATGTAATTTTAATTAAATAATAATTTTTGGAAATTCATGAATGTAAAAAACTTAGGGAGAAAATATAATTATATATAAATAAAAAAAAATATATTAGATATTTTAGAAAAACTTTTTCTAATAAAAAAATTTTTTTTATTCTTGATATCAGGAGGCAATAATACTACAATTAATCTACGTTTTTGTAAAAAATTAAATATATTGAACGAAACACAACTTTGTTATTGTTATTTTTGTTTAAGCAGAAATTTAAGTTAATGTCGTACTAGGACATTTAATGTCGTGATATGGGTAAGGTAATGTCGTGATAGCAATAAATGTGGTAAAAACCATAACTAATAAATTTTAAACCATTAAAACCATTTGTAAAAATGAAAATTTATTTGCCATACACTACTTTTATGCATTAAATTAATATGAAATTTTAAATAACAACAAAATAAAAAATAAAAACTAAAAATAAATTATCGCTAAAGAATATTTTGTTCTACGGCTTCACAAATATTACACATGTAAATTTTGAAGATTCAGAGAAACCCGAGTTTCTTTAGCTACCCGATATAAACTAAAATTATATAAAAATATTAAAAAAATGACTGGCATGATGGTATTGTCGTTCTTTACCATTTTGGACTACCCTATTCTTAGGACCCTTATTTTTTCTAAGTTAAATCACTAACAAGAAGTAAAACTCAGCAAGTTAGCATTGTTTACTGCGTGCTATCACCTTCATTTAAAAATGGATAGGTAATGTCGTGATAAAAATAAACAATAATTTAAGCATCGAAATTTAACGAATATGATTTTTCAAAGTTCAAAGTAGCTTAATATAACATTACATTGTATGCATCTAACAAATTTAAGGTAATAAAAATTATTTTTGTATTAATTAATTATTCAGGTGTAATAAATTAGATTGAAGCTAAGAATTATGCTACTTTATCTAAGAATTCCATAATGCAATCAAAATTTCAGGAACATTTTCAAAATACCTAAAAAATACTACAAACTATAAGCTTCAAAATGCAAAATAGAAAACTAGTTTTAGTTCAAAATTACCTTAATTACAGCTATAATAAGACAAACAACGATTACACAGTAAAATATTATTCACTAAAACGTATCTTTTATTTATTTTTCTTATACTGACCGCTTGAAGTTCGAACTTTCTCTTAAAAATTGCATTTCTGGTTAGGCAATAAAAAATGGTATTTTTAGGACTCCTTGATGTACAAAATCCGTTGATAGGCAATGTAGCTACACACCTTTTAAAAACTATCACGCCATTGCCTATGTCACGGAATATCCTTACCTTACCTATATACTAGATAAATAATAAATAATATAATTTAATTGCAATAGCAATCAAATATTTTCAAAATTCTTTTTGGTTTATTATAATAATTTATTTATATTTTAAAATAATTGATTTTGTATTTGTAAAACAAATTTTGCAAAAGTTTTGACGTTGGGTTTAGAAAGTTTTACAATCTTGATGGTGTAGACAAGTAAGGATGTGGGACAATCACTTGTTGGGAGGTAAACAAATCATACTGATGATAGACGACCCAGAGTGTAAGCACATAATAATACAACTGGGTAACTGGTTTACATAAGGTAATATTCTAGATGAGAAAAGATATGTTTAAACAGGGAAAATTATAGGGTATTTTTCCACATTTACTTGTAAGTTTAATGTAATGGCAAGTAGTAATTCTATAACAATTGACGAAAAAAAAATAATAGTCAAAGAAGAAGAATAGACAAAGAAATAATTCAAAATATTAAAAAACATATTTATTGAAATTAAACATAATTTAATTCATTTCCAAAGTTAATCAGCACAATACAAAAAGAGATAGAAAGAAAGATAGAAGCGAACAAAACTCAAATAATATATTACAAAATAAATAAAAGCATTGAAAATAATATAACAGAGAATGCCACTAAGGTTAAACGGTGCCTTGAGAATATAATGAAATTTTTATGTAACGAGGACGTCAGAGCTGACACTGATGAACTAAAAATGGAACCATGGATGAAGTTGGGAAGTTTTGTAATTAGTTATCTAAACCAACCAAATATTTAACTCAAGAGGTTGTTCAATATATAAAAAAAACAAAGTTTGTAGGCATAAAACTGGCGACAAGATAATATGTAGAATATTTAAATACCTATAATCCGACAACCCACAAAGTGTCTAGGAGATGAAAACAAATATTGCGTTGACTGTTGATGATAATATCATTTTCACACTGAAAGATTTAATGCCTACTTTCAGCAGGTTCAGTACGACATAGTGAGAGAAATTACACCCTCAGGTGATAGGGTTTGTTGAACCACTGATATGTAATTTATGAAATACCTCTTGTTTTCTGAAGTGGAATTGAAAGATGTAATAAGAGTCATTTATTTTCTCATCAAAATTTTGCATATGCTCAGCTGCGCTACGCTTTTCATTTCAAATTCTAAATTGCGTTTTAAACCAAGTTAATATGCAGGTTTATATTTTTTTTCATAAATTTGTTGATTGATGATATTGCTTTATTTCATTTATTTGTATTTTAATACCTACATACATTTCATTATTACGGTTATTAAGTATATAATGTCAACACCAAAATTCAGGGGTTCGGCTCTTATCAAATGCCTACCTACTGACAGTAGGTAACATATTTTATAAGTCACTTAAATAATAAATAAATAAAAAATATTTAAATTCACTCTAAAATTTTAGAGACCTATATAGTATATAGCAGATAGCACTGATAATATGCCAATAATAAACCAGAGATTAATTATAAATTAATTAATTAAACTGCTTTCAATATGATCAATAAATTACTTAAATACTACTCATATGTAGACTATTAGAGCCATTAAGCAAGAAAAAAGAAGTTTAAGCTATAAAGTTGGTTAATACCAAATTTAAGCGATTAACCAAAGTTTAGCTTAAATTGTATTGTTTTTGCCTGGTAGGATCGACTGTTAGATTGCCAAATTTATTAAAAGCTTTCTAAATTTTATTTTCAAAATAGGCATTTTTTGTTCATTTTATGGCAGTAAAGCAATATAATTAAGAATAACAGAAAAAATATGTTTAAAAACGTGGGGTGCATTTAAATAAGTGTCATAAAAATTTTTTACGGTTTTTCATTAAAAAATTACACTACAGATTACATACAGAATATGAGGGTTTAAACTTATGAGTTACTAAAAAATGTGTTTCGAGTAAAATTAAAAATGTTAAATTTAAACATTTTATTCATTGAGCTCCCAAATTGAAATTATTGGCATTACATAAGGTATAAGCTCTATCTAACATTATATAAGAGCTTTCCGAAATTTACTCACTTTAGTTAAAAGCCATTACAGCAATCGACACAATCTCGTGGAAACTTAATAAACGCAATTTGTGCAAATATTTTTTGTTAACACTTTGATTCTGATATTTTCTTTGCAATGCTTTAGTTAAGTAATTATGTCGTTTGGCAAGCACTGCGATCGCTTAATAACAAAAGTTTTTAAAATATTGTTTTAATTTATACAAAGTTTAAATAAGCATAAAATAAAGGAAACATGCATTAATTTAATAGCGCAAAATACAAAAACACTTAGCTAGAATATTCAACTTTATGAAAATCTATAATGTAGCTTTTACCAAAAGTTGTTCTATGACAAAAAAGTCGTAAGAAAATTATTCGAGCGGCAACACTTTTAAATTGAAGAAGTATAAAAAATCCAATTAAGAAAATGTTCTTGTTTCAATTTTCTAACTAATTATGGAAAAAAATATTATAGTTAATATTATAAGTAGCTGAGCTTATTATTAAAGGTTATTTTTAATAGCAAAGTCAGCTCCAACGACGAGTTCTAAAGTGAACTGTATTTTTTTAAATTGAAGCTATTGTGAATTATTATTTATAAATATTTTAAAAATTTTAAGCAAAACTTACAAAATAATTAATTAATTGATCAATATGGTACTTCTGTAGCACAAAGACAATACAGCAGTGTCGTATTGCAACATAGTAAGCATAAAAATAACATATACAACTTTCATTATTGATTTTGCCATGTTAACCTGTTAAATAATTATGTATCATTATATTCTCATAATGAAAATAAGTAACTAAATAATAAATAAAAAACATTTGATGCTAGGCTTATCCAGTTGCGAAATTTTGAGCTGCACTCGAGTATTGTACTCAACTCAGGTCATATTCAAATAAAATAAATAAAGTCAAATAAAAATATTATATCACAACAGAATGTTGTATTTTGGTTATATGAAAAGCTGAATTAACAATTTTAATAACCTGCATTCAAATTTTAAAAATATTTCTGTTCCAAGACAACTGCGGTGATTTCAAAACTAGCGCATTGTGCAGTACGCCGCTTAGCTTTGCGGCAACTTATGAAACAATTAAATTCAGAATATGTATAGTTACGCCATCTCTTCAAATAACTCCGCGTCCAAACAATAAATCGTGATCTTAAACTAATTTAAATTTTGAAATAATATATCACATTATTAATGATGTTGCAGTATTTAATTTTTGGTTAGAGAAAATGTAGTATGTAGTATAATTTAAAGTGTCTTTGAAAAGGTTTTAAAAGTTTAAAATTTTAATATTTTAAAAAGTCAAGAGCGGTTTAAGAGTTTCAATTTCAATCTGAATAAGACAATATACTATTTTACCCATATAACATTTGAAACAATTTTCTGATACTAGAGCTAACTCTATACGCAATAAAAAAAAGCTTCGATTTGCATTGTAGTTACTAAACGAATTTTACTACAATGCGGATTAAAATCAAAAATAAGTTTTTCGCGGTAAAATATTTATGAGTTTCATTCACGTGAAATAATTTAATACTTGGCAGTGTTAAGTCATTACTTAAAGTAAGTATTAGCCGCGGCAATGAAAAACATTACACTGTTTCCTTAAACAAAGATATGTCAATCATTCTGTACCTGAATGTATTTGTTTCAGTATTTGTTTTCGCTGAAATTATGTTGTTATTTATACAAAATACATATTTTTTCTTATATTCTATATTCTTTATACTTCTATAAAAATTAGTCCCCCTTGATTGGGTCTCTGCGTTGCATTAATTAAAAGAATCTAGCTACTTTAAAATAAAGTTTTCTTAAAACAAGCTTGGTTAAGTTGATTAATTTGTGTAACAAATAGGCTGTTTTCTTGTGCCACTTGTTATGTTTTGAAATATAGGGAAGACACCAGAAACTTTTGCAAATATTTTTTTGATCTAAACATAGCTACAATATTGGATGTAATAAACTTGTAGTTTATAATTGTATATAATTGTAGCGAATAAAGCTATAAACTCTTGCTGTTCAAACAAAATCCATAAATTTCGATTTTGTTATTGCACAAGTCCGCACAACTATGTAGGTAGTATGTTGCATGTCACTATATCGGAGTTCGATATATTGAAATGTATATTCTATTAGAACAAATAATTATAGTCTACCTAAAACCATCATCAATAGCATACTATTAGCTAGGTAGTAAATCATATAAACATTATAAATTAAAATCAATTAACTGATTACCAAAACAATGCTTTGAGGCTAAAGTTGATATACGTATTGACTCATAAACCACAAATGCCAAAACTAAACAGAGTCCAAAATGAATTTCAAAATCGCCTTTGTAACAAATGTTGACATAACCTTCCGATATTAGCAAATCCAGAACCTCCGGAGACTATACTTAATACTAATGTTATAACAAAGTTTATATGACATACGGTACACAATGCTAACCTAGTAGGAACATTGCTAAACATAATTTTGTAATTTTGTAAAGAATATGCCTAGTGTAATTTAGCAGTTTACATTTACAGATACGGTCTATATATTACAGAATGCATACGGGTGTAATTAACGTTTTTGCAACTTTCAACTGCAATTTTCAGCACTACCTATATTAATAATTTAGCCATTGTTCTTGGAAACTCTGATAAATGCAGAAGTTTCAGTTATAAAAAGAGAGAATTAAACATTGCTTGTGCCTCTGATGATCTGTAGCAATGATAAAAATATTTGAATTTAAACATCTGAAAGAAAAAAGCAATTAATTAAAATACCACAATTTGCGAGTGGTTGTCATTACCATACATTTACTTTAATGTTGAGAAAATCAAATATATATTTTTTTAATTCTTTTTCAATTTTAATACTTAAAAGCGGATAAGTTGACAAACATTGTGCTTTCTGAAATCGTAATGCTTTAGGCTGAATTGCTGACAAAGCTGTAGCAATTTAAAAGATGTTAGGTTTAAAAGACTTGAAGTCGCATTTCAAAATCAGTTCTTTTTTCAAATCAAAATCACTTAAATATAGCAATTTTATCTTCATAAACTTAAATCGCATCGATAAAGTTAAATGTACTAAAAATTAATTCTCCATTTATAAAAACGACACAATAAAATTCACCACTTGAATGAACTCATACCACTTACTTAGTGGTGGTATATCGAATATCCTGTTTTAAAAATAATATAAAACATTAAAAGTGGTAAGTATTATTGTATTACAACCAATTTACTGTTATTAGAAATACTTAGTTCTAATTATTATATTAAATAATATTAGATTTTAATAAATTCGATTCTATATACAGTGTGTTTATACAGTTTAAAAAGAATTATATTCAACTCGAAATTTACCATTGGAAACTGCAAAAGTACATTTTTTAGACTTCAAACTCTAGCGGAAGTAAATATTAATTGTATTTTTCAAATGGCAACATGTATTTTATTTTTTTTGTCAATTCTGTAATATGCTGTTTTTTCTCTATACATACATATAAAATTATCATAGGGTTATATAAGAAAATTTTCGAGAAAAATCCAAGAAAAATGTATTAATTATTTAATTTATTCAGTGTGCTATGAAAACAAAATGATACTATATAGTATCATGTCTTGAACAAAATGGTGGCAATTTTTGAACAATTTATCAGATAGGTTGTGTTTTCTGTATTCTGATGTTGTTTTGTTTTCATAGCACACTAAATAAATTAAATAATTAATAAATTTTTCTTGCATTTTTCTTGAAAATTTTTTTATGTAACCTTATAATAATTTTATATGTATGTATGGTGAAAAAATACAGATTACAAAAATGCTAAACAAAATATTTGAAAAACACAATTCATGTTTACTTCCGGTTGAGTTTGAAGTCCAAAAAATGTATTCAAGTTAAATAAAAAAACTATTTAAACTTTTTTTTGTATCTAGCAAGATATACCTCTTATCGTGAACACACTATATTAATAATATCTCTCATTTTGAATAGTTTTGGTTATTTAATTTAGACAAAAATCATAAGAAATTAACAGGATATACAAAATGCATTTTAATCTTTTAATAAAAAAACTGGAACGCTTCGTTCAAGTTTTCAGTTTGAAAGGCTTAGTTTAGCGGATTTTCGTGCTGCTAGGCAGCTAGGTAAGTAGTAAAAATTGTAATCTGATAAATTAAAGAAAATTCTTTTAATTGATTCTGTATAGTATATACTTATGTAAGTTTTATAGCAATATTGCAGTAATAATTCAAACTGCAATAAATGATTTTTTGAAAGTTGTTAAACATTAACATTTAAACTCCAAAGCTAATGACCGTCTCTATAATATTTTTGTAATAACAATAATAATAATAAATAATATAATAATGCATATTTCATTTGTGAACAGCTCACGTTAAAACTTGTCAAATCGAGAAATAAAATGTTAGTAGTTTGCTTTCTCCAAAGGACTGGATTAACGGATATTACCCTCTCAGTTTTTCAATGTAAAAGTACGTCAAAGACCTCGTATATCCGGTGACCGATTTGGCAGGAAATTAAACATGATTCACGTGGTATAAATTTTATTATTGGAATCTCTAGTGTAAATTTCTAGTTTACTTTTAAATTAGTTCAGGTGTAATAAAAACAAAACTTTATTTAATAAAATACAACTACGTTTTCCATTTAAAAGCAAACAAGGCATAATTTTACAAAACAATCAAATAATAATTGATCTTAAATGTAAAATGCATTATATAGTAGTTATTATAATTAAATTAATAAAATAAATACCTGCAAATGAAAATGCATTATTATAAAACCATAAAATCTAAATCCTACTTTGACTTGTGCCAAATTCGATGAAAGCCTGCAGCTTGAGCTTCAAATTTCACTTCTAAAGATCGGCTAAATTGTTTGTGGCTGACATGAAATGTTTCTAAAACCCTCGATAAGCCAAATAAATAGAATTTCAAGTGTAAATATAGATAGAGCGTTTTATATCTAAAGTTATTGTTGAAGAAAAGTTTTCTAATAAATATCTTACTCGACTTGTAATTAAAACATTTTAGTCACAAAATAGATGTTGTTATGCTTGAAATTTAAGGTTACTGCTATACAAAAACTTGAACAAAAGTAACAATCCGATAAAAGAAGTTAAGTGATCGAACAGGGGTTTGCGAAAATTTATGATTTTAACTTTTCAAGTATCAAGCATATAAACAGAATAAGTGGCGATTTTGTAAATTGGTGTTTTTAACGGAATCTCTTACTTTTGTATTTATTCGATAAGCTTGATAAATTCTTTGTTAGTTAGATTAGCAAAAAAATTTGGTTGGGTTATGGAATGCAGTTTGTTTTAAGTTCAACGTTTTCAGAAATTGTAAATTCTACCGCATTCTACTAATTATAATTAAACTATTTGTGCGATTTATTATAACTAAAAAGAATAAAAATTTGATGTCCTATGGTGAAATCCATTAGTTGTTAAATTGCTATGCTTTAAGGAAGATTGGAATTTTATTAGCGCTATCTACTTAATCAGTTTTTTTATTACAATACTAAATGCGTTTTTTAATATTCTTTTTTAGACAAAAAAGTAATAAATATTACAAACAATAAATTATAATAAAATGATAAAAACTGATTGAATTTAAAAATGTGTGTTTAATTTACTTTGATTTATTTCTCATAGAAATTACCAGTAGCAATGGATATACTGTTGAACTGAATGAATAAAAAATAGGCAATTTAAGAATTCCATTCAACTCAAGTCATAATTTAATATTGAATTGCCAAGTTTTCTTTATTTTTAAACAAAATTGGAAATAACAATTCTTTATTTTTGTGAACCCAAGCATTAGTATTGAATAAAACACTGTTTTATAAAATACGTATATATTGACTCAAACAAGTTGTTAGTTTTTTTGAAGTATTATTAAAAAATGTTACTGTATCTTTGTAATCTAGAATTAAAATGCAAATACGATAATAAATATTTAAAAGTTGAAACAGAAGAAAATATATGTTAATATAGCGAAATAGCATAAGTTACGTTTAACTTTTACATGTCGTTTTTATTTTCTTATTTTGAAGTAATAATATGTTTAGGTAAATTTATATTTATCGAAATTTAAATTTAATTATTAAATACTTAAAAGTCGGGAAATGATAACAAAGATAAAATCGTTTATTATATTCGTATAATATTTATCAGAATTGTTGTTTCTATCCTTTATAAATTATATTAGGTAAGATTTCCGACTATAAACACGATCTGGAAAACTGAATTTGACACCTAGAAGATATACTTTCAACTCTCACATATTATACATTTTTCAAAAATTCTAAACTTCCTCTTGGTATTGCAGCTAGCCTCTTAACAAATTTGGTTAGATCTATATTTTACCAATAATCATTCAATTTTGTCCTATCAACTACCTTTTCGAAATATTCGTTAACGGCTTTTGTATTTACAAACTTGATCGGATTCCGGTTTAAGGAAAAGATTTAATTAGTTTTTATGGTTGCAGTTTGTGTTTGTTCCAGATATCGAAAAAGTAAGGTTTCATTTAAAATTTTAAAGTTGAAGAGTGAGCGAGAAGAGAAATTGAAAAATTTTAATGCGGTGTATTCTTTCTCTTCCAAATATTTGCATTCGTACCGGTTTCAGTTTATAGAAAATATTTGGGGTGAAAACTTTTGTAACAAACAGCTGAGATACTAATATATTTTGATATATTACACCATACAAAACAAAAATATGCGAAATAAAATTAAAATTACAGCTTCATTTAATTGTAAATCCTGCCCGTAATTTGCAATGGGTTCAAATTGTACAATTTTATTATTCGATTAATTATGCAAAACTCAGTTAAATGAAAAAAGGTTGTAGAACAGAAAATTTTAAATTTTATTTTGAACTGCTCTTTAATTGCATAGCATAAAATTTAACTTGGCATAATAAAATAAAGTTTACACTTAACTTTACAAAAATTTTAACTTTGTATTTATTTTTTATAAATTAATTTTGATAAAATTGCGTGTTGGAATAATAAACACGTGCGCGATACAAAATGAAAACGTGTCGCAAACCGCAGTTCTCTTTTAAGTTTTTTAAATTTCAGAACGGAAATTGAGTTACTGAAACAGTGAACGACATCGAATAGGTATGTGGTGATGTAAAAGAAATTAAACGAGAACAAAAAGATCAACAAAAATTAAAATTGGACGTGATTATTCCGGTCCTAAACTAATGTTTGCTAAATTCGATAAAGCTAAATAATATTTTATTTTTTGCAAAATTTTGCAATTTTCAAATTGCATTATCCAAAATCTATACGACGAATAAGAATATGGTATCTTTCTGAGTCGAATTTTATAAAAAGAAGTGAATTGAACAAAAAGTTAATTAAAAATTTTAGAAGTCCAATAAAGTTTATTAAGGGACATTATTTAGCTGGTGAGCGTAACACGGAAGTATGTACACAACGACTCTAGTATTAGAGACAAAACAACTCCCCCGACACTACTTTAAGTCATACAATAATTTTCTAACTTTTCTAATGTTACCCTTTATAGTCAGGTGAACAGGTAGGTAAACAAGTAAAACAAAATAATATTGAAAGATGAAACCACATACCTTGTTACGCATACAAATAAAATTTCGAGATTACCTTAAACAAGTTTTTGTGCAACTTTCTGATTACATTTTACTAAAAAATACATTCAGAATTTTATACGTTTACATCTCGGAGGGAAAAATTCTCTATATTGTAGGGTAGACTGAAGTATTGACCATGTACCACCCTAATAAAACGAAATCTTTATTACAATTTATTATTTCATAATATTTTAAAGTAAATTTTAAATTTCTTGTTGATATAATAATATTGAATCTTTTATTTTATTTATATTAAGGAACACAGCATAAAGTAACAACAATTTTTACGTAAGTTCTCGATCTATTCGGATTATTTTGTATACATTTAAATTTAACAGAGAGAAGCAATCGAAACCGTAATTATTTTGAAATGAATAACAACACAGTTAAACCCATTGCTAAAGTGAAACTTTAATAATAGGAGTTAAATAAGGGATAAGTTTTCAAAGCTTTATTATCAATTATATACAACCTCTACACACATTCAACACTAGTAAACAATTAATACTAAAAGTAAGTTGAAACCGCAATAGTAAATTTCTAAATTTGAATTAAATTAACTACAAATAAATTACGAACAGACTATTTTGTAAAGTATTAGAAGTTGCTTGGTAATTTTTGATTATAGGTAATAAGTTTTTTATGGCGGGGAAATATAATTTAAGATTATGTGTTTAAACAAGTTCCGAACTTACTGTAGAAAATCCCAGACCCAATCTTTAGTTTTATTCCCAGAAGAGACCAAATACACTACATCCTTCAAATATATTAATACAGTATCTGTCGTGCCAGGAAGAAATTGTGCAATTTGGCGTAACCATTCATTGGAATTCAAAATTAATTGGTTAATAAATAAAACATAAGTTTTATATGACCAATATGAAAAATTTTAATATAACTTTTAATTGGCCAATTCTACACTGATATAAATCTGATGCCATTAATGGCTCAATGGCATTAAATGAAACACAAATTAAATTACATATATTCGAATTGTGAAACTTTTGCATAATGACATTTTAACGCTCAATTTTAAAATTATCAGAATGTTGGTTTAGAAAAAAATAAGTAGCAAGATTTAATATATCGCAAACGCTAATTTTAATTAATAATATGCATTATCTCTGTAAGAAGTTGTGGTCGTGTGAAAAAAATTTAACTAAAGTTTACAAATTGTAGCTTAGTTTACAAACTTGAAATATGGTGTCCGCCTAGTATTGTACGAACACTATGTTACTATTTAATAACTAACTGCTAATGTCTGAAATTATATTCTGTAACTTTTAATTACTACATAAGGTAAACAACTCAACGACTAAAGAGCTTGCAATAAATATTCTCCTAAATTTACAAATTAGTGTAATAACATGTCTGCTTTAATTTAGTAAAAGTTATTTATATGGCATGATTTATAATTAATGGTAACCGAATAGCAGTAACATAAAACAAAAAGCCTCGGTTGTGCGGTTTAGCACAACCATGTTACTTTATTACTATACATAAAAAATGCATCTATCGAAATAAATTAAGTTTTGGTACAATACATAAAAGTAACCGATCAAACAGATTTGCAAATATAACTGGTTCTTAATTAAAATTAAACTTAACTTATCACTTAAAATATAAAATATATTGCATTATATTTGGCGTTGGTGGTCTGGTGTTGTCTATTTGCAAACGCACATAAATTGCTTGTTAGATATGTAGACTCGCAGTGGGTCAGTTTGACAATATTAGTATTCATATCTAGTATCTATGTATTTTGTAAACATGTTGCCAAATGTGTCCCGTAACTTGATAATCTTTGAATTTTCAAGATACTACACTACACATTTTTGTTG
Source organism: Cantharis nigra (assembly GCA_958510845.1). NCBI lineage: Eukaryota > Metazoa > Arthropoda > Insecta > Coleoptera > Cantharidae > Cantharis > Cantharis nigra. The sequence continues at coordinate 18,133,338 of OY294028.1, forward strand.
GTCGGCTAAAATAATCATATGGTAGATGACTGCACCATGAAGTAAATTATTCCTTTTGGTTACAGCTAAACAACTTAATAAAACGTGAAAATGATTAGCCAATTAATATTTTATTGAAATTACTAGTTCTGCTAGTATACCAGATGAATGAAATTATGGCTAGTAAAATTTATTGGGTAATTTTGTGGTTCTGCTCCAATGTCCTTAAACAATCCGTAATATATGTATTTCATCATGGTTTATGTTACACAATGCAATACTGTAAATATGGAGATGTTCTTTAAAAGTTTTCAATTTCAATTTTTATTGCGCAAATAATTTTTCTATTGTGTTTTAGGTTAAAGTTAAGAAATTATTATAAAACTCAATTGAGTAGCATAAAATCCTTCTTTTCAATACGGAACGTTATATTCTGAAAGGTTAGTAAACATTAACATTGTCAAACTTCCAACAATATAATCTCCAAAATTTATTTTCACTTTTGTAATTGAAAATATAACTACGCTAAAACTTTTGTTTATTGCCATTTGCTCTAAATAAAACATACTATTCTTTCTTCAAAAACAAACAATTAGATATTAAGTATTTTTAATTAACGTTACTTTTAAGCCTTTAGTGATGTTAATTAAAGTACCTACAACAATTTTTTTCACAAAGAAGGAAATCTTTAAGTTTTTAAACTTTTTATCCTACTACTATAATATTATTGTCTTGCTTTCCATTGTTGCAGCTACCTACTCTGCTACCAACGCAAATTATTCTGCTTTTATAATTTTTAGTAGGTACAACTTAATTACATCAAAATTTAAAAATAAAATTTTGTTATTAAAGACTGAACAATAATCAACTATTATTCGACGCTTAGTTATTTAAAATGTTTGTAAATTTTGTCGTCAAAATGTGGTTCAATTCAGTACACTGAGAGAAAGAAATTGCTTAATCAAACGATAAACGATTCAACCAACAAATTTTTTGCATTGCGGGTGGTTATGTTAACATGAGAAGTATTTCCTTGAACGTTCTCGTTGTGTTAATTGAATCAAAATTTACTACACTAAAGCTATCAGTTTCTTTAATAGGACGTAGTAAAAGGTTGATTCAACATTCCGCACTTTTCGAATTATCCAAGTAGGTATATTGTATCAACCATTTCTGTGCATTAAATTATACAATTTATTCTATTGCTTGAATAATTTTAGGTTTTTGATGTTACTTATTGTAGTATATGGGAAATTATGGGTTGGTGGGGCGTTGGTCATGTGCCAGGTGACGCTGAGCAAGAAAAATGGTTGTTGTTGTAAAAAATATTATGTGTAATTGTTAGAAATATATAATTACGTTAATATAAAGCGTAGTATTATTTCTCGAGTAAACATTACACTAACTTATGATGGTATTAAATCAAGCACTCTAAATTTAATGCGCATATCCAATGTTGAACCATCACAATAGGTGTATTACTGTATTAACAGTAGTGCATTTTATGAATAAATAAATTTAAACAAATAATCCTCAAAGGTATTAACTTTTAAACAATTATTCATAACTGTAGTATCCATTTTTCTAGCACTTTGCAAACGCACATTTCATGAACACATCAAGATTATTATGCATCAAAGATCAAACTGAAATATATGACAATAAACTTGCGCAGTGGCTCGCATATTTTTCAAGCTTCTATTCAACAATTTTATTGTGTTCAGTTTAGCTGATTAACATTTCGGTTGCATTGAAATGACATACTAAAATGCTACAACAGACAAAATAATAGTTTCGTTCAGGAATTTCATAGGTTTTCTTCCAATCTATTCGAATTCGTATTAGCTGCACGGGTAGTGGTTCAATGCCCACTTTGTACTGAAAAGCTCTAGGCTTATTGTACCCCTTTTTCCATTAAGAAGTTAAGGAATCTTATTAGTATTTCGATCCACAGTTTGATGTTCACCAGAGGGCTGAGCTAAGAAATTCTGCCGAGTCCGAGATTTGAACCCAGAATTTCCGCTCATAACTCAACTAGCGATCACACCAAGCCACCACTGTGGTCTTTCTTCCAATCTAACTATTTAATTAATTCAACGATGATATCGTATAGAAGCTTATTTAAACCCATTATAAACATTAAATCAACTAATATTTATTTAACAAAACTAATGCATTGAAACAACATTTTTGAATTTATTGTAGCAACTAAAAATTGTTTCATTCAACGAAATTTCGTTTAATTCAATAAGAAAAGATTCAACATTTCAGATTCGTTCAATTTACCATCTCTTTTCTCTCAGTGTACCTAACCCTTTAGGTAATTCTGAGATATTAAGATCTAATATACGTACATATATAATTTTTAATATGGTATAATATTAACGACGAAAGTCATGCTGATGTTTGAAGAATTTCAAAAGGTTTCATTTTTAATCCCCACTTTCAACCGTTTTGTTAAATGCATTGAAAATTTATGCAAATTTAGTTTGCCCACTTCACCATTCTCTAAATCTAATAATTATGTTAGTTGTTCACTTTCAGGGTTTTTATAGAGCTGCGACCCCGATATTTTTCAATGCTATTTTCGGAGTAGAGTATAATATTGTGACTCTCATTTAAAATTAATTTATAATATTAGCAATTTTAGAATATAATCGCAATATTTGTTTTTATAAAATTACAAAACATACAATTATTACACATAATGTGAATCGTCCTATGTATAATAGTATTATCTGATAGTCCCATTAAGTTATTATGGCTAGGCCCTCACTGATAATTATACTAAAAGCTACTATGTGTCAAAGGATAATGATATAGTAAAGGCACCCACAGACTGTGCTAATGTTTTGCGTTAGCACAGTCCTCATAATCTGACATTTTGACTTCAACTCTCAGCTCGCATTGATGATAAATGATTTCTCAGTTCTTTGAAATCCGAGTTCCTATGTGGTTTTCTATTCATGTAAGTTTTGTTATACATACACTGTAATATATGCGTTTATAGAAACACAATTTATTTTAATTAAGTTATTGGGTCTATCTATCAAATTTATATGTCGGCGATGCTATTGCGTCACCAATTTCTTTTATAAACAGCTATAGTTAGCTATTTTCTATAAAACAGTCACATCTTAATCTTGAAAGAATTTTATACAACAAGGAAACCATCGATCGATCTATCGATCTATCGAAAGAGTATCTTTAAAAATAGTTTGGTGATTTGATAATTATAGTTAATCCGACATTAAAATTTAAGTGAATAATTTAGTTAAAATGACAGTCTTTATTGGTATACTATTTGACGTTAATTTTTCCATATAATTTCATTGCTTCGTTGCAGTCTGTTCTTAATTTTACTAATTTCATTATAAGTGACATTAATTTGAGACTATCAAACTTATTTGGTTGGCATTACTCCATAAAATCACGTCTACCTTTTGTAATAATGTGATTAACTAGATATGAAAAAATGAAAATAAAACGTACACAAGGCCATAGGTTGTAAGAAGTGAACTGAAAGGGATCCATCAAAACTTGAGAAAAATATATGAAGATACTTTCAACATTGAGAAGCAATGTTGTTACCACATTGTTTCTGGCAACAGGAGAGAGTTGTTCAACTCAATAATATACCAATAGGTTACTTTAATGTGCTTGCAGACATAATCTCAGAAACATGCAAGATCATTAATTTATCATGTTATGAAGGAAAAGTTTTTCTTCTAAATATTGATTTTCATAACTTTCCAATTTTTTCTTCATATCATCTATCATGCATCTGCCGTTAATTTCATCGGCTATGTTATTGCATCCATCTAATGTTACATTTATGTTATTATAAGCTGAATGTTATTATTGTACAAAATTTCAAACTCCTTGTATTACTAAATGAACAATTTTGTCCAGAAAAACACGACAAATAATTTATTCAGTTTAACTATCAATTTTTAAATATTTGATAAAACTAACAGCATTAAGAATTATTAACTTTTATTTCATAAAATATATTAGGTAAACGTCTTCGCCAAAGATTTTTCTTTTTTTGTCGTAGACGTACTACAATATAATACTAGTACATTCTATCAATAATATCTGAGATATAATAATTTATTATATTACTAAAAGCCACAACTTTGGTTTATATCTTAAGCTCGTTGCTTTCCAGAAAGCCAAGTAAAGACGTCTAATTGCTTGATTAGTTAGTTGAAAGACTTTTAGCTTTAATTTAAAGTGCATTGCGGATGTGGTGAAGTTAAGAACCTACATAGACGCTATATTAATTTAAAACTCTTAATGTGAGTGCTATAAGCCATTAAGCTGCTTATACATGATTTAATTTTTAAGATTTTAAAGCTCTACTGTATCTAGAGATCACAAAATTTGTCAAGTTCTAAAGAAAATATTAATAGTAATTAAATATAAATGTAAAGCGCCTAAGGTTAACATATATTTTATAATAGTTACCACGTTTTGACCTTACGTATTTTACCCTTGTTGGTTTTGTCATTTTCCAAAATTTATATTTCTTATTTTGACAGCTTTAATTTCACAACCTAATAATTTTCTTTGGTTTTGAATTAATCATGTAATTAAACTAATGTCTGTATTTACTGCTTTAAAGTAAATGTTGCTGTTTTATAATCTTCACAACCTCATTCAAAAGACGTTATTATTATTCAACAAGTTAGTTAGTAAAAGCTTCTGTTACACAAAAGCAACCGTAATATCATGTCGGTAAATATGAGCTGATAAGGTGCGTGCATTGTAGGAAAGCGCCATTTCTGGTTAATCCAACATAAGATCAAAGCTTTTGAACCTTTCGACTGCATCACCCTGACACGTTTTCTATTATTATTAGAAACGAATTACTTGAGAATTATATCTAAACTAGAATTTATTATACTACATATCAAATTTATTAATTTTTACACTTTTCAATTCAAGGATTCAATTAATTCAATATTATTGGTATTCCGCTTCTTCCGTATTGTTAAAATTTCGAAAGCGTTTCACGGATTATTTTTGAAAGTTATCTATTCTTTATGTACGCAACGGTTATAGAATATTTAGAGCTTTGTTCAATAATATTTCTTTTTTTATTGCAAATTTTAGTATCAAGTATGCAACAGCTTCCATCCATTTCCACTAAATGGAACGCCAGCAAAATCAATTCTAATTCAAGTACATACTCAACAAGTGCTTCAAATACCTTACATTTGTGTGAACAAAGCGAGAATTCTAATAGTAAATAGTGCAATTAAAATCTTTTCTGGCTGGTCCTTAAGATATAAATTAAATTTGAATTATTTATTTTAAAAGAAAAATAAAAATTACTCCTTGTACGCAATATGCAGACGGCAGAACAATAGTTTAACGTTTATACGCTTCTTATTTTATACAAGCATAGGTACGTACAGAGAGAACAAGACATGAAATATATTATTATGTAAGAGAGTTCTTTGAGTGTCCCTTTTAACCTGTGACTACGCGGCATCGTTATTTATTAACATCGACGAAAGTAAAATATAACTTGAATAATTATTATTAAAAAATGTACCTTGTAAATAAATCCTTTGCAAGAGGCGTGTGGGTGACATTATTTGAAAAGTTTGTTAGGGGGTCATCACAAAAGAGCATAAGAATATATCCTATAGTATTAGTATTTGTTTAAAATTTTTGTATTTTAAACAATCAATTTTTTTCCCCAATGCTATGTATACAAGTACTATACACATCAAAATTAATTTAGTAAATAATAAAAAAATTTATTGTTTTAACCCTGGGTAGTATAGCAATCCCCGAAGTATACTTTTGTTAAGCAATCATCGAAAATGTTTTAAATTTTTTAATTATACAAAGTTGTAATTGTACCGCACGCCAACCTTTTAGCAATCTGCAATTTAAAAAGTTTAATGTTAAATATAAGACGTTTTGTGGTTATTTTTTGCTTCAAATTAGTTAAAAATATAGGTTAATCGTCTTTAAGGAGATTTTCTGCAGCATAATCATACAGTAGGTCGCCAGTATATTTTATTTTGTTAATTGGAATTTTACAATTATTACCTAAATTAAATTCACCAATTTAAAAGTATGAAAATTAATGTTGAAAATGGTGCAAGCATTTTAAATAATTTAATTTTAATTAATATAAATTTAAAAATAACATTTTAAGCACGAACTCATTACGTTAAGTATTCACAATGGAAAAAACTCAAAAAAAAACTTTTACAAAATCATTTCAAGCTATCCTACAAATTTTGTGCACAGAGACTTCGCCCGGAGTTGTTCAACTAACACCATTCCGCTTGCGTTTAACTTTTATTCAGTTTATCCATGGGAACAAAGCAATAAAAACTATTTTTTACATTAAAAGCACAACATTAATAAAACGAAAAATCCCCAAAATATAAAATTAAATCAAAGAAAAGGGATTAGTTTGCATTTTTGTATCTTGAAGTTCTGTCAATTGAAATATAGAACCACTTCTAAAATTCACAATGTTGTTGATGCGTACCGGAAAGCCGCGCTATGTTAAGTCCGAGATTCGAACCCAGATTTCTGGTCTGTATCTCAACCGGCAATTATAACAATCTACTGTTGTGGTTGATTAATTCACTTAGGATAAATTAAGTTGTATTATTTATTTTGTGTAAGCACCGATCTATATGAAAATTCATGTCTCTTCAAAGCGAATACAGCTTTATTTCCAAAATTTCTAATAATTAACAAACCTAAATAAATGCTTTGCATGCGCATATATGAACCTAAATGTTGAAATAACGATTATAATTTTTCTATTCAATAATTAAAGTTATACTTGAGTTTCCCAACTTGTGTTTGTGATACTGGGTAAATTGTAAATTAATGTATTAAAACAAAAACCACACTTGAAAATCACAGATATTTTAATTAATATAACTTTGTTATACAAAGCTAAATATATAAATTTTAAATAGGTAAATTACGTAGTACTTAATTTTTGACTATTTCAACTTATTGCATTATGAAAATTTTATTTAACCCATTAAGTACCAAGCATATTTTACAAAAGTAAAAAATTTTTGTTAAAAGAATAAATGTTATATATTTAGTTAAGGCCTACAATAAGTTACTGTCCTCAAATGAAGACGTTGGTACTTAATGGGTTAATATTGCACCAATATACTCTCAGCTTATGGACATCAGAAAATAGTAAAAAGTTAATGTGAGTTTCATATACAAATTAACGAAATTCAAAACATATTAAATTCACTCTATAGAACTTGACTACGTAAATATATTATGTAGATGCTGAACTCGCAATTATTAACCTTAACAGAATTCAATTTAGCATCTACCGATATATAGTCAAATTCGTGACTCCTAATTCAATTTAATAAATGGATGTTATGCTAGGGTTCCTAGTCAAAATAAATACAACAATAATCTTTTTTTCGGGTGAATACTTTCGACCTTTCCACTTTAAATTTAAGATCTTCATTAGAGTCAATAGAAATGACATTTAACAATTAAACAAACCAAATAGTATAAAATATGATATGTCTGGATATACATTCATTCCTGCCTACATTTCACTGGAAACATTCTCTTATTCTTTAATCAGCTTAGCTGCATCAAAAATTTTGGAATATCTTCATTGATGACATCATTCGTTGACATCGTCAAACATATTGAAGTCTATGAAACATAATTTGAAATCTCAAAATCACCAAAAGCACCAGCAGCACCACCAATAGGATAGTACAATATAATCAATCAATTACTACAATATTTAAAATAGAAAAACTTGTTTGCAATGCTTCACCAGTTTATAACTAACAAAAAAAATTATTATTTAATGTGTTTTGCAAATCTACTATGGGTCATATCCCAACAAATAATAATAAAATAATAAGCTCGACTGAAAACACTATTACAAAAATTACCCCTGATATACACTACATAATAATATAGTTAGTATGCATTTCAGTTTAATTTTGTTTTTCAGTAAATAGCGTTAGATTGTCAAGTTTCAAAAACTACTTTGGAAAATATAGCAAAGAAGTACCTACTACGTTTTATTTGTTTTAAGTGGAAAAATATATAAGTATACTTAAATTAAAAAGCAACTTTACCTGGTAGGAATCAAATAAAATCTCAAACAATAAAATCGTTTGTAGCGGCACGGATTACCTTTCAACATTTCTTAAAGAAATCCAATTTAAAAATCTAGTTTGCAATAGATATTTGGCCTTCCTTTAATATGAAAGAAGACTACGGAATAACCGTCCATTTAATCGATAATAATTTGAAGCTTTATTCCGTTATTTTGGATTTTGTTTCGGCGCTTGAACAACAACCTGGCAGTTCAATAGCGAAGCAATTTTTCAATGTAGTTATTATAATATTCAATGACTTAACAAATTCTGTGCAATAAATTAAATATTTCGAAACTATTTGCGATACTGTGAATTTCAAAATGACCATGCCAAAACTTGAAGTCATAATTAAATGGAATCTAACATTTCTACTATGGAGCTTAAATATGAAAAGGGCTTTAAACATCATTTGTGATAATACAGATAACTTAAAAGCGCTGAAGTCAAAAGACGTGGAATGGTCAGTAATAAAGAAAATTTACAAATAGTACCTGAATAAGATTCTCTGTACAAGATTAGAAAGTGAAACCAAGAAACCAAATCAAAGTGCTTGTCTATAAACTCGAAAAATTAACTGAATATTAAAGTACTCGACAATCTTTATCAAGACAATCATTATTATTTATTAATCTCTGTGAAGGGACAAAATCATTAAATGTTACCAGAAAACCAACTGGATGTACTGGTGTTGCTTTAATCTGAGACCCCCGAAATGAAGTAGAAACATTCTCCAATAAAAAAATAAAGTAAAACAGGATGACAAAAGTAAAAAAGCGGCTGTTCTGAGTTTGATATCTATCTTTAGAAATTTTAGAAAAATGTAACTATACTTGACTTAAATTTGACATATTTTCAAGATAAGGTAAGTCAAGTTATAGGAAAAATCGAAAGATTCTTCGGCAGTTAATTGAAACTAAAATTTTGTATTAACAAATACAAATAAATATTATTATGTTACTACATCTGTACATCTGTATGTTTGCTTTGTAACACAAACATGTAACAAATCAAACAAAAGTAGTAATCTTGCACTACTAGTATATTACAGAAAACTGGAGATTATTCTTGTATTAATGACTACAAACAATATTATATATAATAATTATAAAAATTTTGCTCATGTTCAATTAATTTTAAAATTGTATCAGGGGAAGTGAAATTTTGATATTACAATATAGTCTTTTAACAATGTTTAATTCGTTAAAACGTGCGATAAAAAAATTATCTTGGTGTGTGCATTTAAAATTCAAAACTTGTCGGGTTTTAACTGTACACGCATCTGACATTCTTGAAGAAAATTAAATTGGGTTAGCTCAATTATAAACCTTCAACTTTTAATTTTTCAGTAAAAATATTTTTTTAATATAAAAATAAGAAAAAAGCTACTCGACACTTTCATAACGGAAATGAATAAGAAGAATAATTTATTTTAAGTTAAATGAATCGAACAAACTTAAATAAAACAAACATATAATTTATATAATTTTATGCGTCTCAATACCTTTCTGTACCAATTCATAAAAGTTCTACTTATATAAAATTAAATAAAATTTGTATAAATAAATGCATGAGAAGATGACAGTGACTGCAGCCGAAAACTTATGTAAAATTTAAATTAAATTATTGTATAAGTTGTGAACAACGTACAGGAATTATTGCTTATATCAAAGTTTGCTAAATGCTCATTTTAAGGTTGTGAATGAAGTTTTCAGTTGTTTCTTTTCTTTGAGCATAAATTTGAATTCCTAATTATATGCAAGTAAATATTTTAATTAATTTTACTATTCAACAACTTATGAGATAGCGTAAATCGTTAATCAGCTGTCTAGTTTTATATCTTATTTTGCTGGTTTGCTTTTTATCAAGTTTTACATTTTTTGTAAGTTATAGATAGCAAGATCATATAAAAAGGCGAGCTTTAACTTCTCGAGATTGAAAAATCTGAGAAATTTTTTTATAATAAGCAGATAAGCGTTACACATCACACTTTTTCAGTTGGTAGAATCAACAATATTCCTAAGACATAAATAAAAGAATACATAATGAAATTTTTCTTACAGTTATTACATTTCTTAAAAATTCGGCAAAAAAACGTAGTACTTACAATTTTATTTCAAGATTTAGAAACTGGAATTTTTATTTGATGGCAAATTTTGAAACAACAACAACAAACAACACAATTTCAGTTTTTCATTTCTGTCTAAGAGAGGCAAGCGAATAAGGATATTCTGTGAAGTTAATAAAGTAATTTGTCAACATCCATTTTAATTCAAATTGAATAACTTGAAGACGAGCATTACGCTCGGAGGTGTAACAGCTTATAAATATATGTATATGAAGGAAAAGGGTAATTATTTCATTTACCACGTTGAGATATTTCAAATATATTTTGAGATAAACTAATGCATATTGTAAAATTTGTACCTGCAATAAAAGTGTGATCCATTCAAATTTCCATCTAAATATTTAAGATTTTTATTTATTAATGTACTTACTAGCTTTATTGGTAAAGTAGTAACTAAACAAAAAGATAAACATTTATTCACAAATTTACTGTTAAAAAATGTAAATTTTATATTATAATGAAATTCTTGTTTAATATATTGGTATGATAAAAGGAAGGAAACAGAATATAATAAGAAACATTTTTCACTTTAGTTTTTAAATTTCTGAAATTTTATTTAATGGTAACATTACGTGATGATGGTTTTCTCATTCCTCTGTTATGGAAATGGAATATTTTTTCGCATACTGTTATAGATCTAATTTTCTTCAAATAGAATAAATATCAATTTGTTGTTTGTCCTCAGCAGCTAAAATTAAAATAGCTTTTATTGGATAAATATCTGACTCATCTGATCTAATATTCAAGCATTCTAAAATCTGGGTAAACTCATAAGACTATCAAGAGACGCTATATTACGAAAACAATTATCGGTATGGTATTTGTATGTGGAAAAGCCATTTCCCATTATTGAAGATCAATCGTTATAAAGATTGAATTACTAAATATTTCGGTATCTATTGCTAATGAGTAGGTAGTTTTAACATGTTTCTTTTGTCACGTAAAATCTTCCTCGATATTTAAATTTAGATAAAGTTTCAATTATCGAACAACATTTTTTAACAAAGTAATCTACATTACGATAGCGAGAAAACGTTAGGGTCGGAACTACTACAATATACGGATAATAAAATTAGAAGGAAAAAAATCCACAAAATTAGAAATTCGGAGGTTACATTTGTATTCAAACTGTATTTCTAGGTGAGTGAAACGACATGCCGAAAAACGTGTGAATTGATTTGATTGCTGTCTTTTTGGCAATTTATTGAAGAATCGCGTCAAATATACTAAAAAATACAAAAGTGTAAAGCTATATTTTTGTTCTAGAATGTTAGTTTACAGCAGTAAAATTAAATAAAAGACATGTAACAACATATAAAAATTAAATGCTGCTTTAAACCAATAAACTATACAGAACTATTTTTATAATATGAAATAATAATAGAATTCTCAAGTGTATTGCAAAACGTTGTGTGAGGCATAATATTACTACTGCGAAACACACTAACGTTAATGTTTTTAAGACACTAATAGGTTTTCATAGTAGAAACAATAAGTATGTTATATTATAAAGAATTAAAGAAGCACCAAGTATGTGTCGTAATTAGTAGGTGTAGAATTACCTTTATGAATTAATTTAATTAGTGACGTAATTGATTAAATGGTATTATATAGTCATTTTATATTGATCTGTAGCAAGTCAGGCGGTTTTATGGTCGCCCAAATCTTCTATTTTTGGTTTAATTTGTGATGCCCAGTACTGTACTTTTAAATTTATTTAAGTTTACAACAACTTTGATTTGAGCTTTGAATTTTCTAATACTATGTAAAAATATTTGAACAAAAGTTGTCATTGTTGAAACGACTGTCAGAACATTAAGGCTCCAGAGTAAAGCAGAATAATTGAATCACACTAATTTCAGTATTGTTTCTATCCTACTTCTAAAACAAACCTAATTTTAAAACCCAATCGCGTTAAACAGATGTAATACACATAATATAGTAAAGAGTTGATGGTAAACAAATAGATATTTATAAGTTAAGTAATAAAAATAGTCAGTTAATAGCTGGCAAGATGTCAATTGAAGTTTTGAATGAATATTTGCAATAGAATACGCTACATTAAAATAATGGTATTCGATTGAAAAACCAAGAGTTATAAATGTGCATAAACAAAATGAAACAAGAAATAAATGCGGTGTAGTAATCTCCAAAGATTCTATGAGTATTTCTGATTTCTAAATAATTGCATCAAAGTTATTGTTGAATTTTTCTTAGGAATATATTTTTTCTTAAAAGTATTTTGCAAAACATCTTAAATATATTTTTAAGGAAAAATCAAGAAAAATAAATTTTCAAATGAGACAATACTAAGAAGAGGGCCTTCTAAAAAATCAATAGAACAAAATTCTCAAACAGTTATTACTTATTATCGGTTTCTCATAAATGTAATAGTATTCCTGTATTGTACTATCAATGAAATGGTTGAGGTGTGATGAAACTGAAGGTGAGTGAGGGTACCTTTGTGGAGAAATACGTTCTTAGTCGAAGTTTCGAGGTTACAAGAGTTACCTGTTGATATTGATTTTTGCTATAATTGTCGTAGTATACAAAATTAAGGTTTTGTTCCTACAATTTTATTTGTTTTTTTGTTACAGGAGACAATGCAAAAATAGATTTAAAAAAAGGTTTATCTATTTAAGTTTATTCTCTCCAATTTAAGTTCTAAAATTTGGATGTAGTGTTGAGATACTTAACTATTTTGTTGACAATGTGAACTTGTTTGCATTCTAACGTGAAAAAATAATTTTATTTTTAACATGTAGATATATTGTTTGGTTTTACCACATTTTTGTACCTTTCTCCTTGGTTTTTTTAGTCCAAAAAGCTGTAAAAGGGAGATTCGTTCTTCGCATTTATGAAAACGGCGAGAAGTTTTTTACAAATATGTTAACGTTAATGTACCTTACGTTCATGTATCAATAGATCCAACGGAAAATATTAAACTTTTGTTTAATACTATAAATTTCTTTAATAGAACGTTTATATTATCAAATATTATGCTTAACTGGTTACTAACAAGATCAAAGGATACGTTAAAAATAAGTAAATTCGATAAAGATACAAATTCCTTTTTTGTAAAACCTTTTAAGCATAAGCATCGCATTACAACAAAGTTTTTGTTGAAAGACTAAACGGATAAAACTTTAAAATTATAAAATATAATAATATATAGGTATAACAATGTATTTACAAAAGAACTCAATATAGACAACAATCTATTGTAGCTTATATTATTAAAGATATTGTTACATCCATATTTAACAAAATAGTTATCTAAGCCACTAGTTGTGATATATTCAAATGAAATTTTAATAAATTTTATATTTTAAGTAAATTTAAAAATTTACGTAATAATATATTATAATCTGTGACAACGAGCATTAAAAGACACTTAATGGAATACCTATTATGTCTTGAAATTAGTAATGTAATAAAACTCAGTTTAATACAACTAATACTAATAAAATGCTGATGTAATTCTTGGAAAGTAAACAAAAAACCACAATAAAAGCTATAGTTTTCCAACTGTTTAAGTAGTAAAGCTTGGGAAATAAAATTGATACTAAAATAAGCTTAACTAAAACTATAAAATTACATTTTTAGAGTTTTCATTGTCACTTACAATGCAAATTTAAGTATAAAACTTAAAATTCGACTTTGTAACAAGTTTCCCGGCACATGTGATTTCTTAAAGTATAAGCAGCAGGTGTTTACTCCGGATAGGAAAACTGAAATGACAAATATCTAACAATAAACTTCTTTGCAGTGACACTTAAATTTATTCTTGTTTGATGAAACTTGGAAATTGTAATTACTAATGCAAAAGTTTCTAAGGTATTACTTTGAGGTTTATTTCTAAAAGTAAATAAAAAAATTCATTGAAAATTGCTTAGTAAAGAACGTCCCTAACGTTCATGTACTTGAGAAAGACAGAAGTGACAGTAGCGAAATAAATTAGGGTGAAGTATAGTTAAACGGGGCGAAAATATTACCGGGAAAAAGTAAATAACTTTTTCTTTAATAATATCAGTTTCAGATTTTGTTTTAAATGTTTATTTAAATTCGTTTATTGAAATTAAAATTTTTAATGGTTTAGAATACATCAGCTTAGTATTTCATCGAATCAGTAAATTATGATTTACATAAAAGCCTAGTTAAAACAAATATTTTATAGGTATTTTCGAAGAATTTTTCAAATTTAAAAACAAAGTCGTTTATCATTAAATGTCATATCTTGCCAACAATAGAAAATTTTGATCACAAAAGGTAATAAATTATACAACTTTTAATTTTATCAAATGCCTACTCTAAATTTACAAATAACAAGAAGCCGATGACAAACTAAGTGATTAAGTGAGCTTTAAAAAAGTGGTTACACATATTTTGCGTAATTAAGAAAAATTGGATTCGAAAAGAAGACAAAGATGAAAAATTTAAATTTATTTTTAGCGTACAACACATAGGCGTGCTATATAATGTAATAAATTATAGTAATTGAATAGAACTTTAACTTCCCAATTTTTTTGAAATATTTTTATAAAAAATCTGGTCGTTTCTTCTTCGCAAGCGTACTTACAACAAAAGAATGCATGCCGTGACCTAAAAACTATTTATTTCCACCGCATCACTTTTATATTAATTATTTAATGTCCAGTTGGATTGTTTAGAATCTTTTGGTATATTTGCACCCTATTTTCAAAAGATTACTTTCTGAAAATTGATTGAATGTGTCGGTTTATTTGTTTGGTGTCGTTAACCTGGCTTTCCATAAAGCTACATCTTTAAGATTCTACAATTTTATTGAAATTGATATCGTGCAATTGCCATATATATGCCATTTACATCTTTTTATTGCAGACAGACGGATAGTTATCTTAGATCATTTATCTCTTCTTGTAAGTTTTTGGATATAGTCACGTTTACTGTATATAGTCATTTTCTAAACAAGCGCAACAAATTTACAAATTCTTGATTTAAACAGCAACCAGCCACGAAACTTTGTAAGATATAAGACGAACAGATGCGTTCTTATTGTATAAGCTATAAAATTTTTATTTTTACGATAGCAGTTTGGTGTGAATACTCCTCGAATTAAAGAACAAAAGTTTTAATATTGAATTTCTGAACTTGGTATTTCCGTTAGTGCTAGGTCGCAATTTGTAAACCAGATAGGCAAACGAATTCTATGAACAAAGTGATTTAAGGATTTAAGTCTCACTTCAAATAGATATTCTATTTATAATTAATTTACTTCTTGAATTAAATTAAATAATGTGCAAATAAAGAATTTTAATTGGGCTTTTGTTGTATGTTGATTGCTTTTGATTGACAATTTCTCGGTAGTTCTATAAACAATAGCAAAAAATAAACAAATCAGATTTGATTCATATCTTTGTTGTTCCTAGATTATTATTTCATAATTTTAAGTTTCTACAGCAAGAGGCCTACAAAATGCCGTCATCCGAGTTCCACCTTGCTTATTTTGTGCTGTAAACACTAATGCAATCAAACAACACAGATTTTGTAGACAAGTTAAAAGAATAAATCATGAAAAATTCCACTTTAACTGCTATTCAAAAACATAAATTAGAAAAAAATTTGTTTCAATCGCAAAATTCGATATTAAAATTTAGAATATATCAATGGCAACATTATTACAGAATAATTACAAAAATAGTCTATTAATTTATTATTTTGCTTTGGTATATCTTTATGCGTCACAGTAAATAAGAATTTAAAAAAAAGACATTTCAATTGTGTAGGTTAAAATTACATTTTCATCCAATTAACTTTATGTAAATTAGCGTAACATAATTAAGAACAAGGTGGAACTCGAATGACCGCAGTTCATGACTGCTGCTTTCCTGGTTTGAATTAAGCTTAATATCATAATTTTATTGTTAATCTTGTGGCGGTTACATAAAGCTTAAGAAAAGTAAGCATCGACTCAATCTGTTAATTATCCGATAATCTTGTATCATAGAAGTTATGTTACTTACTGTATTACTGTATAAAGGAAACCGAAAATAACTTAAAAATATATAATCATAAAAATCTAGACAGCAAATTTTAATAATTTGTCATAAATAGTAGAGTAGATTATGTGTAAATCTGTTAATTATCTCACTATATCGCTATAAAAAAATATTAGATTAAATCCAATCCAAATCTCCCGATAATTCAATAGTTTGAAGGTTGATGATATAATTTTACTATACTACTAAATCAATAATAAATATATTATTTAGTAGAAAATTTAGTAGAATATTTATTTCAATCCAATTATCTTATTATCCGATTACTCAATCACTGTAAAAGGTAAAAAATTAAAAAGTAAAGTACTTAAGTATCTTATAGTTATTTTGAATAAATCCTATAATTATGTTTTCCGTGGTTATTACAGAAATTGTAATTGAGAGAATAACCGTAAAATTCATTATTGATTCAACGAAATAGAATTTAAAAGATGTAGACAGACGGACAGACACTGGACCAAAACATAAGGCTTCTTACTATACTTCCAATAGAAGTCTGAAATTTAAAATACGTTGAAACACATGTGTGGATTCAGAATGATGATTAAGGACTTAATCTTGTTTAAATGTATTATAATAAGTCATTTCAATAAAGCTTAATTAATTCTTTAATTTAGTAATAATTGTATTGGCAATTTCCAGTCCCGAAGAAGTTTACAAATAAAGTTAAGTTATATATAAGTAAAATAGTTAATACACGATATATTTTTATTAACCAATCAACAAAATTCGGAAGAAATATATATATAATTAAATAAAATACTTTTATTGTTTTGTTTTTTTTCAAGCTTATAAAAATTCATATATTTTATTTATAAAATACTTAGGCACTCAAATATTTTCAAATCATAAAATTCAGTTTTAGTGCTGTTCTCGAATTAAAAATATCGTAAATATCTCAATAATTTTTAGGGTTAAAATAAAGAATATTTAATAATTTTAATAACAGAATCTATAATTTTAATATTATGTACATTGTGAAAAAGGGTTTGTCTCCCTAATACAGCTTTTAGAAGCAATAGCCTTAACAAAGTGTTTATGCTGCTGTTACAAATTTTCTGCTGCCATAACAAAGTTGTTTCTATCTTTTATAATAAGAAAACTTGTTAAATCAGTTGATTATTTTATACCGAATAGAGAAAAACTTTGTTATAACAGCAGGAAATTTGTTTATCGAAAACAATTGCTATTGAAGCTATAACTGCGAAATGCTCTGTTAGGGTGACAAATCTTATTTCAAAGTATAAGTATTTTAAATTTAGTACTAAAATACTTCACCTACTGCCAGCAAATAAATTTAATTTTCAATAGTCAAAAGTTTAAATAACCGATTAATTTTGGACGTTCATGTTGAAAATATATTGCTAGGAGATATCTTGAGAAAATTTGTCACGCAACAAAATCACGAGCACGCTGAAAGATTTCAAATTTTCTCAACATATTTCCTAGCAAACTATTTTGACAAAAATTCGTCAAAATCTAATCAGACCATTTTTAAGCTCGTAAGATATTCGACATGAACTGGAATTAAACAAACTGCAGTTGAAAATTTCATTACGTAACTAGTTGCGTAATGACTACAAAATATTTCAATAAGTTATATACGCAACCATAAGAAAATAATACTTATTTATCGTAATTGGATAAAAAAATTATTATGTTTGCTAGGTTAAAGACCGGAAAATGTATTACGTATTTTGCGGTTTATTTAAACAACATTTAAACAAACATAAACAACATTTAACATTAACGTGAACATTCGTTATAAAAGGAGTTTAATATTTATAGCTGGTATAGGATACCAACAGATATTCAAAATGTAAAATTATTTGTTAATTACATCATTTAATTTGTTATCGCCGCCCTTAAATAATGAGGTTTACTATCCAAAACAATTTTTTATTCTCTGATAATGCAATAATTTTAAATTGACAATAATTTTGAATATGCTATATAGAAAGGTTAGCGGTTTGGAAAGATAAAATGAAATTAAATATTAAAATTTTAGGTAGAGGGTAGTAATATTGTCTGAATATATTTGGGGTAATATCATTTTCTTTATGAGTAAAAGGCATCTAATAACCAATATTAAAACAAGTTATATAAAAACATCTGCTGCTTATTAAAAGCTTAAAGTGAGTGTTATGAAGGAGTTGGTGGCAAACACCTGCTACTGTCCATAAAGAAACTCTTTGAATGACTTTAATTCTTAAATTAAAACATTAAAATTTGCTTCAATTTTAAATGTTCCAAAATCAGACGAGAAATAGACCTATATGAAATTGCACCAAATATTATAGATACATGTTCAACGATTTAATTTAGTTTAAAATATTTACTGCAATTTCATAAAATTTTCAATACGAAGTATTTAATATAGCATGTACAACGTACAATTTTTTTGTTTTATTTCTTTGCAGTACATTTCGAGCAAATTACAACGTGTCTTACCGACAGCTAACATTTTAATTATCGATATCTGGATGTTTGATATTCATAAATTGAAATTCAGCGTATGATTGATTGGCAATGAAGTAAATGTACATAAATTCTCTACACACACGGAAAAACATCAAAAGTAGTGAAATATAAAATAATATATTATATAGCATTAATTTATCTTTCAAATCTAAATTTCTAATTTGGTGCCAGTGTTGACAGTACATTACACAAACATTTATTTTAATTTAACAAGTTAAACGCTGCTGTACATTATCACAGCATACTTCTTTTAATTGCAATAAATTACATTTTCTAAAATTATGTAGATGGCAATATTAATTTTAGAATTTATTAAATTTTGATGTCTTAAGTTAAATTCACAAAGTATTACTAATTAACTAGAAACAATATTTAATTTTCTAATACCTACTAAAATTGTATACTTATTTGAACAACTTTTTTAAGCCAAAATAAAATAATTACAAAAATAAGCTTCCGTGCTTATATGTACAAACATATACAAATATATTAATATATCTACTACAAAAATCTACAGAAGGTGAAAATTAATTTTTTATAGAATAATTAATAAATAATTTAATTACATATTCTAATCAAACAGTGGCTTTATACTGTCCTTTCCCATATATAGAAAAAAAGAGTGGTCATTTTGAACATTTACTTAAATAATGTAATAGTTTAACCATAATTAATAAAATAATTCTTCAATAAGAATAAAAATTTTGTGAATTCAATCTTTTAAACCATTTTTACTAAAAAATTAATATTTTCGGGACTATGGCCATGATGTGTAGGTTGAAATTTAAAGAAATGCCTTAAAGAGGCCTAACTCTGGAGAATTTAAATTCTCTATCACCATCTAAGTTATATAAAGTATATCCGAGAACACCCTATATAGATACTTGAGATACTGTATCAAAAACATGTACACCTTTCCAATATATTATTATTATTTGCGTAATTAAGGTTTTATATTTTTATAATTTTGTAATAATTTTTTACTCAAATTTAATCTATCTTTATACCGATTTACATTAGTTTGTTCGACTTTAAGTTTACTATTAAATTTTAGAGCCATCGGATTAAATTTGACTATGAAATCGGGCCTAAGTATTAATTAATTAAAACAAAATGTTGTATACTATTTTGATTAATATGTTGTAATTACGTTATTAATGTAAAGTCAATAAGAACTAAAATACATTTTAGAGTTTTTAAATATTGCATTTATTAGAAAACAAATTTAGTAGCAATTTCGCATATTAAATTTTTATTTTGTTCCTATATTATATTACTTTTTGACATATTTGTCAAACTTTTCTAATAATTGTTACTTCATTTTATTAAATTATTTTATTAATGTCAGGTTTACTATGTATCATACGATCCCAACACTGTTTAGTGATGTTAAAATTATTAGTTTAAAAGTTAAACATGTTACCTAAAATATTCGTTATGTGCTGTATTCGGAGAGTGATAATTGATGTTCGACCTAATTTATATTTACTTTTACCATAAGTACACACTTAATTTATTACAATTTGTACTAGGTCACTAAATATAACCATTACTATATTTTAGAATTTAAACAAACAAAAATATTTGATGACAGCATTATCTTTTCTGCGCGAAAGCATCCATCAAAGTGAAGTCTTTCATTCACGTTCTCAGCATAATATTTTTATATAAAAAATGTTGTGCTACTAAAATTCTTTTAAATAAAACATTATAAATCCAAAGAGTTGGCTGAGCCTCAAATGCTTTTTTCTCTAAAAATTTTAATTTGCCGTTTAGTTAACAAGAAGAAAAATTACTTCCTCTTTTACAATATCATTAATATTTTATATTTTTACACTCGATTTACACCAAACTTTTATCCTTGTTGGTTTGTTGTAATCGAAAATTTATAAATACCAATTATTTTATTTATTTATTTCTGACCAAAATATAAAAGTGTAATCTTGATTGAAATTTCCTAATTACATTTTTAGAATTCCAAACATAAAATCTTACATTGGGCATTGTAATAAAAATATGTATTACTCACTTAAAATTTAAATCCTACTAAATTAGCTTTTATAATTCTGATGCTTACAAGTTTGTTACAATTAGAGAATTTCATTTAAATTGCTAAATTTTAACTTAATTAAACCAATTTTAACTCTCGCTTCATTTCTTGGAAATGAAAGCGGAAACAATATTTAAATAATTGAAAATGTTAAAAAAATTTCATATTTTAAGTTAACATTTTCTTATTATTTATATACATAGGTAATATTTCAATTGCCTGTACTAATAAAATTATTTCAATTAAATAAATTTGAAATAATCTTTCCAAGCGTAGTTTTCAATTAATTTCAGTTTTTCATTTTCGTTGCGCGTTTCGGTCTCAACCAAACCATCTTCTGACCCTGTATCTGTACCATTATCCTAAAAGGGTTGTTTGAGACCTAAACACAATTTTGCAATAACAATAAACTTTTATTTAGATGCATTGCATTTTTGGGGTGCAAATCCGCATTGAAAAGAATCTGGACATGGTATTTTTTAAAGAGATTACTTTTCCGTTTTCTTAATAAAATATGATATCTTTTCAGTATTTGTTTTTACTTATCTTACATTTTATAATTTTATAAATCGTTTGTATTTTGGAACTCTAAGCTAATGATTTATTTATTTATTTTCTACATTTTAAAGTCCTGGCGACTGTATTTGATGAACTAGTTTGATAACATCTGCAAATATATCAAAAATAGTTAGTTCTTTGTTTATAAAACAAAATGTTACTTACTGAATGTCTATTACTAGAATAATGGTCTTCATATTTTATGAGGAATGTAAGTCATATTTAAGTTATGCAGTGGCGTAACAACATTCATAAACCAGAGCCTGAAATGTCTGAGGGGTTTTCACTTTGGAGGCACTAGACAAGGTTGGTGCTTTTTTTTGTTATTGTTCAATAATTGATGAATAGTTGATCGTAGATGATTTGCACACACTTTACTCCAGACAATTTCAAATCGATTGCAAAAGCTAAGCTAACAGCAATACCCCAAGTGTTCCATATACTATGTATGTATTAGATTAATTTATTCATCGTTTGTATTAAATTCAAACCTTGCGGTTATTAGGAATACAAAACATAAATAAAATTAAAAATACCGCAGACATAAAAATACAGTAAATATAATATAATAAATTAATTATAAAAATATTTACATATATTTAAAAATACTAAAAATATGTAGTTTGTCTATTCTCCTTCCAGGATATTCAATGGAAACTATTTTAGATTGCTTTAGTTATAAAAAAAATTTGTGATGTTACATAATAAAAAAAATGAAATAAAAAAAAGATCTAAATATAATTCCAAATCCGAGATTTAAAATAAATACAACATTCGTTAATTTCAAAGAAACTTACAGCCACGTCAAAGGGATAATACATTTCTGGTTACACAATACCCAAATGTTTGCAAATAAATGAGTTTGTCAGAAATGTTGACATTGCCAAAAGTTTCCTTGTTTTGCATTTTTAATTAAATGACAAACCAATCGTCTTCTAAAAAAATGTACGAATTGAATTCTTTCTATTTTATACATTTAATTGAATTATCGGAATTCATACTGTTGGTGAAGGTTACATATAAAACATCTAATATTATAGCGAGATTTAAAAATATAATAGTAGTTTTAATCAAAAATATAATATTATATATAAAAGAATCTCATAAAATTTCTGAACACACACCAATATGTAATATAAAAAAATTAGTTAGTTTTGTCTTCCTTATATTTTTCGTGTTGAATGATTGCCAAGTTTTAATAACAGGTGAATGATGGTTGTAAATATAAATACATAACGGGCACAACTTTAGGCAATCTAACTTGTGTATAAATTCGACAATGACTAAAATATAGGAATAATTTTATACTTATTATTTTTTGTAAAAAAATCTATACAAATTTATAAAATTAAATCTTATATTATAATTTTTTTAATAAACGTATCTAGACATAACGTCATAACAGTGAAAGTTTTAAAAATAAACTCTAAAGTGCACAAGAAGATACATATTTAGAAAGGCGAAGAATATTGTCGACATTTTAAAGTTTATGTGACATGACAGACTCAACTAGAACGTTCTGTTGAACTGACCCTATTTTGTGATTTAAAATATTTATACAAATTTTTAGGTCTACTTAATACAAAGTTTTCATAAAAAACGATTCAACTCGCCAGTTTTATAAAAAAGTGAAGTGGAAAGGCTCTAAAACATATTTTCACGAATTTGCTACTTATTTTTGAAAAATCAAAAATTTGTTCAAGCATCTTTTAGTGGTTGTTTAATTTTCTATATTTTACAAATATTTAAAAGGTATAACCTCGTAAAATATGCATATCTATATATTAAATAGTGCAATATGGATTATTTCCTTCAAAAAAATTATTATATTAAATTTAAGTATTAAATGATTTCGATATTAAATTTAACAAAAACTGTAAAAAACACTTTTTCAGTTCAATTTTTTTTAAAATAACCGATTTTAGTTTTGGCAGAATAAAATCCAATTGCTATTATACCAATAAGTATAATTTATACAATTATTATTCAATAAGTTTAAAAATGCGAAAAAGGAACTTTTCAAACATTTACAACTTGCAAACCTTCGGAGGTAATGTATTCCCTAAACTCTATTAAATATATCTGTTTACAAATTTCAACCGTTATTCTGGTAAAACTTCTTTATTATTCCAGTCACGTATTACCTATATAGCTAATATTTTTTTAGTTACTAATAAGAGTTTTTGTTATAGAAAAACTTTTGTAGTAAAATAAAGAACGAAGAAAGAAACAAACCAAATTATTTTAGCTAAGTATATGTAAAATAAAGTAATACGTATTTTCGTTTATAGATAGACTGACACATTATTTTTTAAATTTTCATTTACTTATTGAAAAATTTTGTAAGCTGCTACTCCTTCATAATATTCATTTAATATTTTGTCAAATGTTAATTAATATAACATTAAAATGTAGGTATATACCTACCCACTACTCGTAGTAGTATATGAAAAGTTAGAAAATTATACTACCAAGTATACACACATTTGTTAAGAATTTAAAGTTAAATATGAATAATTTATGTAATAAAACATCTTTTACTGTGTAAGAATAAAACATCAGTTGAGAAAATTCATTTTTATAATCAAAAATAAAAATTGACACAAAGTATCAAGGAACAAAACAATTTCAACTGAACCAGCGTTAGTTCAAACTTTTGCACTTTAAATTCAAATTTAATTTCACATTTGCCTACTGCAAAATGTTAGCGTTTTATTGGTACTAAGTTGTAAAACAATATTAATTATACAGTAAATAATATAACAGTTAAACTCTTTAATAATAATTTTAATTGTTTTATAAAAGTTGTGCTCCACATAAAAAATGATAATTATTTATGTACAGGGTTCGTTCTATATTTTATGATCCCAGAATTTTATTCGCACCACTGCGATTGTCCAATGACAGTTATGAATTGGTCTAGTTTACATCTTTCCTGAAGGATCTTAATAAAGAAAGTACATTTACATATTATGATTTTCTATGCCACGCGATACCTTAAAATAACCAACAAGTATTATTCAAAAATTTAAAAATTGGCACTCTATCAACAGAACTAACCACGATGGCTAGTAAAAGTCAATTCTAAGGTCAAAAGTCAATATAACGCTGTCCTCAAAATTGATGTGATATCTGACCTGCTATGAAATCTGGTTCACAATTTACAAATAAAAAGCGAATTTTGTGCTTTTACTTTTCGAGGCTTTATTTCTAACTTTGACGCTGTTCGCTGGATATTAAGCTATCAACCCCGTCAGTGCCAGTGCCAGTGGGAGCATTAGAGGAATATCACTGCAATTTGCTATTTATTTATTCTTGCTGTAATTATTCGCAATTGTAGCCATCCCTTCTATCACTCCATTTTGATAAAAAGATCAAGACAAAATAAATATTAACGTGCAATCGTTTTGCAAAATTGCTACCATAATTCAATGACTCTTTTATTTAAATTATATTTTAATAAAATAAATTTAAACTCATTAAACTCAAAAATTGTTTTTGTTTCATTAGTTTTTAATATTTGTCATTTTAATTATATTTCCTATTTAAAAATACAAATTCTTAGCTTGTAAAATATAATAAATTAAAACTTCAATATAACAAGTCAATTTAAAATTAATTAACTTCCTTATTTTCTATTTAATCAAAACAACGTAACAAATTTTTTATAAAGTTAGATAACATAATAGTATCGTAATACTTGATATTTTTTTACAATTGTAATTGTGATTTCTAAAAGATAATTGACACGTTTCTTAATAACATCTACCTTCAAACGCTTTAACAAAAATAACATTGCGAAATTCGCTTTATTGAAAATATTGTTTAATAATAAAAATACAGCAATATTATCCTTGATTCTACTCTATTTCCTATAAAAGTTTCATAAAATGAAAAGCAATAATACAAGTACACAACATAGGTTAATAATTACAGAGATTTTATTAAAACAATAGGTTTTTCAATACTTATTACGTTAATATCATATTTTAAATAATTTTTTTATGTACAGGTATTCTTCGAAGGTAGACTTCTGTTGTAGTATGTATAATAAAATATCTAGTAAACAAAATAATTAATTTAATTACTCCAGTTACTTTTTTTTAGAATCAGTTTCGGTTTGATGGAGTTCAGAAAATTTCTTGGATTTCTCAAAATTGAAGAATTTAACCTTAAGTGGTGTGACATAAAGCAGGCATCGATAGTTTAGAAACCGTGAATTGCGGGTTCTATTACCCGGATCCATAGGTTATGACCACGGAAAACCACTTTAGTAAATAGTAATTACATTTGTCTGGTAAATCTTGGTTTAGTTACATGCTTAATCAAACATGCCAAAGATTTGGAAAGTGAAAGAATTCATACTATAATTTTTAAAATGAATTTTTTTTAATTATTATATTTATGTAGGTTGTCTACATTATAATCAAAACCGCGAAACCTATAAAGATCGACCCACATTTATAAGACAAAAGTATTTTTCTTTAATATTGGTATTTTTACATTTGCAAGCGTTATTTTGACTCTGCGTTATATCATCAAAATGGTAAATTTTAAGAAAAATTTCGTATTAGGATATAATACTATGCTACGTCTATATCCAATTCCTTTTCAGTTGAACATAATAAAAGAAGTTTATTGTTTTTTGCACTTAGTTATGTATACGTATTATATTATGTGAGTTCATACTGTTTATTACTTTAGTTTTAAACTAAATTTTTAGTTCATTTTTGGTATGAACTAATATAAAAAGATTTGGTACCTACTTTACTTTTATTAAAAATAATAATCAATAATTTACAAAACTTAGTACAGATTAATTTTGATTACCAGGTTAAACTATATTGCTTGAGGTAAGTAATTTAATATTAGTACATAAAGTTAGATATATTAAGGAAACATCTTGATTATTAACTAAATAAAGCGTTAGTAGCAAAACTTACTTGAGTAATGATTGTGGTTTGCAGAGGATGCACCTGATGGTCTATCACGTGTCATTTCCTCCTCTGATCGCATTATTTCCTCAGATTCACCATCCAAGTCCATAGGTTCTTCCTTTGTCCACTCCACTATGTTTGATTCAGTCAAACAAGTATAATGTTATAGTATATTTTTATAAATATTTGCACTGGGTATTTTAAAAATTTTTATCAAACTTCAAAGTGATATGTTAAGTGTTTATTTTTTAAACTTTAAACTTTCTTTGTTTTATTTATGATGTTTATTCTTGGAAGTAGCGAGTCGGAATTACTTTTTCATAACCATTATTTCAGTTGCTTTGATATTTGCTCTTAAGCCTAGAACAACAACAGTAATTGTTAGCATAATAACACAGCATGCCTAAGCTTACATCTAAGTTTTAATAGTTATTATATACAACATTTAAGAAAACAATAGTTCAAGTAGATTTTATAAATAGTTACTTTAAACTGCTTGAAACCTTAACGAATTCCATATAATCAAATAATAATAAAAATCTTGATATCATGCAGGGGTTTTTGAGATTGAGTACTAGTTGACTGAAGTTATTTAAAAATAATAATGTAATTAATTGAATATTAAATAATAAATTTGAAAAATAATAATTATACACCATTTAATCTAATCGTCTAGCCTCAACAGTACTTTTAGCCATTTGCTATTTATATCTTTATAAATAAATATTTTATTAAAACAATAATTGTGATGCGTAATATTCGTTTAAAGGTATAATATCTTGTTTATAAGGTTTTTAATAAATACAAACAATTTAATATTTTTCCTGTTATCTGCCAACAATTCCTATATCTTCTTTTATATTACTTTATTTAAATGTATTTGAAAAAACATTAAATTCCTAAGAAAAATACAAAAATGTATCCGCAAGCAATATTTGAGAAAACGTATTGTAATATTACTTGGAAATATTTTTACTTGCTACATATTTCATATGTAGGTATACCATGTTTTTATTTAAAATTAAAAGTAAAAATTTTAGAATGCCAACATGCTTTGACATCAAATTAGTTGGATATAGTTCATACAATATGAAGCATTAAATACATAATAATAAATTATGTTGTAATATATTGCATTATTCTTGCCTGTAATATAATGTAGTGCAATAATTTAATTACATATTTATTAAATAATCTCGACAATATGCGTAAATCTCTAATTTCCGTTTGTCACATTACGCTCAACTGAATTAATATCCTAATGAATAAGTTTATGATTCGATCGTATTAACAGAAATTATGAAACCGTATATTCGAGAGCTAGTAGAACTCCACGGTACAAAAATTAAATACTAATGTTACCCGTATTCACATACTAATCCCATCCCGATTATAAATGTAAGTTCTGAAAAATTGTATAATATAATATTCTTAGCAAAATATGTAGGGAATAACATAGTAGAATGAGAAATAGGAATGGGTAATAAGACCGAAAATGAGTAAATTAGAAATTATTAGATCTAAATAAACATAAGCTATACAATGCATTCTATCTATCGATAGTAAAAAGGCTAAAACTCCTTTAAATGGCTCAAATTACAAATCAGATTAATAGTTGAATGATTAAATTTGATTACAAGTTTTAAAGCTTTTGAGAGCACTTACAAATGTCAAAATAAAAAGATAATTAAATGGCAGTCACACAGAAATATATATATTGTACTGTGTCAAACGTGAACGCAGGTATATGCGCATGACACATGAACTAATACACTTTACAAGTAAGATGGTATGCATAATAATAAACTGCGATTATATGACTTTAAAATAAAGTGATGACGATTTGTAATTGAATCAAACTATATTTGTGATTAAAGAGACAGATAGGTAAATATACAAATTTATGATATATTTTAGTACAGAACAAGAATGTGTGTTTCATTTAGTTAATATGTGTAGTTTTTGTAGGTTATACAATCAATTTCGTGTGGTGTAGACAACATTGCAATTAATTTGAAACAGAATACAAAATTATTTGAAGTTATTTGGCCAAATAAATATAAAATTCTACCTTGCAAGGGTTTGATACCAATCAGCAACACTTCACAAATTTATCCAATAAATATCCTTCGATCGTTGTAAGTAACAATTCATTTATCTTCTTATACTTTAGACATAAATTATTTTGGTTAACCGCACGTTTAATTTCGCCTTCACTATTTACTTCTTATACGAGTCACTTTGATTTAAATTTGTTAACAATTTTCAATATTTTTATTTTTAGGTTATCAAACGTTCCGAGAGAGACTTATAAATTGTTTCGGAAACACTTCCAGGTCCGGTTTAGGTTAAAAACAAAAGTTAGGTTACGACCGACACGTCCTTCCTGGTCAACCACTAAAACAATACTGATTATCATTGAAATTTGCACCTCCTTTTATACTTTTTTCAATTTTTATAAATAATCAAAATCTCCATGGAATTTCGAATCTCAAAAACTGCACCGATCTTGACGAAATTTGGCAATCTTGTTCATCTCTATCCCAAATATATGTGGAAAAATTTTGAATCCTCTAGCTTGATCCGTCTGCCCACAATTAATAAAAATCTAACCCGAAATTTTATATCTTTGATATTTTTGAAATTTTTTTCTTAATTTTTGAATTTTCAAATACTTTTTGATCTCGAAAATTCGAGCTCTTTATTCTCTTCCTTTTGCCGTATAATATGCTTCTGTATCATAGATATTTGCAGAATAATCTTGATTTTTCTAAATTTCCAATCTGACAGCTGGCTGTCACATACTATATTTTGAAATATTCTATCAACTTTTGCTTTTGGTATGACCATCTTGCCTCAATCTCTCTCTAGGACCTATTCCTCACCCATTTTATGTAATTTCCAAAGTTCAACTCGTCATATAACCACCATGGCGTTTATCTGCCTCCATGTCAAATTTTGTATCGTCGAAGCACTAAATCGTCCCGAAAACCAGAATTCGCTACACACTAAGTTCACCTAACGTAAGTATAACATAATGTCTTCACACATTTCTTAAAATTAAACATTTACAATAACAAATTATTTATTTTAGATCTCAAATCGTATGATACCTCAAATCGTCATAATTATGCCACGCAGGACATTGAGATTTATACAATACCAAAGGAAAATTGAACTATCCAACATACATCACCATTTTGCAAGATCGTGTGTTGCATTTAAGTTATATGGTAAAATTTAAACCAGCAAATCAATGATTTTAGTTAATCGTAGCCTCATGCGCATATTTTATGTTAGTATTTTGATACTTGTGTCCCTCGTCTTAATCCTAACTTGTGCCCTAGCATAATAACATGACAATATATAATAATTATTGATCATTAAAACAAAGACGTCTAGAACAGTAGTGGAAAATAAAATCAAAATTAGGCGGAATACTATATTTAAACCCGCAAACCGAGAAATTTCAGAAACCGGGCCGTGTCAAGATAAACGGTTGATAGAACCCTCACCGCACTGCGACTAATAGCCAACTTACTATCCTTCTTTTAGTTACTAATTCAACCTTTTTACATTTTGTACTATTACGTTCAAATGCTATAAATGATATTTTTTTCCTACATACTATTTGCGAATGTAAAAAAATATTAATTACACTTACAAACATTTAGTTTGCCGCAGCATTTCTTTTGCAGTTTTTATCCTTCTAAGGGCAGGTGAACACAAGCTTAAGATAATTAATTTGTTTTTTAATATATATTTAACATAAAATGATTAAATGGAAGTAAGAGATTTAATATGACATTGAATAAAACTTGATTGCTTCCATATAAGCACATTTAAAAACATAAAGCTCAACTTGGTTTAACAACATGTGTCTGCTCCCCTTTACTAGTTTTTTAACATTATAAACGATTGTCGAATTCCAATAACGAGTGACCTTTTTGACACACAAACCTATATAGAAATAACATAGCAATAACATAACAAATGAGAATGAAAATGATATTAATCAGAACAAAATTTAGAGTAAATGTTTCACTGTAAACAGTGTACTAAAGCATACTAATATGCATACTAACGGTGCCCAAGTAATGTATCATGAATTTAAACAAAGTAGTAACGTAGTGATCTGACATGGTTATCAACATATTCTAATAAAACAAAACTACCTTTGCATAAATAAAGTAAAGTTTATAACTTCTAAATAATTGACTCTAATAAATTTAATTAATTTCAGATTAATGAATTTTCAAATACAACAAATTAAATGTAGTTCATAATCCAGATTTTGGTAGTTTTACAATCTGATTTCTTAATATTTACGCCATTATTTGAAAAATAGACGACAACATTTTGTTGTTTGTTAGTCTAGAGTTAGTATTTTGTTAAATTGCAAGAAAAAGACTAAATTTAGCAATTATTGGGTTATTATATTGATACATAATAAGCTTTCAGTTTACGCCGATGATACATTTAGATATCATTTATTTAAAAAAAATAAACATACAAAATATGTAACATACGTATATATTGAAGGTATTTTTCACAAGAAATGTATAAATTTTTAAATAATTTGTTAGCCTTTATTTTCACTTAAATGAATTGTTAATAGAAAAGTTAAAATCTCTTTGATAACGGTATCTAGGTGGTGGTTGATTATAAATGCAAATAGTCTTTCCTTCAATAACCACAAATAATATCACAAATTTCGAAATTTCCCAAAAAACCAACTATGAATTTCAACCACAATTCTACTACATCACTACAATTCACTACTTGCACTTAAAATTCAATTTCCAAAAGTAAATTATATTCTTAAAACTACCAATTTCACTTTTTACTTTCAATTAAACGCCTTTTATATCGAAAACAATACAAACAAAAAAAAATATAAAAAAACAATACAAAATTCCATCATCAAAATTCAAGATAAGCAAAATTGCACTTGCACTCTGACATCTTGGTAAAAGTAAGTTCTTGTAATCCTATACCTAAAATATTTATTTAAAATAAAAAAAAAATTTATTTTTTTATTAAACAATATTTACAAAAATAAAAAACCAAATATTATTAACAAAATATTTCAAAAATCCTAAACAAACTTTATACATGAAAATTTATTTGTTACAAAATAAATTAAATACATGGATTTCTTTTTTCATCTATATTATCTTAAGGTCACCTATTTAACGATACCTTTAAATTTAAGTGTTTAAAGTGTTAATATTGAATAATTATAAAAATTAACTTTATGTACGTGATATAGTAAAAAATTTAATCATTCGATGATTAATTTTTAAATGTCGGTATTTGGAAGTACTATATACACGTATAAAGATAAATAACACAAAAAAGTCATAATTAATACAAATAAAAAGTTTAGTTAATTTTCGTAACTTTCAGATTTTCATATACCCACTCTATAGAATGGCAAATACCTTACAATATTTAATTTGCAATATTAATTAAATACAAGCAAAAACTGAGGTAAATGGAAGTAACACAAGCAACATTTTAAAAGTTAATATAAACCCACTCCAAAATAAATACTATATAATATTCTGTGAAATAAAGCTGAGTTTTACAAAAACTCTATATTGACTTATATTTCGAAATTACTACTGAAAACGCCTCAGGGATTATAATAGAATTGATGGAATTATATAATATCGTAGTAGTCAAATATCTCACTTTATGGTGATTAAATAAAATTAAAAAATCAAAAAAAACATAGCCATCTACTACATAAGTAACTTTATTAAATTAATATTGTTTCAACAATTATTACGGTTATTTTTAATTAATTTTTGACACTTAATAATACTTAACAACTTTTGCTATGCTATAACTAAGAGCTTCCGGCTCGCATTACTACTAGCGCTATAGGGTTTAGCATCAAGCGATAGTAGTATTTTAAGGTTTTATAACATATTTATGTTTTCTGAAGTTTTGATTCGCTTATCACACCTAATAAGCGCTTGATTTCTACTTATTGTTTTCAAAACATTAAGAAGTTACTATTGAAAACATTTTGATGTTTTTTGAAGTTTTTACAAAAATAAATTTTCTAAATTAATAAAAACCATAATACATAATAATTATGCTCATCAAATCGCATTTGAGAAGTATCGCCGATACGTCCAATGCATTTTTGAGAATATTTGTATAAGAGCTCGTATACTACTAATATAGTTAAAACAGCAATTGCCTAATGAATAATAATTTACCCTGAAATTAACTTTACACTGACAACCATGAGTGTGGGTATAAATGTACCGTCAGAAATAACCAAATTCGGTGAATAATATGTTTGCAATAAATGATCTATTATTTTATTTTAATTCCGGAACGAAACATTTTGTTAAAATTGGATTTAGTTAGGTACATCCTAAATAAATTTCGAGCTCCATGTATACTACATAATATAATACACTACTTTCTATTTAACATTATATTGCGATATATAGGGGTAAAAATCTTAAATTTTGGAATCCCTATACTGCATTACAGCAATAATGAAATTTACTGTATTTTAAAAACTTTAAAAATTTTCTTCTTCAAAAAATTGTAAGTATTTCTTAAATATTTTCATCAATAATAACTTCCAATTTTAATTTTTAAATGAATTCGTTCGTACGAAATTCCAATTTTAATCAATAAATTTCGCATAAAAAATGATATTTGGAGAAGCCAAATATTTAAAATATAATTTTCAGAATTAATTTAAAATTCTTAATAATCCAAATTCAACTTTTTAATAATTTTCAACATGCAACAAGAAGGATTAAATCGAGATAAGTTTACCTATACCTATATGGTAAATATACTCGTATAAAACCTAATTTTATATTTGTATTAAATTATTAAATTTTAATATTTTAAGTTTTACCATTAAACCAATCAATTATTATTACATCAATCCAAAATTGAATTATCCAAAATACAGAAATCTCTTCACAAAATTATCAATTTTATTCTAAATTATATTGATTAAATTTAATAAAATAATATCACTTTTATTTCACAAAATTATAAAAATTTTAACCAAAAGAACTGCAGCCACAAAACTCTGTCTAACCCTAACCACTTGCTTCTTGACGCAACGTCAATGAGTTCGCGGCAAACCTTTAAATTTATAAATTTTCTAAGTAAACAATTTTAAATTTAAAATAAAAATCTAAGTACAAATTTTGGATCTAAAGTTCCAAATAATGTTTACCAAAATGCACCACCTTTATTAAGGAAGGAAAAAGATTTTAATATCTAATCTATCTTATATGTAGAAGGGCTTGCAAAGAATATCATAATATTGCAAGGGTTAAAATTTACAAAATCAAAATTTAAATATAATAATACGATGGTACTGAAATTAAACACAAATTCTTTGTAAAGTACATTTAAATTGGAAAACTGTAACTGCTTAAATTCTTGAGAGGAAATTGTTCACTTTATTTTAATTTGCGATACTAAAATATCTGAAGTTATTTACCTGTGTTTAGTAAGAATACTGCCACGCTTAATATACCTTCTAATATACCGTTGGCTGTAATTCAAACAAAATGTTTTGTAATGTACAATATAAATTTTAACAATAAGTGACCTAATTTTGATTTCATTATTTTAAACTTAATTCGTTAATTTTGATTATTGCGAAGTGGAATAACGTATGTATTATGTATAATATCGTAAGTTTCGCATAATGAACAAATTTAACTTACAAACTAAGAAACTACATAAATTGGCTTACGCTTATTTACGATAAATCGCAGCTGTCTTGAAAATTTTGATAGTTACCAACACCAATTAAAGCAAAATTACTTATTTCTGGAAATTAGATACAGTTTAATTTGTAAGAAATTAATTATATAATTAGTAGTAACAATCACGAAAGATACTAATTTTATAAATATCAATCATTTTATTTCACAAACTGTTCTTCCACTTTTCTTTCATTCAATAATAAATAATATAATCTTATAATGTTTTGCTTTGTTAGAGAAACGAAAGCTATTTTTCTTGGTTTTTAGTATAACCTGCAGCAATTAATCATCTCCTCCACAAGTTGCGAAAATTTTCACTGCAGTAACTCTATACTAAATTTCTTGCATTTTAACAATATCGAATCAGCAAAACGTTTTAGGAGAAATGAGATTTATGATTTATTCATGTTTTATTTTAAAAAGTTATTTGTTGTTAATCCATAAATGCAGTCAACATTACAATATATAATATAAATGAATAAATTCGTGAATATCGGTCGATATGCAATTGTCCAGAAAATAAATCACTTTCAAGCGTGAATAGTTTCGGTAGCACTTATATTTATACTGCGGTGTTTTTGAAATATTGTATAATTTAACTTGCCTCACACCACAAATAAAACTGAAAGCTCTTTTGGAGTACTATAAATATAAACTTATAATAATAAATACATGGAAAATGCATTAAAGATTTGCTATTCTGAATTGTTTATTGTATAGTAGAGACTGCATTGAATTTAATTTCATTTGTTCGCAATAGACTAATTTAAAAAAGCAAGGATAAAAGAGTAAAATGAAAGCAATCAGGGTGAAAAGTTTATTTCGCATTTAAAAATCGGTTATTACTGTAATAAAACTATGGTATTTTTCGAATACAAAATTTTAAAACACGATTTCAATGATTGATCGAGTTTTAGAATACATATTTTATATTAGTCTTTTCGGCTTGTTTCCACTAAAGTGTAAAATTACCGAGTTCACCAATATTTTGTTCCAATTCTACGTACCAAGTAACAGTAACTTCTTGAACTGAACCGATTGTTATTTTATTGTGGGTTCCCCAAGGCACTATATTTAACCCCGTAGTGTTTTATTTATTGCTAGCCAAGATTTCACGATTGCAATCGGACAGCAAATAATACAAAAGTAATGTTGACGCATATATACAAAAAACGTGAATAATATTCCTATGTTATAAAATAAAAACTAACCTCTGCATTTTTAAAATTATGTATATGTTGCAATATTTAAATAACATGCAATATAATAATTTATTATTTGCTTTGTGTATTGTGTATAAGTAGTATAATTATAACTAATTTTATTATTTTATTATTGGATTTAATTATGTCAATTATTGTTTTGTTTATGTTATGTTATGTTATGGCTATGCTATTTTGTGCAGCGTTAATTGAATTAGAACGACGCTTTACGAAATATAAAATTAAATTTTTAGCGAAAAATATTATTTATTTATTTCAATCAGTTTTTTTTTCAGAACAGTTACAAATATAATCTTATTTTAAACTAAAGTAGGTAGACTACAAAAATTATTTAGTTCATGATATTTTTAAATTTAATATCGTGTTAGATATTTTCCAAACTTAGCTATCCGAAACATAATTTTAATGTAAATAAGAAAAACTTCAAAATCTTTTTTGTCAGGCAATAAAAGATTCCTCTTTCAAGTGTCAACATTGATATCACGCATCGTTAATAAATACCATTATATTCCAAAGGAATATCTTTTATTATTTTATTCCATTGTAATATTAAAATACATGCAATTTTCGTATTATTTCCTGTAAGTTACATAAAACTATAAAATAATATAATTGTAAATATTCTCAAAATAATACGAGAAAAATAATAGTTCATTATTATTATGATTACTTTATTAGCTAATATAATTATGATAAACATAACTCACAGTAGGCTGTGCCATATCTTCAATGTATTTCATTTCATTATTCCTACCTTTTTTCTTTTTTCTGTAATTTTTCCGTTTTTTTTTTTAATTTCATTACATTTACAGCCTTCCACAAACATGATGACAAAATGATCATCAAAACAAGAACCATATATTATTTATTCTAATGAATTATTATTATTAAATAAAATAACAAATGAAATATCTGGCCAACTCCAATCCAACTTGGGTTTAGTTGCTTAACAGGTATTTTTAATATTTTTAAACTTTAACATTGCAAAATTTTATTAAAACTGCTTGAGGTAAATGTAATAAATTAAATATTTTAATTTAAATTAAGAAAGAGTCGATAATTGGCCTAGTTACCGCAATCTACATATTAACTCTCAGGTACCCGGTTCAAATCCAGGAAAAACTAATTTCCTTTAGACTGTTTCCGTGCTTGGAGAGCACATAAAGCTATCGCTTCCCTTCAAGTTGATGATTAATTCTTCAACAGTTACATGCACTTTCTCCAAGAATCCGGTTTAAGTAGCCATAGCATAATTTAAACAGAAAAGACTAAAAATGTAGAAATTTAATACATTTGGACTTACCTACCAGTAATGTGGCATCCAAAATTATTTAATTTTTTAATTTCTTAGTTTAGATATTTGCATTAAAAATATAAAACCGGTGGAATTTACAGCATTGTTTTCAAGATTTTATTAAACATAAATAAAATATAATATTATTATTTTATACTTACAATAAAAAATTACTTTAATTATTAACTACGAGCGCGGTCGTAGGCTAGTGTTAGAATGCTAGAGATTGCAATTTCTTTTAAGTTTTTCTGATATTTAGTGTAGCATTAAATTCTGCAGTTTGATTGCATGTCGAACACATTAGTATTAGAATGAAATTATAACTTGCAATCAGACAACTACACTCGATATTATAATTATTAATAAATTTAGTTCCGTTTAATCAAGTAAAACATAAGAAATTAAAATTTAATTGATCAACAATTCACATTTTAATAAAAAATACAAAATCTCTCTCAAATTTACCAAACTTTTTATTTACACAAATTCTCTAAATCTAATTTAAATCTTATCAAAATTACAATTAAAATTCAAAATTGCCTGATAATCTAAATTACTTCTGTTTACATGAATGATTCTAATTACAAAATCAAAAATCAAACTATGTATTTACAATAAATTAATACAACATTCCGCTTGCTAAATAAAATTTCAAATAATTTCTAATTAAATAAAACTTTTTAAAATAGTAGTTGTGTAATAGTTTTTCCGATTAAGTCTGCTAGCCTCTAGTTATATATTATTAGAATTGCCATAGTATTTCTCTAACTGATGGGTCTGCCTTTCATCCAAAACATTTGTTTATTAATGCTTTTGCAAGTAATCTAAGTTTCGAGACTTTACTGTTGTACTCAATTGAGAAAAGTGTATGCTTTAATTTTTACATATTTTAAATCATATAGTATCTCGAAAACAATTAGTTTAGTCCGGTTTAGTCGAATTTTATATTTTAAATATAAATTTAATTACCTACTTTATTTTACTACTACTAAAAGGATATGAAAGTGCATCTTCGACGAAAAGAATTATTGCATTCTATTGTACTTTGCACTTCATAACTTTTACTTTGAACTAAACTTCAATTTCTTGCATAGAAATTATTAGTTTCTTTTTTAAATAAAATGTAATAACAAAGTACAATAAATTTCTTTTGTTTAAAAATTTCGCAATTTTAAATATAAATTGCGACTAAACAAACTGTTTTAGAGATTTTTTTATTAACAAATATGACTTTAAAATCACTTACCTATTTTAATTATAATAATTATTATGATTATTAATCTTAATATTCTGTCATCGTATTTCTTAATAAATAGTATAAAGTGTTTGAAGCTCTTTAATAGGAAAACCACTACAAGTTTAACGAGAAAACACTTTTAAGTGACAACCTAAAATTATGTAGTACTATTAAAATTTAGAAATTTATGTTCGCTTAAAAATATTTTTTGTGATTTGGAAACCTATCAATTATCTCTGTATATTATATTTAAGAAATTCCAAAAGACAAAGCAAAATAGAAAATTCTCGAGCATAATAATATGAAATACTTACTTCGAGTAGGTACGTCAGGTCAGGTATCGCTCTAGCAGGATTGAGATATCAGGCAGCATTAGTTATGACTTATTATTATTGTACTCTTTGACCTATGTACTCATTTACACTTTGTTATCTGTCAGTTACGGTTAGTAATTTGTACATACATAGTAACAATTTATGCAAGTGTTCAATTGTACAGCATACAGCATACAACAGGAAACAATTACACACCGCAAATAATTTTTTTTTTGTTAGAATAATTTACCATAGCAGCATATTCATATTAATGTTTATTGATGAAAAATGTTTGCTTATGCAAAAAGCCTCTTGTTACCGAAGTTTTCATAAAACAAACCCGTTACTAATTGAAGGGCTCGATGACTATGGAATAGTTATAAATTATTTTCTAGTACCTGCAGTTTTTTTTAAATCATTTTAAATAAAATTTAATAAGCAGGAGTTAAACATCTGCATTTTTCTATAATACTAAATTTTTTATAAATTATTTTTTGAACTTTCACTTTTTAATCTAGCAAAGTTTCATTGTCACTAACACAAAATTTTTTTTTATGTGAATGTATTATAAAAGGGTTAAATATTTTTTTTAAACTCGATGTGCTTTTATAAACAGATTAATTTAAATTTTAAATGAAGATTTAATTTTTGAAGTAATTGCAAAAACTTAATTCAAGTATTCCACGACAATATCTTGTTTTTACTTTCATTATTAATTATTTTAAAACAAAACTTGATTTACTATTATAATTTAAATTAGCGCATAAAGCATTATTAATCAATTTAATGCACAAGTTGTGGTCTAATTTATTTAAGGGTTCAAAATATATTAATCGTTTACGCTTTATTAACAAAACGAAAATAATACAAAAACTTCTATGGCGTATATTCTAGCGTTGTAAGTATTCCTTTTATCTTTAGTAATTTTTTAGTTCTTTTTGAGTGTTTTGCTTTACTAATTTAATATTACACACTATTTTTACAATTTTTCAAGTGTTCATCAAACAAAAACAATGTACATAAGTATCTAACGATACTGCTACAGTATAATATATAAGAGCTTTAAAACTCGAATAAACAAGGTGTCAGAAACAAAAGCAAATATTATTTACTAATGTATGCTCAGTCTTCATTCAGTAACTTTAATGAAGTAAAAATAGTACCTGATCATTTATTTTTTCAAAATTCTTAAAATTGGATAATTAAAAACTGCGTTTTGCAAGTAAAATTGGCAAACATTTTTGAAATATTAAATTATCTATTGTTATATTTATTGCTAGTTAAGAGTGACGAAACTGTATTCGGTTTATTACATAGAATTTCAAACACTATGTATAGTTAAAATTTTGATTTAATTTTATGTATTAATTATATTTTGTTTATAAATGTATTTTATAAAAACTCACAGAAATAATTAGTATCATTATGATAATAAAACATAATACTACACTACATTTTATTTCAATGTAGTGTGTTTTGGATAGCATCAAATATTTAAACAAATTGTACGGTAAATTTTGAAATTAAATTATAAAAGTATACGCAAGCACACATTTAGCAGTATTTAAAATTTAAAAATATTCGTAGTTTTATATTAATAAAAAATATGGATGTTTACGGATATTTCTGAATAATACTGTAGTCTTTAGTAGATCTTCAATCGGAACTTAACAAATTTGAAATTAGTAGCTTGCCGTTACCATGGATTAGCGAAATAGAAAAAGAGAAAAATTCACCCCATCTTTGTACATGACCAATGACCATAAACTAGATCTGTTTCCAATTTCTTCAATTCTGCTTCAAAAATTATTTTTTTGGTATTTTGAATTCAGGCGTTTTAGCTATAAAATTGACCTCTGTGCCACATTCGTGCCCTACGAAAATTTTTTTTATTATGTTTATTTGGACGTCTCGAATAACACTTGGTAGTTACGCCACGATACATCTGGAGGAATTGGTAAAAATCGCGTCGGCAGGTCGCGGAAACCGCAAAATCGGGATTTTGTCAGTTTTTATGGGCCAAATGGGAACAATATCTATTATAAAAGTTGTACGTCTGTAAATTCTCTATCTTAATGGTCTTATACATTTTTTTCTTACGCCGAACGGTTTTGGAGATACGACGCGGACTAAGTTAACAATGTATTTATGTCTAACTCAAATGTTCAAAATGTTTAGGAAACATTCGGATTTACACTCTGCAGCACAACTAGTTCATGCAAGAAAATTGCCTTTTGGACGAACTGATTTGTAATGGAATGAAGATTATTCTTGCAAATATTCGGTGCTCCCAAAAAGGAAACTTCCATAGACAATTACAAATATTTAACATTTGCCAAATCTACAAAACTTTCCACGGCTGTAAAATTATCATCACTTCGTCCTACAACATCTTCAGCAGCTCAACAGCATTTATGTAGAGTGTGTTATCAAGTTAACATGGTTGGGAAAAGACATTGATCCTGAGCAGTAGGGCTGTACTAGGAAGAATGATAGTTTGCAGCCAGTACCAACGCATTTATCACCAGCACCAGACATATTGTGAAATTCAATATTTTGCAACTGTACGAAAAAATGTAGCTGTAAGAAAGTAGGACTGAATTGCTCAATAACTTGTGGCCATTGCCACGGTCACTCCTTCTTGAATGCCGCACCTATAATTGCTGATAAAATAGACGACATAGGTCAGACGTAGCAGAATAAAATTGATTACAATAATTTGTCATTAGACGACAACGTTTCAGGCACTGAAGGAGTCGAAAATATTGACTAATTTAAAATCCATGTCCAAACCATGTAAAAAACAACGCGACGAAGCGTTCTATCTCCTAGGAAGGTGCGGAAATGAATGCATATTTTGACTTATGCAATGAAAATATTGCAAATAAAATGTATAAGACATTCTGGTATAGAATAAAGATTACCGAGTTTTCTAACAGCAATACTTAATTTAATTATGAGACATTGAAAGCAAGTTAATTGCGAAATATAAGGTGCCAAAGCAGTTTGGAGGAACTAAATACATTTTTCACTTAGTCTGCGTCGTATCTTCAAAACTGTTAGGCGTACAAAAAAAATGTATAGGACCATTAAGGTAGAGAATTTACAGACGTACAACTTTTATAATAGGTGTTGTTCCCATTTGGGCCATGAAAACTAAGTGAATCCCGAATCTGTCGTTTCAGCGACCTTTCGACGCGATTTTCTCGAATACCTCCAGGTGTATCGTGGCGTAACTACCAAGTATTATTCAAGACCCCAAATAAACACAATAAAATAAAATGTTTTCGTAGGGCACGAATTTGGCAGCAAAAGTCTAAAACGCCTGGACGTGATACGGAAAATTCTAAAAATATTACAGTCTTACATTTTATTGATTCATACCAGCCTTCCATGGCTGTCAAGTCTCTTCAAATATCTCTTCTCTCTAATTCTCTTTTCAACCATGTTTTTTTATAATTCCCAATAAGACTTTATTAGCTTTTTCCATATACTATTCTAGTATTTGCAACTCATCATTTACTGTCGCTTTCGGTTTAAATGGCATCTCAAATTTCTTATCAGTAGAATAGCTAAATGCTGCCATTCGGTGAGTATTGAAATGGAATGAGAGAATAGAATGAAACCATTATAATATTATACGAAAGTGTTCGTTTTCAGTATATTTGATATTCTAATCTGTTGTCTTTGTTTCTTATTATTCCTAATTCGACGTAATAAATCGTTTTATTGTTTTCTTTTTCAATAAATTATGAACTTAATGTTGTCGAAGGTTTATTAATTTATTTGTGAGATTCAGTCAGTACTTAATTTTTTAATTCTCTGACTCTCTATTCTTTCGGGCAGTGCTAGCTTTATTAAATGTTTTTCTTCTTTTATGTGTATAATGTGTTCGCGAGCAAGAATGGCACAATGTTACCTAAATTTGCATATTATAAATTTTTTAACTTGTAAGTTCTACAGATTTATGCTGAAGCCATACCCATTTTGAATTTTATGAATGTAGTTTATATGTTTTATATGGTATATGGCTGCAATCTAATAATTACGGCAGTATATTTTCCAACATGAATAAACGTTTACTTTACCATACATTATGCATGTATTTGAATATTTTAATGCTGTACTTAACTAAATAGCGCCTAATATACTTTTATTTTACATTTAAAATTATAAAATAACAAAAAATTCTACTACAAACGTAAAGAGGTAACTTGGTAACTGCTTTGGGTGCGTGTCTTTTTTGTAGAAGTTTGCAAATCACCTGACAAAGGAATCAAGCTAACTTACTTGTTAATAGCAATATTATAAATTAATTTGTTCTTGTTTCTAACAAACTGTTTATTCGGCGAACTTTATAACCGAAGTTTGTAGACCACATTTTACAACGGAACCGGTAGTTTACAAGATACACAATAGTGTTTACAGCAGTTTTTTATTTTGCCAAGTTTCATTTAGTAAATTTTCTAGGTCATAAACCTATTATGACTAAAAAGCATCAAATACGTCCTACACGACGAATATTTTAAATAAGTAAATACTAAGTATTAATACTTAAAAGTAAAAATTAATTTTAAAGTTTTCTATTCGACAACAATTGCATTTTTTATATTTGTTGAACAATTTTCTTTACCGCATCTAACATTATGTTTGGCAACTTGTTGAAAACTAATATTACTTATATTTTTCTGTTATAACGAAATAAACCTAGAGTCCCGAATTCAACAGTTTGTCTTGGAAGCTTTTTCCCACATCAGAAGCTTTAGCAATTATTGTCAGAGATTTACCATGAGATCGTTATTATCACCTTCAAACGATAAATTTAATAATCGGTTCTAAAAGTTATGGTTTTGCTGGAAGTTTGCTGAAAGTTGACCACCATCTGGTTTATCGAGCCAATTGGTTCAGTTTTGGTTGCATTGGCACGTGAAAGTGTCACTGAACCCATCCTTTATAGATCTCTCAGCGCTTATTTAGATTATGTATTAGCTCATACAAACACTTATTTGTTTTTATTTTTCTCTAAAATTAGGAACGTGCAAGTTATAAGCGAAAACCTGCACCTTTAAGAGTAAGGAGTTTTCACAAATAGGTTGTTACTAATAGATATTACACAACATGGTGTCTGATATCGCAATTTTGTTACAGAAATACTGCCTTTACTTCTGGAAGATGTGCTAATTGAAATCAAACATCAAACGTGGTTAACGCTTAGGTATACATGAATGTTAAATTGAATTTTATATTGAACAGAAATTGATTTCTTTAGCTCACACATAAATCTCTTGTTTTTTCTTTTTCTACCACATCGAAAATCTTGAATATTAAAATATTTTTTACTCAGAAGAAAGTAAGAATTTATAATCAAAAACTAAAATGATAAAAAAAATTCAATTTTTAATTTCTTAACTGGATTAAATTTTATTAATTCCTTTTTGGGTCAATTACACTTTATTATACTACGCGTTTGTGTTGTACCTTACAATAAACTAAAGAACTTAAAAATTATTTTACATTAACAATTTTTAATTTTTGTAAAATAAAAACCAATTGAATAAAACAATTATTAAGTACAAACTTTCCTGTTAAAATCGTGCAGCCTAGAGAAAGCTAATTTAAAATTAAATTTTTTATTGTACCACTTTGTATTACATTGCGAAAATGGTATTGCTAGAAGTTAATTTTTAAAAAGTGCTTTTTCATGTTTCTGAAGATTCGATTGATGCACGTGCAAATAATATCAAATTTTATTTACAAAAAATTGTACTTGACTATTTTTGTTTAGTAACTACTATTCGCATTTAAATTTAGAACTTAAAAAAGATTGAAAAATTATATTTACAAATTCTCATGTTTGCTGCTCATATAATTTTTATGTAGAATAATCTAGATATTAAATACATTTTAAATGTCTATTTAGAATCTTATATAGATTTTGGTAAATTGCAATAAATTTTTCGAAATACAATTATATTTTAAAATAAAATAAATTTAAAGTTTTAGAAAAGCATTCAATTAATCTTATTGAAGCACTAATTGAACCGCTAAATTTTTTCAATTTATCATAAGTACTACAACAGGTGTATTATATTTTACATTAGAGAAAAGTAAAAAGCAAAACGTCAACGTAATTAATTATGACAAAAATAAAGTTTTAAAAATAATATTAAGTCTGTTACGACGCTTGAAAAGGATTCGCAAAATAAATACTTCCTAAGTATTTTATTCCAATTAAAAATGTTATTTCCATAATGCGCTTATTTACTTGTTACTGCTTTCTTCTGAAATGACGGGTATGTTCTATATAATACGTAGCTCATTATTTACAAAATTAATTTTAAATTTAACCTTCTGGTAGACACGTTAAAAAAATTACACTGATGGGGGACCTCAGATATTTGGCAGTACATTATAACGTAAAAAGTAGTACATAAAAGTTGTATCATTTCGTTTTTAATAAACTATAAATATTAAGAGATCCAACTATTCGGTGCGTCCTCTTTTTAGCGGTATTAATTATTAAAAAAATATCCTTTCCCAACATTAACCCAAGGTAGACCGGTGGATCTTTCTTTTAATAATCTTAATTAAAAAAATATAGACAATTCCATTATACATAGAATTATGTATGACCTCCTAATAAGCGAATATT
Organism: Cantharis nigra; assembly: GCA_958510845.1. Taxonomy (NCBI): domain Eukaryota; kingdom Metazoa; phylum Arthropoda; class Insecta; order Coleoptera; family Cantharidae; genus Cantharis; species Cantharis nigra. The sequence continues at coordinate 18,178,136 of OY294028.1, forward strand.
CTGGAACTCGACTAATTTGCAATTCGATTGACGTGCAACTCGATTAGTTGGAAATTGATCTAGAATTCGCTTGATATGGAACTCCACTAATGTGCTATTCGTTAGAAGGAGGATGAAATGGTTGATAAAAAAAGTCTATCAATCAGAGTGTTTTTTTCAGTTGGTAAAAGGTTACCAAAAAATGACACAATGAAACCCAGGTATCAATCCAAAGTTGTTTCAACTTTGGAAACTCTTTTCCACTCTTGGTCGATCTTAAAAGTTATCTGCAAAAATATCACTCGGAATTAAATTTAATGATTGCATTAAAAATATAAACTACAGATTATAATAGAACCATAACAACTCTTTAGTTAAAATTTTTATGTTACTTGAAAGGATAATTTCGTCAACACAATATAGTCTATTTACAATTGGGTTTATAGTAATTCATCGGAAGGCTAGAAGAGTAGAAAATGTTATTACTACCTGATCTATTTACATCTATGAGCATGTCATTACATCGGGAGGTTGGAATTGTTATAGTATTTTCATTTCGTATCGCAAACATCAAACAACATTACAATGAGAAATTTAATGGGTAATTTAATAAAATACCATTACACCTGGTCAATTACTTTTGTATGGTAATTTGTTACCAAGTAAACAATTTAGACTGTTTAATGCACATCCGAAGCTTATATGAGCAATGTAGTCTTGGCCTGATAAATATCTATTTGTCATCATCGCATTATTTTTGAAAGAATATGTTGGCACAATAATGGTCATTATCAATCTCAGATCAGAAATGCAGGACTTTTACAATTTAATGTTGTATGACCAAGCTGACTAAGTCTCGATTTTGTTATCAATATCATTGTGGATTTGAACAGACTGGCTGATGTTGGTACATATAGGAAATCGGTATATTTGCTCTGTAACTGCTTGAATTTGCAATTATGTTTGTCAATTATGACAATGAAATATCAGCCTGTCGATTAGCATTGCTGAACATAATACTTTAACAAGATCTTAAATCTATAAATTTCCGTCATATAAAATTTAATAAAAACCGCAATTAGATGACAATCTTACAAAATTATTTCACTAACATAAAAAAGGATACAAAATAAACTTACTTGAGCTACTCGAAATTAACAGACTAGATAAAAGGATTTAGAGTGGTATAAAAAATAAAATTTTGTTAAACCTACAGTTGACTGTGTTTTATGAAACAACAATATAATGTTGTGGTATAGATAAACATGTTACGAAACAAACCACAGCTTGAAATTGTTGACAGCGTGGTAAAGTAATTCAATTTTATCGATCTTCTGTCAATTTTAAATTTTAATTTAAATTTTTAATTTTTTCAATCCTAATTAGTTGCACTTTTTGAACTTTCTGCATGCTAATTGATTTGTTTCTATTGTTTTATTCTATTTTTAACCATGAAAGCTTTAAAGTTTCAAATAAATTTAAGATTTTGATGCAGTAAATCTACAACAAATTATTTATTTTCTACCTTTGAGCTAACTTTTAAAAAGCTTTTAATAGAAAAACTTGTTTTTTACTTTCTTTCATATATTTGTAGTTTGTCGCCGCCGCTGCTTGAATTGATATTTTGTATAAGTATATGTATAGTAATTCTAAATTTTTGAAATATATTCGTAATTTTATATTTCCAATTAATAATAAATTTTTATAGTGCAAACTATAATAATTAATATTTATATAGTCAACACAGTATTGTTTTTAGTGAAAGTTTGCAGTATTGATTACCAACTATATTTGTTATACCTACAATCTTGTTCATACAACGCAGACATGTTTATGTTCAATAGTATTTAAATTTAGTTATTAATCTAGGATTGTAATTACTATCAGTAAATCAGTAGCCTGAGGGTAGTACCTGTAAAATTATATCTGACCCGAATACCCTCGTTGCATGCAGTTGAGACATGTCCCAATATAATTATTTATTTAAAAGTTGTTTTTACTCAATAATTCAAAATGTTGACAACATAAAAAATTCATAATGGTTTTATTAAATAAACTCGTTTACATTTTGCCAAGTTTGGGAGATACAATTTTGTAATTCTCTTTGTGATTATTTATTCTTCTTCTAGTAAAAAATGCTGTAAAAAATTATTTAATATTAAAGAAATCAATAACCATTTTTTTTAACTAAATTATAACTTTCCGGTTGAGTCGGCTTTTGGCTTTACATGAGAACGGGCAGCCGTTGCAAGTAGGAACGATTCGTCCTTCGGTCTCTTACCCAACACCGGAGGCCTTTAAGTCTTTCGAGGATAATACAAATTCATTTCTAATATAAAATTGTTATAAAGTGGAACCAATTGCTTTTTTTATTAGAGGATAAATTATTAGAGAGTGAGTTCGTAAACACTTGCAATTTTTTATCCATCATAATATTTTATTTTAGAGAAGCAATTATAATAAATCCCAATAAAGATTAAAATATAATATTATATTATTATTATGTAGATAATGAAACATTCTTTTTTACCAAATTCAATAATTTAGTAAATTTTCAAGCAAAAATGAGGTTATACTCAAGTAAATAAGCCCAATGTTTTCTTTTAATGCCATCGTGAAAAGGGTTGTTAAAACACCCCTGGCATATTTTAATTGACCCTTATACTTACTTGAATATTCTTCGCTGTACAGTAAAATTTCAGAGAAGATACTAAAAAAGGATTGTGTAATCTGAAATAGAATTGTAAATTAAAGTAAAAGTAAATAGATGAGTGTTTTAATTATTAATAAATCTTTTTTGTGAGTTTTGTAAATAATACCAAAATCCATTTTTGTCTCCGGATTCGTTATTTCCTTTTTATTATGATTGATTGCCTTTAAATAAAAGCTTCTTGAGTTTTAATACCGTGTGTGGAACTTTGCTAAGCCTATTAGTGGTCAGCGTGTTTAATAATAACATTTTGTTAACAGAGCTTTTAAGATTAATTATTGATACTATGTAGTATTGTCGTGTAATTCGATAGCTCTACAATTAATATTATCTATCTATTAATATTAATAATATTGTAATAATATTATTATAATAATACTTGCAAACAGTTTTATATTAATTTTTGAAATCTAATCTCCAAGTTTTAACAATGTAAATAAGAGATTAACTTATTATATTATCGTTAGTAATACTCTGGTTTATTAAACATTTTTAAGCTTTACTTTTATTATTAACTATATTTATAATAAACAGTGGTTAGAAGTTTTATTATTTAAGTATTAAATTTAAAAAGGAAATTAAAAATTTACTCTTATAGCATAAAGTTTGTATACACCTTTTGATTCTTAATATCGTTGATACATAATATGCTTTCCAAATTTTTCTCATGCTCTGCAATCATGTAAGTGATACGAGCTTTCTTTTATAATATTTGTTAGTAGATATAATATCTTCTATGATGCTCAAACATTTTAATATCGAAAATATTAATTAGAATTTAATATTTAACTTTTTTTGAAATATTGTTAATAATAACAATTTTTCTATTAAAATGATCAATATGTGGTGTTAATAATATCAGTCGAATTTACAGTTATGTATTATTCATAAGTTGTTTACTATTCTATTATAACACACGATATATAAGCCGTTCCGTAAGCAACTAATACTAATACCACTATGAAATTATGATTGATTGTTTAGTCCACAATATAAGGAAATAGATCCATTAAATTTCAGCTAGAACATGAAAGCGTGCATCAAGTTTGTTTGAATACACAAGCATCTTAATTTAATACAAATTCAATACGTTATAGTCTCTTCCGATATTTGTGATCATTTATTATCCTAATTGCAAGTAAACCGATCTAAATTAAATTAAATGAAAAGCACATCAACGATAAAGGTCAAATAATGTGTAGAAGTTTTCTTTATAAAAGCTTTCATAAATCACTAGAAAGTAAAATTGTTCGACTAAGCAATAAAACAATTAGAAGTTACTTATCTCTTTACCATTTAACTTGGCGATCTAAGGGTGAATTATTTTTTTATGTTTACAAAAAAGTTTTCGTCTTGTGACTTATGCAAAGGTTTTACATAAAGAATTTTTATTAAAAATTTTTAATACTGCAAGCTAAATTTACGAAAAATTTTATTTTGTACTTTTACTATTATGACCAGAACAATGTTTAAAATTGGAATTCAGTACTGTTCGATTTCTCAGTAACGTAATTCCAACTAATCTACAGCACGTTTACAAATTAAAATAGAAAACTAATAAAAGTGTAGATTTCTAATTTGCTTCAATTATCGCGCAGCAGCTCAATGATATTTTAATTAATTGAATTGTAACGGAATGCTAAAACGTTTTCCTTATTTTTTAAAAAGAAATTTCGTGCATATAAAACAAAAAGTAGAAAATTACGAAATCCAGCAACATTGTCATGGATTTTAATACAAATTTTTACTCAAACTTTCAAGCTAACTGCACAATATTAATAAATTATTTAAAAGTCACTTAGTTAAAGCTAACTTCTATTGATTTATTAATTATTCAAATAAAGCAATTAAAAGTATCAGTTTGTGTTCAAAGCAGACTTAAAACTAAACTGACACAAAGTGCATGCATACTATTATGAAATTAACTATTTTACCCAAGTGGCAGAAAGTTTCAGTCGCTTCATAATTACATTTAGTTAATTGTGCATTTTTCTTCAATATCAATATCAGGGAATTTATACCGCGAATTTTACCTTTTCTTATACGAGTATTCCATTGGAAAGACGACAATTTTTAAAGCATATTAAAAAAAATCTTTTGTTGGATTATCCATTACCTAGTTTTTAAAAAAAACGGCATTTAAAAATCGAAAATTTAATTAACCGTTAATAATTAATTTAATTTAATTTACTCATTTTAGAGTGGATCCGTGATTTGTCATGGTTGCGCCAGCCAAAACGGCCCGGAGCGCCCGAAGCGTAAGAAAAGTCGCAAGCAATATTGCATATACTGTAAATATCAAAGCTGTTAGTTCTTTGAAGATGGTCACAAAAAAATGAAATAAGCAAAGTTTAATCAGTTTTTAAATCTAAAAGAAAATTTTAAAGACTTAAATACATTTAAGAATAATTAATAGTAATCAAAGCTAAGAAATGATTAAAGAATCAAATTTAAAAAAGAAGCAATATATTACAGAAGTAACCGTTTTGTCCAGGAAAAACTCTTTTAAGGATTAAATATGACAAACCCATAAATTTTAGCGACCAAAGCGATACCTTCCAGCACGTAAAAACTTATTGAATTTAAATAAAAAGGACACAAGAGTTGTGGCGGTGTTAAAAATTTACTTACAGGTCATAATTTTCTCAACTCTTGACAGCTATAAAATATGCGTAAAGCAACGTATGCACCTACATATATAGTATACATATATATTATGAGCTGTGAATTGGATTCTATGCCTTAATATTATGTAACTTCAGACATATTATATTCTGTTGGGACTGACAAACCAGCATATTGAAATATGGTTCACAAATAATAAGGATATGCGTGTGAAACTAAATGGAAGTCCTTACATAAATTGGTCGATTCCAAATCCTTCTAGGTAGTAGGGGCACAGCTAGTCAACCCGGCCTAATTATAAATCTTCTCCATTAATTACAATGCTATTCAAAGCCGTTTAATCAGTTTGTTTATTTTCATCAATCAACATCGATTTAAATCGAATCATCATCAATACCATACATTTTTTATTTCTAAATTTGTTCCACAATGTTAAGTTAATGTAATTTTAATAATTCCTATGGTTATTTAAAAATATTGTAAATAAAAGCTCTATCCAAACTAGTTTGTTTTAAAATCAATGCAATTTATTTGAATATTAATTGTTTAATACAATTTTGTAGTCCAGGTTAGTTACAAAATGTGTGCACCGAATCTTATGTGATATTTTTCCAAAAATATTATCTATTTACTTATTGTATTTATGTTATTATTCAGTCTTCACAAAATTTCTTTACATTAGGTATCCGATAATACTAGGCAGTGGTATTCTATAATTTTATCGTAATTATAATCAAGGGTTCGCGCACGTAGGAATTTCAATGTTAAATTCTTAATGTTTAATTATTATTTGTTCTCTTAATTATTTTCGAGATAAAGTGAAAAGGATTTTGTCGTCCATTGCAACATCAAAGTCGAATGAGTTTAAGTTTTATATTGGTATCTTTATCATATTTCTAGAATTTGTTCCCTTGTAATCTAATCCAACTACTAAATATCTTTCAGTTCAAAAACCATATCTTCTAATTGCGAAAAAATGTTGTTAAAATAAATCATATAAAAATTGAAAAAAAAAAGAAATTTATTTTGAATTTTTCTGTCAGATTCCCAATTTACAGTATAATTTGTTAATACAGTAATAATCTTGCAAAAGACATTTTAATATGTTCCAAGTAGAAGTAAGATGTTTATCATTAATATAATTAATTACTTTTGTATCAACCTCATGTGTTATTAACGTTTCAACGTTACGATGAATGATCAAGATAATGTCATTTTTTATTTATATTTTGCGACATTTTCAATTCTTCCTGTTCGACATTTTTTGCCACTAATTTTCCATTTTATTAATTTTGAAATTGTTTTATTCATTTTTTAATCGTTGTTTTTGATTTCATAATAATATTGTTTATTATTTTTATTTTGTGATTTCTAATATTAATTAGTTTTTCCGACTTTTTGGCACGATTGTGGTTATAAAATAGGAAATTTTTAAGTTGAATATTGGAACATTAGAAACTTAATATATCTCATCAATCATAAAGAAGTGCAACATTTTCTATCTACATTTGCCAAGTTTAATTTTTAAATCTAAATTTTAACTTGAACACTACAGTTATGCATTTTTTTAAATTTTCTAACATGCACTCTAACATAAATTAAAAGTATATCAAAATTTAAGTTTGATGTCTGGTCGTCACTGGAAACCAAGTTTTTGAAGGTAAAAAGTTTAAACGCTTCATAACTTTGAACTTTATAGGTGCCTGGTAATGGCTGTTTTTACAGTCTAAACTTCAATACATTTATTCATCACTTGGCAGAGTACTAGATACTAAATTTTGTTTTCAAATTTAATTAATTAAGACCTTTTTGCGACAATTTCCATAAATTATTATTTTGGCGGCTGTAGAACTGTTTTATTTTTCAGTCAGAAAAGTTTCACTTTTATAGTTGTTATTAACACTGCACAGTGGCGTAATAAAAAACTTCACTTTAGTGGAGAAGAGGGATTTATATTAAAAAACCTTTAAATTTTTATTTAGAGCTCGAATAGATCGAGCCTTATTACTTAATTTTTTTATCTAGAAAATTGGTACTCTACAATAAGTAAATAATGATGAAAATGTATCTAGTAATTTTAAATTCACTAAAATAATATATTTGATACATGAGTTTAGCTTAATTACTTCCCCATAGTGGTGTAATAAATTTAATTACGGTAATTTGCTTATACGTCTACAACATACGACATATTATTATAAATCATCAAGTTTCTAATCTTTACTCTAACATTTTCGTCCGCATGATTTCAACTGACTTGAAAATCTAAGCTGTATAACTTCGAACTTTGAGTTTGTTGCGGATAACTATAATATAGCTAGGTATTTATTTAACTAGTTAGACAATATTTACTATAATATTTAAAGAATGTTAATTTCTTTAAGACAAGTGAACGTAGGGAATATAAGATTTTATCTAATTCTGACAAGAATACTCAAGAAAATTCTAAAATATGATCTTTTAATTTTTTTTGGCAATCTGACGGTGTGACATTCCCAACTCCTGGTAGAAAGTAATTTTACCATTTTCAAATTCCATAAGTAATTTTCCTCTCGGCATTTTAAAATAATTCTCTAAATAAAATTTTAAATTTACGAAATACCTAAATAAATAAATCTGGACAGACTTTCAAGCAATTTTAACAATGTTCACGGAATGTAAGACAATTGGAAAATAAGTGAACTTTTGTTAATTTCACTTCATTTATTGCCCTCTGCGGGTAATTGAAGCTGTAAATAACGGGGTAAAAAAATTCAAAACATGAGATTATGGGTAGTTTTTGAACCTTAATACCTAGCAGCTGAGTGAAAGTACGCAGGGTTGCAACAATTATATTTTAGAATTTACATACATAAAAATGTGCGTGAACTAATGGTAATTTTATTTATTGTAGGAGCACGAATTACAAAAGTAATTTTTTAGTGCAACTCCTAAAACTTTTAAAACTTTAAACAATTTTATTTTATTATAATCAATAATAATTAAAATAAACCCAGCTGTACTTGAAATTATTTTACATGTCTGGTTGCGTAATGTAATTTCATTACATAACTAGTTGAGTAATGAAATATATTTCGCAACGGGCTACGAAATGTGCAACGTTGTCTAACGTAAAAAGTCATAATAAAGTGATATTAGTTTATAATAATAATTAGGTAAAATATAATATTGGCTACCTGGTTAGATATCTATTAGAGAAAGCATAGAAATTACACATCTACCTTAAAGAATATTTTAACAATTTTTATTCAAAAATAACAATCGTTGATAAAAGGAATAGTATCTATTATAGTAGCATCAGGTGTATCTTGATTGTTGTTTCTCAACATTACATTTTTGCTTTGCCGTTGTTTTTACAGCATCCACCACAACGGCTGTAGTAATATCTGTTTATAATCTTTAATAGCGCGTACTTTTTATTTCAGAATCTTTTGTTAGAATAAGAGATTATCAAACAATCCATGTAGTATTTCAGACATTAGTATTTGTTAAAATTAATCAATTGCAAACGAAATAAAAATAATATTTGAAATTTATTAATTTTATCGTTAATGTATTAGAAATGTTTCATATAATATGGGTAAGTAATAAATTTAATTATCGTAGTCATGTTGAAACGGTAATTATTCTAAAATACACTAAGTACACTACCCTAATTAGTATTAATTGAATATAACGCTAGATAAATGAATTAATTAAACAATTTTAGTTTTGATAAAACGAAGCGAATCAATACAATACGAAAATTAACAAAGTTGGTAAGTTGATACAATAACAGAATTGTTATCAAAATATAACAAAATGCTTTATTTAATTTACTGACAACTTATGATTCGACACTTCAGAAAAAATTTCCGACAAAAATAACATACTCGACAATACATTCGTTTTAAATTCAATTAAGACCTCAAAAATAAAGCATGCTTAAATATACGTCATCTGACGAATTTGCAATCATCGTGTTTTTAAAATTGCGGTAAATAAAGTTTTAATTTTAATTTATATGTATTATTTTCGGTGTCAAAAATGTTAAATATCCGCAATCCAGGAGTTATCGTTATTTTAATTTTGAAAGCACCTTAATCCTATTACATATTCATATTGTAATTAAACATTTTGAAGTTATAAAAAGTTTTAAATTCAACAGTTAAAAATGCAGGCAAAAGAAATAAATAGGCACTTAAAAATTTTAAACTTTTCGAAAAATAATGCGATATATTGCAAACTCAAAATAATACAATTAACTTACAAATTTCGAAATAGTAATAACTTTTGTTACTAATTTTATAATACATTTTTGAAATTTTAATTAGCAGTTAAGACAATTACAGGATTAATTTTAAATTGAGTTAATAATTAATTTGGTAATTATAAGCCTTGAGAATGACTGGAAGATTATCTTAAATTATCTTACGTGCGTATAAGTAGACAAAAAAATCCTTAATTAATTTTTGCATAGTAAAAACGAATTCATAAATAATTGAGATACCAACCTCAGCTGTAGCAAATTAAATAACATAAATTAAAATCACATGGTGCGTACGATTCATAGTATTATATTGCCGAAATACTAAATTGCAATAAATATAGTTCAAATACTCGAAATAAAAATAACTTGTGATTTTGAACTTGACACTTAATGAAACGATATAATAATAACACGCCGCGCCGTGATCGAAATCGGAAGGAACGTAAGGAACCTCCTGGTGTTATACCCGGACTGCCTGGGATATCCAGCACCGCGACGCTTTGCAGAGACGCTCTGCTTTCGCGCATGCACTAATTCGAGAGTAGATCTGGTTTACATTTTAAAGTTTTGGTATATGCATCCATATTTTGTTAGCTAATAAAACTAGATTAACCCACCAGGTCTTTCGAATTTATTTTATTATTTTTTTTGTTACCACTTCAACACTAGGTACCCATTCAAGTCGCGCATCGCAAAATTTATTTAACTCAATTTAATATAAGAAATCGTTCAAATTTTCAAGTAGATGTCAGCTCAATTATGGGCAATCATATCCAATAGTTATCGGGCAGATGAGATCGATTCTAGTTCAAGATTTGAAAAATATAATTTTAATCTTCTTTTTATTTATTTGTATTAGGTTAACCAGGAGTGCAAATACAGAAGGTATACAACGTTATGCATATTTATCTAAAAAAAATGTTTTGAATTGCAAAAAGTTTGTTGAAAATATTGCTAGTTTATACTTTAAAATTTGTTTTTGATTTTAATGTAATAAATTATTTCTTATATTTTAACATTTTTAAATAGAAAATCATAGAAGAGCTTATCTATAAGTACACATTAACATGATTTTCAATATTTATATAATATTAGCAAATGGCGTGTCGATTTACTTTTTATTATGATATTATAATTTTCTATCGTTTACATGACAAACAATTTGATTCTAATAATTTAAAAGTTTGTTAAATATCTTTAAAATTTATTTACACTGTTGATAAAATTTTATGTATATTTATACCATAGAAATTAAATTCAAACTTATCTGAATGAAATTTTGTAGAATTTTTTTTTTAACAACTTTGCTTTAAAACATAACAATAATATGATTTCAATAATTTAACAAGTATTATGATTTGTACTTCTTCGCAACAATAAAAGATTTACTTCAACTTCAAAAAAACAATTTTCAAAATTTCATTTTATACTTCAATTCAAAAAATTAATTACAAACTTAGACAGGTGACAATATACAATTCTTCGTATGAAACATGTTGTGTTAATTAAAAATTTAAAAATAAAAGATAATTAATCTTTTATTACTTTGCGAAGTGGTATTACTTTACTATGTTAATTATTAAAATAACTTCGCTTGACGCAAACAATTTAAAATTAATTATTATTTCAACGATATGAAATGGAAATTTAAGTCAGTAATAAGCAAGTAACAGTAAGTGTAATTTGAAAATCAAATAAAATTTGAAATTACATTATATAATTTTACATTGACATTTTCAAACGTCAAAGTGGACTTTTATCCACTAGTGAGCAAAAAATCACTTTCGCTCACTAGTGGATAAAAGTCCACTTTGACGTTTGAAAATGCTAATGTAAAAGTTATTTTACTTGCAGGTATTGGATAAATTTATTTTTAATAAGTAATGTAAACGATTTTTAATTTATTTTTTCTTACTTAAACTATTGATAACATTCTTTTGACAACTTAATAGCATATATCGGCGTTTCTCATCCTTTCAGTATTTGTAATCGTATTTTCAACATAATTTTAATCTCGCCCCTCTCTCATAAAGTATTTTTTTGAAATTTTGTGTATTTTATTTTTTATTATGGCAGAATGTTTATTATTTTGGTGTTCTTTCAAGGAAATGAATTAATTTTTCTTTTTTTCAATTTGTTCACGTCCCCATTTAGTGTTATCACAGCGCCCGATAAAGTTGAAAAACTCCGCTATAAATGAAGTAAAGGTTTATTCGAATAAAAAGTTTTTTAAATTCACTCTCAAATTATTAATTAATACTTTTGTTGAAAAATATCAATCTTTTCATTATTTTAAAATGCAACTACATTTTATGTATTTTAGCTCTTTCATTGAAAGTATTAATTTGTCGCCATACTCGTGGGAAAATTTTAAGAACTACACTAGAAAGTATTTAGATGCTTTGTGATCTGCTGAATAATTATTACCATCTTTAAAATAAATTATATTTGTATTAAAACTAATCCTGAAACTATGTATTCGTAACTTATAATATATGTACAACTAATAGGAATAAGAATACCTAATCATTATTTTAAGATATAATTTTAATAAAGATCCAACATTAATTCAAATTTTGTTGATCAGCTGACTACATAATTGCCAAAATTTGCAGAATAGTTTTTAAAATGGTCGCGTGACTACGACTATGATGTTAATAATAAATTATTACTCTCAATGATAGTCAAAATGGAATAGAATTTTTATTTTCAAATGATATCAAAATTGATTTAACATTTTTTTAACTTAAGCATATTAGTAAATAATGTGATACAGTTTTTTAAAATTATATACATTTTACACATGTTTCTACACATACATTAGAATTAATTTTTAATTTATTATAATAATATTATATTAAAATAAGTAACGCTTACAATATGATCCTTAAGTGCATCGACTACTAAGCGGAGATCCATGATGCTTCGAGCCTGAGTGGATCAAGAACTTTATTCTAACTCTCATACCTTGGCGGGTAATGGCAAACTAGCGAGGTAATCTACCTTCAAAAGCCTTCATAAAATGAAGTGATTAGCCAAAACCCACCCTGAGTTGTAGCGCTACTGTGTAATTAAAAAGACCACATAATTTTTTTAATAGTTTAAACAGTACCTACCTAATAAAAATCTGATGTGGATACCACATAATTTCCTTGTAATTTTTATAATGATTGTACAAGAATCTCGTTAATCTATTTGTGCGCGTCATGAATTACGGATTTTGGCACGGATAATCGCAACCAAAAATAGGAGGTGCACAACTAGATGCTATAAGTGTCTCAAATCCAAAATTTCAACTTTCTATTTGAGTTATGCGACATATATACATACAGACGTCATAACGAAAATAGTCAAAATGGATTCAGGGAAGGTCAAAACGGATATTTCCGTCAAAATCTGGAAACCGAAAATAATCGGGATTACAATACTTCCTTGTTTTACAAGGAAGTTAAACATAATAATTATGCATAAATTATTTATAGAATTAAATTGTTTGATATTGAAACAATAGAAAATTAAAATGTTGTGTTAACAGTGGAACTGCACGCCATAGTATAGTTTACACCTATATAATTTTAGAATATAACAGATATTTTCTAAAATGACATTAATTATAAAAATTCTTAAACTAATAATTATCTTAGTTGGATTTAATGACAGTGTTTAACTTGAATTTCAATTAATTATATTATGTCAAAATCAAAAAATGTAATGTCAATTTTGTCTTCATTTAATTCAAATATCTGTTAATCCTAACATTAAAATATTAATTACAAATTAAAATGAGTAGAGTTCTTAAAATTATTTAAGCAACAATAAAAGAATTTTTATTAGAAAATTAACCTTACCCTAACCCAAATTGGGTTAAAATTAAAAACACCGCACTTTTTTTAAAATCGGCTTTCTGGTTAACATCAACTCTCTGTGAAATTTACAATAAATTGGTCTTATATTTACACAAATCTTATCAATTGATAAAATGTTACAGTAAAAAGTCAGTTTTAAGAATATGAATTGAATTGCTCAAGATGAGTCAAGGACTCATCTTTTGCTGGTTCTAGTGGCTATCAACTGTCGTAGTTCAAAGAAAAATACATTTTTTTTTAAATTAAATTTCTAAGTCAGGTTTTCTTTTTCCTATAAGTTAAATATTTTAATTCAAAATTGAAAAAACTACTGGCAAGGGGTGAAAGAGTTATTCGATAATATCAATTTAAATTATAAACAAAAAATCTACGGTCGTTTATTATTTAAAAATCAGAGGTACGTTATAGGCTGGAAGGTATTATAATGTAAAATCTGACAAGAAGTGTGATCCGATAATAAGTATACTACGAAAAATTTCTGACAAGTTGACAAACAATGGCGGAACAGCCACTAAAATAAATTAAATTATCAATTCAAATAATTCAGTTTAATTACTGTACTTGAAATTCTATTTAGTTAAAATAGAAAAAGTAAATTTGCTAAAAATAAGAAAAAAGGTGTAATACTTTTTTCTAACCAACACCAGATTAAGAAACTGCACAATCTAGGTTTACAATTTGTACAATTTGAAATGCACCACATTCTGTAGATTTGCTGAAAACAATTTTTTTTCACTGCAAGTTTTATTATAATTCGACTATTTTTACCATAGATTATAATTAAGTGGATTCAGCATGAAAAGTGAATAGTGTCTCTACAGCAGAAAAATAAAGGAAAACCTGTACATATTTTTAGGTATATAATTCAACCACAGCTGTAAATTGAATTTGAATATCGATCTAACAATAAGTGTACCTATATCTTTTACAGTTAAGTATGATCTGAAACAAACGAAAACATTTTTTACAAATTAAAATTATGAACAAAAATAGATATATTTTAATTTTAATTTTTATTATATTATTTATGTTTTCAATAATATATCATCTAAAAGCCTTAACTAAATATGTATCGCTGCGGCAGGAAGACCTTATTGAAATATAATAAAAATAAAAAATTAATTAAGTATATTTATTTTTAATCATAATTTTTAGTTATGTTTTAGTTATAAAATTTGTTTTCGTACATATGTATAATATACCAAATCTGTTTTCCAACGTTTCAAATCAAACTGTAAACTTTTAGCTCAGCCTTTTTGTGTACATAAACACGTAGGTATGTAGATTTAAGAGTTATTTCTATTTTGTTGTGTATTTTTGTATATCGGGAGATATTAATTTCTTAAATTTATTTATTTATTTTTTTGTTTAATTTCGAAATTGGTGCCAACTAGCGATAGAAAACTTTGACTTTAGTCGAATGTTTAAATTAAAGTTTACTATAAAATTTGTAATATAGCTGAAATTAAAAAGTAATTTTGAAGCAAAATATTTGTAATAAAATTTTTTTGTTTAATTTGTTTAAAAAATCAAACAGTTCAATATATTAAGAAATATTTAAAAATTTTGAAGAAGATTAAGTAAATAAGCAGCCAGGAACTGGTGTTTTTTTTGAAATATATACAGTTAAAAGAATAGATTATTACAAAAGAAGTACGATATGGAATATAAATTACTATTAGTGCATCGAATTTGATTGGATAATTGTAAGAATTTTTTATATAATTAATTTAAAATTAGTAAATCAAATTTTATGAATAATTATTTATTTTAAATCTGTAGAAAAATTTGATGCAGATAAAATACATTTCAATATTTACATAAATCTGGTCACTTGACGGAACATCAAAGTCAAAAAAGATTAAAAATTGAATTATTAGTAAGTTTATGGTACTTAGTTATTGAAAACAGGAATCTAAAAATTCTAATTAGAATGATTACCCGTTTGCCAATTTTAATTAGGGGTTATTAAGAATAAATTTAAATAAAACTGAATTTATGAAAGTTGATGTAAATGTATAGCATTAAAAGGTAAAATTTGAATTTTTAGAGGAAAATTAGTAGATAGATTAAATAAAACATTATTTTTGGGAAAACTGTATAGGTTTACGTAAAATTAAATTTAAAAATGAAATTTTGAAAAATGTTTTTTTGAAGTTGAAGTAATGATTGTTAAAAATAGCTTTCAGTCGAAAGCAGTCTTTAGGTATAGGTACTGTAATAATGAATTGCGATACTGAGCTAATTCGCTTGGCAAGAAAAGTTGTTAATCTTTCCATCCCAATAGAGCAATATACTTATGAATCAATATAACATTTCCTAGTTTTTTTACTTGTTCAGATATTGTTCTTCATTTTTTAATTAAGTTTTGCTAATTTCCTTGCTAGCTCAAGAAATAACTTGATCATAAAATTTAATAAAAGTTACGACAACATTCTTAGTTTTATTGTTATTTTAAGAAATTTATTTATAATTATCACTTCTGTTCTTACCATTTCTTTAATTTTTAAATAAAGTTTTACACTAGAGTTGGCAATATTTATAATTCTGTATATTGTAATATGTTATGCAAAAATTTAAACACAAACCAGAAATCTATTGGGATTTATTCAGTTTGAAACTTTAAAAACGCTCTACTGAACAATTTAGTATTTGTGACATTTGTCGTTTCACCCATGACTCTTCATTTGCACGCTGCAAATATTACCTGAGTAAGTTACTTGACAACTTTTAAAGTAATCTAAAAGTGAAAGAATGGCAGTGTCAATTAAAGACAATTATTTTCCAAACATGAACGTAGCAATATTTTGCATAAATAATAGTAAGTATAATAATATAATAAAAAAAATATATAGGTACTAGGTATTTATAATATAAAAAATAATAATAGCAATATAAATACAATTGTAATAATAAAAAACATTCTGTTATATCTAAAATTCCCTTGTTGGCACTAAATTATTTAACAACATTTTTTTTTACAAAAATGAATGTCCCCATCAATGTATTGAAGTATTTTTTAATATGAAAGCGATAGAATTTCGAAATTTTTAAAAGGCATATTCGACGCAGCAAAAATACTTGCGCTTTACTAAAAATGTCAATTTGATGCATTTTTGAAATGCTAAACCTACTTTAATATTTAAAATCGATAAGAACATAATACACACTTCATTGAACTTTAATATTTAAACATAAAATTTTATTGACCGTCATTGTCTTTAACCTTTTTATCGGTATCACTTGGTAAAACTAGTAGTTTTTATTATTTTCGTTAATAAGCATTAGAATAATTGCAAAAGCAATTTCTTCCTTACAAATAAAAAAATATAAATACATATAATATTCCAAATATTAACTCCCGACTTGATTTAAATAATAAAGTTTTTAAAATTTGACAAAAACTACGTTTTATACTATTATTTATTTAATTTTATGTTATTACGCTGCAATAATTTAAGAAAATAACACTGCAGGTACTAGATTATTGTCTAATTCCAAAAATAATACGTTGTATCTGCCTAACCAACTTTTTCTGTACGTATTAAAAGGAGGATGTGTGAATAAGATATTTGATGACAGCTTGTCAGGGAGTGACAGAAAAATTTCATCAGTAAATGTTACGTTATACACATTTTCTTGTTATGTTTGCGCATTTGTGCGAAAAAATATGTAGACCAATTTTATTATTTTTGATTAAGTACATTTTATACCATATACAGCGTGATAATTATAAATAATTAAAACAAAAATGCAGAAGTACGAGAATTAATATTCCAAGTACGGTTTTCTAAAGTTTTAGATTTAAATAGTATTTAGAAAGTAGCCAGTAACTTCAAAACTTCAACCAAAGCTTAGCGAATAGCAGTTCGGTTTAATATTTGAATTACTGAGATAGCCAATATATCAGATCTAGGTTACCAAAATAGCCGACTGATATATTATGTATGTAGAAGAGGAGGTTTTTAACCGTCAGATTGTCTTTTCTCTCTGATCTCTTTAAAAACAGTATTTCAAATTTTTTGTTGACAATATGAAATTACAGCATACCAAAGTAAAATTGAAATTTTACTAAAAGTAAAACCATTATTGTAAAATATTTTATCCTCTACCTAAAAGATTTGTATAGGTTTTTCCCTGTTTCGCTTGCTTTTTAAAATATTAAAAGAAAACATAAAAAGTTCATTTTTCTTACGCAATCATTGTTAATAACTTTTTATGCAATGAGTATGGTTCAATAAAATAATTCCATTTTTTATTATGAGGACTTGTAAGAAATAATAGTAAATAATTAATTATTGTAAAAAATAACGATGTAAGTAAAGATGACATACTTAGATACTTATATTTTACCATATGTACATTATATTATCGATATCTTGAAACGTATAAGCTTCTCTATTTCTGCCTATGACGAAGTTACTTTTCGAATTTAACAATTTGCTTCGATTACAAATTTATATATACAAAATAGAAAAATCTTACTATGTTGTTTTATTAAAAAATAGTGCTTTAGCTCCAAATAAGACAAATTTCTTTAGAAAACAAAAATATAATTATTAAGTTTAATTAATTTAAAAAAAAAAAAATGCGTTCACCTTATTGGCAAATGAACAACAATGAGATTTCCTCTGATTTTCAGTAAAATACAATTAATCAAAAATTGTTTCTTACTGAAAATTAAAAAAAGGAAGAAAAGCATCTGATTTACGTACGCACTTATGTAAGGTTTATTACAATACGCATAATATACTATTTTAATTGGTCGAAGTTTGTCAAACTTTTGTCAAAGAGTTGTGGTGTCTATTATGGTCATATCTAGGAATATCCCACTAAACAGAACTTTGAACTATAAGCAATAAGTCAGCCAGCATCGGCCGAAAACATATTAAAATTTCTTATTTAAAAATTCACCAAAAGTTGAATTATAAGCAAAATTTTTTATCACGGATAAGAATTTTTATTACCACTTAAACTGTACTACAACTCTGGTTAATGATTAGATTTGCGGTAGAATTCTAAATGATTGAGCATCCGCAGACTCGGTCTCTCGCGAATTTTCTTTATAATATGTAACTTGGAGAAAGTTTTAAGGTGATTGATTTCTTGATGGTAGTACGTGCATTTTCTATGAGAGTGAATGACAATCAATATATCAAACCCACTTTAAAATCTTAAAAAGTGTCGAGTGTATTCCATTTCAATAAATTGTCAACAGGCAAAAATTGTATTTGCTTATATAAATACAAATTTTTTTTACTAACAAAAGAAAATAGAGTGTTGTTTCACTAGGAAAGAAGTCACATTTTACCTTCATTACCGAGTACGATTGCTTATTATTATAGAATGTTTGATTTGTCAAATTAACGAATGAATTAGTTATTAATTGTAAATACAAAGTATCTAGATAAATTCAACAACAGATTAGGTAGATATTATATTTCGCATTATTGAACAAACGCTTACTAATGAACCTTAATAGCAAGTTTTAACAGATTGTTCGCCAGATTATCTAACAAAGCTTGCTTACATCATAATGAAACAAAAAAGTGGCATGCCATTTCTTGCAAAGCAGATTCTAATTGCTGTTATAATAATAATCTCTTTTTTATAATTACTAATTCGATTGATTGCTTCTGTTATGGGATACTGAAAAATACTGAAAAATTTAATAGTTTAGCTTAGCATGAGTCCAAACTAAGGCAATGACAACTTTGGAGCAGAGGTAAACACAGGATGATGCTAGGATGTAAGATGTTCACCAAAAGTATCAGGTGTTTCCTACATTCACTTTATAGTAAGCTGAAAAAACAAGTTTTTCTGCTTATATAATATCCTAGGCTTTTGTGTCTCCACAATTTGCACGTAAAAGGATTTGCTAAAAGAAATCAAGAGAAAAGAAAGATGTAGAAGGACCCCTAACAAGGTGGTAACTTCAGTCAGAACAGGCCAACAGCTAATCTTATAAAGTATGATATGATAATGTATGGTGCTCATGATATCAGCACTTGCATTTTTTGTATATATTTGCAAATTATACGATTTCCGCATAACTTGTACCATTACCAAATTGGTTTGAAAATTATTATCAATGGTAGATGTAGTTCGATGTATCCTCTAGAGACATGGAATCTGGAACTATTATCATAGTCAGGTCAGTACTTATAGTTATTCGCTTGCAAATCTGGTGCTAATTTTAATTTATTGTCAGGAAACCAACAACCAATCGCCGACAATTTGACGATTTACAATTGAAGTTAAAGTGAAGAAAACACAGAGATAAAGATTTTGTAAGCTTAGTTGCAGATAATTCTCCTGCAAAGAAAAAACAAAATATATCTTGACACACCTAAGAATATTACAATTTTTGATTTTGAAAATCAGAAAATTTTGGATTACATTTGTAACTTGGCTCATAATTTTGAAATGTTAAATGCTATTAGTTTCTTGTTTGGCATAATAAATGATTAAGGGCCAATCCCACCAGACAAAAAATATCGAGTTTTTGACAAAACTTAGATTAAAATAACAAAGTTAGCTCACAAAAAACTCAAAAAAACTCGATTTTTGTTGTCTGGTGGGATTGGCCCTAAATAGTAAAATGTTTGTTTTTATTATATTTTCCGTTCGTTTATTATTCAACCATTCATCAGTAGTGTGTTTATAACTTATGTAAATAAGAATATTGGTTATCAAACAGTTTAACAGATTAAATCCATCTATGTTGTATTCTATACAAGATAGACAATTAAAACTGTTTACATTTAAATGCTTGACATTATTTACCTGCTGTGTACCGGTGTACATGTCGTCGCATCGCGGCGACTCGATCCCTGCAAATAGTAGCCGACTCCAATAACAATCAGCTTTGTTGCCACTGAAAAGGTACAGCAAAATTCCTAGACAAAATATAAATAAATAAACATAACAATATTAATTGTTATATGGGCACACGATTAATACACAAAACTACTTTCAAAGCTTTCATTCAAGTTCAAATTTAAAATAAATAGGATTTTATAAATCAGTCGCTTAAATGCAAAACCCGACAAGTCCAGTAAAATATAAAACTAGATAAAGCAGAAAAACTCTTAATATCTTTATCTAACCGAATTAATTAAGCAACGATTTTTTTTAGCAAAGTTTACTACCCATATAGATCAAAATATAAAAATCAATTGATAAAATCTGGAGTAGTCAGAAGCATTTAAGAATTAATTATTAGAATAGAATTAATTTCATTTCTGAAAAAGTTGTAATATGTCGGCTTTTGCATCTAAGCGACTGAAATGTAAGCTGCTTTTGATTAGGAAAATTACAGACGGTTATATATTTACCCTAAGATTTATACTGTTATAGTTGATAAAATATGTTATTATAATTATCTACCGATTACATATTAAATTATATTACCCGTATATGTACCTACGTATAATAACAACTATTTATTAATTAATTAAGTGCTTTTTATAGCTATGCAGGCGCGGATACAGGGGGGGGGGGGTCAATAGATGCAATTACCCCCCTGACTCACTACAAAAGTTCTATATTTTAACCACTTACTACAAAATATCAATCTATGCACCCTTACTAGCCTTTGTTCTGACAGAGCAGCGAGAAAGATTCTCAGTTGGAACCTTGGACGTCTTTCAGCTATCAGTTTCCATTTCAAAAAATATTGTTAAAAATGATAAAAAATAAAGTGCTGCTCTAGATTTTTTTAGATAGTTGCAATAAGGATGCATTTCCTATATTATGTGAATTTCAATTAGTTCTTGTAATGCTTCAAGTAACAAATCCATCCGATGAGGGATCGTTTTCGTCACTGCGGGCGGTGCGGCGCGGCGTCTTAACACAAATAAGAGCCACCATATCCATATGAATATTCTTATTGACATCGAAAAAATAATTACCAGATATGCGAAAACCGGCCATAGGAAGAGATTGGAGTTTAATATTTAAATTAATATTTTATTCTCTATATCTAATATCTATATGTGTTTTTATTTTATATTCATTTAAAGCAGATAAATAGAACGTCACTCAAATGCAAGTATTATACATATTATGTAGATAACAAACTAAAGGTTTATCAAATTTTTTGTTTAGGATGAATTTTCTGGAAGATAAAAGGTAAAATCACACAAAAATTGCCTCCCCCCCCCGCTGAACAAAAGCCTGTATCCGCGCCTGCACCTATGGTCAGCACAACAACTGAAATGGAATTGGAACCCACGACTGCTATTGGTAGTCACTTACGATTTCTACAATATCACTCAAGAAATTTTTAATACATATAACACCATATAAGATAGTAAAAATTAATTTTAATGTTAAAAAAATAGATATTTATTATTTAAAATAGATGAGACAATTCAATCTGAAAAACTATGTGCGATATATTATATTATATTATAGTAAAGGTTAGTGCTAGTTCAATAGAAAGGGAAGCGATAAAAAATGTATAAATTACAATTAAATTACTACAACATAAAGATACAGAATAATAAATCTGGTCAAAGTTTTAGTAAGTTTTATCAAAACGACAGTGTGAAACGGAAAAATCGCCAGAAGTTGTAAATTGCTGAATCATTAAATGTAGTTTATTTCTTTTGCTGATATCGATATATATTTTTTATCATTAAAATATAATCAATGTAACTTGTTTAATCTTGTTTATTTAGTTTATTAATTTGAAAATTAATAATTAAGTTTTTATTTAAGTAAAATTTTAATTTTCAGTAATATTAATAAATAGGTAAAAATGCAGGATCATGCAAGGATCTGCGCAAAAAGACAACAATCTACATCTTTCAGTACAAATATGTAGATAGAAATTTCTATAAACCCTACATACTATTTTCTTTAATATACCATGCGAATTATATTATAATTAGTGCCTGAAACGTTAAAGCAGAAATCTCCAAGTATATTGTAAGTGCATTATTGTTAACAAATAATTACTTGGATGCTCAGTTTAAAGGTTTAGTTTCATCTTAATTAAAAATAACACTAAAGCTAAAAATAATAAACAAGAGCTTCGAGTTACTCTAAATTATTTCAATTTAGTAATTCAATGCATGAAGGTTTTAACAGATTATGTACAGATAATCTTCTTAACCGAATCCTTGTGAGAATTTTAATAAATTTATTGAGAGTAAAATGTATGAAAATAATTTCAGATTATATGCATACTATACTGCTTTGATAATATTACAGAGAGCACCTATACCAAAAGTTTTAGCAGTCATACAATTTATTTGCAAAATAATAAATATCTACAGTGGTATGAAGCTTTTAGTGTTTTATAAAACTAGATTATGCGACTTAGCATTTGGCACGTCTTTATAAAGTTCGTTACGTACCTTCAACATTGAGTATGTGTACATGTAAAACTGTGAGGAGCGTTTCAAAGGACTACTTGAGTTGCACTGTACTAACTTGTAAAATACTTTGTATTTGTAAACTTTCAACTAAATATTTAAACAGATCCCTGACGATGTATCAACATAAATAATAAATTTTACAAAATTTATTATAAATAAATTAGTAAATACCCTGTATCAGCAAAAGAAATTACATCAATTATTTCGAATTGGTATAGGTACTATAATAAAAATCAACAACATTCATAAAATAATAACAGGTTTTAAAACTTTTGCTACTAATTGCATTTTATTCTTCCTTAAAACTACAACTTGCAAAACTTTTGACGTGTAGTTCGAAACTTAAGAATTAATTATAATTATGTGTCCGAATTGCTGAAATAATTTTAATGTAAAATGCTTTACAAACTTTATCGTTTCGTATACCATACCGTACTAATTATTGCGCCAAAATAAAGATAAATCGATTTGAAATAACAGAAAATGTTTTAAGGGTTTATAATTTTTTTTAAGTATGCCTTATACGCATCAAAATATTAACTTTTATATCTATCCGGTTATAAAATTATGTCTCTGAGAGAGACTTAATCTGTTAATAATAATAATAATAAAAATATTCATAAAACGCGACGAAAAGATAATTTGGTTAGCTTTAATGTAGGCATTTGCAAAAAATTAAATTTTTCTCTAGTCAAACTTATTTTTATGATTTATAAAAAATTTGCAAAGTACTCTTTTCATTATATTTCAGGTCCATCAAAAATTCCGCAATGATAACAATAACAAACATATTATAGAAGAAATAGAGGCTTTTAAGAATCAGAAACTTAATCTGTTGGGCCATGCCAATTCATCATTTTTCATAACTAGTTTGTTCTAAGGTTATTATATATTACGTAGGCGTAGATGAAATGTGGTGTTAAAGGATCGTTGAGTTTCGGAAAAAAATATATGTTAGAAAGTCTTTGTTTGGCACTTATCTGATTGTGCATTTTATCCCTTGAACCTTCGGATGATTTATTTTCCGTACTATTAAAAGAGCAATTTATATTATATTCTTCAACTACTAATAATGCTTAAACGGAGAAATTTTTTAAGAAGCTTTTTAACGACGATAATGAATAATAAACGGCGAAAAATTATTTGGGCTTTTAACTTCTTGCTATGAGTTAAATTATATCGTTTTAATGTTAACAGTAAATTTTTTAAATTTTATTTTCCTACCATTATTAAAATTTTTAAAAAGTTTCAGCAGGATTTTTAATAATGTACAAGTTTGTAAAAAAAATTAATTTACAATATACCTACAACTTAAATAAAGTTTTTTTTAATAAGATGTTTAATATTATTCACATAAATTGAAAAGCAATTCAGTTAACAACTTTGGTGATATAACATTTTAATAAAATTTAAATTTACATAATCGCAAAAATGTTACATTAACTATAAACAAAGTACGTGTAATTTATGCCATAGGGAGTGCCTAAACTTTTGCAAGGATATGATATAATAGCGGAACATAAATTAATTTTAAACTGGCGCATATAAAGTACTATGTGATTGTTTTTCTTCGGCTACAAGTTAAATATTATTTTTCGGTAAAAACCAAATTTTTAAGGCTTAGGCAAATGTATTCAATCATTCGAAAGAATATAAACGCTTTGACATTATTTAATATTATCCCACCGAAAAATTGCACTAGCATAATGCATGTTAACTCGACCCATCAATAGTCAATAAATGGAAAATACACTTTCAATACACACTGAAAACGTACCCCAGGGATATGTAACTATCTGGCCTGACTAAAAGCGAAGCGATATATTTTTATGGAGAATATCTACACACCTAATCACATAGAAGTGAATACGCTCGAAGCCTTTCAGCTTTGAGTTCATATTGCTGATACGTCGATAGATACCCTTTTTTACTTTATTTTTAGATATTACCCATTTTTAAATATATGTAATAATGTATACGGATATCTTTAATACCATCAATGAATTATTGTTGCTTCTAAAAAAAATTTAAAGCTATGATATCTCTAACTATTCTACCTATTATTTCAAGAACATCTTTCTAAATTCAACATTTTTACTGCTAAATTGAATTGTTTTAATAACATTAGCGAGCTAATGAGCTAATGGCAGTTTGTTTCCTACCCCGTTAAAGGAACGGCATGATTGGACAGATTCCAAATTTAAATAGTTTATTATGAAAATTAAGCATTTAATTCAAACTCACAACTTTTTAATATAATATTATTGTTTATTTTATTTCATCTTATCTTTTCTATTACTTCGGTTAGTTTGCAAATATTCAATTTACTTATGCGTCATATAAAATTTAAATTCAAAAGAAAAAGATTTGAGATATTATCAGTGGCAGTGTGAATTCTATCGAAAATATCTGAATGCATTTCTTAAATTTACATTTTTTCTATATAAAATAACCATATACATGTATATACTATATATAAAAATCTTTTAAATATTTTCTGGACATGCAGTTTCGCAAATAATATAATTAAAAATACTGTAAATACACTTTAGTTTTTGCAGCAATGCTTTATTATTCAATGTAAAACTATCAGCAATAAATTAATGATTTAAATTTTGTAATTTCAAACGTTTTTTTTACATTAGCTTAATTAAATTTTTTTATTTCAAACTTTTCGTAAAATCTACTATTATAACTGCATTATTTGGTTTTCTAATAATTTATTTAAAAAATAATCGAATTACCAGCTTTTGTTTAGAAATAATATGGGTAATTTTACAATTTTATAATTATTTATAAAAAAATATTAAATTTAATTGAATTTTTAATTAAATAAAGTTTAATTTTAGTTTTAGAATTACTTGTGTTAAATATCATTACTTGTAAATAAAGGAAGATATAGCACTTCCTCTCTGTAGACGACAGACTTCCCATGAGAGTTTGTCCTATTCTACAGGATGTCCGTTTAATTAACTGATTTACTTTATTTCTAAAAGCATAACTAAGTTTAAATTATCTGAAATATTCATTACTTTGATTTTTTTTTAATTAAGTTAGTTATAGAAATACTTTTAATTGATTTTTACAATTATTGTTTATGATTAAATATTCGACATGTTAAGTGTAAAATAGAATCATTTAAATATGATATCTGCTATACGTTGTAATAAAATAAGCCTATTTACTCCATAATTGAATGAACTAACATGTACACTACAGTTACTATTCAGATTCACAACTATTGAACTGTCGTTATTTCGAACTTTTTAAAAATATATAATCCCCAATTATTTTTGATTTAAATCAAAACAAACTTTTTTCTCAGTCTTCAAATCTTGAAAATAAAATTATTTTGATAAATATTAATTTAAATGTTTGAAAATTGCAGCATATCTTAAGATACTAGAATGTCTACACAGTAAAAAACAGTTGGTGATTTAACACTGTTGTGAAGCGAATTTTATTTAACAGGGTTGTTGGTAAACTCATCAGGTAAATAAAGACCATTTTATAATAATAAAACTCTACAACTTTTATTTTGCTGTGAACATTTACAATATTTTTAATTTCAAATGAATTAATCTTTTGAACATTGTTGAAATGTTAATAACGCAAAAATCCCATTAAGCAATACAACTCGCGGTTGACACTGTGATGGATGACCACTTTGACAACACCTTGGGAAACTTAAGATCTAAACTTATTGAAAACTTTTCTTAAATACCTTAAATGCATTAATACATTAAAATCTATTTAATGTTTGAGTTGAATTCCTATTACTATTAGGTATAGTTTTAGTAACATATGCTTAGAAATTAAAAAAATTAACTTATTAAAAATCCAGACTTTTAAATAAAATGGAGCAATTAACACATTAATGCCGAATTACGCAATGCGTTTTGCCGGGAGCATCTTGTGGGGACGACCACGCCGCATTGTTTTACCTTTGATAGAATAGACGTCCACATTGAAAGCCATGAATGTGTTGTGGCTTTCTGAAAAAACGCTTCGGGGAAAGCCCATTGTATAATCCGCACTTAGAGTTTTATACTATAATATTATAAGTCAATGGTGTTATGTAGCGGTGGTAAGTTCAATTATACACCTACTTATACACCTATATTTAATTTGTATGTAATAATTCGTTCCTTTGAAGAAATAATTAGATTTATTTATATAAGGGTTGTTTTTATTATGTTTAGTATAAGAATAACGATTTTAACTACAAAGTCATTATGCATCACTTTACATTCTATAATTTATAGTCAAATTGTTATTTGTCATCCAGAATGTTATAGATTAAGTTTTCAATTCCAGCTTGCTGGTTTCGATTTTTTCTTAGCTTTGACATTGTGTTAGCATTCTATATTTATATATATATCTATATTATGTGTTATACTTTTAGCAAGACTGCTTCTTAGAGGAATTAGGATTATCTCTTCTATTCTTCTAAATTTATTTAATGTTTGCTATTCTATAATATATTGATTTTTAGTTTCACTCAGTTACATTGTAAATTTTACTTCAAGTTTCTATTTGTCTCCTTAGTTTTGTTTTAATTAGATATTGGGTATGTCAATTGATTGATTGCAATTCCCAGCAGGCACATAGAAAAAGTGTATTTGGTCGTAGTTTTCCACTTTTTCCTTTTAGGTATTTCCATTTTCATCAATCAGATAATTACTTTGCTGCAACTTGATGGTTTATTGTAAGTTTTCCATTTTTCAACATGTGGTAACTAACTCCGAGATTACCAGTAATACTGTCTTGTGTGATTTTAAATTAGAAAATTTTTTTCTGTAATTTTCAGCATGCATTCAGCTCAATACCAATAAAATATTTTAATAGTTAATAATATCGCAAAATAAACATTTTTTTATTGCTATATAATTATTGCTGAAATTGTTTAACTGGCTCATTTTTATTAAACTAAGAAAAATTACACGATGTGTAATAAGATCAGATATATATATAAATGACAGAATTTTGACAAATAGCAATTTATAACTAGAAGTAAAAGATTTATTGCAATAATATTGATTGTGCAAATTGCAGAGGAGTGATGTACTCGAAACCATACTAAAGCTGAGTGGTACATTTGTTTACATTATTTATAAATATCAAAATATCGAAAGTACGAGTATTCTCTATATCTATATTTTACATAATATATAAATGGACCGCCGAAGGGTTCAAATTTTTCTTTAAAAATAATTCTCTTTGTTATGTATTTATTATAAGATTATAATAATAATAACTTATAAGAACAATTTTATTTCTGTTTAAAAAACATGTTAATACTAAAATGATATTTTACCTATGCTTATATTATTTTTGTATAAATTAGAATTATTTCGAAAAATGACTTTTTCAAGTCAAAAATCATTTTTCGAAAGCTTGTTTATAAATGTGTTTTATTTGTGTCCTGTAGCTCAATATTGATAATTCTAATTTATATTATTTTCAAGAGCTAATACTTTTAAATAATTATATTATTTTTAGTAGCATTGTAGGATTTTCTAGTCACAATTAAATTTAATGCGGTATTTAATTTGTTCGTGGTTTATTAAAGATTGATGTGCATCTGAAATGAGAAACCCCTTTGCGGGGCATATGCGGTAGGCATATGATCCACGTATGTATGTTTTACGCCAAAAATGCGCACCTTGCTTTTTGGATAAGTGTTATGGAAGTGGAGCCTATCTTTTCATAGATCTCACGTTCTAAAATTATCTTTTCTTACTTTTTTGATAGCTTAATAGTCCTGAATTTCCTTCGTATTTATTTTACAGTGTGTGAAGTTGTAATTTAAGAAGTGTCCATTAATAACAGTATTAAAGATTAATTGTGATGCTAAATTTTATCTGTTTGCAGATGATACGAAAAGGATATTAAAAGTTTTACAGATAGTTCTAATAACACAATGAAAGTTTTAAATAAATAGTTTCAATGCAATAAGTTAAAAATAAACATTGATATAACAAATTGCTTTCTAAAGATACAGAATAATTTGAACTCTGTTGTTTCCAAACTAGTAGTAACTTCATTTATTTAGTCATTAATAAAAGATTATTTTAATGATCGATGACAAAATAAATAAATATTCTACATAAACTCCATTTTGCATTATGGATATTCTAAAATCTAAATTATTTCAATTGACCATTGAAAGAAAATCTATTGAAGATTACAAAAAATTATATGTTAAAATACCTAGTAGCTACATAATTATATTTTTTATAATTATTATTGTTATTATTGTAAAAATAAATTATCAGTATTATAATAATATTAATTTATTTTCATATTTTACCTCGAAACAAAAAAAATTTTTGTTTGGAGGTAAAGGTAATCGAAAAAAATTTCAAACTTTTTTTACATTTTGGAGATCACCGTGTTCAGAAAAGTAAAGATTTGCAAAAAATGTAAACGAATATCTGTGTCGGTCTCTTTGTCGGTCTTCAAATTTTGTATCTCGCTTTATTCCTGAACCGCTCAACCAATCACGACCAAATTTGGTATGGTAGTAGGGTTTACAGTAGAAAGGTGAAAATAAGGTTTTCGTCGCGATTTGTCAATCAGGGTGCCACTACAAAAAAACAACACAAGATTTTTAAAAATGATTTTGTCTTGTGAAAACCTTGAAACGCTTTATCCAGATTAAGTGAAATTAACTTTCTATCTGTCATCTGTCAAACTTCAAGAGTGAATAACTCATGAAGTACTGAAGGAATCTCAACCAGATTTGGTATGTTGGAACGTTGCCCCCACAGAACTTGACAGCATATGGAACCATTTGATAAAATTCAGGAATTTGACATGCAAAATAAAAGATTACGTTGTTTTGCGAAATCTTGAAAAAAGGCCTTGTCCCTCGATTTTTTTTCCAAAATTTTTGGACGTAAGACTGATCAGCTCTAGTCGTGAAAATAAGGATTTGGCGAAGAAATCTTTGCCAGGGCTACCACTGTAAAATAAATAAGTAAATAAAAATATCGTATCTCCGGAAATGTTTAACCAATTGTCATAAAATTTTGTGTGCTAATAGAGTTTTTGAAACTTAAGTATTGGTGATCTAACAATTGAGCCAAATGTAAAAGCAAGAAAATTAAACAAAAGATTAACTGAAATCTTAATTTATCTATTTTTTGTAAAACTTTGTTAAATAGCTTATAAACATATGACATATTATGTACATTCGAAAATTTTAATATTTAATCTGACAGTTTTATCGGTAATTTAATAATTTATTTATTAAATAGTCATATAAATGAATATGTCTTCGTATCTCTGGATAAAATTTGGTGTGCTGATGATTGAAGGTATTGCGGCAGAAGTGACGATATTTTTTTATATAATAAATAATTTTTTTTAATTTTTGTTTTTTATTGTTTCTTAAGTAATAATTGTTTACTTATATATTTTTTCACTTTACGGTTAAAATCCTATATTTCAGGGTTAGATTTAGTTCTGTTAAATTTGGTGTGCTGATGATTGAAGGTATTGCGGCAGAAGTGACAATGTTTTTTTTATATAATAAATAATTTTTTTTAATTTGGTTTTTTATTGCATATATTTTTTCACTTTACGGTTAAAATTCAATTATTTCAGGGTTAGATTTAGTTCTGTTAAATGTTTATAATTTAAAATACAACACACAATTTACTTGAAATTTTTAATTTTTTAAGTTAAATTCTGTTATATTTATTATTTGTAGCTTTTCAATTATATGAATAGGTTCAAAGCATATTCAATCCTGGAAGCATTTTTTTTACATACGCATTACATAATATGCATACAACATGTTATTTCATATAATCAAATTCGCGAACAAGAATTTTACAAAAGCTTTTCATCGAGATAGACAACCAAACATTGCATATTGAAATTTCATTTCTTTTGTTTTACGCTTCGAACTTGACCGGGTCGGTTCAAAAGCAGATCTAGAGATGCGTAAATAAGTTCAAATAATATAATCTGTGTTCCCGATAACTTAAATTAGAACTACCTTATTAATAAAAAGTTTTCATTCTACTACTTGAAGAAACCCGACTCGTAATTACAAATTTTGAATAAGTATACATTAAAGAAGAATTACTTTTATACTGACAAATCAACAGAAGCGTACAATTTATAAACCAGCATTTCTATGGTTCTAGATAATTGTCATATCACGCCAGCCGTTGATAAAATTTAGGATAATTTTTAATGCAATTAATTTATTTAATTTATCACTTAAACTAAATACTAACTGCTAAATTTTAATGTAATTGACTAATGGAGCTTGAGAACTTCATTGCAATCTTTTGTATCTTCTTTATATATTCCGCCAAATGAATGTAATTCAATACAGGGTATTCTAAACATTTATTGCTTTGCTATTAAAAAATGAATGACTTTCCAGAAACAATAATATGTTTAAATAATCCTTCATTTCTACTATAAACAATATCCAAGTTATCCAACGGCTAAACAGGAATATTAACATCAGATCTTCTTGTTCTTTTTCGAAATTATCTCTCATGCAAGGACCTATCTCAGCTATGAAAAGTTTTAAATAAATTTTCAATTATTTCAAAAAATTGAAATATTAATTTTTTGAATGTTATGGGTTCTTGTAAAAGTATTATTCTTTTTTTTTGGCATAGTGCATTGGCCTGTAGTATTTTGTAAACAAATTAACAATATCAAAAGACAATATTGCCAACAAACGTTGAGGATTTCATTGCACGCTAGGTCGATAATAATTATCATCCCAAGTGTCTGAAAACACTTGGTATGTTGTCATACTGATATCAAACATTAGGTACACTAAATTAAAACTTTCTTTGAATTTAAGTAATTATTTATTTTACATGTATAGAAACTGTTTACAACTAGATGATCAAGTTGTCGAAAGTCTTTGAAGTGTATTAAAAATTTAATATATCTGTTTTAATAAAATAAATATAGAAGTTTGGTTCTTTTATTTTGATGTTATTAGTAATTTATATTGAATTTACCGGATCTGATGTGTTTTCTATAGGATAAAATTTCTTCCAACTTCAAACCTTTATATTATACAAATATTATTCAATAACAAGCTGTTAAATAAAATAATATGTATTTCACAAAAAACGATATTCCATAAAATTCTGTAAAAGGAAAAGTAAACTATTATCTATACGTTACGCTTTTACGTTTACCACATGTAAATTTCAAGTTAACTCCCTCTGATTTCTCTAGAAAGAAACTCTTTACATCTTCATTTATTTACAAAGAATCTTAGGAAATGTAAATAAAAATTTGCATAGTTTCTCTCTTTTCTCTCAATTCCTTTCACCCCGCCCGCTACGAGTCTCAAACTTCCAATAAGCAATTCTTTCAAATCTGGAAAAATTAATCCCCCTAACATGGATACGCACATACTTCAGAAGAATTAAATATTAATCTATAATTTAAAAAAGCCAAAAATTCATAATTATTTTAGATATTTTCAAATATTTGAAAGTCGAATGATTTGATTTTGCTACATTTTAATATTCACTCTACTTATAGAAAGAATTACTTTTACCTACTACTTATATAAATAGCTATTTGCTAATTTGCTGAAGTGTTATTCTTCAAAATTAAATTAAGTTATGGAACGTCTTACTTTTTATAACTGCTTATAAAATGCGTAATTTTTCGTAAGTGGTGATAAAAAATCTATATCAACACTCATTACGTTTATTACAAAATAATAGTATTTGTCTTCTTGATTATCAGTATACAAGTAAAAAAATTAATTACTTTATCAAGCTTAAGAAACCGTTTCTTTATCAAAATTTAAAAAAAGTTTATATTGAAATACGTTAGGAAATGGGCTTTTGTAACTTATGTAATAATAAAGTTAGTTAATTTGAAAATTTTATTTTGTGGTCAATTTTCTTTTTTTAACTAAAAATGTATATTATAATTAATTTGTGCTATATGAGCTGAATTAATTATATATACTTAATTTATCATTATTATGAATTAGTTGTAATTATGATTATATAACATTCAATATTTAATCAATATAGTGGACGAAACGGTGCTGGAAAATAATTTAGTAATTGCTATCAGAATAATATTGCGTTTATGGGTGTTTACAAAACTGTTGATTAATTTAAGCTCAACAACGAGATATATTACTTACCCACACTAATGAAGTATGATGAGTTATAAATTTTGAAAGTTCCATTACGGCTTGTGAGTAAAATGTGAAGCTTCAAGTAGTCTGGATGTGCAAAATTATTATTATTAATTTGCATAAAGATGACAACCTAATTAAGTAATCTGAACAGTTTGCTCAGAAGTGTTTTAACTTTTTTCTTTCATGTGCTATTACAGTTTCCCGAGAGTTGAAGAATACATACAAATTTCACACAAACCAAAACAGTACCTACGGAAAGGATGTGTTAGAAGAAAATGAGTCGGTTTGTGTAGCAGCAGGTGCTAGAATAGTTTATCACGTTCAAACAAAACGGCAATTTATTTATATCTTTATGCCGTTTTCTACGTGATGCAAAAACAAACATTATTTGCAAAATTTATTTGTATTTTTTCTGATTTATGCTTGAGCTAAGTTACTAATATTTCTTACAATTACAACACTTGATCTTCTTGCTAATTAATTTTCTAATGAAAATGTTTCAAACTTTTGCAAAGATTATTTATTAAATTAATATTGTATCTCAATATTATTTTTTAATTTAATTTTAATAATCTAACTTTCCAAAAGCCAATAACTTTGTTCAAATTGTAAAATCACTTAGGTTTTTCAAATTTTCTCCAACTAATGATTTTACACAAATGAATAATATATTCTTTCTCTGACTTTGTGTTAAGCGAGGTGCTTCTTGACCTTAAATTAAATTTAAGCTTAATTATTGTTATGGTATCTTATTTTGTAGATTACATTCAGACAAGTTAATATTCAGTAATTTTTAACCCGGTTGCTTTGTTCCATTCCACAGTTAATAAATTGTCCACTTATAAAATATAGAATGACGATTTTGCTTTAAAATTTATGTAGCGTCTATAAATTCATTACTATTAAATTTGAAATTCTTCCAATATTCTCATCTGATCTTGACGTTCTTGTTATTTTATAAAGTTTTACAATATTTCAACTGGTTAGCAATTTTGCTACAAGAATTTTGGGAATTAAACAAATTGGTAATAACTTTACTTAGGTCGCTAGATAAAGCTTTGCCATAAGCTATTTTTGTAAAGAAATATAGTACCAAATCTTGTGTTGAAGTATTGATAAACAATAAACTTACAATACAGTCATGGAAATTACATCGGGAATTATTTTTCATTTTTTAAAATTGAGTTAACCGAATCAGTTTTTAAATTAAATTTAATCAATCCCATACACTTCCTATACCTAATCGCACAAATTCTGCTAACAAGCTCATAAGTTTTAATTAATCTAACTATATTATTAATAAATTACTTAACAATAAAAGATGTTAATGTTGTAGTTCAATAAATCTTTATTGATCAGACAAAGAAATATTCAAAATACAATAATTTTATTTGAAAACTAATAATATCTACCTCCACAAATACCCATTATGAGTTAATATCTTTTTAAAATAAATCAAAAGAAATCAACAATTTGAATTCTTGCATATCAGCTTGGTACTAAATTAAAATAAATTCTAATTTTTGACAATTTGCAGGAAATCAATATTACGCCACATACCCAGGTGGCGAACAAAATAGCTAAGTAGCTTAAAAGAAAAACGGTACCAAATATTGATTTTTTCAAAATAATTCTATAACGGTTGATCCTACGACAAATAGCCTGACACAAACTTAAAGAAAACAAAATTCCCTATATTTTTTGTTCAAACATTTTTTTATAAATCAAAAGATTTGTCCAGTTCCTCATTTTTTTGAATTAAAAAAATTATTTGTTATATACGATAATCTTGCAAATTTAAAGTAAACAAATTTCAACAACACCACAATCAGGTCTATTATGTATCCCAAACGTTATTATAAAGGTGATAGTTATAACATAATATTAAAGGATTTCGGCAAATTGGTATTACCTATCGTTTTCACAAAGCGTTATTTTAACAAGATCTAGATAATAAAGGTTTTCTTACCATTTATAGTGCATACCAATTTGTCAAAACCTTTATTTTATTTCATAACTGTCACCTTTATAATAACGTTTGGGATACATAATAGACCTGATTATAGAGTAAACGGCGCGTTTTTAAATTGTGGTGTATTCTATAGGCCTAATTCACAGATGTTTTCCAGTTTAGCGATTTTAAAGATGGACATAGAGCTTGAGCCTCTTCGGTAAAGGATGTGGCTATAATGAAGCTGGATTGAAGTGCTCTATTGTAACGGTGAATGTACCAAAAGTTATCGTTGAGAGTGACGTCGAAAATGACAAAATAATATCAATAGAAGTCCAGATTCTCGGTACAGACAATTTAGATTTTAGAAAAAGATTAAAAGATAGAGAAAAGAAAAGACAAAAACTCAATAACTACCATCCCAAACCGCCAAAGAGGAAGAAAAATAACAACATAATATTGGTACTTCTTTTTTTTTTAAATATTCACGGAATACAATCTTTTAGCAGTTTTGCCTCTAAAAAATGAATATTTTACATAATATATGTAAATAACGGATATTTTGAAAATATTGTTAGTAACTTATTAGATATAGGTATAGTGTTATCTAAATAGTAAAGAAACAAATTGTTACAGTGTAGCTATTTGTAAAAAAATATTGCTCCTTAGCTAGTATACTATTATTACTTAGTAATTCCTTAAGCACAATATAGTTTCCAGCAAAAAGGTAATTATTTTAATTTGTAAATTTCCTGATAAAGAGCTCTATTTACAAAATTACAAAATGATGTATTAAGATCATTCCATATTTCGGTATTTACTATACGTAATTTTGTAATTATAACATTTTATAATAAATTAATTTAGTAATTCAGTTTTTTTGTTAGAAATTAAATGAGAATTAATTTATTCGTCAGAAAATCACCTGTATAATAGATTTTGTTTATATTCGGGAGAAGATTTATGTTGGTATAAACACTCATTTGAAAATGTTAAATTTGTTAAGAAGTGTCAAAATAATCTATTTTATTCTTTACACGCATGGACTTTCTTCTTCTTTATACGCAAAACGCATATTTAGTAAGGAAAACTTTATCCTTGGTCTCTGCCCGATAGGACTTACCCGAGTAAAACAGAATAAGCGATCATTTAGGATAAAGACCATCTTAGGCAGTGGCGTATTTAAAAAAAAAAAAAAAAGTTTTTTAGAATCTCGTTAATCCATTCATTCGCGTCAGTTGTAACTAATCCAAATACATAAAATTCCAGCACGCTTCTGCTGCTTCTGCTACCACTTATCATTTTTTGGTGGAAAAACACTCTGGTTGGTCGATTTTTTTTACCACCCAAAAAATATATTAAATTAATATTAGGACTGAAAATATTTGTCCAATATTAATCTAAACCGGGAAATTTGAATTTTTAAGCAAACATGAGGAAAGTTTAACCTTCGGCTAGAAAAAATTAAAACTTGAAAAGCATATTTGAGGGGCTCAGAAGCCAAAGGGTCCAAGTCGACTTTTTTTCAAAATCGAGTTAAGTGCAGTTAAGTACATTCACCCAGTAGCGGGAAAAGAAATTAAATATTATACCGCTAACAGACAGATCCACCATCTAGCTACCCGTCCGCGGACGGGCTTTCCAACTAGTAAATAAATAAACAAATACATAAAAATAATTTCAAGTTATTTAAATTTTAAAACTTCATGGTAAACATTATTTTTATCAGAGGGGGCTTTAGGGATACAATCCGAGTCATCCTTGGGAAGGGCACTTGCCCCTTTGCCCCCCTCTAAATACGCCACTGATTTTAGGTATGCCGGGTCCGGCAACAGTCAGGTTCAGCCATCATGGACTATCCCCAATAGGGCTCCCTAGATTTAAACTCGATCAGGGCCACAAATAAATTTTCTGTCAAACTGAAACCTAATCTGGTCCAGAAAATGTTAGGAAATGCTTTAAGAAATTTCTAGTGGATTTATGAATTATACGTATTTATTCATTCCATTATTCCAGAGTTCTCATTAATTTTGGAAATATTTATTTTATGTTTAAATTGTATAGGTATTAATTTTTGAAAATATTTTCTTACTTTTTGATTTTAATAAATATTTTGTATTTTCTCGCTTTCCTGGAGAAAACGGCTGGAAAAAGCAAGGCTTTTTGCAATAATGGCATCCAGAAGCGGAATAAAAATGTTTGTTCTCTTGAAATTAATTTGAGATTTTGTTTTATAAGTTCTGATAATAAATTGCTAGAATAAATTGCATTTATTTGAAGTAAGTAATTTTTGATTGTTTTGATTGGAAGTTGTTTCATTTTTTGGGTAAATTGGAGATTTGTTTTTGAATATTTGGATGGTGAATTTTGAGATTAATTTGTAGACTTGACTTAATTGATGACTGAAAAAATAAAGTTTGATTTGGATGATTTGAAAATTATAATTGATTATTTCTTAAAATTGATAAATTTTAAATTAAATTGATAATAATGATTTCAACATTTGTATTTTTGCGATTTTGGTTGGAAGTCTCGAGACTGAAAAAATACTACTGCTAGAATTGCTGTGATATTTAATAAAAATCCTAGATTGCATCTAAAAATCAGTTGAAACTGAATTAATATTTTTTTAAATTATTGCAAAAAAAATCAAAACAATTTCTGTTTAAACTTAAATTATACCTGGTTATCATCAAGTCCTGATGTACCAACAATTTCGATCTTCGAATTATTATTTTTATTATTTAATTATTATTATTAAAATTTTAATTTGCATTAATTAATTTCTTAATATTATACTAAATTTCACTAGAATTATTCTTCAACTTGACTTGGAATGATTGATTAATAGGTATTCATATTAAACTAACTTTCAAAATAATATTACAATTTATTTTCATTTAAATTATAATTTTTTATCGGAACTTACAGAACCACGGTCCTCGGATTTACATCGTTATCTTTTTGACACTGCGCATTTCCAAACTAAAGCCATCAGTTTTACCTAAAATGCACAGCAATAATAAGTAGTAAGTATTAAGAATTAATATACAAATTGCTGTATATTTTAGGATGTAAGCAATCTTTAATTTTGCATTTTGTGTAATTTTAAAAGTTTATTGAAAATTCTCAGTGTCGAAGTTTGGAGAAATTTAAATAAGAAGATCGAGCGAAAGAAAAATACCGATCGGCCTCGGTTTTGTTAAGTTGAAAATAAAATGTAAGAAATAGTATTCGGTAGTTTTATTTAATAATCAATTAACGAAGTGAAGATTAAATTTGTTAAAAATTAAAATCATGCAAATAGCTATAAATAGTTTATAACTTAAAATTACAGTTTTTTAAAATTTTAAGAAGATAACGACGGCGTTATAAATGGTATCACAATATATTTAAAAAATTTTATTACATTTTGTTGGAAAATTAAATTTATAAATGTTGGAATATTTAAGAAACATTAATTTGTGATATGTATTAAGTATTAAAGTATTGTGTATTAAAATTTAATCAAGAATATAACTAAAATTGGAAGTAGTAGGTACCAAATAATACTTTCTACAATATTCGTTGCTTTTAAAAATTTAAAGATTAAGCTGTACATGCTACATTGAAACGATATTTGTATAACAAAAAATTACATCTAAAAGCAAAAAGCTATCTGTTTGCTTTCATAAAAAATTGCACAATTTTATAAAAAAAAAGTCGAAATAAACCATTACAACTTTATATCAATGCAAACACAAATATGTCCGAGTTTTGAAATATAAAGATTAATTTTTAATTTTATTTTTGCTGAAAATGCCATACAGCGTAAACAAAATCTATATAGTATCGTAATGATCTCAACTTATCTTCATTATGTTGGGCATTCGATTAAACAACGTTGATTTGTTTTACATTGTTCCATTTTACTAATTAAATCAATTTCGGCTCAAAAAGTACGCAAAATTGTGATAATATACATTGTACATGTTATTTTGATAAGCTCTACAACCAATGACATCATAATAAACTTTAGCAAGCAGTATAATTATAAAATATAGAATAATTAAATATAATATGTTAATAACAAGTTTGATTGTATATATAAAAAACTAATACTTCTTCTGCTTATAATTAAAATTTAAACGCTTTTGGTTGTTATTGCTTTCTAATGGAAATTTAAAACTTTTGCGCATTGAAACAACCCGTTAACTAAGGCAAAGCAATCAGAGAGTGTCTTTTGCATTGTTTACAAGAACACATTTAAGATTATAGATATTTTTTTACAGTTTTTTACTACATCATCAGAAATGCATTAGCGTGTTTACTTATCAACTTTTTTGATATTTATCGGAAATCTTACTATTTATCCATCATTTTGTAATATTTTTATTAGATCCCAT
Organism: Cantharis nigra; assembly: GCA_958510845.1. NCBI lineage: Eukaryota > Metazoa > Arthropoda > Insecta > Coleoptera > Cantharidae > Cantharis > Cantharis nigra. The sequence continues at coordinate 18,217,443 of OY294028.1, forward strand.
TAGAGAAATTTGTGTATAACATAAACAGATTATTTTTTATACTAATTTCATAATTTCGATATAAATAAATAATTAATATACAAATTTTGATACAGTGTAATTTGCATAATATGTTCATCGTTATTTAACACAATAGCTGAAATTTTACATATTATTAAGCCTTTCCAAATCGACTACTTCAGAATCCATTTGAAGATTTAAGCTACAATTACAGCTACTTACTTGTCACTTTTACGACTAACAAAATTAATGCCATCTATTCAAACACTTAATTAACAGAATTTTTAAATTGAACTTCATATAATATTCTAAAACTTTAAATTGCATATTTTGACCTGGAAAACCGCAGTTTGTAAAATTTTAGTTATAATGAATATGTAATGGTAAAAGATAACCAATTAATAATAAACTGAACGTATTTACTTGATCATAATCTCCTACGCCGTTAAAACTTTCTTTCAAAGATTAGCAATTTAGCAACACCAGTGTAGCAGTATTGAGCAAAACCTATCCCCCAGTTTTATGCATAAAGGGTTTTGCTAGTTGGTTGTTCAGTGTCTTACCATGAAATTTGTAACTTTTTCTAAGATAAAGTGTTACTATAACTATCCGATTAGCATGTTACAAGATGTTAATTCAGCAGTTAGTTGATTTATGACATTGGGATTGAAAGGAATAATAGCTTTCTGTTTGAAACTGTTGTCACTTAAAATCAAATATTCAATACATTGTAGTTTAACAAAATAAACCAGCAGAATAAGTGTTAATAACGCAGGTAAGTAATAAGGCTAACTGCTAATGTTCTATTGTCATAGTATGGGCAATTGCTTAATCACAAAGCGAACAGCCTTTAATTACCCTAAATCTAAATTATTTCTGTTTTGTAAGGAAGGGATTGTTCAGAAGTGACCTAGAATAACTTCTCATGTAGTTTAACGATGAATAACTTCCTCTTTAGAAAGGAACAGGAAAGAAGAATCAATATTTTATAATTAATAATTGAAAAGCTTTCAGTAGGCAAAGTGAAAATTCTGCTATCTTTCAATAGCAATTTTAAAATATTTTTTCCAGCCGCAGTGAAATGTAAAAATGTATTTCTAAAATGGTTCAATTTAAGCTATATGTACCAGCAAACAGTTAAATCGATGCTTAGATTTTTATTGAAATATTGAATACATAAGTAATACCTATATGTATTTAGTAGATTTAAAACTTTTTGTTATTTTCAGGAAAATTTCCATAAATTCGCATCAATCGGATAAAACTGCATCCAGATGCATGGTTTCTTATCAGCGTTATTATTTAAAATTTCCATTCAAGATGTTACCGGTGAATTTAAAGATAAGCTAAGCTGTTCATGCTTAACACGTATCTAGGGGAGAATAATTCTCTAATTTCCCGTTGCTTTCCCCCATCGTATCCCTACAAACTTACTGTCACCTAACTAGGTAGCCTTTCTGTTGCTAAAACTACTTACTGCGGCAGTTTCGATAAACCTCAATTAAATTATCCGCACTAAAATAACCAACCAAATGAATTCCATAATCTGAAAAACAAATTTTCAGGATTTTTTAAAATAAAACGAAAATTTTAGAATAATTAAGTTTAATTAATATTTACATAATTTGAGTTTTTTAAATAAAAATAACATCGCATTTACAAACTGAAAATGCAATTTGCCTTTGAATAGAAAAAGCCAAGCATTTTGTCGGTTTGATGTTGCATTTTCAAGAAATTACACGGCATGCACATCTACTGCATTTATAAAATTTTGTTAGTACTTTCTTGACGTAAAACTGTTGCAAAGCAACCTAATTAAAGTGTATTTGCTTCGGATGTTTTGGAATTGTTTAATTAAATGTATTATGATTCTCATTTTATTTAAACGTGCTATATACTCGTATAGTTATGACTGTTATAATGTTTGTCAGCAGTTAATTTCAATAAGTTGATGCATTTAGCAGAACCACATTAATTGCCTCTATATAATTTAGTTTCAGAATATTTATCAAAATTTCTAAATAATCCCACAGCAACACACTATGAAATTAACATGAATGCCAAATTCAAACAATTTCTAATAAAGGTTTGTTCAAACTTAGGTCTTTGTAAACCTTACATTCAGCTAAACTAATATTTAATGATTGAATTGGATTTTCCAATCTCCAACTTAAACTGATAATTATACGGTTACATTATTTCAAAGCTAAATTGTAAAAATTAAATTTTATTTTAACTGATCTTAAATTTGCAATTAAACGAAGCTTTGATTAAGAAAGATTAAAATTTTAAAAGTGTTTTATAAAATAAAGGAGGAATCATTATTTTTAGGCAAATTATTCTATAGGCTTATTAAAAATGACATGAACAGAAATTGCTATAAATTTTCTTTTAAGACGGTTTTTATATGACCCTATTTAATAATATAATAAATTACCGCAAATTTATCTTATTAGATGAACTTAACAATTTAAATTTTTTTGTATCACTTCATGTAAGTGTGTTAGTTAGGTACTATCCGCATTTGAATAACTTAAATTAAAGCAATAATTATTTTAATTTTTATTTACTATACTTACACCCAAGTTTATAAATTTTTACTGTCTTAGTTTTCAAAATATATTTAAGAAATAATAATAATATTATAATACTAATAAGTTTTCTGTTGTAGAAAATTCACAAGTTCGTTTTTACAAACTACCTACGATATTTTCTTATTGGAAAACTATTATTATTAATTCAAATTAAAATCATAAAATTAAAATCTAATAAATAATACCGAAGAGGCGGATAATGGTATACAGCTTATAATGATCCGCTGTTCGCTACAGTTTACAGTAAGTGAAAAAAGCAATTTCCAGGTGGTGAATGTGAATTTTAATTATTAAAGTGTTAACTCTTAATAAACTAAATAATCTAGACATATAGAGTAAAAAATGTGTACAGACTTTCAGATTGAATTTCTTCGTCCGCACTGATTAATATGCTTAACCCATTAAGTACCAAGCATATTTTTCGAAATTAGACATAAACTTTTGTTAAAAGAATAAATCTTATATATTTTGTTAAGGCCTACAATAAGTTACTGTCCTCAAATGAGAACGTTGGAACTTAATGGGTTAATGCTCTTGTTTGATTTTGAGTTTATTGAAGTTTTTTTACAAAAATACAAATTTAATCGTAACATAGTTCAGCATGTAAATAATTTCGTGTACTATCCAATATGTTTACCTGAAAGCAAATAAACCAATATAAGGAACTTGAATAAAAATCGTATCGCCAAATGAACTGTAGATCAAATTTTTTTCAAATTCAAATAATCAAAAAAAAAATGTAAAAATAAGTTTTCAATAAATTTTGTTGTGAAAATAAGTTGCATAAAATGGAAATGAGAAACTTTGTACGATAGCGGTATGCAGCTGTCTAGTTATCATTAAAATTTGTAGTTCCTTTAATGGTTTTTAACTTTAAATATTACAAAATTTTACCATTTAATTAATTTTCCATTATGATTTTTTTCTTCGTTATATCATAATGGAAAAGAATTGCCATTCACAATGGAAAAGGAAACTGATGGATCGATTTCATACTTGGAGTTGCGACTGTTGAGATCGGATGTTGGTACTATTACTACAGATTGGTTTAGAAAAGAAGGTAGTTCAGGACGAATATTGAATTTTGAATCGTCCAATGCGATTTCGTTCAAAATTAACATTGTCAAAATGTTCAAAGACAAAATAGAAATGTTCTGCAGTAACCACCTTAAGGAAAAAAACTATGAAATCGCAACAAACATTTTGATAAAAAATGGATACCCTAGAAAGTTCATTAATAACATCTTTAAAGGAACAAACAAGAAAAAGCAATTAGTGCCAGCGGAATCTGAACAGAAGCAAAAATTGACATATGGTAAAATTCCATTTATTCCAGGCCTGTCTAACCGGTTGGTCAAGTTATTGAACACCGATGAGCAAAAAACGGTTTGCTATAGTACCAAAAAAGTGGGCACACTTTTCACATACGGAAAGGATAGTTTGGAAGAACAACTAAGAAGCAATATAGTATACCAAGTGAAGTGTGAATGTGGTTCCACATATGTGGGTCAAACGGGACAATACCTGAAACGGCGTATTTACCAACATGAATATGACATAAGGACAAATAAAAGAAATACGGGACTATCAATACACACCAGACACAGGCCACAAAATATGTAAGGATAATGTGAAGATCTTGGATTATGAGAGAGACCTCCACAAAAGATTGATATTAGAGATGATATACATCAATGAGAGTAAAGAAACGTCACTCAATCTTAATACTGACACGATAGGGTTGAACAAAATTTATGCGGGGTTATTAAATAGACAAATTCCGAAACACGGTCCTGAAAGAAGATAACGTTAGTGGTCGTTCACACACATTTATATTCACATAGGTGTGATATGATTTTTGATTATTATACAAAATTGTTGAAAGAATTTGCTTGTATTTTAAATTGTAAAGCTTGATTTTTCTTTTTGGTAAGTTTGTGACTGTTATGTATGGGGGATACTGGTATTCGAGGGTTTTTGAAGTACTTTTTTGTAGACTTTGAAGAGGATTTACATAGAAATCGAAACTAGTCAGTAAAGATATAATTGTGTTTTATTTATTTGACCCAAAAAACCCACGAGGAACATCCCAAAATCTATCTAAAACATGTTTTCTTTAAATAAAACAAAACAAACGTTTTTTATGTTTAAAACAGTTTTAAACATATTTAAAACTGTTTTAAACATTACAACTCTGACTGATAATATTCAGCGCAGTCGTAGGCAAGAGTTAGAATGCTAGATTGCTACACCGGCGCCGCAGTCGTGGGTTCGATTCCCGATTGGGCACATCTGACTGTTTCGACCGTGTCTCCATCACAAGATGCTGGCAACATCTTTGTAGTATTAAATGTCTAAATAAACAAGCCATAGGTATATAAGGTTCGTAGAGTTACAATATATAACTAATTATTATGTCTTTTTTGATTGATTTTTCTATACATACTGCATTCTTAACTTTACTATTAAAATTCTTTTGGTTTAACGTTTTGTTTAGTTCAGTTAAATGTTATACTGTTAAGTGCTAGATATGGCATCTCTAAGAGCAAGTAGCAAGTACAGCTATTTATTCTAGAAGCACTACTTTAACTGGAACCGCCAATTAAGCATTTGAAGGTAAACTAGATGTACCCTCCATTATTTAAGAAATATGTTCAAAGAACATTGCCGGCCACCACCATATAAAAGCGATCTTCTGTTTAGAACTCATCCTAAGCAATGAAAGACGGCCCAAATATAGAACTGTTTTCATTTACATTAAAGTTCAATAGAATTTTTGGGACTGTAGTTTTCCAATAGTTCTAAATGGGGAGGTAACTAAAAAATTAATTTATACACAAGAAGTTGTATAGATTTAATCAGTTTTTATAATCACATAAATTTACATATTATTTAGTTCTCAAGTTTTACAACTATAATTAGCAGTTTTCTCATGGGTCTGATTTAGTAACTTCTGGAGATTACCTCATATTATCTATTTAATCCTTTAGTTTATTAGGATAATGTTTAATTGATTTTTAATACCGAATAAATTATACATTTTAAATATTGCTAATAAAACTAATATTAACTACAATGTATCGTTTTCCAGGTATATTTAGAAACAGGCGAAAAATTCTAAAAACAATATCTCCTGGTAAAAAATGCTCGATTAAACTTGAAGCGTTCTATTGGAGCTTCGTATGAAATTCCAGTTTAATAATTACACTTTTTTAATCAAGGACAACATAAAAATTAAAAAGGTTTACAAAGTTTTAATGGTTCAATTTACTGGCAAATTGGTAACTGTGTAGACACGTACAAATTAAGCCTGAATCAGGCGGCTCTCACTTATTTGCATAGGTTTTCAAATTGAGCAATTTTAATTTCATTCGTTAAATCAGGCTAAAAGTTATAATAGAAGTACAAAATACTTCCATATTTTATAAGTTTCGGTTTTAATTATAAAATATAATTACTTCACACAACTTTATATTTTCGCAACCATCGGCACTATAAATAATTAATAATTTTGAATTTAATTACTTGACAAATTATACAATTGAAATTAACAAAAGATTTGATGTATTATTGTTATTGTATAAGAAAATTTTACTGCTCATCACGATAATTAATTAATTTAATTTTAGAGTAATAAAGCTCAAATGTAGCTCTTCCAAGCCACCGACAAAGGTTTTCAAAGGGCAAACACTATAATAACGTGATTCACTGTCTGTTATACAGCATAACATATATTTGATGTAAAATAAAACATATTTAATTTGTATTATTTTTTAAATTACTCTTTTGAAAATTTAAAAATTTAGAAAGCAAAGGTTTATTTTGGTGCAACACTTCAAACGTTTTATAACGAATACTCCTTATGATCTTCTAAAACAGTAACGAAGCTGTATTTTGTCGACCTAAATTGTAAATAATGTTTTATTGGTGTCAGTATATGCTTTGCACAGTAGATAATGTAAAAAAATCATTAAACTTAAGTTAATAGAGAAATAATTAAAACCAATTATTTCTAAAAAGAATCACTTTCAATTTGAAGATTGAAAGATTTACTTCGGTTATAGTAATAAATTGCAAGAACTTGGAATCGTCAGAGCTCTCGTTAGAACTAACGGTTAGGGATTTAATGAATGACATAGTCGACAGATAGCTCTCTTGAGAATAAGGATTTTAGTCTACGGTGACCTCTACCTGTACTAGGTAATCTAGCTCATTTTTCCAGATAAGATCAAATTTTCAAATAAATATACTTGCCATAAAACTTGAAGAATTTAAATAAGAAATGTTATTTAGAAATTTATTTAGAAAATCGGATCAAGTTAAATTTTATTAGACGAAAATTTAGAAGGCAACACTTGTTGAATAAAATAGAGCTATCGGTGCCCTAAAACAATTTAAATGATTATTCTAACAGGTGTTTCGATCAGATTTAAATTAATATTTTTATTAAAAATATAATTTACTGATAATTTTAATAACCCATGCAGACATGAAAACAGTCTTTTTTGAGCTTCCGGCTGCAAATCAATAAAATTTAATTTCATGCTATTTATTAACGATGATTAAAATAAAAATTTGCTTTTAAAATACTTTTACTTAATAAAAATGTGATCTATTGAAATATGTCTCTATCAAACTGATAGCACCCTCGGGGTAAGGCTATTTAAAAGCGAGGCAGTATTCACTTACTCGATCGAACGCTGTATTGAACTCAAATTTTTCATTACCATTTTTCTACAAAATGCTGAATATTTTTTAGATTTCATTATAATACTGTTTTTGCTTTTTTTGCTTCGTTAAAATTTTAAATTCCTTGGTGAATTATTTATATTATGATAATCTAGTGTACCGTTGCTTTGAATCATTTATATTAGTATAGTAACAAATATATTATATTTTAAATAATTTAAAGTTACAGAAACTGAATTTCTTACTTCTATTGTAAAATTTCACTATTAAATGAGAACAGAAATAATTAATTAAAAGCATAGAGATCGAAAAATGTCAGACAACAACGTTAATAAATACCGATAATATATATACAATATTATATTAAAAATTAAAATAATAAATATAATAATCTATTTTGCTGTTGTGACATTACCTATCGTCGTGTTAGTTAGAAACACTCGTAAGTCCATAAAATGCCGAAAATTACATTTTGGCGCTAAAATATTTAAAAAAATGAGCTCTATCGACCTAGAAAATCCCATAAATGTAAAAAAATTACAAACTGATGTTTTAAGCTATCAAAATATTTCTTTTACCTTTAATCATTGTTTGTTTTAAAACGTTTTATGTTTCCCCTGTAATATTGTGCAATCTGGATTCTAACTAGCACGACGATATGCTTTTCGTAGTAGAATATATCTTTCCTTGTTAAAATTTTTATTAAGAAAATGTGCCAAGTTCACTGTTTTCAATTTTCACTGTATTCAATTAATTCAGATATTTTTAATATTTTTTTTCAAAACAGTAAAACCTACTAACAGTAAAAGTAAATTGATTTTCAACCGTAAAGATCTATCATAAGATAGAATCTCCGCTCATGTTACCAATGACGTGTGGCTACTGCCAACTCAGAATCCCCAGCCAAAAACACACACGCAGATAGCTATTCACCATTTTTTTATTAACTCGCAGTGCTAATGCATGGTCAGAAGCATGAGTTCCAAAAAAAGACATGGAATGCATCTCCAATTTTCAAATTTTCAATTATATCATATGTCATAATGACATATGGTCAGGTGTCCATGACACGTCGGGTGTCCTATATCAGATCAGATAGAAGTTAGATAGTGTGTAGATTTGGCAGTCGACAATTTAACGTAAATTTCTTGTCGAGCGTAAACTGATTAGTTTTATTATTCGATCTTACTTATAAGTAAGATCATATCATATCAGATGCTCGGGTCAGGTGAAGATCTTCATACAAACGAAGACAACAATTTTCAGTTTCAATTAACCAATTTCAAGAATTTAATAATTCACTAAAACTTTCTGAGTCAGTTCTTACATAATTACAAAAGTTATTACGGTTTACTTCTTACGGTAACTTTTTATTTAAATTTTTACCCATATTTTATATTTATTTTTTAACCAGTACCATCAGCAATCAAAAGTATTGTGTTTAATTATAAAAATTAAATATTAGAGAATATTTAAAAAATACTTAGGAGAATACAATACGCTTGGTTACTTTGGTTATTCAAAGCCATCTAATCGCGTTGGACCATAATGTATCTGTGGTATCCGATATAGAACCGAATCTTTATAAACTTTTATGTATTCAATAAAGATTTTTTCACAACCTTGAACAATTGGAAGTAAAACGTGTAAAAAGATACTATATAATAAAATTTGTAAAATAATTTATTATGAAAATATATAGGTATAAAATATAATGACTTCCGTAATTATTTAAGAATTGACTCTGAAAGTTTCCTTGAATTATTATTCAAGTTACATAAAATTGAATGAATTTATAATTATATTCGTTTGTATGCATGAACTCGCACTAACTGTTCAAAGCAAGGTAGACAGACTATCCAATTTGTTCAAGTTGGATGGCAAAACCATCATGATGTCATAAAATTGTCGGCTGGCAAACTTATACAATACACAGTTTATCATCTAATTTACAGAGAAAACCCAACGTCTCAAGAACACCTGACCAAATTAGGACGAGAGCAGAACCCGTAACAATTGTAACTAATAAAACAATGAAATGTTTGTTTTTTTATAAAAAAAAGTAATTTATTTTGCTTCATTGGCGTTAATTTATTCTAAATTCTAAAGTTAGCCAATTATTACAAAAATTAAGCTCTTTTTAATTAAAATTTAATTCAAATTGAATAATATTTTTCTAAATAATTTGGCAAAACTTAAATTTTAATTATTGCATAATATAAAATGAATGTGATTCTGCTTTAAAAAGTATATTATAATAATTAATATACTACAACTTGATCTTTAATAAGCCCTTCCTACACAAGAATGTCTAGCGCGTCACCCGTGTCAGTGTTCGGTGTCAACTGTGCCAGGGGCTAATAAGGGGATATTTTTGGAGTTTAAATTTAATTGTTCAGAAACTACTTAACCAATTAACAAACTGTTAAATTTTGGGGTGCTTAAAAAATGTTTATGCAAATTTTAATAAAGATTAAGTAATTAAGATAAAACTTCTGTACATCTCAACAGAAAGTTGTGATTCAACAAAATACAATTTTTAATTACCTATCTATTCATTTCGCACATATTATGATAAATAAATAAATTATCGATAAATTATTGTACTTTTTCTATTTAATACTGAGTTCAAAGGAAACTTAATGTCATATTAAAATCTTAAACATTACACAAACAACATCGGAAAAGCAAAAGATCCATTCATTTAGAATTTGGGTTTCCAATGAGCCAATGTAAACTAAAAATATTGTACAAAGACTTGGTGGCAAGTACATGACTGCTAATGCAGAGTACCTGATGCGACTGCGAACTATTTAAGTAATAACTTCAATAATTCTATCAGTCCCTGGGAAAAAGGGAATCTATTTATTATGAGTTTAAGTTTTAAACATTTTAAAACACTTTCGTAAAGGGTTGTTAAATAAAATTGTTATTAAGTTGACTTTTGTTATTGGTAAGAAAATCCACAGTGTGTCGTTATTCGCCGGAGGTCTGAGCCAAGAAACTCCGTAAAGTCAGTGATTCGAACTCAACATTTTCGCTCTGTTTCTCAACCAGTGATCCATTACTTGACTTTACTTGCATTATAAACGGTAATGCTTCAAACTTCTTTATCAAACAAAATGATCGGAGTTAGTGAGGATTTAATACAAAACATTACAAAAGTTTAATGTAATTTGAATTGCATTTAATTAGAATTTAATTTAAATTACAAGCATCTACACTTTCAGGATTGTGTTCAGGTACTACCAGCATAAATTTCAATATTTCAAGTATAATTTGACATTTGCAAATCAATCTTCACATTAATTTTGTTTAACTTTCAAACTTAACGAATATACCGACAAACCTCAAATTTCCTTGCAGTTTCTGAATATAATATGAGGGTCTAGTTTATATTTGAATTTATATTTGATATTTTAGCTGTCCAAACAATTAATCAAGGACTATAATATTACAAGCAATTTAGGAAAACGTTCTTTCGTTAAATAGGCAATAAATTTCAACACTCATTTATTTTTAAAGCTGCCAATTTTTAACTTATAAGTTTTATCCAATCTTTAGCAATTATAAGTATTTCTCCGCTGTTATAAATCTAAAAAGTAATTTAAAAAGAAAAAAGTACAACACTTATTGTTTATTCAAGTATAACTCTATAATATAATTAACTTTAACGAAGTTTTAATTAATGTTATTTAAAATTAAAACCATTTTAATTTCTAAACATCATAATAATTATGCTTCGTTATTAAAATTAGTGTTTTAAATTTTAATAACTCTAGAAACGTGTAATTTGCACTTTTTTTAAGTTTTACAGAACATTGTTTAATATTAAATGTTTGCATGTCTGAATCCATGACATATGTGGCAATTAACCAGGAATCCCTTACAGCAAACTGAGCCTTGTCTACACCGGTATTAATGTGAAATGACTGACAATTTTATAACAAATAGAAATTAAAGATTTTTGTTTTTGAAATGGTTTTAGTTTTAGTACTATTGCTTTTAATTGCTCATGAAACAAAAGAGTTTGAAAATTGAAAAAAGTTAGATTGTTTTTTAACAAATATTCCTTTTTTTAATTTTTTAATCAAAGGTAGGGTTAGTCGGATGAAATAGAAACATGGGGTAAAATAAAATATAAGTTGTATTACAATTTATTGTTTTTAATCTGGACTGAATCAGAATTGGCGCCAAAGATTCTCGTGATGATACTTCAGTATGAGTGAATATATCGTACAAGCAGCTTCCAGAGTGGTATTTAGAGTGTTATCATACTTTCATTTTTTTCTTGTTATAGTTAAGTTGGCAAACCTTACATAACGTACAATAGAACATACTGCCTGAAACTGGTAGTAACTCTCTTGAAGTTATTATTTTAATTCCTCGATCATTCGGTTTTGCCCATTCAGACATGGGCTCATAAGCATTATGAACTAAATTATAGTGTAAGATGCAGTTTCTTGTACTGAAATAAACAATATAGCTATATTTATTGTTTATATTACTTCATTTAGTTAATATCTTTTTTATTATATATCTACTAACTTTTCTTAAGATTTAATTATACTTAGGTATACATTTTTGAATAAATAATTAAACTTATTAAATTTAAACAATTTTGTAGTTGTTTTTATATTACAACGTTACATTTACAGTGACTTGTGACCATCATTTTAGACTCAGTGTCAATTTAGATAAAATTTACAATATAGCAGGCCATCAACTAACTTTTAAATGTTATTATGGCTAAAACCAAGTGTTAATACATAGCTGTGCAAGAGCACTGCTGTCAAAAATGAATTTTCATCCTTATAATGCTTCTATTTCATTAAAACGGCCATTGGTACTTGATAACTTTTATTTATTTTTGTTCTTGTAAGTTTTCATTTTTATGACATTTTTATTGATGTAGGATTTTATTGATCTATTTTAACTATTTTATATTCATATTTTATACTTACCTTATATTTTTAGAGATCTTGTGGTAAAATATTTTTATATTTCCAAGATAATTATTTGTACTCAATTTATTTGTGTATTCATTTACACTGCAGTGCGCTGTAGTGAAAGAAAGGACTTGGAAAAACTTGTTTCAAATTTAGTTTTTTTACTTATATTATGTTTATATCTTTAAGAAAATATTATTACTCAAAGTAGTACACCTTCAAATTTTTGAAGGTGTTTATTTGCTTGCTGCCAGCAAGCAAATTAATGCTACTTTGACAGCGGTGATTAATTTAGAAAAATAGCTGCAAATTAGGTATTATATTAGCTCTTAAAAATAATTTTCTGGCAGCAAGCTGCAATGACGTGCTAATACTCGTAAGGCACTAAATAGCTAACTTTAAAAAGCAATTCGCTTGTTGCCAGTTAAAAGCGCGGTTTTAGCTAGATATAAATAGCGTGTGTCTAGCTAGCCAAATAGGGTGCTATTAGCTAGTAAATAGCTTGATGTTACCTAGCCCATAGCGTGTATTTAGTTATATATTTACATAATTACACGCTATTTAGCTAGCTAAAAGCGCGCTATTAGCTATCTGGCAGCAATATGGATGCAATTTAAAAACTGGCTGCCGCAGCGGTAGTGCTGCCAAATATAGCTATTTAGTTGCTTTTTAACTGATTTTTAGCATCAAAATGCTACTTCTTGGATAGGTATTAAAATATTAAAATAGTATATTTATTAGATATTTAAATAAATATTTTACATTTTTGATGTGATGTGATGTGAATAGTACATACCTACTTTGAAAACAAATTTTTTTAGAATGAATTAATTATTTATGAAAACCAGTTAAAATAAAGGGTAATCTATTGATAGGTGGTTTAAGTAGTGTAAATCGATATTAACCATATCAATATTTTAGAAAACCCAAAAAATGCACTAAATTCTTTTAAGAACTAAAATGTTTTTAAGTTATCACATGTAAAATACACTGTAAGTATATATTCGCAAACGTTTTCACCATCATCAGGCGATGAATTCATTCAAATCGATAATTTTGTGTACTAATATCAAAATACTTAACTGGCTTTTATTTACTTTACATATATTGTAAAAATTGGTTTAAATATCTAATAAATATATTTTTCTGTAGTGGGGCAAGATATACTATATTGTAATGGAAGTTTAGAAAAAACTTTTCCAACTTCCTTTTCCACACTTTGTTTGCCGGCCAGCTAATAAAGTCGGAAGCCTGACTTCTCAAGAATAGGTTCTGTTTTTGCGGCGCCAATTTAAGTTTTCAAAAAATATCTAAAAATAATAAAAAAATAAATAATTTCCAATTCAATTTAAAGGGTATGGCCGGGTTTATATGGGAAATCTTCCCTTGCGGCCTTTTCGACTTATACTTGGGGGATCGTTTTGGTATCAAATAAAAATAATTCAGCCAAATTTTCAGCTCTTTATCTTAAACGGTTTCCGAGTTTTTCAAAAAAACCTCTTTTTTTAATTTTATTTTTTTTTAAATAGTAAAATTCAAAATTAATGGATGGTTATGTTTTTGTTAATTCTTAGGAGTAAAAGACATGAAAAAATACTTTGGTCATGATTATTAAACAAAAAGCCGATTTTCGGCGAAAGAAATAAAATTTAAATCTTATTATTTAACACTTTTCTGAAAAGTGTCACTCACCAAATTTTGTCAGATAATGTCTTTTATACTCCCTTATACTCATGAATTTTTTTGATTTTTTTGAAGTGGTGCAACAATATGACAATAATTAAAAGTAATTATTTACTGTAATTTTGCATTTAAAGAAACTTATATATTTTTCACATTTCCGGGAGTAAAGTGGTCACTTTACTCCCACTTTTGCGGAAGTAAAGTACTATTTTTTGTTATCTAAAATTTTGCTTATATACATTGATTCCTACGACAAATTACTAGACGTTTAAGGTAAACGAGGTGGGGAACGAGGGGAAATTTTTTTTCTCGATTTTTCGATATCTAGTGCCGTTTTCGAATTATTGTAAATTCAAAATCTCAAATTTAGCTATTAACCAATGTAATTTATCATTTGCACCGAAATTGTAAAAAATAGTATATAGAGTGCCGAATGAGTTAGCCGAATATAAGAAATTTATTTATACAAATATCTGCTTTACTAATTATTTTAGAGAAAAAATTTAAAACACAAAAATAATGAAGAAATACAAACTATTAATGAGATTTAATGCTCATACAAATGAGCATTAGATTTCATAAAACTTTTACTTAAAAAGTCAAAAAATGCTTTTGAAATTGCTAAAAGTTTCATTTATCAGACTGGCCATGTAAGTTTCCAAGGTAAATAGTTTTGAAAATAGAAATTAAATTGAATTTTTTATTACATGGCTAGTACGATAAATGAAAATTTTAACAATTTCAAAACCATTTTTTGATTTTTTAAGTAAAATGTAGATAGAACCCAATGCTCTTATCATTTGTAGATTTTACATGTTAATTTCCTATGTTCGGCTAACTCATTCAGCACCCGGTATACATCTCGGGACTAATGTTCTTTTCATCCCGTTTGCGATTTTTGTACTCGGCTAACACCTAGTGCAAAAACCTTTGCACTCTGGATGAAAAGTAGTGCCTTAGTCCCATGATGTATAATATACTATTCTATGGTTAAAAAATGTATAAAAAATTTTTTTTACCGAAAATTAATAATTACATTAATTAGAAAACATTTTTAATCGTTTTACTGCAAAGTGATTGCATAAAGACCATTAGAAATTATATAACTTTAAAATAGTTTGAAAAAATTTCTAAGTACCTATTGAATAGATTAACCTTGCTCAGAGCAGGATTTACGATCTATTTTGTATGGAATTATTACATTTAATGTCAACAATTTATGACAATTTTGTTAAACAGTATCGATAATATACCTACTTAATATAATAACTTTTCTGATTGAAATTTTTGTTTCTATTGTTTTAAAACTGAAAAATTATTCCCAATAATACGGAAAAGATATATATAAGTATAGGTACTAGTTATCTTTAAGAGTAAAGCATGGAAACAAGATTTTTTTAAAGTCTCTTTAATCATTTTTCACATACTATATTATTTTAAGCAGGATATGTCTATGGTTTTCTCTGTTTTTTCTGTTTTTTCTCTGGTGAGGATATATTTTCAGTAAAAAAAAAATTTACTCTTTTTAACCATAGAAATCATAAAAGTTTGTTTAAATGCAAGATTACAGAAAAACATTACATTTTAATTTTTGCCATGTTGTTGCACCACTTCAAAAAAATCGAAAACATTCATGAGTATAAGAGAGTATAAAAGACATTTTCTGACAAAATTTGGTGAGTGACACTTTTCAGAAAGGCGTTAAAAAATAAGATTTAAAATTTATTTCGTACGCCAAAAATCGGCTTTACGTTTAATAATTATGACCACAGTATTTTTTCATGTCTTTACTCCTAAGAATTAGCAAAAAAATCACCATCCATTAATTTTGAATTTTACTATTTAAAAAAAAAATAAAATCAAAAAAAGAGGTTTTCTTGAAAAACTCGAGAACCGTTTAAGATAAAGAGCTGAAAATTTGGCTGAATTATTTTTATTTGATACCAAAACGATCCCCCAAGTACAATTCGAAAAAGCCGCAAGGGCAGATTTCCCATATAAACCCGGCTATACCCTAAGTTTTACATAAATGTTCGTATTTAATAAAAATGAAACCGCTAACACAAACTATACTTTTTCTTTCAATTTTAATTTTAATTTTATCCAATAAAAATTCAAAATCAAACAACTCTAACTTCGTCAAAATTTCGGACGACTTTCAAAATCAAATAAAACTAACTATGTACTCACGTTAATTTCAATTTTTATTCTCAAATTAAACTTAAATAAATTTCAAACATAAGACGCAAATTCATACTTTCAGGAGAGATCCGCAAATACGTCCGTCTACTGCGACGGACCGGCTTGGAAATCGGAAATCTCACGTCTGCTCGTACCAACATTAATTTGCTAGTACGAATCTCTTCATTTTTACAAAAAAATTTTAAGATAATCAAAGTGACTTATGTTACTTTCAAAATAAATGCATCGATTATAAAAGCAAATTTATCTGGTAACTGTTTTTATTTCAAATGTAAAGCTATGCATGTAAATCTGCAAACCAACACATTGAATAGTATCTTATTAATTCGTACTTTGTCAACTTTGTTTGATAATACATCAATTTAATACAGTGACAATAGCGGAGAATAGACATATTATTCTTTTAAACTTTTGCTTTACGGTTTAGTAACCGGCAATAGCGTTAAACTTTTATTTATCAAATTTCATAAAAAAAACAATCTTTTTTACAAGTATCTACAAAATTTTATTATAACTATAAAATGAATACTGTGTGTTGTAAGAACGACGCTTTCCTATCAAGATGTAAATCCACACGTAGCATAGGTATATGAAGAGATCTACCAAAACTACTTATTTTATTGACTAAGTTTTCTTATAAACAAAAATGTTCTTAACTTTTCAGTATTTTTGTTTAATCAATGTTAATATTTAAATACACTTTTATAGGTATTAGGTAGATAGCTAAATTATTTAAGACATTATTGTAGCAATTTGAATGAACCGCGTTCTTATTGATTAGGTACAAATTAAAATGTTATTGAAATTCATAATCAATTTAAACGTCTAATTAGAAATAAACTTAATGAATTTTCATTGAATTTAATTTGGTGTACCTTATATAATTTATAGCAGAATATGTTGGGATCAATATTAGAAAATTTCAAACACGTTCGTAGTTAAAGGTTACACTAAAATGCAGTTTTTATAGTTTAGCAGCAGGAGTAGTTTAACCTTACGTTAGTCAGAATAACAAATTAGTTAGCGAGTAATATGAAATTTACTTTTAATTAAATAATAATTTTGTAGTTTTATTTCATTTAAATTTAAAGTTACTCCTACTGTTTTGTAAACAATTTGTTTTACGTCTAACTTATTTTGTTAACAATAAAACTAACCGTAATAATTTCAAGGGACGTTTTTAAGCAAGAAACCTTTTTTTACTAGTGTACATACATTTTATGTAAATAAACATTTGCATTTTTAATAAATTGATACTGTTAACTTTAATGTTCCATTTAAGGTACAAATGAAATTTGTATATTTAAAATACGACTATTAAATTAAATATTATTGTATTATTTGCCCAAAATGCTTACGATAAATACGTACGTCAAATCGCAAAGATTTTCGATTAAACGGGCTACAAAACACTTTCCTATATTATGATTACACAAAACTTAATAAGCTATGCATTCAATTTTTTGTACTCTTTGTTTTGCTTTCGGTTTAAACTTTGGCAGACTGGTGATTATGTGGTTGGCATAATAGGCACTGGATTACAGCATTTAGGTACAGTTGTTATGCTCTTGTGAGAGCCGATGGTGCTTACGTTATATTACACCAAAATTTGGCCTCATTTTTAATCACGTTCGAACTATAATTTGTTTGTATAAGGAAAATTTAGAATTTGTTCCAGTAGATGAGCATATAACTTGAAATAATTCCAAAAGTGCAATTTGAGTTTCTATAGATAGATCAAGTTTTCCTTCTTAAATCAACCCATATCAAAATTAAACGAAGCAATAAACCGGAACTTCTTATATGAAAAAAACTATAAATGAAACTTTATAACAAGAAATGTGCGATGGAAGCAATCAATGTTTGATTCTTACAATATTTTCCAAGTTTGTATTTTTGTACATTTGTCTCCGTAAAAACTCGCGGAAGAAACACTCAAGCCACACTGAGAAAACAGGGTACAATTGTTAATATAAAACTGTAGTATTTATTTGTTTTCATTATGTAATAAAATAACTCGTGATAGTCAAAACCACGCATGATCGTAATACAAAACACTAGCATTATTATAAATAACTACAACGAAATGTTAAATAAAATTGATATTAAATACCACTACAGTGTTATATACTAGTACTTCAAGTTTGTAGTGCTTATAACTTACAGTTGTATGAACATCTTGCTTCTTAAAAATTAACTGATAACAACGATGTTATTAGTATATAATACTACACTACTTTTATTATAAATACTAAAATATTATTAATTTGAATAAGCATTTAATCGAAATCAAACACCTGTATTAGGATTGTGCGATTACCAAATTTCATAATCGATTTCGAAAAATAATGAATTATGATCGATTTTAAACCAATAATCGATTATAAGGTTTTAAATTATAATGGCGATTCCCTTACAAATTATGTATACATAGTAACGTTTTTTGGAATAACAAAATAAGTATTTATGAAAATCCTCAAAATGATCAAGTTTATTGTCCTGTTATGAAAGTTGATTAATTTTATAAAAGCCTTTATAGTTTATACTATTTTTGTCGGTTTCTTTTTTGAAAGCAAAAATTTGATTTCCGTGCGAGAAGTATTGCTCGGTAAAAATAGTAAAGTAAAGTAAAAATGACACTTAAAAAACACGAACTTTTTAATTAGGTAGATCCCAGTAAATATTTTTTTAAATAAGTTATCGGATTATTTAATATGTTTTTTGCAAGAATTGCAAGTTTTATACGACGTAGATGATCTAGAAATAGTTACATCTATTAATTTAAACAAGATATTATGTTACAAACGGTCGGTCGTCTTGGGGACAAATGAGTGTATAAAAATTCTGCTATTCATCAATTTTATAATAAAAAGCATCAAGAGCGCACATAATTTTATAAATGTAGCATTTATTATTTTCACTTGTACAGTGTAAGTCGCCACGCCATGCGCCAGTTAGAAAAGTAAAAAAGTGGAAATATTTTTTTGTTTTCATCATTGATGGAAAAAAAACTCACGCGGATTGCGGGGATTACCTCAACTAATTCCTATAAAGGTTAGTACAATTTTCTTTAAAAACATTAATTTTAAGTATGTAACGCTCACATTAATAATAATCACAGGGCAACAAAATTGAACTTTTGTTCAGCTTTAAGAATGGGCGAGGGTGATTCTATTAGATTTTTTTGTGTTGAAAACGAATCAGACTTTGAAATTGAGGACCGTTTTTTCAAAACTTCTGTATAATTTTTAAAAAGACTATCGAATATTAAAGTCAAAACTAACCTAAGTTGAATGATAACCATGCAATTATAAAATTTAAATTTGTTTTCTCATAAGATACAAGCATAGAGTTACACCGTTTAAACGCTCTCCTGAAAAATTGATATTTTTTAATTGTTGAGTTTTGAAGAATCGGTCCTCAATTGTTCCAGAACCTCAGGCTTTTTGAAATGCTAGCTTAAATGGTCAAAAAATGGCTATTTTTATCATTTTTATGATTTTTTAAAATCCATTTTTCTAAATCATTCTACGATTTTTGAAGTGAAGATATACAATTTGTAATTCAAGAGGTTTAATCGCGTGCAAAGTCATCCGTTTTACCGCGCGGAATTTACTTTTTGACAAGTATTTTAGTATTTTGCCTACACAGGGGTTCTTGAGCTCGCTAATAAATTAATACTAAAGAACTTGTTAAAAAGTAAGATCGCCGCTGTAAAACGGGTGACTTTGAATGACTGAACCTCTCGACTTCAATATTGAATCGAAGAATGATTTAGAAAAATGGATTTTAAAGCTAAGTAGTGCTACTTTGCGATGTAATTGTGGAAAATTGAAACAAAAAAATGAGGTTCCCTAAAAAAATTATAAAAGTTTTTCATTGTTGGCCTGTGAATTAATAATAATTTTATTAAATTTAGTACCTAGTAATTTTGCGACTATACGTTAAGTAAGCATCTAAATTACTACTGAATTCAATCAAATTATAAATTGTATATGTAGTTAAATATAAAATAATATGGTTAAATAAAAATAAAAGGTATAGGAGTAGTATGTACATCATAGCTCACAATATTATACGTTTTGAAGGCGTTTTTTGTCATGTAGAATTATTTTTACAGCAACACTGTTTAGAAATTTTTTGTTCCAAATTTAAGTTTCTTCATTTTTGTTTATATAAATTTTTCTATTTTGTCGCACCATTTCAGAGTTAGAGTGACTTAAAAAAAACTTTGTAAGATAGAAAAATAAATTTTGTCTGTATCTTAAAAACGGTGCAACGAAATGGAAAAATGTATAGGTAAGTACAAAATTGAATACAATAATATTTTTAACAAAAAATGTCTAAAAAGTTTTGCTGTAAAAGCGATTTTTACATGAAACGGTTTCAAAATGTGCAATTTGAGCACTCACGGTATAGTAGAGTGCTTTCTTGAATTTATTTTGACTTGTGTGGGCACGTCAGGGTTAAAGGCTGAAACTTTCAAAAATGAAGGGTTAGATGGCATATATTCATAATCCGGAGGTTGTCAAAATTTAGAACGCGCAAAAGGGCGCTATTTAAAAAAAAAGAGATAACAGCATTAACAGAAAGCTAATAAGATGTGAATTATTTTGATATATAATTTGAAATAAGTTTTGTACGAAATGCATGTTATTTTTATGTTTGAAAACTGTAAATTGTTAAACCGCTTATGGAAAATCAAATCTTGAATTACAATTATCTCGGTTCGAACTTCGCAAAAATGTAATTATATTTTACAATTTTTGTTTTTATACTCTTCTATTTGCCAAACGAAAGCCTTAATCAAAATTTTTTATTTTTGAGAAAAGTTGCGCATATGTATGTAGATTCGATAAGTTTAAAAATCATAATTTTTTGTTTAATATTAAACACGATATTAAATTATTAGTAACACCTTAAAAATTCCAATTTTAAGTCGCTCGCAGGTTAGCGTCGACCGACCGGGTAACCCCTACCACAAAATCGAATGTATCCGTCTCTTTCAAACCTAGTGTGTAACGTTTCTAGCTAGTACTAACGAAGAATTGAAATTTCAGACAAGCATATAAGTGAAAAAAATGTTAATTTTTTTAATTAAATAATTATTGAAATTTAAATTCTTCGTTAGTACTAGCTAGAAACGTTACACACTAGGTTTGAAAGAGACGGATACATTCGATTTTGTGGTAGGGGTTACCCGGTCGGTCGACGCTAACCTGCGAACGACTTAAAATTGGAATTTTTAAGGTGTTACTAATAATTTAATATCGTGTTTAATATTAAACAAAAAATTATGATTTTTAAACTTATCGAATCTACATACATATGCACAACTTTTCTCAAAAATAAAAAATTTTGATTAAGGCTTTCGTTTGGCAAATAGAAGAGTATAAAAACAAAAATTGTAAAATATAATTACATTTTTGCGAAGTTCGAACCGAGATAATTGTAATTCAAGATTTGATTTTCCATAAGCGGTTTAACAATTTACAGTTTTCAAACATAAAAATAACATGCATTTCGTACAAAACTTATTTCAAATTATATATCAAAATAATTCACATCTTATTAGCTTTCTGTTAATGCTGTTATCTCTTTTTTTTTAAATAGCGCCCTTTTGCGCGTTCTAAATTTTGACAACCTCCGGATTATGAATATATGCCATCTAACCCTTCATTTTTGATAGTTTCAGCCTTTAACCCTGACGTGCCCACAGAAATCGTTTTTAAGCATTTTATTGCGCTTCGAGCACTCTACTAGTATAAGATCTTGAAAAGGAATTTTAATTTCTAATTTTAATGTATTTTATTCACATGAGATTTATTGTAACTTGCATTTTGTTGTATTTTAGTTGTCCTGGAGATGGTTGAAACCACGGTTGAAACATCAAGTTAAACCGGCAAAGAGATACTTCAGTTTCCAGTAATTTTAAATTAGTACTTAAGTAATTTTTTTGTTTTTGAAAAGACAAGCATTGTTTTAAACATAACAAGCCTGCTTTGTAGTTATTTCTTATTTTGACTTGTAACTTTTTTTATAATTTATTGTGATTGTGTATCTTATATTAAACAATATTACGAAACATGGAGTTTTTTATTATCACCACTACTATTGCCTACTATAATATCTAATTTATTTCTTAAATTATATAACTTCTAATAGTAGAAAATATCACTAAGATTTAAGTTATGACTGCACTGTTTTTGACAAAATCGATATTAAGCATTATGTATTGGATTTGCAATAGCTACCGAAATTCAGTATTGGTACTATTAAACGCCATAGTCCGCGAATACTGCTGTTATAATTTGTTTTTGTTTGCAGGGAGTGTTTTGCCGAAAAAACCATTCATTTTTCGGCAAAACACTCTGCAATCAATAACAATAAATTAATACAGCAGTATTCACTCGGACTGTGGCGCTTAATTGCACCAATACTGAATTTCGGTATTGCAAATCCTATACATAATATTTAATACTGATTTTGTCAAAAAGTGCAGTTATAACTTATAATATATTGTAGTGTTATTTGCTAAGTATTAGAAATAATATAACTAACAATAGCATACTGTTATACATAAGCACATAGGATTACTGAACATAGAACTAATTAATGGTTATTTATATAACAGTGTAGTGTTATTTCCGAATATTACTAGTATTTTAACATACAACAACGTAGTGTTATCATACAGACATTTGTTACTGTGTTTAGAACTACGTAGTGTTATTTATATAGCATTGTAGTGTTATTTCCTAGTATTACTGATATTATAACTTACAACAACAGAGTGTTATACATAACCAGGCATGTGTTACTCCGCATAGAACTACGTAGTGGTTATTTATATAACATTCCAGTTATATTACTTATAAATGGAATACTTATATTAAATATTACTACAACATGATTTTGCATATAATTCTGAACATATAAGTTTGTAGTTGTATTTAATATAATTTGTATTGTTTGGCGCCTATTCAAATACTACAAATGTTATAATATAACATTTTTGTTTTATTACTTATAATTGTTTTTTCTCAGTGCATATGAAATATTTACAAAAGATTTTAAGTTACTTCCTACTTTATTCTTTCAGTAATTACATTTTTAATTTAAAAACAAAAATTTGAGTTTTTGATTACTTTCAAAAATGCATCAGTGCAGATAGTGGAATGTTACTTCAAATCATATGTATTTTGTATTTTGAGAAATATTGATTTAAAAAATTACAAAACCAAGACAAAGAAATTATATTACCTGTAAGATAGAATAAACAATGTATATTATAATTGCAACACTTTATTTTTTCCATAATTTTGTGAAAGTTTAAATTTTTTACAAGTTAGAAAAATTTACTGTTATATTAGATAAACACTGTGCAAATATTTTTTTAAATAAATATTAGCATAAATATTTTATGAATGCAAATATAATTTTGGTATATAATATATAGTAGGTATATTATGATTTATTCTATTCGTCCAACTTTTGTAATATAATTATGTGAAATAATGTAAAATGTGCATTCGGATTTTGACCTACATAATATTTAATATATATGTTTTATAAAAACACTGCAGTGAGTGCATTATAAAGTTTATATAAGAATAAGGCAGATTTAAAACTATATTATCTATTGTTCACTTTGAATTTATAAAATATGATATTTTATACTTGATTCTCTATTTTTAATATTAAGAAAGACATAAGCTATTTTAGAAACATTTACATGACGCAGATGTGGAGGGACTGTTCAATCTTACTTTATAGATTATCAAATCCTTCTTTGCCATAAAACTTCTATATTTCAAATTTCATGAAATTTTAAAACCAGTTACGTTATAGTATACATATATATTTTAAATATAATGAAAATTTTAAATAAATATTTGCTATTTTGATAATTAATTTATAATCAGGAATCCGAATAGTTTTTGTGTTATGACTATGCAAATAGAGTTTATCTTAGAGACAAAATGTATATACATAGGTACTACTACAACCACATATACATATCTGTTGTTAATCGGAGAACTGAGTCCAGTAAATCAAATAGATTTCATCCTAAAATTTCCTCCCTATACGGAACTAATGACCACATATAGCCATTTTGTAGTTAAGTTTAAAAAAAATAAAAGCATCTATAGTTTTGAAATTTTTTTGATATATTTTTTTGATTAAAGCAGGAAATATTTAGTACCTACGAGTTTATCTGGGTTATTGCGGTTAAACTTAGAGTTATTGTAGTTAACACCTTGATATACAAAAAAGCGTTTATGGCAATATCAATTAATAACTAATAACTCAATCGTTTTCTACTATTATAAGATTATCGATTTAGCACTTTATTGGTTGTAATTTACTACTAGGTTACGTTATCACTAAATAATATATTCATCATTCTAGAATATATTGTTTATTCGTATTAAAACACATAATTATATTTATTTTGATATTATACCTATTTGCGACCAATTTGTCAAATTAAATTTTGTTTTAAAAATTTTATTTTGGGTTTTCATACCTAATATAATTTTCTGTTATGTTGTTGGTTAAATCTATAAATTGTAAATATAGCTTTAATATGTCACTTGAATGTGGTTAGAACGAGCCTCTGGAGTTCTGGGGATACCGATAAATAATTGTTTATTGTATCTGTGACTACGTTTTTCTTCCATGAAAAAGCTTTTTTTTTCTTAATGTAATAAATTTTAAATTTAGATTAATACAAGAAAATACTGTAAGTTGCCAATATTTATTATAATTTTCTTTTAAGTGACTTATAGAACGGATAAAATGGGTTTGATTTGGAAGAAAACTTCTATATTATAATAGAATAAAATATTTAAGGGTTTTTTTAACAATATAATTTGTATCATAATTATTATAATATGTAATATTATTATTATATTATACAAAAAATGTTATTAAATACTTTAACGTTGGTGACAAATTTTATAATATACTGTACTTTACTTGAACTTGATAATTATTACTTTTAAAGAACCATTTTTGCTATCAGTGCTTACAGGATACCTATAAGAGATAACGCTTCTTCTTCATCAAACCTTAATTTGTCTTGCTATCTGTAAGTTTTTATTTTGTGACTTTGGGTTATATACTGGATAAATGATGCCACACATTTCTTTTAATACCTACTTGTTAATTTTAAGATAATTGGTAGTTGAAATGAATTGATCTATTTATACGATACTAATTTTAAGCAAATTATTTAATATTGATATTATAATATAATAATATAATATTATACATAGTAAACAAATATTAATATTCATTCGGGTATTCCCGAACTTAAATTTACGTTTTAAGTAATATTCTAATAATAAGTAGTCAATTTTTGAGTTATTGCTTGCTTTAAAAACATGTCAATTTAAAAACATACTTTTATTTGAATTTTCTAGAAGAAAAGGATATAAAACTGAAGTTATGTAATATAACACTGGACATTGCTCTGAATGCAGGATATAATATAAATAAAAGACTGTTCTACATCCAATGTTACTATGTAAACTTTATAGTTTAACAACTTTTCTTTATAATTTTAATTTTAAGTTGGCACAATAAAATAACATTTTAAAATTCTTCATGCGTTATATCTAATGTGAATCTAAGAAATCAATTGCACACGGTTCGAGTTGGTAATCTAAACTTTTCAAGTTTTAAAACTTTAACATCTTTTACTAAAAAAAGTATAAGTAACTAATAAATAATTTATCAAATTAAGAAGGTTTAATTGCTTGGCATTCTATAAAAATAGATTAAATAAAATTCCAACTGAAAATAGTTTGACGTTCAAGAAGTACCTATCAAGCAAAGAACCAGCCAGGATCATTATTACAAAAGGAAAGAGCTTTAAGACACAAGATTATCTGGCTTGTTGTCTTGGGTACATAATATGTATAAAAGAAAACTTTTACTAATAATTTTTGTGTGGATTAGAAAAATACTAGAGTAATTTTGTCAAGTATGTCACTCCCCTAATAGATCTTACTTATAATTTTGCTTTTAATGGTATACTTAACTGTTTTTCTTAACATTTTTAGTTTAAGTTTTCAAACTTGAATATTTTTAATCTTATTTATAGTGGAATTTTTGACAGTTTAGCAAGTAAAATATAGTATACTATTATCAAATCACCAACCAAACAATTTGCAAACTTGTCAAAATCAATGAGTATAAAAAATTAATACTGAGGTAAAGCTATTGGAAGTAATTTTCTAGTAAATTTTTAAGACAATAATTATTTTGATAGTTAGTATTTTTTCTATCGAACCAAGATACGAGCAAAAAATTTGTTATGATGTGTTTTTCACACAAGATGGCGACGAAAGATTAGCTGATATTGAATAGATTTTCATTATCTTAATCTTAATTTTTAAAACTGTTACAATAATTTATTATTTTATGTAAAAAAATACTAATTGGCTGGTCTAATTAATTAATGTTGTGAATTATGTATAAATATTTTTAATTACAAGTTTAGGTATTTTTTTATCAATTTTAAATTAAAAATTTGTATACCTTTAAATAGAATATTTTAAAAAATTATAATAAATTTACCATTACTGAAAACTTAGAAACCAGCGAAGATTCAGCAAATCATATTTTATTAAAGGTAATATATTATTAAAAACTCCTCTTTAGCTCAAATGTCTGTGCAAGATAGGTTATTTATTTAAAATTTACAAATTTTATTCAAAATCTTTTCTTGCATTTATTTTATGCACTTAAGATATTTTATTTTCATAGAGTACTTACTTACTCGGAGCTGGAATGAAATTGTTTTAATAATTTATTAAAGAAATAGCCTATCGGTGTTTCTCTAATTTATGAGTTTCGTTAAAAGTAGTTCAAATAAACTGCTGGTAAAAAGTGAAAAATCTGCGACTATTTGTCCTTTTCAGTTTCTAATACCTTTCGTTAATAATTGATATTGTGCAGGATTGGATCATCAATAAAGAGTTAGTCAGCGGTCATTTGTTATTTACAAAGTTTCTGTTTGTTTTCAAACTTCTATTTCAGCAACTTGTATTTTTCGATTTTTGTTCGAGTACGTACTTCATGCAACATTTTTATGCAGAAAATGTAAATCTTACAATTCAGCAATTTAAAATGATATATTACAATTTTTCCAATTTGTTTTCGAAGATATTTCTACCGACCGTTTTTGTAATGTTAGGCGTATTGATCGGCTTTCTGATTACTTATACCAACTTTTTTACTTTTCTATTTCAGTGAAAGATGTTATTTTAACTATATAGGATGCATAGAAATAGTTTATAATGGTTTTATGGCCATTTCTGTTTGAAAGCTGTTATTTATAAGCCTACTTGATTATATCATCATTTTTATAAAGTCATCATATAGCAATAAAAACGTCAACAAAAATAAATCTAGAAATACCCGCAATGTTTTCGGATACTAAAATAGATATAGATTGTTGCTTCATAATAAATAACAATAAATTTTATTATTGGAAATTTACATCCCCTAATACAAACGTGAATTTCAAAGTGTTCTGGAAAAAACAATTTTAAATTTATTGGGACCCAAATAAAGGAATAAAAATTAATAAATGTACCCGATATTATAATAGAATACCTAATTGGTTAAATTTGGTTAAAATTGACCAGTTATTTTAATTCTAACAAAGACTTTGTACTTACACATACAATTAATTTTACAAGTGTAAAATTTTACACAAAGGAATTGAATACTTTTCGATTGCCCAATTATGGTCTAGATGGCGTTCCAGATTGCATGACCTAGATGGAATTTCCACAAGGTCACCGAAAATATGATTTCTAAATGATCAAATTGAATTTATAAATTTGAATTTATTAAAAATTATGCTAAAACAAATGCTATGTCAATTCTACTTTGACGTCTGACCTACCACTGGATTCCAAAACATATTGGGAAAGCTTGTCACTCACTTGGCAGCTCGTGCTGAAATCTGTTTACTCGTTCAGTAATAACCTGCCTTTTTCCTAACTGATGATGTAAAATACTATTATAAACAAACTTCCAAGTTTGTTTAATTTTCACAATAAAATTATCATGTAGGTACTTATTTTATGACTTTATTCTCCTGATATTAGTCAATTTTAATTAAAAATTTTTAATTTTAGTTATACTTTTTCGATTTTTTTTTATTTTTGAATAAAGTAAGTTATTTTTTTTAAATACTTTAAAATACTTAATATGAAAAATTTTACTTTGTTCTATTTACTAAATTACTGCTTTTTTATTTAATGTTTGAATTTTTCAATGCAATCCAATTTTCATTGTCATCACTGCTGAATTTGCATTATTTAAGAATTAAAAAGAAAACGTAATTTAAATTTGATTTGTGAATATTTATGACTAACAGTATATTAAAAAATGTGTTTAAACCCAAATATGCTTTACAAATTGATACTTGTCTTAAAATATTCGAAAATGATTTTCTCTCGAACATTTACGCTAATTAATTGGTTCTTGATGTAGGAACAAATTTGCTTGATTATGCAAATTTTATTCTTGTTTATTTTTGATAAAGTCAGTTATAGACATTTTTAGGTTAAATTCGGTTCAATGATTTGCAATATAGGTGCGTGTACTACCATGTACTATGGCTTTAGGGTTGTAACTTGTAACAGCAGCATAATAAAATCGGTCATTAAGGTTCAATGGATATGTGTATGTAGGTAAAATGCGTAAGCGCTTGCTCTTGGTATTTGATAGTCTAGTTTGCTTTCGTAGTAATATCAATGTTTTAAACAATTCAAAGATTACTAAAAGCTACCGACAAAGAGTATTTTATTGAATATTTGAAATTTTGACAACATTGAAAGCATTTCGTGCGAAAACCGTAATTCATCTTGGATAAATCCCAGTATAATTCGGACCAGAAGCTTTAAAATCTGTTATAGAGATTCAATTAATTTTTTTTATAATTAATTGAAAATTAAGGGTGTCAATGAAATCAATTCATTGAAATAGTGAAACATATTACACACAATCAGTTACAGTCAACTCGCTCTATGTCGAAATGTCTAGGGAACGCAAAAAAATTTTCAGATACAGAACATTTATTTATTGAGACAGAAAAATTATTAGTTTGTAATATAATGTTGAACTGCTCTTGAATTTTTAGTAGATCAATATTTTTACTTTTTAGTATTAAAAAAGCATCAAGAACTTTTAATACAAAAATCGAAACATCAAATATGAAATCCAATGTAGTTGAGCTTATATTATTTATAAAAATAAAAAAGAGTAAAGCTTTCTTGCAGTTTTAAACTCGTTCACGATATTTCACATAACATTTAATCAAATAAAATTATAAGATAAACTCATTATTTTTCCAAGTGGCTGCAAAATTTGAAACGACTTTAACTATTATTTTCCTCATAGTTTTGTGTATGGGAGAATAACAAGATCCCTATAAACTTCAACATGCAAAACCACAAAACAATTGACGGTTAGGGCAATTTCAAGTTTCGGAGTCATTTGAAAAAATAATAAGTTGGAACTGCATCTGTTTTTTAATAATTGCTATATATTCTTTTGTTTTTATCGCACTTGTTGCTTAAAAACGTATTAACTGGACAGCTACAAAATACTACCAACGGCAATATTCTTGACAAAATCAATATCTCTGTCTTTTTATAGAGAAATTCAGATAACCTAACGTTGTTCGTTCAGTTTATTTAATTTATTGTTGTAATTTAACCAGCAGTATGGTAAAGCTTATACCGACCGACCGGGAAGTGGGTAACCGCGGTTCAAATCCTGATCGCGTCGAATACCCTGCTGTGATCTAAAGTCCAAAATACATAGATCTATGGGCTACGGCAACGGGAAGGCAACAGAAATAGACCAGCATTAATTAAAATGTCTTCTTGGATTCTGCTAAAGAAGTACCTGAAAAAAAAAAAAGAATTTAACCTGGTATACTAAATTGTGAGTTTAACTTGGCACATTTTAAATATCATAAATTAAACATATTAAACATTAAATCTGTTAAAATATAAACTCAATAGTTATGTTTTATATAAAAGTGAAGTAGAAGTAACCAAAACTTATAAATATTAGATCAAATTATTTATGAATATTCTAAAAATTTAACTTTCTAGAAAATGCTTAGAAGACAAATACAAAGTAACTTATTATCGTTAAAATAAGGTATTATTGAAAAGAACTTATAAAATTTAATTAAAATAATTTGAAACTTCACAGAGAAGTCTGATTCGTAAATGTAAATAATTGACTTAAAATTTGGAGAAAATTTAAAAAAGATTATTCCTTTTGTCTCAATTAATACATCGTCATCTAATAACATTCTTAAATTATAAGAAATAAAATAAACTTACTTTGTAAATTAAATTTACATTTAAATAGATTTTCGATTTAAATTTAATTTTTATGTATACATATAGAAATTACTTTTCATAATAATAAAATTCCTGAAACCTGAAGAATAATTAGTTTAGTATCCGCAGATCCAATTCGTGATAGATGAAACAAAAGCAGACTATATCATAATGTATGCTTCTTTTATTATCGATTTTATTTTGCTTTGTTCTTCAGTTATCGTACTAATGCTGCAC
Organism: Cantharis nigra; assembly: GCA_958510845.1. Classification (NCBI taxonomy): domain Eukaryota; kingdom Metazoa; phylum Arthropoda; class Insecta; order Coleoptera; family Cantharidae; genus Cantharis; species Cantharis nigra. The sequence continues at coordinate 18,248,181 of OY294028.1, forward strand.
AATTATTTGGATTTTGTGAAATTTACTCACTTTTAAAACAATAAGAGAAACCATTTCCGGTTTCTAGAAAAGGTTTTCTCGATTATTGTGATGAAAATAAAATAAAAAAAGAGAATTTTTTAAATTAAAATTACTGAATTTGTAACGGTAATTTGAATAACAAATGTATTATTTGAAACCAGAGTAGGTACGGCAAAAGCAAAATAATTCAAAATGTTCTCTTATTAACATAAAAGCAAAATTATCTTTTGCACATGCACAGCAGACACAAATTAAAAGCCTAAACCAATTTTAGTCCACTTCATATACTTCAAGTTCAGCCGACTTGTGTTTTTATAATACAAACAACAGCCCCTTTACTAAAAGGTTTTGTATTTCAAAAACAAAAGCATCTCAAATAGCGTTGTGTAAATTATTTGTTTATTATTGGCTTTAAATTCCTCATCGTTAAGACAATTAGTTCAATATAAGGGATCTAAATTACTATAATTCTGGAGGTGTAGAGATTTCTCTGAAATCTGAAAGGGAGTAGTAGAGTTTCAATTGAAAAATTGCTTTTCAGAACGTAAAAATTTAAATTTTCAAAGTGAAAAACACACTTTATTAATACAAACATTTGCTTCTTGAAAAACGTTACAACTCTAAAGAAACCTGAAGCAAATTTCTAAATTTACATAACGGGATCAGGTAGAACGTTTTATATTAGAGAAATATTATTGGCACGTCAAAATAGGGCTTTGACACGACAGGAAATCAACGAAAAAATAGTTTAAACTAACGCAACGATTTCGTCAACCTTCCCACGACAGTAATAAATGAATCGGCGTCAAAGTATGAGTGTTTCAGAACGTCAACAAAATATACTTCACAATCAGACAATGTTTTCCGCGCTAAAATGATACAATGAGAAACATATTGCACTACAAGAAAATATATGTATTTTACGACAAAAAATGTATTATTTCACGCAAAATAAAGTTCCATGATCAGTTAAACAACAGTCATAAGTTAGGTTTTTTGTTATTGTTTTAATTAATTTCTTAGAATTATAAATACTTGTTTCATTAATGGCCAGTTGTATGTTATACAATAGTTCAGATAAACTTGATATTATGTAGGTACTATGTACATCGCTATTCCCAGTATAACGATTGTTGGCAACAATGATTACACTAGGTATAATATTATTTCGGGTTTATCCGACTATTGTAAAACTGGCAGCTGTTTACAGCTGTTAAACAGAAGCAGAAAAAAACTGTGATACTGATACTTGTGATACTGTGTGATATGTGATACTTTTGTCGTTTCTTTATATTTATTTATGTGTTCAACAAATTGAGTTTCCTTAGAAATATTTTTTAAGCATACAAACAAGAAACTGTTATAAAAATGCTAAATGTTGACATAATTGATTAGTCTAAAACTCAGGGTACAATTTAAACAAATCTGAATGAAACAATGCTGTACGCTATTGTCAGTTTTTAATTGGTTTATGCTGATAGCAACCATTTGTTGTGATGTTAACTGCACTGTATTAATTATTGAATAAAATACTAATAAATAACTAACAAAATTGGTTAATAGTTTTAACAATTAACATGCAAGTATACAAGTTGGTTTTTGAATAGACATATTCTGGCGAACAACCGATTAAATGAGACATTTAAAATCTCTTTTATTGTAAACGGGATGGATAAATGATAATAATATCATTGGGGTTACAGTTATTTATATTATAATATATATTGCAGTATCTAAAAATACAAGCAATAGAGCCAAAGGCAGTTGTTAAATTTACCAATTAAAATATTTATTTAAAAAATCAAAATATCATTTCAAAGAAACTTAGCATTTAAAGTTAGAAAAATATCAATTTAAAAAATAATTTATTGGTTAAATAAACAATCGAAAGTTGAAGAACTTGAGATGTGGTAACATAAGATTGTCGACAGTGCGCGTGCATGCGGATGCAATAAAAATAAAAAATTGCATTATCATTAACAAGCGTTGATTTAAAAAGTTGAATTTGAAAAAAAGTTGAATTGCCTAGACAACAGATTGATAATATAATAACTGCAAATAAGTTAGTTGACGATAGAACCTGAACGAGGTAGGTCGTTGTGGGTGGTGGTCCTCCAGAAACCGAGGTAAACCACAAAGTGAATTAAAAGTAAATCTTTCGAAACAAGAATAACAAATTCAATTTGGAAATAGTACGAGGTGTAATTTTTGGACAAAATATTTTGGAACAAGTAGAAGAGAATTTATTTGGAATTAGCTGGAAGCAGTTCTATGTAACGTGAATAAAAAATAGAAGATTCACAACCAATTTAAAGTGGACCATTTGGGTCGAATAAAAGAAGAACATAAAGACAGGTTTGCATAATTACCATTCTAAGTGTTAATGCGGTTCTTGCGGCAAATAAAACGGATCGAAAAAAACGGATCGCTATTTGGCAATAAATGCTAATTCAATTTAAAAATTGTAATTCAATCGTTTATTTCATTTAAAATAAAACCAAACATTCATTCAAAAATTTTTTTAAGATTCTTTGAAAATAAAAGATTGCATATAGTAATATTCATTCGTTCCACAAAGATCTGGAAGCGGAGGTTCGATAAGCTTTGCATTCATTGCATTAAACAAAGTAAGTATGGACTCTTAAAGATCTTCAGTCTTTAACAGTGCAGTATGTATATTTATAAATAAACTAGAGAAGAATAGTATTGTGTATCTTATAAATAATGAAACATGATCAGAAGTCATTGTCGAAAAGCAATTATAAAAAAACACAATAATTTAAAAAAATCAAAGAATTAACATACTATAACCCACACACTCAGATATACATATGTGCCACTAATCCTCACAATTGTGCAAATAAGTTACACAATTGCGTGCTTTTTCTGCACAATTGTGTACTCTATGCAACAGTAAGCGAAAGTAGTTACATTAAATTAAGTTCACATGTTTGAAACTCAGAAAATCGCTTAAACTTGAGCTTATTTATTTCAAATTTTTTAAAAATTATAAATCTAATCCATAAATTGGTTGGTGTATTGTTCATTATTACAAATCCACTATCCATATTTTAAATGGATGGATCTATATTCTTTTATTTTAAAATATTAATAAAATAAATATTTACAATTTATAAATATAACTTTTGCATAGTAATCAAGGATTAAGCGATAGATACCTATAAACTGTGTTTCTGGCTTATTAACCTTCCATTGTACCGCATACATAAAGTTACTGAAATGAATGCATTAATATAAATGCGAGAATTTTTATGACACAATCAAAACGTTAGTAAAGAACGAAATACGCGGCAACCTTTACTGTCACGTAGTTATCTAAATATTAATAGAAAAAATCCACTGACAAATTAAAATTTAATTAATTTTTTTCTTATAATAAAAGCACCTAAAATATCTGACAAAAAATCTGAAAGCTCCGTTTGAACTAGACTTTTAAATAAAAATTTTTTAAAATAGGAAAACTTTTTCATTTCTCCTTAATGTAATTTTGCTCATATCTGTCATAATTATGACTACATTATTGTTGATATGTAATGGCCTGGTCAATTTTCATCATTTTTTCATCAAAATTTTGAGATGTGACATCATTCATAACAATAGAAGCACAATAAAAATATTTTTGATAGATTATCAAAACGATCTGTCCCACAGTCAAAACAGTTTTTATCAAAATTATTATCAAAATTATATTCACGTGTGATTTTCTGTTGAATAATATATTATACTAGGTATCCTGTATTCAAATTGATACCGATTTCTTCACCTCGATATATCTCTAGGATACGAATTTATAAAACAATAAAATTAAGTAAACTATTCAAATGTTTTATTTGTTACTGTGAATTTGAATTGATATTGTCTGATTGGTTACTTAACTTATTTGTTTAGGATTCGTATCCTAAAGATATGTCAAAGTAAAGAAAACGGGCATGACAAATTTGGTTTGTGACCCCAAAGTGTATACCCATAACGCGTTGTGGATTTTGCAATATTCACAGAACGCGTTGTGGTTAACTTTATTTGCTTTATTTTGACAACTGAATATAACACGTTACACATTATTTTGTTAAATGTATTAAAAAAGATTAGTTTTATCTAATCGAACCTAGTCCGCATTATATTATTTTTAATTGTAATTTTTATTAATAACTACTTCGAGGCGTAAGACGTCTAATAAATACTAATGTACCATTATACCTTTATTACATTATACTATTACTTACGACCAATCCATCCAGACCAAAAAAATTGAGTTTTTGACAAAACTTAGATAAAATAGCAAATTTAGCATGTGTACCAAGATAATACATATAAGAAGTTTTGTCTAAAACTTGATTTTTTTGTGTGGTGGGATTGGCTCTAAGGCAGTATTATATTATAATTATTACTATTTCAAACATTGGTTTACAATCAAATTGATAAATATTTTTTTGCAATCGCAATTGACAACGTAAAGGTGACGCTTTCTAAAAAATACATTTTTTAAACCAGCATAAAAAATTGTAGTTTTTACTAAAAATTAGTCTGGGTTCACAATAAACATAAACATAAGAAATAGGTAAGACGTAAGATATGCAAATAAAAGCTCAATCAAGAATTCAATAATGCTGGCATAATTTTAATATTCGTAAAAAGCCATTCTACTACATCAAGCAACTTCGGATTCTCGTCCGAATCCGACATTCGAAACATATGAATTCATGTATTGCTAATTCAACTAATTTGCATAATTTTTATCAAAAAAAGAAAAATAGTCAGTTTTTTAATTATAATTTTTAAAGTACCTATATAAGAAATGATAAAATTGTTCGTAATTGTTACTAGTTATTTTATTATAATAAAGCGGTTAATTATAAATCATATTATATTTACCTTTTTATTAAACCATCAAAAAAGAAAAAAATTTAATTGCATATTTGTGTTTAATTAAAGTTTTTTAAGTCTCAACTTGAACGATCTCATTTAAAATTTCAAGTTAGATTAGAAAAAGTTTACTGTGTGCGAGACTAATAAAACCTTTTATTAAATTTTATACACCGCATCGTGTAAAGGAATCATACTAAGAATAATCACAATTTAACCTTTTTAGATCATTTTGCCATTTTGGACGATACGAGCAGGCACTATCTATTTAATACTTATCCCACCTAGAGGCTTTACAACAAAACCGGTAAAGAAATTTAACAAATCCTCAAGCAAAAACATTGAAAGTCGTTTTTCCATTTAATATTTATTACTAAAATTATATCACTGACTGTTAACATTCGTGTTTGTCGGTTTTAGCCGATTTTTTAATAATAAAGTGGTAAGAGTTAATTTGCTGATTAGATACCGAGCCGGATAGGCGTATAAAACAGTGGAGACTTTTCCTGCTGAATCCATCAGTTTGGACAATATTAATTTTATTATAAAATATAGGTAAATAAAAAAAAGTAAATAAAAATTTCCAAAGAAAAATTTACAATGGCAAAATATTGTTATCCGCTCATTTGTTTTTAATTATTATTAATTGTATAACCATTTTATTGTTAAAGTAATTAATTTTTATCGCACTTTATATCAAGTGCTACTTTTCCAAATTTTTCAAAATAATTTATTGTGGTGTAACCACTACCTAAGAAAATAGTTTGTGCCATCTAGGTAATAGTAGCTGAAAGTCCAAATTTTTAAATTCAAACTGCAGATATCGCACCAACTTTATGGAGTTTGCGTACAAAAAGCAATGTTGTAGTTATAAACGATTTTAGTGTTGTCGGTATTATAAAAATTATTTGAAATGGCTGAAAAATACGATTCTAATGGTGAATATAACAATTACACGAGTGATTTTAAACGTAAAGGATCCGATAAAATGGATGACGATAATGATGATCAGCTTGGACAAGCGTCAAAGGTGCACGAATATATTCGCGAGCTATTGGCCGAGAAAATGCTTTTTGATCCAGCCAAATTTCCAAATGCTAACCGGCTTATTGACCAAGGTACTTTTTTTGAATATTATTAAGAATTTAAGTTTTCAACAGCCATTACTTACTGATTCACTTCGTACTTGTTAGTTATATCGGCGTTTGGTTAATATTGATTCATTTGCTCTTTGATGAATGTTTATTTTTAATTATATATAACTGTTGTGCTAGAGTTTTGTAAATTACAAAACATGCTTACAAATTATTATTAGTTGTAATTCAGCAGATGGGGTTAAAGAAATACACAACTTGCCAAATTAAATTAGTAAGGGTAGGCGCACACCGACAAACTTGTGTTACGTGCGATGCGATTTGAAATTGTATTGTTTGTTTACTGTAATTTATTTGCTCATTTTCATTATCAAGTTGTCCCAATATTATAAAGTTACGGTTCACTGAATATATTATCAACAAAAGAAAAACTTGAATGTCAACTGATTGTGTAGTACCCAAGTCCGGTAATTTAGGACTGAAGAATAATGAATATAATATATTATTATGTCAAGTTTTATTTGTTGGGCTTTGTTTTTCAATTTTATTATAGTATTTTATAATACTTTTATAAATAAAACCTTATTACTTTTCTAATAGTACCACCAAAAGTTGTAATGAAATTTGCACCCTCTATGATGTGTAAAGTTGCTGTGGAAATTTATTAGTTATATTATATATTAAATTAGTTAGGTTATCAGATTTAAAGTTATTATTCGCAATTATAATTAAAACGAAAACAATTGTGATTTTTTTTGAATTTTTAATTCAATTTATATGATTTATTGAACAAAGAAATGGCGGCTAGAAATGTAATTTTTATTAGATATGGGGATAAGAATCGAAATCGGGCAGAGTTAAGCATTTTTCTTCAATTCCTTTGAAAATACTCTTTATTCGTTTTGTTGAAGGAAGAGAAAAAATCGCTTTCTGTTAAGTTTTCCAAAATATGTAGATCTCCATTATATTAAGAGAAGCTTGATTGAAGCAACCACAAGAAACCATTAAATAAAATTTTTAAAAGGTTTTTATGCTAATAGAACATCTTTTGACACCGTTGCGTTAATGTAATTTAATTTTACACAAAAGTTTCATTTGAGAAATAACCAAATTAACATTCAATTTCAAGGCAATTCTTAAGAAAAACGCGTTGTATTAGGAGGATTATACTGTCAAAGTTTCCTAACTAAACTGAATATAGGATTTGTGAAGCGACATTGTTCAGACTTCTATTATAATGTAGTATTATAATATATATATCAGTATTATATTTCTTTTTGAAACTTTTTATAATATCAAAATAATTCGATTTGAATCCAATAAGTTTATTAGAAATAAATAATATTTTTCGTATTATTATTTTTTGATTAAAAATGTTGCAAAGCAGTGAGCCTAGAGGCTTTCTCCCGTGCTTTTATTATACTTTACTGCAATATATTCTAATATATTGTAGCGAAACTAATTGACTTTCCTAATTCTATTTAGGTTGTAGTTTGGGACTTCTGGATATCTATGGAAGCTGGGTCAGGGTGGACTAATTTGTCATATACCATTATTGATAATTAACGAGATCTAAATACAAATCCGTAAGGCACTGTTTATATATTTACAAAATAATAATTTGATAGTCATCGAATGTTTAGTTGCATGATTCAGTTCATCAATAATCTAATCTGATTTTGAATTGACAGATTTAAAAAAAGTAAACTACGGTAAGTGAGTATGACATAAATTCTACTTTTCCTATCAGTTCAATTTTAAATTTTCTTGTCAAATTTTAATTTCAAACCGTTTCAAACTATTTACTGACAAAAATGTTTTCTCACCCCAAAGATATTATTGGTTTCAGTCAAATGTTACTAATTTCTTCATTCAGTGCAAATGATTTTTCACCGGTGTGAAGTTTCGGAAAATGTGAGATAAACGAGATTTGCATGTCGGATGATATGGAGCCGTCGGGCTATACAGCAACAGCTTACCGAAAACAAGAGAATGATTTGTCTGCAAGATACATCAGCGCTGCAAATAAATCTACTTGCTAGGTTGAACCGACTATTCGTTTCTGGCTTATTTAAAGCAAATTACATATTTGAAACGATCGCTAAGTAAACTTTTCTGAAAAGTTGTCAGCAACTCGCACATGGCGAAAGCAAATTGTAAATATCGTAGTTTTCTTGCTAAAAAAACCGATGAGCTCGAGGTTTTCTTTTTCTATTGTCAGTTGACGCGAGTATCATTGCTTATAATCAACATTTAAATTAATTGCAAAAAAATCGAGTTTTTCTAAGTATTTTTTTAAAACAAGTAATATGGGGAATGATTATTTATTGGATAAAATTGTTGGGATGGCTATATTAAAGCTGGTGTGTCCTAAAATATTTTTTAATTTATTCTTTGTCGTATGACTTCAATCTAAGGTTCTAAGGTTTCCATTTTGATTTGCAGAAAGTCTACAATAGAAATATATTCAAAACTAAGCGGCATCATTGATAAATATTTAGTGACATAAAAATTTGCCAACGATGTATCTGTAAAAAAGAGTTTTTTGGTATTAAGTAAAATCGATATGGGTCAACACTGGTTTCATAACATTGTATTTGCTAGACGTGTGAAATTTTGTATAGAAATTCTTGTTAGTTTTTGCACTGACGCGTGCACACAAAAAGCATGCCCATCGCACATAAGCATATCAACAGAAATGTGTTTATAAAAAATACTTCATTTATAAGTGCTATAGGAAACCTTCACATGCGTTGCTACATAAAAAAATAATTTAAATTAGTAATTATGAATTAAGAATTTACAATAAAGCAAAAATGAAGAATTTTGACATACACCATAGTAATAGCATGGGTTTCACAAAGCTCGTTTAATTAAGCAAACTCCATTATATATTTATCACAAATTGCGCACTACAGCAGAGCAAATATGTCATATAAAATATTAATTTTGTTGTCCAACGAAAAGCTCTTGTTTTATGCACAATGCAATTCACAAGCTAATGTTGTTCGTAATCGCAATTTCGTCGTTCTATACCATGTTACGTACTTCAGTGGTTTACCTTTAAAATGAAGTTAATAATATTTTCTACACTGTTACATTTTTCTTCTTTGACTTGCGCGAAATTTTTAGAAAATAATCGTTCCGTTTTTCAACTTATACGTTATTGATTAAACCAGAAACGTAAAATATTTTAGCGATTTGCCTCTTCAATGTAAAATTCTCTAGGCTTTACATATAGAGAGGAAGAGGAGAAGACATTGATAAATGTTCAGGTGTAATGCTATGGCATCGTATATCAACCATTCTGGAATATACAATAACGGACCGCGCTATTCCTTTCTTAAAAATATATTTTACTTCAAAAAAAACTTACCCAAAAAAATGGCAAAACAAGTTTTTGTTACAAATTTCAAAATACCCCTATTGATCCTCTTTATTGATGAAGTCGTTTTTAAAACAAAAAATATGAATTTAATTTACTATTCATTTTTGCGAAATATACTTCGAACAACTGCAGTATGGGTACTTATTATTTATTCTAGTTAAGGTGATTGTTTGCGAAGTTGCCAATTTCCATTAATAAGTTTGTATCAATGTAAATTAACATTTTCCTATGAATACATCTCACAAAACTTTTCAAGAAAATTCAACAGAGAATACCTAAGTTGTAATGTTGTTTTTGAAGTTGAACACCAGTACCTAAGTTAACAGAAGTTCAAATATATTTTGTATAACTCGGTTTAGAAAATATTGACTATTAGTAAAATGCAACTTGTACGCCATGCATAAACGTGCGTGGAAATTCAACTGCAGTCCACGATGACGTTTAATTGAAAATGAATTTCTTTTAACTTTGCAGGAACTTGTTGAATACAAACTGAAAAAGAAGTATAGATAACCCTTGGCAAACATATTATAGGGCATCGCTTCCCTTGGGAGTGCTTGGAAAATTAGTAAAACGCCTTAATTTTAGTTAAATTGGAATTTCCTAGTGATTTATTCTTTTAAAGCAATTAAATTCTTACATAAATCTTGACTACTATATTGCCGTTTATCTTATGTAATAGAAATCTAATGCTTTTAATTAACATCTTCTCTATAAAACCGTACCTGCTTTAGCGAAAATAATTTCCTAAGTGGCTTAATATTATTAGGCGTCCCGATAGCACATTATGTAGGTACATTATGTTCTCCATTAATTCACGGCTTTTATTACTTGCCCAATTATCAAAATCTCTTAAATTTAAATGCATTAAATCTTACCTTTTATACCTCCAATATTTTTTGTGTGAATTTTATGAAAGCACTAAAAATTTAAAGTATCTCTTTCGCCAAGATAGTATCTCAAACTTTCGAATGCTCTATAATAAAGAAAAATCATTTTTCTAAACTCTTTGATGGTTTTTAATAAAAGCTACAGAATATTATCGCATTCATCAGATATAAATAAATTAAATTTTTTTTGGAAGCGAAAGAAAACCTGTTCGTCACATCGAAATGTTTGAAAAGTAATACAAATTGGAACAAAATCTCGTCAACTATGTATAATAGAATACTCAGGTTCTTGCATAGACAAATAATCCTTATTATTGTTATTCGGATGCATGAATTATATTTAGAATTCATGAATCCTTTGCATAATGCCATAAGTGACATTTGTATTCCCTGATTTATCTCTTCAAAATAAATGCATAAGTTTCATCATAAATTATATAATTTTCAACAGTTTTTACTTGAATTTACTTTTAGTATCAAAGAATGAAAATACTAATGTCTGCTTTAACATAATTTATGGTAGGTACTTGGGAGCATCTTTTGTTTGAATTAATTTTATCTTTTTCAAGAAACGATGATGCAAATCACAAAATAATAATTTCAATAAATCAAAAATTAAATTATGAACCCGTTTCAGATTTAATAAAAATATCCGAGCTCGCGTAAAATTGTAAATTTTAGGAACCACAAATTTTTAAATCAATTGAATCAAAAATTTGCATATTTATATCAAACCTTTTGTCTACCAAAAGTAACTAACTACATTTTTTATTACAAAAACTTTATTGAAAGTTGTGAATTAAAATGAACAAAATATGGGTTTCATTTAGGGTTGACATACTTGTTTGGTTTGAATAGGTTTTGTACCCTAGCGCAACATTATTTATTACTAGCATTGAACATTGTAATCGATGTTACTAGTTTTAATAGGAAAAAAGTTAAGCTTCTTATAAAAGGATGAAATTAAAAAAAAAAAAATATTTTAGTTATTTATAGCCAACTAAAAAATGTTGCAGTTGCAACTCTTTAATCTGAAAATATTATCAATCATTTTCCGAGATCAAGACTTTTAAAGCTACTTTTTTTTGCAGAAGTAGCAAAAGCTCAAGCATCTGGAAAAGTACCTTCCAGAGAAAACAGATATGTGGATATTTATCGGGAAAAACCAATGAAAGTTTCCGTTAAAGTACTTGTTCCCGTGCGAGAACATCCAAAAGTAAGTAAAAGCTTTAAATTGTAGAACATTTGCTTTATCTTTCAATAAAAACTAAGAAAAGTTTATAATCAATTAGGCTCTTTGATATATAACTTGAAAGAGCAAATTTTCCCATTTCCTGTACAATTTCATTTTCACAAATATTTAATTTACTTTGAAACATTATAGAAGTCAAAGATTTTCAATTAAATTGAACTTTTTAATTTAAAATTTTATCATGCGTTTCATTCCTGTTCTTCATATTCAAATAATTGAGTTTTTGTCAATTTATCGAATTTAAATAGGTTTATTATTTAAAATGTCTTTATGCTCACAATCGTTTACTTAAAACGCAAAAAAAATGTTTTTATTAATAATTGCAGTAACACTTGTTTTCAATTTTGCAGTTTAATTTTGTCGGTAAATTACTTGGTCCAAAAGGAAATTCCATGAAGAGGCTACAAGAAGACACAATGTGTAAAATGGCAGTGCTGGGTCGAGGTTCTATGAAGGATCGTCAAAAGGAAGAAGAATTGCGCCAGTCGTTAGATCCTAAATATGCACATCTTTCTGACGATCTACACGTCGAAATTTCTGCTTTAGGACCCCCAGCAGAAGCGCATGCACGCGTTGCGTTCGCACTTGCAGAAGTTCGTAAATATTTGATACCAGATAATAACGACAATATCAGACAGGAACAAATGAGAGAAATGGAAATAATAACTTCTGATCCTAAAGATCCAGGCCCACCGATTAAACGTTCTATTGTTAGAGGTACTGTTTTCTTTACATCTTTTATTAGTTAGTTAATCGTTTATTAATTTAGCTTCGAGTGCGTCTCTTCGACCTCCCATACCAATGCGCACAGCAACTCGCGTTCCGGTAACAACACCTCGAGTGATGCCTGCCAAAACAAAAATTTTATCCATTTTGGCTCGTGCACGTATTGCAATGGAAGAAAGTTACAATGGGGTTTATGAAGAACCCTACGAACCAAACGATCCCGCCTATGATCCTTACCCCGCACCACCTTCTCATTCACGTTCGAGCTACTCGTCTCATCATTATGACGTGCCAGATTACGAAACTGACTATTATCGCGAGAGTAGCGAACCTTACGGAGGTAAGTCAATTTAAAATATTTTATATTATAAACTTTTTTTTAAATACAGTGCATGTTAGATAAAAAAAATTGTGACTGTGCTCAAAGTTAACTTTCGTGGTGATTAATATAAATACATATCCCATTTTGAAAAAAATATTTAATACTAGTTAGTGAAACAACTGTGAAAACAATACATTTTTCGGACGAAATTGCCAATTACAATTATACATCATACATGATGGAACAATTATTACAAGCAGATTTTAGTCAAGTTATTCCTCAAATCAGTGTACAGTTGCAAATATTTAACAGCAACAAGATTAAATAATAGGACCGTAAACTAGAGATGATTAATGCGATGTTAAGATGAACACAAAATGTATTTGTTACATTAATATTAACATCTGACAACGTTGAATACCACATGTGTAAGATGGAAGTCTCTTCACCATTAGTAGCTCTCCAATTGAACACCACACCTAAATTAAAAGATGAGAAGAATGACGTGCAACTAAAATGGTTTTTCTTAAAATTACTTCTTCGGAGTTCTCAGGTCTAGGATCGCGATGCTCAACAGTGTTGTTGTTGATATTTGCTTCTGTATCCCAAATGGAAAAAAGTGATTTGATTCATCATGTATTGTGCAATTCTAGCGAACAATGGAAAAGTCTAGTAAGTCGTATTACTATAACTCAAGTTAATGGATGATTCTTGTTGCATATTGGTCATTTAAATACAAATTCAAAAGTTCGATATCTACATGTATTCTATCGGCTATATAAATCAGTAGCCAGGAAAATGATTTAGAAAATTTTTGTGAAGCGGATCCGAGCTCAGAAAGGAGATTTGCGTCTGCGGGGGATTCCAAAAACTACTTCAAAATGTATACTACTAAGATAACTAAGAAATCCGAGAAAGTAAATTTTTCAGTTCGGTATTGTTTCCGGATTTTTTTCGAAGGAAATAAATGGGATCTTTTTCTAACTTACGGAAAAACATACATTTGATTGTATAAACAAAATCAAAAATTATAATAATGGCCCATCAGCTGAATTTTGAATAATTGGACTTGCTAGGTTTTTCAATTGCACGTTAGAATTGTTACTTGAAAATTATCGTCGCGCAATATAAAAATCAAAGATTTAACTTAAAAATATTTTCGACAACTGCGTTGAAATTTGAATTTTTAATTTCGTCTTCAAAAATTTTAAATCGCAATCTAAAATGGTTAAATATTTAGCGGAAAATTTATAAATGAATATTAATCACATAAAACATTTAAAAGTTAAACAAAATGAGTAATAATAAAATAATAAATAATAAACGAACGTAATACTATAACGGTTTAAGTATATTTTGAGCATAATGCACTCCTTTAAAGTGAGTTTGCCTTTAATATAACTTAACATGTAAAAATGTTGTGCACAGAACCTTCTTCCCATCGATGGAAGCCATATAAAACTAGCAGTTCAAGTTCGCGTCATGGTGAATCTGCTCGTTACCGATCTTCACCATATACTCGCCCTAAATAAAATTCTTCACATTTAAAACATATTCGTATCTACTTGATTGTAGCAATTGTGTGTTAATTATGGACTATATTAATCCTAGCTACTATATTTAAACTTGCAAAGTTAATATTTCGTTATGACATTAATACAACTAATATTTTAAAAATGCGAGTGTAATGTACCTACTTGGGCGTTTCAAACTCTTATAAATTTATTATTTGCAAAAATATCTTCTTAGGTTTTTTTGCAATTTGATTTTTACCCAAAAATAATGAATTTGATATTTTATCCAGAGTCCAGATATTTTATACTTAATACTTATCATAAATAATACATAAATTATGATAAATATAGTAAGTGCGCTTGCTCTAGTTCTATAAATTTCATTTGATTATTGATTTTATTTGTTTTCTTACAATAATTTAATGTGAACTTTAAAGTTCTTAAAACAAGTTTTATGGCATAGTTGGATAAAATAAACTATATTGGTAGATGTTTTTGTGCCAAATTATCTAATAAAGAATCAGAAAACTTCAAATTACAAATATTTTCATCAGCGAGAAGGTTTCGGATTTTAACTGTCTGCAAAAAACGTCGTATGATGAAAATATAATGTACAGTAAAGAAAGAAATGATTCGGACTCGGAAACGGTGCAACGAAATAGAAAAATTTAGATAAACAATAAAAGCGATTTTTATATGACAGGACTACCGGGATCGTTTTTTATGCGCTGTATGTAATGTATACATAAAATGTATTTTATATTCAAGTTCTCACTTTGTCACAGCAGTGGCTTGGTGTGATCGCTACTAGAGTTACAGAGCAGATATGCTGAGTTTGAATCGCTGAGAATTTTAACGCTCAATTGACAAAACGTCGAAGCCAAAAAAGACAAAATAATTCACTTTTTCTGGTGAGTTGCAAAAACACATAGGGCATAGGGTTATAGGAAGTAACTAATAACTACTGACTTATAAGTCCTTCTGACGAGTTTATCCCGAATATGAGATATGATTTATCTAAACTTGAAAATGTACTACTTACTTTTTTAAATAAATTGTCAAGTTAATTTTCAATTTGTTGATTTGTAAATTAGTTGCAAAATTAATTTGCAAGTGAATGCATTACTACAAGTACGAATTCTGTGACTTGAATCAATTAGAATATTTTCAGGCAAGAGCTTGATTAAAAAAGTTATTTCAACTTCTTCTTTGATAAACTTTCACCATTTGTAAGTTTTACAAATTCTGCTTACGATAATAATTTTTCATTTCCAAAAAGAACTTCTACTGGAGTAATGTTGGGCAGTGTTTATTATTCAACAACAAAAGCACTTGGTTGCAGAAAATAGGTACTATATTTATTATAAAATTAATTTTACTAAACAAACCACAACTTAGTTAATGTGCTTCAACTATTTTTGCACTGCTTCAGAAACACGCGGTTACTCTACCTAATTCCTAATATAAGTTACCCCTTTTATACATTTTAAAATGATATTAAACTAATAAATTTATAAGCATTTGAATGCCATCATGAAAAGATCTTAATTTAATTATAAGATATGCATTTGAAAAGTGTTAGGGTGTAGTATTTCTTATAGAAA
Source organism: Cantharis nigra (assembly GCA_958510845.1). Lineage (NCBI taxonomy): Eukaryota > Metazoa > Arthropoda > Insecta > Coleoptera > Cantharidae > Cantharis > Cantharis nigra. The sequence goes on from OY294028.1 coordinate 18,263,876, forward strand.
TGCATTATTGTTAACTAAATCAATTAAATAAAAATTATCAGTTACTTTTTGAATGATTATTTAAAAATTTTTAAATTATGGTTGAGGAATAGGTTATTACAATATTCTAAATAAACATGTCTACAGAGCACACATCCCAAAACACTTCAATTGTCATGGCCGATTTCGGAATCGACGTCAAATGAAAAACTAGCAGGAATTAATGTTATTTTCAATTTTATGATTTTCTTACTAGGTTTTAATTTGATGATGATTGATTTTGGGATGCATACTATGTATAGGCCTCTATTTATTAGATTGTAATAATTAATTTCTTTTGGAATACCAACGAAGGATCCTAGTCAGTATAGGTACTAAAAATTAAATTGAAGGATGTTTGAGAATATGGAAATATGATGAAGTCAACCAAAAACATGTAAATTATTCCATAAGCTTAATTTTTAGTAATTCGACTTACTAGTGTTCGATTGATCAATGCATGGTTTCAATTTTCGAGTTTTTTGAAATTCAAAATTTAGCCCTTTTTATTGTTTAGTTAAAACATTAAAAGAATGAAAATTCAACAATTATTATTTTTTAAATAATTGTTTTAAATACTATTTATGTACAATAAATACCAACTTGTAAATTGATAAAAATATACCCACCACATAAGATTGTTTGTGTTCTGAACATGTTTATGAACAGTAAATGTGGATGTACTACTAATAAATTCGTTATAGAATAGCTATTTCTGTAATATTTATGTTAGACATAAGATTAACACAAATTTTTTGAATTCACGATTTAAATAAATGTATTATGTATCGAATTTAAAAAGTTTAATAAAAGCATTAAAATAAATGTTAATTTAAAAATAATCAAATGTGTGATAATTTACATCTCGTTTCAGCCATCAAACGTAAGTTGATGTTCTTTTAATCGTAATTCGAAAAAAAAATTAAAAATATTAGTGTTTAAAATTTAAAATAACCGTCTACCAAATTAAAAATAAAATTTAATCCTATAAAGCTTAGAACTGGATATATTTTTAATATAAAAAATCAGCAATTAAAAAGTAAGTGGTTTAATAAATATTTAAATTATATCAGTGTTAAATAATTGTTTTATTAATAAATCTTTATTATTTACTAAACGTTTCATATTTTAACAGCATGAGTGTTTTTGTTATTAATAAAATTTAAACGTGATTATTTAGTTATGTTATAAACAAATTTATATTACTTGGATTATTATTATTATATATGTATATTTTTTTACTAACAATATTCTTTTTACAGGATACTTCAGATGAACTAAATATCTGGTATTATGATGTGGTGTGGATTTCTTGGTATCTGTGATAAAATCATTTTTTGATAAAAAAATAAATATTTTTTATTTAAAATTTGTACCTACATATATTTAGTTTTACTAGAAAACGTAAGATACATTTTTTTCGTTAAAAATACCAGCTTAAATATTATATTATATTAATTAGCACAAAGTGTTTTTGTGATGTACTTTTAATCTGTGATATAATTTCAAAAGAAAGTAACTATTTTGTATTTCTGATTTTATTTTGTTATTTATAAAAAAAAGAATAAATTTCTAGAATTTTTATATAAACTAAGAGTTTTATTTTGAAGCAAGAAAATTTAAAACTTGTTCAATGATAGATAAATTTTATCATGTAAGCGCCCTTTGAGCCAAAGCTGATGCATCTTACATCCGTTGCGTTTAGACGCTGACAGGATATTCCACTTTGCAACTAATAAATCTACAAATATAAAAATATTATGTTAAAGAAAAATCCTACTTTAACATAGCAATACGACCGTAATTTAATAATTCAAAAAAGTAAAACTTACAAAAAGCAGGTATTAGTGGATTTGTGGTTGTGAAGATCTATCTGATGATAGATACTTCTCCTCACAATAATATTATATTACGAATGAGGAACACTGGGCTACTGCAAAATCAGAATCCCCAGCCAAAAACACACATGCAGACAGTTTAACACCATCACATGGATCGCTAGATTTTATCGTACTACCGACGGCTTCGAGATTTCTCTTCATCAAGTAGGAATTAGTCTGCAGTGCTAATGCATGAGCAGAAACTTAGAAACACTAGCCAAGCTAGTGACTGCAGTGAGACTCTAAATACCTATACCTATCTCACATCTCAAAATATGTATACTTGCAATTTACTTACGTTTATCGCACCTTTAACTTAAAATGTGAACAGGAAAATCATGAAGGTCCTTCTAAATTATAGTTTTTACTAAAAAAGAGAATAAGGAATTACTTGTAAGTGCAGAAATAATTACATCTGTTTAAACAAAATAAAAAATTGCCCAATGGTCAAATCAAAGACAACTCTTAACTCTGTTATCCAAGAAATAATTATAATAATTGTTTCACGATTATAAGATTCAAATACAAGAGACGAAGACCAACTTGAACATTGGTTATTCGAATATAATAATAAATACACTGTTGCAACAAACAACTTATTTATTTGTTATTAAACAATAATCTCAACTATCGATTATCTTGATTCACACAATAATATCAAAACTGCGTACAATTAAATTGCAAATACTCAACATGTTTATTTTTCAATAAACAATAAACTCAAACACATGTGGATTCTATAGTATATTGAAATATAACACTATAATAAAGCGCATACAATTAAATTGCAGCTAGTCAATATGTTTATCTTCCACTAGAATCTAATCTCAAATATTTAGTTTATTATCTTTGATCTACCTAAAGACAATAAAAACATTCATACAATCAATTAATTATAGCTAATTCAAATAATTATCAACTCGAAAAATATTTACTGGGTGCACACAAATAAAAAACAATTTTATTACTCTTATGGTACAACGCTGGTAGGTATTCGGTGCAATTTTCGAAAAAAAATTTGAAATGGATTCAGACTATATTAATTTTATATTATTATGTACTATCTAATAATATATTATACTTATTATAATTATAAAAAAAAGTGTTTTCGCATTGATATCTTTCAAATAAAGAAACTCTTACATGAAAATTTGATTTTTCACTCTATTTTGCAATATAACATATCCAAATCGGTGAGGATTACTAGGGATCTCTTCCTTGTAAGATACAATCATTTAGCAAAGGATAAAATACAATTATGAAGTATATTGGAAGTGTCAACTAGAATAAGTAAATTTAGGATAAAAAGAAAACATTTTATTCACTTGGAAGAACCATAAAAACTGAAACAATGTATATCTAAAGTTAGGCGATAAAGCATAATATTTAAGTCCTTGGGTGCATAATATTTTACAGTTATATTGTAAGTCACAAATTTTAAATTGTAAATCTTATAGTGGATATGTTTCTATGACCGCTACTGTATATATAATGACATGAAGGAATTATGCCATGGAAAAGTTTAGCCTAAAGATATTGGTTTAGATAAATCAAAAGCAATCAAGGTCCTTAAGGTATCCGTATTGCCATTTACGTAGAAGAAAAAACGTCAAAATCTATAATATTATGTTTTAGACAAGCTATAGAGTTGGTCAAGTTTAAATGATAGGTCGTTGTCTTTATATTTGTCAAAAATAGCCAGACTTGAAACAGTTCGGCCAAGAAGCACGAAAGTATGATGAGAGTTTTGATGCAATAGATAATCGGATATTCTCTGTAGATATAAGATCAAAGTAAATTTGAAATCGGTGTCTGATGCAATTATGTAGTTCATATTTTAGTTACTAACTTAAAACCCCCGGAGTGCGAGAAAATCAATTAAATTTGCTCATGTGGGAATGTAAATGTTAAAAGTTGAGCTTTTCTGTTTTAAGTTTATGATATCAGTAAATAAATTAATAATCGTTGTTTATAATTAATTGTGTATAAATTAATTATATGAAGTTGAGTTGCAGGTATTGGTGAGGAAGGAGATGAGAGAGAAATATAACCACCTAATTAAATTAAAAATTTTAATTCTTAAAATAATAAGAAAAGGAAAAATAAATTTGTAATAAAAATGTTTAAAAATTTAACAGCCCATCCATGCAGTTCATTCCATTTCTTGAAAAATATCACAAACAATTTTCTTTTAATTAAATTAACAAACTTGATTTCTTCAATCAATTAACTATAAAACTATCAATCAGTGGCCCCAGTTTAAAAGACATTTACTTGGAAGTGTTACAAAAGGTATATGGTACTACAGTAGAATCTAATTGGACAATTCTAATGCCCATCATATTCACAAACGTTTGTAAAAATTTTAATGAACCGTTTATTTAAACAAACCAATGGAATTTATTTGCTTGTACTATGAGATCATTTTCATTGGTTTGCAAAATTAAACGGCTCGTTAAATATTTTACGAACCTTTGTGAATATGGGCATAAGAATTGCTCGTAAATGGACAGATGCTTGTGAAATTATGATTCTCCAACAGTGGCGTATTTAGAAAATGCTTTTGGGGGTAGACCAAATATTTTTAGAATCTCGTTAATCTATTCATGCGCGTCAATGGTAAACAACCGGTAAGTTCCAAAAATCAAAAAAAATCAAGCTGTAACTAAGAAACGAAGAAAAAAAATACTTTAAAGTTATTTAAATTTTAAAATCTCGTGGTAAACATTATTTTTATCGGGGAGGGCTTCAAAGATACAATCCGAGTCATCTTTGGGAGGGGGCAATTGCCTCTTTGGCCCTCTCTAAATACGCCACTGACTCTCAAGTTACATATTTTGATATTTATTTCAATCTTTTATTATTCATATATACATACCTAATCCTTTATATATACCTACACATTCAATATAGGATAGGAAATGGGTCCCGTTTATGTCGAACTATAGAGATTCTACTGTATTTAAATTTTTAAAGTTGTGATAATAGAGGGGCAGTGGAGAATCCAGAAGAAGGCGATCGCCCCCAACCCCTTAGAGCTCAAAACATCAATTCCTACACCAAACAATTTTAATTTATTAAAAAACAAAACATACATTTATTTTTGTTATTACTACTACTTTTTATTTTTCATATTTAATAAATGTTTATTTTATCTCCCCCCCCCCCTATGGTAAATGTGTGGAACGCAGGGTACTTAATCTAGTCTCCCCTCTTATCAATTTATAAAAATATCTTAAGCTTATTTGTATTTTTTACACTTACGCAGTCTGGTTTCAGCGCAAATCAGGAAGCTGCAGCAAACCTATTTCATAGCCAAACCATCTACTACAGAAACAAATTATTTTTGATAAAAACTTATATATTTTATTTAGGTTGCAAACTTAAACATTTTACAATTTTTTATGAATCCAGGGGTTAAATTTTAACCAAAGCACCAGAAGAACATTAAATTTACCATATTATGTATGTATTTGTATGATTGATGGATCTAGTGGATGAATCCTTCTAGGATGAACTGTCCATTGGATGAAACGTCTACTAAATGAATCGTTCGGGGACGAATCGTCCCAGAATCGATAAATAACATAACATCTTAAAAGATAAATTTTCGCATACCTACAATCCCTGTCCTTGTTTGTCTTACAAACATGAAGGAAAGGAAATCTTTATATCTATCAATTTCTTTGATAAATAAACAAATATGTACATATTTATACCAACTTCACTTACATTTTTATATAATTAATAGATTTTAAATGACGTACGCAAGTGCAACTCTATATAAATTATTAGTTTTTAGGTTTGTTTGGCACTTAACTCGTATTATATCATGATAATTAAATTAAATATAGACGACGTGTTTCACTTTTATTTAGGTTCAACAAACCTAAAAGTAATTAAAATTACTCTTATCAATTAAAATTAAAATGAAAATTATTAATAACAGTAACAACAAAAAAGTACATAAATAGTGCAGGTACCGTCAAACGGACTCAATTGGGACGTTTTTGTTGATAACTTTTTTTGTTTGCTCCGCGCCACGCCACCGCGCGGAAAAATATTAAATTAACTCATTACGTAATTTAACCTTTAAATTGTGTTAACGATATGACATACCGCAGCAGTATATAAGATTATACGCGATGGAAAATTGATTCTACTACTGAAAACCATGGTATAAAGATAAAGATCTTTATATCATGACTGAAAACCTACTTGAAGGTTAAACATACAAATTAAACATTCAAAACAACATCAAGTTACGTTTTAGGTGCGCCATATTGTTGACATTTGGCAGCGCCACCAACGGTAAGGTAAATCGCCAATAGACCTGGAAAGTGTGACGTCAAAATATGGCCGACCTAACAGCTGATGGATACAAAAATTGCCGGGTGCATGCGTTATTTTAAATTTTTTCGTGATTTTACAACGTTTTTATTCAAAATTATGCCTTATTGTATTTGTCCAGGACGCCCACATAATTCTAGACGTGAATAGTGCAGTTTTTCCTGAAGTGACGCAATCAAAGTGAGGTTATCACCATGTTTCTTAGAATATAGAGTAGGGAGGAAGGACTCAATGCTCTAAACTGCATGCAACGACTCAAAGAGTCAAAACGCGTGGGTGTTAACTCCGCCTAGCCTACCAAGTTTTGAACGGTGACTCATAATTATTAATTTTTAAATCGTTATAATGGTTAGTTGTGCTGTTTGTGGAATTTCTTGGACCAAGAAATATGCTAAATGTGTTATAATATGCCATTTGCTAGTACTTAGATTTATTTAAATTATTTTATAACAAAAATATAAATTTGTGAGGTTATAACCACCATATGCTTAAAACATAGGCGTAGGGAAATTCTAAAATTTAATTTAATTTTATCGTATAATTTTAATAATATTTTTATGCTACGACCCTGGCAATTGTATCAAGCGGCCGCCATCGCCTACAACTTTGACTCTCATATACGATTCAGACTCCTTCCTCCCTACTCTATATTCTAAGCCATGTTTGTATCCATCAGCTGATTGATCGTGACGACACGACTTTCCCGGTCTATAGTTTCCGTTCAAATTTGCAATCGGGGCGATAAGTAAAATCTGAGAATCTGAGCAAATACAACCAACTGAATAGGTATGTAATAAGCGAACTGCATTATCCGGAAAGTGTAGAAAAACGAATGTTTTTCTTTGTAAAAAAAATGTTGCCGTGCGTTTTGGGTTGGCTCACACATGATATGACCAATGAATAAAATGATAAACATTAGACTGCGTTTTTTACGTCGCTTGCTGTCGAGGCAGACCAATGGAGATATGTCTCTGATCTACAGCAATTCCTTGACATACTTGCCGAAACGGCGTAAATTCATGTCTTTGTTCTTTGATAAGCAGCATCAAAGTTATGTTACCAGTTAGGGGAATCTGCCCTACAGTGAGACAGGTCCAACAGCGAGACATTGCGTTTTTCTCACTTCGTGTGCTCTCAAATTTCTCTCACCTTTTCACAGGAAAGAGGAAGCATCATTCCATGCATTTGAATGATTATTTGCCGCGGTTATTGGTCGAGTTTGTACATATTGGAAGTAAGTGTATTTCTGGCAAATAAAAGTAAATTTTACCACATACACTATTTTATCTTGAAAATAAATTTAAAAAGGTTTTTGTAAAACATGTTTCCTCTCTAAGTATATGTGAATTTTGTAGTCTTTATTAATGATTTTATAATTTATTAAACTACTGTCTTTCACTAGTTATAAACCAATATAATTTTTGCGACAGTGTGTCCAACAGTGAGACACTGTCTTACTATTGGATTATTACTATTGGAACAGTGAGACACTGTCTTACTATTGGACTCACTGTTAGGCTTAACAACCATCATAATTTATGCATCATAATTCTATGCGGACATATAAGTCGCCAAAAATCTACATTTTCTTTTGAAATAAACTTCAGGTTAATTAATATCTGGTATAAATCATCCAATGTATTTGTTTTTATTTTAAATTAATATTTTAAACGTTAAAACGTGACATATTTAATTTATACGCGAACAATAATTGGGCGTCTCACTGTTGGGCACTAGTGTCCAACAATGAGACAAATGCAACTATAGTTTCTTCTTACAAAAACAGTAAGAAGTTTTAAGAATATATGAAGAGTACACGGGAATAACGATCAGGGTCCAATTTTGCTGAAAAATAAACTATTAATGTCATCTGATAGATGGTAATGGTAGGTATCTCCTAGTAAATACATAATATAAAAATGATTTTAATCCAGCGTCAAAACGTTTTTTAAATATTAAAATTTACAGAGCCATTTATGGGTAAGTAAATCTTTAAATGCGATTTGTGCAAAATATAAAACTTGTGACTCTGATCATTCTTCCCGTGTACTCTTCATATCCATACATTGTTCACATATACTATGTAGGTAAAGATAGTTTTGTGCAGTGGTAAGTAAATCAGTACTCTAGGTCAAATGGTTTATGAATTATATCGGTTTAAAAAAATAGTGTATCACTGTTGGGCAGGTTCCCTACCTGCACTGCATTGATATTAATCTTTGCCAATCTTTATACTCTTTGTCTTTGCTAATGTGTTGTGATCTTCTCACTGAGCAGAACCTGCGCCACTGCATTGTATAAACGAGTGTCATAAGGAGAGAAATGAAAAACTATAAGATATAAATACTACAGGGTATTCCGAAATTAGGATTAAATGCTCAGTAACAACAAACGAAATGTTGGGAGCACCTGGTTGGTAAACTTTGGAAACAAAAGAGGGCCGTTAAAAGTGGGTATGTATTAGATGTCATAGATATTATCTCTAAACTAGACGTTTTAATCTTATCAGTCACTTAAAATGTGCCTTTTTTTAATTAATCATAAATAGAATGTTATACCTAAACATCGTAATTTTGCTTACGTTATTAATCTATAACTAGACACATCGATAAAAATACATCATTTTGTACTTTGAACTTATTTGCAACTATTTATATTTATCATATTATATAGGTAAATACTTGATTGTTGAAAAGAACGTATTCAAGTACGCATTATTAATGAATTAAACTGCCTACTCTTCTGAAGTAGTTTCATTAGATAGTTGTAGTTCAAATTGATTAACTGTTGTGCCTTGTGTTCACTTGCGGTCTTAGTCCAAAGTTCATATTCCACAGTACTGAATTTTTAAATCATATAAGTTTTATCGCAACTTAAATTATTTCAGTAATTTATTATAACGTATTTTTATATTCAGTGTTTATTAAGTAAATTAAAAGTCCGTTTTTAAGTAGACCATGGCATCTCATATAATTAGAAATGTACTCAGGTATCCACTTTCACAAGGAATCTCAACACAAAATTATTATGGTGAGTTGGATCTTAATTAATTGATGTTACTTAATAATATTATAATTATTCTACAATGGTTAGGTTATGTTCGTACGCTTTCGACTAGCAGTTCTTTAAATGCAAAAAATAAGAGTTTACAAGATAAGAGTGGTAAAAATATTGTACTTGTGGATGGAATCCGAACACCATTTTTATTATCGGGCACCGATTATTCAAAATTGATGCCCCATGATTTAGCTCGTCATGCTTTAATGTAAGCTTGAGAACATTATTAGATGATTGTTTAACTTGGGTTATTTTTAGTGGAATTCTTAAGAAGACTGGCTTACCTGCAGAATTGATCGATTATGTCATTTATGGAACTGTAATACAAGAAGTTAAAACTTCTAATATTGCTCGGGAAGCTGCACTAGCAGCGGGATACAGCGACAGAACACCTGGCCATACTGTAACCATGGCCTGCATTTCTTCTAACGCTGCAATCACATCTGGTACATCATCATTTGAAAATATTCGCTAAGCTGTGTGGTTTACCGTTTATCTTTATTTTTAGCAATGGGTTTAATATCATTGGGTGCTTACGATGTAATAGTTGCTGGTGGAGTAGAATTTATGTCCGACGTTCCCATCAGGCTAAACAGAAAGATGAGAAGTTTGTTGTTAAAAGCTAACAAAGCTAAGACAGTTCAACAAAGATTACAATTATTGTCTACTCTTCGCCCTAATTTCTTTATTCCTGAAGTATGTTTTCCAAAGTTAGGTGATTCTGAAAGTCGTAATGAAATATTTTGATTTAGTTACCAGCAGTGGCAGAATTCTCATCAGGAGAAACTATGGGTCATTCGGCCGATAGATTAGCTGCTTCTTTTGGAACTACACGTCGAGAACAAGACGATTATGCTATTCGTTCTCACACTTTGGCATTAGAAGCCCAAAACAAGGGTTACTTCACAGACTTATTATCTCTCAAAGTAAAGATTTCGTTCAAATCAAACTGCTATTGTTTTACAATTTTGTTTAGGTTTCAGGTGTTGAAAAAACTATCGATAAAGATAACGGTATTCGTGTCTCCACACCTGAGCAATTGCAAAAGTTGAAACCAGCTTTCATTAAACCTCAAGGAACCATCACTGCAGCAAATGCTTCTTTCTTGGTAAGTAGTAATTTACTTTTAAAAAACAAAGCTGTGATATTGATAAATTTTGTGAGTGTTTCTGTAAATAATTTCAAGTGTTGATTGTAAAAATAAATTTTTTTATCTGGCTTGTGCTTTATAAACAAATATTGAAAAGCAATGAACTTTTGAAATTTAAAGTTCAAGAGTTAATATATCATTGCAGTATTTTATCATGTCATATATCAATAAATCAAATTTATTGAAAGTCACGTTTTAAATATCTATTTGAAATTCTAAAATGCAGAAGAAATTAAATCAAAATAATTAAACAAACAAATTTTATTCTTCTATGTCAACTCTTCGGAGGTCCTAGTATTTATTTTTACTTGACTGCAACAAGCTATTACTTTTCATCACTTATTATATCAATATATTTAATTAACAAACACAATAATACATTATTCAAATGAAGAAGTACACAATTTATATATGTATTTAACTTTGCATAACAAAGCAATATAATTATTTTATTAACTATTTGTCTGAATTAAAATGATCGATAACATAATAATTGAATGAATGTTAAATTTGGTAACATAAAAATGTTGATGCAATAAAAATTAAAAGTAATTTTGTCAACATAACTAAAATACCAACACTTTATAAAAGGCAGTATTGATAAGCATTTAAAATTTATCACTATAAACATTCATATAATTATTGTAATGATATTTAGTAATAATAATTTATTCTAAATAAATCAAATCAAGACAATACAGTCCAGAAGCATAGGCTTTCCGTAAATCACAGGTATCAAAGGTATTTAAATTATATCTGATCTTAAGGGGGTCACCCCGTATGATTGCCGGTTTATTTAGCTTTTCTTTGGGATTTTATTTTGACGAACAATAAAAATAAATAAGTTTCAATTTTTTACTATATATTTATTGACATTTCAATAGTAAATCAGAATATTTTAAGACTAAAATTTTCGTATATAATATACCAAGAGCTGGGCATATTTCCGATAATTTGTTCAAGCCGTCAAACAAGTGTTTGTTGCACGAAAACTGCCCAAGCGCTTGTGCGCGGGCAGTTTTCTAAGGGCAACCAACACGCGTGTAGACAGCGCGAACAAATTGTCTCAGAAAAATGCTCTGCTCGAGGTATATTAGGATAGACTATCGCTAGAACGAGTATTTATAAATTTATTTTATAAAAATGTTAGGTTGCAATGATAAAACAAATGGATTAATACAAATGTCATTCATTAATCTTTCGTAGACATATTTTACACATCGTGCGTTTTAAAATGAATTCACGTTTTGGTAAGGAATCGCTAAAAAAATATAAGTGAGGAAATTAGTAATAGCATTCCGATTAATACTGTGCGATCTAAAAACTCGGTTTGGACACAATTTCAAAAATTTTGTGGTGAAAGAAGTTCACCTGCACTTGTTTCGCGGGAGACTTCGCGATAGTCTCCCTAAGGCGATTTCCGTTTTTTAAATTTTCGCTAAATTAGCTACTGATTGGTCGACATTGTGTCAATCCAATTTGTCAATTGGTTGATGTTCGTCACATGATATGTGAGTGCGATAGTCATCACAGCGTGTGTTGCCTTAATCCAAAGCCACCCATGTCGAAAAAACGGGCCTCCATGATTCCGGCTGATCGGCTTATCTGAAATCAAAATTCCATACGCCATTTTAATCTGTGAAGCTGTGGCCATCGAGTGAACTAGAATCATTCCAAAATATAGAAAATTGAAGAATTGACGAATAATTAAATAAATAAAATTAATGAATTTTAAATATTTAATTTTCAAAAGCATCTCAATTCTTCACTTTTCAATATTTTGGAATGATTCTAGTTCACTTGATGGCCACAGCTTCACAGATTAAAATGCCATTTGGATTTTTGATTTCAGATAAGCCGATCAGCTGGAATCATGGAGGCCAGTTTTTTCGACATGGGTACTTTTGGAGTGGCGCAACACACGTTGTGATGAAAATTTTGGTCTAAAAATTTTCTGACTTACTGTTGAAATGTCAATAAACATATAGTAAAAAGTTGAAACTTCTATATTTTTAATGTTCGTAACAAAAAATCCCAAAAAAAGCTAAAAAACCCGACAATCACACGGGGTGACTGCCTTAAAGTAAAAAATTTTAAAATTTCAAGTAGTTAGTTTGAAGGTAGGAACTTCAAGTTATTAAATTATATGCCGTTGTTTAAGAAATAGTTGTAATTGTATATAATTTACAGGTGATTTTATAGTTCATTGTCGGACGGTAATAGGTTAATATTTACTAATAAATATTCAGGGTGCTGATTGACGTAGCCGAACATAGGAAATTAACATGTAAAAACTTATTTATGCAAATTCCAGGCTTCCCTAATAATTATTGTAAAGAAAAAATGAAAGACACAAAAATAATTCAGAAATATAAACTACGAATGATAACAGCATTAGATTTCATTTAACTTTTACTTAAAAAGTCAAAAAATGCTTTTGAAATTGTTAAAAGTTTCATTTATCAGACTGACCACGCAAGTTTCCATGGTAATTATTTTTGAAAATAGAAATTAAATTGAATTTATTACATGGCCGATAAATGAAAATTTTAACAATTTTGAAAGCACTTTTTGACTTTTTAAGTAAAAGCTAGGTCAAATCTAATGATGTTATCATTCGTAGTTTATATTAATTTCTGCATTATATTTGTGTCTTTCAATTTTTCTCTGAGATAATTAGGGAAGCAGGAATTTGCATAAATAAGTTTTTACATGTTAATTTCCTATGTTCGGCTAACTCATTCAACACCCGGTATAGAGGCCAACATTGGAAAGTAAAACAGAGTTTGTTTTATTTTTCTTTTTTTTTTAATATGAAGAGCCACATTAAGTTGATACTTGAAAAACTGAATTAAATAGATATGACTCATCCTATCTTCAAATTTTAAGTGTTTAATTATACCAAAGTATAATATTTGATTAGATAAAATTACCAAATTTGGAGGTAACATTTATTGGATAAAAAATTTGCTTGTGTACATGTAATCTAAACAATTGCGATCATAAATGCAATGAAAATCTCAAATTAAGAGTCTCATATACTCTTCAAGATTCTCCTGACTACTTTTTAAAAGCAAGGTTAATTTTTGTTTGATTGCTGCCCAGTCAACCCGATATCCCAGTTTCATTTACTTTTTAAAAGCTGTTGTTAAACTATTATAAATTAATAGGATAAATTGTGGTTTAAGTAGTGAAACTCAGTATTAATGAGTATATTTTAAAATAACCAAGAAATGCACCAAACATTAAATTCTATATAATTAAAAGAAAAATGCAATAATTTTAATTCATAAATTTTAATTAAACATTTTTTAACGATGATATCAAATTTTTGTATAAATTAGAATTATCAATATTGAGCTACAGGACACAAATAAAAGAAATTTTTAAACAAGCTTTCGAAAAATGACTTTTTCTTTTTCAAGTTTAATATGAATTCATATTATTGAAAGCTTGTTTAAAAATGTGTTTTATTTGTGTCCTGTAGCTCAATATTGATAATTCTAATTAAAATTATTTTCAAGAGATAATAATTTTAATTTATAATATTTTTGTAATATAAATAAAATGAAAAAGTAATAGTAAATATTTTTGATACTAATTACTGCACTATAAAAATAAATAATGATTATAATAAAAATAAATGTTGGTCGCAGAATGTCAAGGTAGGAAAATTGTAAAATATACAATAAGTTGATTTCATTGTGTTTACAAACCTATTGGTAAAAATCAGATAGTGTTAAGGCATAAAAACTTATGCTTCACTCGATCTCAGACATTATCGACATCAAATAGTTGGCGCATACACAAAAACGCAATTTCTTAAATTTATTTTACTGCGATGAGACATTTGTGTAGGATAGAATATACTTTGTTATTTAGTGAAAGATAAATAAAATGTTCCATTCTTGATTTTATTTACAATTAATTAATTAATTTTTTTATTTATTACTTTTTTAACATTTAGACAGATGGAGCTTCTGCAGCTATAATCACTACCGAAGAGAAAGCAAAACAATTAGGCCTGAAACCTAAGGCTTATTTACGTAATTTTGTCTACGTTTCTCAAGATCCTGTCGATCAATTGCTTTTAAGTCCAGCGTATGCCACTCCAATTGTGCTAGAAAAAGCCGGTCTAGCATTAAACGACGTAGATGTTTTCGAATATCACGAAGCATTTGCTGTAAGTTACTTGAAATTGTAATTTATAGTTCTTATAATATAACAAATTTATTCAGGGTCAAATTTTGGCAAATTTAAAAGCGTTGGATAGTGATTGGTTTGCTCAAAACTACATGAAACGAAAAACTAAAGTAGGTGTACCAGATTTAAAGAAGTTTAATGCATGGGGAGGTTCACTATCAATTGGCCATCCTTTCGCTGCTACTGGTGTTAGGCTATGCATGCATACTGCAAATCGACTTATTCGTGAAGATGGACAATTTGGTCTTGTAGCAGCATGTGCTGCAGGCGGTCAGGTAAATTAAATCTCTAAATTTTTGTCCATGTTAGCTTACTTACTACTTTTACTTTAGGGAGTTGGTATGATACTGGAAAGACATCCCGATGCTACTCCCAATTAAGTACATTGTTACGATTATTAACAGCAGGAATACCTTCAAATGGTCTGAATTCTCAATTTTTTTATTTACATTATTTAATTTTTTATTATTTAAGAATTATCCGTAATAACATAAATTAGTATTACAATATCTGAAAAAATGTATATAAATATAATTTCTTAAATGCATTTCAAAATAAAGATTTTATAGTTATAATTGTTTTCTTCTTCTCCTAAGGATAAGCTTCTGTTTGCTTTGACCTCAGAGCCAAAGTCACTATTAGTCTCTGAGCATATTAATTATTTTACATTTGAGGTAGCTTGCTGGGCTTGTCTCAGATGTGCCCATTACCCTAGATTTTTTGTTGATGAGAGCAAATCATTAACCCAGAAATCTAATCAAATTTGATGTGGCAAATTTTAGCAGCATTTGAAAAGTTGTGTATAAATTCAATTTATAATAATAATAATAACTTTATTAACGGCAATTGCCAATAACTGGAGAAAAGTTACAAGATATAACAATAACGTTCAGAAATGTTTCATAACAACCGCTTGAACTTCGTGATATTGTTCATGAATATATCTAAATCATCGCGTTCTCGACTGACTGAATTTGCCAAACGGATCATTCTGGCTATTGCAGAGTGTTGTCCAAAGGTGGACTTCTGAAGTTTTTCAACAAAAATTGATTTATCACGCAGGTTTCTCACAGGAGCTTTGATCTCGAACAAAGGCAACAAATTCGAACAGTTTAAAAAGCTGTTCAGAATCTTAAAAAATAACATTAAGTCAGAGATAGATCTTCTTGCATACAACGACTTCATATCAAATTTATCAATAAGTCACTGTAATCGTCGGAACTGTAATTCATTCGATTTTTGAATCCCCTCAATTCGATTGATATGAGTGGCATAAGGACACCATATTGTTGTACAATATACAAGAATAGATCTCACGAAAGCAGAATATATCAAAATTAGTGATCTGTTATCAGTAAATTCATGTGTGGATCTGGTCACAAAACCCAACATCCTGTTAGCTTTGGAAATTATTGAGTCCAGATGGGAGGTGTAAGACAAGGATGAATTAAGAACAATTCCCAAATCCTGCAAGACAGACACATTATCTAGTAGTTGGTCATTGATTTTGTAAGAGAAGAGAGTGTACGGGAGCTAAATTAGAACCCTCTCAGATGTGTGTTTAACTTGTTCTATTGAAGTTTTATAGTTTATATTACGATCTTGTGCTAAGCCACAGTAGAGAAAATAAATATTAAAAAATAAATGATTGTTTTATTAAAAATTTAAAAACAACTTTAAAAAAAATGATACCTAAATTGTTAATTTTTCGTTAGCATTAGCCCAACCCGTGGAGCTACCAACATCTTCCACATGTTGACGTACAGCTTCATCCATTATAACTTTAACATCACGACATCCTTGAAGTGCTGTTTCTAAAACCACATTTAAGTGATCTAAATGAAATCTTTGTGACATTTCCAATAAAACAATTTTTCCAGACATAGGGAGTGCAGCCACTGTTAAAGTGGGCCCCCCAAGAATTTCTTCTTCGTGAGATATATCAACCATTGGAATATCATTATTAGCTAAACTGGCACTGCTTGCACAAACGTATTCCTTTAATGGAATTCCGGCATCTATTAAAGCTAAGGTAGCTGCATTGACACAAGCCGGATAAATACCACCATCTCCATGTAGGACTTCAACATAAATATCAATTTGTGACCAAGGGTACAATTCAGTTTTAATTGCGGAAGATAAAGCTTGTTGTAAATGAATCGACATTTCTATAGATTTTCTGTCTCCCCGCGGTCTCTTTTTCCTTTCGCCAGTCGAAAACACGGCCATACTAAACTGGCAATTAATAATAGCACAATCGTGCTGAGCTTTTGTACGATTGCGAACCTAAAAGATATTAAATCAATAAAGCTTTGTACAGCATTGAAATGCTTACTTGATGGGGTCCATATACAGCAGCTAACACTTTCGTAAGACCTTGCTCGATGTATGCACTTCCATCGGGCTGCGTAAAAACACCCATTTTGCATCTTACTTGTCGCAATTCAGTTGCTCTGCGCCCATCTAAACGCAAACCAATTTTCGATAGCAATTCTCTTCTACTCATTTTAAAACAACAACGACTCTTTAAACGATGACAAAAGTTGGGTTAGAACAAACATAACCTTATTTAAAATATTTCACGTTACCAATTTTATTTACGAACTAAATATCACCAACAGTTTTTTGACGTTTCTTAAATTTAGTCATCTAAACTCTAGAAAAGAAAAATGGTAAATTGTTTAATTATTAGAAGCAAAAATGATTAATTGTTATTATTTTTAGTCCAACGAAGTTGATGAAACTATGAAACGTATCCAGTCCCATAAAGGGGTCGTGGGCACTATCGTGGTTAATTCAGAAGGTAAAATTTGTGATTGACATTCGAATAGCAAGTAAATTAATATTTTGATTAGGTATTCCCATAAAGTCAACGTTAGATAATACGACTACTGTACAATATGCTGGTTTGATTAGTGCATTAGCCGATAAAGCAAGAAGTGTGGTACGAGATTTAGATCCATCAAATGATCTCACGTTTTTAAGGATTCGATCAAAAAAGCATGAAATTATGGTGGCACCCGATAAAGAGTTCATACTTATTGTTATTCAGAATCCTACAGATTGAATAATAAGTAACGTGTTGACATTTAGCTTTATTTCATGGTAATTTATATTTTTATAATCACTGTAATTAATACTTTAATTTTTGTGCAAGTGCATTCATTTATATAGAAATTGATTGAGGCAAAGCCTTATTATTTTCATTTTAACATGTGCTGGTAAAGCTGAATTTTCAGTTTTGTGTAATTAGCAATTATTAAAATATTTAACATTGAAGTTTTGTGTATTATTTTCTCGTTTATAAAAAAACTACAACTTGAAATGATCAGGTGTTCTAATTAAAAATTTGTTATGTACTCTTTCTTCCAAATGGATTCTAGTTTGGTCATTAGGTTATACTCGATATTTATATAATGTATGTATATTATATAACTTGAATATGTAATTTTTTGACTTAAAACTTTTTAACTTAGCATCGGAAAAGCCCCTACGCTTTTTACACTAGATTATGACCCTAAGCTAGTTAAATTTGTCGAATGTTTCAAAAATCATAAAGTCCTATGGCTAAAATGGAAACACCAGATACTGGCCTTCATAAAATCAAATAGTTCAACTTTAATGTAGATATCAAGATGCCAAGTTAACATAATAGGTAGAGAATTCTGCATAACAAAAGTATTTCAATAGTTTTTTCCGTTGCCTACTCATCTGACCTAGAAGGGTTAAAAGATGAAACTTGCATAAAATTAAAGCTTTATATAGCATGTATTTATAACTGCTAGGTAGTCAAAAATTAGAAAGGGCAGAAGGGCGCTATTATTAAATAAAACTTATCAAAATATTGCTGATTATTTTAATACATAATTTTTGTACGAAAAGCAGTTGTTTTTAATACTCAAAAACCGCAAATTGTTAGTAGCTTATGGGAAATCAAATTTTTAACTGCATTTGTCTCAGTCCGAACTTGGTAAAAATTTAATTATAATTAATTCTTCTTTAAATCAATCAAAAAAATCTGATGTGACAACACATAACTTTCCCATTTATTACTAAAATAATAATAATTAAAATTAAAAAAAAAAAAAATTTAATTTTAATAAATAAAAAAATAACGTATAGATTTTAACCAAAATCTAATCAGCTCTCTAGATTGCTGTTACAAACCAGTATATGAAATTTGAATAAAATCGGTTCACGCATTTTGAAAATATTGTGGATGACAAAATCGCACACGCACACACATTCGGACATCATTGCAAAATTTGCCTCAAACGATGTGTAAGGACTCATAGACTATGGAAAAAATGCTAGTTAAAAAATTTTTTTTTACTCGATTACAATACTTTCCTTTACTACGTAAATGGGAAAGTAAAATGTGATTGGCTTCAATCGCATGATCTATCATTTAGATAGATACTCCTTTCGTTAACGCATCCAAAGCTTTTTTGGCACCAAATAATGGCAGTAGCCTTCCGATCTTCAAATAAAGAACTTGAAGATTAGGAGCTATGTACCTACTTTGAAAGTATGAACTCTTGATTATTAAAATGATATGTGTGCTTGAAGTTAAGAACTTTCACGTAAAAGTTAAAAATCAAAAGAAGTTACTTTGAAAGTAAGGAACTTCAAGTTAATAAATTATGTTATCTTCAAGTAAGGAACTTTAACATTGGAAGTGGTTTCCTAGAAGGCTGAAAATTAAAATTATTAAAATTTATTTGATTTTGAAGTAAAAAAAGATCAGAAGTAGTTTAGTTACCAGGAGGGTAGGAATTTCAATTATTAAATTAGTAAATTAACAATTATTAAAAATAATATTTGGAATGCTTTTTGCGTTTAAATTATTCAAGATAAATATATGTCTTCGTGGACTTTCTTGTAAAAATTTTATATTCTACAACATTGTTCCTATGTTGTTATCTCTACGTTTCGAATATATAATTTTTTAAGTGTTTAAAGATAAACAGAAGGGTTAGCACACAACGTACTGTAACAAAATTCGACCTTCTGTTGAAGAGTTATGAAACAACACGACAGGTAGGTAGGTAAGGGGTTAAAAAAATTTGAGATGAGAACCATCAATCAATGTAGTAATTAAAACACTCATAAATATTTCCGGTTATATTTTTTTGTATATTATAATCACAATGTCAAGAGTATTTACAAAATTTTGTAGATTTTTAGGAAGAGATATTACATCGGAGGCTTTTTATCACAGCCAATAAATATATAATTGATATATACAGTTCACAAAGTTTCACTTACATGCTTAAAAAGTTTACGACCATGAATTTCATTAATCAACCTGCAATTATGTCAATATCTCCAAGCAGCATTTCCTCCAATTATTGCTCCTCTCTATATCAAAATTAATATTAATAGGACTCATTACAAAAGTTGTAGTTCTGTTCTATAAATTAACTAACAAAACAAAGTAGGAATAATTACAATTGATACAGCACATTTAGGTTTCATATTCCTGTTTTAGTTTCGACCTCTAGTACCTGAGTAATTGTATGTTTTATTTTACAGTACATTTCAAATAGTTAAGAAAGTTTTTTAGTGTAAATATTTAAGTCACTGCTTAGGTAAATGTAAAAAAAACTAATTTATTCATAGAAACATTGCACAAACAGAAATTTAAGGATTTGGGGAATCCCCAAATTGCACACTTACTGGTTGACTGTGTTATGCAATACTTTTTGGAACAAATAAATAATATTTTTACAAATTTGTAATTATTACAAAGCTAAAAAATTTGTGAAAAATATCAAATTGTTAATAACCATAAAATAGCTCAAGTCACTATTAATCTACATGAAGCGCATCTATGGTTGGTTAATCTTTTGTCAACTTAGAATGTGCAGGAGCAAACAACCATGTCCTTCACATTCTAAAAGACCATGGCCGAGCAATCAAATTTGACTAATATATTAACTAAAATTGTTCTAATTTTGAATTATTTGATTCAAAATCAAATTTAACCGTTCACCCTTTGTTAGGTGTGCTATTTTCAATAATAGACTGGTTGATAAGGAATACATGGTTAAAAAATTGGCTATGTAAACATTGCATAACTTTCACCAATTAATTTGGGAAAACAAATCTCGTCTAAGGCAAGTAATATATAAACTTTGTTGGATTGCCAACATCCTGATACCTTGTTTATAAATTAATTTGGGTATAAAAATTTTGGTTCAACCTTCTCTTCCTGGGTACCATTCGACGAGAAAGTCCGCGAGGAAGCTACAGTTCGCATCAATAAGTTGAAAAATTTGAAAAACCGTTAAATTAAAGGTGCAGATTTACTTGTTTGCACACATAATTAGAGGATACATTTTTGTCCTTCACCCTCTTGCCGTGTACCGTTCGACGCGGAAGACCTCAAGGAAGCGACAGATCGTATCTGCGGCACTCAAAAATCACGCTACGTAGGACGCGGGGCGTAAAACCCGAAAACATGTCAAAATTTCATAAACGTCAAATTTTAATTAATTTTCGAAAATATTTAGAATCGAGTTGCGACGCGACTCGCATTTCGTCTAACTTGATTTACGTGCTTTAGAAAGAGATGCGACATGGTACGATTAAAAAATAATTTGTTCAATCCTGTTATTGAAACATGTCGTTTCTTACTTGGATACGCAACTAGAAACCGTTTGTTTTACTCACTCAAATTATATCTATGGTAACGAGTGGGCGAAAGACTTTTCACCCACTAGTGAGTGAAAAATGCAGTCATTCATTAACCTGCCTACGTTCTTTATAATAATATTAAAATGTTTTAAAACCAAAGCTAACTTTTTTTTTAATTATTTTGTGCGCAAAATGCGCGCTATCGATCTAAAATTTTGCATAAAGCTTCCTACGACAAATTGCTACGAGGGGTTGAGTACGAGCAAAGGGGGGTAAATTTTTAGTTCAGTTTTTCGATATCTAACGCCGTTTTCGAGTTATTGCAAATTCAAAATCTCAAATTTAATTATTGATGACACGAATTATAATAAATTGTATTTTCATAAATTTTTTAGATTTATAAGTGCAGGATTGAACAAAACGCTATACATAACTCGTGAATAAACCCTTTCGCTCACTTATTTGCCTCTGCACACTCGCCTGTCGGCTCGCGTGCAAAACTGGCAAATGCGTGAGCGAATCTTTCGGTTTCTCCACTAGTCATGTAATATACTATTGGATATAACAAAAATGGTGGTCCAAAAGTAATTGACACTTAAACTTTTTTTATTTTCTTTATCATTTCTGCAATTTTCACCATTTTCAGCTGGCCTCTAAGTTTAACTATGATGTACATTTATACCAAAGTTTTTGACATTTCGTTGCGTGGTTTTACCTGGGCAATTGATACTATTTCTTTTCATGATGTCGTAACCACACACAGACATCATCATACATACAGACGAACATCCAACTAAAATTCATCAAAAACTTATCAGGGCAAGATAAAAAACATTTTAATACCAAAATTTCGATTTTGAGTGGATTACAATACTTTCCCTTATAAATTACATATACGTATGGGGAAAGTAAAAAGTGTAGTCTATAATCATGAACTGTAGCACCTAACAGAGGGTTAAAATTTGAATTTGAAGAAATCATAGTTATATAATCAAAAGTTACTACTGCAAGCAATATTTACTGATTTTTGTGTTGTTTTACATGAATTAGGTGTGTTTATGTAATTTTAAATTTTGTATAACTTATTGATACAATTTCAGATAAAAATGAGAATTTTTTATTTTAATCGTAACTCATTTCTGGCGATTTTACAGTTGATCACTTTTGATTGTACAACAACGAAAATTTCACTATGGTATCTACTAAACCAGTACAGTTTAAGTAGTACAATTTTCAATTTTGTAAAATCAACCTACTAACGACCAGTTCTACAATGGTCGAATTAACTTGGTATAACACTATACCAGGTTTATCTGACTATTGTAAAACTGGCACTAAATTACCTATGTATAATAAATTTAAAATACTTATAAGTATAACCAACAAATATCACTTAGTAATGGACACATTAATTACATGGTTTAAATTTTATAGTATTAAATGGTTAATGTGCATTTAAAAAATATTAAAAGATCAAATGAAGTTTTAATAAGTGTAAGTATATAGAAGAAGAGTAATAAAATAGATGTTAAGAATTTATAAATAAGTTAGAAAAATCTTGAAGAATTTTCAGGAAAAGAATGTTAAATACAAAAGTAAAACATTCCCAATGGAAGACTAAATAATGAGATATTTATTTTAGTTGCCATGTTATACTGTTTGCAAATAGTATGCGTAATGAGAAATTGAAAACAGCAGGAATACAATAAAATATTTCAATTCACTACCACTAAAAAGTGGAGTAATCATTAGGCTAATAAATTTTATATAAAAATATTTTATATCGAAACATTTATTTCGGTATTAATATGAAAACATGTAAATATTTTTTTTTATCAATGAAAAGAAATAAGTTTTTATTTACGTGCAAATATTATCTGATAAATATTTTTATAAGAATAAATTTGATTGTCTCATAAAAATTCATATAAAATTTTAATTGTTAGCAATTGTTAGCGCTATGTATGTAATTGATTTCAAACAACGGTACATCTGCTAAAGCATAGTATTTAAAAATTTTAGTTTACAGTAGGATATTCTATAAAAATATAATTTTCCCCATAAATTACTATCAGTCTTTATTTAGATTAGTTAATTTATTCATTAAAAGCTGCAATCATTTAATACTATCAATTTATGCATTCTCATGGGTATAACTTTTTAAATATAAAAATGTTTGCCCCGTTTCACAGTAACACGCGCTACGCAGCGCGTGTTGGGAAGCATTGTATCTTATGGTAGCTTTCACATAAACGCTCATTGAGAAAGCGCTACGCGCGCATAAGATACAATGCTTGCCAACATGAGTTGCGTAGAGCGTGTTACTGTGAAAAGGGGCTTAGATTACTAAAACTGCCACAGCTTTAACTACAGTTTGTTAAAGAAAGTAATAATTAATTATTAATAAAATACGAGCTTACAATCACTAATTCTTAAGCTAAATTAAAAAATTATTTTAATTCATAAATAATGACTGCTATAGCAATAATTAAATAAATTAAATATTTTGCTAAAATAGAAATATCACCATTAGTATCAGATCTTCTGTCATAATAGCTTTACAAAGTAATCAAAGTCAACTAACGGAAACTATTGACCTTTTTCTAGTCGATCCCGTACTCGGATGAAATACTTTGTAATACAAAATCATAAAAATTATACCCAATATAAAAGGTATAATGTTTAAATATAAAACCGGTCTATAATATAAACTATTTAATTTTTCCGTATCCGGTTTTAAAATCCAAAATACATTTGCAGCAGTATTTTCCAAAAACAAAATCAAGTAGAAAAATAAATACTTCATAAACGTTTTACCCTCATTTAAATTGACGTACGTAAATACATACACCATACCAAATATAGCAAACAGTGCAGAATCGTACATCTTATTTTTGTTACAAAAGTTTGTTTCTTTGGTACCTAAATGTAACCATATGGTCATAACAAACCAATGTATAAATACACCAAGTACGGTGTAACTTAAATAAATGGAGGCAATTACACTAATACATAAAATGCGTGATACTGTAACAAGAAAATGCCACATAAATTGCATAATCGTACCAGTCCACGAAATGTTGTTTTTATCTTTTAAGGAAAACCTTAGAAGTCTTTGATATGAAGCCATCGACCAACCCATGCTACCAAAAGAACTTGCAATCGAAAGCAACTGATGTACAACTAAAACAAAATCGTTGCAATTAAACAAAACAGACTTGTTAAATTTTAAGTGACTTACAAGTAAAAGTGTTTATGCCCTTTCCATGAGTATGAAATATGATAGCTAGTTGTAATATTTGTTGAGGTGCAGCTTCTAGGAAACATTCTAATACTCTAAGTAAGGCCACATCTGAGTCTTCTTTTACCATTAATTCGTAATATTTTCTTTGATTTTCAAAATCTCCTCTCCTCTCGGCTTGACGAGACTTGACGGCGTATCTTAAGGCATCAAAGTATCGTAAAATTGGTGCCAATTGAAAGACTAGCACTATTATATAACAGATTCTTCTTTTTGTAAATTTTTTGGTTAAAGTAGTCTTTGGGCTTTCATTTTGGTCCATAACATACCTATAAACTTAGTTGTTAGTTTCTTTTATCGTCTTTCTCACATTATCTTTATTATTTTCAGTTTAATTTCACCATTTGTAAGAAATTGATTCTTAAAAGAAAATAATGCCACGGTCATTAATTAAAATATGAAAACAACAAAGTTGCCTAATACTTTTTAATTGGTATTCATAATTATCAAATAATGTATCGTATTAAATATTTTACACCACCTAATTAAATGAGGAAGTTTAAAAATAATAATTGATACTCAAATTAAGGTTAGAATGATTTATCTGCATCATTTTAAACATCAAATTTATATTATTTTAGAAAAGCAATTAATTTTATAAAAAGAATTGCTTCTCTGGGTAGAAAAACAAACTTCTCTACACACTGAATTACACACAAATACGATGTTGAGTCCCAAAAAAGGGATTAACGATAGTTAAAGGGAAAGGGAACAAACGACAAATCTAAGGAGCAACGGGTCTAGAAGGGTCTAAAAATCCGTTTTTAACTCAAATTCAACAAAACTTATTTAAAAAACTGTGGACCAATAGAATTTCGGAAAAAACGATAAATTACGAAATTCTCATAGCTATGAATATTTGTCATAAATTTTTTAATAATCAAACTCATAAAAAAGATAACCTCATCAAATATCTAACCTAATCAAAAATTATATGTAATTTGTAGTAAATTAAGTACCCTAATATCTATAGTTTTCATTCTGTTACTGCCCTAAAAAAAGTTGACCTACTGACCATCGGTGCAATCCACATTTTATTTGAACTGCGGCTACCCGCTTCGCAGTCGCAGGCTTTACGCCATACAGCTGGTAAGTGACATTTAAAAAATTTAAAATAAAATTACACGTTAACAACAAAGATCATTCCATTCGCAGTAGCGTTACAACCCAGGATGGGTTTCGACTGACCATTTTATTTCAATGAATGATTCTTATTCCAGATTTCCTAGGTGGTTTACCAAAAAACCAAAATCGCAAATACAAAATGGCAGAACAGAACTATATAGATGAACACTCATTGTATAGCCATTCATTGTATAGGTGTATAGCCAAATACTATTTGGTATAGCTAAGAGCTAAGGATCAGTTGTATAACAAAAGATCACCGTCTGATTGGATAAACAGTGAGTTGATCCTGAGTTAACTCTTACCGATTTTTATACAACTGGTCCTAAGTTCCCTTGGAAATACAAATTACAAATTAAATTTTAATAGATGATATTTTTAGATTAATTAAAGAGAAAATATCAAATATGGGTATCTTCAGATTTCTTTCGATTTATACCATTTTCATTTTTATCTGGCACAATACAACGGCACGCAGAAATCTTTAAAAACAATTCATTGATTCATCATATTATTCCTTATGTTTAAGTGTAAACCTTGTCACCGGTTCTGTTTAACTTAAGAAAATTGTAAGTACATAAATGGACTAGCAATTGAGACAAATTATATAATTAAATATAATATGTACCTAGGTAATATTATCCTGCCCGAAGTGATTTTAAAATACATAATCATTATTATACCAATTATGTTAGCAAATTCAAATTTGCAAACAATCTAAATTCAGTTACAGTTTAGAAATTCTTTCAAGAAAATTGGAGTTTACTTGTATAAATTGTTATGGGCAAAATCAAAGTTTTTCTTACTGTTACTCACCAATGTTTCAAGATTCGTGAATATTAGCAATTATTTAAATATTTATAACATTCTGGAAATATATAAATCTAATTTTAAACGCCATACTGGTAAAACTCCATTTGGTTTGTAAAAAGGTTAAGCGTGTATGCTTGCCATAATATAAATGCAAAACTTGCATGTCAAGAATTAAGAATATATTTCAGTCATAGATTAAAGCTTGGTTTATGCAAAACTACAACAATTCGAAGATGAAGGTTTCAAGTTGTGTAAAACAGTTTATTAATTATTTAGACTGTCGTTAGTGTGACAGCAAAAGCTTTGACTCGTTGAAATTCTCATTTTGGAAATTATGAAACAACGCGGCCGTTAAGAACATGTTGGTGTTCTGCATATACCAACATTAAGTATTCAAAGACTAACTCAAATTGCGTATATTGCATTCCAAGGTACAAAACTCCGCGTCGAAAACGATTGTCTGTGACCAAGTAGGTACGTACTTAAAGATCGAATTTGAATTTATTTCGACAATATAATTAATATGAAATGATACTGTGTTACCAAATATTCCTGTATCTATTATTAATTTGCCGAATATGTAAGGTCAGGACGACCGTAAGGCCGCCCAACCTCCTACTATTACTTATCTAAACATTTTCAATTGAAACTTTCAAAATTCAAAACGTACAAGTAGCAAAATTAGAATCATGAAATGGAAAATCAGAAGCAAATGAGTAATAAAAATAAGTGAACTGTAAAAGGATGTAAAATAATATTATTCTCATTAAAATGAAAATCACGTTATAACAATGAAATGCTAATTATTAAGTACTTCCAAGATTGTAACTTCTAACATGTAATTTGAGATAAACATAGTTTAATATTTTAAATTAATAAAAACATCTCGACTATTATTTACTACACAAAAAAAGTAATTTATTGACAATGAAATAAATTACAAAATTGTAGAGCTTTCCTTTCCTTTCCAATTTGCAAATTTGTAATGCACAACTATAAGAGGTTTTAATTTTTAAAATAACATCACCAGGATAAGAATAACTCATTTGGCTATGTTTCAAATTCAAAAACAATTAATTAAACATTCAAGAAAACTTTACAAATATAGAAAATTGATGCATAATTTATAAGAACCAAGAGGTAACAAAGAAAATTCAATTCCTTACAATACCTTTTGAAATTTCGAGCTATAATTAGTTACGAAAATACTAGAAATAATCTTTAAAAAAATTTGTTTTGGTTTTCTGAGGGTTAAAAATATGAAGAGAAATAATTTAAGTATATTATTTAAGTATATTTAAGTAAAATATACTAGGAAGTTTTGAAAATTCAACAAAGTAATTTTAAGGAAAACAATATCAAATTTCGTGACCTATCACTTTTCACGATCAATACTTATTAGGTTATTACATTAACTTAATGAAAAAAACGTTTTGTGCATGTTTATTCATATAATAAAAATTACTATTTACTAGAATTATTCGTAAATTGTCATGTACTAAAATCAAATAATTTTAACTGTAAATTAAAAATGCATAATAATCGTATGCACTTTTAATGGCATTCCAAAAATATGAAAATTTAAATTAAAACAGAAAAATCCGGATAAATGTGGAATGATTACTACAATATTATTTCAATCTTAGGAAACTATTTTAATTTAATAAGGACATTTTTATCTCTAATCTAATAAGTTCATAACAATGCATTTTAATCACCAGGAAGTTCTATTAAGATTAAAACAACTTCAGGAAGTTATCGTTGCTCAATTTTAATTCTTTCCGAAAACGCTCCTCTTTTTCATTCCGATTATCAAATTTTTAAAATTCTCAAATTGCGTTTTCATTAAAATTT
The DNA here is from genome assembly GCA_958510845.1 of Cantharis nigra. NCBI lineage: Eukaryota > Metazoa > Arthropoda > Insecta > Coleoptera > Cantharidae > Cantharis > Cantharis nigra. Next base: position 18,292,266 of record OY294028.1, read on the forward strand.
TCATGATGCAAGAACCTACATACATTTCAGTTAAAGTATTTTTGTAAATGTATATTTGCAAACACGTACAAAATCCCACCCTGTTCTCAAAATTCCTTTTGAATCATTTTGAAGATTTATTCGTACCTATCTACAACAAAATATTTAATAAGCTTCTTAACATGCCTCTCAATTTGAAAGCCAAATATTTCGTGCGTAATTAGACCGGATTAAATTTTATTATCAACCTAATCTTGGTGAGGTCGAAGATCAATAATAAGATTAATTACTTAACAAAAATAGTAAACAATGTTACGCGATTGCCTTTGTTATGCTGTAAAATAAAATACTAAAAGACAATAAAAGTAATAATATGTACATCTAGTAAAATTGTATGCACAATAAAGACAAAAATAGTACAAAAAATTAAAATAAGTTGAAATAAACTTACATTCGGATACTAAATGCAGTGGTAATTAAAGCTGGCACTAGTATGAATCCCAAAGTTGCAAGAAAGCATTCGATTTGATTATTGCTGTAATATCTATAAGCTAAATTGCAATCCAGTCCAACATCCACTATATGGCTTATTATAGAAATAATAAAACCTGCTACATCAATATCTGTTACCCTGTCTTTGGACGGCAGTTTATCGAGTTCGTCAATAGAATCTCCATTGGAAGGCATTTTTGTTATGTAAAATGCCTCGATATTAATAAAATAAGTCTTTCAACCTCACACACATGATGAACCATTCCATTCGTGCAGCCCACATCAACCCATCTGATTCTGTCATTCCGATTACTCACTTTTCAAATGTCACACTCACAATATTCATTCTTAATTGTTCAATTAGGTTTAATTTAAATAAGAAATACTGCAATGTTAGATTATATATTAAACAAAAATTAAATAACTAATTATTTTGTATTTAATTATTCGAGGACTTAAAAACCGGGATTTTGAGATTTGAGGAATTTGTGAACATATCTTTACTTGACTCTCTGAAACTCTATGGAAATGTCAGAATTTCATTCAAAATATGTCAAAATTTAAAAAAGAGTAAACATTCTATCGTAGTGAAATTAATTAGATTATATACAAAAAATGGCTTCGCGGAACTTAACAGAAGTATTTTTATTAATGAGAAATAATGCAATACGCAATAGGCACATTTATTCCGAACAGGTAAAATATTTTAGGTTATATAGTCGAGATTATCTGAAGCATCTTTCAGGAAACTTTGGAAGAAATGGCTCTTGTTGAATTAATCGAGGCCGAAGAAGGTCGTGTGTCTGGTGACAGGATGCCCCCCGCTTGGATAGATCAATTGGAAGAAGCACAATTCACTTCAACGAAACTGAAATCGAAAATAAACGATCTCAATATGTTACACTCTCAACATTTACATAGACCTACTTTTGATGAAAGTTCAGAAGAAGAAAAACTAATTGAAAATTGTACAACAGAAATCACGTTATTATTCAACAGTATTCATAGGAATGTGCAGTTTATTAAAAGTCACACGTTTGAAGGTAACATAGGTTAACTACGCCTGTTAATGCCGTAACATTTAAAATGTTGTAGGAACTCCTAAAGAAAGAAGATTAACGACTAACGTGGTACGATCGCTGGCAACTTCGTTGCAGGAACAATCTGTACAGTTTCGAGGGTCGCAAAGTAATTATATTAGACAGTTGAAATCTCGAGAAGAGAGATCAAATAAGTATTTTGAAAACTCTGCACTAGAAAATGATTACGATTTATTTGCAAATCAAAACGATAATATTGACGATTTTTTTGTGAACAGTTCAAAACAAATGACTCAGCAACAGTTATTGTACTTGGAAGAGGAAAATGCCCAAGTGGCAGAACAACGTGAGCGTGAAGTGAATGCAGTTGTAAAATCAATTGTAGAATTAAATGAAATATTTAAAGATTTAAGTCAAATGGTTTTAGATCAAGGAAGTATATTAGATAGGATAGATTATAATATAGAAACCACGCATACACAAGTTTACGAAGGTTTTAAACAATTACAAAAAGCGGATGCTTATCAAAGAAAAAATCGAAAAATGTGTGTCATTATTGTTTTAGCTGCAGTCACAATTTTATTATTCTTCATTTTAATTATTGTTAAATCTTAAACTCTATTTATTGCCATGATATTATAATTTTCTAAAGGATGGCGGGCGTGCAAGGTTAGCAGATTGTTTTAAAACATTTATTTTCAGATTACATATCAAAATTAAAAAAAAAAGTATAGGAATATAAGAAAGTGCGATGTTGCTATGAGGGAAATATTACAATATTCCTAACACAGATATGTACATAAAAAAACCACCTTTGATAAGTATTCTGAAAGTAATAACAATTTGGTGTTTCGTTCAAATGAATCTTTCTATAAGCGCTTAAAGTTTAATGCCTCTTTGAAATGTTTTGGATTTTTAAATTCAAAATTAAGACGTATCAAGTTTATACTATCATGGTCTATATGTGATATATGACGTGTGTGACTAGACTGAATTTAATCATTCATTTTTCAATATCTTATAGTATTTAAAAAATGTACATATTTAGAATGTTCTAATTTTATCTTCATTATAGTTTTTAATGCCATTCAAACAGTGGAGACGGTAATAATGTTGTAATGGTAATTTTTGTGGTTGCTTACAATTAATGTTGAAGGAGGGCTAATAACCAAAAAGAACAAAGTAGTTCTAATTTTATTTCTTATTCCTGGCATTGAAAATTTAAATTCCAATTATTTTATATACAAAATTATTATTCTAGTCCTAATAAATTATTTATATTTAAAAGCTGCAAGATTTATGTGTTAGTTTGTTTAAATACGTAAATGATATTTTTTGGTGATTATACTTAACAGTTGATTGTATTCTCACAACAATTTTTTATTTTATTTATTGATTTTAAATTTTATACGTGGTGTTTAAATCATATTGCTAGAAAAATAATCATACGAAAAATACCTATTTGAATAATTTCAGTTTTAAAATATCTTGAAATTTTATTACAATGATAATTTGTTATATTTGGAAAGATTAGCTGATTCAAACTTCTCCATCAAAGTTTCTGATTCAATTTTTTAAGCTCTATGATTGTAGTTGGTGTATAAGAAAGATAAACAAAAAATATTTATATAAAAATTTATAAAATATTCAGTAAATATACAAAATTGCTTTTAAATTTTAAATGGATTCATCATATTATTTCATGCAGTAAAATTATGACCAAAAATTATATTATAAACAAGATGGGTAAACAAAATGGTAACGTAAATAAAGTTATCAAAACCAGAGACTTATCTTTATGAGGGCCTTCTGGTTTTTCTTGGCAGTCAATACACGGGCTTAGATTTACAGGCATAGAAATACTGAAATCGAACATAAATATTTTTCTTTTGGTTACTTTTTATTTCCTAGCTACTTTTTTTAAATTTTTATATTATTTAACTATATGTGCTTCAAAAACCCGAGTTGATCGCTAATTTGAGGGAAAAACCAAAGATTCTCAGATACACATTTATGAATGGAGATAATTCCAGAAACTGGAGACTTCAGGCGAAACTGAAGGTTGGGAACCTTAAACTTAAGTATATTATTTAAGTATCGAGTAATCTTTCAATTTAAAAAAAATTGTAAAATACATAAAAATGGCTTAAAATGCTTTTAAACCAAACATATGACAAAAATTTTAAACATTAAATTTTAAGATCAATATTACATTACACAATAATTGGAATGAAAACTTATATAATCATTTCTATAGTGTAAAACTTTTACAGTGTTGGGCAATGTAGTACTAACAATCAAACTAGTTTTGTTTTCAAACTTTGAAGCTTTAATTGTCATTTTTGGAGACGGGCCCCTTGGAGGGGGAGCCACCCCCCAATATTTCAGTCAATTGACGAAACCGTCTATAAACTAGACTTTTTCAGAATTTACTTCCACTGTGAGAAAACTAAAAAATGTCAACGGTTAAAAGTAAAGTATTTTAATGTTAACCTCTTTTATTGACAGCATACAATAAGGCAAATCAAAAATGTTCAGAACAAACAATATTGAGACCAATATTGAAATCTCTGTGTATCACCTCTATCATTGATGAGGAAATCTTAAGTCGGATTAATACAAGGGCGTAAATTGCGTATAGTTTTCTGGGCGTAATTACACATGCCCTTGTAAGGATGATCGCATACCAGGGCCTATTTTACCATTAGGCGCGTACCTAGGGCCCAATGGCCAGAGGGACCCGAAAAGAGAGAACATAAAATCGTAAAATAAAAATCAAATACTGATAAAATAACCCAAAAATTGGACCTTCGATGCTATTAGTTACACTCGAATATAAAGGACCCAACTCAGTTAAAAATAAGCCCTGTCACATACTAATTGAATTTGGCAGAGGTCACTCTAGATTCACTTCTCGAGTTTGGATGAAGTAGTAGCGGTATATTTTCATACAGTGATTCAGTCGGTACATGGTTTATCGCAGGACTGTATTGATCTGAGAAAAATGGTAATTTCCTAAAGTTTGTGATTGATTTTTCTCGCTTCTATCTGATGAAAGTGCCACTTCTGTGATAGTCTCATGTTAGCTTTGGATATACACTGTGAGAGTGGTATTTATTTTTGATAGATCACACAATTCGAAATCTACTTTACATACCTACTACGTTTTTTATCAAATATAGTCGTTTTGAAATGTTAAAGTATTATTACTTCCCTAAAGTAAGCCTAAGAAGCTATTCTTGAATTGTGTACTTTTGGTAAGTATAAAAATGTGTACTGTTTACATTCTGCAGATATATCGTTTCTGTTTCTACATTTAAATGTCGCTCATAAATTTTACATGAAATATGTTTGTTAACATGTTCCTTTAATTTTGGGGCGCAATATGTAAATTTTATTAAATATTTTAGATTAGAATATCTTCCTCGTATTTTGTTAATATCTTGAAGTGGCCTGTGCGACTGATTTTACTTCCAAAAAATTCCTGTTTTCAATAGAGCATTTGAAATTTTAAAATTAAACGATAAGTTTTTTCAGATATCATAACTAGGTACCCACACAAAAAATCATTAAAGCTTTTCGATGGGTGGTACCATTGAAAAAAATCAACAAATTTAAAACCAAATATTACTTCAATTTTTCAAGATCTTCCACATTGCCCATTAAAATATTTTTGTAACTTTTTTCAATTTATTGGATAACGAGTATAATTCTAAATAAAATTCTTTGATTCAAGTTTTTGAATTTTATATATTTAAATTACAAAACAAAAATTTCTAAGTTAATACAAGCTAAATCATTTCACAGTCAATTTGAACACAATTTAAATTAAAAGAAAAAAACGATACTAAAAATCAATACAAAACTTGTTTTTAGATCTACATACAATCAATATTTATTAGAAATATCTATCAAAGTATTATATGCATTTACAATAATAGACTAATTAAAAATAACATTGGCTAATATTTATATTAATAAATTAGGCTTTCGAGTATGTATCTAGAACATTTTTTTTATACTCTTCCGGTTTACACCATAAATCGGCAGCTAATGGATTTAACGGACTATTAATATTTGGTTCACATAAAAGAGATTGGATTGATAATAAAATGGTTCGTACATCGTACAAGGCTGACCATTTTTCTTTTAAAATATCTAAGCAAATATTCCCACTCATGTCGATATTTGGATGAAAACACGGAGTGATGAATTTAACAACTGGAGCACTATATGGATATGAATTTGGAAAATGCAAGTGCAATTTGTATTTTTGGGTTTCGTATGCAGTGTCCTTAGGGCCCACAATTGTTCCGACCCACTTGAACAAATTGTCACCATCGGGAAATGCGGAAACTCCTTTTTCTTGCGACATCATCAATGCCATGAGTTCCTTATGCAGTCTTGAAAAAAACATAAATTGTCCCAACCAGGTTAAAAAATAAATAAAATCTATCCCTTACCTTTTCGTTACAGCGTGTCCGTCGTTAGTGTTGCTTCTACCCTCATCTGTGCGTTTTTCTGATCGTTGTGAACGATAAGGGTCGACGTTTTGGGCCATTTTTTGTAACTCGAATGCTCGCACCACCAAGATATTTAATGAAGTGCAAAACAACAGTTGACAGCTACAAATGTTGATTCGAAATCAACCAATAGCAATTGCGCTAATTTAGGGATATTTATTTTCCTATATTCTAGTGTTAATCTTTTTAAATTGAAATTTATATGTTCGTATAGCTTTAACGGTTTTTGCAAATTTTTTAAATCAACTTTTATCAAACCACTTCTTATCCGTTTAATTACCACCCACCGAAATAATAATTTTGTGCGTAACAAAATCGTATTAATGTTTATTACATAACCTTAAAATGCAAAAACAACAAAGATTAACTAAAGAATTGGCACGAATTGCAAGAACGCCACCGACAGGTATCAATCTTTCAGCAAAAGACGATAAATTGGATATTTTAGAAGCCACCATACTAGGCCCAGAGGAATCGCCGTACCATGACGGTCTTTTTAAATTAGAACTTATGATACCACAGAATTACCCATTTGCACCACCTTCTATTAAATTTTTAACCAAAATTTATCATCCAAATATCGACGATCATGGAAGGATTTGCCTCGATTTATTAAAAATGCCTCCAAAAGGTAACTGGCGACCCACAATCGGGGTAGAAGGGCTGTTGATTGCTGTTCGAATGTTGATGAAGACTCCAAATCCCGATGATCCTCTGATGGTGGAAATTGCAGATGAGTTTAAAAATAATCTCGAGGAGTATAATCGAAAAGCTAAAATATTTACAAAACAACATGCAATCGTTGAACTAGAATGTTAATTTAAATGTTTGTTTATTTAAAGCAAAATAAAACTATTTTCAGAAATTACTCTATCTTGCATAAATCAAAACATTTTCAATATAACAAATAGACTTAAAATATTTTTAAAATCAAAGCAAAGTATAAATAGATCAACATCAACAAATACTTAAAGTTTATAAACTGCTTTGAACTATGACACCAAACAAGTCAATATTAAGTTAATTATTCCGATGCTGTAGAACGAGAAGCTAAATTTTCTGTGACATTTTCACTATTTTCCTGGTTAGAACTTTCACTTTTGGTGAACTTATTATTAGATTCGTCTTCTTCACATTCTTCAGCTAAACTACTTCTTTGAGCCTCCACAAATGCATCTGGATATTGGGTAGACAATTTTGTTTTAATTATACGTATTTTTTTAAATATATAATCTAAATCTTTCTTCATTTCGCTAAGTAATTGTGTATGTTTTTTAAACTCGGGGCCTACACTTTTTAATCGTGAAGCACTTAAAGCATTACAATTTGTAAGCATTTCGTTAGTTTTTTCGAAACGTTGTAACCTAAAATATATAAATTAAAAAAAGTATCGAAAGGAATAAAAGTCGTACATTTGTTTTTGAGCTCTTATCATACTTTCTACATCTTGCTGATTTACTATTCCAGCTAAACCTTGTATGAAAACTTCTGGAGCTGTGTAATTTTGAAAGCATTCAATGCTGTAGTCACTTTCTGGTGTTCCTTTACTGTCTTCCATTTTGGAAAACCTATAGGCCTTCTCGGTCCAGTGTAATTTGTTACAAATATCAATATTTATGTATTTATATTTTGAGGTTAGAAAACATTGTTCTATTGCTAAGTTTAGCTATCATTTCGTAGATGTCGCAACTTCAATTTCAAAATTGTAGTATACACAATACACAGGGGTTTTCCAAACTTAATAGGTTCATAGTTAATCAGAATTTTAATAAATCATTCAGGACTCAGGAGCGACATTCCGACATTTGAGATTATTATAATTACTTCCTTGTAAAAAAGGAAGTATTGTAATCAATTTTACAGCAAAACTTATCAGACATTTTTTGTTGCAAATTTTATTGCCTTCAATTTTGTTTATATACATTTTTCTATTTTGGCGCACCATTTCTAAACTGACAGCAACTTAAACAAAATTCTGTAAAATGCAAAAAATAATTTCAGCTGTATCTCAAAAACGGTGCGAAGAAATAGAAAACTGAATAGGAATTTTTTTTCCTAATATTTCATTTTCTTACCATTTCATTTCCTACATTTCATACATGCATTTCATATACATTTTTCTATTTTGTCTACCTGTGTTTGAGATACAGCTGAAATTATTTTTTGCATTTTACAGAGTTTTGTTTAAGTCGCTGTCAGTTAGAAATGAAGCGACAAAATTGGAACATGTATATTAACAAAATTGAAGGCCATGAAATTTGCAACAAAAAATGCATGAACAGTTTTGCTGTAGAATTGATTGTTATGTGCAGTGCTCTTTTTGTTATACTAGAACGCATTGGAACGGCGTTCCACCACCTTTTTTCAATTTTCGATTTCAATACAATAATTATGATTATTATTATATAAAATCGCATAACAAAAATTTTTATTAGTCTTCCACCAACTTTTTTTTTTACAAAAAGAGCATTGGCTATATGTCACAAATAGACTTGAAAAGGCCCAAATTACATTGCTAACATAGGGCTGTGCCAATAATTCTGTGAGCCAGTGTATATTATGTCTGTCCCTTGAAAATCATCCTAACGGAAAGCTTGATCGTAGTAACGGCGCTAAGGAGGGAGAGCTGAGAGGGACACGTGCCCTTTCCCCCTCACTATAAATGTTCTGTGACGTGCCCTCCCTGTTGATTAAGGTGCCCAGCCAAGTGCCCATCCAAATTATTTAAAATACCATCAAATGGGCGAATAGGGACAGATGTGCGAATGGGGACAGTTCACAATTTTGTTTGGTTTTTGGGTAAAAACTCAACGAGTTTTGCACCTACAAATGTTTTTTTTCGAAAATGCACGGTTTGTCTACCTCTATAAAACATCGCATCGGTGTGATCGGCGTCTTTAGAGTAAACCATCTATAATTTGAATTATTAATTGATAACTTCGATTAATCGATATTTGTCGATAGTTATTGGAGTTTCTAAGTATCGATAATTATCGAAGTATTGATATATTGATATTTATCGAAATACCGATACTTTGTAATTATCGAATTATCGAAATAATAAACTTCAACTTTTTTTCTCGAATAAAGAAACCGATCAAACCTAAAATTGACCAATGGGAAGTCAAAAAACCATAAGACAATAATCAAAATTGGAAATTTTGAAAATTGGAAAACTATCGAATTATCGATAACTTTACTATCGAAATATTGATAACTATCAGATTATCGAAAACTATCGAGATATCGATAATTATCGAAATATCGATATTTCTAAAATAAAATATCGATATTTATCGATTAATCGATAAAAAGTCCCAGCCCTAGTGTAAACCACTGAGATCAACATAATGTCAAAACCTGTATTCATTATTAAGCGCCAAAGCAGGTGCTGATAACGATGTAGAAAAGTAGTTTTCGTACTTAAGGTAAATTAATTTTGAATTTACCATCATTTTTGTCACTATGGTGCCTTATTTTTCCATAGAAAGTAGAAAATTAGAACTATATTTAAAGGTTTTATTAATATTATCTGGAAAAAAATGAGTGTTTGGATGATGAAGTGTGAATGAGGACACCGTACTGATTTGCTTCATTTAAAATTTTTTTTTTCTAATAGTTTTTTGGGGCCCATATTTATACATTTTTTCAAAATTTAAAGTCCCTGAGCATTTCAATGGCTTAATTGATAATGAAATGTGAAATTCGCTGTGAATGCAAACGATTGTTAAATTTTTCTATCAAAATATAAATGGTAATAGCCAAAATTTCTTTTTTTAATACTCAGACAAAATCCATTCACCGTTCAGCTGATTGCCTGGGGACACTGCCGGTAAAAGCATTAAAAACCGCTTATAATTTCAAGTAGTCTGCTTATTCACCCCACTGGCACTGGAGGGTGAGCGTCGAGGACAGCACGGAAAAAATTTTTTTTTAATAGGTACTTATTTTTGGATCGTCAAAATTTTTGGGGAAAGTATAGGTCTCATAGAGCCACAACTTATTTAAAAAAAATAGCAATTTTTGACCAAATCTGTACGCATTTACTACATTTCATTTTTAGGTGCTTACTTCAAGAATATAGTTTTTGAGTTTATTTATAAATTTTGTGTACCTCTGCTCACCCCAATTATTGCTGCTTTGGAAGAAAACCGGCACAACTCGAAATTCACTAGTTTGGAGAAAATCGCATTTAAAGAGTTAACCCAAAATGCAACTGAATACCACTTCACATAATTTTACACTTTACAAATGGGACTTTACGTATACCCAAGTGGTATTATCTCGGGTATAACATACCCAGCGGCGATGGTTGAGTCTCGCGAGCTTTTCTCAAAATATTTTCATCTTCTTTTCAAAACTTTGATTAATAATTGATTATTGATGTAACGTCACAATAATAGAAACACAAAAATTTATACATCATGAGACTAAGGTGATACTTTAGCTGCCGAGGTGCTACTCGGCTAATGCCTCGTGCAATAACTTTTGAACGCGGGATGAAAAGAATCTCAACGTTCTCAAGGTGTATTTACTATTTTTTACAATTTTGCTGAAAATAATAAATTACATTGGATAGGGGGCGTCCATTAATTACGGGAGGTGATTTTGGCTATTTTTAGACTCCCCTCCCTTCTTGGTAAGATGTCGTGAGATTTGGCTCAACCCTCTCCCCCCTCTTCTAATCTCATGTGAGATGTTTTAAAATGTGAATTTTTAGGGAAAATACATTAATCTGTGCTTGATTGCCTTGGATTTATTTAAAAATCATACTTTGCTTAATTATTAATTTATATTTAGGACTAGTTAAGACAAAAAAATTACATGATATTTGCCAAGACCTCCCTCACCCCCACGTGAGATTGGGTGAGATTCGGCTTGACCCCTCCCTTAATAACTAAATTTGAGATTTAGTAGTATTTAGTAATTTTCAATAACTTGAAAACGGCGCTAGATATTGAAAAACCGACCAAAAACTTTATCTCTGTTGCTAAAACTCGCAGCAATTTGTCGTAGGAAGTTGTATTATGCAAAATTTCAGATCAATACCGCGCAATATTGCGCGTCAAAAAAGTAGTACTTTACTCCTGTAAATTTCGCAAAAAAAATTGTAAAAAAATATTGTTGAAAGTGTCAAAAGAGGGTTGTCGTGTGACCAGGTCATAATATTGTTTGAAAAATTGAAAAATTCCAATCACTTTTAATTTCTATCCTATCTACCCTATATAACATAATATATCGACGCTCCTACGAAGACTCACTCAAAAGAACAATTTTATGACTTACTATAGTAAAAAAGTCTGTTATAAATTATTAAGATTTCAAAAAAAAAATTACAATGTATACTGAAATATACTCTAAAAATCAAATCAAAAACTGTGTCCTTACAAATTATGCAATTCTTCAATTTATACTAAATATTTGAACATTGAAATTTGTAAATAAATTTATTACTGATGTAGAACTCAAGATCAATGGATTTAAACATGAAAATTGTGTAACTACTAATAATAGAACAGGTGGGGTACTTGTATATATAAAAGAGGGGTACAAATATAAAGTAAATAAAACAGAAAATCTAGGTTTATACTTATGGATAATGGAAGTAGAAATATCAATAGATATGGAAGATTATATTATTACTACATTATATCATCCACCACAAAAGGAGAATAGTAAATTTATAGAATAGTTTGAAAAATATTTGGAAAATGTAGAAATATCTAAAAAAAACTTAATAATACATGGTGATTTTAACTTCGACTTAATTAAAAGTAACTTTTATGGTGAAAAATGCTCTAATATAATATATCAAAATGGACTTATACAAATAATACAGGAACCAACAAGAATAACAAAAGAGACTAAAACATTAATCGATTATTTTATAACTAACAATAAAAATATTAAACATAAAGTGCATCATACCCCAAAAATTAGTGACCACTCAATTATAGCAATAAATTTAAAAGTGATACGCCATAATAAAACAGTAAAAATTCAAAAACGAAATTTAAAAAATTATATTATAGATGATTTTCAACAAAAGTTACTGGACAAAGATTGGAAAAATAATATAACTGATGTGAATATTATGGCAGACTCCCTAAATAATACCATCAGAAGCGTTTTGGATGAAGTATGCTCTATAATAACTAAAAATTTACAAGTAAGATACTATACAAAATAAATGGATCAATGCAGAAATTATTAATAGTATGAAGTTGAGAGATCAAAAATATAAAGAAGCTATATTTACTAATAATGAAGTTATATGGAATCAATATAAAGAGTTAAGAAATAAAACTAGATCATTATTTAGGAAAGAGAAAGAAAAATATTTTAGGAAAACAATTGATCAAAATAAGAATAATAGTCAAATTATGTGGAAAAATTTAAAAACATTGTTACCCAATGGAAAAAACAACATTGAAGAAACAGTGATATTCGATAATATAAATTATAGTGAAGAACAAATTATTTGCGAGAAATTTAATAAATATTTTTCAGGCAGTATCAAAGAAATTGTGAATAACATACCAAAAATTGGCAATTATAATGTTATAGAAAACGTCCATACATATGGTACATTTTCAAAGTTTGAAACAATTACCATTAGTTAATAAAACACAATTACAAAATTGTTGAAAAACACAGGCGGAACAGATGATCAAATATCAGTAAAAACATTAAAGGATGCTTCACAAGTTATTGGCAATCGACTACTAGATGTTATTAATTTATCTCTGCAAAAAGGAATTTTTCCAGAAAGTTGGAAAACATCATGCATCATTCCAGTACAAAAAGTTTCAAATTCACACAAATGAGAAGACTTTAGACCTTTAAATATGTTACCTTCGATAGAAAAAATCTTAGAGATTGCAGTGAAAAGGCAATTAATAGATTATTGGCTATTGATTAAAAGAAAATACTAATCACGAACTCAAGACGCTCCCTACGAAGACTCAGTTAAAACTCAGTTTTACGGTTTTAAAACCAACGTAATTCAATAATAATAATAATAATCTTTATTAACTAGCTATTTTAAGCTATTAATTTCAATTTAATCGAATGCACAAATTATTAAAACAAAAACAACTAATTAAAATATACTAAGCAAATATTTATAAAAAGTTCGAAACAATATGTTTCCATAATAATATTTTGATTAAACTTAATTTTTTACAATTTTTTATATTAACAGGTAACTGATTAAAAATTTCTAACCCCATAAAAAATAGTGATTTCCTTGTTTTTTTTTTTTTGGCTTTTTCTATGACAAAATTCAAATTGTTTCTGGTGGTGTAATCATGAGTTTCATTTACACATTTTAATTGTCCCCTCAGATATTCAGGCACTCTTTTAAACCTTATTTGAAAAATATATAAAATGGATCTATACATTATTATTTGTTTAATACTCATAATTTCAAGCGTGCCTAACATAACTTTAATTGTTGTATACCTGCTGCATTGTAATACTATCCGCATGCATTTATTTTGTATAATTTGAAATTTTTTGGTTTGTTTTTTATTAAGTGTAAATAATATTGTCGAACAATAATCTATATGTGGAGCAATGATTGTTTTATATAACAACAATTTTGTATGTATACTAAAAGGTTTACCTATTCTTCCAAGAAAAACATTTTTTTTGATATTTTATTTAACACATATTGAGAATGACTTTTAAAATTTAATTTTTGATCAAGTATTTCTCCCAAATATTTCATTTTCTCTACTCTTTCTAGATTCACTCCATTAATTTCTATTTTCTTAATTACACGATCTACATTATCCACAAGAATATATTTTGATTTTGTCATATTTGTCACCCCAAAAGGGGTCGCCAAACTATTTCAGGGGGTCGCAGAAAATTGACTGATTTCTTTCAAAAATTCGTTTTGAATTTTAATTGTAAATTAGTAACCCGAATTTTAGGATTTTCTTTGATTGCTGAGCGGGTTGTGGTTTCATGCTCAATTGTACTGAAGCTCGAAGCTTATTGTACCTCGGGTTTCAAGTTATACTCCATCAGCCTTGTTTCTTCAATAAAATTGAGTTATGCAGCTGATGAGTGCTTGAATCATTTCTTCGGTTGTTGGATATGGCCAACCGAGGAGTTGTAGCCTCAACGGGGCTAGAGCTAAACACACACACACAACCCCAATTACATTGAAGTGCCTATTCAGACAGCAGTGTTCTGTAAGTGTTACAGTCCTACTGATTTTCTCAGCTGTGGTAAGTTTTCTTTTGTTATTGGAAGGTCCTCCAATGAACATCATCGATTGCCTCAGTCCCGGAAGATCCCTCCAGTACGCAAGATGTTGTTTCCTTAGTAGTTCCTTTATAGTCCCTTTTGAGGTCAGATATGCTATCCCGCAAGTTGGTTCTAGTCCTACTAGAAATCGTTTTGCTGCGGTCTAAGCAAGGGCATCTGCTTTTTCGTTGACTTTTATTCCTGAGTGTTCCGGCGTCCACCTCAGCGTTAAGCTGTTCTGTTGTGGAAATGCTACTAGCACATCGAGGCAGTGACTTACAATCTTGGATTGTGTTTCCACTCGTCACAGGGCTTTTATAGCTGCCTGGCTGTCGGTCATGATACAGATCCGTTTATTTGCATAAGCCCTCCATGTTATTTCCTTTTCACAAGCTGTTACATCGGTTATTTCTGCCTTGAACATAGTAGCGTGGCATCCCATTATGCTAAACGCATCTCCCGTTCTACGTCCACTGATCGCTGCTTCAGTACTAATTTCAGTTTTGGATCCATTTGTGTACCAGACCCCAGCTCCTGCTTAGTGCCTTCCGCTCCTCTATCAGTTATTAGAACCTTGAAAGGTTTTCTGTTTCCACCACCAAGTGTGGTGGAGGAATCCCGAAGAGCGCCTTCATGGATCCGATGCGCTAGGCGTTGTTGCCGTTGCCCCCGTAATCCCTAGACAGGAAAGTCTTTGCAACTTGTTTAGTATAGTAATACTACCCCTTTTCTTAGCTTGATGCCACCATATGTTACAGTGGGTCATTAATAAGTAAAAAAAAAATACAAGTTGAGTATTTGTTTTTTTTTTAGATATGTATCTTTTTTTAATATAAAGTTTTTTATTACTGACATTCTTGGCGTCGCAAAAAACAAGCAAGTAAATTTGGGGGTCGCGTCGTAAAAAGGTTGAGAACCGCTGCACTAGGCAAGATTATCCAAAGATTAAACACTCTAGAAAAAGCTGGAATCGAACATATTTTTTACCTCAGTATGTAGACGGCATCGGCAGTCTAAAATTATACGAAAATTATAAAAATGTGCTACATATTGGTACAGTTTCGATCGTGGGAGAGAAGCATAACCAATGATAATCTTAAAAATAAAATTGTAGTTAGCACTTTTTTTTTATCAATAAGTACTACCTATATACTATATATAAATGTAATAATTTAGTAGTTTTATAATTTCAGACTACAATGTATGTTTATCGTTTGGTAAAAGAACATTATTCGCACCTGCATACGTAATAAGCAAATTATATAAGCATACTCTATAAGTTGACAATTAAACACGACCCTGATAAAATATAAAGTTACCTACTTTAAGATATAATATGCCCACGCATTTCAACTACATTAAACGTTATCTCTATTATAGCAACATAATATTACGTCACTCCTTCAAGTCGTCGGCGTCGTCTATATTATTCTCAGGTCAGTCTTTTTGCTTATACTGCATAAGTAAGCATAAGTGTATATCAGTATATCGAATTACTTAGTTATTCGCAAAGCTTACCTACGAGCAATAAATTATATTTCAGCTGTTATTTTATTCCACGAATTTTTTTGTTATTGCCCATTAATTTGTTAATTTGCTTATTACGTCTACAGGTGCGAATAAAATAGTATATTAAAACTCAAGTTTAAACTGCTTATTAAACGCTCGTGAGGATTGTATATCACTCGGCTGCGCCTCGTGACATCCGATCCACCTCGCGTTTAATAAGCCATTTAAACCTCTTGTTTAATAATATATTATTACTACTTGTATGAACATAATTTGACTTACAGCAACTTTATATTTTGTAAGAATAAATTTATTCTCTATAAACAGTATTCCGGGTGCTGAATGAGTTAGCCGAACATAGGAAATTAACATGTAAAAACTTATTTATGCAAATTCCTGCTTCCCTAATTATTTTAAAGAAAAAATGAAACACACAAAAATTATGCAGAAATATAACTTATGAATGATAACATCATTAGATTTCATCTAGCTTTTATCTAAAAGGTCAAAAAATGCTTTCAAAATTGTTAAAATTTTCATTTATCGCAATGGCGATGTAATAAATTCAATTTAATTTCTATTTTCAAATATAATTACCATGGAAACTTATACCATGGCCAGTGCGATAAATGAAAATTTTAACAATTTTGAAAGCATTTTTGGACCTTTTAAGTAAAAGTTACATGAAATTTAATGCTATTATCATTCGTAGTTTTTATTTCTGCATTATTTTTGTGTCTTTAATTTTTTCTCTAAAATAATTAGGGAAGCAGGAATTTGCGTAAATACGTTTTTACATGTTAATTTCCTATGTTCGGCTAATTCATTCAGCCTATATTTGGTTGTTTTTATTTTCCTTTCTATTTACATTTTAATATATAATTTTTGGGACAAAAACACGGCATCTTGTAGCTTAAAAGGTTGACGTGATAGACAAAACTGGAGTCATTTTTGGATTCAAATGCCAAAAACAATTGTCCGATTTAAATCAAGGAAATTAGTTGTACTTCAAGCACTTCCAACATTAGCAAAGTATTTGGTAATTGAATTACTTTTACTAATTGCTGTGTGGCTGTGTATAGCTCATTTTCTTACACTGCATAAAAGGTTCTTTGTCAAACATTTTTTGAGATTATTTGTTGTATGTTGTAATAGAATACGTTTGTTTCAAGTTCAATATACCAAACACGTCATAGTTATAAAATATTTTTAATAATATTTTCTCTTTCAAGCTTGCGAGATAACCTGCCTCCACAGATTATTCAACATGTCTCTCTTTATTAACTGACACTTAAGATTACATAATTTAATGAATCGATTAATTTTTTGGAGGTAATCAAGCATAATCTATTTTGATAAAAATGTGTACTTGTTATATACCTATATAATGATATCTATAATGAATTTCATTAAACAATATTAATTTATAAGTCACAATGCAGTGGTGGTATTTTGGCGTGGTGCTATTATGCAGTATTGGTTATTCTCAGCAGTTTGGTTCAGAAGAGTTATACAACTATGCAATATCGTCAGGTTTCATAAAACATCTGAAAAATTATATTTTAAATGTTCAAACTAATGTATCAAATAATTGTACCAGAGATTTATCTCATTATGTAGATGCTTTAACATGGAGGAATATTTCATCATTATGGGCACTAAGGAGTAAGTATTTCTAGCATTACTACTTTTACAATATTAATTTAAAAAATTAAAAGTTAACACACAGTTTTTCCAAAAAGCAATAATCATTTGTTTATGTTTCAAAATATTCAGTATTATTTCAACTTATTGCTCAACAACAATATACATAATAATATGTACATACAAAAATATCAAACTTATATTTATGTGAATTACTTTTTTAATTGTACTATAGTCATCGACCTTTGACTTTAAAGTATGAGGTATATTTATTGTCATAGAAGAATTTATTATCTGATATCATTAAATATTTCTTAATACATTCCTAATAAATTTCGATGTGTAAACGCTACATTCTATGTGTAAATTTAGCTTAGTAAGTTAGTGTTAATTTTCTGTGTAGAAAGTTACACAATATTCTGCTTACGGTTAAAAACGATTATTTTATCACATTGCGTTGTTGTGTAAATGTGTGATTCCCCGACAAGAATGTAGGTGAAACAAACGCGATAGAACGGACGTTACCAGTTACCACACGTGATTATACCTAGATCGAGTACACATTTAATATCTCCAGCATCTCCAGTAGAGTAACGACGATAAATATTGTTTTAAATAATAAGTAATTTGTGTATATTACGAATAAGTAAGTATTATATTGCTTAACAAAATAATATAAAATATATAATATATACCCTATTGGTAAACATGTGCTTAAAATTTAGATTTAAATCAAATTATTAATTTTAAACATTGTTGATGTGGTGTTAGGATTAAATATAGTATGGACGATTATATCCACTTAAGTAAAATTCAACTTTCAACAAAGAAAAATACAATTTGGGTAAAAGTAAACGCCATCAGTTTCCAATGCAAGGATTAGGATTACGTAGAATTAGGTAAGTTTCATAAAGTTTGTCTTTGCATGTTAGGTCTTCTTCTTCTTCCACTTTTAGTCTTGACATGAGGCTGTCTTCTATCGAAGACCGAGCCGTAGTAGGGGGACCGCCGGCTTTACGTGCCCTCCGAAGCACGGAGACGATCATAAGAAATTTTAGACTCCCCCCGGATTTGAACCGGGTACCTTAGTGTCAGCAGTTATTCAGCTAACATACTAGGCTAATGACTAGAGACCGGATTATATGCAATAGGGAACCCGATATTTAGTATGTGGGATGTAATTTATATATGTATAATATCTTGTGTTTATGCATAAAATGCATGCCGCATACCAGATATTGGGTTCCCGATTGCATATAATCCGGTCTCTACTAATGACCGTCTCGCATGTTAGGTAATTTTTTAAATTATTTTACAGTGCAGTTACAAGGCAGTTGCAGTCAATAAAAAATGATACCTAAGGGTACGTTTATGTTGGAGCAGTAAGCAGTGATGATTGCAGTGATTCTCGCAAAGCAGTGATTTGTAATTCATGGATTCTTATAGGACCGTTTATGTTGAAGCAGCGCGAAAGCCAATGTTAATTCGTAGAACAGCGATTAGAGCTAAAACATTTCTTCGCTTTATCACAGCTCCAACATAACCGTACCCTAAGACATGACGCGTCAGGATGACGACATCAGAAGCGTTGACAATAAAGTTTTACTGATCAAACAAATTTAAAATTTTAAATGAAGAATAAATTGTGGGGCTACCAATATTTGGAGTTAAATTCATTTCAATACCACTTTCTATCAAGAAACAAGTTTACTGAATTTTTGTAATAACTTATGTACACAAAATCGTGTAAAATTTACACTGTAAATAAAAAAATATTAAAAATTTTAATTATAAATGTGTTAATTTTTTACTAAATTTTATCATAAAGTACAAAAATTGGTGTCAGTATTTTACATTTGTTGTGTCAAGATTTTACTCGCTGAAAAATTGAATTTACAAAATATTTCCGGATAAAATTTAACATAATTCCAGTGGACCTGGATTAACACAAGAATGTGTTAATTTGTGTTATTTTGTGTAATTTTTGGTAAATTTTTTTTTGCAGTGTATACAATTAAGTATAGAAATGGATTTATCTAAAATCATTTAAACAGTTGATATTTTAGAAAAGTAAAATAATTTATAAATTTGATATAATTTAGAGTATTTTAAAAATATTTAAAAAAAATAAACAGTCAACATCAAGCGAATCCTTTTGAACATTATCAGTACAGATAGGACAATTACAATTTATGTTCGTATGGTGTAACATTATTATAATTAATTTTGGTAAATATTGCACTTTTTACTGAAGTTATAATACCTAATAAATTAGTATTCAGTGAATTAGTCGGGTCTACGAGACGCGATGCCTTTTCAGTGGCGTAGCGTGGATTTCTGGTACTCGGGGCAAACCCTAAATTTGCCGTCCCCCTATTTTTGCAATTAAGCAAAAAAAGTATTTCGTATATCAATTTTTTAGATATTACCTGTTAAAAATAATTATTTAAAAAAATTAAAATAAAAAAAATTATAATTTTATTCTGCTTGCTTTATTCCGCCGCTCTCCACAGAAGTGGCGCCCGGGGCATTTGCCCCCCCTGCACCCCACACGATACGCTATTGTGCCTTATATCAGCCATGCATTGAACTTTTAAAAGTTTTCTAACTAGATGTCGGTGCCTTATCATATTTTAAGCAGCTACTAATGATATGGTAAAAATTGTTTAAAAAGTTTTTTTTAAATATTTACGTAAATATTCACTTGGGACTGTAAGATTAGACGTATTTTCTGTTGGGATCTTCACTCACATATAAAGAGAAGAATGAAACAAATATACAAGGTAACAAGAAAAAATATACAAACGAAATAAAAGCAAATAAAAGATAATGCACAAATAATGACTAAAATATTAAAAGTTGACGAAAATGACTTACTAATAATTCGTAAATTTTTTTGTCATTACTTGTACACTCTTTGTTTATTAAGTTTGTATATTTTTTCTTGTATATTGCATTTTTTATCATTTTCTTTGTTATATGTGGCTGAAGATCGGAAATAACCTTGAAATAGGGTCTTATATCGCATTACGAATTGTTAACTTTCAATTTTTTCATAAATATATATATTTTTTACAACAATATTAATTCATCTTTTTTTAAATATTTTAAATCCTAACCTGTCAAGTGACAATTAATGTCTTTTTGATTTTTTGAATAATTAATTTCCTACGCATTGCGTTTTAACTTTATTGTTAAAATTCTATTATTTTAACGTTATCTTTAGTTCTGTTAAATGTTACATTTTACAAATACGTACTACATATACCACAAATCTACTTGAAAATTTTCATTTTGGGTTTATTTTCCATTATATTTATGTTTGAAATTTTTCTGAAGAAGCTTTTTTTAATTTTTTTTAATCTAATTAATAATTAGGTATATTTAATTAATTTCTACGCAAGTTTAATTTATTGGATTTTCCAGTTTTATAGTATAACTCGACACTTAATTAATGCATTTTTGATAAGATAATCTCTCGTTGTACTACATTATGATAATGTATTAATAAAAACTTTTATCAGAGTAAAAATTCTTTTGCTAATTTTACAACTTCAGTTGTTGGATTATGCGAGTCACCAGTCACCACATTTATATTGTTTACGGTATTATTTAGAACATTTGAAAGCAGATTTAGAGCAAACGAAAATGTTCCTTTAAATCTTCAAATCTTCAAAATTCAAATGAAATTTTGAATTTTTTGAACAATTCCTGTATTTTTAATGCATACTTTAGAAAACATTGTTCGTGTTCGATTTCGTTTGATCCAGATCTACTTTTGTATAACACAATCTTGTTATATTATTTTGTTATTATTTTATTTAGTGTTTGACGCTGGAACGAAAATTCCTTCTGGAATACTTACAGGAAAGATAATCGATTTTGGTGCTTTCGATGAATGTTTAAGTGTTCATGATAAAGTTAGCCAAATTAGTGGAAAATATTGCTTGGGAACAATTTCTCCTGGTGCACTTATAAATGTAGGCATACGTAATTAAATTTGTTTAACCAGTAATTAATTTATCAGTTATTATTTATAGATGATTGGGCAAAGTAAGCCAAGAATAATCAAACCAGATAAACAACCGGGAGGGGCTTTTGCTACTTGCTTACCAGATACATGCACAACAGAAGATATTACAATTATATATTCTCTATTTAATATAAAATTTTTTGATACTTTATGCCAAACAAAAGCATCACAACCAAAATTTGAAGGTGGAGATATCGCTCTAGTGTAGGTTTCAAAATACTGCAATATAGAAGAAACAATAAAGTAGCTTATTATAATTTTTAGATCATTTCTTAGTGTTATGCTGGCTATAGTAATTTCATCCACAATCTACGATATTTTTCTGTTTCGTAGTAATGGAAGTAAGTAATTTTATTTATATACTACCTATAATATATCAATATTATTCAGTCGTTCTTTGCCCACCTGGCAACCAGACTTAAGCCATTTTTATTAAAAAAGAAGGGGTGTGTGTATACCTTTAGCACGCTGGAAATCGCTGATAATCTTGCTAGACTCACGCGATTTGATGAAAGTTCAAGTTGCTGTCGTATTATTAAAACTCTGTGTATTATATACTACACTATATATGATAACAAAATTCTCGCATATTGTGCATAAGTTTTACAACTAAAAATTAATTAACACAATTAAGGTAAAGAGCGATAGACACATGTACTGCTTTTTCGACTTCCAAGCCATCACACCATGACATGTGTTTCTGACTCGTTAGTCTTCATCAGTATCGCATACTTGTTGTAATCACTTAATTGTGTGCACCTTACGGCTACTGGTCTAAACATTCCATGTGGACGAAGTATTCACGTCACTACACAAGAACAAAGACCGACGCCAACGTGCGGTTCTCGAGCTATATCAGCGCTCATAAACTAAATATGATAACAAAATTCTCGCATATTGTGCATAAGTTTTACAACTAAAAATTAATTAACACAATTAAGGTAAAGAGCGATAGACACATGTACTGCTTTTTCGACTTCCAAGCCATCACACCATGACATGTGTTTCTGACTCGTTAGTCTTCATCAGTATCGCATACTTGTTGTAATCACTTAATTGTGTGCACCTTACGGCTACTGGTCTAAACATTCCATGTGGACGAAGTATTCACGTCACTACACAAGAACAAAGACCGACGCCAACGTGCGGTTCTCGAGCTATATCAGCGCTCATAAACTAAATATGATAACAAAATTCTCGCATATTGTGCATAAGTTTTACAACTAAAAATTAATTAACACAATTAAGGTAAAGAGCGATAGACACATGTACTGCTTTTTCGACTTCCAAGCCATCACACCATGACATGTGTTTCTGACTCGTTAGTCTTCATCAGTATCGCATACTTGTTGTAATCACTTAATTGTGTGCACCTTACGGCTACTGGTCTAAACATTCCATGTGGACGAAGTATTCACGTCACTACACAAGAACAAAGACCGACGCCAACGTGCGGTTCTCGAGCTATATCAGCGCTCATAAACTAAATATGATAACAAAATTCTCGCATATTGTGCATAAGTTTTACAACTAAAAATTAATTAACACAATTAAGGTAAAGAGCGATAGACACATGTACTGCTTTTTCGACTTCCAAGCCATCACACCATGACATGTGTTTCTGACTCGTTAGTCTTCATCAGTATCGCATACTTGTTGTAATCACTTAATTGTGTGCACCTTACGGCTACTGGTCTAAACATTCCATGTGGACGAAGTATTCACGTCACTACACAAGAACAAAGACCGACGCCAACGTGCGGTTCTCGAGCTATATCAGCGCTCATAAACTAAATATGATAACAAAATTCTCGCATATTGTGCATAAGTTTTACAACTAAAAATTAATTAACACAATTAAGGTAAAGAGCGTATGCGATACTGATGAAGACTAACGAGTCAGAAACACATGTCATGGTGTGATGGCTTGGAAGTCGAAAAAGCAGTACATGTGTCTATCGCTCTTTACCTTAATTGTGTTAATTAATTTTTAGTTGTAAAACTTATGCACAATATGCGAGAATTTTGTTATCATATTTAGTTTATGAGCGCTGATATAGCTCGAGAACCGCACGTTGGCGTCGGTCTTTGTTCTTGTGTAGTGACGTGAATACTTCGTCCACATGGAATGTTTAGACCAGTAGCCGTAAGGTGCACACAATTAAGTGATTACAACAAGTATGCGATACTGATGAAGACTAACGAGTCAGAAACACATGTCATGGTGTGATGGCTTGGAAGTCGAAAAAGCAGTACATGTGTCTATCGCTCTTTACCTTAATTGTGTTAATTAATTTTTAGTTGTAAAACTTATGCACAATATGCGAGAATTTTGTTATCATATTTAGTTTATGAGCGCTGATATAGCTCGAGAACCGCACGTTGGCGTCGGTCTTTGTTCTTGTGTAGTGACGTGAATACTTCGTCCACATGGAATGTTTAGACCAGTAGCCGTAAGGTGCACACAATTAAGTGATTACAACAAGTATGCGATACTGATGAAGACTAACGAGTCAGAAACACATGTCATGGTGTGATGGCTTGGAAGTCGAAAAAGCAGTACATGTGTCTATCGCTCTTTACCTTAATTGTGTTAATTAATTTTTAGTTGTAAAACTTATGCACAATATGCGAGAATTTTGTTATCATATTTAGTTTATGAGCGCTGATATAGCTCGAGAACCGCACGTTGGCGTCGGTCTTTGTTCTTGTGTAGTGACGTGAATACTTCGTCCACATGGAATGTTTAGACCAGTAGCCGTAAGGTGCACACAATTAAGTGATTACAACAAGTATGCGATACTGATGAAGACTAACGAGTCAGAAACACATGTCATGGTGTGATGGCTTGGAAGTCGAAAATACTACACTATATTTATAATAATAATAATAATATGTCTTTATTCACATGAGTTGACAATCTACAATTTGATTTACAAATTATTAATGACAAAAAGCATGAAGTAGTAAATCGTTCAAAATACAAAATTTAATAAAAACAATAATAATATGCGTAAGCAACCCATGTGGAAGGGCGAAGTTCAGAAAGGTCTCCTAAGAGACCGCCTGCTCTTCCACTTAACCCTATACTGCTATATAGGGGAGACCGGGGCGGAACGGGGTACTTAAGGTTTGTAGATGGATTAAAAATACAAAATGAAAGAATTCAGCTCTGTAATAGAATGGTATGGTTTCTATAAATATTTATTAAAACAAGTTTGGTATGAATATATTTTATTTCACCATAGAAGTTGAACTTAAGATTTAAACAAAAAAAGTGTACCCCATATATGGGGCAGAACGGGATTTACAAAGGGGTAGAATGGGATACACTTTTACTGCTTACATAAATCGCAAATGAGTTGGTCATCGTCATCGCTGTCGATTCCCGCGCATGAATTATGTGCCCATTTTTTACAAAGCATGCATGAGCACCATCCTTCGATAGATTTGGAGTATTGATCATTACAATATAAACAATTGACGTCTTCTTCTTCAGAGCTATCCTCTTCATCAATCGTTTTTTTCCTCTTCTTTTCAGGTTTCTTCATTTTCTTGGGTACGACAGCTCTTCCTTCTCCTTTAGTGTTAGTTTCTTTTTGCACCAACTTTCGCTTGGCTCTGTCTTTCTTTGCTTCGTTAGCTTTCTGAACTTTTTTCGCTGATTCCTCCAGCTCTGTCTTATAGGGGGATGCCGTTAGTATAGCTGTTTTGCCCCTCTTTCTTGCTGTTCTTTTTTGTCCTACCTTCACTTTTGGAATTGGCATTATTTGTTCCGGGGACAAATACTGGAATACATTTGTTTTTAAGGGATTCATTGGAGGGTTTCCAGGATAATTATTATGAGGCATCCATGAACAGCCAGGCTTAGGTTCGTTTTCTACAGGAGTGTTTCGAGTGTGTTCGATTAATGCTAAAGGAATTCTCGGAGGAGAATTTTCGAACCCTTTTAAGCCCGTTCTCATATTTGCTGCACTCAAAAATGCCTGTCCAAATAACGCCGAAATTTGATGTAGGGTAACGACTTTTCCTGGATTTGATCTTAACCATTTCCTCACTTCATCTTCATAATACAAGCTTAATGGCCTCATAAAAGCTACGTCAAGGGGCTGGAGACGATGGGAGCAGTGTGGGGGAAAGCATAGCAAAATAACACCTTTGTCTCGAGCTAGTTCAATTACGGCTAAGTTCTTAGTGTGTGATGCATGCCCATCAAGAAGAAGTAGCACAGGGCATTCTTTTTTCGCATTAGAAAATTGAACAAATGCTTGAAACCATTTATAAAAAATGTCGGCTGTCATCCAACCGGACTCATTTGCTTCAGACCAACCTCCTGCAGGTAAACCTACCTCAAATACCTGTTGTTTTCTTTTCCTAGGAAATATTAACATAGGAGGCATAAAAGATCCAGCTGCTGAGCAGCATATTTCAGCAGTTACCGTATTCCCCCTCTCTGCGGAAGTCAAAACGCCAACTTGACGCTGTCCTCTATTTGCAATAATTTTTGAAAACTGTTTAGGGACAACAGTAATACCCGTTTCGTCACAGTTATAAATTCTCGCTGCAGTTAATTTGTGTTCGTCAATAACTGCAGTGAGTAATTTAAAAAATTGCGAGACGGCTACTTTATTGAACCCCATAGCCCGTGCTCCAGATGTAGCTTCAGGCTTCCTCAGACTTAAGTCTCTGTGGCGACTCATGAAGCTAGTAGCCCAATCTTCCCCTGCCATTTCCAGGTTTTTATTAAAAGAATGTTTACACTGGTTTTTTTCAGCAAGTTGATACGCCATTCGGCGCAGTTCTTTCACACTAAATCCGAATAGTCTTTTTTGCATATCTTTTAGATAGTCTACAAGTTCTCGTTCTTGTTCAAGGTTGAATACACATTGATATTTTCCTGAGGTTTTATCAATTGTTGATTCCGCATTCTCTCTCTTCTTCTTCACATACCTTTCAAGGGTTGTCGACGGCACTTGGAATTGGATTGCAGCTTTTTTAAATCCCATTTCGCGACTAATTACCGCTTCAACAGCTCGCTCCATATTTTCTGACGACCATTTTTGTCTATCTGTCTTCCGTTTGTAATGGCGTACCATCTAAAACGAAAAAGAAGAATTAAAAGTTTGATTAATTGAAAAACTAAAGCAAATAATATATTGGGACAGAACGGGATATACCCCATTCCGCCCCATCCCGTTCTGCCCCCAACAGCATCGTATCAGAAATGACAGTTCACTCTCGCCATGTTTAATTTCTAATGTGTGCCATTATGCTAAGAGGTGGAGAATACATGTTTAAAATGCTGCGTAGCATCAAATTGATATTTTAAACGTAATTGATCGCACTTACCTTGAAACAAAATGCACTTTTATTACAACGATTGCGTATTTTTCGCGATGTTTTCAAGTTTTGATGCAAGTCACGGAGATACACTAACGACAACTTCTCAGGACTGTACGGCGAACAATACTAACACAGTATACGAAGCGTGGCGTGACTACGGTACTTCCTGTAGATTCTCGAACCACCATACCGTTCCGCCCCGCTACCCTGTTCCGCCCCGGTGTCCCCTACTATATATTATACTGCTAATTTTGCGCAACTATATAGATGGTAAATACTTCAACTCAAAAGAATTTATTTCCTGCGATAAGAAGTGTTTTTCTGTTTATTACATAGCAACATGTCCATTACAGTGCGGTGTATCTATGCTATGTGTTAATACTATACTCAGATTAAGCTGGTGCGGTGGGCTCGAGAACAAAGCCACCTGGCCGATATTTATTAATTTTCAATTTAGTATTAAGCCACTAATCATAATATTTTCCATCTTGTTGATGTCATAATGGCGAGTTTTCGTAATAATAATAAGAAATATTTTCCTCGAATGGAGAGCAAAATTCGTTTTTGCGCCCTGATTTCGTGAACTGAGGCGGGTTTTTTCTATTTCTCTTCGGACTTCTAGACACCCGACGTGACAGACATCAACAAAACGGAATTCGTTACCATATTTTTTAGTGGGTCCATTTTGCTCTCCATCGAAGGAAAAACAGTATGTTGCCTCAGGAGTTAAGTGCAGACTTCACTTTGTTCCTCCGGTAAACAATATACTATAAAATTCCAATAAATTACAAAAACATTCTCGATAGTCATCATATTTTTACCAATTTTGTAAAATTTTTAGAACCTGCACATCAGTTACTGTTAGCGTTCTCAGCTTTAACCAACAGCAGAAAATTATTCAAGGTTACTGAAAGTCCAGATCAGATTTCTTGCTTACACGGAATTCGTGTTATAACCATGATGTGGATAATTTTGGGCCATCGTCATGCGTTATATTTCGAAGCAATAGATAACATTGCCGATTTTATAAGCGTATGCACATCATATTTTATTAAGTAGTTAGGAAAAACTAACTTTTTATTTTGATGTTTTAGTGGATAGATGATGGAGCACACATGTATTTAATGGGAGGTACAGTTAGTGTCGACACGTTTCTTTTGTTAAGTGGTTTAGTTCTTTCTTATATTTTTATATCTCAAACCGCGAAAGGAACTAAAGTCAATATTTTCGTATTTTATCTTCACAGGTATATAAGGTAAGCCGAACTTTCAGTTAGCAATATCTTTCTCTATGGCAAATCAATATTTTGTAGATTAACACCAGTTATTGCAGTTATAATGGTTATATATATGACTGTACTTATACATTTGGGAGATGGTCCTTTATGGGTATATAAAATTGGATTATATCGAGATTATTGTCGAAAATACTGGTGGAGTACACTATTGTATGTTCAAAATTATGTCAACACGAGAGAAGTTGTAAGATAATATTAGGAAAAATCAATAAATATAATAATTATTATTGTAGAGTACAGATTTTAAATTGCATGTATCTTTTTAGTGTATTCCTCAGACTTGGTATGTATCAGCAGATACGCAATTATTTATTATTTCTCCCTTAATTTTGTTCCCTATGAAAAAGTATCCACGCATAGCAATCATGATTGCCTCTTTATTGGGCTTTGCATCAATAGTCGCCAGTTTCATCGTTGCCTATCAGAATAATCTTAGTGGATTGATAATAAAAAACTACGCGTAAGTGATTCATAATAATTTATAAAGTGCGCTATAAACCATTTATTTTAGAAATATGGAGGAATTTAAATATAAATATTACTTTCTTACGCACACAAGAGCAACTCCTTGGTTTATCGGGGTCATACTGGGATATTTTATTTACAAAATTAAGAACAGAAAAAGTAAAATTCTTTTAAACAAGGCAAGAAATCAAAACTAAAAAATATTTAGAATCAACAATAATAATTATTATTTGCCAAAATTTAACTAATGGATCGTTTTTAACAATTATCATTTTTTCTATGAACCTGTTAAGCATTACGTAAATCAATTTTTTAATGTATTTATTGCAGATTTCAGTCATAGCTCTATGGATTTTGGCTTTAGGACTGCTCTATACTTGTGCGTTTCTTGGACATGATACTTTATGGAAACCATATGATCGAGTTGCTAACTCATTCTTTATAGCATTGGGACGCACTGGATGGACATTAGGGTTTGCGATGGTTATTCTGCTTTGCACTTTGGGATATGGCGGTATGTTCTTATTAAGTATTCAACAATGCACACTGAGAACTTACTTTATTTATAATTACAATTATATATTACAAACAACCGTCACAGGCATCCTCCGTTCTGGCTCTCCTGCAGCCCGGGTCCTTGATATATCAATCATTTTCAAAACTATTAGGTTGGTAGCTGGCCAACCTAAGTACTAATATTTGAATAGTAAGTACCTGTTGTACAGGTACGGCTTCCATACATTACAGTTCTAAAGATTTTTTAATTCTTATCTTCAGTTAAAAATTAATTATCTCTATAAATAATAATTAGTTGTATAAGTTTAAGACTCTCATTGACTATTGAATTGTCACTGAATTAAGAACCTTATTTTGGCCTTCTCTCCTCAAAAGGCAATAACATAGGTGGTTTACAAACCACCGAGGAGTAATCCATAGTAAACCTTCTCAAAATGAAGTATATTACACTTCTCAACGTGTGTGTACATCATAGGTCGTCGACATCAATGAAGCAAACTAATAAATTCATTATTAAAATTTTATTCTAGGACCGGTGAATTGGTTTTTATCTATATCATTATTTCAAATTCTTTCGAAGCTCACTTACACAATGTATTTGATACATATGGGAATGCAATTCATTCTGTTTTATCAAGAAAGATCAGCTCCGCATTTTAAAGAGCTACCTTTGGTAATTTGTGAAACAGTATAGTTAATTCGACCAGTAAAATTATACAACTTCATGTGTTTATATTACTATTATCAATGCTGGTTAAATTACCTAGACTGAATCTTTCAATTACAAAAAAAGAATTAATATTAAATTATTTTTTCAGCTTCATGAATATTGGGGTGACTATATGTTTACACTGGGCGCAAGTTTAATATTTACTTTAGGATTTGAAAGTCCGATTGTATCAATCGAAAAATTTATTTTTGGTATTTATTTTATTATTATATGTAATAACTTAAAAAATTAACTATTTTCAGGTGGTTCCAAAAAACCTAGGCGGGAAAAAATTGTGGAAGAAGAAAAGCCATCAGAAATACCACAAGAATAAATATAATTGCCATCACTAATAAATTAACTTATTGGTTTTCAAGTAGAGTAATTAAATATGCTGTGTTAATACTGATATTATTTATAAAATAGTTATATTGCTATATAAGTAAACTTTCAAAACAAAAGCACTGATTAGATATCTAAAATAAAAGTATTAAAAACTATATTATAGAATTTTTGTAATTTGTAAAAAAAAGCTTAATTTTACAGATTGAATAAATTTGTAAGTTGATTTTTGTGAAGGGGTTGGTGTGTATAAATGGTTCTGAATTGATTTCGGTGTTCTGAATATGTTCTATGGATTTTTTGTTTGCAGGTTCTGATGAAGATACAATTAAAATCAAAACTACTCAATTAAAAGTTGTTTCATTTATAGTGACTTAGAACCCATTTGTTGAAAATTACTTTATAAAGTTTTCCTGAATTCAATGTATTTCTTGGAGTTTATCTTTAAAATTTTATAATAAAACAAGTAACTTTATAATAATATTGAATATCTTCAAAAAATTTACAGCAATCGCTAGCACTTCAAAATACTTTTAAATAATAATAAAGAAAAATTTAATATCTAATAAATTTGAAATAAAAACATAGTTTTTCATTATTATAAATGAAATGCGAGGTCTCGGTTTCCATTATATTACGTGTATGTAAGTATTTAAGAATGCATTTACTGTTTTTCTCTCTTCAAATAAACAAAACATTGAAGTTCCATAATAATTTTATAGCAATATTGATGCATAACCAAGTTGTTGATCAGGAAATAATTTTGTATTTTTCGCCCGGCTAGAAAATAATCATTTTCCGACCTGAGGATTTAATTTTAAGTAACCATGCAAAAATAATTAAATGTAAGAATGTTAAATTTCTTAGAAGATTTTTGTGATTTAATGGCACACTGTGATTATTATAAAATATCACAACAATATGTGTATATAGTAGTTACATGCACTGAAAAACTTGGACAGAAACAGTGGCAGATATGTATATTACTTAATGTGTTAATTTGCGTAGGTATATTACATCGTCAGAGAACAAAGTAAAGATTGTAACTAGTTATATTATACCTCATACAAGCAAAACCTTGTCAAAACTATTATTATAACACTACACATAATATGTACAGTGGCGGATAAAAATAATTAATTTCCCATGTTATCTCCCTATAATCAGGTTTAAGGTCGGTCACCAGGTATAAATTACAGACACCAAAAAACCAAGATTAAGTTTGTTGAAGTTGTGTCGCAAAAGACAAGTATTTCAAGAAGCTAGTTCATCAAATGAATTCCCGAATTTTTTCTGTGTTTCTAATATATTCTAAAATAATGTTTTTTCATTGTCATTGGAAAATTTATTTTGGGAATTTATATTTTCTAAAGTTGAATGGCAGAAAGGAAATCTTTAAGTAAAAGTGCATGAGTTATGAGCAATTATCAAGTGTTGTTCAAAATTGAAAAGATTAAGGAATAATCACTTTTATTAGTTTGAATAAAATCATTGCTTAGTAGTAACAATCTTGTTATCTTCCCAAAATTTTAAAATTGTACTTAACCTTCTATCAATAATTCTATCATATGATATGAAGATAGTACACTATAACATTTCGTGATAGCGAATTATTTTTCTTATTTTAGGATATTGCCATTCCAAATAGTTTTGATTTAAAAATGTCATGGTTAAACTTTTTTATTGTGCTTACTGTTGTTTCGCTTTCCAATCAATATAATTTTACAATTGATTTTGAGAAAATTGTAGTTCCGGAATTATACTCTCAACATATTAAAAACTACATTTCAAGAATTGGAAGGAACAAGACTATATGTGAAAACCATATCGAGCATTATTTGGATACGTTAATATTTAGTAAAAAATGGTGGGCCAGACAAAGTATGTACTAGTTTATAAGTTATTTTGATTAGTAAAATTTGGTAATCAATATTTCATAATTCAAATACAAATTTCAAAAATTAAATGATCAGCAGATTCAATATTGCCAATATTATTAAAAATAGTATTAGGCTCTATAATGAGAAATAGAATTTTTTTATTAAAAATATAAGCGATAATTACCTACTATTGATCAACATTGATCACGAAGCATTATTTGCACAAAACATTGAATTATTGTAAAAAACATTTGCTATAAAATAAATAATTATTTTAACATTTTGAAATGCAAACCTGTTATATAATTTTGTACATTCACATTGAGATCTGAGGCCAATTTGCCTATAATAATATTATTTATTAAAAATCTCACAAAATATCTACATACTAGTTAAAACACAAATAAATAAATCATAAATAGTAGTAACATAGCAAAAGTTAACCGTCGTTCTCAGCCCATTCACGCTACATAATTTAGACGGCAGTTAATAAAAAAAATGACATTTCTTATTTAAAACTACGATTTTATCGATGTATTTCACGTAAATTAGTTAATAAAATAAATAAAACTTCACTTAAAGTCAAATACGTCAATGAAAATGAGGTTTTAAAGAAGAAATATCATATTTTTTTATTAATTTTTATTAATTTACGTATAGCGTTAACTGGATGAGAACGACGTTTGCTATACGACTGAAACAAGAATTGTATTCGATGTGTTTTCCATCGGAAGGCAATGGAAATAATTATGAAATTTGCTTAGTAAACATTTTTCAAATGAAGCGCATTACACTCGTAATAATTTTCACAGTGATTGATTGATGACGAGTGATTTATAATTAATAGCACTTTTAAACATACTATACATATCTATGGCACGCGTAGATAAAGGAACATAATAGTAAAATAAATTATAAAAGTAAGAAAAATTATTTGGAGAAAGAAAAATAGATTATCAATATATTTAGATTCTAGCAAGATGCTGATACATAGGTAGAAAGGTAGGGATTTTGTAGATTGCCATCCAAACTTAATCATAATCTGTAAACTGATCTCAGAGAAAATCTATTGTCACTAATCTCACATGTATTCACAACAATTCAATAAGTCGTTTTCGTATATTATGTTTTTATACCCCAGTCCAAAAGTCAAAATATCCATCATTGCTTTTATCAAAACTAGAATTATTTTTAACTAGAATTAACTAGAATTAGCTAACTCCCAGTATTGTTGTATCGCTTTGAAAACCATTGAACCTGAAATATAAACACTTTGAATTACATATACTTTGTTCTTTGCAGAATTTTCAGCTTTGTACAGTTTGATATTAACAAAATGGCTTCTTAGACAAAAAACAAATGGATAGAGAACTGCTTTTTTTTTTATGAAAAGATTTGATTTTAATGTAGACAAAAAACAAAAAAAATTTGAAAAAGCATTCTAAACGAGAAATTAAAATGCTTAAAATATTAAAATTTTGAAATTTATACAAATTATTTAAACAATAATTAATTGATACGTGGTTTAAGTAGTGTAACTCGATATTAACCATATCAATATTTTAGAAAACTCGAAAAATGCACCACACACCTTTCAGAACTAAAATGTTTTTTGTATGACCTTCAAAATATCCCTTCCTTTTCAAAGTACCTGCCCCAACCACCCCGAACAATATTTAATGGATTCTCTCTTAATTTTTTTTTCTAATTCATCACCTGATGATGCCCTAGTAAGGTTGAAAACGTTTGCGAATATATACTTACAGTGTATTTTACATGTGATAACTTAAAAACATTTTAATTCTGAAAAGTATTTAGTGCATTTTTCGATTTTTTCTAAAATATTGATATGATATTTAAGTAAGCAATAATAAAATTAATAAAATGTTTTATGCAATTTATATTTATTTAATTATTTTTAGTGTTTGATGCTGGTACGAAGATTCCATCCGGGCTCTTAAATGGAAAAATGGGAGATTTTGGCTCTTTTGATGAATGCTTAGCAGTTAGAACAAGTATAAGTAATACTCCAATATATGGAAAGTATTGTCTAGGATCGATACCAATTAATATTGGAAAATTAATATCGCAGGTTGTTTAACTTATAACTTAAAAATAATTTATATTTTTGCTATTAAATAATACTAATTGAAAAAACAAAGATTTATAATAATACATTTTATTATATTTTTAGTTTAAACCAGATCTACAACCAAAAACTCTAAATAAAGAAACACGAGGGGTAGGTTTTATGTTTGCCACTTGCATCCCCGACTCCTGCACTGCTGAAGATGTACAAAATCTTTATAAAAAATCAAAACTAATAAATAATATAAAATTTTCGGAACCATTTTGTCAAACCCAATCTGACAAACCCCCATTTGGAAATGGAGATATTGCTTTCGTGTAAGTATTTTTAGCTAAAATATCTTAATTAATATGATCATCATTTGTATTATAAGTTAAGTTGACATATAAAATTCTATATTATGTACTATGTTAACCTTTAATAATTAATTTAAGATCATTTCTTGGAGTAATTTTGCTAATTATGGTTCTCTCAACAATATACGACGTTTTCTTGTTTTATAATAATAAAAGTAAGAATACATAATTTTATTTTATAAATGCACTATAATAATAAATTATTATTTTATTTAGATTCCGAAAATAATATATGGATTGCATTTTCCGTTTTAACTAATGGAAGAAAATTAATGACAATTTCAAAAAATTCAAATCAAATTTCTTGCTTACACGGACTTCGTGTAATTAGCATGATGTGGGTTATATTAGGTCATCGTTATAGATCAAGAGGTTTTCATCCAGCAGAAAATGGCATTGACCTTTTAAAAGTAAAGTTTTTTTTTTAAATTAAAATTGCAGTATGAAATAATACTTACTGAATATAACAAAATAATAATATTTTAGTGGATTGATACTGTGGGTAATATGTACATAATGGGCGCAACTGTTTCAGTGGACACTTTCCTATTATTAAGCGGATTAGTTGTTGCATATATTTTTATGTCTGCAATAAATAAAGGATTCAAATTTAATATTATAATTTTTTATCTTCACAGATATATCAGGTAAATTTAATTTTTATTAAAGGAGCTGCAACTGCAATATCTAGTTAATAATATTGAGTTTCTGTCTCTCTCTCTCTCATTACGATTGATATGGAAGCTTTTATGTTTAGGACTGATAAGGAGGAACCGCTCAAATGTAACTCTAACATCGGAACAAGCTTTGACAGGTTGAAAGAGCAATAAAATTAAGCAAACACCTTTTTCATTTAGTTTATGAAACAATAATTCAAAGGATTTCTATCTGATAAGATGCTAACCTGTCCACAACTAGAATGGAAGGTCCGATGATCAATTCCCCGGAGAAAAAGTTGCTTTTCTTCAGACTATTTTATATCTTTTCAAATACACTGTTAGTATAGCATATTAAAGAAAAGAATTACTGTGAGAAAATAAACCTGAACACTTGCAAAAGAAGTCCTTTGAATTTTTGTAGCATAAACTAACTGAAGTATTGCACTCAAACTTTCAAATGCTATTGGTTGAGCGGTTTTCCTTGTGAGTTAAATGCAAGCAAAGACAATAAAATTGAGTGTTTTATTTATGCTAATAGTACCATTTAAGGTTAACTCCGGTGTACGCTGTGATAATACTTCTGCATATGACTGTTATTATACATCTTGGATCGGGCCCATTTTGGAAATCTGATATTTCGGTATTATCTAATGAGTGTAAAGATAATTGGTGGGCTTCTCTGTTATACATTCAAAACTTTGTGAACCACAATGGAATTGTAAGTATATTATATGCCAAATAAGAAATGCAAAAACAAAATATTACCAATATAACAAAGTATTACATTTTTTATACTCTTACAGTGCATAGAACAATCATGGTATTTATCAGTAGACACTCAATTGTACCTTATTGCTCCATTCATTTTGTTTCCGTTATTGAAATGGCCAAATATTGGAATTATGATAACTTCTGCTCTTGCGTTTGCATCGATGCTAACAAGCTTCATTATTGGTTATATTTATAAACTGCGTGGGTTTCCATTTGCAAATTTGTAAGTTATACATAATTTACGTTCAGTAGTAAGTATAGGTACTAATTATTCATAATAAATACATTTTTATTCTAGGACCCCAGATTACGCAAATAAATATTATATACCTACTCATACAAGAGCTACTCCCTGGTTTATGGGAATTCTACTGGGATACTACATTTATAATATTAAAATATCCAATAAAAGAATAATTCTTAACAAAGTATGTTTGCTGAAAATGATACTCACCTAATTGTTTTATTGCAATTTTTTTAGCTTTTAGTCTTATTGCTGTGGATAATAGCATTAGGCATTCTTGCAAGTTGTGTATTTACTGGACATAATTTTCTACGAGATCCCTATGATAGAATTTCCAATTCTTTTTACATTGCACTATTAAGACCCGGATGGGCAGTTGGAGTGTCTATAGTAATTTTATTATGCGTACTGGGTTATGGAGGTAATAAAAAATAAAAATTCGATGCAATGAAGGTTTTATTAAAATTTATAGGTCCTGTCAATTCGTTTCTCTCTGCACCAATTTTTGAAGTTCTTTCAAAGTTAACATACACTATGTACTTGACTCACATGGCAGTACAAGCTATCTTGGTTGCTCAAAATCGAACTGTACTTTACGAAGGAGATTTAAATGGGGTAATAAAAATGAAAGAATAGGTAGTAGTAATAGGTAAAATAGGTAGATAGTCAAGCGACTAAATACATTGAATTTTTCAATCAATCTTCATAACATGACAATCTTTCATTTATTGCATTTAGTCGAAAAATAGTGCTTGAAAATGTGAGCATTGTTTTTGTGACTACCTATTCAAAAATATCTATTTCGGAGGGCTGCTCTAGTTTTTTAATTTAGTAATAAAAATTAATCATAAATTCAAATTTTACTTTTTGGTAGGTCATAAGTTATTATTGTTAAAGTATTGTATTGCAAAAAAAACAATTCTTTTACTTTAATGTCTAAACGTAAAAGTAAAAGAAAGAAGAAGAAATAACAAAGGTTGTTTTTTGCTTTAATTGTTTTATATTATCATGTTTTTCATAATATTTCTACAAATTTTAGATGCATGGATATTGGGGCGATTATGTTTTTACTGTTGCTACATCTTTAATGTTTACACTTGCATTTGAGTCTCCTATAATTACATTAGAAAAATTCATATTTGGTAGGTATATTTTGGTATATTTATATTTTTGACATTAAATAGTGTTATAATAATATGTTTATATAATTATTATGTTTATAGGTGGTTCGAATACAAAAGAAAAAAATAATTTACAAACTGATGCTTAGATATATTTTACATCATTACTCTTACTAGGCGTTATCATAGATGTAATATAACTTTTATTGTTGTACAATAATTAATTAATGCAATATTCGATTGATACGTAGTATACATAAGTATTCTAACTCGATATTAACTATATCAATATTTTAGAAAGCCCACAATATTTTAGCTATATTTTATACTTACAGCATATTTTATTTGTGATAACTTAAAACATTTTAGTTCTGATAAGCGTTTGTGCATGTTTTGGGTTTTCTAAAGTATTGATATTATTAATGAAATTATTATTTAAAAACATTTTATAATGTGTCTGTGTTCATTTTCATTTTATTATTAGTAAGTTTTTAACAATAATTGAAGAACATAATATCAAGTGTTGGATATCTTTAGTCGCAGAAAAACATGTCTTTAAATTGATATGTTTTGCATTCCTATCTGTTGTAATGAGAAACAGGAGTGTGAAATAATTTAATTTCCCATGTCATTTCCCTATGATCGGGTGTGAGTTCGGTCACCCGGTATTTACAACATTTGATTACACTAACACATGTTTTTTTACATTTCTGAAAGATATATGCATAAACTGGCAGCCATAAACTGGCTTTTTTAAGTACCTAATATAGATTTTTATAAGTTGTGTAGGCTCCATGGAGCATATTCACTGATGGAATTAGAAATCTTAAAGTTGTAATTGATATTTTATACTAAAGTTATCTAACAAAATTCTACTTTATTTATCTAATCAATTTTTAATCTTTGTATTAATAATATTTTATGATAATTAATTACCTGCGTATTTCATAGAATTTATAGTCTAGTTGAAGATTAATCGTGATTTAAAAATGTTTTGGGTGAATTTATTGATTGTGCTGAATATAGTGACTTTTTCATGTCAGTATAATTTAACAATGGGTTTAGAACAAATTGTGGTTCCAGAATTATACGCTCAACATGTTAAAGAATATGTTTCGAAACCCGGAAACACGGATATAATTTGTGCAAAACATGTTATGCATTACTTGAAAAAGTTAGTATTTGGTAATGAATGGTGGGCTAGAAAAAGTAAGTTATATAGGTAATACGTATAGTGTAGAATCTATAGGTTATGTTCTTAAATTTATTAGAATAACTTCGATAATAATTTTTTATTATTATTTATTTCAGTCCTCACATACAGTGGTAATAAGCATAAGATGGGGGATTTAGCTCCAACCATCTTATGCTTTACAATGTGTTTCTTAACTTATAATTAAAATTTTAAATTGTTTAGTGCATTTTTAATTTTGAGAATTTAAAAATTTTCTGACAATATGGCACGTTTCCAAAATAACTGCTTTTTGTATTTCTGGGTACAATTTTGTTGATAGATCTAGCTTTAACAAATGGGTTTTAAATTTGGAAGATACCACACCAGTAGCCGATATCACTATAGGAATTATTACTATTTTATTAAGGCTAGGATATTGCGATGCGCTCTTGTATAACCAGCTTGCATTCAAAAACGGCTGAATAGATTTTCTTCAAATTTTGAAATTATATTAACGATAAATTAACGACTGTTGTAAAATAATTTTTTTTTGCAATTTGTCTAATTTAGAATTAATTGTGTTTAAATACCCCATTTGCAATTTTTTTAACAAAAATTAAAATAGATTAAAAATAATCAGTACGTAAATCCAATTCCTAATTATTATAACTCGTAAACTAATCTTTGAAGTTTATTAGAATTTAGTTTATAGTTCGAATAAGGTTTCTTCCATTTTATTATAAAACAATTTAAACGATCTTATAATATATTTAATGGAAACAATAAGAATTAGATATTAAAGTAAAGTGCAAAATTCCCACCCTTACGATTGATATAATTTTTAAAAGGCGGAGCTTATATTTCAGCTTAAACGTAGGTTTTAAAAGTAGATTCCTGTAAGTTTGCTATTGAATTACCCATTAATGCAACCAGACTATTTGTGAAGCTTGTTGCCTACCAACGAATTAATTAATTAATTTATTCACCATAGCTTGTAAGCCCCCTCGCGTTCGTGAATTAAAGCTAGATCGACATAACCACTCCTTAAGACCCCATACACTCATCATTTCCATCGCTAGTGCCTCATACCTATGAATTTTTTCTTTCTCGGTGGTTATGACATTTTTTGACAGAGGCACAGCAACGTCAATGATGACTGCATTTTGGTTTCTTTTTCTTATCAAGACAATGTCAGGCCTATTATGACTAATTTCTCTATCCGTCAATATAGTCCTGTCCCAGTAGAGTAGCGAAAAATCGTCTTCAAGTACAGGTTCAGGTACGTAGTCATAATAGGGCCTAAAATTGTCGAGCAAATTACATTTTTTACCAAGCTGCTGGTGTAATATCTTGCAAACTTGGTTGTGTCGTCTGAGATAGTCAGTAGGAGCCAAGAATGAGCATCCTCCTATAATATGCTCTATGGTTTTATTGAGGACACCACACTTTCGGCAGCGATCTGCAACATCGAGATTCATGATGTGCTTCTTGTAATTGTTAGTGGCAATTACACCATCTTGAATCGCACACATGAATCCTTCAGTTTCAAAGTGTAGTAATCCCCGCTTCAACCATTCTACTGACATTTTTCCATCAATTCCTTCGGAGTCCAAAATTGTCGGATATTTGCCGTGAAGCACCTTATTCTTCCAATTAATATTTAAATTAGATTTCTCTTCACAATTATAATTTTGATTTTTTAAATTTAAACCACTAAAATTTTTATCCAGACTTATAATTTCACGAATTAAAGAAATGTTAATTGAATAAAAATATCGTTCAATAATGTCGAAAGTGGATTCATTGCTAGACAAAACTAAAGCGGACTCAAGGAATCTCCTTGAAAAATGCCACGTTTTATTTTAATCGAGTCCAAACTGGTTCCATTATTCATGATAACAGTGTTCCACTTCTACATCATTGAAGATAAAAGCCTTACAATCTTAGGATTAATTTTGTAGATCTTTAAGATGTCGAGAAGCCAATCGTGAGGGACCGAATCATATGCTTTTTTGTAATCTATGTAGCACAGATGTAAATTTCTTTTTTGATCTTTAGCTAATTTAGTTATTATCGAATCGACGATTAGCAGTTCCCGACATCCTTGTGAGCCTTTCACACAGCCATTCTGTTCAATGTTCATAATCTCATTTGCTTTACAATAGTTTTCGATTTTTGATGCCAAAATGGAAGTGAAAATTTTGTAAATGGTTGGTAAGCAGGTAATTGGTCTATAATTTTTTGGATCTAAAGGGTCCCCAGTCTTAAAAAGCATATATGTAACACCTGTACATAAAAAATCCGGTAAAACTGAAGGATCGTTCAATGCTTCATTAAAACAGAAAAGTAAAGGCAAGTGAATAGAGTCCAACCTTTTCAACCAAAAATTTTGAATTCCATCTAAACCCGGGGATTTCCAATTAGAGGAAAATTTTATGGCGTTGGTTATATCTTCTAAGGTTATAGAGTCACCTTCTTGCCAATTCAATGCATTTGAATTATCCTTCAGTTTTTGTATCCAAAATGATTCTTTATTATATTTATAATTTTGGGACCACAAGTTTGACCAAAAGTTTAACATACTTTCTTTCTGCGGAAAATTTTGAGTTTTAATTGTGGGTTCTAAATATCTAAAAAATTTATTTGGATTTTCAATGTACAGTTGGTTTTCAAATTTTCTTTTTGTACAATTACTGTATCGTTTTAATCTATGAGCGGTTACTTTTAATTTTTGTTTTAAATGATCTAAATTATCGTTAAATCTATTTTCAAAACTTTCTCCGTATTTATTTAATCGATATTTTGTTAAAATTTGATCTATTTTTCTAGATGCTACATTGTCAGAATTATTTTTAAACGCGGTTAGAATTCCAATATATTTTCTTAAGCTATTTATTTTTTTGTTAAGGCGAACTTTCCAAGCAGGTTCTTTTGGTAATTTATTTTTAGAAATGTTAGTAATTAAATTTTGATCATTTTTTTCGATAATTACTACTGCAGCACAGTATACTGCCAGATGAATGTAGTATATACCCGTATGTCTTTCTAAAAACAAACCGATTAATTTGTTCAAAATTTTAAAAATAGTTTTAATTTTATAAAAATTTGTAAAATTTAGATTTGGAATTTTTGGTCTAACTAAAGGATTAATTAATAATTAATTAATTAATACATAATGCTTAATACACAATACATAAGACAAGAAGGGAACAAACCACCTCACGACTAAGCCAGCGAAAATCCATCCAATCTAGACTTAAATGAATTAACTGATGGTGCGCTAACAACATCGCTTGGTAGTGAGTTCCATACATTGAAAACACGATTACTCAAAAAATATTCCTAGGCCCTTGAATGACTGTTCCCCCGCGCCAACATCCGGCCATTGCCACGCAAACGCTGATCCTCCCTGAACCGCAGCAGGTGACTAAGGTCAACCGAGAACAAATTGTGAACCAAGCGATAGGTAATGATTAGATCACCACGAACAAGTCTATCGCATTGACTGGAAAGCTCAAAAATATTAAGGAGATTCAGGTAAGATGGTCGGCGTCTGCCGTACGGCAGTCTAGTATTGGCACGTTGAACAGACTCAACTAGAATAAAATCTCTGGCCGAAGTAGGACACCAAATACCAAAGCCATATTCCAAGACAGGGCGTAGGTAAGTCTTGTACAGAATGCAACTAGTTTGCACATTTAGGTTGCTAAAAATTCTTTTAAACATATACAATACATATTTAGCTGTGTTACACCTGGCCGCAATGTTGTCAGACCACATCAAATCACAATTTATAACAACGCCGAGATCAGTAATTTTGGTAACACTATCGATGGCTACGCTATCGATTTTATAACTAAGGTGGGGATTATTTTTACCGATACGCAACACTGCACACTTATTAACGTTGAGAGGAATAAGCCAATCGCGGCACCATCGAACCACAGTGTTCAGGTCATTCTGAAGTATGCCATGCTAAAGCAATGGATTCCCGTATATTTTGGTGTCATCAGCATACTGCGAAAAATAGCTCAACAGGGAACACCCAAGGTCGCACGTGTAAATCAAAAACAGCAATGGGCCAATTACGGAACCCTGAGGAACCCCACTTAATACTCTCTTGAACTCCGAAAAATAGGTACCAACTCTTACTCTAAACTTTCGTCCAGATAGATAATTCATTAACCACCGCAGCAACCGACCACGAATGCCCGCTCGCTCAAACTTAACGATCAGACGCCTAATCGGAACCCGATCAAATGCTTTAGAAAAGTCCAGGTAAATCACATCAGTCGGCAGTTTTTCGTCCAAGGACCTAGTCCAATTATTCAGACACATCAGCAGATTAGTGGTAGTAGACCGACCAGGAAGAAATCCATGCTGCTGTTCGGGTATGATTTTATGCTGAAGCAAGAATGGCACCATAAAGTCTACAATAACTCTTTCCATTACTTTAACCTCCACCGGAGTCAAACTGATTTGTCTATAATTTTCCGGGTCAAGCTTGTGACCCTTCTTATGGATGGCTATTACAGTTGCCGACTTCCAACCTTCGGGAAGAACAGACGTGTCCATAGACTTCTGCATAATTAGCGATAAAGGAAGACTAAGAGTAAAAGCACATTGTCGCAAAACCATCAAAGGGAGACCACCAGGTACAGCGGAAGCAGATTTAGGCAATACTGAAAGCTTTTCAAAAACGACCTCACGCGAGATCACAATGTTACTAAGAGAAAAATTGTTAGGTGGAAATCCTGGGTTAGGAAGCGCGCCATCGGATTCAACCACGTAAGTAATTTCAAAAAACTGTGAGAATATCTCCACCGTCCTGGAGTCACTATCAAAAATGAACCTATCAAAATCTTTAATCCGGGGGTACGAACATTGGAAGTTAAAGCATTTCTAACATATCTAAACAATTTCTTTTAGTTACCCCCTGTAATCAACCCATTTTCAAAATTAGATTTGGCCTGCTTAATTACCCCAGCCACATATTTAGAAAATCGCCTATGCGCTGCATAGTCTCGTTCACATCTGGTACGCTTGAATCTTCTCCATAACGTCTTTTTGTGTTTTAAGAGCTTCAATACATGTCCATTGATCCAAGGCATTAGTGGATTAAACTTAACAGAAACCATCTCACTACATGCATTAATAGTTCTCTCAACGGTGAATTTTATCTAAAAAAATTATCAGATTCCTATCTGCTCAATAGCATGGCGAAAACAACAAAGCTAGAGTTAACTGGAAAAATTTACTAACTTAGTTACTCCAATTAAATATTCTTTAAAAGAACTTCAATTAAATATCATTAACATCATTTCTCACTTTTGTATTACTTTTTTTATTTATCTCAAATAAATTATACAAATTCACTTGAAGTATTTTTAAAGCAATATTTTTTACTTCCATATCTTATCTTATATATCTTCAAAAAGTTTTATACTAAAGTTATCTAACAAAATTCTACTTTATTTTTCTAATCAATTTTTATTCTTAGTATTAATAATTTTTTATGATAATTAAATACCTTCGAACTACATAGAATTTATAGTCTAGTTGAAGATTAATCGTGATTTAAAAATGTTTTGGGTGAATTTATTTATTGTGCTGAATATAGTGACTTTTTCATGTCAGTATAATTTAACAATGGGTTTAGAAAAAATTGTGGTTCCAGAATTATACGCTCAACATGTTAAAGAATATGTTTCAAAACTCGGAAACACAGATACAAT
This sequence comes from Cantharis nigra, assembly GCA_958510845.1. Taxonomy (NCBI): domain Eukaryota; kingdom Metazoa; phylum Arthropoda; class Insecta; order Coleoptera; family Cantharidae; genus Cantharis; species Cantharis nigra. Next base: position 18,336,446 of record OY294028.1, read on the forward strand.
TTGTGCAAAACATGTTAAGCATTATTTGAAAAAGTTAGTATTTGGTAATGAATGGTGGGCTAGAAAAAGTAAGTTATATAGCCCTTTTTATTGTAATATGTATATAGTGTAGAATCTATAGGTTATGTTCTTATATTTATTTGATAAATATAAATATCAATTACGAGCTAAAGGGTACTAATATATCTTATTATATGTATTTCGCAATCCAATACAATTAAATGTTGTAAAAAAAAAATTATTAATGATTGAAAGTGCTTACTGTTCATTAATCCGAAAAATATGCAAATTAAGTGAATTAGTTTGCGACACGTATGCATAGGTGTTTCGAATTTCGGATTCTCATCAGGCAAACCTGGAAAAAATTACTAACGCGCACAGTATTCAATTCAATATGATAGAAAAAAATATAAAAATTCAAAATTATTTGACATTTCTTTAAAATAAAAACACAATCCTACCTAACTTGATTCCAAAATGAATAAAAATAGAGAAATTTTTTTGAAAATGTTTAACCGAGCAAATAAAAAAATAATGAAGGCGGACCTAATTGTGAATAAGCTATCCCAAAATGGGATGAGAGTATTTTATTTAAAATACTATGCAATGAAATGCAATATTATGTATTGAATTGCGAAATCCATATAATAAGATATATTAGTACCCTTTAGCTCATAATTGATATTTATATTTATTGTATTTTCAAGAGCTAATAATTATAATTAATATATTTATTTGAATAACTTCGACTATCGCACTCACATATCATGTGACGAACATCAACCAATTGACAAATTGGATTGACACAATGTCGATCAATTAGTGGTTAATTTAGCGAAAATTTGAAAAACGGAAATCGCCTTAGGGAGACTATCGCGAAGTCTCCCGCGAAACAAGTGCAGGTGTACTTCTTTCATCACGATATCTTTGAAATTGTGTCCAAACCGAGTTTTTCGATCGCACAGTATTAATCGGAATGCTATTACTAATTTCCTCATTTATATTTTTTAACGATTCCTTACCAAAAGGTGAATTCATTTTAAAACGCACGATGTGTAAAATATGGCTACGAAAAATTAATAAATGACATTTGTATTAATCCATTTGTTTTATCATTGTAACCTAATATTTTCATAAAATAAATTTTTAAATTCTCGTTCTAGCGATAGTCTATCCTAATATACCTCGAGCAGAGCATATTTCTGAGACAATTTTTTCGCGCTGTCTACACGCGTGTTTGTTGCCCTTAGAAACCTGCCCGCGCAGTTTGGGCAGTTTTCGTGCAACTGACACTTGTTTGACGGCTATAACAAATTATCGGAAATATGCCCAGCTCTTGGTATATTACATACGATAATAATTTTATCTAAAAAAATTATCAGATTCCTATCTGCTCAATAGCATGGCGAAAACAACAAAGCTAGAATTAACTGGAAAAATTTACTAACTCAGTTACTCCAATTAAATATTCTTTAAAAGAACTTCAATTAAATATCATTAACATCATTTCTCACTTTTGTATTACTTTTTTTATTTATCTCAAATAAATTATACAAATTCACTTGAAGTATTTTTAAAGCAATGCTTTTTACTTCCATATCTTATCTTATATATCTTCAAAAAGCAACTCAGTAAAAAGAATGTTTAATAATTTTAATACAGGGCGTAAATTATAGTATCAACGGTTGGTTAGTTTTTCAGTAAAGTTGAAGATCTAACTAAGTACCTAAAATGAATCTAAAAGTAAAATTTTTGTGGATAGTGGAAAAACATTCCGTTTTATTTTTTAAGTCATTGCATTTATCATTGCCAGGACAGATGAGAAAATAAAAAACCTCGGCACACAATAAAAGTTCTTCAGTTTTTCCAGTCATCTGATACAAAACTTCAATCTGTCAAAAAAAAAACAATTAAAGTTTTAGTTGCGCAACTAAAATGAAAAGAACAATTGCTAGAGCTCCCAAAATAATATTTTGCTGTAACAGAAATCTCCAAATAATGCTTTATGATTATCAAGTGTAATTTAAAACAAATTTTTTATTTAATTTTTATGTTGTTTTTAACTTATTATTTAAAACAGTTTTTATGCGACTTTTTTAGTTTACCGCTGGCACTATTAACATACTTAATTGCAAGATTAGCCTTAATAAGTTAGTGCTACATTTGACTTTGGTTTAATTATTTTTAGTGTTTGATGCGGGTACAAAAATTCCATCAGGTCTTTTAAGTTTAAAAATGGCGGATTATGGTTCCTTTGATGAATGCTTATCAATCAAAACAAATATTGAGAATTTACCAGTATATGGAAAATATTGTTTAGGATCAATACCATTTAACGTAGAAAAAATAATGGAATTACTAAAGGTATGTATAAAAATAAATATCTGAAATTAGCACTATCTATCTTGAATTCCTGGTTTGATATTTTGTTTTGACGTTGATTTGCCCTATTCTGCGTTTTTGAATTTAAAAAAAGGATACTAATATAATAATTAGGTTTAACTTATATACTTAATTAGACAGTTTTATTTTTATTATTTTTACCTGCTTTTATATTGATTTTGAAAGTAGAATCCAAGGTATTTTGCGCACTACTTTGCACACTACTATGATAAGTAATATAGCACGAATGAAGCAGCACACAATGAAGCATCAGCTTTATTATTATACAAAAAATTATGTTTTAGTTCAAATCTAATTTACAACCAAGAACTGTAAATTTAAATGGTGAATTGGGCTTTTCCTTTGCTACCTGCATGCCAGACTCTTGCACGACTCAAGATATACAAAACATTTATACCAATTCGGGATTAAATATTAATATAAAATTTTTTGACCAATTTTGTCACACGAAATCTGATATGCCCGAGTTTGGATATGGCGCTATTATCTACGTGTAAGCACATATTTATTAATTTATTATTTTTAAATTACTTTAAACTGATGCTTAAATAATTTGGCAATGAAATAAGCTTAATATAAACTAGATTTGACACTCTATAATAGAGGTATATTATTAAATGAAAAACGTAAAAATATTGTACAACTAGTAAACAAGTGAATTCGAGTATACGCAACTTGAATACTTTTAATTTTTGTATGTTCGAGTTAAAAAAAAAAATTAAAAATAATGATTGGTCAACCAAAGCAATTTTTCACTTTGTCGAATGAAAGTAGAAAAGATTTATTCTGGAATGTACACATTTTTAATTGTACCTACATAAATAATAATTCTTTTGTAACATCGATAAACCGAATGTAATTTAATGATATCTTAAAAACAATAAATATATACTTTTACTTTCTAAGAGAGTAATTTAAAGTTGTATTAGTTATTCCAAATCTAACAACATTGATGTAATAAGAATTTGTCAATCTGAATTTAAAAATTTATCATTTGAAATTTAACTCACAAGCTATTTTGAGAAAACTGATTAAAATCTCTCGTATAGACAATTTTATTATCTACACGAGCGACTAATAATCTTTTTAGAAGAAAATTCTTTTTTAATTTTAGGTCTTTTCTTGGAGTAATTTTATTAATTATGATTCTCTCAACAGCGTATGATGTTTTCTTATTTTACCACGAAAAAAGTAAGGGTGAGCATTTATAAGTATAATATTGTAAGAAAATTTTCGTTTTTAGAACCTAAGTACGTTTTGTTAGTTGCATTTTCCATTTATACTAACGGTAAAAACTTATTAAAAGTTAGTACTAACAAATCAAATCAAATTTCTTGTTTAAATGGAATTCGTGTAATTAGTATGATGTGGATTATGCTAGGCCATCGATATAGAGGAGTAGCAACACATCCAGTACAAAACGGTTTAGAAATGCTTGAAGTACGTATATTGTTAATGACAATGACAAGCAGTATATTATTATAAAAAGTATATTTTAGTGGAAGAATGAAATAGGTAACATGTACATAATTGGTGCAAATGTAGCAGTTGATACTTTCTTATTACTAAGCGGATTACTTGTTGCATATGTATTTATGTCTGCCATGGCCAAAGGAGTTAATTTTAATGTTTTAATGTTTTACCTTCACAGATATATCAGGTAAATCTAATTACTAATTTTGCAGATTTAGTTAAATGAATGTTTAATTTGATTGTTATTGGGTTAGATTAACGCCAGTGTATGCTGTACTGGTACTTTTGCATGTTACGGTTTTAATTCATCTTGGATCTGGACCATTTTGGAAATATGATATAAATATTTTAGTAGATGGATGCAAAAATAATTGGTGGGCTGGTTTGCTTTATATACAAAACCATGTTAATAGTAAAGGAATTGTAAGTATTATTATTAAAATTGCTTCTTCGACATTAAATTCCTTATATTCGATGTTTTGTTGTGACTTATACCTGTATAATTACAGTGCATAGAACAATCATGGTACTTATCCGTCGACACCCAATTGTACCTTATTGCTCCATTAATTTTATTTCCATTAAAAAAATGGCCTAATGTTGGAATTATTATTACCTCTGGCCTTGGAGTTACATCTATAGTGATTAGCTTTATTATTGGTTATACTTACAAACTAAGAGGACTTGCTACTGCAAATACGTAATTCAAACAAATGAAATATAATTCAAATAAACACAAAGTTATTTTTTATAGAACTCAGGACTTCACAAAAAAATATTATTTGCCTGCATATACAAGAGCCGCTCCCTGGCTAATGGGAATTTTATTGGGATACTACATTTATAAAATTAAGAAAAGTAATCGAAAAATACATCTTAACAAGGTATGAACGTACTCGAGAATATTTTATAACAATCACGCAAAGTCATTAATAACAAATTTTAGACAGCCACAACAAAGCTTTTTGTGTTCAGAACAAACTTTTTTCCAAACAGCATAAAATTTGTTGTAGCAGCAAAAACCTCTGTTGAGGCTGTAGCTATACTAACAACTTTGTTACGACGACAAATCTTTTTTCAAAGTGTGTGTAAGTTAATACACGAAGGCCAGCTGAAGGTTTCATTACATTTAGTATATCTGCAATCGATATCCCAATTTTAAGAGTCAAAAAAATGTTGCTGTCTCGGCATTTGGTGAAAATGAAAATTTAAAAATAAAGAAGCATTTTAACTACATTACTGTTACCAATTTACAAGTTGTGGAGATAATGTTATGGTTCGAAAATTGCCGACTTATCGATTTACGATTGCCGATATACTGAATGAGTAGTATAAGAGATACTTTCCAGCAAGTTATCTATATAACATTTACCCTTTTTGTATTAAAACTGTCAGTTATAATCACATACGGTTACCTTAACACGCCAGATGCACGAAATTAGCAAAATATGTACTATAAATATTTCAACATTTGTTTGTTTTAGCTTCTAGTTATATTATTGTGGATTATATCATTAGGTATTCTTGTGAGTTGTATATTTCCTGGACACACTACCTTAAATGTTCCCTACGACAGAATTGCTAATTCCTTTTTTATTGCATTATTAAGACCTGGATGGGCAATTGGAGTATCTATGGTAATTTTATTATGTGAACTAGGTTATGGAGGTAATACTTTTTTTATGACCCCTACACCAGACTAGAATTCTATTCACTCATAAAATTGATTTAACAGTAAAGTTAAAACTTTTTGTAGGTCCTATTAATTGGTTTCTCTCTGTATCACTTTTTCAAATCTTTTCAAAGTTAACGTACACTATGTACTTAACACACATGGCAATTCAATTTATATTGGTTGCCCAAGATCGAGAAGTACGATATGCAGGAGATTTAATGACGGTATTATACCATTATATTTTTAATTTTATGATATTATTTCTTTATCTTTAATGTAGATGCATGGATTTTGGGGTGACTATATATTTACGGCAGCAGTATCATTGATGTTTACACTTGCATTTGAATCTCCAATAATTTCCTTAGAAAAAGTTATTTTTGGTAATTTTCTGTACTTTTTGGTTGTTCAAATATTTTATTTAAAATATAATTAAATTTACAGGTAACCCAAGCAAAAGAACGAACAAAAGTTTAGAAAGTAACATCAATAAAGAAAATGAAAATCAGCAAAATATATAAATATAAAATCATTATAAGCAATTTAATAAAATATAATATTTGTTAAGTTTGAACCATGTTTGAATAACTGAAATAAAATGTCAACATAAAGTAAATTAAAAATTAAAATTATGTAACTGAAATCTTATTCAGAAAAAATTCAAGATTAAATATAAAATTCAGGTTGTGAAAGAACTTTATTTATTTTTTTTTTCAGATTTACTTATATGCGATACATTTTTAAATTTAACATAATACAGGAAGAAAAGTTTCTGGTGAAAAATTATATCAGCAAAATGCATTTTCACTGCTGTACGTCGTCAACTCATCAACATAAGGTATTATAGTGTTGCCTCAATTATATGGATTCCTTCATGAATTCTGACTTTTGGAGGGGGATAGGGGAAGTAAATCAAATTTGAATGCATTTTTAATTTTGGTGATTCAGATACACTTTAAATTTAAAGAAATAGCTCAAGTTAAATACTAATTATTTGAAAATATTAAATTAAGAAATCTATCGCTGATATAAAACCACAAAATATTATTTTAATACTACATTAATATCACAATTAGAAAAACTATTTATAAATTTATAACAAGAGATTATGATAGATTGCAAACTGAAGAGCAAATAATATCGAGTGAGACATTTTGTACGTGGTATAACTTTAGTAAATGCTCGTATTTATTATAATTACTGATTAAATTTATAGATTAGATTTTCAGGAACCACAGATAAATTATATTTTGAATAGATACGATAATTAGATACGATAATGGCTATATTTTAGATAGACACTTAATAGAAAATAGTTTAAATAGAATCTACTATGATTATATAAATCATTAAGAATCTAAATCTGATAGATTAGCATTGCAATTTATACGGATAATTAAAATGTTATTTTTTTGGGTTTTTATTATTTTTGTTAATGCTGTAAATGCTTCCAACCAATTTGATGTATCCAGAAATCTTATGAAAATCGTAATTCCAGAGTTGTACGCGGAACATCTCAACGAATATATCAATACAGAGAAAACTGCAGAAAATAACTTTTGTACAAAACATATTGATTATTATGCAAAACTATTAAGAAAAAAGGATTCATGGGCTCTTCAGAGTAAGTTTGTACTTATTTTTTTGTCAGAAGCGATTATAGTGATGCTATTAAATATCTAAATTATGAATATGTGGTAATACTATACAGTGTGTTCACGTTAAGAGGTAACAGTGAATAATTCTTATATCATACTAGATAAAAAAAAAGTTTAAATACCAAATACCAGTTTACCGTCGGAAACTTTGGAAGTAAATTTTTTGTACTTCAAATTCAACCGGAAGTAAACATGAATTTACTTTTTCAAATGGCAACATGTCTTTTTTTTAACATTTTCGTAATCTGTAATTTTTCCTCTATACAGACATATAAAATTATCATATGGTTACATAAGAAAATTTTCGAGAAAAATGCAAGATAAATTAATTAATTTAGTGTGCTATGAAAACAAAATGATACTATAGTATCATGTCTTGAACAAAATGTTGGCAATTTTGAAGAATTTATCAGATAGATTGTGTTTTCTGTACCGTGAGGTTGTTTTGTTTTCATAACACACTAAATAAATTAAATTAAATATGAATATCAATAGTGAGCTAAAGGAATAATTGTATTTTCAAGAGCTAATAATTATAATTAATAAAATTATCTTGCATTTTTCTCGAAAATTTTCTTATGTAACCCTATAATAATTTTATATGTATGTATAGAGAAAAAACTGCAGATTACAAAAATGTTAAAAAAAGACATGTTGCCATTTGAAAAAAAAATTCATGTTTACTTCCGGTTGAGTTTGAAGTCCAAAATATGTACCTCTGGTTTCCGATGGAAAATTTCGAACTGAATAAAAAACTATTTAAACTTTTTCTTATATCTAGTAAGATAAAAGAATTATTCACTGTTACCTCTTATTGTGAACACACTGTATATCATCGTATATCGTATTATTATACAATATTGTGTGACAGTTATATTGCATTATGCATTATATTGCATATATGGATTATGATAATACAATCCAAAAATCAAAATTATATTTTTAGTGTTTGACTCTGGTACAAAAATTCCATCAGGACTTCTGAAAGGAAATGCGGCTGATTTTGGTAACTTTGATGAATGTGTACAAGCCAAAACAGACATTAGTGGTTCCGCAATGTATGGCAAGTATTGCTTAGGAGCAATTCCCCTAGATAATATTATAAGTTTAGTAAAAGTATGATCTCAAATCTTTTAAAATATAGATTATGTTTACATTAAATATAAACAAATCAACAGCCAAGAATGCCTAGCGCAGAAGGAATACCAAGTTTAATGTTTGCTACTTGTTTACCGGAATCTTGCTCTCCCCAAGACTTTCAAAATATTTACAATACATCAACGCAAATTTCAATTAAGTTTTCCGACAAATTCTGTTACTCAGAATCAACTAAACCACAATTTACATCGGCTGATATTGCTGTCACGTAAGATTTATTATATTCTATATTTGCTCAATAGATTTTAAATTTTATGATGTGTACCTATATATTATATGTATTGACTATAAATATTATTTTAGCACTTGTCTTGGAGTTCTCCTGGCAATAATGATTCTTTCAACAATATATGATATCTTTCTAGTTTATTCAAGTCAAGGTAGTTATGAAGAGCTTTACTCTTAAAAATGCAACAAATATCTATCCGATGTTTCAGAATCAAAACATATTTTATTAACATCCTTTTCTGTTATTACTAATGGAAAGAAGCTGATAGCGATTAGCAAAGGCCCGAATCAAATTTCTTCTCTATATGGGCTTAGAGTAATTAGTATGATGTGGATTATTTTAGGTCATCGATACACAGTCGCTAGTTTTCATCCTGCACAAAATGTTATTGATTTACTGAAAGTAATAAATCTAATATTATTTGTTATATTATTTATTATTAATATGTATAATAAATTTCAGTGGCGAAATACTGCAGGAAACATGTATGTAATGGGAGCAACTGTATCAGTTGATACATTTTTGTTGCTAAGTGGATTAGTTACTAGCTACGTTTTTATGTCTGCTATGACTAAAGGAGTAAAATTTAACATTATAGTTTTTTATCTTCATAGATATTTAAGGTAAAATTAAAATATGACAAATAATAAGATTACACAATTTTCTTACATTTTATATTTTTGTTTGTTTGTATTTAGCAGATTATCCACTTTTTGCGTTGTATTGTTTTAGATTAACTCCAGTGTATGCTGTAGTAATGGTTTTATATATTACAATTTTTATACATCTAGGATCTGGACCTTACTGGAAATATAGTATTGCAGATTTATCAAAATCATGCGAAGAAAATTGGTGGACAACTTTACTATATGTACAAAATTATGTTAATCCTTTATCAATTGTAAATATAAATTCCTCGTAAAACTTATTAATCTAGGTCCGGTCTCTTCACTTATACTAACTAAAAAACTAACAAACTTTTGGTTGGCTTATCTGAAAAGACCGAACCTTAGTGGAAAAATATTTAATTAGTGCTTTTAGTGCATTTCTCAATCTTGGTACTTATCAGTTGATACACAATTATACCTAGTGGCTCCTATAATTTTAATTCCTTTATGGAAATGGCCTAAAATTGGTATTATAGCAGCATGCACATTTGGATTGGGTTCAATGATTGCAAGTTTTGTTCTTGGTTACATATATGAAATGCGTGGATTTATTTTAGCTAATGCGTAAGTAATTTTTCCTATCACCAAGAAACCAATTAAAATTGAACTTTCTAATGATTGAAGTCTACATTTGATTTACAATTTATATTTTAATATATTGTTATACCACAAAATAACAAACCATAAAAATCTATACTTTTTTATTGGTTTCAGATCTAGATCCTTTATGGAAAAATACTATATGGCAACTCATACAAGATCTACTCCGTGGTGTATAGGAATTTTGTTAGGCTACTGGTTATTTAATCTGAAAAAAAATAAACAAAAAATATCTATAAACAAAGTATGATTTTCATATACTCAGGTAGTGTTTGTAAATATTAGAGCAATACATGGTATTGAAACAGTATTGCACGTTCTCATAACCAGTTCAGTATGTTGAACGATTGTAGTCGTATGTTTAAATTGGTGACGACAATTGACGTGATTGGTCTAAAATTTACAATCACAATTAATAAATAAATTTATTTTATTAAAAATATCAATTTTTACTATTTCTGAAATTACTAAAATTAATGAACCCAACTTCACCTAGGAGTACAGGATCTTCTGGATTTGTTGATTAAATACGTTACAAATATTTTGATTTTTATAAAATAAATTCACAAAAAATGATGCGACAATAAACCACAAAAATTTAAATCTGTCAGAAGTACACTGTTCAGAAACTTTGTGTTTCAGAAACATTAAATTTAAGTGTGCAATTTAAGAAAAATCAACATATTATGATTTATTAATGAAAATAAGGATTTAGCAAAACTTGATTTTTATAATCACTTCAATAAAATATTAAACTAAACTTTTTATAAGATTTTAGTTCTTCTATTATGGTGTATAACATTAGGAATCCTGGCGGCTTGTGTCTTTACAGGGCATAATACTATAAGTGATCCTTATGATAGAATAGCTAATGCATTTTATATATCGTTAATGCGACCAGGCTGGGCTTTAGCTGTAGCATCAGTTATTGTCTTGTGCGAGCTAGGATACGGAGGTACGTTTTCAATAGTTAATAAAAGTATAATGCATTTTGATATCAATAGAGCCATCAGCAATCAGAGAAGCAGCCCGGTTTATAGTAAATACTTATTTCTTAATTTCAGGTCCAATTCATTGGTTTTTATCTATGCCAATATTTGAAGTTCTTTCCAGGTTAACATATACAATGTATTTAATTCACGTAGGAGTACAAACTGTAATAATTGCTCAAAACAGAAACGCACCATATATAACTGATTTAACTTCGGTAAGTATAATAACAATAGATAATATTAAGCATTTTGTTTTTAAATTTTAAAATTATTTATTGGATACAATAGCTAATTAAAGATTTTAGTATAAATTAACTAATTTCAATTGACATAAAATTTGATGAACTTTTCGGATATATTGGGGGGTTTCCAAATTAAACTTTGCAAGTCATAAATATTAATAGTAAATAAATCTAGTAAATTTTAAAGCCATTGTAACACATGGCATCGCTCAGATTTGATATTTTTTTGTGTTTGATATCTTAATTTTTCAGAATTTTATTTACTATTTTTAAAAATGATGTTCGAATATTTTTTCTTGCTTCTTATTTTTTATTTTTCCCTGTTATATGCGACTGAAGATCAAAAATAATCGCAAAATAGGATCTTGTATTGCAGTACTAAATTTTTTATTGTTGTTTTAAAATTTTTACAATGTAATATTCATTTATCTTTTTTTTGAAATATTTTTGTCCTAACATGTTTTTGGTTTTTTAAACAATACTTTTCGATTATTTCTTCACTTTACTGGTAAAATTCCATTATTTTAACGATGTTTTGCAATAAAAAATACCCAAGTTATCCAAATAAAATTATTGAATTGATAAAGTAATCAAAAAAAGTCAAAAAACTTACTTAAGTATAAGTACCTACACTTGTAGTTATATTAAGATTGCACTGATAAGGCAAACCAAAAAGAATCTATTTCATTACTTGATATATCAATTAAACGATGATAATCTACACTTGGTTTGTGCAGCCGTTATTTCGGTTATATCCCCGTAAAGCCTGTTAATACGTTAATATATGGTAATAATAGGTTGGTAATACGAAAGGAACTATATAACGAAGGAACTAGAAAGGAATAAGAACAATAATGATAAGGAGGAATAGTGAAGAATAACCAAGAATAACACTAATTAGGAAGAATAATAATTAAGAAGAACAATAATTTTAGAAGTAAAAGAAGAACGATCTAACATGTATATGAATTTAAATTGCAAAATTGGCCAGTGAATGGGCCCCAGCTTCCTAGAGGAAACGAGGAAAAAGGAAAAAAAAAGGAAAAAAGAAAACAGAACCAACCAGTAAGCGAAGTTGTTCGTAGCGATAATCAGCAAACGTTTAAAATTTGAACAATAAGCTACCTCCGAAAAATAGCTCAAAAGCTATAAAATCCTTAAAGCAATCAGCAGTAGATAACTGTGACAAGCCTACCCATCATCACTAGAAATCGACTTGAAGTTCTACATATCTAATATTAATGATGGGATATTGCACGTTAAGTACCCTTACAGGTTTTTATAGATTATACATTAAAAAATGTTGTAGAATTTGATAAACGATAGTAAAATAAGGCGATTGAAATTAGGATTAACTTAATAAGTATCAATTAATTCAGAAAAAAAAATAAGTTGGCAATTAGTTATAATATAACTGTTAACATCACATTATCAAAAATTCATTTAAAATTGGATTTTGTTAATAATTATAGCTGAAAACGGAATCCTGTCATTTTAAACCAATAATTTTTACGTTTAGGCGGTTTAAGGAATATATTTACAAAGATTGTGGGCTTAGAAACCTTGTCCTTCTATATCAATAAACAAAAACGATTTTTATAAATAAGAAATTATGTAAAAAATGTTGATTTTAAGTTTTTATTGGCTCATTTTGTTATTTTTCTATCTCAATACATACAACGTTTCGAAATGTTTCAGATGCATGCATATTGGGGAGATTACATTTTTACGGTTTGCACAGCTGTAATACTTACTCTGGCTCTGGAATCTCCGATAATTAACATTGAGAAAGTTATACTTGGTAATCACCGAATTTTTAATAACACAATGTTTTAATACTAATAATATTTAATATTTTAGGTGGTTCAAAAGAAAGTGACACCAAAAGAAAATTAATAGTTAATTAATTAAAACTTATAGATAGAACAATTTGCTTCAATATATTTGTAAAAATTCATGAGACATTCTGTTAAACTTAATAATAATAAAACAATAAAACTGACTATAATTTAAAATTAAAAAAGTAATTTGAATAAATTAATATATATTTACACTGAGAATAGAAGAAATAATATTAGCAATACTTTCATAGTAAAAAAATTTTGGGTTAAGTATTTAATTTTAATTATATAATACAGAATCAACTTCTGGAAGTAGCATATTATAGAATATTTTGGTATCTTGAAAACCCTTTAACTTAATAAATCAAAAAATGTGAGTGACATCATTTGCGTATTCTGTTTTTTAGATCGATACTTTCTTCATTAACCCATCCAAAGCTTTTGTTGATGAACCAAAGACTAAATAACAGCAATCCGCGTTCTGTTTAAGATACACATGTAGATGGTTTGACAAAAACAAGACTCGAGTCTTAGTCTGGGTTTAAATGGGTTAATGAAGGAATACTCAAATTTTAATCTTGTTTTTAATTTTTTCTGATTCATTATTCTTGACGATGCCATAGTACGGCAAAAATCATAGCATAATTTATACTTAAAGCGCATTTTGCAAAAACTTTGAGCATTTTAGTTCAAAAAAGTATAAAGCGCATTTTTTATTAGTTCAAAATAACTGTCGAGATTTGAATAATTTTTTTGATTTTACTAGTTTAGTTACTCCATAAGCTTATGTGCAAATACAATAAAGCTGGTATATTATGTAGTATGTAGTTTTATTATTATTATTTTAAAGTATGTACTTTTAAAGTATGCATTAACGAGTATACCTATATACTTTAAAGTATAATATATATTAAAGTATGTACGATTTCTTATTCTAATTCGGGTACTATCAGGGTATCGGCTCCACGAATTTTTGTTGATTATCCATTAGTTTTCCAGAAAACGGCATTTAAAAATCGAAAATTTTACATATAAAATCGCATGCATAATATAATGGGAGGAGGCGGCCTAACTGCTAATAATTTTGTTTAATTTAGTCATTTTAAAGTGGATCCTTGCTTTGCCGAGGGTTCGTCAACCAAAACTAACCCTACATACCCTTCACTATGCTACGGGCGTTCCGGGAAGTTTTGGCTGGTGCTTACTTGCTAAAAACATCCTTTAAATCAATCCACCTCACCAAGGATACCCCGACCTCTCTAGGAAAACCCGAACTCACCGAAGTACAAAACGCGTGTGACGGCAATCGCTAAGACTATATCACAGCATACGTACCATCAACAGAAAACTTGTGAATTGCAATTTTTATGTACTCCTAAGTTAAAAATATAGGAAATTTCGAATTTCAAATGCCGTTTTCTTGAAAACTAAAGGATAATCCAAGAAAATGTTTTTAATATGCTTAAAAATTGGTTCTCTTTCCAATGGTATAAAAGAAAGAAAGAAATTTGGTGAGTCAATTTTCTGAAAATAACCCACAAAATTATTAAGAATACAAATAATGTGTTTGTAATTCAGGGTAATTAAAGTTTTAGAAGATTATAAAAAATGATACTACAAGAAAAGTAATCTAGAATATTATAGAAGAATAGCTTAATAAAATTCTATTAGAAATAAAATGGTTTACTTTACCACAGCTGCGAGACGCGAAGATTCAAAATCATGTGAAAAACACGATGGAGATGGAAATGTTGTAAAGCAAAAAAGATTAAAAAAAGTTCTGGGTGCTTAAATAAAATTCAGGTAATGAAATTTTAGACAAATTTCATATAATATGATCTTCTTAATACTTTGTGGGTATTTGTGCGCAATAATAATAAAAATTTAAACTTTTGTTTATCAATAACAACTTTTAAAAATGTTGTGCTGCTAATATTACCATAGCTTCAATAGCTATCTTTTTATAGGCGTTGCATTTTCAAAAACATTAATGATGGACATAATATAATATATAAAGCAAATATGATTCTTGAACGATTGAGATATTCAGAAATTCGAATTCCTTGCTGGAATAGAATAAATTATAACTATTCCAGCAAGGAATTCGAATTTTGGAATATTTCAATCGTTCAAGAATCGGGTGCTGAATGAGTTAGCCGAACATAGGAAATTAACATATAAAACTTATTTATGCAAATTCCTGCTTCCCAAATTGTTTTAAAGAAAAAATTAAAGACACAAAAATAATGCAGAAATATAAACTACAAATGACAAGACTATTAGTTTTCATCTAATTTTTACTTAAAAGGTCAAAAAATGCTTTTGAAATTGCTAAAATTTTCATTTATCGCACTGGCCATGTTATTACAATTCAATTTAATTTATATTTTCAAAAATAATTACCACGGAAACTTACATGGCTAGTTTGATAATTAAAACTTTTAACAATTTCAAAATTCAAAAGCTAAATGAAATCTGATGCTCTTATCATTTGTAGTTTATATTTTTGAATTATTTTTGAGTCTTGTATTTTTTCTCTAAAATAATTATTTAGGAAAGCAGGAATTTGCATAAATAAGTTTTTACATGTTAATTTCCTATGTTCGGCTATGTCATTCAGCACGTTGTATATTATATCATGTTCATCATATTTGAAAAGTTATTATCAAAAGAATTATCGAATAAACAGATAAATAAATCGAATATCATGAACGATGCTAACACTAGATAATTAATATTTTACGATAACAGTAAAATTTTAATTTTGAAACGCTTGTATCGAATTGTAAAAATCAAGGTTATCACAATTAAATATATTACTTTTGACAATACTAGTAAATAATTTAAGTTAAGATTGTATAGAATAAATAAAGAAAGGTAAAATAATGAGTTATTTAAAATTTCATTTAATTTTTAGGTGATAATCTAATTTGGCAATTGAAAATTATCTTTAAATGAGTTAAAGGTTACAGGAAATGAACTAGTATCACCTCTTAGAAAATGGCTTCTAAAGCCTGCTACAGACTGGCGTATATGTGCGTCATACATCCTTGTGCGTTAATATTCGTTAGTGTGTAGGTAAAAAGTGACATACAGGTGCGTCGCCCACGTTTTCTATTTTGCTTGAATAGACAATTTGCATGATTTTTAATTTTAGTGTTTAACTATTCTACATAATAACATAATGTAATATGTCTTAATTTTTTTAAATACTGTTCACATGTATAGTCTAATGTGACGTATTTCTACATTTGACGTCTCAGTGATGACGATTTAGTACTTAAGCTACCGATTTACACAAGAAGGCTGAGTTAACTTCAAAAAACATAAAAGTAAACATAAGCCGCCTTGTTATTTATTACCTGGTGCGGGTGGTACATATTGTATTGGAAATTATGCGAGTTTATACAAGAATGACGTTTTTGCTGTTTTCGATCATGTGCATTTTTGAAATAATTTATAATATTTCATTAAGTATTTGCGGGTTAATAATGCCAAATTTTGATTAAACACTCACTTATTCAGATTAAAGATATAATAATGATCAATAAATGCAATTTTGAGGTGAATTCAATCGAACGTTTTAAAATTATCTCTATACGATTTCAATGAAATGAACGTAGAACCTCTTAGAAAATGACACTTAAAATCCAATTCAAAAAATTTCAATTATCATGCGGATACTCGTAAAAGATAAAGAGTGAAATACTGGAATCACTTTAACTTATGAAATCAATTGATTGGTAATTACAAATACGAGTAACAAGTAAACAATGACAATAGAGTTTATAATGATTCACAAATTTTCTATCCAATATTTGAATATATGCATAAAAAATCAGAATTTCTGCTGTTAAGTCAACAACAGTAATGTCCTGTTTGCACGGTCAATATTTTTATCAATATATCTTGATAATAATTTTGATAAAAACCCGTTTTAATCTTCAAAAATATTTTTAAAAAGTGTCTATTGATATCACGTTACAAGAACATGTTGATGAAATTTTGATTAAAAAAATGATGAAAATATTGACCGTGGGAATAGGCTAGATCTAATTCTATAAAATATTTGTCTGGAAAATATTTATCTATTCTAATCAAAACTTTGTAATTTAATCATCGTTGTGTTTCGAAAATATATGAGTAATCTTATTTTGCTGTTATTAACAAAAATTAAAACGGGATTACGGGAAAACTCCGTAATCTATTTAATAAAGAAAGAAAGAAATAAAAATCATAATGTTTTTTACAATAGGTAGTAAATTATAAATCAGGTTATTAATTATTTGAGATTGCACTTACCGATAATTTTTCGAGAATCTTAATAAGTACTTTGTATGTGATATGGCTGATTCATATAAATATAAATTCAGTCTGTCTTGTTATAATTTTAATAGTGTGTAGTTCTTTGTAAAAATTAAAAATGTGGTTGGTGTATATTGTTTTATTAAATATTGTGAATTTTTCACACCAGTTTAATATAAGTCAAGATCTGGCTAAAATGTCAATTCCGGAACTGTATGCTCAAGAATTGAAGGAATACGTTAGTAGAAATGAAGAAGTAAAAATATCTCTTTGTCATAAGCATATGGTTGAGTATGCAAATAAATTAAACAATATAAAAAATATATGGGCTTTTCAATGTAAGTTTTACTTTTTTAGTGAGACGTAAATACAGCAAAAATCAGCTTTCGTAATTGGTTGTTTAAAAATGTAACTTGACTAAGAAATATAATAATGTTTTATTGAACTATATTTCGTCCAATAAAATATTTAAAATAAAATGTCTAAAGTTTTAAAACATAAAAGTAGGAATGTTTTTCTCGCTGAAATTTTGTTCTTTTTATACTATTTTATACTTTACTACTATTTTATCAACCTAACAACTACATAAAACTCTAAAATATGATTTTAACTAAAATTTATATGTATGTACATTTTAAATGCATTAGGGTTTGATTCTGGTACGAAAATTCCATCGGGGATTTTAAAGGGATACTTTTCTGATTTGGGTAACTTTGATGAATGCGTAAAAACGAAAACTTCTATAGACAATTTGCCAGTTTATGGAAAATACTGCTTAGGGCACATTCCAATAATTAATATTAAAAAAGATGCACAAACAATTGAAAATGTAAGTTACAACAATGATTTATTCTAAAGAACATAAATTTAATTTCTTAAATTATTTTACAGATGCAACAGTCATCAAGAGCAGTGGTTGGCCCACAAGGCTCAGTTGGTTTCACGTTTGCTACATGTATGCCGGATTCTTGCACATCCAAAGAAATCCAAAATTTTTATACATATAAATATCTACCCAAAGTAGTATTTTCTGATGAATCATGTTATTCTCAATCAACTAAGCCAAAATTTACGAGCGGGGACATTGCCTTTATGTAATACTTAAATTCATTTCGTATATTCAAAATTACATCTTTGTTGTTAATTTTAGAACTTTCCTTGGAATTGTGTTACTTATAATTGTTCTTTCAACAATATACGATATTTATTTATTTTATGCCAATAAAAGTAAGAATATCTACTAATTATATTCAAAAACTATATAAACTAATATTTTTTATATTTTAGAACCATTGCATGTCTTATTAAAAGCTTTTTCTGTTTATACAAATGGTAAAAAATTAATAACAATTTCTAAAAATTCAAATCAAATATCCTGCTTGCATGGAATCCGTGCCATTAGTATGATGTGGATCATTTTGGGTCATCGATTTTCTTTATTTGTTTTGCATCCAATAAGAAATATTTTAGATGTGTTCCAAGTAATGCTTTACGACTGTCATATCTAAAGATATAAATATTTAATAATTTTTTTTGTAGTGGGTTAATACCGAAGGAAATATGTATATTTTAGGAGCAACAGTAGCGGTCGATACATTTCTTTTATTAAGCGGATTAGTTGTCTCGTACGTTTTCATGTCAGCTGTGACTAAAGGAGTTAAATTTAATATTTTTATATTTTATATTCACAGATACCTAAGGTATAAAGCCCATTTTAATTAAAATTAAAAAATTTTCATTGTAAATTTGTTTTAGATTAACTCCACTATTTGCTGTAATAATGCTTATATATATTACAATTATGATACACTTAGGATCAGGACCGTATTGGAATAATAGTATAACAGCGTTACAACAGGCATGTAAAGATACCTGGTGGACAAGTTTGCTATATGTGCAGAACTACGTAAATCATGGAAATATACAATCATCAATAGTAAGTTTGCCAAAACTTGTTTGACCTATCTTTGCTCAAAAAGTAACGTTTTTTTATTTTAGTGTATTCCTCAGACTTGGTATTTAGCAGTTGACACACAATTGTATATTTTGGCCCCTTTAATTTTAATTCCATTATGGAAGTGGCCTAAAATTGGTATTATTATTACATCTAGTTTTGGAGTTGCTTCTATGTTAACAAGTTTTATTATTGCATATGTTCATGAATTGCGAGGATTCATACTGGCTAATAAGTAATTTATATTTCAATTAAAATTAAAATTATAACTAAATTATTACATGTTTTTAATAATACCTATTTCTGTCGTAGAACTTCGGCGTATATGCAAGAATACTACATAACTACTCATACAAGAGCCACTCCTTGGTTTATGGGAATTTTATTGGGTTACTATATTTTCAACCTGAAGAAGAATAAGCAAAAACTAATAATTAATAAAGTAAGTTTCTAATATTTAAAACACTTCTTTGGAAAATATTTTTTAAATTTTTAATTCTGTTATTAATACATTAAATTAAAGTTATTAGTTCTGCTAATATGGATTGTAGCATTGGGTATTCTGGCTGCTTGCGTCTTTACTGGACACAACACTTTAACGAGTCCCTATGATAGAGTTGGTAATGCGTTTTACGTAGCGCTAATGAGACCAGGCTGGAGTTTAGCCCTCTCTGCAATTATTGTGCTATGTGAGGTGGGATATGGAGGTAAGTTGTTGCTAAAAAGATGTTACCTCTTTACACCAAAAAATATATTTTGTAGGTTCTATCAATTGGTTTTTATCTCTACCAGTTTTTGAATTTCTTTCGAGAATAACATACAGTATGTACTTGATTCACATGGGATTAATAACAGTCATAATTGCTCAAAACAGAAGTGCACCGGATATGAATGATTTAGCTGTGGTAAGGTCATAAATAAAATATTTAATATTTTGATACTAAAACTAAAAAGTTTACTGGTAAGTGGTATACTATGAACATCCATCAGCAATCTAGGAAAATAATTTTTTCAGTAGGTAAGCTACTATCAGTTCAAGCCCAAAATTAATTTGGAGCAAATATATTAAGCAAAAACTTTGCTCAAAAATATTTCTTTACTGATAGCTTTTACAACACAAAACATCAGCCGCGATTTATATTGTCTTTTTCTGAATTACTGTAATTGAGTCTTTTGAGAAAGAATTTTTAACATTTATTAATGTTAAAACCTGTGTGTAGTACTCAAATGTTATGTACCCAAATGGAAATTATATCACTTGATTGATAATATATCAAACTGAGCGTAATCTTAGAGTTTAAAGTCTTTAATTTTCGCTTAATATTGCTTAAACCTGAATTAAAAATATTTAAGTTTGAATAATATACTAATCTACTACAAACGCAATGCTCTTTTTAAAAGGAACTCTAAGAAAAGCTCTAAGAAACTCTTGTTTCAATTACCAAAGAAATAGATTTACAATTAACATTTTTTTACTTTTTTTCAGCTGCATGGATTTTGGGGAGATTATATATTTACAGTTTGTACAGCTATAATATTTACGTTAGCATTTGAATCTCCATTAGTTGCCATCGAAAAATTTTTACTAGGTGAATATTATTATCTACTATAACATAATATAAGTATTTTTTAAATCATACGTATAAGCATTGAAACGAATGAACTAATTTAATACAGTCATTCTTTTCATATTTCTTCAATGATTCAGTTAGCAAAACTATTGATATAAAAGTTCTCGTATCCTGCAGAATTGATTATTTAACTTCTGAAGAAGGTGAAGAGTAACAAAGAGTACACACTTTACCAGAAAATGGTTTTAAAAGGTATCATATCTTAACAAAATTTAATTTTGAATCATGTATAATATTATTATACATCTAAAATTATAAAAATGTCAAATGTGTGTACTCTTGAAGCTCTTAGAATTTTTAAACGATTTAAATTCTTAATTTTGTTTTACCTACATGAAAATGATATTTATTTTAGGTGGAAGGAGAGAAAAGAACGAAATCGACAATATCGATAGTATAAAAACAATAAGACACGATTAATTGTTATGTAGGTTCTAATTTATTATTTTAAATACTGTTTTGACTACTAGTATTTTACCTGGCTTTAAACAAATATTATAATAGTGATATTATTATGTATAAAAAAATAGTTTTAATAAAATTAAACCTAAACGATTAGGTTTATCGTTGATCTTTTTAAATATTGGTTAATTATTTTTATTTCAACAAACTTAAACTTAAATTTGTTCTTTTTTTCAAATCCGTTCTATTAAGGTCAAGTTGTTGGCAGTACCTATCGTTCACCCAACTTGTCCGATAACTAGGTAATACATATTACATACAAATTTACATTTCACGCTAATGACGTAGTACTTATTGCATAATTGAATAGCTAAATAAAACAGTGTGATTACAACAGTGACCATAAATTTTAACCTGAGTATTCGTGATTTACATTCAGCGAACGCCACCAAGTGGAAAAACATTAAGTTAATCTAAAACGTATAGCTGTATAGAAAATTTTGTTTATAAACCAAACGTTTGCATTCTTTTGGTGTTTAATTTTTTTAAATAATTCAATCAAACGGAAAATAACATGAAGTATACGTAACAAAGCCGCCATGTTGTCGACATTTGGTAGCGTTACGAGCGCTACCAACGGTAAGGTAAATAGCGAATAGATATTCCTACAAATTAGGAAACATGTATGATTTTAGTATTTCACTGCAGTCATTGGCGTGCTTGAAATACATAAATAGAAAGTGCACATGTAATTCCAAACTATGCTGTTGCATTTAATTTTTGAATTTTACCGAATATAACAGTTCCGCTTATAATACTTTTTCACATGCAGATTAATATAATTTTATGCCGATTACTGTATACGTAAAAAAGTATTTAAATGCTTGAAATGCAACTGAAAACGAGTAGTTAGTGTGGTGTAAATACCACCCGAAGGTTAAAGTATAATTTTTGAAAACAAAACTAGGGAAAATTTAAACAAAAGAGAGAATAATTTAACAGAATCAGGCCCCTTTTTTCCAGGAAGAGGCACTCTTATTAATTCAAGTGTTTGTTTATCTTTTATAAGTACAATAATCGCTATAATGCTGTAGGTAAAATGCAAGTTTGTAAAATGATAAAAGTAGGAGTTAATAAATTACAAATGATACTGATAAATGATATTATAATTAATTGATGATTAACTGCAGAACAATCAGAATTATGCTTGTAATCCAGTTTAACGTTGATGATAGCAATCATTAACACATGGGGCCCAAAGCTTGAATATATGTACTATGAAACCCGGAAGCTGTCTTAAAAATATTAAGTTTCTTGGTTAAAAGCATTTCATGATATTTTCTATATCGATTGATGCAATTTTCTATAATTTATGTACTCTGTGTTGGTTATACAAATGACAGGTTTGAAATTTAGAAAAGAGGTTTGAAAAGAAACAAAATCTATAGGTAAAAAACATAATGGAACAAGTAATTAACAATCACTGCTGCCATTCATTTTAACACAAATTGGCCACCTTCCATTCTTTTGTAAAAGAGCCTCTTAGTGAGATGAACTTTGAAGAGGAGATCAGGATAATAAAAGTATAGATCGCCAAAAGGAAATGGCCCAGTTCGGCGCAAGTACGAGTCGCCGCAGAGCCAAATTACGCCAAATTGTTCCTGACCTGTTCGTGGTGCCGATTACGAGTGGATAGGGTTTGGTTATATTAATTTTTTACTTTGCCGTGTGCTATTTGTTTTAATTTCGTACTCATTTTTGAATTTTATAATTTTGATTTATTTTTAATTTTTGAATTGCTTGAATGCAATAAAAAACTTTGACATCAAACAGAGCATCTTTAAAAGTATAAGAGACAAATACTATTTAACGATAAATAATTTATTTTTATAAAATTATATTGTGGAACATAATAAAAACTACTACAATATTTAAACATTTTTATAGGTATTTTACTAAAAATATCATAAAGTAATAATGAATTCTAGAGCAATTTTTACATAAATGGGAGTTAATAAAAATAAAAATCGTAGTTGTAAGAACAAATTATTTTCATTTACAATATAATAATTATTTTTAATAACGATGATTTACAATAAAATCGAATCGGTAAGCCTGAAAGCTCGTTAGCGAGTAGCGGCTAAATTTAATAATTATTAGGTAATTTACACAATTTGTTTAGTTATTGCTCTAAATTGTGCTAGTTAATGCCTTAAATTTTATAATTTTACAAAAACAACAAAGCTAGTTTTGTTTAATAAATAAATTGCCTACGGAATTGTTCTACGAATATACATAAAATGTATATTTATAATAAATTGCTCTTATATACCTATTTACAGTTGATCACTTTATAGGTAGACTTTTAAAATATGTATGTACTAACAGGAATAACAATCAAATTTAAAATTAAAATGGTTAACAAAATAGTGAACTGTTTGTATATTATATCGGTAATTTCGGTATATTATCCTATAATTTATTAAACATAATACTGGTATATGAGGTTTCAAAATGTACACCATAGCCGATTACTGTATGTAGTTGTTAACGGTATGTATTTATTATATACAGAAAAAATTGAAAATGTTCTTATTAATACTATTATTTTCATTTTAATTCTATTACAGAGTGTCACAAATAAATTTAAATAATCAGTTTTACCAGCTTAGCTTAAAATATTATAATGGCTCACCCTGTAGTTTAGAAAACCTTATTAGTTATCTATAAGTAAGTTATCTATTAAATCAAATTCGTGCTTGTAAAATAGAAACGTTATCTCGAAAATTAAATGACAACATGTCGTTATCAAAATATTACAAAATATAAAATATTTAAAAAATATCTAATCTGCATTAAATTAAATATAATTATGATACAATCAATATCTACTATATTAATTTGAACCACTCTTATATTATGTTTGTGCTACTACAATTTGGATTTAAAAAATTAATAATTAATAATTAATTATGGTCTAGAATGTTACAAATATAAATTTTATAGTTTTTCATTACAAAAAAAGAATGAAATTAAAAACAAAAATATTATTATTATACATTTCATAAAAATAAAAAATTTTTAATTGTGCAAATATTTATATATCTATTAATCTTACAATTTTCTAATCTATCGGTATATTTATACATAAGTAACATTGGAATGTATTTAATTCATTATTCTAATATTTATATTGTAATATAATACAGGGTTAACAAGAAATTAACAAAAATAGTCAGTCTTCAGTACAAATATACATTAATTCAGCAAAAAAATAATTTTAAATGCCGATTAGGAATTAGACGACGCATTCTTGAGCGTACACAAAATTTAATAACTCCACTTTTAGTAGTATTTTTTTTTATAATTAACAATTAAATAATCTGTTTTAATTATGTTCATTTCACATTTACACTTTATTTAATAGGCAGATTTATTGCTGTCAAACAAGTCTGACAACATTGATGATGATATTTTGAAATATTGCATAAGTTCATAGATTTTACGTTTTCACAAAATATTGAATGGTCGATGCATTTTTCGCCTAAAAAATAAAAATAAAAAATCGAATGCATTTTATTTAAAAAAAAATTATTTTTTATGAAAATTTGCTTCAATAATTTTAAAAGCAGTTCTTTTAAAAGCTAGTTCTATTCATGCTAATAGAACTTACTTACTATGGTGGAGCAAGGTAGACCTCGACACGATTTCATTACTGGCGGCCGTGGTTGATTCCTGCATGCTGTACCGGCTGGGCGTTTAGTTCCATACCAAACACATTGCAATATTCTATATTTCACCCCTTTTAAATCGCAAACAGCCGCACACTAGAAATTCAAAATTAAAAGAACATTTATATTCATAAAACTACAATATTACTTTAGACCATGGGCCAACTTTCCATTTTCCTTTACATTCATCTCGGTAACATTCCTGTCTGTGTGGTGGTTTATCATTTTCGCTGCAATTCGACGACGATATAGTAATATTTTCAAAATTTTGACAAGATACCCCTCTTCTTTGAATTGCTAAAATTAATTTATTCAGAAAAAGTAATATCGCAAAAATAATTTTATGCAACTACCAGTATTCCATGTGAAACATTTTGATTTTTCACATGGTGTCCAATCCGTTGTGATCCACTTCGGACACTCTGCTAATCCACACTTTCTGATAGTTAACGGTAATTCTAGTCCGGCATCTTCACAAAAATTACTTTCTACTTCTTGGGAAGTATTATGTAATTTAACCAAACAATTGGCTGTTCTCAATTGGAAACCATTTTCACCGCACGTTTCCGAACAATTTGACCATTCACTTGCTACCCATTCAAATTTGACATTTTCAGCAGTACCTTTTCCCAACACTATCATTGAAGAAAATTCATTTTCTTCGGTTGTAGTGTCCGATAATTCTATATTTTCGACGGGGTAATTATCAGGATCGGTAGTAACCATACGATGACCACGAGAGTTGCTGAATGTCTGAAACGGCCATAATTGCTGTGCTTTTTATTATAGAGGTAGTTACTCAATGCAATTATATGTTTAATTTGTAATAATAAATTTTTTCATTAATATGTTATATAGGAAATTAAAAGATTAAGAAATTAGTGCTGTGAAATTAAATCTTTAATGTGCCGGTAGTTGAATCGAACTGCAATCAACTTTAGAGTCATTCTTCTGAACGAAAAAATGGAGGACTGCGGTAAGTATGCGGGAAAGATGATAGTAGTAGATGGCAAACGGCAACAATAACAGCAGAGCATTAAAAGAGTAAATAAGCGTTTGGGAACATAATCAACTTTGAAGCTGTAATTAAATGGCTGCAGACTAGGATATGTTGCGGTTCAACATGCAATACACGTAATACTAAAAGGCTTTTCTAATTCCAGTAAGTAATTTACGGCTACACATTTGTTGTTACATAATTTTAGAAAACTACGCATTTTAAACATTGCAGTTCAATCCAGATACTCTGCATATTTTGTTTAATCACAAAAACTTAAAACTGAAAAAAATAAACAAACAAATATGTCATGTAAATGTATTAAAAAATTATTTGTGTTTACCTAGTGCAGTGTATGATGAATGCAGTTGGAATAAAAAATAAGCATAAGTTAATAAAAAATAAAGGTTCGTTTGCTAGAAAACTAAAAATTTTATGTTATGAATTCAAAGTCACAACAAAATTGAAAGTCTTTTGTATTATGCAAAGTGTTTTTTTAACATACAGAAAAATTAGTTGAAGCCTCACCTGTATGTTAGAAATTAGTTGCTGAAAATGTGGCATTATACGAGATGCCGAACTAGAAACTTGCGGTTTTAACGAATCAGAAGAAGCGGGGTAGTGCGACGGCACTGCCCGATCCTTGCAGCATTAAATGAAAATCCCGTTTTTAGAGTAGGAAAAACTAATGTTAAGCTAATTAATTAATTAAACTTAGTTATTGAGTTTATACTCCGCACTTCTTTCGTACAAAATTTTGTATATTGAATAAAAAAATAATTATATTATGTAATTATACATAAATAATATTTAACTAACCTGTTCGTCATCAGAAATAAAAGTTGTACTTTGTGGAGGTAAAGCATTCAAACTATTAAGATTTGAATTCTTATTTCCTCTGTAAGGTGGCAATGTAGGTAAAATTATTCTAGTCCTACTAGTGGGTGGCTTTCGGGGCATATCCGGTCGTTGTTCATGAGAGTGGTCATCATTGCCGAAAACGGGAAGTTCATCTCTTCCCGTATGAATATCAGCAATTTCAAAATCGACTCGGTGATCCGTTTTATATCCAATTTGTTTTTGAATTTCCTCCGAGGTAGGAAATTCACCAGGCCTTGGTTTCACCGATAAGACCAAATCAGCTGTTGATCGTCCAGCAATGCAAGTATAAATTCCACTATCACGATATGCCAAATTTAATATTCTAAGAGCTCCTTTTTTAGATATTTTAAACTTTTTTGCTTTTGGAAGATAATTTTGATCTTTAATCCATTGGATCTTAGTTCGATTAAATCGTTTTACGGGACATTTAATTTTTATCATTGAACCGTAAAATACTGTAGCCGCACCCCCAACCTTTAATGATACTTTTTTCTTTTTAGGATCGTGTTGAATAAAAGTACTGTTCGACACGTCAATTTGTGGTTTATCCGTCTCAAGAACGCAACTTTTAGTATTACACGGTTTCTTATCTGACGGTTTCGGAGAAGGGCACATCGATGAAGCTCTGTTAACTGTATGATTTTGAGCCATAACCTGTTTGCACTCAACTTTTCTCGATTTTTCTCCACCGCTACAACTTTTACTGCACTTGGACCACTCCGAAACGACCCAACGAACTGGACAATCCAGAATATTGCAATGTTGCCTATCCGGTGGCGGTGGTTGAGGACACATAATACTGGGCACAACTACGGTATTTCCACCACCTTGGGTAACTTCGTGAATACAACTAACTTCCCTAGTTTGAATACCGATACCGCAGGACTGAGTACAAGGTTGGAAATCAGAATAATTCCATCTGGGAGGGCAAGGATGATCGTTACACGTTCTTATTAATACTTCAGGCTTAAGTTCTCTTGGACACATGTATGGTGATGTAACTTTTTGAGTGTCATCTCGTACACAATTTACCATCAGCTCTTGAACACCACCTAAGCAAGATGCACTACAATGCGTATAGCCTTGTTCCCGCCACGAATACGTAGTTCCAGGCGATCCACTTCCTACTTTAATTGAAGTTTCTGATCTATAAGGATCGTCTTTAATATCTATTCTTTCCGAAGAGCATGGCTCCATGTAACATCTTTCAGTTTCGGAAGGTTTGGGACCACTGCATTGTTTATCCGGTAATTTAGCAATCGTACGTGAAAATTCCAAAAATATTCGACAAGCCACTTCTCGTTTTCGAACGCCTTCTCCACAAGTGACACTGCATGGGCCCCATTCGTCAGGAATATATCTTTAAAAATAACAAAAATTAATATTTTACAAAATTTAAAGAATAGTAGGGATAAACATTCCAAAAAAGTTAAGGTTGGAACCATGCATTTATAAGTTATTTATAAATTTAATTAATGTAAAATGTTTTAAAAATAATATCTAAGAATATTGCAAAAAGAACTGGGTTACATATAATAATTGTGTTTTATTTAAAAAGGAATCTGGTCATCTTTTTTAGATTAAAAAGTGGTTTTGTAATAAGTTGCATGCCTAGACAACTGGGTAGTAGTAATTGAGTTTCTTTTGATTTATTATATCTTGGGTATAAATTTTTATCTTAACTAGTAATCACCAGAATAAAATACAATTAAATTTTTATGATACAAAAATAATATTACGTAAGTACTAAAATTTTCACTAAATTTTGGCATGCTTAAAGCGTACAAGATAAAATATATCAAAATTTAAAAAATTTATTTAAAACTTTTTAATATTTTAAATTATTTTCTTACTAAAGTTTTGTTTGTGAAATTTGTGCAATATTTGTAAAAGCTAGTATAATAAGTAGGTAATATAATGTAAATAGAAATTTATACCGCTGTTTAAACAAAAAGGTAGCAAAAGAAATTAAAAAACTAAGCAGAGAAAGTGGAAAAGGCAAACAGCAAACACAAAAAGAATTTATTGCATAGAAAACTGAAATTAAAAATTTCAAGATTTAATGTACTTTATAAACTATCCTATGAGAATTTTCACGTTGTAATTCTTATGAGCCCCTCCGAAGATAATGACAAACCACAGAGGTAATGTTCTAAGAGAACCCTTCTGAAAACAAAGTGCAATATGCTTCTCGAGCTTTGGAGTTAAATAGAAGGTTTGTATATGAAAAATGAAAATACTCGTAACGCTCATCACATGCATGGGAGAGGATGGATTACGATGCTTCTGTTAAGAGACGAAACGGATCTGTCATGTACGGAATCAATTCGTTCACAACCTTACTTTTTAATCGTTTTTCTTTTCTAGATAAACAATATTATTATTTCCTAGTTTCCAAAATCTTGAATGTTTTTTGCCGTAATTATTTGTTTTAAATTTGAAAACAAATTTATTTTATATAATTATGTCTACAAACAACAAGAGATATGACTTTCTAATATTCAAGATAATACTATTAACAGAAAAATGATGAACAATACCCAAATTTACTTTACAAAGTAACCAAGGAATAAATAAATTATATTTTGAATAAAAACATACAAATCCCATTAAAGTGTCAAATTACAGTAATCTAAATTTAAATTACTGTTCAGATTTGAAATTTACAATTTCTAGTTATTCCCTAATATTATTTCGACTAGTATTTACATTTGTTTAATTGAAATGCTTTTAAGAAATCGATTAGGATTTCCGTGTTATTTAAATATTATTTGCCTTTTAAAATTGATTTTCTGCATTCTGAAGTTGTTTGTTACTAAAATGGTGCAAAAAAACTTGCGAGTGAACTTTAAACTTATAAAAACGATCAAAAAGTAGCATGAATTTGCAAGTGCTTTAGTGCTTTATAACGCAATTTGTTTATTTACAGAATGTTAACAAATTACGCATCAACAAAAGAGATAGTGTGCTTTTATTTGAGTGCTTTAGACTAAAAGCTGAAAATTGCGGTACCTCACAAACACCCAACCGCAGGCAAAGTACACTTTGTAATTGCTGAAAAACACATAAAGCATACAACAATTTAAAAGGCATATTAAACTTAAAATAAATTACAAGGTGAAGAGGTTTAGAATTTTAATTTGTTAATTGTGCTGAATGTAAAGTATTAAATTATTTGTTTTTCTTTTTAAGTTTTTTTGTATTTTCAAAATTAGAACTTATGCTTCGATTTTTTTAATTGTTTCAAAAACATTTACATCATGCCACTTCACTTTTGTGAAAATTTTATAGCTACCAATAAGCACAAAGTATGGTATAAAAACGAAACTTACGTGCTTTCAGATGGAACTCCTTGCGCCCCGATAAGCTTTTCTGCATGTGCCGGAGGAGGTGGCGGATAAGGTTGAATTAAAGGTTGAGTGTGATATAAACCCGGAAGAAGTTCTTCGACGCTTTCGAAATGTTGCGGACATTGAATACCAGTTAAGCAAGATTTTGATGAAATTGGTTTGGTGTTAATAGAGCACAAAGTACTAGGAAGATCATCTGCATTTCTGCATTCCACGATACGAACCTGGACGCCTTCGCCGCAAGACACCGAACACTAAATATAAAATTAATTAATTGATTTTTAATTATTTTGTTTTAGAAACGTACCCCTGACCATGGCGAGGCGTACCATTTTGGGCAAACCATTTGGTTGCAAGGTTCTTGAAATCGAGGTTTTCGACCAGAACATTTATGATCGCTCACCTAAAATTGTACAATAGAATAAATACCCGAATGTAATTTTAACTTAAAAAATCTATACGAAATTCATAATTCAAGCAAATTTTTCATTACTTTTTTATATTATTTCTAAAATTTAATAAAACAGAATATAATTTTTTTTACATAGTCGACGTGATTAATCTTTTACAAAAATTCTTTTAGAAAACTATTTGTGGCAGTCTTTTGTAAAAATTCAATTTGTAAGGACAAGAATTTTTAATATCAATTATTTCGTTAATTACCAAAAAGAATCGCTTTAACGTTTCGAAAATATTTTTTCATCAAGCACAAAATTAAATTGCATACCTTTATGACAGTATTATTTCTAGTTTCTTCAATGCAAGAAATTTGTCGAACTCGAAAACCGCCTCCGCAGCTCACCGTACATAAACCCCAGTCACTCGGATGCCATCTAAGGAAATAAAAATTCAAAACATTAATGGAATTGCTTTATGTTATTTTATAACGTAACGTAAAAGAAAATCACGTGCAATTGTTGTTATAAAACTAGGTACTGAAAATAAGTGTAAAAGTTAATTGAAAAGAGTAATGTAAAAACTAAAGCTCTCCAAAAGTTTAGTAGAAATTAAAATCTACTAGCACACTTGCAAATAAAATAAATTGTAAATCTTACTTTGGTGGACAATTGTGAGTGTTGCATTCGACTACAGCCGCTTCTGGTTTTTGAGAATCGTTACATAATTGCTCTTCCACGTCCATGCCGGATAAGATATTTTGACAAACTGGTCGAGACATTTTGTAGCCTGAAATTTTATGAAGACTTGATTATAATATAACATATAAGTAAACATAATACATAAATTTTGTAAACAGGGATACTTGAGGGTGAAATATTTACTTTTAGCGTTGGTGCTATATTTGCAGTGTTCAATTTTGTTATGTTTAGGATGGATGGTATTTGAATTTTGTCAACAAATACATTTTTACCACAATTTCTTGTTATGTTTTAATATAAAATTTTAACAAAATAAATATTGAATTTGCACACGTACTCCTCTTTTACGATTACGATTACGCTTAACACAATTTAAAAACACAATATTACGAAAAAAAAAACGAACAAAGCTAATTAGGTTATTTCGTTACAATTATAAGCATTTAGTATTTAATCCCACCTTCACAACTTTCAAAGCATAAACTGAATGTAATTTCAAGCTTTGCATTATTTCTGTTAGAAGTTTGTATACAACACTAATTTTATTGTTGGGATCGGTAATTATAAATTTAATAAAATAAATATGGACGAAATGAACGTAAATTTTCATACAAAGTCTTTTAAAACAATAATATTGCGAAACTGCTAAGTTCAACATTCTTAACTTTGATTTAACTTAAATGGGGCAATAGTGGTTGTCTACTTAAACGAGAAGTAAATTTAAACTACCCTTACGAGCACTTTAAAGTGAGTAAATTTAAACATGCTTTACGAAAACGTTAAAAATACTAGCAGAATCGTACGGCGCTGCTAAACTATATATTTTAAATGTTTACAGTCTTGCTTAGTGTTATTGGTTAAACAATTAATAGAAAATTTACATAATTTAATTGAGATACATCAATTATTTGTTTAGTACACTTTAGGTATAATATAGACCGCTTATTCTCAATGCATTATTTTTTTATTATTATCGATTCAATACTGCCACGAAGTGGATCTGATTTATAATTGAAGGAGAGTTGGTCATCAGTTTTGTACTGAAACCCAGAAATTAAGGGAGAAAGAAAACCAGCTAGTAATGCATAACGACAACCTTTTAGATAAATACATAATTTTTATATTATGCATATTTATATAAAACAAATCTGAAAACGTAATTAAATAAAAAAAAGTGTTTCTTGAGCTTTTGAGTTTAAAATATTATAAAATATCAATATAAATAAGCTTGTTTGTTAAATCTTAGATTTTCAGCCATGACTTTTTTTTCAACAGTTCCGGTGGGGTACAGCTATTTAACACTACTTTTTCATTTAATCAAAGTGCTTTATGAATTTTTTAACTGAATTCTTTCTACATAGGTACTATTGATGTTGTAATTGCTTTTCAATAGTGTACACGTTTGAAGAGAGCAGATATGCATTTCTTTTATAGTCATGCAAATGGATAACATTTGGAACAATTTTTGTAATATTATTTAGCAGCTCAATAAATTCAGGATTTTACTTTTTTTAAATTATTGCAGTTTCTATCTGAATTTTGGTATGCACAGCTATACCGCTATACATTTTTATGTAATATATTAATTATATATTATGTAATATAATTATTTTTATATTGGACGATTGGATGATTTTTTAACAGAAAATTAGATTTACTAATTGTTCTACAATAAATCTGTGGTACTAAGACAGAACCCCATATGTCATAAGCATGATTTTTCAGAAAGCGCTTTTTAAAGTTTGCGAAGTCTCTGAAATTCAGATTTTATATCAATAAGCAATAATAAGACAAAGTTCGTCAAAGTGTTATCTAGCATCCTATATAAAGATTATTGAAACATTTCTATGAGTTGTAAAAATAATTTGATAAGTTTGACATAATATCATATCGCTTTTCTTGACTTATGGGGTTCTGCCTTAGTACCACAGAAATAAGATAAGTAAACCACATAACACAAGTAGTAATCTCAATAAACGAATTTAATTTTAATTTATAAATGTTTTAAGGTTAACTAGAAATGAAGATATTTATCAATAGTTACTACTTAATTATTTTTCTAAAATGTCATTCGAATTTTGGTTTAAAATAATTCTATGCTCATTTAATGTGTTTTTATAATAATTGTATTATAATTATAAATAATTGTAATATAATTTATACTAACCATTAAATGAACTAAATAAATCAAAAATTTATTTTCCAACTTCATAAAAATCAAAATTTTAAAATTAACAACCCAAGCAAACACAATTAAATTTGAATTAATTACTTCGAAAAGTGTTTGAACAATACTTTAAATTAAAATTTCTAATTATAAGCATGTGAAAACTGCAGTAAATATATTTCTAAAACTTATGAACTTGATTGCGTTTTTAATTTGATTCAATGTAGTGTAAAAAGATGACGGAAAAACAATTTACATGGCCTTTGTTTTAGTAATTTATTTATTAACTAGAATGTAATAAACCGTTTTGCAGTACAAGGTTATTAACTAACTACGGTTTTTTGTAATTGAGTTTGCCTGAATGTACTTTTTTTTATAAAATTCAAATTCAACCTATTGGTTCACTCTTAAACAATCTTGATTTTTGGATGAGTGAGAACTTATGCAAAATGAATCAGTTCATTTTAAGTCAAGTCAGTGTGACCTCTTTTGATAACTTTATAATATAATATGTATATAAATAATAAGATAAATAAAATCGTATAGAACTATTATATTATATTTATTTTCTTTTTTATATATTTCCAACTCTTGACAATTAAATTTAATTGAAATTTTTACTGAATATTTTACTGTATAAATATTAATACTATCAGGAGTTTCATAGAAACTTTTTGACTTTTAGACGAACATGTATTAATGTTGTCATTAGTTGAATGTAATATCAATTATGCAATAATTGTATAGAATATTATTTATTAACGTGGAAAATTATCTTTTGAAATTATATATCCAAATTACGAACAATTAAGTTTGCGCTTAGTTCTGCGCTTATAAATTAAAAAAAAGAAGTTATTTTTGTAGCAATTAGTCATACAACAAAACTAGGTAATATTTTACGTAGTATAAAATAAATTTAATAAAATCAACTTTGTAGAAAATTCTACATAGATACATTTTTTATATAAAATAACTCATGAAAAAATTAATTCTATATTCAGGCCTGTCTATATTATATTCAGCGCTGAAGTACTTCAAACTAAAGTACAATTTATTGCTCTTCGGTATAATTTTTTTTAAATGACGAAAATTAAACTTATTAACAGGGCTCGGAAGTTATAGCACTAAAAAACTAAATTTGAGCTCTTTTATTTAATATACACTTCAAAACACCAAAATTAGCGCAACAAACAGCACCAATTAATGAAAAATATGCGAAATAAAATTGTCAATCGGTTTTTTATTTTTTTATAAATGGATTTTTAAAATATTTTTAAATTTGAATGATCTGCAGTTATTAAATAAATATTTAAAATAACCATTTATAGAAAATAAGAAAATTGATTGACAATTTTATTTTACATATTTTTATTATTTAGTGCCGTTTGTGGCGCTAATTTTAGTGTTTTGAACTACATATTAAATCTGTGCTACTTATCTTATTTCTGTGGTACTAAGGCAGAACCCCATAAGTCAAGAAAAGTAAAAGCGATATGATATTATGTCAAACTTATCAAATTATTTTTACAACCCGTAGAAATTTTTCAGTAATCTTTATATGGGATGGTAGACAGCACTTTGACGAACTTCGTCTTATTATTGCTTATTGATATAAAATCTGAATTTCAGTGACTTCGCAAACTTTAAAAAGCGCTTCCTGAAAAAGCATGCTTATGACATATAGGGTTCTGCCTTAGTACCACAGAAATTAAAGAGCTGAAAGTTTGTTTTTTTTAGTGCTATAACTTCCGAGCCCTGCTTATTAACATATTATTAAGGGCTGAAATATTTACAGATAAAGTTAATGACAATAGTATAAATTTACACTAATAATGTACACTAACTTAAAAACAATAACTTAACAATAAGTACGTGCTTACTTAAATTAAGTCACGGTATTTATGTAATATTCTGTATATTTTTATCCCACCACTATTTATTTACATGGTATTTATGGAGAGGTTATGGAGGTGGAGGTGCATTAGAACTAGAACTACTCTGCCATCCTAAGGAAGAAGGTCCTATCTGCAAAATTTGCGTTTTCGGGATTTTTGATGCTATGCATGCTATGCAGTGTATTTTAATTATCTACCAAAGAAGAAAGTCCTAACTACGGCAGAAATGGGTTATTTTTAACTAAATAGTTTGTCCTATCTACAACAATGCTATATCTCGCATATACTAAGCAAGTGTGTCCTATCTTCAGGTCAATTTGCACTTGGGACATTCTTGCTTAGTATTTAAGCTATAATTAATATGTAGGGCGTAAATAGTGCAGCTTATCTACTTCTGATGTTCATTTATAAGATTTATTTTAACAAAGCAAAAAAGTTATCAACTGCATCCAGCTGCTTATAATGTGATAAGAAGCAGCAGGACCGTAGCTAACAACTATTTACGTATGTGCCAGATAGAAATTTGGCGCCCTTATGATGAATGGCTTACTGAGTAAATTGAAATTATTGGGTACAGGTACATAATTTACATCAATACTTTACTAAAATATTTGTATTATATTGATTTTTTTGCAAAAAAACTAGATTTGGCAACGTTTTTTCAATATAGTGACTTTGGCACAAGGAAATTTTATTCGCAAACCTCAAATTCTGATTCTACGATAAAAATTACAAAGGAATCAGTTTTAAATCCTTTGCTTTTCATGTCTGCTGATTCCTTCCATCACCAAGGAGAAGTATTTTTAAAGAAAAAAGGTAAAGTGTATGATTTTGGTGATTTCGTAGATGCAGTGAAAACAGCAAATTCATCAAAGGTCAACACTATCGAGATGACAATCCAAAACTTCTATGACTGGCCAGATTTCAGTTCAAAACACAAACTTTAAAAAATGCAGCCGCGTTCATATCTGCATGATATGATTAGGGTATATTTTGAAAGGGGAAGTAATTTATTAAAATATAAGACTGTTTTTAATGGTGATTTTGTGGAGCTTAATTTTTTAAATGCCAAGGCTCAAAAATCAAACCTTACAAAACCACAACCACGCACACAATGTAGAGGCATAACAGCAGAAAAAAAAGAAGGTCTTTTGGCTAAGTTACCAAAAATCATGCCCAAAAATCGTGGTCAGTTTTGGGAAAATTTACCTACGGCAAGCAATGCTCTTGAAGAAGTGTAATTCTGGCGTTGGCATTTGAATGGGTTCCTTTAAATTTGTTAAGCGTTTAATTTTAAGTTTTCTAGCAACTGTGTTTTTTATCTTTTAAATAAAATCCAACTTCTTTTTTCTATTAATAATATACAGAGTTTGAATTATATGTTGTTTAAATTTATCATAGTCCTATCTACTGAAACTTGACAATGTGGTGGTTTATACTAAGGATAACAGTCCTATCTGCCTTATTGTCAAAGTATGATTAAAATTTGGGATTTACTACAGGTGCCATGATAAAACAACGCATTTTATAATTCAGTTTAAAATTTGAACTTGGTACAATGAAAACGGAAGACGGCATTGAAAGATACGTTAAAGACTAAATAACTCAGAATCAGTAGCTGAATGGTATGCGAAGCGTATCACTTTGATCTTCTTCGTCTGGTGATTGAATGACGTCTGGGTGGGCTTATGTCTTCTCATCGAATCACATCGCTATTTATACTCAATGGATCTTTCCAGTAATTTCAAAAAACCCTTAGAGCAATGAAATCTACAAGTCAGCAGTAAAGTCAGCGGATTTGTATAACTCTGAAGTTTATCATAAATGAGTCTTCATGGATTAGTCATCGTATAATGCGTCATCAAATACAATTAACCTGTATTGCTTCGTAACAATAATATTATATTACTGATTTATGTTTGCTCCTGCTAAACAAATTTTAAAAAATCTAAAGATTGGCTTGCGTCATTTTTTTTATGTTATTCTATAGAATACTTGACAGAAAATTTAAACAAGCATGTGTGTAAATATTGAAAGTTATTTTTATTAGAAATGCATCTTTTATGCTTTTGTAGTAGCTAATGAACATTAGTGCACAATATGGTCACATTATTTTTAATATTATCCGTATTAATGTATCATCGATTGCATTTTCCGGTATACCTAACGTTCGTCGGGTATAATATTTCATGTTTGTGATGATTATGGTAAGTTTGTGGTAAATTTAACCTCGATTGGATGTTTTCCAATACTGTTCTAATAATATATTATTCATTATTAGAGTACGGACTTTTAAGCATAAAAAATAAAAAATGCAACAATTATTAAATTTTTTTAAAACTTTTTATTAAAAATTTATTGTGACGATCATGTGTTTAAAAATGGAAAAACTGCGTTCTATACCTCCACATATCCACACTGGTAATTGAGGCGTTTTTAATTTTCACTATTAATTAGTGTTATTTTAAGGTAAATTTCATTATCAAAATTTGCTTTTAAGGCACTAACTATATTTGCTCTAATGTATAATTGATTCCAATATTATGTTTTGCCAATACTTAACGTTTTTTGCCAACACTTAACGTCTTTCGCCAAAAAAACTGGAACTTTTGAAATAATATTTTGGAAGATATTTACCATACATTTATAGCTTCTGTTAAAAGAAAATCTATTGTTTCCAGCTACCTAATAAATGAGTTAAGTTTGCTTAAATGCGCTTTTATAAAAATGAATTTTAGTTAAAGCTCTTTTTATCTAATAATTATTTAGTTTAGTGGACGAATTCCTACTGTGATTTCAATTTTAAACCTGTTATTATCTATAAAGGTAGACGTTTGCTGAATTCAATTCCCTAGTCAAGAAGAAAAATGCCTTATTTTCATGCACATTTATAACAATTGCACTTCTTCTATCAATATTTATGTATAGCAAATTTGCTAGAAATCCGAACTCTACTCATGATGTCCGTGTTACCTGTCGGAGTGTAGACCTGATATATTGCAATGTCACACTAACTATTTGGGTCAATTCAGCATGCATTAAAGCTGCTTGTATTCACTCAATTTATTAAAATGTTAGGTTATTTTTAAACACCTGAAAAACTGGCCAAGTGAAAATGGAGTGCTATAAGAATTGTTAGTACCACTTGGTACCATTTAAGGGATTTTAGTAACAACGTAAAAATGTATACAATAGTATTTTGTAGGACAAGTTGGAAAACAGTTGATAGATTTCTAAATTATTATTA
The DNA here is from genome assembly GCA_958510845.1 of Cantharis nigra. Taxonomy (NCBI): domain Eukaryota; kingdom Metazoa; phylum Arthropoda; class Insecta; order Coleoptera; family Cantharidae; genus Cantharis; species Cantharis nigra. The sequence goes on from OY294028.1 coordinate 18,375,043, forward strand.
TTATTGAATAACTAAGAGAGTTGAGAATAATATATCCTATAAACTCTAGAAATAGTAATTGCAACTAGATCACAGCAGTGTATTCGGCGCCACCAGGGCTAGAACCACGGTTTTACGCTCTCTAGTCTGCACCTGTGTGCTTTATGCCACACTGCTGCTATGAGTGGATAGATTTAAAATCGTTGAATAAAACTCATTACACCGCAATATCTGAAACTTTTTTGAATACAATTTTTGAAACGCAAAAGGAACATTTTCCTCTTGCTTTTATCTAAGTTGCTTGAAACTTTCATACCCACATATATAATGAATAATTTCTAACCACAAAATAGTATAGCCATATTGCCATATACGCGATTCTGGATATCTGCACGTAAGCTATAACATGCAACCATCACAAACAATAGTCTTTAGTCTTTGTGATCAATGCGAATAAGGTATATTGTTTCAAAGTTTACTAACGTTATAATCTAGTTATAAACAAGAGTACTCATCCAAATCTGCTAACAACAAAACGTTCGTACAGTTATTCCTAAGCATTTACTTAAAAAGATTTTTATTATTCGATGAAGAAAATATTCTATTTAAATGCTCAGTATTAATAAATTTGAGTTTGTTGAGTTGTTGACTTTGTTATTTAATATTAATAGGAATTAGCAACCGCTTATGTTATTTAAACATTAGTAGGGTGATTGTACAGGTAATGGTCATTGCACCAATAATGGTCACTCTAAATGATTCTTGTTTAAAAACATAACTTAATAAGACTATGGGAATTTGCACTGTATCTTTCAAAAAACTCTATGCAAGAGTTATTATCGATCAAGTACAAATTAAAAAGTAGATGGAAGCCCAGGAGTAAGTGAATAGTTTACATTGTAATTACGTTTAGAAGTAATATACATACTTTATATTTATAAGTCCAATCATAATAGTACAGTAAGAAAAGTAAGATCTCCAAAAAAAAGCAAAGAAGTAGTAGGAGAAACTTAACTTTTACAACACTAGAATCAGTTGGAATTATTTCAAAGTCCAAATGTTCCTGTAAACAAATTTGTACAAATAGATGCCATGTGAGCATCTAATTCAATAAGATATAAATAAATTGGAACTTTAGTTTTTTAATAATGCTGAATTACTTTAGCAATTACTGCTCATCTTATCATTTTATCATGTAAAGTATTTTTGCAAATACATAGTAAACATAGTTAACATAGTAAAAATAAATGTTTTGATATTTGAAGTTTACGAATCCGCATGCGAAGTATAGCAGATTATAGAGAGAACGCCCCATATAATGCAAATTATAATAATTGAATTAGTAACTAATTTATGTATGAAACAGTTAAATTAGGTTAAATTACAAACTGGTGTTATGTTCAAAAGAACGACATAGGAATTAATCCGGCCTTTTAATTGCATCGAAATTGTTTAATATTCTACCAAGTGGTTTATTCCAAGTACTATGCACTTTTCACGAACAAATTTAAATATCCAAAACTTTAACAGGGAACAAGGAATAGTGGTGACAAAAGATTTCAATACATACCACCTCCGCAAGTAGCTGAACAAAGTGAAACTGACTTTTGAGCCCAATGATATAAGGGTTGAGAGCAAGTAGAACCATCACCACCGCAGTTTCCACAGGCATCTACTAGTAAGGTTGATCCGATTCTTAAATCACATCCTACTTTCTGAAATGTTTAAAATTGAATTAATACACCTAGTTTAGATAATTTAACAAATTACCATAACGAAACTTGTTTATAAAATCAAATTTAGCTGTAATTTAAACTGATTTAAATTAAATTCCAAACACCTTAAAATTAAGGTAGTATAATGTCTTAACAGGCAGTTTCACGATCGTGTTTGAATCTAGCCTTCCAAATTACTCCTGCCATCGTTCGGAATCTACGTTACGCATTAGGCCTCACTAGTGGGCAATTGCCTCAAAAGGGCGTTTATTCAAGCATGCATTTATATGTGAAAAGGTACATTTGGGTGATTTTTGACGATCAAATTATCTCATCGGAATAAAATTTTATGATTATTTATAACCTAGAGTTTGGAGTTATTAATTGAATTGATAATCGTTCGTCGTAGTTCCTGTTACTTCATTTAAAATATTTCCAAATTTGCACAACACATTTAGATATAATACCATTAGCTAATGAAGAATTAAGTATTAACGAATAGAAAAATTGACTGCCGGGGCTGCTGCCCGTGTAATGCTAAAATATCTGCCACAGTTTTTTTTTAGAATTTACTGTAGTATGAAGAAATAATTTATTAATAAATTATTATAAGAATAACAGTAATTATGTCATATTAAACTTTTAGAAATTCATAAACTGAAAAGACATACATACATACATTTTTTAGCAATGCATTGAAAGTGTGATTTTTACATGAGCCTGAGATTTAAAAGAGTCACCCTAGATAAGGTTCGGTGATGAATAAATGAAAAGCACCGAGTGCATCGTACACGCCATTAAACTTCCACTTTTCTTTTTAAGTTAGAAAAAGGTTGTCTCCGCCAGTTTTTCGACTTTAAAACAGGAAATAAATGATTTATTAAAAAATTGTAAAAAGTATACGTATTAGTAAATTATGTGAGATCGCATAAAGATGTAAATAAACAATTATCGGCTGTGATAGCGTTAATATATCAACAACGCTATTCTTCAACCTTGGAGTGGATTTACTGTTAACCAAACTAAAGCTTGCGTTTCAGAGAAAACAAGAAAACGTAAAAGAGATTTACTTGAAAAATGGTTATCTGCTAAGGAATTCGAAAAATTTCTGTCGGCATTTATTTTTGCTTTGATGCTTCAATATTAATAAAACTTTTATTTTGCACGAAAGTATTACTAATTTTATTGAATGAAAATATTTTACCTGACATTTTCCATCGATGCACATATCGAGACTGCCGGGCGTACATCGAGTACCATCATGAACTTTATCGGCTAACTGAGCTACCACAGAAACGATATCATCACTATCTAAATTGTTATTTAGAGTTAGTGTTCCTTTGCAGGTCAAAACACATGGATTATTATCGTCATAGTGGGATATCCATTGATAAATACTTCCCTCGTATGGTACGTTGTTAAATGCCGCGCATTGATCTTCGCGAAAATCTCGATACTCCGGGCAGGGCTAAAATTGCAAAAACAAAGATTAAAATATCTGAAAGCTTCTGCTTTATTGTGATTTTTATTACGATTTAAATTCTACTTGTAACGTTCACAAAAATAACAAATTATTTATTTGTTCTCAAAACAATAGATAGAATATCATTCTTTTTATTATAATAAAAGAACCACATTACATTTCAGTTAAATAGCAAAATTCAAAAGCTTTTCAAGAGATTCGTTGTAATATTCGTCGTTATTATCCTTTTCATAAATTTTTTGTCATTTAAATGTAAAAGGGGCATTCTTTTCTGGTCTTCTCTATATACAAAGTAATTAACATTTAAATAAGTTCAAATGTGATAACCATAAATTCTTAGAATATCGAAACGAAACAATTATATTTGTTTAGAGTTTAGACAATCTAGGCAAAATTTGAAATAGTTTTGCAAGAAGAAGACTGCAAATGGCATCACGTTTGGAACAATTAACCGGCTCGGCTTTATTTTTACAAACAAAAACTAAACTCATTGTTCAGTGCGTGCTGTCATCTAATATCTGTGTACTTGTATATTCTTCTGATCAAAAAACATATTTACTTTGTGTCAAGTTATTTTCTGTTGGAAATAATTATTGTTCACCAAAGTTTACTCGTATATCTACCAATTCCAAATTATAATTCTGCAATTCATTGCAAATGAAATTAACAAATAATTTGAATTGAAAGGATTAATTTAAGTATTTTTATCTAATACAAAAATTGCAGTGTTAAATTAAATATCGTTTCATTTAACGATAACGTTGGTTTTGTAGCAGAAAATTATTTTACAGTCAAGTTTAAATTTCACTTAAAAGTTAGAAAAACAAAATTGAAAAAGTTAAGTTAAAAATCCATTAACATGAAAGATTTTTAAAATATCATTTAATAGAGCCATTAACGATAATTTCAGAAAAATTCGAACGTAAAAATAAATAGAAACGTTAGTTTTACATAAAACTTTAAAAATTTGATTATTCAGAATAAAATAAACTTTTTGTTGTTATAATTTGATGTTAATAAAGGACTACCGGGTTCTGTTATATTGTACCATCCAATTTTCTTGCATGACGGGTATACAGGTTTATCAGATATCAACTATCTACACAACTTTCGCATTTATATATTATATATTTTTTGCTTTCTCTGATCGTTACTGTTTTATTTTATATTTGAGCTTCTGCTTTTTATCGTAGCTTGTGTACAATTTTGCTGAACTCTGATTGGTTGTTTCTTTGATAGTCTGTACCAATCGGACCATTTTATCATATAAAGTCTTGAAGCTTTCTTCTGAAATGAACGTTTGGGGCATTTGTATTACTATGTCGTAATTTCAGATATACGACAACTTTGCAACATTGGCAAGCAAGAACGTAAAAGCTTTATTTTATTACCTATCGTAACTGACCGTTCTATACTCTGTTAATATTACCAATATAAAAATATCATGTGACATATTAATTTGATTTTGATTATACAGTCTGGCTTTTATTTAATTAAATGAATTTACATTGCGAAATTATATTAATTTAAATTGTTCACACCCCTTAATACGCAAACAGTGCCAACAAAGTTTGTTCTGCTGTTACAGGCGTGAGAAGCTTCAACAGAATTTGGTTTTCGTATGGGTTTGATAGGTTGGCAAAGCTGACACAGTGACTAATCTAAAGTTGATTTAGGCTCTTTAAATAACCAACGGCTTCATAGTACAAAATAATAACATTAAATTTCGAATATTTCTTCTTAATATACTAACTTATAACAACTAAATTGTGCTTGCTTTTACAGCAAATACAGTTAAAGTAATCTCAGAGCTTCATTTTGACAAAGTATAAATTAGTAAGCATGGTACATTCTATTTACATCGGCATGCTAAACGTCCGTTCAAAATCTATGTTCTTCCTCATTTGTCACAAAACTAAATGGAATGAGTCTCGGAGAAACAAGTTCCTACTAATTGTAAAGAGGTACAAAAGGTAATTTCGTCGAAGCGCGAATTTACATTTCACAGTTCACAACTTCCGAGCTTAGAATACCTCAAGCGTAATTTTTGCTGGTCTAACATTTATTACAAGAAAAGAAAAGAACTTGAAAGCTACTTCAACAAGACTGGCAGTTAATTTGAAACTGAGATTGCAATACAAATGTGCTTCTTTTAATTATGACAATTCTTTGTTTCATAAGTATAAATTAATTAATACGACAAAAACAAACAAAAGTTTGTATTATAAAATAATATAGACTAACCCACCTGCATATTGCAAATTTTATATCTAATGTGATCACCTCTACAGCGAGATGTTTGGCATTTTCGAAGTTGGTGTGTAACACCGCCGTCGCAGGATCTTGAACAAGAAGACCATTCAGACCAATCCGTCCATTTTGACGCCTTCGATTCAATTTCAAAATCATTCTGAAACAAAAATAAATTTCAATTAGAATTTTTTTAAAAAATTAAATAGTTTTAAAATTTTCTTTCGACAAAAAATAAAATGTTGGTATTTTCGCTTTAAGATTACCTTCCGATGCGATGCACTGTGATTTTATCCTCAATTTTAGCAAAGTTTAGAAGAAGAGGTCGTAAAAATGAAACCGTTTTTATGATTTTTCTTATCAAAAAACTTAGGTTAAAGTGTTTTGAAATGAGTTTAGTTTAAATACAATACTTTAAAAACAATTCTTTTGCTTTCATATTATAATCATATCAAAAACTTAAAAAACTTTTAAGTTTTTTAGAATTTATATTAAAAATTATCGTGTACGCAAATCTTTTAAATATAATATTAATTATTAATGGTGGAGTATGTGTATTGTATTATAATATACTTTAATTATAAATGAAAATTTTACTTTATGATTCTCAGACCTGAAACAACATAATCATAGCATAAAAAGTTCCACAAAATGTTTAATAACTAAAGCAGAACCGAGATATTCAAATGAATAATGCATTGTTGATTCAGAAGCAGAATTTCGAGAGACTTGCAAATGCGGATTTAACCACAAATTGCAATAAATTACTAACTTTATAGCAACCTTTCCCAAAATAAATAATACAAATACTCCTATTAAGAATTGATAATCTTAAAGCTAAAACTACATACCTGTGCATGTACGTTTTTATTTTTTATGTTACCGTAAATAATAAATTATTAACAGCAATTAAAACAATTCCAGATCTACATACATAAATGTTGCATAATATTTTCTATTGATCTCTATTACTCCGCATTAATTGCTTGAAAACTTTGTAATAAATAATCTTTATGCTTCACAAATATGTCTCACGAGGGGAACCGCTCAAGTGTACTCTAGGATTCGGACAACCTTTGGCAGGGTGAAAGAGCACTCAAAGTAAAGAAACAATTGTTCCTTAAGTGCTATGAACAACTGTTTCAGAGCAAATATAATTCTGTTAGTTTAAGCAGCAATATTCCAAAGATTTGTTTTAAGATGCTAACGTAACCGCCAGAGAATTGGTTAGGTTTTAGGTTCAATTCGCCGTAGGAATCGTTGCTTTTCTTCAGATCGTTTTATACCATACAGTAATCAATACGATACAGACCATGCTGGAATCTGCTACCCTTATAACATGGCATATCGGAAAAAACAAACAACTAGCACTTGAGCTGTTACTCTCGTCAGAGTGCCATAGGAGAGGGATTTTTTCAGGTACCACTTTCTCTTATAGGAATCATATTTACAAGATAAGATAAAATAGGCCTAGAGCACTATAATCAGTATGCAAAGATAAATAGTAAATATTAACAAAAATTTAACGAAATATTTTAGTTAACACTAAAATGAAGCGATTTCAGTAAGTTCTAACTTATTTAACTCTCTCTTAGTTTCCATCGTCCTGTGTAAGGACAATTAATTAATTTAGAAAACCATATAATTGTATCGATATTAATGTAGCAATTTTTTATGCAAAAAACGCCTATACTTCATCTAAGTGTGCGGGACTTCGCTATTCTATTAACTGTGCATGTAACTAGATAAATAGTTACTACACACTTTCTTAAATGTTGTACTTGCGGTCAAGGATTACAATAGTGAGTAACTTACAATGCTCTTCTAGATCCTTGCCTTTCAACTTCTTTTTTTTTAAGTGAAATGGTTTCCTAATTTTACTTAAAAACAGAAATTCTTGCCTTTCTAGACTCATATGCTTTTTGTCTTAAAAAGATGTTTTTCATACTGAAATGGTTTCAGTTTTACTTAAAAACAGAGATTCTTATATTACCACTCTAGATCCGTATCTTTAGATATTGGTTGTACAATAGCAATGGATTTGTTTACTTTGTTTTGCTTAATAGTTTTTGTTCCTTGATGTATTACTTACTTCAACTTTTGTAATTTTCTTATAGTAATGTAAGAACAACAATGTAAGTGCAGCTGCAGGCAATCTCGATAAATGCATGTTTAACTGTTTTGTTTACATTGAGTTTTGCTTATAATTAAAATAGAATGTTATCACATCCATACCATTTTTCCGCGTCTGTATATTAGCAAAAATTTGATATTAGTGTAATTCTTAAAGTTTTTAGCAATTTTTAATTTTAATTAACCGATTATTGAATTGTCATCAGTATTTCAAAGCTATTGTTAAACTAGATGTAATTGAAAAATCGATTACAAAATTGTTCGACAAACAAATGTTTTGTGTACAAAGCAACTGTAGTTCTGTCGAGGATATTAAAATAACTTATTACTACCCAGAGGCGGATTAACCAGCAAACAAAAGAAGCTAGCGCTTTAGGCGCCAAAATTGAAAGGGAGCAAAATTTATTTAAATTTTTTTTAAATGATTTTGTTTTAAATTATTTGAACATATTTCATAGGGCAAGGATAGGATAGTTTATTTAGTTTTAACGAAAGAAAACGAATGTTTTATACACTAAGGCTAAATTTTGATTGTTTTTATTTTGTTTGAGTTTGAGTATTCTGTTTTTGTATCGTAGAATAGAATAACAATCTATATTATTTTTCGTTTAATTGTTTTATTTTTTAGAGTTATGTCAAGATAGAAAGGGATGGAAACTAAGAACGGAGAGGTGACCCCGACCGTAGTAGAAAATCCGTACATATATATTATATATGTTTTATTTTTGCATTTCATATTCATGTTAATAAAATAAAATCTAGGGAGGTGGCAAAATGTTGGTTCTGCTTAGGGCGCAATGTACCCTTGATCCGTCTCTGTTAGTACCTATACATAATAATATAACCACGGGGTCATAAATAAAAACAGAACCGATGATTTGCTTCTGTTTTTATGGACTGGCTGAGAGTTAATATTGCGAACATATCAGTAAAGATGCATATAATATTACATATACAGGGCTATTATGTATCCCAAACGTTATTATAAAGGTGACAGTTATGAAATAAAATAAAGGTTTTGACAAATTGGTATGCACTATAAATGGTAAGAAAACCTTTATTATCTAGATCTTGTTAAAATAACGCTTTGTGAAAACGATAGGTAATACCAATTTGCCGAAATCCTTTAATATTATGTAATAACTGTCACCTTTATAATAACGTTTGGGATACATAATAGACCTGATTATCTACGTAGGACGAAAACGTGTGGACACAAACTTAATAAATATATAATATGTATATGTCAAGTTACAGTCAGGTAATAAACTTCATGAAGTTTTAAAAAATCGGCATTGGCGAAAATTATAGGCGCTTTAAAAAGCTGACTAATTTGGCCAAAGATTCATTTTTATATTAACGCAAAAATGAAGATAAACAAGTAAAGCAAATAAAAAAGTTTTAATTATAAGCTTTCGGTGAATATCGGTAGATACATAGGTAGGTACTATGTACTATTTTTATTTTGTAATCGATTTTTCAATCATTTATATGTGAACAATGGGTTTGAAATTTAGATAGATGTATATAACTCCTAACAATACAATAATCAGTATTTGTTTAGGCATTCATAATTTAAATTGTTGTAATTAGAATATAAATTTTTGAATAGCAGAATGCAGCGATCTTACACTAACTTGTAACGCTGCAAACACGATTAAAAATACAAAACTAATTAATTATTCAATTTGTTTGAGTTTAAATTTGCTCCTAAAACATCCACATATAGGTTTATATTAATTTTCAATAATTTTGGTGTGAAAAACAATCACAGCTCAGATAATTAAAAACTAAAAATCAAAATCTGTGAGTTTGCATGTCCACCGTAGACAAACTTTTCAAAATAAAATTTTTTGAAAAGTAATTCCGAACTACCAGCTAGTTTATTTTTGATAGTCAAAAAATTGCCAGAGGATTTTATTTTAGCTAGGCGATGCCACAATATTACAAAATCACCAGTAGAAAACTTACCGAGTTAAATCCGATATTATATTGTTCGTATTTAGTATAGACGAGCAGTGGTTCCCAAAGTGTTCCCCAGAATCATTCAGCAAGGTTCATTCAGTAAAGTCATTCCGTGCAAGATTTAATAAATTAAACTTAAAAAAAACAAAAAGATATCAAAATTTTTCTTAAAAATTTTTTTTTCTTTTACGTAGATAGCCTATCTTCGTTACGTAAGTATATTTGAATAAAACTAATATTATACTAAATTAATTAGTACAAAATGGGTACCGTTGAATGGGGTGAAGTGAATCACTTTTGACGGTTTTTTTTAATTTACAGCTTGAGATAAAAAAAAAATCCTCCTCCCTTGTTGGGGATCCAGAATTTTTACTATCTACACGCTGGGAATAAATCAACCAGCTTTTATTTATTGTAGAGGCCCGCTGATGTTATCTAGCTGAAGATGATGCGGAAGCTAGGGTCATAAGTTCCAAAAAAAGGTGACAGATAAACAAAAAAATGATCTCTGCAAGAAGTTTGCTGTCGACAAATCGACAGCCACAACCGGTGAAAGAAAATCGTAGCTACTTGCCTTAGTATTATCCTATTGGAGAAACATAAAAAAGACAAGTAGTTCACACCAAAAGTAAATTAATTTAAAATTAAATATTTTACTTAGATTAAAATTTAACGTTGTGGAAAATTTGCAAGCTAAGATAAAATATTATCGATGGATAAGCTCGTCGATGCAAATTAAAATTTGCCGTATTAAAATTAAATTTATGAAAAGATCGGAAACGAAAACAACTTTATAAGCACCAAAAAAAAATCGAACTACCAAAAAGTATCAAAAAACATGCAAATTTTGTCCACTATGAAGGTGTCTCCCTAATACAAGTTTTACAGAAAAAGCAAAACTTACCAAATCTTTTGACAAGACCAACACCGTGAACACACTCACTTCTCGAACTCACATTCCAAAAAGTGCCCTCCTGCGTTCAAAACGCAAACTCAACCAAACCCCAAATCAGACTCTAGGCAGGGACGTACTTAGAAAATAAAACAAATTACTAAAATTTGTTACAAGCTCTGAATTACTAAGAATTTCATTCTGATTAAGGGTAGACAATGACCTTCCTTGACCTTTCCCTTTCAAAAAATCGGTAAGATTTCCAATCGACTCAGAGTAATGGCCATCAAAAGGCTGATTCACTTCACCCCATTGAGTGGGGTGAAGTGAATCACACATTTAAATCATATACTTACTGATTCGCTTTAAAAGCTCTGTGGAGTGAAATGAATCATATTATTATCATACTCAGGAGTCCGTCAGTATTATCATAGTTCAATATTAGCTGTCAGCGGAAAAGCCTAGTAATAGAAAATTTAGCTTAGCTCTTTTAAGAAAAAAGTCAAAATAAAAATGTATTTCATTCAATTTATTCATTGATGCTTGTCACATTGCCCAACAATACATAACGCCCGCAGTGTATATCTCTCATCGTACTTTTTTTATAATTTTGTTAACACATTGCATGTCTAGAACTAAAATAAGAAATGGTAAATACGTAGGCCTGAGTATTTCCTATAAAAAAAGCGTGATTCACTTCACCCCATGGTTTTACGAAAAACATCTTTAAAAATTACTGCGCCATGCATACGCAATATTTTGGATATTTTTTAAAATGATTTTTTATATGAATGTTATAGTAATCAAAAAAAACTGCATTGCTGCAACGCCATAAGTGCATGTAGTACAAGTATTCATTTTGTACTTTTTTAAAAAATGGGAAATTCTACAATTAAAAAAAATTATTTACTCATTATGAACTACTTCCAGACACTTTAAAACATAAATAAAGCTTGCAGTAGTTGCTAAACTATTGATAAGTATCCATATAAATGCTAGGAATTTTGACAAACCTAGAAAAACCGCAAAATTCAAAATATTGCGCCTGTGATTCACTTCACCCCACCTGATTCACTTCACCCCATTCTACGGTACCTACTTGGAGGTCTGTGGGCAAGTTTTGACTATGAAAAGGCGTCCCTGGGCAAAACATGTCGCAAGAGTATTCAAAATTTCACAAATGCGTTTGTTGCTTTGGTAATTTTCCTGACTCGAAGAGAATTAAAAATACATGAATGAAAAGTAAAAAAAATTATCTACTTATTTGAATGTACGACAAGATATTTACTTAAACTATTTTCACGAAGTAGAATACAGCAGCTTACATTGCAATAAAATTAAAGTATTAAAAAAAATTTGAAGTATTAAACTGTTCGTTTATTGTTCTAAAACGAAAAAATAATAGTCGCTTACATTTCCAGAAAATTGTACTTGTACAAATAGTCGCTGCAATTCGATCGTCAGTTAGTTGAATCTTGCGTCAGTTTTTAATTGCATTGGAATGATGACAATTCAATGAAATACGAGTAGTCAACGTAAAACTTGTAAATAATATGTACAAAGAGTTTTCTAGTTCAATTAGATCATGTTTACTTTAGTTTACTTGCCAGTTTATAATTCAAACAAGAAACTCTGTGATTTGGCTCGGTGACCGTCGGTCTGTTACGGAATAAAATTAATTTTTGGGTTGCTATTTTACTTACCATTATATTTCTTAAATTATATTATTATAAATTAAATTATAAATTAAAATTATATTCTGATTTGACTATTATTTCGTTGTGAACTGGTTTCAAAGTGATGTACTGGTGTAAAAAGTAATAGTGTCTACTACCGTTCTGAAAATTGCATTTGCAACATTCATCTGGGCTTCCAAACGGTCTATTTTATGAATTTTATTTTGTTTCCGTATTTTTGTTTTATAATCTGGAACTTATAAGCACCCGAGGAGGTGTGCATAGATAGCCACACGAAACATGTCGTGTAGAAAATAAGATTAAATTTTGTATTTTTCTTAAGAAAAGACTAAAAGAACACAAAAAAGTACAAACAACAAACTAAACATAACTACTCGTATGATAATTATGCTTTAATTTAAATATCATCGATTATTTTACGAATTTTACAATTAGGTTTTGTGCCGATTAAATAGTTTGTATGGACTTTAAATAGTCCGTCGAGTTAAAATTTTCCCTCTTAGCATTTAATGAATAGTACAATTTAATTGTTGAAATGTTTTCAGTTGAAGTAATTTGTATTGAAGAGCATTTAAGCGATATCGTATTGTGCACAATAAAACCGCGTAGATATTTGTCAATTTTATTTTTGTACATTTTTCAGCCACTTTTTTGATGATTTGTGTTTCGTAACCCATACAACTACAGAATAGACACCTTAAGCGCTAACCGCTAGCGTATGACTATGCTCGGTATTTAGTATTAATTAGTATTTACATATAAATATTTTTACCTTTTATTTTGAAATAAACTCTTGAAAAATTTTAGAGCGAATTCGTAAACTAAAAAAATGCTAATCCTAAGAATATATGTTTTCATGTTACGCCAACAGTTTGAATATTTTCTTTTGAATCAACATTTTTTTTAATTAGCTCATGTTTGTTTCATTAGTCGTTCGTGTGGGTTGACTAAAATAAATTAGCCAATCAATCAAAATATAAGCAGTAAAATCAACAAACAAAATAAATACGGATTATTCAAAATCGGATAGCTTTGCAGAATGAGCAAAAGATCTGGATTTCTTTTTCAAAAATAAAATGTTTTCATTTTATTTGCTTTGAATTGTACGATATTTAGAAAACATTATTTGGGTTTTGGAATTTGGGTTTAATTCAACATGTGTATGCGTATTATATAATATGCAAAGTTTATAAATTAAAGCTCAGATAGGTAAATTAGTGAGACTATTTACAATTCAAAGCATGTGATTCTGCTGATGTTAATTGTTGCGTAAGTTAATTAGAAACTAAACAAATAAGACTTGGATTTTGGAACCCAGTGACATATTTTTCAAATTACATTACCCTGGAAAAGTAATAATTAATAATTGAATTAAATACAAGAAAAATATTTACTTACTCTATAAATTATTATTACAATTATTAGAACTAGAACTATAAATTTAATTAAAATTCACTAAAATAATTCAAACTTTAAATTTTGTAATAGAAAACCAATTCAATTTGATTAAATAAATTAAAACACTTTATCGATAATGCAATATACGATAGTGGTACAATTTCATGCTTTTAACCAATTTTCAGGTGTATTTAATCACAAATAATACACAATTGAAAAAATTAAAACAAAATCAAATGATATTGCTACGTTTTAAAATTTAGTATACCTAATAATAGTTATATTTCACGAATTAAATAATTCAAAATCATACAACTTGAAATTTTTTCTTTTCAGTTTCAATTAAAATTTTAATAATTTAAGACTTATTAAATTGAACATAGATATAATTAACTTCACAAAAGCACGATCGGATTATCGAAATCAAGTCTAATAGTATATTATATAAATGTGCAAAATTAGAACGTACAAAAGATTTGTGTGATGTTGCGGCGATGAGTAATTTAAAAAGAGATTTGAGATGGAAGGAAGAGGTGAAAAAAGCCGATTAAACAATTAGCAATAATGGAGTGCGCACTTCGAATTATTTCAACTTTTGTCAGAGATTCGGGGTTACAAGATAAAACTAATACAAATTAAAACTTATTATCGAAAGAATTAAAGCTTATGTAGAAAGAGTTTTTTTATCCTCAAAGACCAAGGAGTTAAACATTAAAGTAATCAATAGAAAACTTATTTAAAAACGAAACGAAAACAATACTAATTTTTCATAAAATCTCTTATTTGTTTTTTTAATATTAGGTACCTATATGTAATTATTAAGACCCGGATTTTTAGGCACTGAAAACTTTCAAAATAGGCAGGCAAATAGGCATCAAAAAATTAAATTATAGGCACTAATAGGCAGTCCAAAATAAAAAATTAAATTATTAAAATAAAGAATATAAAATATTCAATTTAACTTTTAATTTAACAATAATATTAACTTACAACATTTACACAACAAATTAAAGCATTTTCCAAATATTCTGGAGTAAAACTTCTTATGTTGTCCGTTAAAATTTGTTTGTACGCAGAAAATGACCGCTCTACGTCACAAGAAGTAACAGGAGCATATTTAAAACCTGGAGCCATCTAAGCTTCCAATTTTATTTGGGAGTCTATTTAAATCTCCAGATAATACTTTGCTAATTTGCACTAAATCCGAGTAGCCCAGGTTATTCACCAAAAGAGCATCCAATCGTGCAGAAATAAGTTTTACAATCTTACCCGGAGCTTCTTTCAATTGTAGTTGCAAATTTTCAAATTTGCTAATGTTAGTATGCAATGCTTCTTTCTTAGTTTCTTAGTTCTTAGGAAGATAATCTTTACTAAATTTTTCTCAAGATTAGAAGCCTTAAACGCCTCTTGTGCTTTCTCTATGCAGTCTGCAGTATTAAAATCATTAAACTGTCAATGACTTTTCTTACATTTTTAAAATTTTTATGGTAAAACACTGCAGCCCCGATCCATATACCCCATCTCGTCAGCACAAGCTTTAGAGGCAATGGAATACAGTGAGTAACGAACATATCCGGACACTCTTACACACAGAAAAATTTTGCATGCTCACAAATCAAGCAACCGCTGTCTAATTTAAGTTCGTAAAAATAAAGTTAATTTAAGTATATGCACAACTTTATATAAGCATATATACTATACTTGACTTTAAAATTCTTAAAATAAGCATACGAAATGTTCAAGTAACTCTAAGGTGTCAAGTTTCTCTATTACTTCTATTAAGTATGGTCATACTCAAGTTATACTCAAGTAGTTATTCGTAAACTCTTGCAGATTTAATTGACTTTGTTAAAAAAGTTTAATCTAAGTAAACAAGTGTTTCAAAATGAGCATGATATATTTGATTTAACATGCTTAGTTCAGATTCTCAAGTATGCATGCTCCAGATAACATGGTAAGTTTACGAAAAGCTTGCTGCAAGCTCGTGTAAGTTTTTCCAGATATGCCTTATGTTGTAGATGCAAAAAATACATATTACAGTTAGTACTGCATGCTTGTTTCGAGCATTTAAATACTCAAATAAGTCAATTAAATTCTGCTTGCTTAATTTTTGCAGTAGTATGTACATTATGTATTTGACAACATTGGTGTCCGTTACTGTACGACAAAAATCATGTAATGTGCAACGAGCGTAAGTGTATCAATTTTGTTAATTCAATGCCAAATACTACAAGACTCGAGAAAGAGGTACGAAAATTTTGATCATTTTATGTTAATTTATGTAGATGTTAATTTATTATTATATGGTAGTTCTTACAATCTTACTTTTGGACTAATAAATCAGTTTTACCAAATTTAATCTAGAACAAAGATATTAGAATCAGCGTGAGTTTAAGGACATTAGGCATATTTTATAAGTTTGTAGTGATTTTCGTCCATTTAATCATTTTTTGCAGTTTTTAATCTCAAATATCCAGAAGAATGCCAACAAATCTGGACGTTTATACAATTATGTTTTTTAATATTCAAACTACTTTTGATGCAAATGTTTCAAGAATCGAAAATTTTATATCGTAATTAGAAACAATTAAGGACTCAAAAGTACATCTACTCTTAGTTAATTTAATAACCCTTTAAAAGTTAACTTCTATTGTAGATTATGGAAATATTGACCTCATCAGCCAATAGAAGATATAATTTCGATCTGTTTTGTATTATTATTATTATTATTATTATTACGTGTAATGTTAAATGTAAAATAATGAATATATTGTTTTTGTTTAATGTATTTTTTAATAAAAAGTTAATTTGTTCTTGGTATTTTATAGTTTTATTCTTTTATTAATATTTTAACCCTAGGTACGTTACCTTAACGTAAGTATATCAGTAAGTTTAAATTTATTTGGTGAATATAAACTTTATTTTCATCAAGTGTGGCTTATTTTTATACAATTAATATAATAAATTAATTTTCATTCCAGAAAAACTTATTTTTAGTACGGAAAATCTACTAAGTACTCGCATGCATAAGTTTGTGGAATGCACAAAAAATCACGTTAGGGCATACGCTGGCTCACAGAATTACTGGCACAGTCCTATGCTAGCAATGTAAGTTGTACTTTTTCAACACTAAATTTTTCACATAACAATCGATTTTACAGCAACAATTTTCAGACATTTTTTGTTTCAAATTTCATTGTCTTCAATTTTGTTTATATACATTTTTCTATTTTGTAGCACCATGTTTGGGATACAGCTGAAATAATTTTTTGCATTTTACAGAGTCTTGTTTAAGTCGCTGTCAGTTAGAAATGGTGCTATAAAATAGAAAAATGTATATAAACAAAATTGAAGGCAATGAAATTTGCAACAAAAAATGTCTGAAAAGTTTAGCTGTAAAATTAAGTCAAAATAGTCTTGAAAAGGTACCTATTACATTGCTAACATAGGACTGTGCCAATAATTATGGGAGACATTGTATACTACATTTAAGTATTTATATAAGGTCAGGCCAACCGTTTCATTATCTGAGCGTATAAACTTAGTCTCAGCATTCCCAAGTTCAATATAACTATTTATTGCTTAATGTGACTATTCGATTACCTTACTATTCTAAATAACAATGCTCACTTTAACATATATAAGTTTAAACTAATCTTTTAAATATTTGATCCTACATGATTACTGTAAGCATTCACAGTTCAATTTACCTTTATAAGTAAGCTAGATTTAAGCGTTCCCATTCTTAAAACAAATATTTCATGCTATTGCTAGAACTAACATCGGCAAACTTCTTGCGACATCAACCCAAGTTTGACTAGAAATGAACATCGTGTATGCTTAAAATGACAACCGTTTCTATTTGAAAATAGCATTTATTTTTCTGTGTGTATGTTAACAATGTAAATTGCACATTTTAAAACCTTATTTTGACCTATAAAAATCGCCTTTACAGCAAAACTTTTTGGACATTTTTTGTTAAAAATTTCATTGTCTTCAATTTTGTACCTGTCCATTTTTCTATTTTGTCGCCCCGTTCTTAACTGACAGCGACTTAAGCAAAACTCTGTAAAATACAAAATATATTTCCATTTCTGAATTATATTCCATGGTTAAAATTAAAAAATAATTGAAATAAATATTCATTTAGGCAAGTTATAGGATAAAATCAATTGAGAAAAGCCATTTAGGCGCAATTTTCGAAAAAAGGCACTAAATGTAGAAAATAGGCATTTTAAAGAGCGGTTTAAAATGATCGCAAAGTCGCAAAATTCATTTTGTTGCAAAAAGAATTGTAAAGCCTGTACGGAGTCAAAAAAGGCAAATGCCTAGAAATCCGGGCCTTAGTAATTATGTTTAAAATTTCTCAATATAGGATTAATTTGTTGTATAGCAAAAATCCAAATAATTATTATAAATAATATATTTTGTACATAATATTATTCGAGTATTAAACCAAATAAAATTACTATTAGGTACACCAGGTACAGGTACACATAAACAGAATATCCAAAGAACACTTTGTGAATACATTTTCGTTATAACTTTTTAAAACTTTAGCTATTTTAGAATAATGTAATATTAATATGTAATTTTCTGAAATTTATAGTTTTTCGATTAATTTATTATCGGCAAATGTAATATTTAAAATAATTACAAAAATGTTGTTACATGTTTAAGAATAATCATAAGAGCAAAATACTTTTACTTCGTGCTAACCCCATATAAAACACGTTAAACGTAAAGGTTAAATGAAGAAAAACGCTTTCCTAAATGAGAATTTTGCGTTTTAAAAGCAGTGATGTATTTATTTTATCCTAATTCGACTTACCTCATCAGATCTAATTTCTAGAGAGCCATCAGGTTTGGAAACATTATTTTCAGTTTCGGATGAAATATTTGATGACATTACCTGTAATTAAAACAAAACAAATCAAATTAGTCAAAACGGCAGCGCAAATTTAACGAGCAAATTAAAACGTATACAAGTATTCGTGTTCAGTTCGTGTCGATTATAAAATGTAATATATTCAGAAAATTTAGGTCAGCTTATTTATTTCATAATTGAAAAATATACATGCGTAATTAAATTCTCATAAATAAAATCAAAAAATTTTAAATTTGAAAAAAATTTAGGCACCCATTATAAACTAATTAGATGCAAATCAAGTTATGTTGAATTTTAAAACGCTTACAATTCGCTTACCGAAATGAGTTATGCGCAAGTAGCACCCAAAAGTATTTCGATTTGGTTTTAATTTGACAGCTGAGAAAAATTGCAAACTTTAAGATAGAAAATTAGTGTTAAGGTTTTTTCCTATTCGAATTATTTATATAACAATGCTTTACTGCATTGCAGATACCGAACCATATATGCCATTGCTAATTCTTTTAAAGAATTTTTTAGCTGTAACTCTTTTGCTGGCAAAATTTTAGTGAATGTACGACACAATGCTTAAGATAATACAGATTTAGTATATTTAATGTATAAATTAATATTGAGATAAGATTTTAACACACTGATGATTGCCAGTAATTGTGAAACACGTCTTATGAATTTCAATGAGCACTTGAAATTTAAAAATATTGAATTTACTTATTTGATCAATTGTACGAAAACGTTGTACGAGCAAGGAAAAGATTTAATTTAATTGAAATTGGTATTTAATTGAATCACTTGTATGTTTCATGCAATAAAATTTCTCACAGTATTAATTAATCATTTATTTCTGCAGGCGAATATAATAAACCAAAAGCTTTTATTTCTCCCCCAATTTTATTAGTGGTTATTATTATCGTGTGTCAGTATTAATGCGCTACTGGCCGTAGAAATTGGAACATTTACTGAAAAATTAGAAAAGTGTTCTATATTATATCTATTAAATACCGCCGCATCTCACAAATTTTTTGAAAACTATTTTCGCACAATGCTATGACAAATTAACCGTTAATTTGGTTGGTAAATTTTTAAGTTCCTTTTGGTTCATTCTTGCTTTTTTTTTGCAAAATTAAAAGCCAAAAAAGTCGGTCCACAAAAAAGTAGTAAGGTGCTACCCTTGCTACATGGGTCAGTTTCCTTTCTTCTATATTAAATACCAAATTTTAATTTATACATCAAATTTTTGGCCTATACCACTAAAACCACCCATAGAGAAAGTAACTTTTACTTAAAACAGTCGCTTATTTATTCGTAGCTTAATTATTTTTGTTGTATTAATTACAATTTTATTAACTGATAAGTATCGGCTTTTCTAATACAATAAATTGTGAAATGTCCCAATCCAAAGCTGACTAGCTTAGTGAACAAGTTATCTAAAAATGAATCAAGTTCTAAAAATAGAATAAAATCCTAGCCAAAAAGGATAAACTGATACGAAACCGCCATAATTAAATTATGTAATTATTACTGTATCTGCTTACCATGAAGTTTAAAAATATTTAAAAAAACACAAAAAAACGGTTAGTTAAGTTCAGGATGAGCCTCTTTTAATAATTCTTTTCTTTTACCAGCAACACTGTTGCGTTAAATGTTTCTCCACTTCTTGAACGTACAGAATTAGTAAAAAAATAAAGTTTTCAAAGTGCTGATTAATTAAAAAATATTAAATTTCGTATTATTTAAACTAATCTATACCATTATCAAATAAGTCAAGTAGTAACTATTTTCAAGGCAATCATTTAAACGTTCTTGTCTTAACCCTTTAGATTAGAAATACCCGTCTTATTTGAACAACCACCAGTCTGTTTTTTTAAGTTTATTTGCATTTAGTTCTTTGCTTTCTGAATCAAAGCAGTTAGTGTTTTACTCATTTTACATAGCAAAAGATTTTCCACCAAGCTTGTTTTTTACTTTGTTGGTTCTTTGGTCAAAGATTTAATCAGAGTGTTATTCCATCATGTGAACTGGTGTTAATTAGCTCTCAAATTTAATTTTACTTTTCAAACTGTGCTTTTATGCTCTGAATATGAATAACTTACTAGTCATATAAACATTATCTAGAGAATAAAATTAATTTTACAACTTGCCGGTTTTGAAAACTATCAAAGTGCATTATTTCACACTGCTAAAAATGATTAAAATTAGACTAATGCAAGCAAAGATATTATAGAAAAATAATTAAACAAAAATTAAGAAAATCATTTCAACTGTTAATAAATTATCCAAATAATTAAAAGTTTTGCTCATTCGTTTTTCATTTCTTGAAGTGAAAATTGCCCACACAAGCCCACATCACATGAAGCCATCAATAAATAAACAAAAGATACATCAATATTATAATACTAACATTTTTTTTGTAAGCTCATGTTTTATTGATCGTAATACAATTTATCTATTAAACTACTTAGAAAGGTAATAACAACAATTTAAGCCATCTGGTTACAATTTTTGATCCATAAATTTTTATTGCTATCATATTTAGCAACCCCAATCGATTCGCGAAACAGACGAAAATATAAATCACAAAATTATTATTTCTTTTAACTTCTTAGAATATATCCAAGGATTTGCTCTATTTTGCATTAGGTAAATTATTATTCGTTCAAGTGTATTTACTTATTATTTAGGTAAGTACACTTTTTTGTCAAAATAAACGCACTCAAGAAGTTTTCATTTCCTGTTTAAGTAAATGGTTCCTTTGTGAGTAAGTTTGAAATTTAATGAGCAAACAACTCACTGCGCTTTTTTATGCAGAAAAAGTTTAGGGTACGTTATTGGT
This sequence comes from Cantharis nigra, assembly GCA_958510845.1. Taxonomy (NCBI): domain Eukaryota; kingdom Metazoa; phylum Arthropoda; class Insecta; order Coleoptera; family Cantharidae; genus Cantharis; species Cantharis nigra. Next base: position 18,396,273 of record OY294028.1, read on the forward strand.
ATAAAAAGACAGTAACAAATTCCCAAAGCGATCCAATGTTATTTTGCCAAGAGGGATTTTATTCGACTTTATTGAATTGATCCACAGAGACAGACTTGGCTGCTAAGTTAGGAAGGGTGTTGTATTCATGTCTTCACACCAATAGATTCTACTAAAACACCCTCGAGGTCCACGTGTTCTATTGTATTATCAAATCATCTCAATTTAATGCAAGGATGGTTTTTTCATTTTTGTTATATAAAAACTTTTTCGTTCCTTATTTTTTATTGTATTTTCTATAGTTCATAAATGTAAATAATTAAATTTTAGAATTTTTTGATGTTAGCAAAATAGGATAATAATTTTTAGAGAGTCGCGCACGTTCTAAATGTCTTCTTTGATTTTCTAAAAGTTACAACCGTGTAAAAATTTTATAACCTTAGAATTGCATTTTATTTGCTCCATAAGAAACTAAATTACTAACTAATTCTAACTTATGTGATTTCCAACTCGTAATGGGAGTTTAAGCAAGAGTTTAATATTTAAGAATGCTGTTAGTTTTCACACCTTCTGATTTTCATTTATGAACCGAAAATCTTTATTGCATAATTAAATATATTTTCCTGTTCATGGAATTTATAAAATACCAGTTGTATAAAATGTATTACCAAATTAGATTCGAATATTAAACATGATAACGAAAATTAGAAATTTAAAGAAATAAAGAACTTATTATCATTTTTAAACCAAACTTGGGTTTAATTCAATTTTGTTAAAATAATTCATCGAGATTGTTCACTCTATATTCAAGGTTCAAGGGTTCAAGGCCCACTTTGCACTGAAGCTCTAGGCATATTGTATCCCGTTTTTCCATTGAGTTCTTAAGGAAAGTTATAAATATTTCGATCCACAGTTTGATGATCACCAGAGGGCTGAGTTAAGAAATTCTGCCGAGTCCGGGATTTGAACCCAGAATTTTCGCTCATAATTTCAATTAGCGATCACATCAACTCACCACTGCAGTCTGTTCACTCTATAAAAACTAAACCAAGAAAAATATTCACATATTATGTATTAGAAATCACCTAATCAAGTTTGTGTACTGTATATTACACAATAATTTTGATAGTTCGGAATTTTAATTTTTGTAAGTTCTGGATTATTTTGTAACTATGGGTAAAATTGTTTGTCAATAATTCTTGTAAATAGTTATAAAAATTTTGAATTGGTGCGTGTTTTCGAGCAAACAATGTTTGAAGTAGTCAGGAAAGAAAGCGATATTCGCCCCTTACAAGTTGGTCCGTCGAGGTGGATCGGACGCTTTTGCGGGAAGGTTCCGTAAAAGTATAAAATTGCGTCTCAGAACTGGGATTTTTGATTGATTTTGTGAATAATGTTTTAATTTGGTTGAGCCGAAAGTGTACTGGAGGTTTGGAACAATCATTTTAGAAACTTATTGAATGGGGACACTGAAAGTGAACAAGTGAATGTATTTCTGGAAGGGAATAAAGGAGATGAAATTATACAAGAACCATCCCATGAAGAGATAATAACAGCAATGACAGCAATCAAAAATGGAAAGGCACCCGGTCGAGATGAATTGTGCGGTGAACTGTAGAAAAATTGAGGACACTGCAGCTGAAGACTAGAGTATGTGACTAATTATAAAAATGGAAATTGGAAGAATTACCTGATGAATGGAGAATAAGTAGAATAGTCCCAATATTTAAGAAAGGAGATGTTGAAGATTGCAAGAACTACAGGGGGATAATGTTGCTGCCCGTTGTTTATAAAATATTGTCCACAATAATTCTAAACAGACTCAAGAACTATACGGAAAACATAATTGGTGATTATCAATATGAATTTAGACAGGGAAGATCGACAGTAGATGCCATCCATATAATAAAGCAACTGAAAGAAAAATGCCATGAACATAGCATCGGTTTGCACCTTCTTTTCGTCGACTTTAAACAAGCCTTTGATACAGTAAACAGAGAAAAATTGTATGAAGCAATGATCGATCTAAAAATACCCCGAAAACTAATAAGATTAGTACATGCAACCTTGAAAGGAACCAGCGCCACAGTCTTAAGTAGAAAGGGAGAGACACAATGTTTTGATATAAATACAGGAGTTAGACAGGGCGATGCGCTATCAGCGACATTGTTCAACATCATGATCGACCGAGTGGTGAAAAGGATGAATTGCGAAGGAACACTAGCTACTAAGGAGAGCCAACTGATAGCGTATGCTGACGATGTTGTGATCGTGGCAAGATTAATAAGAGCCTTAGAAGAAATGTTTAAAAAAATGAATGATGAAATTAATAAGATTGGAATGAGGATAAATGAGGACAAGACTAAATACATGAAATGTGGAAAAAAAATGGATAAAATGGAAAAGGCGCTAAAATTTGATGAATTATGTTTCGAAAGCGTAAAAGTTTTCAAATACCTGGGAGTGCAAATAAGTAGCATTGGTGTAGGAAGCAAAGAAATTGGAGAAAAAATAAAAAATGGATACAGGGCATTTTACGCGAATAAAAAGCTGCTGAAGGAGAGGAGAATAAATTTGGATACAAAGTTGAGAGTGTACATAACAATAATAAAACCAGTGGTGACCTATGCGTCTGAAGTATTATGCATGACAAAAAGGGAAGAAAATCAGCTTAGAGTGCTTGAACGAAAAATATTAAGGAAAATAATGGGACCCGAAATGATTGAGCAAGAAGTATATAGAAGAAAAACAAACAATAAACTATTGGCAGGAATTAATGGAGAAGACATTGTAATGTTTATCAAGTCCCAGAGATTAAGATGGCTAGGGCACCTGGAAAGGAGAGACAACACCAGTACAATAAAAAATGGGACTAAATCCCATACTAGTTTGTAGATTCTGTAAATATAGAAATAGGATGAGGAGTAATCCACCTCTTAAAGAGGATTAAAAACACCTCATAAGAGGTTGCCATGTTTCGCATGAAATGAGCGCATTGTTTATTATTATTATTATTAAAAATTAAATAAAATTTCAATTTTAGTGAGTAAATTTATTGGTGGTATTTTTATATGGAAATTGTCCGAAATTTGGACGATATTGAAATGATTATAATGGAATTTGGATTTGGAAAATTAAAACTAAAATTTGACACGTTAATTAAATGATAAAATTGAAATTGGATGATTGGGTAATAATGTAATTAGTTTTTGAATAATTAAATTAGTTAAATTGAAAAATTTAGAAATATATGTGCATGTCGAGCACCTGATTTGATAGCGCACATTGCAATTATCCTTGCGGTCGGGAAATTTAAATATTGAAAAGAAATTTATTAATGTATCATTCCACTAAGAGATAAACTAATTTATATAAAAGCATTTTAGTTTTAAAAAAGTGTGCATTTTTTGGGTTCTCTAAAATATTGATATGGTTAAACAACGGTTAAACTATAAAATAATTGTATATCATGCTTGAAAATAATAATATAAATAACATTATATCATTGAACAAGAATAAATGTATAATAAATTATTTTGTAATCACAAATACGTCAAGTTCTTGAATTATATTATATTATTATACTGCATTATTTTTAATTTTATGGTAAAGAACAACATAAATATACCGTGAGCTCGCAAAGTTTGATACAAAGTTTATTTTGTTTTTCCATAAAAAAATGGTTTGAATTAATTTGAATTTTTGAATCTGTGGTCTAATATTTCGTTGACGAATCGACAAAATTGTAATTATAGAATTCATTTTTATTCTTCTAACTTATTACTATTTGGTTGAAATAAATTGTTATAGGTATATAATTGATTTAAAATACATCTAAATATTCTTCAAAACTGCAATTTAAATAAATCAACGTAAATAAAAATCCATAGGTAATAATTTGAAATTATAAACCCTTTTTCTGGAAACGTCTGCATTATAATTTAAAGAATTCAAATATGTAATTCGTAAATTGCAGTAGCTGAGCTGTAGTAAAAAAAGATATACTATAATAAAAGAGTTGTAAAATTAAAAATGTTCTTTTGAAAGAGAATCTTACTTTTTACGTTTGGGGTGTTAAATTCTGCAATTATTATTTAAATTGTTAAAATAATTACTCAAATAATCCTACATAAATTAAAACAATGTGTGCTTAAAAAATTTAACTTTTCAGCGGTTAGCTCAAGTCTCTTCGGAATTCAAATGATATTTTCGTATATTACTTTTAATTAAAACGAGATTTTACGCGCAACCTTAAACCTACACGAATTTTTTTAAAATGCATACAAAATATGAATGTTTTAGCAGTAATAATAAGGCAAAACTATCAGAAAATGGTTAAAACAATTAATTCAACGACACTTTTGTCGTCTTACATTATTGTTTAATTTAAAATTACAAGAAGAAAAATTTTCACAATTTTATCCATATTTTTTAACGCTTGTGATATAATAATAATTATTGATAATTTTAAATTTTGTAATAAACATGAACTGAAGCCGAAAAGTCTTAAGCCGCTTTTACATCTAAATGTTTTCACACAGGACTTCTCATATGAGAAATATTTCGGTGTTTACACTGTATGTTTTCTCATAGCCAATCACTCATAGGAAAAGACATACGTAAAAACATAGCAAAACATAAGGTCTGTTCGTTTGCTTGCAGTAACTTGAACCGAGCAAGTTAGTGCAAACAAAGGCGTTCGTTGAGTGGTTCTTTGCCTGCTCGGTTGAAGTTAGTGCAAGCAAAAAAACAGGCCTATAGATACTCTTTTGAAATAGAACGGAGTCTATTCGTGTATGAGAAAACACAGCCCATACGAACGAAAGGTGGCGAACATATACGAAGCTAGTTGACAACTTTGAGAAAGGAAAGGTTAGGTATGCTGCTTTGTAAACATGTGGTAAACATTAATAATGAATTTAAATTTAATAATGAATTTAAATTAATTAATTATTAAAATTAATTTTAATTAATCTTTCTGCATTTTCTTCTTTTGCAATAACAGGAACATCGCCGTTAAAGTGTAGTACTACAAATATAATTTCGTAGCACAATATTGCTATTTAAAATATTTTAAATAATTATTACTATTATTCATCGTTACGAATCTTTCTGAAAAGTAGGGTTAACTTCACTCAAAACCAAAACAAACTCTTATGTAAACTCTTCTTTATTACTCATAACGATTTGAACGTAAATCTTGAAAAACATACAGTTTGGCCAACCTCGAGAAAAATCGTATGTTTTCGCTGTGTGAAAACATATAGATGTAAAAGCGGCCTTATGATACCATTTTTAACCTTAAAGTGAAATAATAATATGTATTTCTAGTAACATATAAATTTTTTTTTATTATTGTAAACAATTAAAATAAAAAAATAAAAATATTATAAACTTAAACATAGTACAATGGAAATTATCATAATTTCCTAACTTTGAAAATAAAACTTTGTAGGTAAATACTATAAATTATTTCACTTTGTTATATGTATATTATGTACCTATATGTAAATAAGTATCATAGTATAAAATTACTGCTTTTTACAAGTTAACTTTCTTTCTAACTGAATATTAAAATCCAAAAATCAATATATTACCTCAATATACAAGGTTTTTATTAAACTTTTGATTTTTATACTTTCTTTAATATAAACGACATTACGTCAATTATTATTAATTTAATTTATGAATAAATTTTTATTTAATTTCAAATTCAAAAGTTTATAATTATTTATTTATATATAAATAATATGAAAGTAATATAAAAGTAACACATAGCACAGTGTTTTCCTATAATATGAATACATCGAAAATAAAAATTGCAACAATAATATTTAATGTGATTACCATTGTTTTGTCAATATTTTGTGGAATTTATAAATTAATATCATATTTCCCTAAATTTAAGACGACTTCGGAATTTGATGAATTGTGATGTACATAATAATATACTGTGCATATTACACTTTTACTTGGTAAATTACCATATAACAACTATAAATTAAATATTTAATTTTCTTTATATTCAAAATTTTAAGCATTTTATGAATTTCTATTATAAACATTCACAAAAGATTTAGTGTGATAGCCGATTGAATTAGTGTCTATATTCAAAAAATATAGATGAAATATCTACTCAAAATAATATATTACTTATATATTGCAGAAGGTAAATTTGATAGTACTAAATGATATAATTGAGGTATTATTATTATTCTATTATTATTCTGACACGAAAGTGTTGCGTGTTCTTGCAGTAATGTGCGTGACCTAACACTAACCCTTTTTCAGTATAGCACAAAGTTTTTCACACGATGCACTTCAAGTATTTATAATCTTATACTTTTATAAAAGAGGAGAAAAATGTAAAACTTTTACAGTATAAACAAATAATTGAAAATTACTGATGTCGACCACTTGTTATAGTTGTTAAATAAAAGCATCTAGTATCGCTATAATTCTCTTATAATCTCAGCTAAAATTTTAAATTAAAAGATACTTTCAATTTTGAAAATAAAATTTTAAACGGAAACTATATCGAGCAAAGCAATTTTTGTTATTAATTTAATACGCGCTCGGTTGGTAGTTTTTGTTACGAAATTACGATGTATCTAGTTTAATTAATAATTTCCATGAAATTGTGTCTACAACACAAATTGAATTGTTATATAAATTCGTGTAGGATAGCATACCTACAATTTACAACTTTTATTGTACGTTTTTGGTTATCAATATCAGTATTACCTATAAATTTAGGCAAACCACATTACAAGAAAAAAGTACAATATTAATGAAGCCGAACATTTTATTTACATAGATTTATTAGTTTGTTTAGTAATAAATAGTTCCTTATCCGAAAAGAAACACTAAATCAAGACGATTATCTCACAATGGAAGAATTTGGTGAAATAGAAATTGCAAATTCAAATAAATTTCATGAATTTATATTTAGAAATAAAAATAATTCTGTAAATATAATAAAAAATTTTACATTTTCAAATTTTCAACATATCAATTCTAGCAGTTACTCTTGAGAGTAGCTTATCAAGATTCATACTATACAAAGCTCAGCAAACTTTCTCAACTTCATCTAATCAAACTTATTATTATTCTTGTAATTTTAGAGAATTGTAAAAGTTATTATTACTTTAATATTGCTTTGTGTTATGAATAAATTTTAATTTATATTATTCAGATATGAGTTTAACTTTTATACGCGAAACTACTTTTTTCAACTTTTCGATGATTTTATTCTGCATGTAGAATAAATAAATACCAAGTTTTCGTATCTATTTCTTATAATATTGAGATTTAATATACATGAAAAGTCTTTGGTGAATAATAAATTAATTTGAAAAAACAAATTTCTACATCTGATTGGTTAGTTGGAGTATAAAGTATTAAACATTAATTCCTTCCAATAAATAAATTCAGCTTCTCGCGGGAGACATTTTTGCATTGAAATGCTCATCTCATCATTGTATACATTTGGCGCACCATAAAAGAGAATAATCTTTTATAATTCAAAATCTCAAGTGAGTACACTTCTTTTTGCTACCCTTTAAGTGCATAGATAATATAAAAAACATCTTAGAATACATACTGTGGTGAAAGCTTTCCTTTTACCACGCAGACACTAAATTATCGTTGCTGGTTTATTATTAACATATTGTATTATGTAAACGCAATGATTTGAAACAAATTTTATGTTGTACATCATTGTGAGGGGTGTCTAATTAGCGGAAGCGTTTAATACAAGATTATGTTCATCGACCGTTATGATGATGATATGAATAATTTAGGTTCACACGAAGTTTGCATTTAAATATTAAAACATATTCTAGCTGTAACATACACGTCAGCAATAATCATTACTCTTACACGATTACCCCAAACTGTGGCTAGAAGAAATTTAATAAAACGTTTTTTATGCTTCTCATTTCTCATATTTAATCAAATTATGGTCCGCTAACATGTGCTGTTGACTAGAAACGGAAATGCGAGTATATAGCGGTTTAGCACATCATGCATCTGTATCCCCGACAGGGTAATTTGCGGTAATCGCAATTTCATGTGCGACTACACATGGTGTATATTCAATTCCCATATTTAATTACACGCCACAATATTGACGGTTGATTTGTATTTACCCAAGTTGTGATTTATTTTATCATTGATATCCACCAGCTATTTTGAACTACCCAATTGCAAGTACATGAAACTCGTTCAAATAAGTTAATACCTACACATTATGTAGATATAATAAATGAATTGCTTATGTAATAAACTGACCAATTCAATTAAAATCAACAAACAGTTTAACGTCAATGATCGTTTCGACTATGTGTTCCATATTTCATATGGCTTACAATTTAATGCGGATGATTTAGAACGCTCAAGCAGTAGATAGAACAACCAACATATTGTACAATATACTCGCAAAGTTGTAGAAAACTTTCAAATTTATACTTAGAAGTTTAAAATATTTAAAAGTAGCTCAAATTTATATAACAAAGTTCTACTCTATATTATTGAAATAAGTAAAAATCTTAATAGTCTTCAAAAACTTTATTTATTGTCCCACTGACAACGTTGGAGGTATTTGCTAACAATACTAACAAGTTACAAGCAAACTAACTCAAGTATCGGTTAATTTTTGTTCAATAAAGATACAATCGAGAATAATTTTTAAAAAACATAGGAAATTTATTTAATGGATTTCAAACAATTCATTTTTTGATTCAAAGCAAATTAAAACTTTTGTGTAATTTATCATTCAACTCGAATTGAATCGGGAACTTGAAATATATTTTCATACATTTTAAACAAAATGAAGAGAAATTAAATTAGTTTCTCGTTCTATAAAAGTTTTTCGTATGCATCAAGAAATTTTTTATTCTTAATGCTTTTTAAACGATTCGAGTTTCCAAAGTAAATAAACAATGTGTAATTATTGCAACATTACTCTTTCTTAACTTTATAATAATCGTGAAATCCAATTTAATAATAGCATTGACATTGAATTTACTACGAAGTAAATGTTATTTACTTCCCGAATTTTGACGGTTTCACTCAAAGTGGCAAACCCATGTTTCATCAGGAGTTGAAAATTTGACAGAAAACGTATTACTGTTTGCTATGAATTACATCAATTAAGGTCTAAAATCAACAACCTAGTAAATTTGAAGTTTGTCAGCATTGTGATCAATGTTGGGAAGGAAATCGATAAAACTGTATTTATTATACTTTAACGTTTTATTTATAGGCAGGTAGCTATTTATTCTTAAAACAAATCATATGATTTTCAAAACCGATAAAAAAGTTTTGTCGAAAAATTGTCAATTTCCCATGTAACGTTTAGAAGTGAATAAATTCTTGACAATTACTGTTCACTTCGTTGCGAGTAGTAAAACAGGCGCCACGACGGCTACTCCATTCCACGATCTTCTTTTGCCAACTTCAGATCCGCTTCGTTCAACCCACCACCCTATATCATTATTGTTTTAATATAAAACTCTACTAGTATCATTGCCAAAAAGCATTTCAAGAGATGAATTTCTTACAAAATAAATACATACTTCAGTTTTACAATTATATTTTAGTTTTTAACAGTTTTTATTTTTGCCATAAAACAATTTGAAAAGCTTTTGAACTTTTGAATTTTCACGATTTATTTTAAAAACAGTACTTGTTACTTGTAAATAATTCAAACATAATCTGAACACAATTTTATAGAAATAACTTATTGGCTATAGATATTATATTCACACTTGATGTTTAAAAACTGCTCTTGGATGCTGCAGTTTTTTATTCATACAACATCTTCTTTTAAGGAGAGCTCTAAAAGATCAGTATGCATTTGAAGTGGCTGTTAACATATTTCGTACAATAGAACTGATAAATGGTTCACATAACTGTCTATAAGCTGTATTTTTTTTCTATTCTTTTTAAAGGTTTCGGTTTCGTGACTGTTATTCTTAAATGCTATTTATTCCTATTTTAGGTTATTTAGCTGTTTCTTTTTATTTATGTAAGGAACCTTTTTAATTAAAATGATGAAAATTAATTAATAAATAATATAAGAAAGCCCCCATAATAATTTAAGGTCGTATCTTTCCATAAGAGGAAAATTATATCTAATTGAAAATTTTTAAAATAAAATTAACATCAAATTGACTACTCTACTTTGAGTGAACTGGTGATTAAACCTAAATTTCCAAAAGAACACTGATGCACTCTATAATCTACCTTTATGATGTATTTATCTAGTTAGTTTTTAATGAAGCAAATAGCTCGATAGTACGTAAGCATTCCACTTTTGTGGAAAGACCGAAATATTATTTCTATAAATTATAATTAAGAGATAATTACGTGTATGCGGTACTGAGAACGGCCAATAAGCTAGAAATCTGGTGTCTAGCACTCATTTCTTATTTTTGCAAAAAGTTATATGAAAGAATACATTTTTACAAAATCATTATAATTACGGTTTTTTTTTATTGCTGATGAAATTGTAAATTTTAATTCTATAAATCTTCTGCTCAGCTGAATTTTGTGGCTTATAAAATAAAGAAATAATTATTTCTACAGAAAATATTTAGGTTAACTGATAAACTATGTAACAATAATTAAATTTAATGTTAATTTAAAAATTCATTGAATTTGAATTACATTGATTGGAGTCAAAACTTTTTTTTTAACAAATTTTTTTACAAGTTAAAATCCAATTCTATTAGTAATAATATATAATTGAAAACAAATATTTTCTCAATCGCTCAACCATACAAAGTCCTTTGGGACTTTAATTGCAGCCGATTGAATTGCACAACATTCATAATAATCTAATACAATAAAAGTATGGGAGTTTAAGTTGAACTAAATTGGGACAATTTATGTAGTATGTTATATTTCATAATAAAATCCACCCACATAAATAAAAAAAACAGGGTATTAAATTTATCATCTCTTTGTAAATGTACATAAACTACCGCGGTATTCAAATGCTGAATCTCACAAACAACGGCGATTTACTTTAAATTTAACACTTGAAAATGATTTGTTTTGCGAAGATTTCAGACCAAAAGTTATAGGATATGGCTGTTGTGATTTCAGCACTCTTATGATGTTAAGAAACTTTATATCTCTTGGCTGCATTGCAAATTGACGATAAAATAATATTTATCTTCATCTGAAATTTTTCGCATGTGCAATAATACATATAACAGCAAATAAGATATGTTTTTTCATTAATGTATCAAATTTATACTTCATTTTCTTTTAAAATTGATTTATAAATTTTATTCGATCTATAATTTTTATTTCGCTTTTAAATCGTATAAATTTGTTCCAATAGCACGTGACATACATAAACCAACAATTTTCCAACACGTCGAATCATTCCTTTTTTAAAACTTCAACACTTGATCAGTTTGGGTTCTGAAGCATGTCAGGCAAAATGGATTAAATATTTTCCCTTTAAATGTTTATTTTCAAAATTAATGTTAGTTTTAAACATTTCAATCGAATCACTTTTATTGTTTCAATTATTAAATCCTCATGTGAAAAGGACGACTGTAACTAATTATTCTTAAAAAATATATTTAATATTATCATGTTATGTTATGTAGTATTAGGCATAGTATTAGGTTTAGTATAGGTAGATAGTCATCTATTAGTTTTATAGCAAATTTTAAACAATCTAATTTAGTTGATTAAAATTAATATAAATTAGTTCCTATGTGGGAATTAAATTTTTTTGTTTGTTAATTGCAAAGTTAAAATGCTTTCATATTGTGACAATTTAATCATAGTAACATTTTTGGAATTAGAAAACTATTAAAAACACAACAAATGGAAGGTAAAAAATAAATAGAAAATAAATTTAATAAATTATAATTACTTACATGCAGAATGTATAATAATAAACTTCTAGGTTGAACAGTTATAAGGTCCTTTTATTTTCTTCATTGGTTTTATGTAAATAATTATTTTTGTAAAATTTACTTAATATATAGCACAGCATATCAACCTCAAACTTTTCTTTTAAAAAATTTAATTAAACTTACAAGTTGATATCTATTGCAGTTACAATACTGAATACACCTTTATAAAAAAAAAACAATTTAAAATTAATTAATTATACACAGTGCAACCTAGATGACACGAATTTCATTATTGTTTCAATTTTTTACACGCAATTTATATTATTATTATAAAAGCTTTTGATATGTTAAACGGCTATATAAATAAAATTCTCCAATTTGCAAATTCTACTCCGAATGCAGTTAAATATTAATTGGTTAGAATGATCGAGGTTGTACTGTATGCCTAAAAAAATGTCAACGTAAGTGATATAAATATTACTATAATTAGAACTGCTACTTTACACACCTATAAATCAATAATTAAAATAAAGGCTATCTTATAGACGCTACTAAACTTCACTGTCACACACTTAATTAATGCCAGATAATAAATTGAAATTTTTTATAATTATCTGATACAGGAGTCGTTGGTTAATTTAGATCAGTTTATTATTATTTCTATTACATAAGAAGCGAGGGACCACCTTAGAGGTAAATTAACAAGTCAAATTTGAGAAGTAAGTAGGTATAACGGTAACGTGATTAAAGACCGCTTGAAAACTGAAAATATATCTGTTAATCAGTTAATTAGTATCCTTCCGCCGCGAGTCCATCTCATGTTAACGCTTGATTCATGACATGTCCCGAGATAATCCAACCTAGTATTGCTGTCAGTTACAGACAATAAAGGATGTCCCACAGGGATTTAATGTGGGTTTACATAACATGTGTACCCACACACATACGTACTGCTGAGCAAACATCACCCTCAGTTTATGCATCATTGTATTGTTCAATCCAATACAAATTGATGTACTCGATCATAACTTTTTCTAAATTTCACGTGAATGTCGCGAGCCATAATATACTTTAAAATTTTTATTTTGTGGTTTCAAAACATTTTTATTAGGTATAAAATAATAAGCAACTTTTAAGGTGCGCCATAAAAATTTGTTCACTTTTGATATTAAAATGTTTCAAATTCCACATTAAATTTTACAATAACAATTAATAAATATTTCTCGTCCGCATCACGAGATATGTTTTTATTATAACTTAAATTTACTTGTGAATAGATAATAATATAGCAAATAGATAATAACACTCGAGCTTTTTAATTCATCTTTGAGTAATACTCATTTAACTTTTTGAAAAATGTAATCTGGAAAATGAAAAATGTTATTTCCAAAAGTATAACGTTTCAACCAAATAATTACATTAATTGTTAAAAGAGTAATTGAGTTTCGTTTTACAAATTAATTTTAATTATGGTACGTGCCGCCAAACCCATTAACCAACTCATTATATAATACTCAATATAAAAAATAATGAACAAAAAATATTTTGAGTTCAAGTTGTAAAAATATTAGTATAAACCGTTCGCCTTTTCGAACAGCTTCCAGTGTTAATCAAGCGAAAGATTTTCTTATTCAATAATAACATTTAACTTATAATAGATAATTAAATTACTTAAATGACAATCAATTATATAAGTACTAATGTTATAATTAATATAAAATTTAATTACATTATTTGATGAAATACAATTATTGTTGTAGTATATTGTAAATTAAAATCAACCACCTAATTATAACTAAGTTACGATGAGCAATTAGTTTAATACTAAAATTAAATAATTACAGTGTTTAACTACTGATTGACATATTATATTCATTATTAAACTTAATAGCACAAATGAAAACGTTTAAAGAATGTCATCGAAATATAAAATTGCCGATAATATAAAAATATTGTTTACGAGTTTGGTTTACTAATTTAGAAGAAATTTATGAGGGACAAAGTTATGAATTGAAAACAATTCTTGGAGGAGATTTATGATTTAACAACAATGTTTTGAATTTAAAGAAAATTGCAATAATACAATTGAAAACTAAATTGATAATATTTTAATTATAGATTCAAAACTTTTAGAAAATTGCACTTCAATTTTATGATATTTTGGAGTGGCAATTATGGATCGGCACCGCAACTATACGAATAAAAGCCATTAGTTTAGTTAAAGTTGGCAAAAACATCGGTAAATGCAGTAAACCACCAATTGCAGTTTTGTAGAATAAAACAAATTTTCAATATTTAAAAAAATACATATTATGATTATGTCAAGCCACTAATTAATTTTAGGTGGATGTGTGATGGCGCTTGTTTATGTAGAATTTCACTCGGTTTGTCAAACAAGCGGCAATTTAATAAAGTATATAGGGTTGAAAACATTCAGTTTACCACATTTTATGTAGAGCTACCATGTAGCAGTAGTTTAGCAATACGGAAATGAAATTTTCATATGAATTTATAATGAGAAATGGCCGGAAATTATTTTGATTTTCCTTTTTTGGGTGTATACGCTTTACTGGTATCTTGTTCGTAATAATTTATGCTTGCTGTATGTTAAAATTTAATTATTTGTGCACGGACATCATTAAAGGTACTTACTTATTCGAATTAGTAGAAAATGAATTTTGGGTAAACAATGACCAAGTTATTATGTTGCCAAGATTATGCATGCACACATGTTCTTATGGTTAATAAAATTTCGTATTTGTCAAGTTTTTTAAGTAATAATATATATTATAGAGTAGTTTGGTGATAAAGACTTCATGTCGAGAATGCACATTTTCGTAGCAATAAACAGTAGATAAAACAGATTTATCCAAATCCCTTCAAATATGCATTGGTGATAAATTGCTCTGCGAACTTCCTAAACCTATTTCTAAGAAATCACATTTAATATAAGGTAATCTAAATGTTAATGTTTGCACTTCTATACTAAAAATACTTTATAACTTTATTTCGAATATAAACCAAATAACAAAACATTAAGGCAGTCTTTCATGTTTTCCATTAAATCTAAATGCAAAATTTCCATTACATATTTAGCATTTTTTTAACATTTAGATTAAGTTTTAATTTTCTATACGACTAAAGAGATGTACACAAAAAGTTAAATCAAGTTATCATGATGAAAACCCTTTTGTGTTATTTAAAAATGTATCAAGGGACGTGTAAGGGATATTGTATTGAAATACGCGAATATAAAAACCTTCATTTTCTTTGCAGCATGCGTAGCTATACCTACACTGTGATACTAATCGTCAACCCAGATAATCTTAATAGTGTTTCTCTAATTCTAAGAAGAATAATGTACCGGGGTACTCAAAAAATATTAAAATTTCAACTTTTCACTCAAAACCATCGCCTTGATGTGACGGCACATTCATCAGCTCTCCGGTGGAACATTTATAGACCAAAATAGAACTGTACCATTGATTGAATTTCAATTTAACTACTTAAATTTAACAAAAAAATCATGTGAGTAACTACAGAGCACGGCTGGTTTTCCACCAATCACATGCTTCTATTTTGATCCGGTTCTGTACATCTTGTAAGGATGTTTATGTCCGGCCAAATGCTAAATAGTATAGACCACAATGATACTTCCTTCTGTAATGGATAAAAATATTGATTATTATTATTATTAAAACAAAGTAACAATTTCATAATTCTCGGCTTCTCGTTTACTTTCACTTCTAACTTCTAAGAAATATGTCTAGATTGAGAATAGGAGCGGAATATCAGTGTTAAATTATAGGGTAACTTAAAATTCTGCTAACAGAACTAGGTCGCAGTCGCGAGGATTAGATTTATTTGGTTTGTTTGGAATGGAAGAGCAACTACAATAGTAATATGAGTTTTTAAGTTGTAAAAGTATAATAATTATTTTAAAATTAAAAGCGGATTGCGCATTTTATAAATGAAATTTTAAATGGCGTAAGTTATAAGTGGTTGAACGTGAAGCGTCCAAGAAAAAGGTGCGAGATTTATGTCTCCTAATAAATAATAAAACCATGGAAAGATGATGATGATAAACTTTTGGATAAAAGTTGAATAATTTCGTTTTGTTTGTTTACGTCGTGATGAAAATTGAATGTGTGAGCATGTAAGCAAATAAATGTTAGGAATGCCGGTTATTTCCCTTTCGGTGAAATTACACTAAAAGTAGTGTAAAGGAATGAGTTGAGATTTAAGTTTGACGAAGAACAAAATTTTATTTTATTGTGATAAGTTAATAAAAATTATTTTTATTTGTTAACAATTTCAATTATAAATTTTTCTCTGAAAAATTTGCATATATTGGAATTTTTCTTTACTTGCTTTTTAAATATGCTGCCGATAATAAAGTATTCAAAATATGCGCCCGGAACTTCGGCAGTATGAGATAACCGTTGATTTATTGGGGATAAACATATGGAATTGGAAACGAATTTAAATTTTAACAAAAATTGTAACGAAAATGTCTGAAAATATAAAGAACATGATTTCTGGATGAACCAAATATGATTCATAATGAAATTGTTTACGTCAGAGCAAGTTATTTTAAGAATTATTATAATTTGTTAAATTTAATATGCATTTCCATTACTTGTAATGAAAATTGAATAAGATTTCTAATTTTGAAATAAAAATTAGTCATTGAAATGGTAATATTCACTTTAAATGTATGATAAAACAATGTTAAGTGATAAACCATAGGAACCCATTTACTAAACAGAATTGAAAAAGTTTTCAAAGAAATTTGGAAATAATACATTTTTGTTCAACAAAAATTTAGGTTAAACATTCGGAAACAAAATCTATTTGAAACTTTGTTTACGAAATACATCTATAACAATAACAAGCACATAATTACTGCGAGCATAACAATTTGTGAAAACTTTAATGAGTTTTGCGGAAACAATTCCATCTAAAATTTGCAAATGTGAGAAATCATTGCGTTTTATCTTTAATATGTTTGTGATTATAAACACTCTTGATGCTCTTATTCAAAATACATATTAGTATTTATGGCATATTTCACCAAACAATATTGAAATAAGCCCGTTTTATTATTTTTAGCGATTACCAGCTTTATGACGCTGGGATCAAATTAATCGAATTCTATCGCAATATTTGAACAGCAAAACATACATAGTACATTATTTATCATGACAATGGTAAATCCAAAAATAGTTTCTTTTAATTCAAAGTTTAGGAAAAAAATTCTATTTCATACCGGGTGCAATCTTGATGCTTGCAAATATGCTTGTTTCTCATTGTGGATAAGAATGAAAAGGTTAACAATCGAAAGAAAAGTGCTTTTAAAGAAATATGATTCGGATTGAACAAATAATTTCCAATAAATTGCCTTGACAGATCACAATATGATTTTTACTTGTAATCTTTCTAAAAAATAGCCGGTTTTATTTTTGTATTACTGATAATAATTATTTCCTTTTCCAAAAAAAAAACTTTACAAGTGTAGTAATCTTAGTTTTTCTAAAATTAGAGTTGGTATTTTAAAAAAGTCTTTGAAATTTCGGTAATAATTTTGCTTTACCTTTTCAGTTACTGATTTATTACGTCAAAATAAAATTGCAAAAAAAACTTATTATTATCAGTTATCACAATGCGGCAATAATTATAAAATTATAAAATGTAAAATTAAGGAAAATTTAATTTCCTAATCGGAAATAAAACTCGGAAATTTGTCGTTAAAAAGACAAGCTTGTAGTTTTCTATCGAGATAAAAGATGACTGATGTAGTAAGAATAGCACGTTACGGTGGTTTTTAGCAAAAAAATACGAATAAGATTTGCGGCATAAACGTGATCAAAATTTCAGCATGAAAATATGTTATAATTTAATTAAAAAATTCTGCAATGGAATTTTTATCTTTTATGAAAAAAAAAATTACAAGAATTTTTTAGGTTTATTGATTTTAAAGTAAGCTTAAAAAATAATATAATCAAATTGTTTTGAGGGTAGGCAGTTAAAAACTTGTGTAATCTATTTAATCATCGCCATCGTACTATACTCAAACTTTAGAAAACTAAGAAGTTTCAAACTTGTCAACTAAATTTTAAACAAACCCGCACTTATTTAAGAGATTTCCCTTTTGTCAATAGAATTTGGTCTTTATTTTAATTTTAAATTTACGTAGACGTTTAACTTTTTAAGAGACTTTTTAAATAAAATTTTATTCACGCGACTCTCTGTTTCACGTTAAAATTCAAACCCTTACCTGACCTTACAAGAAATCTGCGGCTTAACCGTGAAGCTAATCTGTTGATTAAATTCATTTGCAATCTCAGCTCTTTGCTATTATGAAAAATCAGTTAATAATTAGGCTAAATTAATAAATATATTACTTATCTTATAAACAATTGCTTTGTAAAACATTGAATTAAAAAAAATGAAGCGATAAGATGAGGTGTTGGCAAGGTATTGGTAAGCAATTACGAGATGGTATGTTTAATTCATGATCAAATTCCGCTGATTCTAAAACATGGTCCTTTTAGTGCGCCAATAAGTGTTAGGTTACTGCAATACCGATGATGCTAGAAACTTCAACGATGCTTCAGGAATTACAAATGAAGCTTTACGGCTTAATTAAGAAATAGTCATTGTGTTTCGTTCTTAACGATCGTAACAAATTCCCTAGATAAAATAGAAAATTAGTAAATAATAAAGGAGTAACCGTGATGTAATTCGTTAACCACGAACCTAGCTATAAGTAATGTGTCAATTAATATATCTATTGGTATGTACTACAGTAAATTATATAAAAATATAATGACAACGACCTACAAACCTGGTTCATCAATTGAATAGTAAGCGAATAAAATGCAAATGTTTTTTTTTTATTTTTTTAGGCAAAGAAAATTGTTCACACTTCCATTCATTTTCAAGATAACTGCTTTTGAAACCAATTATCTGACAGAAATGGTCGAAATAAAAACATTGCGGTGGAATACACAAGTTTTTTTAGAGATTTTTTATTGCGCCCTTAGGTTAGGCTCGATAATTCTCGAAGAAGTTCAACCTTCTTTCTTAAAATAAAATTTTTAAACTATGCTTTAATAAAATATTAGAAAATTAGAAAGTTTCTTGAATTTACTTGAATATAAGAGTATAAAATGCAGTTTTCCACAAATTTTTCCAGTTTTAGTGGTAATTAGGACTTTTAGTGAAAAACTATTCTCAAATAAATCAATAATTCAAATTAAAAAAATTAAATTATGAATAAATATGAATAATTCATGTTGGTTTATTAATCACCAGTTAGAGATGCATTATAATTTTGCTAGTATATGTCAAATTAAAATCTGACAAGATGACAAAACAGTGAATGCACGTCCATCAAAAATTATTATCAATTTAAATAATGCCATTCAATGAATTACGTTTTTAATTTGTTTTATATGATTTAAAAAAGTAACAAGTTTGTTGAAAAATGCTACATAATATATCAATTCAAATAAAAGCTTTCAATTCCGAAAGTGATAAAATTTTGTATGAAATTTATTCTAAAATGTATCATTATCTAACTTTTCTGATTTGATATCAGATATCACACGAGTTAGTTAATGATTTCATTTTAAAACTGATTTCATCAACAACTTTAATATTTTGTAATGTTTTTAGTTTTTTAGAATTTAATTTAAATATGACAAATAGATTTTTTTTCTTTTGTTTTATTGAAAATAGATATTATACATACATAAAAATAAATTGCTATAATCAACTTTTATTATTTTTTTGGAATTCGAATATAAAAAGCAACATCAACTTTTGCCTCTGATTTTATGTGAATTTTTATATTCAAAATGTTAATAAAACAATTTTTAGGAAATAAGACGCACAAAGTTTCTAATGAAATTATATACATACGAGTATTATGTATAGTACTAATATTTTATCTCTTTATTTTTTTAAAATAATTATTGGATATTCTTATAAATTATTTAATATATTTATTATCCAGTAATATGTAAAAATTAGCCTACAATCGCTTCTGTAAAGCTTCATACCAAGGCAGAATTGCATCAGACCCCACAAGTCTGAACCTCGGATCAGAGTTTTGAATTTGAACACTCTGATTAGATTGTCAGTGAGTTGATTCTGGGTTAATTCTTACCTGAACTTTATACAACTGGCCCTAAAGTAACCACCGATTTAAACTAGTAGTTTTTTCGCATCGTTGCACTGCTCAAAAGATCATTCTCAAAAATCATAGCGGTTTTCCAGTATTTCATATTTATTGTTTCAAAATGCCAGCTTTTGTCGTTGCAGGATTGTTTTTAACATGAAAGGTTGAAGTTGACGTTTTGCAGATGCAAAAAATGTTCTGAATGACGAACGATCCTTTAATGATTTTTAATGATAGCACAAAAAGTTTATAATGTAAGATTCATGTTTAGAGAAATATTTGTTTAATATATATATTGTAGTATGCACCTATTCTTCGCTATTAAATAATTATTAAATTATGAAATTAAGTATTAAATAATTATTAATAGTGAAGAAAAAGTACATACTACAATATATATTTAACAAAAAGTTTAGCCTTATTTTTCGCATCTGGTAAGGATAATCTCGACAAAGACTTGAGAAGCGGCTTAATATACCAGAATAGCTGTGAATGTGATTCCTCATACATTGGTCAGACCGGTCAAAAACGATTACACCAGCACAATTATGGCATAGCCATTAATAAGAAAGGTACGGGTTTGTCGATACATATCGCTAATATGAGTCATACGTTAAAACAATAGAATGTTATAGTATTGAAAACTGATGAAGATCTTACATTTAGGTCGAAACTAGTTAGTGAATAAAGAAAGACTTTTGGGGTTTTTGTTATTAATTGACCCAAATACCCACAATTTTTTCATCATTTTTTTTAATTAAAAAGTATTTTGAAATTTAAGTATTTCTCGTTATCAGTATATTCAATAATTACAAGAGTTATTTTAAAAACTTGATCGATAGTCACTACCATGTTTGTTTCCAAAAAGAAATTAGGTATTGGTTTTTTCCAATTATTTGTTTTTTCTAACTGAAGATACCTATACTCATAAATCTCAAAAAAATGTACAATTTCCACATCAATTTTTATGTACGTATAATAGAGTATAGAGTATATAACTATAATAGAGTTCTGCAAAAGTGATTTAAAATTAATTTTACTTGGTATCTTAGTGTTTTGCTTCGATTTCAAAAATTACATCAATCGCAATATTTTTAATAATGTCTCCTGATAGCAATAGACGTTTTAGGTCTATTCTACAATGGAAAGGTATGTCGCATCGTAAACGTAAGCTGAATTTCAATGACGGTTTTTGATGTTGCTTCGTCGGTCGATGGCCCGTAAACATAAATGGAAGTGATGAACGTTTGTGATGATTTGTTATACATTCATCAAATATTTACCTGTATACACTTGAATGGCAAACATTTTAATGCGCATGTTCATGTCATTATTTTAAAACCAGTACGTAACTCATAAGCAGTAAGATTTGAAATTTGGAAATCCAACAGTACAATCAGTATACCATGAAAAACTTAGGAAACAACGTGAATGTTTTGTAACATATTGATCAATTAATTTATTGTAGACAATATATTGAACATCGATTTAAAAATACGATGTTTGTTTTGTAGTAAGCGCTGAAATTGACCAATCGGTAACAACAAGAATAATAAAGCAGGTAATATCTTTTATAGGACAATAAAATGAAAGCAATTTTTTCACACTTTGATAAAAAGTTTTAACAGCTATACAAGTGACACGAGTATATTTTTATGAGCGTTAACATTAAAAGTTATTTTATGCTCCAATGCCGCGCTATTATAGTCAGTGGTGTGAAAATAAAGATCTTGCACGATTCAGACGTTCTTTTTATAATTATAATTAAAACGTTATCTTTTGAACTCAATGTTATATTTAATATAAGTCTGATGTATACGTTTAGACGGATTAAAAATTATTTGCACAAATTGTTCAAGTTAACAAAGATCTTTGACACAATTTTTATTTGTAGCAAATTTTTTCTGTCACTTCTTTTGATTTATTAATTAATTAATCGTGATTTTTTCTTCGATCTTCAAAGAAACTCCACATATAGACTAATTTGTTTGAAGTAGGCGGGACTTAATTCCATTCTGCTGACAGTTCGTCCAAGTTACACAACTGTATTAATCTTACATTTTAAAATGCTAAAGAACGGTGCTGCTATTTAATTATAGCCAATTTTTACATTTATAGTCCTGCCCTTCTAGACTCGTGCCTTTTAGATATAAGTCATATAATACAGTTGCTTTTACCGGTGAACAGGCTTCTTCACCTAATCTTTACCTTCATTTTTGTAATTTTCTTATATCTGTAATTTAGAGTGAGTCAGTCTACTTAAAATAATGAAAATTTTAATAAAAAAAAATTTTTAGGTATAACAACTACTGTAGTGACGTACAAACTGAGAACCAATGCAAGCATCACTTGTAGTTAACTATCATACTTTCATTAAAAATATTTGATTTCCTGGTTTGAGTTATCTAGCAGTTACTAGTTAGGTATTAAGACTGATTTACTAATATTACCTTTGTGTAAAGTCTTTATTAAATCAAAATAAGGTAGCTATAGATTATTTAGAAATTGCGTTGGTAATTTAATTGCAATTATTAATATATTTTATTGATAGTATTGACAATTTTGATATGCATACTGAATTAGTATAGGTACTACATTTAATATAGATCACAAAAACTGCATGCTAAAATCAAGACAATTCGCGTAGCACCTTCCTGAACAGAATACATTAACAATATAATTTTAAGCGCATATAAATTACTTAATCGGTTATCTCCAAATGCCCCATTTGGAGAATTGTTTTATTAGTTTTTGTTGCTGTTCGAATACATTGTATGATATTTATTGGGATTAGAACTTGTAGCAGAAATGCATTTAATTTTCGGGGCTTAAATAATAAAATAATTCGGTATACCGAATAATATAGTACATTGTCCACCATAGAAAACCTATTCTATCGTTTAAATTTAATAGTGTAAGATAAATGTGTGTAATATTATAATAAAAATGATAAAAATCCAATCCAAAATAATTGTTTTTCTTAATAATCTTAACAAACCTGGATTGCTTTCAAAAATATGTTAAAATATAATATTTCTAAAAAAAAGTGGTGTTAGCTTTGCTAAGATAAAGTTTGCAGCATAGGACCCATCTTTACTCTAATGTAAATCAAGAACACATAACTGAGATAGTTTCAGAAACCTCTGTGCTTTCAAGATTTCGTGTTTATGTAGCGTGTATAATTCTTCAGGTGGAACGTCCGCGTTCTGTTCTAGGGTAAATTTAATACAG
The DNA here is from genome assembly GCA_958510845.1 of Cantharis nigra. Taxonomy (NCBI): domain Eukaryota; kingdom Metazoa; phylum Arthropoda; class Insecta; order Coleoptera; family Cantharidae; genus Cantharis; species Cantharis nigra. Next base: position 18,419,550 of record OY294028.1, read on the forward strand.
ATGCTACTTCCTTCAGCTAATGAAATAATTATTTTGCTTAACTGAATATTGATAATGTTTTATTAGCCTTACTGGAAAAAATACTAAAATTTTATAGTGCAAACCAGAAAAGATTTTCACAAAAGACTGTTGTCTAAAATATCCCATTAAACGTTTAATAAAAGATGTCAAATTTTAATTGCTGTTTATAGAAGCAAATTGAATGTTCCGAACGTGACATAAATTAATTAAGTAATAAATTGATTCTATATTACATTTTCTTTTTAAAATAAACTTTAGTGTTAATAGATACCGAAGCGTTACCCAGACTTTCTATAATGATATTAACAATAATGCCCGTTTTATGACTTATTTAAACGTTTTCTTTCTATTTTAACTGCCTGGTTTATTTTAAGTAAAAAGTATTTATGCTAGATATTACTTCATTAATTTTATGTCTAAATTTACGTGCTTGAGCATATTTAAGTGATACTTATCTTGAACACAATTTAAATGAAATGTATTTTAATTAAAAATCAGGAACAACTAGTACGAATGCTATCGAGTGATATTTAAAGGGATAAAGTTATGTGAATAGCGGAATTACACCAAATATTTTATCGCTTGTTTAACTATGTGCTAGTTTATTACAGATTCGATAACTTTAATTATAATTGCAAATGATAAGTTACATCAAGCAATTATAGTAAATTACTAAACTATTTTGAACGTTTTGATGATGATCCTTGTTAAATCAACGATCATTTAAATCAAGGATAAAACAAATTATTTAATTCCATTCCAGTTAATGAATAATTAATGCACACACAGCAATTACTATAAGATGAAAAATGTTCTAGAGTAACAAATTAAATCCTTTTAAGCACCAGATTTAATTAAATTACTTATTTTTAAGCTTCTGCTCCCGTAATTAAATTTGGTGTGACAAATTTAATGTAACATACCTAATAACTTTTCTTGCTGATGCCTTTCAAATTGTTTTCTAGAAACAACTTTTTATTCAGATAAATTTAAATTTCCAAATGATAACAGTTTGAAATCATCGGTTTTACTGGTATGATTAATTAGATTATTTTAATTAAACTACGAATATTAATCAACGGACTAGGTCAGTATTTGTGAAATGTGGTTACAAAATTGTTTAAAATGCACTTTTTATATCAATCTATTATATCATTTATTTATAATAAATAAAAGTTACTTACAATAGTCCTGTCTAGGAACCCGGGACGTTTATGATTTTAAATTAAAAAAATTTATTTAAAAGAACATTTTTGTTCTACTTTTCAAGGTAGGTATACACTCGTAAAATTCAAAAAGTTTGCTTCCTGGTGGTTGATAAACTGTTAAAAACGCCAGGCATGGGTTTATTAATAAAATGTTGGTAAAATTCAGACAGAAACATTGTAAATTGAAAATGTTTGCCTAATAATAAAATTTGTTCAATTTGGAAAAAAAATTAATTATTTTAAGAGATAAGATTGCCGTAATATTTAATAATAATCCCAGGGTGGATCTAAATTATAAAGATCTTTCAAATTATTTAAATCTATTTAAAATCAATTTCCATAAAAATCCAATTAATAATAAAATTTGATATCTCTCTTCGAAATGTTGTTCATCAACTAACTTGAGGTTGCAAATATGAAAATTAAAGCAATCTTTAAACTTCAAACCTTAATATTCATAAATTTTATCCCCTGTTTTGTAACTAATACAATAAAAACCATTTTAAAATAATATCTTCACTTTACTCTTATTTAAGTTATAATTCTTTACGGAAACCTGCAAAATTACTGTTGACCGGCATTCCTATGACCAACATCCTTGACCTTTCTTATGTGCGGGAACTTTTAGTATATTAATCCTTAACTAGTCCAAACACAGCCTTGAAGTCAAAACTTGGGAGCTAGTCATTTCCCTCAAGACTCTCTTTATTGATAGGTCTAATTGATATTGATATTATATTTTATTTATTTTAACCAGTTAAACCGCTGTCTAATGTAATATAGCTATAAACTTACGGGTAAAATACTACATCTTCAGTTCTAGGTACTGAAAAATGTATAATGTCATTAAAATTTAATTTTAAATTAAATCGATTATACCTACAACGAAGTAATTACTAGTATTTTTTCTATAAGAAGACTTTTTATAAGCGTTTTAGTCGAGCTTACATTTTGTAAATTTGAGAGAAAGTTGCTGACAATTACATTACCAGAAGCTTTACACTAATAAAATTGTGAAAATCTCTTACACTTTAAAGTGCTTCCATTAAAGTGGAAGTAGCGCGACAGCTAAATTCTTTATCAAACTTTATCTATAAAAAGAGTTTCGTGTATTCAAACTTTATAGCTAGGAATAACAAGCAATCTCTCAATAAACTAAAACCAATATAAGTTCCATTTGAAGCGGCGTCTTTAAAAACAAAAGTAACTGATTATTGAAATTGGCTTTTGAAGAGTGGATTTGGCTGAGGAAAGCTCGAAGGTTTTCCTTCACACTTGTGAAGTAGGCGATTGAAATCGAAAACTAATCGAGAAAACGATTGGTGCTACCTGGCACCACTGTTTTCATATCACATCGCTTCCTAACACGACGCATCGTCCTTAATGTAAATAGCTTAGTACATTTTGTATTCAATTTTTACCATTTAAAGTTTTTTGTAGGTATCTCATAACTTTTTTCTTGTTCCAAAAGTTGTTTAAAGCATTTTAGAGAGAACCATAACACAACAATATTTAACTTATTAAAAGTTGTTAATATGTATAATAGCCTTTTGTTGTAAGCACGTGTTTTATTAGTTTGCTTACATAATTGTATTTAAATTCTAATCAAGTTTTGGAACAAGATGCCTAAAACAATAAATTTTAACTTCTCTAATTGCCAATTATTTCATGTACAATTTATAAACTGTCAGAACACTGTTTGAATGATAATTTTAGCAGGAATAACTGAACAGTAGTTCCCATACGTATGTTGTATTTAGTTACAAACTTAATTTTTTAATTATTCCAATACCTAGAGTCAATATTTCTGGAATAGTGAAAATTTAGATTTTGCAGGATATTTTATCGTATTTTAGCTATTCCAAAAAATTGGAATATGGCTATGGCTTTGATTCTGGCAAAACTTTCATTTCATTTGTTGGCATATTTATATCACCTGAAAGCGCTGCCATAGATGTAAAATTAAAATGGGAATTAAGCATTTAAAAAGTAATTATAATCTGTTCAACTTCTCTGACATGACAGGATTTAAACTGTTTAATTTTTGAAATATACATTTTTTATCATTTTTATCTATGTAATATCGGTTTCTACTTTTCAGTGATATCAAAATAAAATTAAATAGTTTAGTGATACAATATCGTTTTGTTAACAATTTAAAAATATTAGTTTATATTATAAGCTACTATATTGCTTGTTAATTTTTATATTTTATTTTAACATTAATTTTAATGAACTGAAAATTTCAAAAATTTTAAAAATAATAAACTGATTTTTATTATTTACAACAACAATTATCAAGACACAGAAATAATTATTACCAACAAGTCAACTAATACACTTCGCTAAACGTTATCTATTATTTACGGTATTGATCAACACGGTTGGAAATAATTTATGTACTACATAGCACTTCACTTGGTATAACAAATTAATGTAATATTTCAAACAACTTTCAACTTGAAAATTTAAATATGAATACTATTAGATTCCTAAATATGATTTTGAAAAATGTTTATAATGTAATACCACATTATAATATGAAACTAAACTGAAAAATTATATTGAATTACTAAACTTGAAGTTTGAATAAAGCTTTGTTTGTTTACGTACCTACATAATAGATATATACTATTAAAATCTTTTATTGTTATAAGCCCTAATGCTATCACTTATCATACTTACACCGCATTTCTGATAGATAATTTTGTGCAAAATATTAGTTTATAAATATTATATTATCAAACTGGTAAGTATTAATTTTTATTTAATAATTTTCATAAGAAAATTTATAATTTTTCTATGAATTTTCATAATAAAAATTCATTAATATTACAAATTAACTTGAAATATTCTTAAAATAATTAGTAGCTATTGTAAAAAGCACAGCCAAAAATTATTCTAATAGCAATAATTGTACTTATTAACAACTAATGGTGTACTATTATGCTTATAATGCAACCCAAAAGGCTATAAATTGATAAAAAATCAAATGTCCGCAATCCGACAGAGTTTAAAATCCGTGAAATCGGTTTTAGTTTCTTGTAGAATATTTTCAAAATAAATTTAATATAATCAATCAGATTATTATTATTGTAAATATTATAAATGGATAAATAATAAATGGATAATTAAAAATTTGTCGAAGCACTTAAGCGATAAAAATTTTTTATCGAAGCACTTGGATGAAAAACAAATATTGGTGGAAAATGCTTTTCATAACTTTTTCACAATAATTGTATAATATACAATTATCTAGGATCTATACGAATGTTCTTAAATCTCAATATTCCTGTTATCGGTTTCCTGGATATATTTCTCCATATTTTTAAGGTTTTAGCTCAAGCATGCAAACGCAAAACTGTTTATTTTTATTCGCCACCCTAAGCATTAACAATATTTAAAAATTTAGTGTCCTTTAACATTCTCTCTCGGGATTTTGTTGTTCTAACAACAAAACACGATATCCACTGATTCCCCTGGTTTAACTGTTATTTTTGCTTATGATCGACAACCAAAACAATCTTTCTTTATATTATTGTATTTTCACCTCGAGTTTCTTTCACGTTTTATATTTTCTTTAATTATTTTTTTTAGATTGGGGTTGTGAAATATTTGGACATCGTACGTTAGTTGTTATGTTGAACAAAAAATATTAAATATTCATTATCTCTACCCAATCAGCAAACTACTTTTTATACGATATAATTTGGAACAAATTATTGGTATATCCGGCGTTGTGTTTATAAATTATTGCTCTTTTCAAAAGTTTACCTTTGACTAAAGGTTATTCATAGCGATCAAATGCATCAATTAGTATTAGTATTTTGTTGGAGCTACATAATCGTTAAGTTTGCTCGTAATACTGGTTCATAGCAGTTTGCGAGTACCAGTCTTATTTCGTTCAACTTTGTAAAGTAAAGCACCTCTATTTAACACAGACAATGTATTACCGCCAGACGGTAATTATTTAGGTAAGTTATTAAGCAATGCAGTAATCAACTTACTTCATCCAGTGTTATGATAAACTGTGAACGTATAAAACTTGCTAAAACTAAAAAAATTAACTAGAATCTTCCAAAAGCGATTACGAAGTAAGTAAAATGTACTGTTCTAAATTTTTAACCAGCGGATTATTAGGATCATTAGCTCCCAATAAAACTATTTAGCTTATCCAAGCAGCTACGGTATTAGCAAAATAACATTTTTAAAAGCATTTTTGTATGCAAAGAATTTATATTTGAGAATAAAAATGCTTTTATAGAAATTAATTTTAGGTTTGGACAAAACTTTGAGTTATTTTTACCGTTATATTATCAAAACTTTTGGAGAATCAAAATGATAATATCAAGCGACGGTGATGGATTATGTAAGATTACGAAAAGCAACTTAAGTTTCTTTTTATTGTAAAGTATTATTAATTAATTTATAAACTATGTGCAATTTTTCAATAATTCATAGATATTAGCAATATTGCAATATTGTAAAATGATAAATGTAATGTTAAATTATAAATTAACATTTCAACTTCAACGTTAGACCTGTTTACTGAAGATGTGATTTTAAAGTGTTTAAAACAAATAACTTCTTTTCCACCATGCAATTACAAAGTACCAGTGTAAATATTGAGAAACAACAACAAAATTTTCAAACTGTCTCTCAAGAAAACGTGACGGTATCTTTACGATCGGAAAGGAATCAAAAATAAACTAAATAAATTGCTAAAGCAGTGATGAATACGCCACGGATCAAACAAAAAATATGATAATTCAATTGGTCATAAAATCTAGCACTAATTAATGGTTAGAGATCTTAATCGATTCAAAAAGTCCAAATCGTCATCGATCGTCAGATATTTAAATGTTAATAAAATAAATTAAACGGCACACGTCTGGTTTGTATAGGTCTTCTCATTCAACCTTTACAACTATTCACTCAGATTATATTTAAAAAATGGTAACGGAGTTCTAATCTACGTAATTAAATATTAATTTAAAAAAAAACTTGTAAAGCAATTAGGTGGTAGAACTTGGTGGAATTGATCTTGAGAAATACTTTTTCATAACTTATCGAACTGTTTTTCCTAAAAGAAATTGTATCAAAGTTTTTGATTAATCTACAGTTAGCAATACTACTTCTTCTCTTTAGAGCAAAAACAAAATTTTATTTTGTGTAATCAAATCTTACCTGAACAAAATGAACCTTTAATCAATCATATTTATGACATATTAATTTATGAAAAAATTTAAAAACCGTTAGCTTAAGAGCTAAATTTTTAATTCCCTGGTAACAATTTCAAATTAAAAATTTTTGCGTAATTTGCAAGAGTTTATTAGTTAACAGTAAACATTAAAATCAATTCTATTGGAAGCGTTAATTGAATGTCTTTTAGTAAATGGTGGGTTTGGTTCTCACGGCGAGATTGAATCAATATTGTTGCCAATTTGCTGAGAAAGTCGTTAATAAAGTTAGGGCTTTGATAAATTAATGTTCTTTGGTAGAAGTTAACTCGACGTCAAATTCGATATTTCAATTGAGATATGATGTTATCTTAGCTAAGACTAACGGCATCTGTATATATTTCTGTTTTTAAATGCTTTGTTCCTTATTCTCTCAATAACTGCATTACAAGTAATTTTATTAATCATTAACTTCTGAATGAATTCGGTACAGCATATTAATTTGTTTATTAAAGTGTACGTAGAAGTGTTCTCTTCGGTAAAGCAAGCTTTAAAGATTTATGAAGGGGTTCATGCCAAAACTGCTTTTGATTGTTCGTAGTATATCACTTTCCAGATTGCGTAGGAAACTTGAAAATGGTATTAATGAAAATTAGTGTAGGGCAGTTGGTGTAACAAGCATTGTAATTTGAAATAGTTAATCACATCGTATTTGTTACAGTAGCTAATTTTAAAACATTGCATTATGCGTAATGAGAAAAAATAAATCTTTCTCAAAATAAAATTATTTGTTTACCACTAGAAGTTAAATCTGATTTCAACTGTATTTTTAGTTTAACAATTTAGTTAGTACATGATTTAAATAAATTTGTTTCACTTGAGTACAGACATTTTGTTGGTCTCTATTAAATTTTAGTTTAAATTGAAATTATTCTAAAAGATAGACTAATGATATTTTAAAAGCCATTTGCCTCTAATGGAACCTGTTTAAAATACAGAATAATGGTCAATTAAAAAATTGTATGCTATATTTAAGCGATCCGATTTACAACTAAGAAGATTTTTCAAATAATTACAACATTTTTGTATTCTCACAGTTACTTCATTTAAAATTAACTTCATTAAAGTAATAAAAGTTTGATATAATCCATTAACAGGTAATCAATAATTTGTAAGACTGATCAAAATTTGGTTTAAAGTTGCTAAATTTAATTAAAATGTTATAATAGAATTTTGCAAATTGGAACTTTTTTTATGTTATATTAATTTGCCAGTAGATTAATTAGTTGATTAATAATATAAAATATTGTCACGTGGTAAATAATTTAAAAAGAATATATTTCATTTATTAGTATTACCGTCGAATATACTTAAAAATTTTCACGAATATAGCTTTAGTGTAGAGCAACTAACAGATGATGCTGAACAAAGTTTGTTCGTTTCCTTTTTACTGGTGAGTACGACAGCACACTAGTGTGGAAAATTTTCTCTGGTGATCCATGATTGGTTGACAAGTGGCAATTAGAACCAAAGAAATTAAACTACTCTTTATTTTATTTTGATGAGATACAAAAATATTTTGCTCAATGCAGAAATTGTACTAATAGACTAATAGGAAATTGTAACAATGTGTAACAACTGCAGAAAATCTATTAAGACAGAAAAATGCTATTGGGGCTAATTCCACGATTGCGCAAAATTAAAATAGTAAAAGTTACTCAAAATGAGTTTTTATGCTTTTTCAAAAAAATATCTTTAGGTAATTCAAATAAAAATCCTGATAAAAGAAAATCTAATGTACAAAAATTTACGTTGTAATTTGCTCTTCGAGACTACGTTTAAACTCTGGTACAGAAAGGATAATAGAAAAATTACACTTTTCTCATAAGTGAAGGGACGAAATCATCCCTTTATTATCACTATATGTTCTCTCAATCACATTAGTAAGATCGGCATCATAATACCATGAGCAGAAGAAAATGGGTTCGTAGATAAAGAAGATCAACCACATATAATATAATCATTTCAATCTGGGAATAATGGGAAAAACTGCTGGATTATCCAGTTTATAAAAAATTTGCAGTAATAATGCCATAATGCTGGCCAGACTATAATGTTACCGTCGTGGCAACTGACAGAAGGATAATAGCTAATAAGGAAAATAAACTTTAGTTATCGCGGATATTTGCGAATGGTTGAGCACAAAGCCGTATAAATGCAAGGTGCATTGAAGTAGCTGCATCTAGCGCCAAGGTATTGAAAGGGCAAAAGTTTTTGAACTTTTTTTACTTGAATTATTATCCTTAATCCTTAAAGATGTTTAATAATTATTTAGAAGTGGGCAGCTTTTCTGTTTCGATTTCAATGCACAAGAATTTTATATATACTTTGCGATTCTGTATTAAATTGTTTGAAAACTTTTTTATATTACTTCAAGTTGTTTGTAAATTTCAATGTTTTCAATTTATGAATTTCTACTTTTATTGTACTATAAAGAAGTAACCTAACAGCTTTGAACCACAAGTTTAAGATCCAACTATCATATGACTACCACCTGGCACTGTTTTTGCTTTAATGGCCTCTAAATTAATCGATTGCAACTTGCACAAAGGCAAAATCCATCGTTTGCTTTATATTATGTAGAATCAGATTAAGCAAGTTTCTGATGCTGCAGCTTCGGGTTGTTTTTTTTATCTCTCAACTATTTCCTATTCAGAAGCCGTTATATAATGCTGGTATAATACAAATATGTTCTAGAGCTATTATTAACATGTTGACATTTAAACTTATAAATATTATTTTTTCATGTAGTAATAATGAAAACATGCAATTATAGGTGACAAACTATGATTAATTATGAAGGTAGTAGTTTCCGTAATGCTATTAACACATCAAACTGTGTGTTAAATTATGATGTAGTGAAATTTTTACATTAATCAGAAATGGTACTTAAGCAAATAAGTCGTTAACATTTATGAGTGATTTATGAATTCAATTTTATATTGCACTGTATAACTTTACAAGAAACAACATAAAAATTTCCCTCGTTTCAAATGTAATATTAAAGTAAATGCCGAAAATCCAACCTTACCTTTATGCCACACATTACAAATTTAAATTAAATTTTAAGAAATTACAGGAAAGGTCTATTATTTTAAATTATTAAAATTGTTGATGTTTGTATTATTCTCTATGTTTGCGTGACAAATATTTTAGAAATAGGGTAGGTAATTAGTAAAACTGTTTATTATATAAAAATTTATAGACTACCTGGAAAAAATTTAATCTCAATCAATAGTGTTAATTAAATTTTGTGGAAGACAAAATAAATTGCTTAATCTATATTATTAATTGACTTAAATTTAATTTCAAACGCAATTTGAAACGTGCATCAAAACGTAAAGGTGAGGAGCTTCATCTTAAATTATTGGAGCAGGCAAACGTTTTTCGTTTTTCAGAAGTTGATTTATGAAAACTTTTATTATTTTTAATGGTAGTATTAATGTTTAAAAATAATAATTAAAAGTTATACTGTTATACTGAAAATAGTTTGTGGCGTAGGTATAATAATGATAATTTTTTAATTTAGCTTTTTAAAGCTTTTTAATTTCGAAAACATAAATTATTAAGATTTCAACAACTAGGTAATAAAATAGAATTGAAAATTTAATATTTTTACATCCAGTGACGATTTCTACATGGAAACTTGAAATATAATTCATTCTAATGTGTCTCGGGAGATACCAAAAGAAGGTTTCAGTAGCAGTTACGAATCTGAGACGATCGGACCACACACTTCGCGCAATAATCTAGTAAATGTGAAAAGTTTCATACTATTTTATTGTCTACCATTCAAGACTTTTCATCAAACTGGCGCCGAGTAAAATTTATCTGTGGTTTAAAAAATGTTACTACCTAACTGAAATGTCAATAATTTCGTGTTCATGTGAATTATTTACATTATTTATCAAAACATTAAGCTAAATTTAAAATGTCACGTCAGTGTCTATCGCTGTTGTTTAATAGAAAGAACACATTTATTATTAAAGTGGAAAGATTTCAGAGAGAAAGTTACGATAAAAAAGGTAAAAAATAAAAATGGCATTTTTCTTAACCACGGGAAATGTGGGTACGCCACAAACGAGTTTCCGTTATTATACGGCTTGATGTGTCTCAATTTGAGAAAAATACTTTGCTTTTAACTTACATCGATTTTTATGAAAACTTTAAAGTATTGCTACTCTCAAAACCCTAATATAAAAGGTTCTGAAATTTTCGACATGCAAACAATAAATAATCTACAGCTAGTTTAATGTTTCTTGCAATTAAGAAGTTTAAACTAAAGCACTTTAACGAAAAGTGGTTGTACACAAATTTCAAAGCACGTAAAGGACGATTGCAGGTCAACTGCAACTTTCAAAATCTAATTTAATCTGATTTCTCTAGCAAAAATTAAATACCTACTTTAAGTAAATTTACAATCCATTTTGATTTCGCCGAGTTTGTTTTTCTACTTTTCAACTTTAAACTTGCGTTTTTTGAAACTGTAGAACTTTTAAATGAAATTTTACAACAATAATGTATTCAATGGTTACATCAAAGCCAACGAAATTTCTTCAGCAAACCGTGTATTTTCTATTAGACAAAAAATGCTGAGTAACTAATGAAACTTTGCATTTTTATAGGCTAAAAAGGTTAAATGAAAAAAGAGAGAACTAAGAAAAGCACAAAAGCAATTGGCCTATATTGCCGTTGTAGAAGTCTATAGGGGCTTCACAAAAGGATTTGAGGCATCATTTGATCATATAAAAGAACAACGCGTAAATTTGTAAATTACAATTTTACATAAACTATTTGGTTACAAATCGTGGTTTTAGCGCTAAAAAGTTTTATTTTAAATTTCAAAAGGAAAATATTTACAGAGAAAATTGAAAAGTTCTTTATGTATATCAAATATTTTTTTGTTAAAAATAAAAAAATTATACTATTATTTTGTCTTAACCAGACATGCAAGATAGAAATTTTAAAAATTAATTTTTAATTCCAAAAGTAAGGATATCCAGTAAATTTTATTATGTGCTCCGTTAACCAGTGACGTCGGTGTGTCAGTTCCATTAACGTACTTTGCCAAGATGGTTTTCGAAGTAAATAATCTGACAGCTAAGTTATCAAAAAATGTCTATAATTCTTAATGTCACAAAATGTTAAAATTATGTTTCCTTTCCAATCGATAGAAAAGAAATCAAGAAATTCAAGTTCAAAACCAAAATTTTTATTAAATTTAGAAACTTTCCGTTCGAATAAAATTATGTGGCGTAATAAAAATCCAATTTTGTATAATTTGAATTCAATATTTTCATTTATGATATAAAAAGAAAATTTAAATTTTGCGCACCTCAATATGTAAATCAGTTTAGGTTAAATATTGTGCTTAGCTGGAAAAAAGTTATAAAAATTATTTTTTTATGCATCCATTTCAATCAATTTAAAATTCAATAAAGTTAAACCAATAAGATTGTTGATCTAAAATCGACGATTGATGGCTTTAAATACTACCATGGCCTATGTACAGTAAAACGCTTCCATAAATACGGGGGTATAACAAAGCGGTGCGGCGTTGTCGACAAGAATGCGTTATAACAGATTATCGTGATTAAATATTATAAAGCTGCTTCGTTTTTTATTAACACCTACATTCACTATGGAATGTAAAAGTGAAAATTAAGCTTAAACTTTTAGGTGATTGTGAATATAAAAAAAAATATGAAATCAATTGAAAATGTTACCTCGTCTAACATTACTTTCATATGCTAACAAATGTTTACAAATTTATGAAATTTGCTTTTTAACATAGATATTCAATTACACTACTTACTTATCAACTTAAATATAGCATTAAAACATCAAATGTGATGAAATTAAGCAAACTGATGAATAGTTTAGTATTTGTTGTACTAAATCAATTTGCTTGCCTTCACTTAGTATAACCTTATGGGATAAGCCATATTTGTTCATGAACGATTTCAATCAACAAATAAGTATTTCCTATTTTCACTTCCAAATTGTTACACCTTGAGTATTTATAAAAGTACAAAACGAAAATTCTGACTTCTACTATATTATTCTATTAAGATTTCATTGTATTGGTTTTCTCGCATAGAAGGGGTAAGTAAGACGTACTATATTATATAGGTACATACCATAGATGTTCGAAGAAAAGCTCTTGAAAACATTAAATTTTCAATGTTTTCCACAATTAAATCTATTTTTTTGTGTTTAGGTTTTCGGGTTGTAATTTTGAATTCTTATAGACAATTTATTTTAAATGACAACCCTAATAATGGTTCTTAACGAATTTGAATAGATAACATTTTTTTGAGTACCTACAAATGAGTACAAAATGACGTTAAAGAGGATAGTTTATTTCAATAGACCAACTACATGCTGTTAAACTAAAGAAAAAAATTTTTAATAGGAATTAGTCGTGTTTTTCGTTTTTCATTTAGTGAAGTAGTTGTAGGTTTGACTAAATTTTTTCAACTGTCAGAACTGACTATTGGTTTTAGCCAACTAATTAATTTGCTAATAAAATAATCTTAATTTTCTCTGTTGAAAATTTAATAACACTGATTTTCTCCAAAAATTTTCATCTTCATGATCATTTCTTGTACATATAGTAAAAATCATCCATATCCAAATCTGAGAAGTTAAATGGTGATTGCTAGTTAAAAAATTTTTAGATGACATCATAGCTCAAAAAGGAAAAGTTTCCAGTAATAAAATTTTTCAAAAACTAAAATTTAATATTAATTCTAATTTAGAAAGTTGTTAAATTTTGAAAAAGTTATTAAAGTTATTATTAAAAGAGAGTCGGTGGTGAAATGGTCAAATCCATGTGGATTGAGAACTATGCTTCAGAGCTTTGGGGAATTATTTTACTTATATTAGAAAAAATATTCATTTCTTAAATGAGAAAATATGTTTAAACATAAAATCCAACAAATTTACATTAATTCAATATTTAACCAGATTTGCTATTTCATAACTATTCTGAAGAGACACACAAAAACATTAATCTTAGTTATTCGGTTGATTACGTTACTTTAAAGCTACCTATACAATTTACTATTAGCTTATCTTGTTCTTACTTGATTAAGCATGATACATTAGTAAATGCAAGAACGAAATCTAAATGCTTAACTGGTACAATCAACATACTTAAAAAATGATATAATTAATTGTACTTTCATTAAACATTTGGAATATCTGTAATATAATCCAATATTGCCATGTTGAAATTGTGTTGAACATTATTTATCTAATCACGGTCACAATAAGAAAAACTGCTGAGTTATATTTCGAAAATTATTCAATAGTTTTGGATTTATTGTAATCACCTCCAAAAATATAATTTTGTAACAATGGAAAATCTATTTAATCGATTTTTTAATGAATGTAGCCAAGTTAATGTTTGCATTTGTTAATTTCCGCGTGTTACAATCTCGTAAAACACAAACACGCAATTGCGCTCTTAATTAAACGGTGAAATTCTTCCAAGTGATTTGTTTCTCTAATTAGAAAATTATTAAATCCTTATAAATCTTACAAATTTGCACTAAAAAGCTGACAAATTTAGAATACTATTTGTGTTTATTATAAATCTAAATAATGCGTTGTTCTGTAGAGAACCATTACCGCATTATGTCATTAGTGAATTGAAATTGGTATTTAAAAATTTAGAAAACGAATTTCAAATTTATTTAGTATCAAGTTTAGTTATACGGAATTTAAATTACAAAATAAATATTAAATTAATTGATTTTAAATTGTATCAACCATAAAATGTAACATTTTCTTTCTATACTAACTCCGGTGAATTGTTGATGAAACGCTTCTTTAAAATTTAATATAAATTGCATTCGGTAACGTTTTCGAATAAATAGAAATTTTGTTATAAAAATTCCTTGTTTTATAAAATATTAAAAAGGTTGTAATAACACTAGCATAAGTAAATTGGGTTTACGTAAATAAAAGGAAATAAATTTGTACAAGATAAAAATAAAACGGTCTTCCCTTTACTGCTATTTGATAAGAATCATTTTCTTCTTTAAAATTTTTTATATAAATTTATAAAAACCAACTCCAAAGAGTTATATCTATGGTTTGAACAATTTTAAGGTTGAATTATTGATGATGTATCGCTCGGTGACATTTCAATTAAGAGATTAATGTTACTAATATTTCTATTGCCTTTGTAATATCAACTGTAAACTGTGGCTAATAATTCAATTATTTTTCTTCGGCACAATGCAACGAAATTTATAAAAAAAAATTACTGGTAATATATAAACTTAATATAATATTTTTGAAATTTCTAACGAATTATTATGATCTACTAAATTATATCTTTTAAGGTAGTGATATCAACTTCAGCGTATCATATTATAAATTGAGGAAGCGTAGCAGGTATACATAAAACATGGCAGATATCAAATGTTATCACGGAAGCATTGTGGATGCACATTTTTGCTATTTACTGAAATTGATGTACCGATATTTGTCATCGATTGTTGATAAAGTTGAAGCTGAAAACCTGGCTGCATTTTAAATAAAATTCAAAACTTAGTTGGGGTTACCCAACTGATTTTTACAATATACACTGACATTAATTTATTATCAAGTTTACTTAATTTAAAAACTAAATCAATTCTGCAGCTTTCTTAATAAAATTTGCAAATCCAATTACCTAAGTTCATCGATTCCAACTTTAAAATTTTTATGATTCTAGTAAATGAGTTGGGTTAGACAGATTCTGCTTTTGATTGACATTTGAACCTGGAGGAGCACCTGCATTATTCAACAAATAAATCTTTAAATATAAATTTAAAGATAATTTGTTAATGAAGGAAAATTTGTAGGTTTACTGCGTACTACCACATTTTGCATTGCATTTGTTAGATTAACTGCGTTGGTTGCCTCCTAATTTCTATTATATAAGATTCGTAATTAATCCATGTAAATAGAATATTTAGGAGTTTATGAATGTCAAAAGTTGCAAAGTTGAGGTGAAACACACGAGCTGTAGGTGATAAGCAATGATAATGTAGCATTTAACTCACTTACGACTTGGTGGTTAAAGATAGTCGTTTCAATAGCATACCAGAGTTACACCCAACAATGTCTTTAACATTCCCAAACATCACAACTTCTGCTACCGCAACTATGTTATTCTGACAAAATTACTGCTGTTAAAGTCAAATGTAAAGTTGTAGAATCTCGTCTACTTTGTTCATGCTTTGCCGGAGGGCAACAACAGTTTTATATTCTCGCAACATTAATATAATATCATTATTAACTCAGTATTTGAAAATAGTAAGATCAAATAGGTTTTTCCTTAATTAATTGCAAAATGTTTAAAATATTTTGATGCGGTTCGCTGTAATTTAAATAGAAATTTCTAACTAAATTATATTTCCAGAAGATAAATTTTGTACAAGTATAATAAGTTTCAATTATAAAAAATGTAAATAATATAGAAAAGGTGTCGCACAGCGGGAAAGTAAAATGACGAAAATATCTTTTAGCAAAAGATTCAGTTTTCAGATGCACACTATTTTACGCTCGATAAGCTTTCTTCTTGCGGAAGAAGTGGATCTTTATTAGTATATCCTCAGGGAAACGTTACTTTAAATTTTCAGCAAAAGATTTAAGAAAGTTACTAAATTACTGTAAATTGGAATAATTCCTTGAAAGATCTTTGTATTACAAGATCTCTACGGTGTTTTTATTTCACTAAAACGATTTTTATAACGTTCCGTTTAAAATTGCGTGCAATAAATTTTCATTCATTTGTGATAGTGCAAAAAATACTTACCAGTAATAGTAGAAATATAATTTTCATTTTGAATTTGTTTAATAACATCTTCGGTCTTATTTTATTGCTCTGATACTCCTAACGTCCAAAAATAAAATTTTAGTACGGAAGTCCATGAAGTCTGTAAAAAAAACCTTGTTAATATTTAATCGTCGCTACAAAATTTTATTAAGCAAAATATGAAATGCAAAACAACTTAATGCTGGTTGATGTGTCTTGCTCAGAGTAATCAATCAGCTTGTCGTCTTTTAAAATAACTAATCCGACCACCGAATGTCTTTTTTCATGATTGGCAGGTTAAAAATGGAAGTAATTGATTGCTCACATAATTTATAATGCACAAAACAAAAATTTTAAAATAATTATTGGTACCTAAGTATCGAATCGATAATTTTTATACTTAGCAAAGAAATATTAAATTATAAAAAGTACTTCATATGAAAACAAAATTAGACTCTTAACATTGTTAAAGTATTCTATATTTCAAATTGGTTTGCTTCGTCATAAATCAAACTATTGTTAGTTTGTATGAATTATTTATTATGTTACAGATTTCAATACATTTTAATCTACTTTATACATAATGTTATGTAGTTTAGTTGGATTACGTAAGTTAATAAAGGAACTTGATATATATAACAAAAGTTTAAACGATTTTTATAAACCCGTTCTTTAAATTAATTTTAAACTTCAATTTTAATTTAATTTTTTAAAGATAATAACTTGATTTGGATT
The DNA here is from genome assembly GCA_958510845.1 of Cantharis nigra. Lineage (NCBI taxonomy): Eukaryota > Metazoa > Arthropoda > Insecta > Coleoptera > Cantharidae > Cantharis > Cantharis nigra. Next base: position 18,436,568 of record OY294028.1, read on the forward strand.
ATGTTACCTTTACATTATCCATTATCCTGTAATATTTGAAATCGTGCATTGCGTTATATCTTTGAGGCTTACTTTTGATAATAACATTTTTAATCATCTTATTTTAAATTTATGAAACTAATTTTAATATTTTTATAAATTCCATAACCCTAATTACATATTTTTATGTTCCGAAGTTGTAAGCAATTTTATACAAAAATTCAATTTAGTATTTTAAATAAGAATAATGTTTTTAACATTTATCATTATACGAATAACGCCAACCACAAATTGGAGTATAATCCACACATAAAGAATTTTTTAATATACGTCAATTTAAATTGTTCCAAAATCCAGCTAAAAAATTGTTTTATAACCACCTGTAGAGACGAAAAATTTATTTTAGATTTGAGTTGTGTAGAATATCTGCTTCAATTTTATTTTTAAATCCTTAGAGGTAAATTTATTCGAATTATACTAATCGACTTAATATTAAAATCTGTAAAAATGATTATTAACTGAAATAACATTACATTAGTTGTTAAAAAAACAGAACAATGAAATATTTGTATTTAATACATTTTGTGTAGAGCAATTAAATGGAATTTTCAGTTTTAAGTACGATTGCGTGCATATGCAACTGGTTTTTCTGAATAGAAAGCTCGTGTTCCGAAGGAGTCGTGGAAAAAATAGTGTACATAACTCACTGAAAAGTGTTTTTCGTGCACTCGTGTGATTTCTGCACCTTGTAGCTACGCCTGCTTGCATAAAGTGGGAAATGTATCACTTTTTACTCTTGTTATGTAATACAGCATTGCTTAATAGCATCCAATATAATTATTTATTTTGGTTATAACAACAAAACATATTTACATAATTATAATCTCTTTTCCGGTTTTAAAACCAGGTAATTGATTAATTATTTTCCAGCTTGTGCGACATACGTTTTCCGAAATATAAAAGGGATTATTCAGTGATGTAACAATTTTGTTTGAAGTCTACTGTGTTTATATTTGGTAAAGGGACCCCTAAGTATATATTACAGTACTTATAATTTATTAAGAAAATAATGCTTTTGTAATTTGTTTTCGTAGTTTTTTGTTTAACTAATTTCATTATCTACTTTCTTTGCTTTCTTTAAGGTGAATACGTGAATTTGTATCAAAGGCAGCAACCGACACCTTAAAAACTGTTTACTACTGGTTTACCCTGGAAACAATACATAAATATTAATTAGATATTTTTCTGTTATCTTTACCGATATAATATCCTCACCCACTAAAAAATTTAGCGTCGCCAATGTCATATTTGTTAAGTTTTTACTTCGGTTTATTATGTTTTTTAAATTTGTGGTTAATGTTAACCTTACCCGAACAGCAGAGTGTAATGTAATGTGCAACCACTCGAATGCGACAAATTCTATAGAATTTATGTGCTAGTTTATGGTATATTTGCTTGAAACCGTTAATTCCACAGCAACATGCCAATTTCTAGTTTAACATTAAAATTAAGTATATAAAAAAATTATTTAAAGTGATAAATTATATTACTAGCGGAAATCTCTAACAATGCCGCTAAAATATCTAAATGAACAGCTATCATAAATCGGTTGACAGTCCTAAACAATTTATGGATGAACAAATAATATTACTTTTAAATATATTCAAAAAGTGGCAATTTTTATTTATCCTCCGGGTTTAATGCATCCGCTGAGCTTTAATAGTTATAGATTTTAGATAAATCTAATGGATAATTTGCTTATCTTGTTGATATTTGTTAGTTCGAAAAATTGAAGACGTAATCTATGAATATCAAATGTAACTTTAAAAACTTAATATGTAGGTCTGTTATACAAGTAGATGGATCAAGTGAGTTTGTATTGCAAAAAATTGTCAATCGAATAATTATTGATTTTTAAAATATTTTATAAATCTTAGTAGCTCTAATTTACTTTTAAAGATACACTTTGTGAGCGATTGTAAAAATTAAAATTTCAATTTGTAGTAAGTTACTAATTAATAAAAAGTAAAAATTGAAAATTTAATTAACCTATCAGTTTAACTGCAAATTAACTTCAGATCTGGTCTGCTGATCGGTTAACTACCAAGACCACTGACATACCGATTGTCGACAGATCGAAACTTGTCGACTTATGCCTGATTTTTTCAATTTGAGATTCAAATTAATCTAGTCACCAATCAAACAACCGTAATTTAAATTCAAATTAGCAAGTCAAAAATTTGATTGGTTACTTAATTAATTTGTGGGGCGGATTCATTATCCGATAAATATCTCAAGGTGAAGATATGCGTATATGTGCAAATGAACTTGAGTGATCTTAATGGTCCGCATATAATAGATTTGCAGATAAACTGATAGGTGAATGGATACCATTAGCATCACTTTCTATTTCATTTGCTTACAAAGTGACTTAATGTTTTGAAAACATTACTGTATAAGCTATAGCTAAAGTAAAACATGTAACTGCCTGTTACGGCTCGCCATCATTGTCAAAGAATAATTGAAGAAGTTTGAAGCCAGTAAAATGAAGTTGAATTTGCGGGTGCGTCATAGTTTGCAGCGGCATCCAGCAGCAACTAGAAGTAACCAAATGGTGTGAAATTTTACTTTTTCATTTGTTTAAATCTAATTTTAATGTTTATTTTTCAAAGCACACTTTATTTTCCAAAGTTTAAAGTATGCACTCTACACTACGCTACATAGCCACGTTAAAAAAGAAAGCTTGTAGAAGAGTTGTGATTTATCCAACTTACATAAAAAATATTTGTCCATTATTTATTTGCCTCAACAACAATTTTACAAAAAGTGTTTTTATCCTTACGTTGGCGTATCCACCCGAGAATATAGGCAATTAGTCCTTAGGTTTCCTAATATAAGCATTGCAAAGGAAGCACTAAGAGCCATTGAAATATATGATAATCACATGTGTCCATTCGTTATTTTTGTGTAAATTATTTTAAAGTATATTTTTATTACTACTGGTTTTCTTGTAATCACTTATTTTTGGAAATAATAGCAAAATTGAAAGTCACTAGTGGTGAATTAAGTGTTTTTAAAGTGTCGTTTGAATAAAAAATTGCTATCTGCATATTTCGAGTTTTAAATATTTTAAAAATTTTAGTAAAGTTTTTTATTTAAATTTTTAACGAACATTTAAATATTTAGCATTATGGTAGTGCATTTCACTAATTTGAAATATAATTCGATTGAAGTCACTAATTGACAAAATTCAATGAGAACGACGACGTGGCAATTATATTAGATTTTTATAATTTGTCACTTATTTGGCATTAAATCAATCGCACAAATTCAAGAATAATTTAAGAATAACTTTAAACGCCCATCAAACATATGACGGAATTTTAGAAAAAGAAACTAAAAGTTCAACAATCACTTAAACGTTAGATAATGCTAGAATTTTAAATTGAAAAATATAAACTTTGTTGCTTTGTCTCTACCTAAGAATTAAGTAATTTTAATTGAATTTATGAAAGTGTCATGGTGAGTTGGAATAAGATCTTGAATGCTTTAGGATTAAATAATAATGAAGCATAATAATTTGGGGTGCACGTTGTAAGCTGTCATAAATTCGTAGCGGCTAAATTTTTACTTTCAAATTTTCCTGCAATTTTTATTTAATGATTTGTCAAATTTAAATATTTAAATTTCTGGTTAATATTTTCCTTGTTTTAAATTAAGATGTAATTAACACTTTTGATGTAAAATTTTCTTGAAAACATGAATTTGCACTAATGCAACGACAAGAAAATTGGAATATTATCCCATTGGTCAAGAAATACGCTTGATTCAATTGTATAGTTCTTGGCTGGTCAACCTAGCTCTATGTAACTTAAATTACTTGAGTATTTACAACATCAAAACTTGATTAATTACATGAATGCGCATCCAAAGTTTTCAAATGATATATCTGAAAACTGTCACAAATTTGTAATCGCGACAGTCCAAATTAGCTCCCAATGTGCAAAAGGTTTAACAAACTAAAACTTTCTCAAAGTAAATTTCTGAAAGTTACGAACAAACTTTAATATTGTTTATAAAGACGTACACTACATAAGTTTAACCTGAATAAAATCAGATGTTAGTCGTAAAGGTGAACTAAAATGTAATACATGAGAATATTATTGTTAAATTTATGCTGCATTGCTTTTTCTTTCTCTGCTTTGATCTTGACGTTCTGCCAATTAGCCAGAACTAAGTAAATATTATTGGACCGATTCTTATATTCATTGATATGTATCGAAGATACTCTAAGAACGCAAAATATTATCCTCTCTTAGAAAATACCTAAAAATATGCATTTGGATGTATTAATTCTATTAATTAAAATGTTATTTTATGTTATTCGGTTTTCCAATAACGAAATATAAACTTAAAAGTTAAAACTAATTTATTGCTGCACTGGTAGTACTGAGCTATAAAAACATTTACTAAATTTCATTAAAACAATTGTAAATTCCTTGCATACTTTTCAGAATTGGTTAAATAAACATTATTTTAATTATTGCAGGAAATTAAAAAATTGCAAAATTTATTTATATATTTTGCATTATTCATGCAAATGGAAAGAGTTCTCGTTCAAGGCATTAATTAAACTTTTATAGTAAGTGAAGTTTATAATTTGAAAGAAATAACGTTCTTTGAAAAAGTAGAAAATTTTAGGAATACTTTAACAATTGAAGACAAGACACGTCTGGTTGTTTCTCAAAGATAGAGACGTAGCACTGGAAGATACGCGTATTTAGGGTAGCTACGACGTCGCTTGTGTTATTCGATTCCCTGTAGGGTTGGTTGGTATTCGAAGCAAAAGCCAGGTGTCAGTGGTGTCGTCCGATAACATGACAAATCTGCGACACCCGCATCAGCGATCTCAGCCATGATCCATTGCGACTCGAAGTGTGGCTCCCAAGGCGGCTGTTACACTTGGTAGGTTATGGTCTATGGAAATTGGTTTATTCGGTTTGTTTGATTGCTTTACGTGACTTAGATATAAGCCATTTAAATAATTATTTCTTAACATAAAATTAATGTAAATGCTGATCTTTAAAGAACACTTTATCAAGCCATATTTCTACTCCGTTAAAAGTTAATATAAATGCATCTAGTACAACGAAACTTTTTGATATACTTTGATACACTACCGATAATGTAGATTTTTAAAAGTTATTTGCAAATTCTAAGTAGGTTTTATGGTATATGCATGAACTCGTACCGAAACTTTGAAGAGACAGTCTAAAGTTTAAGAACGTGTTATAAATTTTCAACATCTGGAAGATTATGTTACCAAAGACGTGAAATATCTTTTCGCAACAAAAGCAAAAAATCTAACCATTACAAGTTACTAGATATTACATTTTTTTCAAAATGCGTGGGTACCTGCTTTCTATACAAAAGTTTTCAAGTCATTAAAAGTTTTACATTTGTAATCGAATCGGAAAATAAAAAATGTTGGCAAACGTAGGAATGAGAGAGATTGTTTTCAGAATAGTTAATTGGATTCACCACAAAAAGCTTGTCAATATTCATGGAAATTCTAAATCAACTCTTATCTCAATTTTACTCATTTAAATTCTAAGGTAAGACACTTTAGAATGTTAAATTGTGTAAACAAGATAAACAAAACTTCTTCAATTTGTTTATGTTAATAATTTACCATTAACAATTAAAATTTTTTCGGTAGATAACTGAAATGCGGAACGCTTGATATATTTTTAGAAAATAAAATACAAACATAGCTATAATAAAGCCTTCGTGCAGACATTTTTTGTAAATTGAAAAAAAATAGCCCAAATTTTATCAATTTTCTATTATTTTTTAAATCTGCAAATGCCGGCACGCAAGCTTTAAATATTTCATTTAATTTTAAGGTCAACTCACGTTCTACAAGTAAGTCGAGACTTACAATTTGTCCATTACATTGGAAAGTCCTTTTAGGTAAGTACCATAATTTTATATACGATTTCCAGCCAACAAACGGAGAAAATATTTTAAGGTTAAGTGATTTTAAGGTAAAGCTAGAACTCAGGATCCAGATATAAATGTCATACATTTTTAAAACCAATACTAATTTATATAGGAAAGTTTTTTAAATTAGCAGAAGATTTTATAAGAAATCGTGTATGTAACGAAAGTGGATAATTACATGCCCACCCAATTAGGAAACATCGATATCTTATGAGTATCCTACGGTGTATGGAACGAGTTTTAGAATGCATAGGCTCATCATCTGGCTAAATAAATAATAAAGCAGTGCGTGATATACCTACGTATAACAAAAAACTAAATAGATTATTATACAATTTGCTTAATATGCTGTAATTTTTATAGTAGTACTTCTAAAATGCTGTAAGAATATTTTATTTAAAATACAATGGATACTGCAAACTACTATGTATAATATACATTATTTTTCGTTTTTCATTAGTATAAAATTCTGTTAATGCAAAACTAATAACTTCAAAAATATTGGATAATGAAAAAGAAATCATTTAGGTATAGAAACCTAAATCAACATAAAATTCTTTCAATAATAAGAGACCGTCTTCATATTCAACTGTATTAAGCTGTAAGCGACTGGATGGTATAACACCATTTCTCCAGCAGTAGCCCAGATTTGTATGATTTTTATAGGTTTTCAATATTTGCATTTGATTAAGATTTCAATTGCATTTTATAAATAATATTTCCTATAGCTAGGAGTTTATTTTGCGCCATTTTTAACTTTAAAAAGTAAAATTTCAGGTGATACAATATATAATTTTGATCTGATGACGGATGGTATAAAAAGTAATATTAAACAAGTACTAGTGATATTCTTAGTTTTAACAAAATAACTAAAGAAAACATTTGCTTTATTCGGAGAAAAGTAACTTTTCACCGTAATAAAGCAATAGAATGGTATCATTATAAATTATAACCGATTTAAATTATCAAATCGAAATACTAAAACCAATAAATTGGTACCAATGTTTTAAATAATAATTATTAAAACTAATATGTAGCAATTTATAAATAAAAATGATTTATTTGTTGTTGTACGAGTATAAAATATATTCCAGTTACTTTGAATTAAACAGCAGCAGTTCATTATTTTTATTTGAGGACAATTTAGTTCATAATAATATATTATTTTGTATTTGTTTTAATATTAACTGATTGGTTGAAAATAAAGGTAGAATTATCTATATTCAATCGGTAAATAATTTTGGATTGTTTAATCTCTATTCTGAAATTAAACTGCTTATTCTATTATAAATTGTTAGTGATAACATTTCAGTTACCACTGTTCATATTTAAAAGAACTTAAATGGCATTGCCTTAACTTCTAACAATTGGCGTTGATAAGCTAATACTTTACTATAATATTCGCTAAATTAAATATTTTATAAAAGTATTCTTCGATAAATGTCGAGATATTGTTTTTAAAAATGATCGCACATTAGCTAACAAAAAATTTTCAAGGTGCTATATCATGAAAACTTCGCTCCTTCAAGAGAAAATCGATCAAATAAAATTTTACAAATGTCTTATTTTTTACCAAACAAGACAAAACTAAGCTAAACCACAAAATCTGCACAAATTTACAGTAAGTACAATATTAGTAAATTTTGTTATAAAATATATTTTTTAATGCTTCCCATTTATAAAGCTGTCGCTGCTTACGGTGAATGCTTCAAAATAACAAAGTAGTAAAAAGTGACATATAAAGATTTATTTTTTTACATATACGTATTATGTATATCCCATGTTGTGCATCTTAGACCAATATTGTAGTTTTTCAATATCAATTTAAAAGATTCTGTACTCAACTTACATGGAGGAATGGTGAAAAATTGAGTTCCAAAAATTTAATATATTCAAAATTGTAATTTAGATTATCTTACCCACATGATACATATATATGTTACGGTCAATGATGTAAATTGGGCATTGACGTCAATGGCCGGGCAATAACGTCAATGCCCAACTAAGCTGTGGGCATTGATGTTATTGTCCGGCCATTAACTTTAATTTTTATTAATTCATTAACTTTAATGGCCGAATTGTCATTGTTGACTGTAATATATACATAAATCCCTATTGAAGAAGATAGAAGATAGCTGAAGATTAACTCTAATATTATACTTACTATATCGTCGGCATACAAGCAAAATTGACTAACTGCAAAACTCGAGTTTTATAGGAGAGCAGCTTTTAGGTTAAATATCTCTTATAAAATCAAACAATTAAAGATAAATTTCTATAATTTTAGTCATAATATAATTAATATACTTTATTTTATTAAAATTTTAATTATTCTTTTATTATTATAGCATTAATCAACTCAATTAGTCAGGTATATTATTTTCACCATTTATGCAGTTGGTCACTTTTGCTTGTATGGCGACGATATTCTCAAATCGATATAATTTAACTTTTCAAACTTTGGTCAAATTGTGACCAAATATCTGCACACAGGAATTCTTCCAACCGTAAGTCCTTCACAAGTTGCTGACAAGATCTTTAAAGCATTATTAAATATCTTCTGTGTGTAAAAAAAGTTGGATTTAACTGTAGATCCCTGTCTTTGGCAACTTTAACGCACTCACTATGAGAACCTAGAAGGTAAGGATCGAGAAAACTCGATTTCAAAAAAATACTCGAATATACATTACCCGTATAAATCGGGGAAGGGGTCTTCTGAATGCAATCTGCTTTTTCTAATTTTATTTTATTAAATTGTGAAATGGAATAGTTAACCATTATTTTCCAGGGCCGATTTTACCATTAGGCGCATTTGTCACGTGCCTAGCACCCAATAGCCAGAGGGGCCCGAAAAGAGGGAACACAAAATCGTAAAATACAAACAAAATTCTGATAAAATAACCCAAAAATTAAATATCAATACATATCAATGTATAGTGCAATAAAGTATTTATTGTAAAACATTAAGTTTACTTTGCTTCTAACTACTTGCGGCACTAAAGTAGTACTTTATGTGAACAATATGTTACGGTCAATGACGTAAATTGGACATTGATGTCAAACCCGTTAACGCCGGTGGGCAATGATGTAAATATTTTTATTTTCAAAAGTGAAAAAAAATGAAAAGCAGTTATAATTTAATACAATTTTTAATTATTTGTTGTTTACAAATTGATTGTAAATAAAGTAGTATACATACCTCGGTGTTAAGCTTCGTTCCAGTGTCGCGCTTACAGTTGACTTCGGCGCTTCGCGACGCACTCAATTAACTTGGCGCTCGCCTGTAATGAAGCATTTTCCACCTTGGCACGTAATATACTATTTTCTGATTGTAATATTTACGTCTTTGGCCAGTCAATGATAAAAATATTATAGAATAAATACTATATGGAACAGCAAAATGGCGATGCACTTCAACCCGGGACAATTATTTGTCATGCACGCGTTTTTCCGTGTAAATGACAGCAACTCGGCCCTCTTCAAGGCCTCATAAGTGTACGAAGATTTTTATTTAATTTAGATAGACGCAAACTCATTTTAGGGTGGATTCGCTACGCTCCGGACCGTTTTGGTTGGCGCTTACTCGCTAAAAACGTCACTGAAATCAACTCACATCGATTGGAAGACTCGACCTCTCCAGGAAAGCCCGAACTCAGCAAAGTACGAAACGTTTGTGACGGACTGACGGCTATTATTAAGAGTGATAGAATATGGAATCTGTAGAATAATAGGTTCATCATTGCCGACCTTGTATTGGGCATTAACATCAAAGGTCGAATTGTCAGCATTAACCGTAACATATGTTTTTAAAATGGACTATACTATACTTACTATTATAATACCTTATAGTGTTGTTTGTTGTTCGTCAATTATGATTCTTGTAACGAAAATTTATACTTTCACTGAATGTATACTATGTTTAAAACTCAAAAATATTTTACTCATTAAAAAAATTAGCTAACAAATTACAAATTTTTTAACTTCGCAATTATGTGAAGAAGAAAGCACAAAAATGTTACTTTGCATATAGAATAATAAAAACATTGAATTAAACTAATTATTTTACATACCTCGATGTGTTTAGAAACTTTCGTTTATTTTATCATTTTTATGTAGTAATATTAAGACAAAATTCTACTTTGAAGCACAACAAGAAGCAATTTTGTAAATTTTTAATGATATTATTATTAAAGATAATGATATGAGGTTTTTCAGGATTTAAAAATACATTCTTGAAATAATACTTAAAAAAAATTTTCCTGATATAACTATTTTATCCTTTTTTTATATACAGAAACATTATTAAAATATCATGCCCTAATTAGCAGGTGGGGCTGCGCTGGTGTTAACATCCAGAAACTGGGTGATCTAAAACAAAAAAAATCAAACATTTTTGGTTCAATATAACACTATACTCTATTCATTTAGCACATGCAGCTGATGTAAACAATGATCGCTGCGTGATATCCACATGCTTGCTTTATATTTAATTGCGATTGGATGCTCATAAGGTCAAGACAACCCTATATACCGTCCGTACTTACAGTGTTTCATTGTAAGTAGATGCATATAATTTTCACACGGCGTTTGAATTTCTAAAAATACAAGGCAACCTAGATTAGTCCCTCTCTGTCAAGCTCCTCTCCATAAATCACGTGCAAACTGCATGTATTTGTTATTGTCCACTGCATGTGCTAATTGAATAGAGTATAGCAACCGACTGAACTAAAATTTTTAAGATACATGCAAAAATAATGAAATAGCGATAAAAAATAGAAAAGAACAGAAAAATTCTATTTTTCTCGCTGTTTTTTGCAAAAAATATAGTTAAAATTAAAATTTTAAGATAATTTTAGTTCAGGCGGTTGCTATAGTGTTATATGGAACCCAATACTTCTGATTTGTCTTGTTTTAGATCGCCCATTTTCAAAATTTTAACACCATGACATTTAAAAATAATGTTTCTGTATATAAAAAATTAATAAAATATATAAAAAATATATAAAAAGGTTTATTAAACCTTACAAACCTCGTATCAATATTTTCATTAATAATCTCATAAAAAGTTCACAAAAACTACTTTGTTTCAAAGTAGAATCCTGCTTTAAAGGTCTAAAGAGCTAAAGACAAAAATGATAAAAAAAATTCTTCTAAGTAAAATATTTAAGTTTTATGTATACGAATATACAAGTCTTATTTTGAAGTAGCCAATAAAGATCCCTTGAAACTAAAGGTCTTTTGTATTAGTCTGGAGAAACTCTTAGAACATTAATTTTAAACATTCGGTGAAAGTAGTTGTTTTAATATCTTGAATAATATAAGTACAGAAACTGTGTGTATCATTTTTTAAATAAATAAGAAAATCAGTCATACACAGGCTTAAAACTGTAGAAAAAGCAGACCAAAAAAAGTCAATAGTATACATACTGATGCTTTCGAGTTAAATTACATCACATTTTTTCATTACTTTCCACAATGGGTACAGCAATGTTAAAATATTAACTTTGGAGTATTCTCCAAATTCTTGCGTTCAAGGATTGAACAAACGTCGTGTACACTGGTTACGTCGGTTTTAGTCTTAATTAAAAGTTACATTGAAGCACCAAAATGTTGTTAGTTATATTACACTTTTTCACTATAAAATTCAAGTCATTTTGTACAACATTTACGGCCGAGATTACCAAACAATTTAAAGCACCTTTAAGTTTCAAATGTGCTTTAACTCTAAAATTGCGTAATACCTATTGCCAAACTTATTTAATTTTCAAGAATTAATTCATTTCATAAAAGTGCTTTTTACGAAATGCGGTTTAACCAAAATGGTATTTAAATTATTTTAGTAATCTTGAATCCATTCGTTAATCCTCTTATACGGGGTGTTCGATTAGGAACATCCTGTATACTACCGGAAAATTTTCAAATATTCCATATTATGTTAACTTATGCAATAAAATGTAGCAACGCCTTTGTGCAATTAAAGATAGCATCTCGTAATTAAGATAAGATCGCACCGGTCGTTTTTATATTCCAGCACTGGAAAGAGCATATTTTGTTCCTTTTGATTTTTAGATGTACACCAAAAATTTCAAGCTTACAATAAAGTTTAATTTTTTAATTGCAATCTCAGAAACAAATTTTCTTTTTTCTGCATCGGTAAGCATATTTAAAATTATCCCCTTGTACATTCAATTAAAAATTATCGTCATAATAATATCTAAAAGAATATCTATATGAAATCGGCATTATAAAAGCTTTTATATTCTGCGCATTTAAAATACTAAAGATTCAAGAATCCGAGTATCATTAAATATAAAGAAATAAAATAGCATTAATGTCGCATAAAAAGTTTTTACTGGTAACTTTATTTTGTTATTATTAGAATTTAAAATCTAGTTAAATGTTTATATCTTCGCAATGCACATTTTTATTACCATTGGTATAGTAAGAAGTAGAAAAGCATGGTTTGAATTACATAATGTCCATCTTTATTTTTCTCGGTCCCACGGGGATACTTTTAAACTCGATAATATTTGTTTATGATAAATTTCTCTATGATATCAGCAAGAACAGCAACGATTTAAATAACGTGATAACTATCTAATCCTATTTCTTAATACTAAATCATTCAAGAAATCTTGCGCGAAAGTGAGGGAGGTTTCATTCAATATTAATTCTACTAAATTATTTACTGGACTTTTAGGTAGATGCACCATATCTGCTGATAAAATAAATAAATAAATAAATAGTGTAGTAATTAAAACTAAATTTGAAACAAGTTAATTTAAAAAATCAAATTGTGTTTTAAAATACAAAGTTTCGTTAGGCCATAGAAGAAGCTAAAACATCCGTGAACCAGAATGTAGAACCTAATCAGGAATTCTATTACTAGAATCAGACTTACTGTGAATTATTTAACACGTCTGAATAATAAATACCTCAGGGTTTATTACATTTAGGATTAAAGTAGCTTTATTTTGGATTTGATATTTAATTTCTAGATAACTTCCTAACATTGCCTTTCACGAAAAAGTTAGTTAATTTGCAAATTTAATAACACTGGAAACAACAGGTTGAGATGTTGGGGAGAATATCTGAGGATTGCATGTAACCTAACCGCTTAATTTAAATTATATTTACAAAAATACCAGTAGTTAAGTAGAAAGTAAAATTGGAATTAGGAAATAAATTTTACAAAGCTCCAAAGGCGCACTTTATTAAATGTATATTTAAATTTGTAAGATAATTGTATAAATTTGAAAATTTTAAAAGGGAAAATATAATCCTTACTGTAATCAAAACGCAAACAAGCACAAAAACATTTCAGTTTTCCATTATGATTACCATAATAAATACAAAATTGATATTTGTATTAATTTTAGTATCAATTGGTTTTTAGGTTTTTATTTAATTTTTTCGGTATTAGGTATTATATTAATTCATATAAATGTTCAACAAAAATTTATTAAAAATATTTACAATAAGAATTTTAAAATTATTTCTGCATATATTATTACAAAATAAATATGTGAAAAATGTACATAGTATAATACCAATAATACCTACTCTTGGTACGTTGCAATATTGTTTACTATTATGGGCGGATAAGAATATATAGTTTTAGGTTTATCAAGCTGTAATTTTTGTAAAACAAAATGTGATCAAACATACAATAAATTATACACCTAACACACAAAATAATCAAAAAACACTTTCTCATATTATACTTTATTAGTACCTACGCCTTGCAACTGTAAGCTGATAGAGAGAAAGAGAAATATAACCTTTTTATAGGTAATTCTGTATAATGTACGTTTGCAAATCATGTATGTATATTAGTCGTAAATCATGATGTATTAGGCAATAATTGTTGCAAAAATACATGGCATTGTAGCTTTTAAAAATATGTATGTTTCGATAATCGAAGCATATATTGAAGCGAGAAATATGTAAAATTTTGAAAAATAACCTTATAAATTACTACCTTTAATTTAAAGATATTATCTGCACGAAATAGGTATACCACTTATCTTATACGTTCTTATCTATATAATTTCAGGATTTTGCTAAAAGAGAGATTGCAAAAAGGTTGAAGCAGATCGTCATAAAAAGCACTGAATATGCGTAAAGCGTATGCAAATATTCGTATAAAATAAAAATGTATAAAGTTGAAGTGGTGTAGTTGTAAAAAATGCTAAACCAATTTTTGTTAGAAATAAGAGAAAAACTAGGTAACTCAGCAGTCTTGCAATTTAATACCGCCCAAATGTAGTTACATAAGGCTCTAATTAAAAGCGGTTGGTTTATGAGGTTGTTTTAATTAACAATGTCAGAATTTTATAAGAAGTTATAGGATCAAGTCGGTGCAGATTTTATTGGGCTTTTAACTTAAGCTTTACAAAGCAGTTAATAATCACCTCTAGGCGCCAAACTTAAATATAAATTTTAATGCCTACCACGATGTCTAGTTGGTATTAAATATTAAATTATCTTTTTATGTTCAAGTGTTAATGAAAACAATAATTGATTAGTTATAATGTTTTAATGTTAACACTAAAACCGTGCGAAACATAAAGTAAAATCGTAGAAATATTAAATAAATTATAACATAAATCTATAAAAACTTTATGTTCAACAGCATCAGCATGCTGTAAAGATTGTAAAAGGATAATTGGCAGAATAACGAGTTCGACAGAAGGCTCATCGTAATCAGTCCGTCCTTATTACTGCTTCACAAATGTTATTCTTGTTAATGTATTTTAAAGGCAGTTTTATTTGAACAGTATTTGAAATAAATTGGATTATTTGGAGAAGAGCTTCCAACGAGATATAATTATAAGTTTTTTAATTTCAAAAATTAGGTAAAATAAATGTCATCGTTTAAAATTACTTCTGAAAAATTGTGTGTAATTTATTTGAAACTTTTGTGTAAGGTATAATTTAATTAATTAAGAAATTTTATTTAAATCTTTTAACTTTTCGTTTCCACTCACTTCTTTAATCTCCAAAATTATTTAAGTGATTTAATTTTACCTGAATAAAACGACAAACTTAATGTTGTAAAATTTATAATATCATTTTTGTCAATAATACATTTCAATTATAGTTAAAAAGTATTTATATAGTAGTTAATAAACAAGTAAATAAACAAAACAGACTTAAACTATATTAAACATTAATACATATATTTGTCGTCCTGTGTACCTTTCCGTAATAAATTTAATTTTCTAGAAAATTGTCAATATATTCAATATTTTGGTATTTCTTACCATTTCTGCAGTGTTTATTATGTTTAATGAATTTTTATCTTGATGGCGGAACATCCAAACTGCTATTTTGAGTTTTCCAATTTTGAAAATTTTTCAAATGGTTTGCTTGCCTATCGAGTAGTGCTCAAATTAAACCTCAAGCCGCCTCAAACTAAAGAGAGAATAAATTATTTGTAGAAGATTCTAATTAAAAGGACTTAATTAAATCAGGATGAACAGTTAGTGTGTTTCTGGCACGCTAGATGGCACCAAAATTAATTAACCGATTGCTTAAAAACCAATTGATTAATTTTAGATTGTAATGCTCTAATATACGTAGAAATACAATAGAATCCACGCTCTTAGAGTATGAACATTTGTTCTTTTAAATTTCGTTAAAATGACTATTGAAAAAAAACATCAGAAAACTGACACACACCAAGGGCTGAGGTCTCTTTATATGGTATATTATTATTAATTTTAAATTAGATAATTAAGAAGAAAGTGGGACGTTATTAATTTACAAACAAAATTAGAAGAACACATATACCTTACGCTTTATATGTAGATTCTAATATAGTATCTCATCTGTGCCGTATTTTAAATTTTCAGAAATATAAAAAGACTGAGAAGATTACACGATATTTACATAATACTTTCTTGCTTTACAAAATTATAAATGAAACCATTATTTGGTATTTATACTCCTCATATTGCATACATATCTTATAATGTATGCATAATTATAATATTGAAAAATGTACAAACTAGTAAAAAGAAACGCATTATAAATACTGCACAATGGATACCAAAGCCAGCTACTAGTTTATTGCGTCAAAAAATTTATATTTTTGCTATCTTAACAAGTATTGGTACAGATTGAGTTTATATTACTTACTTAAAAAATTTATTGAATAAACTCCACATCATGCAACACAGTAAAAAAGTTTGTTCAATTCTTTTTCGTTTGTTCATATTCTGAGAAATAATTCCATAGGGAAATAAAGGTCAAGTTTAAGTAAAATTTTTGCGTATAATAATATCAAACACAATTCCATTTTATGGATTTGGTTTGCATATTCCGAAGGATGTGGAAATTTATCTTCAAAATAATGTATCTAATTATATAAGTAGAATTGCCAACGGTCTATAGGCAGAACGTAAACGTTAAAATCACTACATGCATGATTCAAATGCATATATTTAATAAAACTATAACGGCTCTATTTGATTCAAGATATTCTGGAGTTTTAAGTTTTCCAATCGCATCAACGGAAGGGTGAGTGTTAAATAAGGCTATGCAAAGCAAATGGCAGAAACTGGAACCTCGCACGTTTCAAAATAGTGATAATTGATAATAATACATGGATCATATTAGAATGAATACACATTTGTATGAATGGGAAACGAACAAATAGAAATAGTAAACATCTTTCTTTTCATTAGATATACATATGCTATAATCTTCGCTGTTTGTGCAGTGTTTCTATGCGGATTAACCTATTTTACCTTATTACAAAAAAAACATAAATATAGGCAACTTTAGATAGATTTTGGAAAAGTTTCACAAATTGTTGTTTAAGTGTCTCTCAAAGTTTAGTAACATGGAAAAGGTGAGTTTTGGAATGGTCCTCCTTCGTCAATACTAATGGACATAACTTTACTACATTATAAAGTATTTTACTAAATTAATGTTTTGTAACCACAGCAGCAGTGGATTGGTGTGGCAGAATTTCTTACCTCGGCATTCCGGTGTGCATCAACACGTAGTGGATTTAGAAAATGGTTCTATATTGACATACATAAGACAAAGTCTAGGTCAAAAATTAATTTAAAAAAAAAGTTTTTTAAAAACAATGATGCAAACCAGTCTATTTTGCAAAATTAGCACTATATTATTTTATTGGCCGCAAATGCTGGACTATTTGTAGAAAGTTTGTGAAATACAAAATGCAGAGAGTCCGACAATTACAGATAAACCACAAAAAGTATAGGTATTTGCTCTCAATAAAACATGTTTGTTTTTCGTAAAACGTAAAAAAAGAATTAATCATTTTACTTTAATATCTAGGAAGAACACTTTGTGCGTTTTCTACTGAAGTACTGGTACTGGAGTCTTCCAACTTAGACAAACAGTTAGTTCATGAAGCTCCCAGATACCTAGAGAAAAATGAAAAAATGAAAAAACAATAAATACAGCCTTTATAATATTGAGACAGCGGTATTAATGGCATCTGGATCCCTGATTATGATTTATGAATTCAATTGTATTATCTTCATATTATATGGAATTATCCTTTTAGAGACAATACAGTTTAACAAATAATAAAAAAAAACACAAAGTAAATAAAATGAATTTCATCGCCGTTTTCGTATACAAACAAATTGAGTTTTTCATTAATG
Source organism: Cantharis nigra (assembly GCA_958510845.1). Lineage (NCBI taxonomy): Eukaryota > Metazoa > Arthropoda > Insecta > Coleoptera > Cantharidae > Cantharis > Cantharis nigra. The sequence goes on from OY294028.1 coordinate 18,454,198, forward strand.
TTATAATAATTGATAGCTTAATCGTTTCTAAACGATCTACATTATATAAAATAACATTAATGAGTTAGTCGATTTGTTTACGTTTTCAAACAATGACAAAACTCTATTTATTGTGTTTTACGGTAAACATCTTGAAAAATGTCCATATAATTTGAAGAACCAAAATAGGATTATCATCCTCTATCTACTAAATGGACCTATTGAATACAATTTGATGTTTTTATTTAAAAACTAAAATTTGGTTCGATCACGATTTGCCTAAGTCAATCCAATGCCGGATGTAAGCCTTCCCCTTTTTGGAGAAAATGTTAGCATCTAGACTTCACAAAATGTGATAACTCTTTTATCAATGATTGTATAAGTAAGAGTTGTCAAGAAATACCCAGAGGTTAATCGATTAGGAACTCTTGTCTATAAAGTCCATTGAAATTAATTCTTGTATCCCCTCAATTTTGGATATAACAACCTTTCGAAAAATGTTGCTTAATTCCAGCTCCTTGTTAATTTAATAATATTGCAGAAAGTTTTGAATTATTGATCTCAATTTTGTTGTACATAATAATATGTATTATGGTATTTGTAAACAATGAACCTCATACAATTAGTATTTAGTCAACAGTTGATATAATATCCACATTATCGTTGTCAAACATAATATAATCGGATTATTAAAACAGCAACCTTATGGTTGCTAAATGCTAAAAAGTATCTACTAGCTGAAAGGAGAACCTTAAAAAACACTGCACCAAAGATTATATTATGGAACAAAACTATATTGCGTAAGAAAAATAAGAAATGAATGAAAATTACAAAATCAACTGTTGACTTATACGAAGATATTTCAAATCGACAATTTCGATTTTATCGAATTCGTTCCGATATCGTAATATTATAATCGAATGAGTTCATTTTAATAATAACTAAACAAAATTCCGTCAATATTAATTTGAAACAATATAATTTACAATTAACAGTAGGACAAGGCTGTTCTTGTTACTGTTATACAGAAGAAAAGTTTATTTAAAAATTCGTTTTTTAGAAAATTGTTTTTCCCTTTGGCAGCAAAACAAGAAACTTAATTACCCAACTGACTCATGGTAATTGCCAGCGCCATCATTTGTTATCAATAATTGCTTGTTGTATACAGCTAAAGAAGCCCAAAAGTCGATCCTATGTAATTTCCACACTGTAATTTAATAACAATTTTGTTTTTACACATGAATATTGTTTCTATTAATTAATTCTTTGCAATTTAACAAAACTTAACATTTTTATAAGTTAGTATCTTAAAAATATTTTTAATTAATTTAACAGGAAGATGGTAAAATATCAATTGTAGTTTTTTTAAAATTCAAAGCTTTTGCTTCAGTTTCAACATAATTTTTAAGTGTAGTTATTATATCTATACCAAGAACCTAATTTTGCCTATAAAATCTAAAAATTAAGTTACTAGTAATAATTAGATTTCATAATGTATTACTTTGAAGTAAATTTTCTCTAAAAGTCAATTACACCTTTTACTAAAAGCGGTTGTCGTTAAGTGTTTAGAAAATTTAAAAATATTATTTCATAAATCTAAGAAATTCTTCATACATTTCACAATATTACAAGAAATAAAAATTATCTCAAATTTTTAATGAATTAGTACTTACTACTTCAAATAATGAAACGGATTGATCCTATCTAGTCCACGTCACTGCTAACTCCGTATTCCTTAAATCTACAAAATAGTTATATTTTCAAATGAATAGAATTTTTATCTTGATTGCGATAAAACAAAATGAAAAACAATTGAGTAAAGCTAATTCGAAATATTAGCCAAGCATTATCTTTTCAAATGAAACATCCTGTTACAGTGTATCATTTTCCGAAAAACAATGACAATAGATTAAAAAGTGAGAATTTTCAAGATAATTTAAATTATATTTAACATGGAATTAGCAGGATTATGACAAACTATAGCAGTATAATACATACTAAGTATAATAATTGCATTTACTAATTCGGATAATTTCACAGTCTATATCTACATATTATATGGTATGGAAAACGTTCCACAACACTTTTATTATAATAATAAATTCTGCTTGTTCCTCAACTCATCGAGCTGTTTTAATTTTGGTAGTTATCGCGTAAAGATCGATAGATCGCTTTGTCAATACTGCGACGTTTTCTTTTATGAAGCATACCAGCTTGATGAAAATATAAAATTTATATTTTAGTGAACATATTAGTCAAGTTTGAAATTAAGCTGAATTAATATTTCAGTCGCTTAAATGCAAAACGCGACAAGTCCAGTGAAATATAAAACTAGATAATGCAGAAAAACTCACAAAATCTTTATCTAACCGAATTAAGCAATGATTGTTTTTAGCAGTTTCCTACCCATAGATCAAAATATCAAAAAAGTCAATTGATAAAATCTGGGGTAGTCAGAAGCCTTTAAAAATTAATTGTTAAAATAGAATTAAACCCCTTTCTAAAAAAGTTTTGACATGTCGGCTTTTGCATCTAAGCGATTGATTTGTAGATATATTTTGCAAATTAAAAGTAATAACATTAATTAGCGATTCAAATGGTTGTTAATTCTTAAAAAAATCAGTAGCTTAATAATAATAAATTAACGGTGGACTACATATTTAATTTATTATATTAGCTATAATATAATAATTCATAAAAACTAACGATTCAGTAAAGTGATTACGAAGAATTAAAAAAAAATTTTTTTCAACTGAAAATACATCGAACCAAAGAGTATATACATACTCTTTGATCAAACCAAAAATGAATATTTATTATAATCAAAAATTAAAATATTTTGCTTGGCAAGTATTAAGAAGAGAATAAAATTTGTTCGTATGTATAAAGAATATATTAATACCAAGTCCGTTATTTAAAAATTTAAGATTTTGGTCAATAACTTAAGAACGCGTTGTTCAATTTTTATTGTTCTCTTTGCTGCCGTATAACTCTCATGAAAATTGCATGAATTCTCCAACTGCAACGAACTGCATCTCATTAACTTGGCTACTTATGTTAACTCAATGCAGATGTGAGATTCGAATATCCAGTATTTGTTTTCTACTAGCTTTAGTATTGTAATAATTCAATAGAATTTAAAAATAATTATTTTAAAAATAAATTGAAAATTAATTTCTGACACAATATTATTTGATATACCAGAACAAAACAAAATTTGAACACAAACCGAACGCCCTCTTAATGCAATCAGTTTGTATGATCGGTTACCTTTACACAAACAAACACCCCAGTTATTATACGAAGAATTGACAATAATTTAGTTATATTCGAAAATTGTCATGCACCGTTCATCGTACGTCCTGTTAATTACTTTAAAATTTATAGTACTCGTATTTTTCAAAATCGATAACTATAAATTCGTTATAGCTATACTTTTATAATGCATATTACTTACCTGAATTTATTTAATTTTATTATAAAATTTATATTATTATATAATATAAATAACACATTAACACATACATTTAGCATTAGCATGGAAAGCAATACCTACATTACATAATTAAAATCTAAATGCTTATTAGCCCGGAGCATTTTTATACTTGAGTCTGAAAATTGGCTTAAATGATCAGCAAGCATTACTGAACTATTAGTACATACTAAACCTCCCAAAACCTTAAACGTCGGCATCATTGCTTTTTGATAGTAATAAATCACAACATGAAAATTAAACAATTTTTGTTAAACCAGCTAAAAATATTTTTGTGCTAAAGCTAAAAAATAATTCTTTCCTTAATTCCTCTACACATTGCTTCTACTTATGCTGCAAGAAATCTGCAAATCAGACTGATGGATATCTAAAATTGGCTTGAGTATTGAACTAAAATTAACAAAATCAATACGATGCACATCACATTTACTGATAGATGCCTGATATGCTAGATAACCGTCAATTACGACTGGTAGTAAATGCTAAATATTTTATCATACATCTTGACAGTTGGCTTATTTGTACTTGCAAAAAACATGGATGGATTCTTAATGGATTACAATTCATACTGTGTCATTCATCGCTACATACATATATCGGTTATCTACAATAAATTAAAGAAATTTCGAAAAAATGTTATTATCATTTTATGAATGAGAGTTATTATCTTGTTAGAGATTGTTTGCTTCCTACATGAGTTAAAAAAACTTATATTATTTTTGTTCAAAAGTTTTGCTAGTATGCTTCAGTAAATATTATTTCTTTTATAAAATATAATTTAAATAAGAATTTTTTGTATAAAAAATGTAATAATTGAAACTTGAAAACTTTGATAGTTCATATAACTAAACGAAGTTGATACATACTGTAGAATCCGGTCGAATTCGACAAAATGCTTTATGTATACCAAAATCTATAGAATCTATGATCATAGAATATTTTTTTTAGTAAAATTTCCAATCAGTTTGAAAATGAAATTCTTTCATCCATGGATTATTTCTGTATAAGATAAAATTTTATATTGCATAGATAGCCCATCTTAAGCATATTTACTTATGCTAATTTTGATTGCCTTTGTTTACAAATATTTAATGTTCACGTAGTAAAATTTTAGCTTTTTAATTAGCTCATTAATCTGTCGTGTTCACACAAGATAGGACTCGGGCAGGTAGGTAACTGCTGGATAACTAAAAGGTTTTTTTAAGTTTACAATAAACCAATCAGGATTGTATAGCCAACTACCACGAAATAAAATTTTGTAAATATTTCAATCAAGATTTTTTTGATGTTTCAGTCTAACACGCACGGGTTCTTTAACTCTCTTGATAATTTGTAAGAATATAGCAGTAAACACCTACATTTTTTATATTTATGTGATTTTATAAGTAGGAGAAACTGCAGGCTGTAACTTTGGAATTAATAAATACTTCTTCTAGTTTCGCTATACACGTACACACATGGCTTAATTTGTTTCCCACAAATGACATAAAGACAAAATTTATACTACACTATTACCCAGCCCAAGTTATTCAGCAAGGGGCTGCTAACTAAACTGTAGTTACTTGCAAGCAGACAGACGTATTTAAACTACAGCCAGCGCTATGTAAATTGAAATGCAAATATGTCTTCAACTTGCAAAACGACCAAATGCTTTGTGTACGTGAGTTTTAATGTGTATACTATTTTAATTTGTATTTATAATTGGTTCAGATTATCTACTTAATTTAATGTGGTACCTATTAATAATAAATGATCAGTATGTATGTATCGGTTGAATTTCAATTAAATCTTAAACTCGAAAACACTTTCGAAAATCAAACATTTTTTGGTTTTTTGCTTTCTTTATTTTATTTTATGATGTCTTTGACATAATTTTTTCAAAGTGTGGTCTAGTTTTAACCTCTATCAATATTTAACACGTAGAAAGTGACGAAAATATAATTTTTATTCACATTCTGAAAAACATTTGCAATGCTGAGGGACTTACAGGGTAAATGGCTGACAGTTGAAATTTGGGAGTGTCAGACCACCCGGATCACATCAAATATTCATCGACTGCTCCACCCAACGGCATCGGGAATTTGCCAAAACAAGATTATGCCATCTAAGCTAAAGCCTTTGTTTATGTAAAAAGCTTAAGTGCATACTTATGCACACTTCGTGGTAGGATATTGAAAGTTAGGCTTAATTTTTTTATAGAAAAAATATTGAAAGTAATTAAAATATTTAACCTCTTAAAATCTTTTACACACAGAGTGTTAGTGAATTTTACTTCACTAAATCGATGTAACCCTGCCGCATTAATGTAGTTAATAATGTATAACAGAAGCGCTAAATGAAATCGTTACTTTGTCCCAGGGGTTCTTCTACAACCTAACACTACAGACCTTTTCGAGGCTTTCATAAATTTGATTAAACTGAAATAACCCAATTTCCTCTTTCTAACTTAAAATTTTAGTATCATAATGTCATAAAATTTTCATACCACTGACCAAACTAGTGTTACTAACTTTTGATATCACACAAATAACACCGCATCCGGAATAATGTAGTAAAACAATTATAATTCTGTTGTAAATTATTGGTTTGAAAAAAATTACAATGAAGTTTGTAAATCGATATTCGTTTATTATGGAACTCGGCAAAATTACAGTTGAGTTATTATTAATAAAACTTACAATTTCAAACTGGGAAAACATAAATTTGCTTAAAAATATTATTTATAAAAAACATATTTATGTTTAATATTATTACATCTGTTCGTATACGTACCTATTTATGTATCTAACCGCAAAATTTGAAAGTTATCGTTTCCAATAGACAACTTTAATTTCCCATCGAAGAAATGTGGGCTTACATATTTTGTCCCTTGGTAATAAATAGAACGAACCTGAAATCATGGAACCTAATCTAGCTAAACGCGGCTCTACGACTTGCAATCCTAAGATTCCGCAAACTAGAATGCAAGCCAGTTAACAAATCTCCGAAATATTTTACTACCATTATTTTATTAAGTCAATTCGGTATGCATATTATTTAATATAATAAAATGAAGTTAAATAAACAACTATTAAACGAATCAAACCTCAAAGTTGAAATGCTTCCAAATATGATAGAAATAATATATAGCTTACAGTCGAGGATAAACGTAGGAATTATTCAGGAAGCCGTCGAAAGTCCTACTCGTATAATGATAAACTAAAAAAACATATTTTATCATAGATTTTAGATCATGAAACATCTTCATGGTCCTGGATATGTTAGATGCTTTCAAAAATTAAATTAACGTTTTACGATTATTTCATACAGAAAGCAGATTTGAAATTAAAATAAAAAAGAAGCATCTTTTTAATTTACATAATTTAATATCAGATATTTCAACTTGAAAGGTAAACTTCTGGCACCATAATATTCCAAAAGCGGTTAAAAAATTTAAGTGATAAAATGCTTCCATTTTTATTTCATACTTCTCGTTGATCTTAGATTTACTCTAAAAGAATAGTTAAATTATAATGGGTGACCGTTTCAAGAACAATTTCTAATTAATTATTATAATATAGCTTTTGATATAATATTAGTAAATTTTTCTTTCTTATTTCAACTTTGCCCGGTACAATTGACTAAACAGAATAATTATTATTGTTCTTGGCATAACTGCATCGATTTTAACGCTCATTGGACAAAAATAGCTATGAATGGAATTGTCAGCTTAATTATCTGTTAATTTTCAAGTTAACAATTAAAAACTGATTTTAAAATTTGTTTGCGTTGTCATATAATATATTTTTTATGGTCCTGGTAAATTTGTCTATAAATGCAAGAATTAATCTGTAATATATGTGATATTCTTTTCCAACTAAGGATTTGAAGTAAATCCGTTATCTTCTTTGCATAAATTTAGTTCTAGGAGCTAGGATACGTTCTAAATAAAGTTCGACACCCAAATTTTTATCTTTTTACAACTCGAGTTTTATTTTGAATGTATTACCTTAAATTATATTATAGTTCATCAATCCCGCCACACGAACGTCAAACTTTTATGAATATTATGTAATACTTTATTTGGTTCTTTCCTTTATGAATTTAATGACTTTGTAATTTTACAATATTACAATTTCAAGAAAATTAATGTAGCGGTGCTTTATTTAAAAATTTAATTTTTGTCTTGTATTTAAAATTGATAGGTTACATTCTTTTAATTTATGCTTTGCTACGCTTATTTTTTAACAACAACGGTGATTTATGTTAGAGAACGGGGTTCTTTGCAAATAAATCATTAATTTAACAAAAGGCTGTTTTTCTTAAAGTAGGCAGTGTAGTCCTATTTCGCCTTGCTAAACTAAAAGTCAACAACCCTGATTTATATCAGGAAAATTAAAATTTATTTTTTTAAATAACAACTGTTTTTAAGGTAGATAGCTAGGTAGATAAGACATCAATAAGTTATTAGAAAAACTATTCTATCTTATGTAAATAATATCAAAAGAATTATGTTTATGTAAATGTGACTATATTAAAATCTATAAAAGAAAAATATTTAAACATCACTGCTCATTTTCCTGAAAGAAAATGGCATCATTTATTTACAGAAGTTCAAGGCTATTATGCATATGCGAAGAGTGGTTTTTATGCTAGTAGAAATGGTAGTTTTAAAATTTGATGAAACTTCTATTGAACTTTTTGTATGCTAATTTATAGAAAAACTGGAATATTATTCATTTTGTTAACTGTCTTAACGAGCTGTAGTAATAGTATCCTACATTCCCAGCTTTGAAACCAACGAATTACTGAATAAGTGGATTAATTTAAGCATAATCTGTCAAATTAATGAAAATAAATCGTTTAGTATAATATCGTTGTTTTTCTTGAAATTAAATAAAATACTCTGAAAAACAAGGCAGAACTGATTTTTAATATGTAATTGGAGATTATAATCATAAATCACAACAGTCGATGCAGTTACACGTCAGGTGTCCTAGTAGAAGTAAAGTAAAACAAAACCAACCGACAAGAGATATTTTGGTGCTCTAAATTTGATGCCCATAGATTTAAACTATAACTCCAAGTTGCTAATAAAATAGTGAAAGCAACCACCAGTAGATTACATAGAAAAACATTGAAAAAAGATTGCAACGAAAAACGGCATACTAATACCAGTTCTTATATACCATTTATATTGTGACTTACATTATTACCAGAATTAAAATACCATATTTATTTAAATATCACAACACTTTGATACAACGTTAAAAATACATTTTGCTTCAATAAATGAAACAGCTGTTAACAAGTGGCCATGTTGAATATAGTGACGTTTCGATGAAATGCCAACCCCAATTGCAATATATCCCTGCGGTTTCCATATTATATGCTATATAGTTACCATATAAGAGATACGAATCCAACAATAATATTTTCCCGATTTGTTAGAATAGGTGTTTTGTATAAAACTACTTATTAGTATGAACTTATAAATGATATATTAACACCGTCAAACGAGGTGAAAAGGATCACAAGGGGTGAAACGGATCACCTAAGCTTTTGTACGGAATTTTTTTAGGATTGGTCGATAGTGTGCGATTCGTGGCAAATAAACATTAAAATATGTAGTTGGGAAGATCAGTCGTTGGAAAGAGTCTGAAGAGAAAGCTGGCTCGCGTTGCATATGGTTGATATTGACGAAAAAACAAAAGGTGATACTTACGTAGTTTTTACAAAGCGTTAAAAGATTGACATCCACAGCCTAAGCGATACAAGTTGGAGATTTCTCATAAGTTTTTATGAGTTGCCTAATTAATCGAGTACATCAGGCAATAAAAATATTTTTTTAATCTTGCTTGTTTTGAAGTTCGAGATTTTTTTATGTAAAAAATTTCAAGTTTAGGGGATGAAACGGATCATCTATCACAACTAAGAACGGGCCCAAGCGAAAATCCAAAAAGGGATAAAATAGTGAAAGGTCGCAGGAAAAAGTGTGAAGAGACCTTGAAAAAAAATGAAAGAACAGGAGGAAGAAGGCACTGATGAATTTTTCAGAATTGGAAAATGATGACGTTTTAGATGACTTACCTGAAGAGATTGATGAAAATTTTCAGCTTGGAGAATTTGTTATCGTGAAATTCGTCACGAACAAAAGAGTTTGATTTTTTGCTGCTAAAATTAAAGAAATTTTAAGCGAAGCAACTAGAGTAAAATGTTTAAGGAAGTAGTCGTCAAAAATACAAATAACCTTTGTCTATCCTGAAATTGACGATATCATTGTGGTCAAGAAAGAGCAAATTATAAAAAAACTTCATGTAATTCCCCTAAGAAGGGAAACATTTACTTTTAAGAACATGTCTTACCTATTATGTAATATTTTTCATAGTTTTTGTTTTATTACTTAGTTTAAGTTTTTTTATATTTTTTAAATATGAATATAACCAAAAACGTATTTTATTTATCAACCTATCTAATAAAAACCGCTTGCAAAATATTTAAAAAAATTTTTTTGGGATCCATCTCACCTCCGAGGATGATGAAAAGCAAAATAACTGCATTTAAAAACCTGATCCGTTTCACCCCGACACAAGGGGTGAAATGGATCACTCTTTGAAAACAAAAATAGAAAAATTGAATGGGTTTTTTTTTAAAAAATTTCCAGTAATTTGTGCCTCAGATATGTTATCCAGAATTTTTTTTTTTCCAAAAAAGTATAAAAAAATACAAAAAATCTAAAATTTTGATCCGTTTCACCCCGTTTTACGGTATGTAGTTAACATTATAATAGCATTAATTATAATTTTAACATTTGGCAAAATGAATCAGAACATTTTTTGAGCTTCTATTTTAATTTGGACTATTATGTTTGTAAATAATTTTAATTGATGTTGTTACAAAGAGCCCACAACAGACAGTCAACATTATGTGGTATAACAAATTATTTCATAATAGAATTAATAAAATTTGAAAGATATGTAGATAGAATTTAATAATTAAAAGCAATAGAACAAAGCTTTATGATTTCTATTTTAAAAATATACTATTCAAGTTCAATTTTTGCAATATTATCACAAAGTTTTATACCTCTGTTTCTAAATTACAGATATAGTTACTAGCAAGGTTTAACTAGATATCCAAATTAATTTTATCTTTTATTTATTAATTCAAACAGAAGATTTAAAACTCAAAAGTAAAACTAATTTGCATGTTTGATTAAACGGATGATGTAATTAACTATATTGATGTGGAATAAAGCTTAAAATGTTTAGTTACAAATTAAATATAATAGATATAAATTGAAAGAGTACTAACTTAAAAGCAAAGAATAAATTATTAAAAAATAAGCCAATAGTTTTCTGTGAGAGCTTTGTACCGTGCTTAAGTGTATGCTGAAGTGTTTTCATACATCTACAAGTGACTTATATTTACTTAAATCTATTTAAGTGATTGTTGAAGATGTAAATAATTGCTTCAAGACCACTTCCTCAATTTATATTAATATAAGTTTCATGCCAAATTAGAAACTTAATTTACAAACTCAATTGATTTTTATTATTTATTATTTGCATGGAGTAAGTATGTGAGTACACAACAAAAGATTAACAGCATTCACTCCTGCCAACTTGGATTTCAAGTTATACCTGATGGAATTTGAAATATACATAATATAAATAAATATAATTTTAAATGAAAAGTGAAGCATAAAATTAGGAAAAATAAACTACAAGAAAATCTTGTGTACTAAAAAAGTTGCTTGAGGATTGAAATATTTTTAGGTTTACATAATTTTACGCTTGATAGGTTTTGAACGTGCTATAGGGAATACTTAACGGGATTGTAGCATTTTCATTCGGAAATAGGTATATTAGCAAATGTACGATTGCAAAGTTGAAAAAATTAAGTTCCTCTAACTAAATAAATAATTTTTACGATATATTTGTTTTTTTTTCATTTAGCAAATTATTAAAAATATTAAACAGTTTTATGATACGGTTAGTTCGAAAACCTTTAGTGAAAATTTAAAAGTTTCTAGAATAACATTTAATTTGCATATTTTACTAATTAATTAACAAACAAGCAGGTACAAAATGTGAAAATTGTGTTAAGCATTACAACCCTTGTTAATATGTAGTTTATAGGTTCCATAGTGGATGTGTAAATTTCTACATAATTGAATAGCGGAGCTGCCAAAATGTTAAGCAGAAGAAAATGACACTAATTTTCATTTGCCCATTACCATTTTCAGGTTTCATATTTGTTAACAACATCTACGCATGATGTGGTTTACCCTTGTCAGTTTTTAGTAAGAATGTAGGAACCTCGAACACTTTAATACGAATTTATGGATGCTCAATAAAATTATTAAGTTGGCTTGTTCAGAATTCAAGGTTTATGCGACAACGGTGGCGAAACTGTTGAATTTTGGTAAAAATACAAAAGTTCAGAGGTTGCAGTGCATTAAAGCGCAAAGATTAATGACTTTTGACTTGTTTGGCCGGCAGGTCTAGAAAATTTCTATGCTAAATCTGATTATACCGAATGGTTCGGTTTCAGCACAAAAAGTAACTGGAATTGGAATAGTATTGAAAATAATTCTAAAACTAATATTGAATAATGTATTTAATTACTTTCAAGATTTTAGTCGGTTTAGTAAGAATTTTCAAACTAAACAACATAAATAACTTAAACAAGCAGGATATATAGTTCAACATTAGTTAAAGTTATATGGCAAAAACTTGGATGGCCTCGAGAAACAGAGCTAGTGTTCGGTAATGATACTACATGGCAAGAATATTAATTTTGAACTTAAGGAACTAAAATACTGCAAAGTCGTTTTGAGAATACGACATGTGAAAATTGCAATAATGCATTATTTTTAACATATGCATTTCTATATAACTTTAAAACATAGTAGGTACATTTATGAATAAATTTTGCAAATACACTTTATAAAAGTTACTTTACTTTAAATAAAAGCAATTCATACTACTCCAAGATGACTATTTTTAACAGGCAAACGTAAATTTTAAAAAGCCAGTTACCTTTAAATCACAAACTGGAGAAATAATCATTGTTTATTAACCTTTAATATTTAAAATATCTTGAATGCTGAAGATGTCTAGATTCTTTTCGAAACCATTTACTACTTCAAATTTTGGATATCTACTTCGGTCTGAACTGCAATTACTTTTATTTCATCATAATCATACAATAGGCAGATACTTCGTAAATAAGCTAGGTACTTTGCTATAAAAGCAATAAAAGAATTTATTATTATTACACGCGTCAGATGCATCCGTCAAACGTGCCTCGCGGCGCGGCCGGCCCGTGTAGAACGCAATAAAGCGCCGTAGGCTGACTATCACTTTTATAGGTTTGTATATTTGAACATTTTCTTTTGCTTCAGTTGTACAAAACATTTAGAGGTTAAAAAATGCCAGAAACAAAGAGCAATAAAAAGAAATTGGTTAAAAATCGTAAGGATGAAGGATGTAAATACGCGATAGTGGGAAAAAAGCAAATTGGTAAAATAATTAAAAGGTAAAAAAAGTTGACAAAACATCAAGTCAATGTAGGATATGAAATTAAATGGAAAAAAAAGAAAATGTAGAAACGACTAGTGTTTCGTACTCGAACTCTAGAAACAAGGAAACAATAGGGACAGGAATTTTGTGCAGAGTAAACAAGCCTACTGCATGTAACAACAAAATAGAACGATAGTGCTTTAAGACAAATACCTAAAATAACTAGTAGAGAAAGGATGAGAGCGAGATGGTTAGATGAGGTAATAAAAGATCTTAAATAATCCAAATTACAAATTGAAAAGGGAAATGTGAAAATAGAAAGATGGGAAGATTTGGAGTAGAATTGTTACCGAAGCCAAATATTTCCAATTTCAATTGAATTAAATAGTATTGGAATGAACTGCAGTTCTAATTAATTATAGAAAAAAAACTACCATAAAGCAATTATTTATAATTTTGAAAAGGTTTGTGGGAAGTTAAACATTTGGTTTTAAAATGTTGATTACATTTTAATCCAGAAATAACATCATTAATGAATTAGTAAATTGAAAATATATTATTTGTAATTGATTGGAGGTACAATTAATTATAAATAATAAATGTTCATACCAGTGTGCACACAATTGTGTAAATATTATACAATAATAATAGCGATCACGTTTTGTTTGGAATATGAAAACATATTTTGAAGGACTTCGCAATACATTAACGATTTTTTAATCAAATCTTATGTGGCGGACTTAATAAATAAAGATTATTAACGTAATTATAGTTTTCCTCAACTTAATAATTTATTAAGATAAAGATTTTCTCTTTCGTATGTAAACATCTTTAAATAATGAAAGAAATAATAGCCTGTTAAAATGAAATATCCACTTACCGATATATCAATTTATTAATTATTGATAAAAATTTCAAGTATGCCACGCAAAGGTCAAAAGAATATTTTTAGTGATTACTGAAAAAGCTCAAATTTAAGACAGACCACCCACAAAGTCAAATTAATAGTGATTAAACTGATATAGCTATCCATAACTAACATACACTTATTTATGTATATGAAATCAAATTCTTAAATAATTTTATTATATTTAATTATAGGTGAGTATTTAATTTGTCCCTAAAATACCCATCGACAATAAAATACAAATTGAAATGAACCCTATCGTTTTATAATCGATTGAAATTTAAAGTATGTATTTTTACGTGACATTTTAATGGTTTCATAACCATCGTGAAAGATTACACAGTTGTATAAAGAATTATTTAATATGAATTGACTAAATTTTTTACAAAAATAATCATTAATCCTACAAATTTCAAGCGCTGGTGTAGCATTCGATCATTAAGAAATACCTACTTGCATTAACTCGAGCGAGGTAACAAAAAATAGTATTTAGTAAATATAAAAAATATATCACACAATCTAATGATCGTGGGAGAAAGTGAAGACCAACAAGGGCTAAAACATTTTTACCACCTTACAACGAAGGCACGCGATGTTATCTTAATTGAACCCCAGGCAAATCGTTTCAACCCACTCACATTACCTGTTAGATGAGTTCTCATTTGTTAAACGATTTGAACTACGAACATAATTGACTAACTGGACCAACTCATTGAATTTCAGTAAACACTTCAAACAACTTTTCTTAACGCATGGCGAGCAGCTATCATTAATAAGTTTTAACTACTTGTATTAACAGAAATCCCTAAAAACTTTTGAAGTTTGCTATTATGCGTTTTGTAATAAATTGGATTAATACTGAAATGAAAAATAAAAAGATGTAGTTCAAATGTTTTATTTGAAAGGAGTTTGGAGGATAGAAGTTTTCAAAAATTTTAAGTAGCAGAATTGCATTCTAGTTTAACGGGCTAGGTTTTTGATTAAAGTACGTTTTCAAATATTGTGCATGAAGCAAGAAAATGCACAGCGCAGTATAAAGGAAGGCAAAAAGTCTTACTACAAAGTCTTCAATTTCCCCTATGCTATAAGTGAGCCCTCATATCAGCTTTCTAAGATGATGTTGTATGATCGGAATGTAAATGGAAATTTAAAAAAGCGTGTCGCATATATTACTCTAGCAAAAAAGATTGACAACGTTGTTAAGATTTAAGTGGAAAACGTAAATAATTTGTTTGGATAAAAAAGTTACAGTTTAATAAATTATATGAAATGATAAAATAATAATTATATACCCACTATAGTTAGTAATGCATATACGCGAGTTCCAACATTCATCTAAATCCCATTTCATATTCATTATTATTCATTGGGTTTACTATATCGGTAACGAAATCATTAAAATAATATTTGAATAAGAACTATATTATTAAAGGCAAAACATCATAAATTTTTGTATAAGTAATTGCAAAAAAAATATCTAAAGCAATTTAATTTCTATATAAAAAAAGTTACGCGCTACTAGTTTTTGATCATATTAACCAAATAAATTTTTTTTAATTGAAGTGATAAAATTTTTATACAGGTCTTCAAATTTAATAATAATTTATACCAATATTTGAGAATATTTTACATCAGCTTTAACAATTTTCAGATTAATAATAAAGAAGAATAATATAATAAAATATAAAATATAATGCTTATTTGAAAATAAATTTATTTCGATAAAACTACAGCTCAGGTCTGGCTTTTATTTTGGAATACGACAGTATTATAAAGAACCACGTCTGTCTTTCCGTAACACAGCTGATAGGTTAATATTAAGTTGCCAACCTACAAAAATTGAGAAAGAGGATACTACAAATTGAAATTGAAGGAAGAAGAATACAAATACAATTGAATATAAAGCTGGCGAATCTGACCAAGAGTTTATCTTAAATTTGTTTGAATTACCAAATTATTGGTTTTTATGGTTCTATTTGATTTCCACTTGTTTCTTATACTGCTTGTTTTAAATTCCATATTTGATTTTCAACGCCGCAGAAGTGGGTGGTTGCCCGTGTGAACAATCCCGCCATGATTCCTTCTATAGATGTCAAGTCTCGGCTGTTCTGGGACATGACAGATTTAACGAAGATACAGTGTTGCGAAACAATAAAGGTTAATTATATTAGATGATAAAGTGAGTAACATTTTGAATTTTTGGATTTAACTGCCTCTATTTTGAACATTAACTTGGTTGCGATTGATTTAAATTTGATTAGGATTGATAATTTTGGATAATTGAAGATCGGAATTGGAAGTATTAATTAAATTAATTGAATGATGTAATTATAAATTTGTAGTGTTGGAGATTGAAAGTTAGAGTTATCGTAATAATTGAATTCGATAGCATGACGAACGGTCGAAGTTGAAAAATTTGGATTTATACAGGAATAATTAAAATTTTGGATTTAGTTCGCTTAATTACCTTTTTAATTCGGGAAGAGTCTCATGCTCAATAGAGCAGGAGATTTGATTCTGGATATTTATTTAAGTTTAGTTTTTACCCATAAAAAATACGCCGCATCTTTGTCTTTTTCTTTGTTTTTAAATAATATAGTTTATACAATATAAATTCTGTCTAGTCTGAGATTCAAATCCAGAAATTCCCCTTTTAAAAGTGATATTTTTAATTTTCCAAATTTTAATTTTAAATAAATTTCAAAGTTAAATAAAATACCAATACGAATTGCAAAAATTAAATGTAATTGATAAGTAAACTCAGGTGCGGTGTTACAAACTTTATCTCACAATGCCTTTTATCCAATTTCGTCCAAATATGGGACAATTCCAAATCCAAAGTAATCACAATAACTCACTTCAATTTCATACATCAACTCACTTTATTTTTTATTTTCAAATATAAAATTTTTAACAAATACCGTAATTAAATTCGGGAGAGAAAACTACGTTTCAACAAAAAGCAAAAAGCTTCGTTTACTCCTCTAGTCGGCGCCAGCTCTTATAGAATAGTAGTAAAACGAAAAATTTCAAAATTTACAAAATTAAACAGAAATAAGAAATATAAAATTTCAAATGGGAATTTTGGAACACGACAATACAGCTGTCTTGCAGATTGGATCTTTCTAGAAGCATATATAGAAGTTTCTGAAAGTTGGTAGAAAGATACATTTGGGTTTAATTAGCAGAATGATTTGCTGTGAGTGTAGTTCTAGATTAATGTAAATGAATGTAATATGTGAATAAATGGTGATGTGATAAATAAGTATACAGGGTGTTAAATACACGCAGTGCCTTTGTTTATAAATAAATATAGACTTATTGTTAGGTGATTGTTATCATTTCTAGCGCGTTTTTGTGAGTGTAAATCTTGGTGTATTAGTAGTTTTATTGTTATTAACTTTATCTGTAAATATATTTTTGCCCTCACTAATTAAACAATCGTTTTAATTATTTTCGTTTAATACTTTAAATGCTTTCTATGTACATGCAAACATTTACTTTTAGGCACTAGTGTGTAAAATAGGATTTGTTCTTGTAAGAAAAACCATATTTAGAGTGTAATAGCCAGATCAAGCTACAAAATAATTAATTTTGCCTAGGAAAGTTTCTTATTTAGAATAATAATTAGGGTAGAACATCAAAGAATAAAAACGTAAAAGTTAGAATAACTCCACAAAACAGTAAATTATAAATAATATAAGATATAAGACAAGATTTCTTAATTTATTAGCCAAAGCTTTAAACTTTACCTAATTAAAAGCAATATAAATTTTTACAATTCTTTTGAATTTTTAAAACGTTAAAAGTACGTAAGTAAAAAGCAAAACGCAAATCTTTATTAGACTTTCTGCTTCTTTCTCTTTCCTGTTTGCCAGAAAAGTTTGAAAATCTTATGAAGAATGTTACAATATATAAACTTTAAGAAATTTTAACACTTTTACTACAGTAAGAAAACTTAATTTAAAATTGTTTACAAACAAATTTCAGGGTCGACAGTCATTAGCTACACCTTAAAATTTACCTTTGGTACCATTTCGACAACTAATTTTATTTCAGTTTGCAGCTTTAATATTGTGTGCACAAAATCTGAAGTTGGAATAATAATTATTATAAAACTTTATAGTAAATCGATTTATATCCTGCAACAAAATATAAGTCATGGGGTTCACTAAACTCTTACTATGCAATCAATTTCGCAATTCCTATGTAAATAACAAAAATAATAGATTAATTTCTAATAATTTTTAATTAAAAATAAGGAACTAAATTAATGCACGTAAAAATATCTGTCTCGATGCACAATTTTTTAAAATACTTTAATTAAAATTTAAATAAGGTTTTAAAGATTAAATTGATGTCCTGTCAACAACAAACAAAAAAGTTTTAGTTATGATGCTAATTTTTCAATTTTTATAAAAACATCACTTTTTTATTTATGTTTCTATCATCGCCTTCTTACAAACTAAAAAATGATCCACTTTCCTTTAATACATGTGAACACGATGCTTTTGTCATTTGATTGTTATCAACTAATATATCAGACCCCACTTTAGAAAATCATAATTTTACTTTTAACAGTATTAATATCCTAAAGGTGACAAATTGGAAGTTGTAATATCTGCGAAAGTATACTATTATAGAATTTTCAATAAATTTTGAATAATTATAACGCCCACGCGCTTTTAGTTTTTTATCTTTGAAATCGACAAATAATATTATGGAACAATAAACTTTATTAGACACCATAAGTGATTCGTTATGATAATCTGCTTTCTATCATGTATTATATCAAAATATTTTCAAGTTAATATATCAATCGATCTATCATTGTATCGTTTACTACATCAAAAATCGGAGATGGAAATTAACGAGGTGAAAAGTTTGAAACAAAGTAAACAAATAGTTTTTATAAAAGGTGCAAATATGTACATAGCATTAAAATATAGTATTGAAAACTTATATTTTCTTAAATATAAAAGTCCATAATATTCTGTGACATAAAAGATTCATAGTGCAGTTTTTATTGTAAAAATAGAATAGTAGAACATCGTTTACATTTTCCGAGTCTCGCACTTGAAACTCAAATTATCATTTTGTATTCAAACCATTTATTATAAAATAATATAATTTAGCTAGAATTATAAATAAATAATGAAATTGTTTAAGTACCTATGCATAAGTACTCAAAGCTTGGACAGCTTTTTCTACAGGCAATTTCAATTTAAAAGAAGTATGTATGTATATCAATTTAACATGTAACGGTGTTGAGAGGCTAATCTGATTACCATAGTATTCTGTTTGGATTAACATTCCAAATACTCAAGTGAGCCTTCCTAAGACGTTTTAAATGAGATGCAGACCTACGAACATGGGTTATCATCCCTTGTCACTATCAAAATAGTGTATCATTCCTGAAAAGGGTATAGTGACTTCGACAACCACCTGCTGAAACATAAAGTTATACTATAAAGTAAATTCTATTAAAGAGATCATAACGCTTAACTTAGTTTGGAGATGTTGACAAAATTGTTATGCTTTAATTATTTTGTAACCGACTTTAAATTTTAAAATATCTAATATACCTCCTACCACTAGAAAAGCAATTTTATTAAGTTAAATAAAGTAAATATTTTTATAAAAATAAATATTTAATTAAATTTCCTTTTCGAATCTTACACGGCTTATTATTTATTTATTTGGTACCAAAATTACAAATTAAAGATTTTAAGTTGCGAAACAAAATGTTTTCACTTCACCAGACATTAATTTAATAAATGGACTTAAACATTAAAATATGTAACAATAAATAATAATTTTAGTGTTGAAATCTTTAACTTATTGTAATTTTATTCATACAAATCCTTTAATATTTTTATTTATTTTGAATGATATCATAAATGAAAGCTTGATTTATTGTTTATTTATTATACTATTTTTTTTTAATATTTAACTAAAAATCTACTGATAGTAAAAATTAGTATGTTGTTCTAGAAGTCGAATAATTGAAAATGGTCGTATAGTCTAGCTTGTAAAACAATTTGCGTTACACAAATTGTAGGTACTTCGTGAATTGCAATTCTTACTTGATTGAGATTCGAAACCACATCATTCGCTCAGCAATTTCACCGCACGACTACGGGGTTTGCATGAACTTTGCGCTAAAGTAGAAACTAAACCTAAAAAGATTTATTGTTTTTCTTTAGAAAGTATTAGTTACGTTATTTACTTGTTAAATAATTATTCGTTAGTTCCATAAGATAATGAAAATAAGGGCAAAAATCAAATTTCAAAGTAAAGTCACAGCTACCCACTGAATAGCTAACAAAGGTTGAATGTTTAATTTTTGACAACTTTAGACATATTATGCTTTTGTCTGTTTTGTACACTTTCGAATATAACATTTTCAGACAAATCTGCTAAACGAAGAGTACTTATGTACAAGAGTACATGCGATACATAACGTCACATCTCGTGAATTACGTTTTCAACATTGTAAGAAGTAAATTAAATTTGCTACTAGTGGGTGTTTTGATTTGTTTTTATTTTCATGTATTAGCCATTTAAATGAAATTTAAGGCTTAAATAAAATTTAAACAACTTTAGTCTTACAGTCGTTTCTACTCGCAGCACGCCTCACAGGCTATAAGGCATTTTACGACTCGTTAAAAACCCGTCAATTTTGAGACACAGAAGCGTAACTTGCTTTAATTAAACCGTATTAAACTAAGTACTTTTTATAGTTTTAAATATAAAAATTTCTTTCATTAAGCACAAGAGCTTTTTAAAGTTTTCCATTTGAAGGAAAGAAAGTAGTTTTAATTGGGGATCTAAAAATTTTGAATTCTAATCACCAAATTATGTCAGCTTACTGAAAGATAAAATTGTAACATTTTATTGCAATGATCAGTCTGAAATCAACGGTTTGCTCTGAAAATCAAAACTAATCTAGTATTTTATTATTTTTATTTTTCGAACGTATTTTTAGTTTCTTAAGAGTAATACATTGCATTCATTTTATATTTGGTCTTAAAAATTTAACTTTCAACTACTACCTACTTTATACATCGCATCGGGAGAAAAAATATAATTTTTTTTGTGTTTCAGCAGCTAAAACATACCGCGGAATGCATATTTACATAAATTACAATCTGGACTTGACCAAGACTCTTAAACCACATCGACCACTCTGCAAAACCGATTTTACGACTAAAGATGTGGCTTTCGAACTTCATTATTTATTAATTAACACTAAGAGGAAGGAACTAGTTATGCTTCGCATACTATTATCGAAAGTTTGTTAAGTTTAGAATTCAAAATTGTCAACTTTTTGTATTTTAAGCGTAAACCTAATAAAAAATTACAAATTTTCTGCTATCAGATTGTTTTACGTATCTAAAACAATTTAGACTATTTTATCAAAACCGTTTTAAGTGTATTTGACACTTTCATTGTTCTCACCGGCTATTATACAGTAATCTTTGCTTTTAGCTTGGTCAGTTTCAAACCATTACTGTTTTATTTCTTAATTTATATCTACACCGTTCAGCTCTTACCATGTTTAACCAAATACTTGTGTTATTTATAAGAGTAAGCTAACAAAAGTTGATTTATGATAATTTATTTTAAATAATAAAATTTTATTGCCTACCATCAAAGTAACCGAAGACGAATTTCTATAATTTCTTAATATCGCAGCCTTAATTGCTTAACAATCAGAAAATCAATTAACTTCTCTATTAAATATTGCCAAAAATGGAATGAAAGCTTGGAGTAATATTTGTTATGGATAAAAGCTAAAATAGATTTTCCATATTCGATACACACGTTTGCCTCATTTTCGAGATCCTCATTAAGCAATATAATTAACACAAACACAAAACTGGCGTTTCTGTAAATACTCGAAGGTGCAGTTGTGCATACATAACGAGCGATATTTAAAATCCAATATAAAAGTTTTTGCTTTTAGCTTAAGCCGCGGATTTTCAATATTAACATGTGGGTTGACCTGACAGTTATATAAAATCAATTCGACGGTCTAAATCTTTACATAGGTAGTGAATATCTGACAAGCAAAAAAATAAATAAAAACATTTTTAAGCCGATACTTTTTAGTTTTTTACAATAAAAACGTATAAGTACAATACTTCTACTTTTGAAACGGCTTTTAGTAAATTTATTAATGCTAAGTGAACAGTAAAAGCCTACATGTACTCGAAAAAATTAAATAACGAACACCGAAAATAAAACACTCTGGCCATTGCAAAATATTTACAACTGGTTACAAAAGTAGATCGCTTCATATTTAGTAAATTCTGAGGTTTTGCATCTAAAAACCCAAAAACTATGTTACGAAAGAAAGCTTTTAAGATAAAATTTCGTTGCAGTTTTCAAACACTAAAACTAACAATCCACACAAAGAAACTGGCTATTTTTTGTAAAACCTTACGATGTATTCGAAAACTTATGTCTAAGCACTTAAATTTAATTATTTTTAAACAGACGTAAAATAGAAAATAAAATACATATTTAAAATTTTTAATTTTCAAAGAAAATTAACCGAATATCATGTGCACTTCAACTCTCGAGGAAAATTTAAAAAAAAGTTCACAATACGCTGTATACTTGACTATACATGCTGATATAAATTATAAATAAATTTAAGAGCTTTTACAATTCGATGACAGATATTCAACAAAATTCAAGTTGAAGCCAAATAAAGTTATGGATTCTTAAAATAAAAACTCAGAATACGCCCATTGCAGTATAGCTGAATTTTTAAAAATCAATGTTAGTATCATAAATTGTTCAAAGGAAAATCTAGAAAGCAACTATAAACTATTAACTTACTGCAATACAGCTTGATTAAACATTTTCAAAATGTATGTTTCATAGTCACAATTTTAAGAAATGCAACCTTTGACGAATTTGCTTATTTATTCTAAAATTATATTCTTACTAAATAATCTTGATTAAATTTTAATATAATTTTCATTTGTATTTAAACTTGAAGTTTGAATGAAATAACGTAAAACTTTTAAACTCATTAGAGCATTACGTAAAATAAATTAATTACATTATCTGACATTAAAAGTAAAAAACACGGAAACTTTTCAATATTTTCAGTTATATAACTTTTAATGAAAAAATAAATTTACAACCGGAAGTTGAAAGAAATTATTCTGATTTAGATAAATGTAAAACATATTTATATAGCTATTTTATTATTAAAATCCGTAAGTGAGTGTCCCGCAAAATTTTTCATGACTGTCGTGAATGGATTAGCGAAATGGTTAGCATGTTAATCAAAATAATTTGTTCGATTTTTCTGTCAAAAATTGAGGATTTCATATTTTCACAAATCTGTAGATCACAAATTCTTAGCTTAATATAGTTTATTTGTAAGAAGGAAATTATTAACAGTACTAATGAAGCCGATGAAGTTAAAGTAATAATACAGTGTAAAGAAAGAAGTTAATTGGAAAGCTATAGAAACTATGAAATTTAGATAAGAAATTTGGAGTAGGTAATTTAAGTAAAAGAAAAGAATAAACGATAAGGATATGAAAGCGATATAGTAATAAAAAATAAATGTAAATTCAAATCTATTCAACCAGGTCTTGATAATTCGTTGATCAGCATTTGCCGAATTTTTAATTAAGTTCAGAAATTATATTGATTGATTTCTTCACGAAGTAAAAATATATTGGTTGATTTTTTTATAGATTTTTAGCAATGCAGCCTTTTCTCAGCTAACAATGCAAAAATGTTATCATTTTCTCTCCACACAGATTATTATAACTACAATATGCTTCGTCTGTATAGTTGTCTTTCTGCCAAATCCATGCTAGACAGAAATCTGTTGAACGCACCTTATCGTATGCTTTCAGTCTTCTTCAAGTGAATTGGAAATCATTACAATACAGAAGAGATGTTACTGATTTATGTTTTGTTTATAGTTATTGAATGACAAAATTAATTACAAATTTCTATTATCGCAGCTACAATTAAATATCTCAGATTATCTAACCAAAAACTCAAGATTGTTATTTCTTGACTATTTTTGACCTATTTTACCTATTTTACGATAAATTTTAGAAAAATGTAATGTAGATTTTAAATGTTAAATAGTAATATATCAATATAGTTGTTAATTATTGAAAATTTGAAAAATCAAATTAAATACTAATGAAAAATTAATAATCCATTGCCGAAAGCTATCTTTAGTTTGCTTTATTACAAATCTAAACTAATTGGATCTGCAGATGAAAAATAGAAAACTTTTATTAATATCATAAAAAATGTACTAAGGTAAAAGTCGCGACTTGTAACAAATATTTACTTCCATCTTAATAATTTACTATGAAATATGTGATAGTATATCATTTTTGCACAATATAACCTGTCTAAATATAGAAAAATCAATATCTGTTAGTGTGACTTTAGTTTTTATCCATCTTACACTTAATAAAACAAAGTTTTTCTTATTTTGACGTACAATTCATAAAATAAAATAAAAACAATCTGTTAAAATAACTGCGGTAATTAAATGAAAATATCTTAAATTAAAAATAATATCTTGGGAATTTATGTTTGACAGGAAAATAATCAAATATGTTGAATAAACGAAGAAGAAATTTTATTACGGTAAGTGCTCTCCAACTTACATACTTACCTATATCAACAAATATATCAAATCGATATGATAACCCTAGAATTTGGAAAGGGATTTAAAAAAATATCTGTTTGGGCAATAAATTATTTTACAGTAATTAGCAATAATTGCTCGAGGTTAATCTTATGATACCGTTAGTGTTAACTATTACGTGGGATATGATACGCTTTATGTGCTTGTTAAAATTGTAGCAACACCCTTTATCCATTAATTTGAAAACTTGGGTTTCCAATAATTACTATTAACAAAATTTTTACTTGCTATAATGTAATAAATAGAATGTTAAATTTTCTAATTGAAATTTTATGTGATAAGAAGATATAATTTCAATTTTCAGCATTAGGTAACAAATTTAGTATCAACAATAATTGTTTATTATATAACAAGGTTGAAAAGTCGACCATTATTGTAGTCAAAAATCAAGCCAGTATCTTGAGACCAATATCAAAAGTATAGTCGAAGAAGTAGTCGTTAAAATTAATCGCATATATTTAGAAACATAATACTGTACTTTATCAATTATTGGGTTATTTTTAAAATTCTTAATTAAGGTGATATTGCTTATGAGTTTTTGTTTGACAGTTAAATTGTAGGATTGTTCTGTGATCCAGTTCAACGTTGGATTATTAACTTACAAACAATAACAATTTTGTACTTGTCGAAATTATTACCTCTGCTTTCATATTTGAAACTTTATATAATATAAAATATTCTAGACTGTCTGACTCTATAAGCTGGTTGTATATTATAAATATTAACTATTTATGTGCTAATTTTTTTAATATAGTTTTATTCGATAAATGGGTATAATAATTCTTCAAAATAAATAAAAATCAAAATTGTTGAACTTTAGCTTTAATTAATTAAATTACTAATTGTAATTTCATAACTACAAAAAATTGAATGCATTAATTACAGTATAATTATTTGTAAAAAGCACACCTACAAACGAGCCACAAACAGTCACTTTTACTCCGAAGAAAATCTGTGTTTAATAAGATGCACAAAGTAAGATAATATTCTTCATGCTACTTTGGTAAAGCATCATAATATGTTACTTTTCCTTTAAGTGTAAAAATCGATAAAATAAACTAAAAATCATTAAAAATATGACGAGCGGCAGTAAAAGTTGAACAGAACAACACTGACAGTAGAAGAAAAACAGCCGCCCGCCTATTCTACTTTAAGAGGATGGTAACAAATAACCAAACCTTTAAAACTTTTGGTTATTGAATGTTATAAAAGTTTGACGGAAAACATTATTTCCGAAGTCCTTTTCATTTATTCGGAGATATCTTATTTGCATTATTTATATCATTACAATTAAATCTATTTAAATAAATATTAAAGAATTATTGAAATCGATTAGGTGAAAAACCAGTTTAGAGATCTAATATTTATTTATATTTTATTCGAATGTAATTTTATAGGAATAACCTACTTATAAATACACGTTGCATAGTAAATAAAATATTATATTTAAAGAAAGTTGGATCGAAAACCATTTGTTATTTAATATGTACTGAAAGTAATTAAAACTCGACAAATTTAAATTTAAAGTGAGGCAAATAATATAAATAATGATTATCCGCTTCCAGTTAATAATCGTGATTAATTGAAATTAATGACTTTTAAATTTAAACGATTAAATTCGTAAGTATTAATTTAAAATATATAATAATGTATTTAAATAATTATCAGATTTAGAAGATTACGTTTATAGCCGATTTGGTAATTTAAATAATTTAGACTTAAAATTAAATATAAAAGATAATATTTTATAAACCCAAAACTAATTTGTAAAATCGATTTATGCTAATTAAAAAAAGCATTAAATTAATTATGAAAATAACGTAGGCAAATATAAATATTAAGCAACTTTCAATCTTTATGAAAATAATGAACCATAATTCTGTTTTACGTGTAGCAATTGATCTGCGCAAGCAGAAGCACTTACACATAATTGCTTTACATCAATTTGCATGAATTACTACAACTAATGCATACAAGTATCATAGAAGTAGAACAAGCAAAATGCAAGCCATAAATAGATAATTGGCCGGTGATTTAAAATACTTTGTAAGTCTAAAATGAGTAAATATACAAGTATAACCGTTGTGTTATATGATCAAAACAAATAAAATAGTGTTTTATCAGTCGTAAAATATTTTATGTTTTATTTTCTTAGATTACATATAAAACACTTACTGAAATTTAGAGGCAGGAAGAACGATTCACTGTATTTCACAGTTCTGTACGCCCTCACATAGCACTGAAACATAAAAGAGTCACTTTTATAATACCAAAATTTATATGGCAAACACAACAACATGCTCAGATAGTAAATAAAAAAAATAAAAATTTCTAATTATTTTATATTTGAAAAATTTCAGTTAGTTCTCATTTATCATATAATTGTAAATTTATCGAAAATCTTATATATTCCACTAATACATATAATTAAAACTAGCATTTTTCTCACCGTTTATTATCCGATTAACCAAATTGACCGCCGTTATTTAAATTAATGCCACGCAGTTAATGCATCCCTATCTTATTAAACAGTAATAGTCTGTGGACTTATAACAGGGTGGTTGAGTACAGTAATATGTTAATTCAAAACGGGTGATAAAGGGCTGGGCAATCTCAGAAACTCATTAACTAGTGGTCCATATCAATAATTCTTATAAATTTACCTACGTTCAAGATTCAGCTGGTTACGTATCCGCATTTGTTCTCACTGCATATCCAGGTTATTACGTTTCAGTGGTACGGTAGATAAAATAAACTAATTTTATTATCCTATTCTACCTTCTGGGCGCGATTTTATCTATATTTATTTGAGGCACCTATTAACTTTAGTAGGTAGTTAGATCTGTATTTAATAAGCGTACAACGGAGAATGTCGGTGTATAAGAATCTGTGAAAACTGAAGATCGAATGGAAGATCAGAATTTTAATTATAAAACTCTATAGCTTGTTATAAGCTACTTCATATTATAGGTGCTGTTCTCTTAAACCAAATTATGTTTTTGTTCTACCACAAATGTTGATGTAATTTATTTAGGGACCTTAAATATATTATTTTATTCCAAAATAACTGTCTTAAACGTTATAGATTATACAGCCAATTTGGTATTCATTATACATATTTTTTGATTTATGATAAAAACAACTGCCATAGTTATATTATTCTTATATGGCTTTCTACTTATCTTATAGTCTTTTACAAAATATTTGGAATATTGCCAGTAGCACCATATCTATAGTTGCTCAGATAAATATTAAAACAAATGTTTAGATTATTAAAAGTTTCTCGTAGTTGTGATTCCCATACCCACTTAGGAAGGATTATCTAAATATGTTGAGAACGGTAAATTGAGAAAACACTTTGTTAAAAGATGTAATAAAAAGAACTGTATTACTTTTGGTTTAACCTCCAAACTATATAAAACTAAAAACTATGTGATTGATGATACTAAAGACTTCATAGTTATTTATGTTGAATGATTTCCAATAAAAGTTTAATTCTTTTAGACAACTCATAAATCTACATTTTAGTAAAATATTTCATTTGTTTTTATTTCCCCATTACGATAAAAAAAATTTCATTATTATTATACTTGTCTAAATGTCTTCAAATTATCTAAATAAGCATCTGGCAAATCGTCGGTCAGAGATGTAGCAGCAACTAATTAATAAGAAGTAAAAAGTACAATGGTTGTTTTACTAAAAATTTCTTCAAACAATAGCGGATGCTAAATTACGTAAATTATTATTTTAATAGAACAAATTAGTTGGAAAGAAAAAAATAATGTCAATTATAAAAATTATGGTGTCTTGGGAAAAGCATTACAGCACTTAATGTTTAAACGGTAAAAAAGACAGACTTAAATTTATTCTCATTAATAATTCATTGAAACTTTATTAATTAATTACAATGCTGAATCATGTAATAATTACTTAATTTTTAACAGATTGCGTTACAAATACCATGTATTATCTGCCTTTGATATCTGAATAAATTGTGATAATTTAACTGATAGTTGTACTTTTATTAGTGGGTACTTGCTAAAATTACAGAGCTTTACAAAGTTATTTATTATTAAATCACCAATTATAGTCGAACAATTTATAATTGATGGAATGATTGCATGTTTTACATTTCTATTTAAAGAAAATCTCCAAAACAAGTAACCATAAATAATTTTCTAATTTATTACAATGCATAGGGCGTACAATTTAGTTGTATTTTCAAGGTGTATGATTTATATTGCAACGCAAAGGAGTAAACCTTAACCTTAAATAAGTTAACGTGTTCTTACTTCAAGTAATAAAACAGTAGCAATTGAAAAATTGTTGGGTTGTAATTTTTAAACAAATCAATTGGTTTAAAAAACTTGGAAAAAATTTTTATTTTAATTAATTCGTTCTAGTGTTGTTATCATGATGTATAATCTCTATTTGCAATAACTTCTACGTAAACCCAAAAATAAAATACAAACTAAAATGTTATGTTTGAAATTAAGACAGACATAATAACATCAAAAGTTAATTTAGTAACACAAATGCACATTTATGAAGGAAAGGAGGAATTAAATTTATTAAATTGTTAAATGAAGTAGAATTAAACATAAATTTGTGTATGTAATTGCAGTGTTAAGATACAAGCTTTGTTACTTAAGAGAGCGTTAAGTAAATAACCGAACAAGGAAAATGTGAATAAAACTGTGGGTTAATCTACTAAATTTGAAGCACTCCTCTAACGTTTTACTAGCTAACTCTCCTAGTTAGATACGCGCAATGGTTATTTGCCAACAGCAAATTTTACCCTATTTTTGTTTCGGTGTTTTAGTACAATCCTTTACATTTTAGTACTTTTTATAGTAATAACTATTAAAAAATAAATTAAAATAAAGAAATTAAATGGAACTATTTGCTTATTTTTTAATAATTTTTTTATTATCACCGGCTTCATCTCAGCTATGTATTTTAATTAATGAGATGGTGTGGATCCACAAGATGCCTGATTCGTCGAATGTTTGCCGACAAATATTGTCTTCAAAATGCGTGTCTGTTCGCATGTAGACACATTTGCTGTATATTGCTGTCAATACACGAATTTGCTAAGACTACATCACCTTTATAGGTGATTATACATAGTCGCTGGCAATTATAAATAATATCCAAATTAGTTAAGTACCTAATGCAAGCCATGTACTTCAATCTTCTGCGGTTATTTCGATTAACAAGTTATGACAGCATATCTTTTACGGAAAAAGCTCTCGTTTGTATCTCTGATATCATTTTATAATATTTAACATTTATCCGTACATAATCTAGCTATAATATTATACATAACTGTAAATAATAGATTTTAATATTAAGCATTAGATATTATTTGACGTAAATATAAAAGCTAATAATAATAATACTGGCATTATTTAATCAGTTACGTTTCAAGCAAAAGCTTTTCTTTAGCAACCTCCTGTACACTTATAGTAGTGCGGCGATGCAGGATTTGTCAACCAGCAATCATTTTTCCAATGTCAAAGAAAAATTTTCAATTCGTTTCCGTTTCCTAGATTGGAAGCTCAATCGTTATCAATTGTTATCTATTATTATTAATTATTTTCGGTAGCAGATGAGATTTTATACTTTTCTTTTGTGTGGGGTTAACTATTGACTTTTTTTGCTATCTTTGATATTTTAGAGCAGCGATTCTCAACCTGGGGGTCGCGGATCTATTTTAGGAGGTCGCATAATTTTTTTTTTAATTACTTTTTATTTTTATTCATTTATATAATTACAAAAATAACTAAAAATTAGTAACCTGAATTTTAAGGTTTCCCTTGCTCAAACTATTGAATATATCAATATAGGATTGATAAACTCGTATAAAAACATCAAGAACAAGGAAGTAATTAATAAGTAAAACAATATCGTCACTTCTGTCGAAATACCTCCAATCATCAGTACAACAAGAAAATATATGTAAGTAATACGTAGTATTACCATTTTCAATACAGCACACCAATTTTCGATCGTTCTAAATAATTAATTAAATTACTGATAACTGTCAGATTTGACCACTTTACATGTAAATAATACAAATCTTTTAGAAAAAAACCCTAGGCCGCAGGTATTTCGTACTTATCTTCACAAAAAAGGTTCAAAGCACCGTCCGATAAAAGTAAATTATTCTTTATTTCTTCTCACCAATACTGGTATTTTGGAAGCTCTATCAGCACACAAAATTTAATCTCAACCTGTTAAACATTTCCGGATATACGACATTTTCAATTTTTGAATTTTTTTATTGTGGTAGCCCTGGTACATTGAAAAAAGTGGTTCATGATATTAATGAAAAGTTCATCATTTTTCAGCCGATGAACAGAATTTCATCAATATAATGATTTTTTTATCAATACTATGAATATTTCATCAATATGATGAATTTTGTTCATCGGCTGAAAAATGATTAATTTTTGATGTATCTTTTTTTTCAGTGTAGCTAGTGGTAGCAAAGATTTATCTGCCAAAACTATATTTTCTCCATTAGAACCCATCAGACATTCGTCCTAAACGTTTGACTGCCCTCGACGCAGAAATGCCGAAGAAAATCGAATTTTTGAAAATGTCGCCAAAAACCGTAATCTTCGTTTTTCATGATGAATTCCTGATTTTTATCAAATGGTTCCATATACTGACAAGACCTGTAGAGGCAATGTTGCTATATACCTAGTTTGGTTAAGATCCCTTCAGTACTTCATGAGTTATTCACTCTTGAAGTTTCAAATTTGACAGCCTGTAATTTTTGATAGATGACAGATAGAAAATTAATTTCATCTATTCTGGATAAACCTTTTCAAGGTCTTTAAAATAACCTACCAGAAGACAAAATCGTTTTTAGAAATCTTGTGTTATTTTCTTGTAGTGGCACTCCTAATTGACAGATGATCGTGACGAAAACCTTATTTACGCCATTCTACCGTAAAGCCTACTTATATACAAAATTTGGTCGTGATTGGTTGGACGGTTCAGAAATAAAGCGAGAAACAAAATCTAACGACAGACAGACCGCCACCTAATTTTTTTTATTTCTTGTTAATCTTTACGTTTCTGAAGACGGTGATCTCGAAAATGTAAAAAAAATAAAATTAAAAAAATAATAATAAAAGTACAAGTTGAGTGTTTGTGTTTTTTTTAGATATGTATCTTTTTTTAATATAAATTTTAAACAAAGTAATTGATGACTATTTTTTATTACTGACATTGTTGGGGTCGCAGAAAATAAGCAAGAAAACTTGGGGGTCGCGTCGTAAAAAGGTTGAGAACCGCTGTTGTAGAGAAAGATGAGAATTTTCCTTGAACGATCAACTGTCCACTGTGAACGGTTTTTGTTTGAATCAGTGGCGACGCATTGTCATCTCCAGATGTAGCTATTTCTTTGTTATGAAAGTCTGCGGTGCCAGCTGTGATGTTGATATGACGCTTGGTTTTGTGCTTGTGTTTAGTATTTGGAGATTGGTAATTTTGATCCTAAGATCAGAAGATAACATACGATTTGGTTTTCTTTTGTATGGGATGGTTCCGTTCAAGCAGCTGTGGTACCAGTCGTAGCGCTTAGGCTGGAACAGTATTTGAGAGGTCCCACATTTTTGTGTTATGCAAAGATTTGGTATCGGGATTACTTCTGTTTTTCATATGAGGATCATTCCGAAGATTATTTATGTGGCTGATCATATGATCATATTGCTGTGCCTTGAAGTTGATTTTAGTAGAATGAACCGAAACATTCTCGAATAGCATAAGGAGAGGGCCTGAAGTTCGCTTAATGATGAACCTTGGCTTGTATTTATTTGAATATCATGTCGGGAAGTTGGTTGGTGTAATATAGTCACTATTGGTTTTTACAATCTTTATTTATATTTATATACCTACATATTTTTATGTTTGTTTTATTTTCTATGTACATCGTCTCACATAGCTGGATTTTATAATAACAAGCTACTTATGAATTGTCCTGTTCCAAAATCAATTTTTTTTTAATTTTGAAATTCTAACTTTTAATTTTTATTATATGAACTATTATTTAATAATTTGCATTTATTGTTTTGAGATTGAATTTTATTTGTGTTTTGAATTTGTTTTATGAATCTGAGTTTTAATTTTATTTGTGTAATTTGAATTTGAATTTTGTAAATAGTTTTGTGTAAATGTTGTAGTAAATATTTGAAATTTTATTATTTTGGCGCGGATATGTTGATTTGGTGGGAGAATATGTAAATAAATTTTGCTTTTTGCCGGGTGATCGCTAAACAACGCCGACGTTAAGCCATTAGTCTCCGTAAATTTTATAAAAATTAGCGTTTAAAGTTTTAAATTTCAAAAATATTTTGAAAATAAATAAGTTGATTTGATGTTAGTGGGTTTTATTTAATAAATTGAGTTGATCTGTTTGGAGGTTTTTAAGAGTTTAATGGTATTGTGGAATAATTAATGGATAATTGGAGGATTGGTATTGTTTTTGTGGATGAGAAATTTAATTAAATTGGAAAAGAATTAAACTAAATTGGATCAACAAATTTTAAACGCAAAATAAAGAAAAGTTAGAAACAAAAAAACGAGCGAGGCGTATGGACGTTGTTTCACATCTGGTCAGACGATTTGCCACGCATATGGTTTGTAAACAATAATTTGTAAAGAATAAAAATTATTTCAAGTAAAATTTTAATTCGGATTTAAAATTTTTGCAAAGAATCTCATGTTCTTTTTAAAAATGTATACCGCTGGAGGCAAGACAGTATATACTATGGTTATTCTAACAAATAAATGAATTAAATTACTGTTTTTTATTTATCTGGAGTTTTATACAGGGTGCTGATATAATAGGAAATTAAGATGTAAAAACTTATTTATACAAATTCCTGCTTCCCTAATTACTTTAGAGCAAAAATGCAAGACACAAATAATAATGCAGAAATATAAACTACGAATGATAACACCATTAGATTTCATTTAGGTTTTACTTAAAAGGTCAAAAAATGCTTTTGAAATTGCTAGAAGTTTCATTTATCAGACTGGCCATGCAAGTTTTCATGGTAATTATTTTTGAAAATAGAAATTAAATTAAGGGCCGATCTTTTCACCTTCAAGTAAACCCCAAGTAAGTTCTAATCGACAAGTAAGCTACTTTTCGGTCTTTTCAACTACTAGTAAAATTTAGTAGCCTAATAAATCAGCTTACTGGCCAGTAAAGTTATTAGCACCTTCAACAGGCCTGTAAATATTTATTAGCATGATAAACTTAGCGGACAAAAAACGAACTTGTGATTATGTTTACTAAAATTTTAAATCATAATGACGGTTTTAATATTTTCATTTTTGAATGAATTTTGAATTTTGAAAATAATATTTAATAGAGTTGTGCTGGTTCCACCAGCTCTGATTAAATACTTTAATGTCGGTTAGTTGAAATTTATCACGGTTCAATAAAATGAAGTGTTCCACCAAATGTTTAATCGTGGTTAAAGCAAGTTAACCAGTCCTCAAACTAATTAACCAATTTTGGCTGGTTAGAAAAGTTTAATCACTGTTAATGCCCAATGCATACAGATTGGGTCTGCGCGAAGAAAAAAAGCGTGTTATGTGTTTGAAAAAGTGGTTTTAAAAGCGATCATTTGTTATTATTTACAATAATCATGTTTACAATAATATTCTATCTTCAGCAGATGATGAAGATATAGATATAAATTATAGTAGACCGCGAGTGTTAAATTCAAGAATTAATTATCATGAAATAGACGACGATTTTGAATATTTTCGACGTTTTTATTTACAAAAATATTTTTATAATTATTTAAACTATAGTAATAAAATTTATTTTAATAATGATTGATTATTTAATAATTTGGCTTGCAATTTTTCATTATTAACCTTTGGGCTAATCTTAGGTGTACGTTTTTCTTTAAATCTTTAACTTTCTTTAACTTAGCAGTCCTCTTTTTCTCAGCTGCTTCCATCTTGGCTTCCATGGTATCGAATTGCAGTTTCTAGAAACATTTCTAGAACCATCCAAACCATATAAAATATTTATATTTTAAAAATTATATTTTAGTAATTACTTACTACTACTTTTAGTAATTACTTATTAGTAAAAAAAATCACTAATTATGAATATTTTATATCTTTTGGATAGTTTTCAAGTTACCTTACAACTTGGCCAAATTAAAATAACACTTCACCTGTCAGGTTTCATATTTAAGTTTAAGTTAATCTGATCTACTAGTTCAAATGACGCTAAATTTTTAGTTTTAAATGTAATACCAACCGTACTATACTTCAAGTAGTTAATCGTTGCATAAAATTCGATGAAAAGACCCAACTGTCTTACTCGACCATTAAAAAGCTCAAGTAAAGTAAACGACAAGTAACTACTTGACGTATAACTTAAATATGAAAAGATCGGCCCTGAATCTATTACGTGGTCAGTGCGATAAATGAAAATTTTAATAATTTCGGAAGCAATTTTTGAAATTTTAAGTAAAAGCTAGATGAAAACTAATAGTGTTATCATTCGTAGTTTATACTTCTGCGTTATTTTTGTGTCTTTTATTTTTTCTCTAAAATAATTGGGGAAGCAGGAATTTACATAAGTAAGTTTTTACATGTTAATTTCCTACGTTCGACTAATTCAATTAGCCTTTTTCTAATATTTTTTTAGTAAATAGTGAAGCCAAATTTAAAATTCTCAATAATTACAATAATATACCATATCAACATTTTAGAATACTCAAAAAATGCACACACACTTTTCAAAAATAAAAATGTTTTTAAGTTATCACAAATAAAATAAACTGTTGTATCCAGTTGTAACTACATTGTAGATGATCCAAGAATTTTTATTTGCAAACTTTCACAGGGAAGACTCGCACTGTATAATATAGAAAAATCTTTATATTCTAACATACATAATATTTTGTTTCCTTCCGCATGAATACAACATCAGGCTGGAACCGAGTGGTTTATCACATGCTTTCGCAAT
Organism: Cantharis nigra; assembly: GCA_958510845.1. Lineage (NCBI taxonomy): Eukaryota > Metazoa > Arthropoda > Insecta > Coleoptera > Cantharidae > Cantharis > Cantharis nigra. The sequence goes on from OY294028.1 coordinate 18,489,805, forward strand.
GCAAAAAAATTATTTACAGAGAAAGCTTCTGTGTCGCATTCCTGGGTTATCCAATTTACTACTATGCGACTAGGTTGGTTGCACCAACCTCATTTAAGAATTTTAACACAAATTTTGAGTAAATTTAATTTGAGTTCTTGGCCGTGGACACCACAGCTTTAGTTTAAAGATTATAACGTTTCTATTTAATTCAAATTTGTTTCTTACGCATTAAAAATTAATTTTGCATTAAAATCGTAATCTTTATTTTTGTTGTTATATATTACTTGTACCATTATATTGTATTACTAACTATATATCAGCCATTAAGTTTTATTGTATTTCTTTACAAATTAGGATTTAAAATCGTATTAGTACATGTTTGATATCTATTTGTTACTTACCTAATAGCCGTTATTATTTGTTATTTGAACTTTTTTTTAATTTAAAAAACCTGGAATGCATATATTATTATTGTTGTATAATTAATCAATAAATCTACACTAAATTATTGCTACTAATAAATGTGAAACTTGCTAGTCCCGAGTGTGAGTGTAGCGTTTAGTCAGTTGTAACTCTAATTACATCGAACTGTAAAATTCCAAATAATCGAAATACAAGCAATAAGTTGGGCAATGTTTTTCAATTAATTTTTATTTCATGTATTCATTCATTATACATATTTCAAATTTAATAAACAAATGTTGTCTTATGCACTTGAAAGTACTACAACTTTTGGCGATGACTATGTCTTCACTTATAAAAAAAGATTGTTCTGTGATGAATCATTTAATCAAAACAGGTCTTAAATTGAGCATTAAGAAATTTTATCCGAAAGCCATCGAGGTTTTATTTCTTTAGTATTGGACTTCCACCTGAGTATACATACAACCAATAAAATAAAATCCAATAATAGAATAAAACAAAACCATAAAGTTCCTGCTATAAAGCAATTATTAAGGCAAATAATAAATTAAAACAAAAATACACCACTTAGTTTCATGTAAAATTAAAATAAAGTATAATTAGTAAGACTAGCACAAGTGTCTGTTTAAAACTAAATAAATTCTTTATCAGGTAGTAAACACCGCATGTAACAAGCCTGATACGTTCTAAACGATTATATCTTTTTACACGATTTACATTTTATGCAATATCTACACCATTAATTTTAAACGAATAAATAAACCTCTGTGTACATTAACTACGATGATTAGCTTGTTTATGAAAAGCAACATATCATTATCAATCCTTTTAACTCAAAGTATTTTATCTATAAGACGGATGCTTCGTATTTAACAAAAAATAAGAGTCATCTATATCTTCCGGTAATTTAAAAGAAATATTTTTATACAAAGTAAAATTATACTTAACCAAGCAAATGAAAATAAAATTTTAAATTCTTTTTGTGGAAGTGAACGGGTAAGGAATATTTATAAAATGTTCACTGAAGAATATCATCTCTGTTACTTCTATAACCGAGCTATTACTACTTAAAATGTAATAACAATTTAGAGCTTTGCAAAGAAAGTACAATAATGTGTTATTTCGCCATATACCTATACAATTTCAACACAAATTCAAATTTATATTGCACGTTAATTTTGTAACCCTTATGTTAAGCAGTTAATCTATATTGTATAATGCTTTGTTTTATTTTCCATCTAAGAGACACGACCGCAATAACTACATAGCATATAGCGTTTTAGAGATTATCATAGCAGCCTTAAATAATCCAACTATGTATACTTAAACATATATCTTTATAGTACTCTACTAGATTTACACTCTCTTATTTAAACTAAACATTGCAAGAGTATAACTTACCCGCTCTTCTGTAGTTCAGCGGGCTAAGTAATAAGCCGTTAACTTAGCATATTGCGTCAAGCTTATACTATTATTAAGACGATGTTAGTTTGTCTCAAAATATTTCCTTTATTTTTTTAATCACATGATTTTCCATCATCTTTTAAGTTTTATGTTAAAATACCTATTATAATAATAAAAATCGAGAAATTAACCAGAAGATAGATGTCTAGATGAAATCAATATAGAGTTGGTAAAGCTTGAATAAACCGACTAGGAAAAAAAATTACAAATGCATAAAAATATTTCACCTAATAGCAGATAGAAAAATAATTCTAGTCCCAAGAAAGAAAATTGAAGAAACTACAGCGAGTACCACTGTTACTAGTAGTGCATAAGATTTTTTCTACATTGAATCTACATTAAGGTGAGTCTAATATATAGTCAAACCACCCCTTGAAGAGGATCAAAAATACTTTTTGCAAAGTAGTAAAACTCCAAAATACATTGACGCTTCCTGATTGAATGTTATAGCTTGCATAATTGCGTGTATACTACATAGAATGACACTTTGATGACAAGAAATACACTTTGATGTATTTTAATCCAAGGTATTCAATCAGAATCTTAGCTATTCTAAATCGGCTTTGCTTTGTTTGCGCTTGTTTGTAGATTTTTACTTTCAATTATACTCTTTTCACTTTTGAGATATTATTTAAAATATTTGTTGGGTGCTAGCTTTCTGTTGCAGACATAAATTACTAAAAAAGATTAAATCGTTTCTACTTTTTTTTAAATTTATTTTGGATAATTAGGTTTTAGATATTCATGAAAACAAATGATTTTGACGCGCCACTTAGATTAACAAGTTTCAAGTGGATAAATGGCTTTTTAACGCAGTAAAGGTAAAATTACTGTATTTCGATTTTTACAAATGTCTAAGCTGTTGCAAAACACATAAGAAAACTTAACATGAGCAAGCCGTAAGATGATATTGCATCTTATTTAGGAAGGTGCATTTAATTATCAATTTTATTTAATTAAGAATTTCGAAACGGCTGGAAGCCACAAATATTAAAGATAGAGATTAGCTTGAGCATCGGAGTCTTTGTTTTGTCGCTACGTAAATTATGGATGGGATTTTGTTAAACCAACAAATGCTTTGTGTTGGGGTTAATCTTATGATCAACTAAAGAATTTTGAAATAATGAATAAGAATAAACTAAAATAAAAAAAAACAGAATAACCTAGGGTTAGTAAGGAACTTCATATATTATATAAACTTATATTAAACACTGTATTTCAGCAATCGTATATATCTATAATTCAAAAGTTAGCTGCGTTTATAAAAAAACATTCTAGTATTTCTATTAAATTTTTGTATTGCTAGGTTATTTCATTATTCACCAATAATAATGGTTTTGTATAGAATAAAAATTTACTAAACCGTAACAAAAATATTTTGTTATTATATTATTAGTAAAACCAAGTGAAACATTGGATTTATAAAATTGAATAAAATTGGTATATTTTAAAGTAAATTCATTAATAAGAAAAATATATTATCAGAATTTGTGTAATTATGAATAAGAAATCTCAAGAAACTACAAATTTATAGAAAAAGTAAAAAAATTATTCTAGATAGAGTTTTCATGACTGCTAATACCATGAGCTTTATCTGTAGAATCCTGAAAGAGATTGAAACATGTCATTTCTTGCGATTTTTCAAATTTCATATTTTTCTTATTTCAAGCTCATTTTGACTTCATCTCGGCTTGTTGATTTTCTGTGAAATTTATGCTATTTTGGTAGAAACATATTTACTTGGTAGATTTTATCGATCTATTCGTATATTAGTTTATAATTCTTAAATTATGTAATTTTATATAGGCGGTAGGTATGTATTTGACTAAAATTTAGTTTACTTTTCTTCTAAATAAAAAGTGTAAATTTTTGTACGAGTTTATTTATGTTATTTAAAGTTCAAGTTTTATTCTGTAAAAATAAAAACTTTAAATTGATGTTTTAATAAATGTTTTTCTTTGTACTAAAAGAACACGTTAGCTGTAACAAAGCTCAAAATCTCAAGTAAATCCAGTTTATCTTATTCTGTTGTTCTTATCAGCATTAAATTTAAAGCCGCAAGTATTCCGTTGGTTCCTTTATATTTCATTAACAGAACACTCGCAGATTCACTGCGAGATGGAAAATATTGAACAGTTCAAATGCGTCAAATATGTTTAAACAATTTTTCTTAAAATTTAAGCATAAATTTTATATTTCTTTTAGTGTGAACAACGTGATTTCATCGACCGAATAACGTACCGCGACTATAAAGTAGTTACTTTATGTGAAAGGTGAAAGCCTGAAGAAATCCTTAGCGATGGCTTAGTATGTTTTTTAAGCAACCGAAACAAACAAGAAATACCTAAACAGAGCTTCAATTTAACATTCACAAATCTACTTATTTTATGTACAAAGAAATAAAAGCATTAAAATAGTTTTTTTTAGGAAAATTCAATTTCTAAATCACCTTCTTTAGAGTATTCTGACTCATTTGATGAATGCGCGCAAAGGAATTCAGTATTTTTAAATAAAGTGACATTTTTACATTATCTCAGTTGGTAAATAAATGTAATAATTTAGTGAATAATTCTTAGTTCTTCCAACTTTCTTGCATGTTCGTACCACTAAATTAAAATTTTTTTTAAAAACGTGCATCGATTTTTCTTTTATGTTCCACCACTCCAGATCGTAATAAATTGCGATCATTCGTATTCTTTTGTCGCAGTCGCATACAAAAAGAGAAATAAATAAGTATAAAAACACCGAGATTGCGGTCAATTGTAATCATATCAGAGTTCAATTTTTAAAAAGGCTAAACAGCTCCCTTTCTGATATTTTAAAATGTAAGTCACTCGAATTCGTTATCTTGAGACACACAATTTTCTTTTTCCGTGTTTGTAAAAATATTAAACAAAGCGTTACATTTTCTTTCTTCCGTTTCGAAATTTATTCCAGTTTTTAAAAATCAATTAGTAAAAATGTGAAAACAAACAAATAACTTCTTTTATACTTTAGAGCCAACCTTTTGTAACAAAGCTAAAATATTTGATTTAAAATTTTCTATTCTACCTTATAATAGCATGATAGAAGTAATTAAAACTAAGAATGTGTGCTTTAAAATTATAAATGTGCCCTATGCACGCGCACTATTAACAAACTAATGATAATTTTTTTGTTATTTTTAATTCAGTCAGGTTTGTCAAAAACCCACTTGAAAATTTTAAACGTCTATTAAAACTATAAAAATACCGCGGTGTGTTGAAACAATTACGTGTATCCACAACGTTCTTAGGAATGTAATATTAGTTAATTAGTTCTTTACTTTGAAAGTTCCTACTGTGCTTCCCACACATATTATTGCCTAGCGTATAGTTTTCTAACTTGGAACTTACTATAGTAAAACTTTAATAAAAATTTGAATTGGATGCACCACAAAACTTTTTAATTATTTTTAACAAAACATTCTCGTCTTGAATCATTTTGACAATGGAATTAATATGTTTTGTGCACTGAAAAACATAGTACAATATAATTTTATATAATCGTTTTGTAAATGCAAATAATATATTATAGCTTAGAGATGTTATATTTAAAGTAATTTGAGCAAAAAAAATATAAACTTGATATAAAAATATAATATAAAAACATATAATTTTTTAAATTTTAGGTTATAAATAGAAGGATTTAAAAATCGTACAGGTATTGTCGTTGTCGCAGGAAAATCAACTTAAATTTTAAAAAAATTATTAGTTATACATTAAATGCTTTAAAAAAATTTTCACCCTAGTAAATTACATTGATTTTATATTTTCGGTAGCTTTTTTATTAAATAAAATGCTATAAAGCTGCTGATGTTTCACTTAACTTCTTCAGACAGATTAAACTGCTATGGTAATAAGAATTGTTATTTTATTTATACCTATTACTTATGCAAGTTACTTATAGAAAATTTACGAGTTTTATTGATTTTAAAGTATTCATTTGAATTGTGCAACAAAAAGGCTGGCTTTAAACTAAAATCTTATTTTATTTTTTTTAAATATATTTACTCGATAATAATTATAAATGATGATTCAATCAGAATTGATAATTTTTACAAGAAACTTTTTATGGTTTCAATGTCTATCGCATTGCGGAACTTTCCAAGGAATATCACAACTGCATCTATATCAACGGTACAAGAAATTTAGTATTTATATGTATCAATATTTTAGAAAACCCAAAACATGCACTAACACTTTTCAGAACTAAAATGTTTTTAAGTTATCACAAATAATTTACACTGTAAGTATAAAATATCGCTTGTTTTTCCTGTGCATTCTATAATGCTTATATTAGGTTTGTTCCAACGAGTATCTTTAGTAATATTACTACAACGCAAGCGCATTAATGAAATGTCGTTCCAGCAGACACAAGTTACCAGTTCGCAATCCTAGATTACTAACAAACCGCTGTTCCAACAACTATGTTGAACGGATCGAATTGGTTCATTTGCGGTTCAAACGATACTTGCTAAGGAGCAAGTATCAAGTAGTTCGAAACCTGAATAGCCATGCGCAAATGTTAGTTGAGAGTAGTACAGCCCAAATACTTCCTCGATCATTAATTATTTTGTAATTTTCGTAATAAAATCGAGAAATTTTTAGTAGGAAATGACAGTGGCGGATCCAGACTATTACCATAGGGGGGGCGACAAAATAAAAATTTAATAAATAAGAAAAATAAAAAGTAGTAGTTGATAATAGCAAAAATAAGTATATTATTTGTTTTTTAATAAATTAAATACCAAAAAAATGAAAATAAATAAATTTTATTAAAAAATAAAAAATTAAAGTATAGGTAGCTTCACGGTTTATAATATAAAATTAAGTTTACGATTGCCACTTTTAGCAAATCTTTCAATGATATTATAGACATTTAGTTCAACTTCACGGTGCGTATGAAGCAGATCTATTAGATACGTTAACCTTTCTTCCATAGTGCTTCTCAAATATGTTTTTAATCTTCGCAATGAAGAAAAGCTCCTTTCTGCAGAGGCCACACTTATGGGATATGTAAGCAGTATTACAAATAATTTATTTATTAAAGAATATATATCTGCGTCTCAATTTTTTAATACTTCGCTTACAATATTAGGTGTTGTGGATTCAGAAACGGTGAGCCACTTCTGTTGCCAACATTACATTTCAGACAATAATTGTAATTTAGCTCCTGGTCGATTACTAATTACTTTCCCATAATATTTGTAGATGCTAGCTATACTTTCTTCGTACCATACTCATCACTTAAATTTATTTTAATAATATTTCTTGGCATCAAATATGTAAGCTCAAAGGAATTTAATGTGTCTACAGAAAATCTAGATTGCAAATCAAAGATTTTTGGTATATATATGGCATTGGTATATAAATTAATCTTCTGTAGTATTCTTCAGGGATTAATTAATTAATCTTTATCTTTAATTATAATATCCGTGAATGAACTCTTGAAAATACGCATAAATTCAAAAAACCCAAACTGGAATAAAAGCGCGTCTGCTTTCTTTAAATACTAACAAAGGAGAGCATAGTTACCTAAAAACACCCTTTCAGGGATTAAGGAAAACACTAAAATTTGGGATTTTCCCAAATTGCAACAAGCTTATATTATTTACCTGTCTAGAAGCTTCAGATTAGGCGGCTTCCGGAAGTTTGGATTTAAATTCTTTAAAGTACTAAATTTCTCTTATTTTTATGTTATAAAATAGATTTAACATTTAAAATACATTACCGTATTTTTGTTATTTTGTTATAAGGTAATCAATTAAAACCCGAAGTTTAAAAAATACAAAATATTTTTCAAATTTTCAAAATAGTTTTGGGAACTCGTAACGCATCAGAATTTTTTGGTTTAAAAATTAACGTATTTTGAAAATCTAAGGGGGGCGATCGCCCCCCCCCCCCTGGATCCGCCACTGGGAAATGATAAAGTACATACATATTTAAGTACACATTACAAAAAAGAAAAATATTAATAAATGGATGGTGACAGGAAACGAGGATTAAAAAATATTTATTAAAAAGTGTATCAAACCATAGAAATATGAAATCAAAAATTTATTTAATGTCTTTACATTACAGGTATTTTATTAGCATCCTCTAAAACCCGCATTAATTTTTAAAATCGTTTTTTAACCGGGCAGGCATAGATTTAACGAAATGTTGTAAAATTTCATCTGAAATGACTTTCTGCCATCTGCCATACAACTTTTAATAAATTTTGCAATTGTGATTTTGTATTCTTGTCGGTAATTTTTCGTTTCATAATGCCCAAAGATTTTCAATCGGATTTAAATTCGGGCTGTTACCTGGCCATTCTAATAAATGAGAAAACGTTTTACTTAGGTATCCAATTAAAGTTGTAAAAATTAATTTTTTGTGCGTATACGCTAGTTGCACAGCTATGGTGTATATTAGTAGTATATTACTACTTCAATATGTAAAAATTCAAATAAATGATATGTGCCGAATCGTTCTAGCATATATGGAGGAAAAAACATGGGGAATTGTAAAACTGTTAATTTATTCATATTTTCCATTTTAGTAAAATTCACCATCGGACTTGTTCTTAAAATAACAATTATAAATTAACTGTAAAAATAAAAAAATATTCCTGAAAACAGGCTTCAAATAAGCACAAAAATTGAAAATTTGCACAAAATACTCAAAAAGGCAAAAAAGAAACATAGAAAAACTTCATAACGTAAATTGTATACATTTTAAAACAATTTATTGCTGCCTAAAATATTGACGATAAGCATCGCTCTCTATGATCACACTTGTCAATTATTTAAGGTTAATCTCGGTTCGAAAACAATTCGGAAAACGTTCCAACACAGCTTTAAGTTACTATTTGAGAATTTACTAGTGTTCCAGGCGCAATAAGTGGTCAAATTACTGGTTGCCGTCGATAATCGAATAGCTTGTTGGAACAAACCTATTATGTATTAGGTATGTCACATACACTGGATTAGTGTATTCATCAAAGTTGTAACTACTTGTAAACTTATCAATATCAAGTTGATTTCTTTTTCTATTTTTTTACTGCGCAAATGAAGAGTTCGCTACACAAAATTATATAAATAAAAGTTTCTGCTTAAATTGTTTACACGTTCTGTAAACTGTTCGATTTCCCACTCGTTGTGGTAAATTTTTTTGTCTATGTTATGCTCACATCAGGAAAAGCTTGTTTATATTGTAACATTTTATTTTTTAGTTCATTTATTGTTCTATTTAAGTTTAAGTAAAATATTATATTATTGATATTATTTCTTGAAAATCATTTTTTGCCAATATTATATTACCAATAAATGTCTTTATTAATAACATCATATTTATGGCCAATTAAAAATGTTATATTATTATGAAGTATTTATCATGTTATGTTCAAGATTAAAAAATGTTTTTCTAAAAATTATTTATAAAACTGAAATTACAAATAATTTATTATAAGTATATCAATATTACCAACCCTTATTAAATTGTGTTTGTAGAAATAATAGTAATTGTTAAAATTTGGGACTAATCAGAATCAAGAAATTCTAATCGATATGAATAAATTAATTAGGGTCACCTTAACTTAAACTAAAAAGTTTCGGTTACAAGTATTACAATACTTTCCCTTATACGTACGTATTCGTATGAGGAAAGTATTATATTTCCTGTGTCATACATATTCACATAGAAATATATTTTTTTTACCTTATTATTCATCTATTTGGCATTAAATGTTTACTTCTCAGATGATTTACCTAAATTAGTTCCTAAGTCAAACATATGGAATTAGGTAAATCACCTAATTTCGAAATTTCGAAATCATCTAAATTAATGGTTTCCAAAGTGGTCCAAAGAAAAGTGGTCCCTTAACAACGTCAAGGGGTTTGCGCAAGGTTTAATATAAAATAAAACAATGTGCAACCAACAAATTTTCATTTAATTGAAATTAATTTGTAGTACAAAAAATTGAGTACCTACATTTTTTTCCATATTTTTTACTTGGGGGTCTTTGGGGATAACTTTGGGAATTACTGATCTAAAATAATCTGTTTAAATTACCTAATATAATAGTTGTTTTAGCTAAAATATTTATACAATTTGTTTAGGTTATTTGGATAATCAAGTTAATTAGTTAAAATGTCTATTCAAGATTAAAAATTTTTGTCTTAATTACAAAGGTAGTATAAAATGGATAAAAAAGTGGAATTTAGAACAATTAATTTCAGATTTTGAAGGTAAGTGAATTATTTCTTTATACTTAATTTATCTAATTATACAATTTCCCTTAATAGAACTGGGACACGATATGCAGTTTAACCAGAAATTAAAAAAATCAATAATCATCAGTACCTTACTAAAAAGTACTTCCTATTAATAAAATTAATATTAGAAAATTGTGAACATGTAGACATATTGTAAAAAAAGAGTTTAATTAACAAATATACTAGTATAGCGATATTAAACATCCTATTTAACAAATAAATTAAATTAAGGAATGTTTAATAATAAAACTACAACTCAACTTAGAAGAGGTCATTCCAAAGTTACTCATTTATACATCTAATAACAAAAGATCAACCTTAATATCAAATATGCAGAGTAAATCTAACAATAAGGCATCTACTGGTGGAATGTCAACAATATGAAAAGAAGCGAAGTCGGGAAACATAATTAGTGACGTATTGGCAGATAACGAAGAGGCAACACAAAATTTAATAAAATTCCTATGGACAGTGGACTACATCGACAAATATAAATCATCAAATTTAAAATATAAAATAATTATTAAAAACGCTTTATTATTAATTAAAAAAAACATCTTCTATGTAAAAAGATATAATTTAGATATAATTTTCTAGTTTATTTCTTTACTTATAAGTTCTACTTTTTTTATATAAATTATAAGCAAATTGTAAATAAAATTATTATAAAATTTATCTGATTAATTATTATTATTGTGACGAATTACTCAATATTTTGGTAAACATATTTACCGTGAGCTGATAAATCATCTACAATAAATAGAAAATTTGTCTATTTATAATTTCACACTATCCTACAAAAATAGATTAAATCATCTATTTTTATTTGGTAAAATAGTTGATTATTTTAGTAAAAACAATTATGGATAGTAGATAAACCAACTACTGGCAGAGTAGTTAATTAATTTACATTTATTTTCTTTCTAGAAGATTTATCTAAATTATTAGACCAATTACCTACATACCTACTTAAACTAGTCGAAATATCTTCATTGATTGTAAAATGTAAAGTTTCATGCTAGAAAAATTGACTACATTGATAGACGATTCACCTAAATCTGTAGGTAGGTAGTACTTATCTAATTCAACTACTTGAATTACTTGATATTTTGTTAATTTTTGTAAATTTTACGGAAATCACTTTCTGCTTTTAACAAATAAGATTTACTCAGCAAATTATCTGTTTTCGAAAAAAATTATTCGAAGCATTGCATTGAACAACCTCAGTTGTTCTTCAAAATTGAATTATTAAATATTATCACTTTTAATAAATTATGCAGCCTAACGTTATTACCACATTATCATACAGTCCTATGTTTAGCAATGTAAATTGCACATTTTGAAGGCTTGATTTGTTATATAAAAATTATTTTTACACTAATATTTATTAGAAATTTTTTGTTGCAAATTTCATTTCCTTCATTTTGTTTATATAAATTTTTCTATTTTGTCGCAAATTTTCAGAGTTAATGTGACTTAAAAGACTCTGTAAAACAAAATTTTCGTCTGTATCTCATAAACGGTGCAACGAATAGAAAAAATTTATATGAACAAAAATGTAGGGAATGAAATTCACAAAAAACACTATACTGATACTTTTTTTATTTCGTTGCACCACTTTTGAACTACAGCCGAAAATATGTATTTGAATTTTACAGAGTTTTTTAAAAGTCACTGTAACTCTGAAATGGTACGACAAAATAGAAAAATTTATATAAACAAAAATGAAAAAAATGAAAAATTTCTAATAAGTATCCTGTAAAATTAAGTTTTATATGACAAAACACGGCTTCAAAACGTATAATTTACATTGCTAACGCAGGACTGTATGAATAATATTGTGAGTCACTGTAGTTTCAGTCTTAATATAATAACTTCAATTTAAATAATAAATTTCGTAGTTTTATGTTTAAACAATATTTATAAAACATATAGAATTCGCCTGGACTCTCTGGCTGGTCTGTTGAAGATGTTTAAAATATAAACAGGTGGGATGTGTATTAAAGCAATAACAATAAAGTATTTAATTATTTATAAAAAATAAATCATATAAACTATAAATTATCAAATTGTAAGGTTGTATGAAAATATTTTGTTCACCTGCGAATCTGAGCTTTTAGTAAATTATTATTAATGAAAGATAAGTTATGAGTTCGCTATATATGTAGTAGTTAATGTCATCAGATAATAACAATTCAAGTTGAGAAACTTACTTAACTGACAAACATTTCAGTTTTATCTTTATCAATGTCACGACTGTTTGTCAACACATGTTAAGTACCTACCTAGTTTTGATAAGAAAATGTGTCAAAAAGCACAAACAAATATTAACTTTGCAAATAATGTGTTTCCCTTGATTACAATGTGCTAAATTTGTTTGAAAATGTCGATTTCAATCTCTTTCTGTTATTATAATAATTTTGTGATTTAAATTTTGAAATGAATTTTTTTTGACCACGGTGATTCCGAACAATCAACCTTTGGATTATTTCACCTGAGCCTGGAGATTACAAATATTTTGGTATTTATAAGTAAATAATGTTTTAGATTTTTAAGCATTTTTAATTAGAGTTTTGATTGATTATTTCACCACAACATTATTTAAAGTGAACCAACCTCAAAACGGCTTTAATTAATGTTTTTGTGCAATTTTTAAAAGGCAAATTTTTTATAGTATGAATTTATATTGTGTAGTTTTTTATGTCACGACTGGTGACGGTCTAATAAACGAGTTGGCTTATGTTATTTTTCTTCATGCAATTTTTGGTAGTTGCTTTTATAGTTAAGCTTGCTTACGTGACAGTTTTCCATAAACTTTTCACTCGTTTTTATAGAGGTGGTTGTCTATATGTGTAAATCTGTTTTTAGACACTTATAAGGGTTGTTTTTATAAGAGGTCCTTTATAGCTGAGTTTGCAGACGTGAACAACTCATTCTTTTGAATATCATAACTAAGAAAGTAGAGGTGAACATTCTTTGACACTTGGATATAACAATGTCTACACAAGTATTAAAACATCTTCACTTCTCTTCTTCTTCATTTTTTATAAACATGAGAGAAACTACCCAAATTTTTACAAAATTCGGTGAAGGTTAAGTAGTAATTTTGCAAAAAGAATATTGTTATATTTTATGTAGTAGCACAAAACCATTACGTTCCAAAACTCAAATTATGTAATTACTTTTAACGAAAGCTTTAATATCATTAATAAATAAGAAGTGTTAAATTGCATTAAGTTTTGATTAAGAAGATATATTAAGCTACAAAGTAACAGTTGTTGTCATTTATAATTATTAATAACTAATCAATTATAGGATTAATCACTTTGGTAATAGAACGTTCAGCATTAATAATTCAAGCTTGTGAAAACGATTAGTATAACTCGAAGCTTTTAATGATCTACAATTATTTATATCAAAAATATTCAAATTTACTTTCGATGACAACATTTTTGATCACCCGCTGAAATAAGTGCCTATTTATTTTGTAATAAATTTATTATAACTACCTTAATTTTTTATGTATCGAATTAATACATTTATTAATTGCCTTATGTTACCATTCCGTGTCTTCGGCTGTTTGTAAATTTAACGCACAACGTAAGAATTAGAAAAAATGTTTCTTATCAACCGCTTCGGGTGTTACATGTTTTGCAAATAATTTAATTAAAAAAAGGTATTAAATATAATCATAATTAATTTATTTTATTATAATAACAGGTTTTTAAAGAGAACTTTAATGAATTTATATATTTTACCTCGATATAAGTTTTGTAAATAACGAGGATTTGAATTCTCGTCTGGCTTATTCAAATATTGCGAATTTTATTTAATCGATAGTGTTTTATTGTCACTTAATTACAAAATTATAATAAAACTAATTAAAATGTAATTATGGATTAAATGATCGTTTTTAATATATTCTCCAAGTGCTTTACGAATAGAAGGTGTAGTATTATCGACATGAAATATTTAATGATTATCGTAATTTGTTGAAAATCGTGTTCTATGCGATTAAGATTTAGATAAATCATTCTAGACAGTTATTCGCACGTCATTAATCAGTAATGTTGGGTAATTAGTCTACAAATATACGTCTTTGTTATGCAACGTCCATTACAAACTAATGCAAATCATTATTTGCTATGATGACAAGAGAAAGCACGTTCTACGGTAGCTGTCTAAACAAACTTCCTAGTTTACTTGCCATATGTTGTTTTAGCTAAAGTCGTTCCAGTACAACAGTAATATTTACTAACTACTCCAAATTGTTAACAAGTTAAACTTCAAAATTTTTTAAATTATTTATAACTGGTACTACATACAATAGTTAAACTATTGTGATACTTGTTTACATGTTGAACTGGTGTCTCAGTTGCTTAGTTACTCAGGAGTTTAAAAATATTCCATAAAAGAAGCGCAATTTGAATTATTGCGGTTGCTATTTCTTCTCTCCGTTGCAATTGGTGTGCGTGCGAAGAGCTGTTCTACATAACGTGGGCTCTAAACCACGTCCGAAAAATAGCGGTTTATTAGGTAGGTTGCAGCTCGGTAATCTTCCGGAGACGGTCAGAAGTAAAGTGCTTAGCTCCCCAAGAGTATTTTGTGTTATACATTGTTACTGTCTTGCTACTGCAATGCAAGTTTAATTAACATAAATGAAATGATATACTTTGGTCGTCTAAGTGAATGGCAATGCAGTGATATAACCTTATCTATTTTTAATAATACATTACCAATCAATTTCCATAAAACTATCAGACCGATTTCACTTTTGTTGAAATTTCTTTTTTCATTCTGTATTTTAGGGTAGTTTCTTAAGAATCAGATGTTCTTATAGAAGAAAAATTATAATAAATAATTAATAAATTACTCTAACGCCATAGGACCGATTTTAATAATTTCACAAACCAGTACTTTTACATCCTTTTATTCGTTGTAGTGAGACGCTATATCAAAAACAGAAGCATCTCACAGATGAAGCTATATACGCTTTATCATAATTAAAATTAAATCTGAAAGAAAAAATGCTGTAAAGAATCAACTATTGACTCTATATTTAATACCGCTTAGTTAAGACTTTCTCATAATTCTTCATAAAGTAATATAAATTAATTCATCAGAACATTTTATTGTTTTATTACTTCGAATCCAATCAGTAATCATATTTCTACATCTTGATTAGCTTCTTGTACTGCGTCTGGGCTCTGGATGAGCTTTTTTTATCATTAACTAAACTCAATTCGGGTAATTATTTCTTAAAACTACAAGGAGAACAGGTTAAATTTGTTCAGTCGAATTAACAATTTCCAATAATTTACATTTTAAAACATTAGTCATGTCGAAAGAAAGTATAATTAAGTATAAATATGCAAGTTATAATAATTCACGTTTATTTAACGTTATTATTACCATTCTAGATATTAATGTTCTAACATGTTGACAAATTGTTTATTGTAGCAATTAGAACTAGTTTTAAACCTAGTTTTTACTTGTAAAATATTAAACTAATCAAGCTTTTAGTCAAATTCCTAAAATCGTTTTCAACAGCTTTAAATAATTATATTCAACGGTTGCCCTTAGTCAAAAGTAGTTTTAAATAGTAAACACGAGATTTGAATTATTGCTTGTAGTTTATAATTAAGAAAACAAATTATTTATCCTACCGAACTTAATTTTATATTTGATTTGATTACTAGGTACTTTACAATTGCAGTTATTAGGAATGTAAATAGAACCTCTGTCTATTCTAGGAAAAACCTTTCCGCTTTTCATTGATCTAATTTAAAAGGAAAATAGAAGGCCTGGAAAACTGTAAAAAGTTTATTTTAAATTTAATCTGTGACTAAAAATTAAGCATTTTTTATTCATGGGATAAAAACTTGCCCTTGGCGATATCAACTTTTCATACCTGGTTAATGTTGTATTGATTTGCTGGCAATTTTGTATTGTTTTTGTAAATTCATGGTGCAATAAAGAATGTTTCTTATTAACATTATTATTATTATCAAATGATCAGATATTACGAAGAGTGAGTGTTAGTAAAGAGCTTTTTAAAAAAATGAGAGAGAAATTATCTACAAACTAGATTCTACTTGTTTATCTTTTAAAATTAACAGTTTTTAAGTTATGGCTAAAATTACGTAAAATTATGATGAAAAATTCGAATTTTTGTGTTTTATTTTTAAGTACTTACCTTATTATATTTTAAACAAAACGTTTTATAGAACATTATTTTATTATTATTTTGAATAATTTGCAAGTTGAATACAAAATAGAGTGATCAATTTCAAAGATGAGTCTCAATGCATCAACGATATAAGTTAGGAATAAATTTAAGTTACAAAGTTACAAAACATAATGCTTACATAAAATTTACGACTTCAAATAATAAATAAAACGTAGAAGAATTTGAGTGATAAAAATTATAGACAAAAATTAGAAGAAAGACATCACAGATCGCTTAAACAATATAGAAATAAAATTTCCTTGATTGCAAGCCAGTACCTCCCTCCAATCAGAACACAATACAGAAGATTTATATTTTTAAACTCATTGCATGATTTCGATTGTTTATCTTCTGTAAAATGATAAAATATAAGCATTATTTATTTATCTATCAATACTTCTTTACAGATCATCTGTACAATTATTTGGGGAGAAAATAATTAAACATTAAGAATATACCTAGAGTAATGGTGCATAAAGCAATTCGTTAATACATTACAACTTTGTAAAGTGTTATCCTATAAGTAACAATTTTTGCTATTCGTTAACCATCAAAATTTGAAATTATAATTTCGATAATTGCCAAAAGAGATCATAATATATTTTTTTTCCAAACCAACCTAAGTTGCTGGTTATAATAAAACATAATGTATGCATAATTAAGTTAATAAAAATATTTAGCGGGATTTTCTCAAAACATCTTCGGACCATATTTTTAAACCTCAATTTTTTCTGAGTTTTTGAGCTATGACATTTTCGTAAATATGTTTAAATGGTATACAACTCTTAGTTATTGTGTATTCGGACTTATGTCAATATAGAACTAATTTTTAAATCCACAAGACGTTGAAGCTATATCTGTTTTTACTTAATTTACTAATAAGTACACTTGCTATTTTGAGTTAAGTTTGAGCTTTTAATCATAAAATAATAAGTTTTGAATTTTCCAAGTAAATTTAGATAGGTGCATATTTTGTTTTGCCAAACTTCGGATCAAACTAAGCAAGTTGTAAATAGAGGGTAGCTATTATTATAGTAAAATTAAATAGACCAACAAATTTGATTAGTGTCACACCATCATTTGGTAAATGTCCTATTTTGTAAATTAATTGAATCAGCTATGAAACACTTAACTAAATTCTACTTATTACATAAGTGACACTTTTGTGACGTTTATTTAAAATTAATATAAATTTAATTAAAAGTAAAATTATTTTTTTATTATATACGTATTACATAGATCAGTTCAAGCCTGTGTGGTATATAAAAATGTAATTCCTTAAAAATGTACGTACTTGGACGAAGATCAAACTGCTATATACATATAGCAATCCAACACTCGAACTTCTAGCCTACGACCACGCTCTATTTATGTTATATAATATACAATAACAAAGCAAAGTTTTTACATATCATTTAAAAAATAATGTTAATCAATTTTGTTGTTAATTAACTTAAATTTTGCACAATACACTACTTGTACCACTTGAAAGTAAAACAATTAAATTTACTTTAAAACGCCTGAAACCCGGCAACTTTTATTACATTAACTCTTTCTATTTGCAAAATTCATGTTGTTCAAGTAATGTTAATGTTGTATTTTTTTACATTAAAATCTACTTTGTGTTATGAGAAAAAAAGGTTACATTATTGTCCGCCAACTGATTCCATTTCCTGCGGTCAAGAAAAAGAGTCACTTTTGCCGGCAGTAGTCAATATAAAATATAAAACTTTTACCCAGTTTTTAAAAAATACAATAACGTACTAACGTTATTGTTAGTTACGATATCACACATGCGGTAGTTTAAATAATCATTTTTATGAATCAGGTAATGATTTCTATATAATAAATGAATTTGATTGTTTCATTAAGTACTAAAAAAATCAGAATCAGAATAAAATTTATAATATTATGTAGATTACAGAAGTGAAAAAAATTTTAATTAGAAATTAATTTAGTATAGTATTATATTATATTATATTATTTAAAAATATATATATATATAAATAATAAATAGTCGATATATAATAATGCAAAAAAATTGATTTCTTCCCAATTTGAATATAATATTATGTAGGTTAGTTTGTTATTGACGTATGTAAGTTATGAAAGGACTTGATAAGTTTAAACTTTGAATAGGTCAAGAGGGTTATTAAATAGCGAGCAATTTTCAACTTATATTTTTTAATACTGCTATACATAATAGTTTTGATAATCAATAGATACGTGGTTTAAGTAGTGAAATTTGATATAACGCACTACAGACATTTTAGAACTGAAATGTAATAAGTTTTCGCAAATAAAATAATATTTATTTATTTTATCAAATGACATTACACACAATTACATGATGAATACAAAAGTGAACTGGGCAAGCAGAAAAAGCTCACAATCTGAGAAAAAGCTCACCCAACACTGACAAAATTTAGGAGACAAAAATTAGGTTAAGCCTCTCTAAACACAGTCATACATTAAACTTGGTATAAAAAGTTGGCGAACTTCTTAATTCTCCTAAAGGGTAAATTTAAAAACGTAAAAATTTACTCTCGACAATACATCAGAGTAGTCAACAGAACCCCCGACCAGTCCAGACATAAACTTGGCGTCGATAAACCTTCTTTTCTTTGCGAGTGTGGTGAAGCCAAGCCTTAGGAGCAAATGGTCATGGGGTTTACAAGTTTTTGAAAAAAGGTGATTCTGCACTTGGTAAGGGAAATCTTCTTGATCAGACTATGGTCGGCATCGAGAAGGTTAAAGATTTACATTTTAGATTTCAATAAAAGATCTTCATGTCGTCTGTATACAGTAAGACATAAAAAAATTACATCGTTTATGAAATTATTACAGCTTATAAAATCCTTTTTTTAAAATCCCTTCGACTCACCACACATTTCTTTCCATTTAAACGATATTTAAACGGATTTTCTTTATTGTTTCTTCTTAGTTCATCGCTTGATGATGCCATAGTATGTAGAAAACGTTTGCGATAATTTAACTTACAGTATATTTCATTTGTGAAATTTGAAAACATTTTAGGTTTTTTAAATAATGATATGTTTAATATCGAGTTTCGCAACCTAAACAACACATTTGGTTATTTTGATTTGCCAAAGTTATTTGTAGGAAAATTTGCTTCACTAAAATCCACTTATGTTATTTCTGCATTCGATTGGTTTTAAAATAGCTTTAAAAATGTCAACTTAAAAATATCAAGTATTTGAAATCTTCAGACACGAAAAACGAATTTTTTTCGGTGGAAAACTTGTCAGGATCGGATGTAAATATAATTAAAATAAAATAAATTTTTAAATATTTTCTATATTGCAATGATTGATAACAGCAGGATATCATTTACATTCCTTAAGATATTGGAATGAGCTTCAGGAATAATAAACACTCCGTATAAAAAATATCGCAAAATACAAAAAAACTCAAAATTAGAAAAGGGTAGTTTGTTATACCAGCATATACAGGCCTAGAACACGGTTTTCACGGCTGCGTGTGACAGATTTGTAATTAAAATTCTCTGTTTGCGACTAATCACCATCGCCCTACATTCGGATCAGCGGACAAACAACCAACTTCTAGTGATTGTTTTCAAACATAATCAGATTTAATTAAAGATTCACGTCAAAACAAATTCAAATTACTCTCATCTTGCCTTAATGTACTATTAATTTTTTTTACATAATTGAGTTAACACTTAAAATACTTACAGCAACACTATAATTATTTATTCCGGATCATTAAGTTTTGATTCAACTGTATAAATATTCGTTTAGATTTAAACTGTGTAGCTATAAAAGAAATTTAGAGTTAATTTTATAAACAATTTATTATTGTGCTCGTTTATTGATAAAATTTATTAAATGTTAAACAACAGAAAAAATAACGGGAACAATAATAAATTTTGAAGAAATAAATCATACATAATCCCTTTTGCATTTGTTAGTTTTTAAAGCTTTGGTGAAAAAGAAAACAGACAAAAATTTTAGCTGGTTTCATTCAATGGATCCTACGTACAACTTACGTAACAAAAGGTAAACCTTTATTTTTGCTTTTCATTTATTACAGTACAAAATTCATGTAATACTACCAGCATTCGCTTTAAACTGTTACTTTTTATTAACAAAATTTTGTACCACCGCACCAGTTTATTGAATTTTAATCCGGAAGTTTTTCTATTTCAGCTTGAATTGTGAATATTATCTTTAATAATTTAAAATGATAAAGTTGAGAAGAGGAATAATATATTTTGAGTTTGCTTTGGCAATTTTATAGCAGTTTTCCTGATAATTGTTTTATTCATTTTTTAAAATGTATTTTGTAAATTATAAAAGTTAACCAATTGAATTCATCAGAATTTAGAACCAATGTCGAATTCGTTCGTTTAAACTAAAAGATAAGTTTTAACTTCAAAATGTTCGTTTTAATCAACATAATAAATCTCTGTTGAAAACTTTAGTAAATTCAATTAAATGAGTTAATTAAAATTAAATTCATATAAAGAAACCACCAAGTAATTAATACAAACTTTTTCAAGGGATATTTTTAAATTAAATTAGTTTTTAACTATTATACAACGACGAATAAATAAACATAATGCAATAAAAAAGATATTTAATTTCGAACAGCTTTTACAATCAATTTCAATAAGCTATGTATTTATCATGTTTGTTTGAACAAAAAATACCTTGTGTACTTTAAGAACCAAAAAAGTTTGTTTGATCGACTCCAGCGAACAATCAAAAAATAATAAAATTGAACCTTTGCAGACCCTTTATGAAACACAGTGGGATATCCTACCTTTTGCATTTACTTGGAATGCCTAATAAATTTTACCACCCCCAAAGGAATTTGACCACAATTTCATATATGCGGAATAAAATACATGTGCATAATATCCGTTTAGTTTAAAATCAAAGCCCGGCCGCATCCATATTAAGCGGATTGAGTTTGTTAGTAAAAAGCATCCCAGGAGGTCGCTTAAATGGTCATGTAGGGATTGCACATTGGGAATGCGGCTTTCAGGTAAAGGTGTTTTGCAGTGTAGCTCGCTGATTGCATTGCTTTTGTTATAAAATTATGTAATTGATTTAATTCCACCAGTGGGTATTTAACAATTGCACACTTATATTATAAAGTTCGCAGTAAAATGATAATATATTATCCTTAATGCTTAGAATCAATTTCAAAATTTCAAATTACGCAATTTTAAAGCATTATAATAATAAATTTAAAAAGGTCTTTTACATAGTAAATATTGAAAAGTCACATATATCATCAGATAGAAATCTAAGTGGTTTAGATAAAATCAAAATTATACAACCCACAAAATTTATGACGCCCTTACAACAAATTATACACCCCTATAATAAAGGTTGAACTGTACTAACACTGAATTAATTTTTACACGTCTTTATTAAGAAACATTTAGTAGAAATTTAGAAGTTTTAATTGAAGAATATTTTAAATGACACTAAAATTGAATTTGCCAAACAACTTTTGTATGTTTAGCTTAACTCTAATTGCGAAACTTCTAAATCAAAATTGAATACTTACTTATTTAAGTTTTATCCAATTAATAGTTAAAACTTTTTATAATTAACTACCATAATATTGTTGTTACGAGAAAAACAAATGAATTTTATTTTGCAAAAAAATTCTGGTTTTAACAATTTTATTGTGTTAAGACAACTGGCGCTATAGTTGTGAAAACTCGTACCTTATTAGCTAACCCAAAGCCGACATTCAATCAATGTGGATCATATTAATTTCATTTTTACTTCATCAAATTTCTTTTCAAACAATCTAAACAGCTAAGTTTGCAC
This sequence comes from Cantharis nigra, assembly GCA_958510845.1. NCBI lineage: Eukaryota > Metazoa > Arthropoda > Insecta > Coleoptera > Cantharidae > Cantharis > Cantharis nigra. The sequence goes on from OY294028.1 coordinate 18,512,012, forward strand.
TTTTTTAAAAGTAAATTGGAATTATAAAGGAATGACCCACCGAATATAGACCTCTCACAGAGATACTATATCAATTTGAGATTAATTTGATTCTTCCGTAACTCTCGCAGATCTAAAATTATTATAACCAAAAATTTTTATTCTGTGTAGAAAACTTAATTTTTCTCGTAAGTACTATTCAATACAAATAGAATTTTTGCAATATTTTTTTAATTTTCGCATCATAAATATAAATTATGGTATTAATATGGCGTAAATTAAATTTATTTATCGCTAATAAATTATCTGCATAAAAATTATGAAAAATAAACTTTTATATGCAAAGTTTGTTAATACCAATGAATAATTTATATTTTCATTTACTTAGGTAAATTAAAACTTCAATATTTAATTTAGCATATTGTATGTAAATCAGTTAACCGTACCTACCTAAATTTTGAGATTTTTAAATTGAAAATTAATTTATTTTAATTTTTTAAATTCAGACTACCAGTTTTATAATTTATTATCAACAATAAAAAATTTAGTTTTTTTACCATGAAATTCGGATGCTTATGCGTGGAAAAATGTTTTTACGTTAATGGTCATTTAAAGCATAAAATAATATTTTGATGAAATACCAATACAAATATTGATTTAACAATAGTAATGTAAATTATGAGAAAAATAGAACACTTGAAATAATATTTAAATAATTTTGTTATTTTTATATTCGGGAATAAAATTTTTGAATTTGCAAATTTTGAAAATAAACATGAACATGATATAAAATCTTACCTACTCGATTATTTTTCCAAGTGAGCACAAAAAACTATAAAATAAAACCTGTCGATAATATTATTTTACGAGCGCACAAAGTTTTGAAAACACGCACCGCGGAAACGCGAAGTCCTTCCGAATTTTTTTAAGTGAAGCTTGCAACACGACGAACTGGAAGCGAATGAATAGCTGTGCTCGCGGCATAAGCTCTGAGCATGGCCGTATCGACCAGCTCAAAGCTTGTTTTTACATAATAAGTTTTTTACTGTCTAGTCTTTTTGATATGCATTTTATTTTTCTACTTTTTATTATTTTCTTTAATGTATTATAACCAAAAATACGAAATTAAGTCTTACGAAACTTAAAGTTATCGTTTTATTAATGATTTTAAGTACCTACCTATGCAGTCATCTTATTCATTTTATAGAATTGTGTAGATATAACCATACGTTAAAAGCTTCACAATGCTTTTCTAATTTGAAAACCAACTTTTAAATTACTTCTGAATATACAAATTTTTTTTATTAACATAAATCAATCAATCAAACGTTAAAAGCAAAAGCAGTTCGTTAGTAAAACAAACTAAATAATGAACTATTAAAATTGATATAAAATCAATACTTAAATAATGAACTCGGTATGTCTTACAATAATTGTAAATAAAATGTACAAGAAACTGATATGCAATTATAAGTTGCTTGCTACTGGTACAGTATAATACCGTTGATAATACCTTATAAATTATAATAAGTATACATATTTTTTAAAGGCGGAAGAGCTTTTCTCTTTTTTTTTTAACCAAAACATACTAAAAGCACATCTACGTGCTTTTTAGTCGTATACTATATGTCATAATCTAAAAACTAATTATTACAACAAAATTGATGCAAAGCTTTATTTAAATTTTTATAATTAAGAGAAGAGAATCAATTAGATTTGAAAATTTGATAAAAGATAAAAGACACGTTAGTATTATAAACAAATACAAAAAAAATTTTTAAATCCGATAATGTTAAAGAAGGATAATGGTAAAATGTATTCAGTATACTCAAAAACTATGCTTTCAATTGAATTATATTTACAATCAGAGAATCTACGTCTTATTTTGCATTTTAATTACAACAAAAGTAACTATTCCGGGTAGCAGTTTGATAATGATCACAGCAGAGAGTAATATCGTTAATAATGCTTTTAGCACCATCGCGTACCTCTTCATTCCATATCTAGTGGGTTTGTTATGGTACGGACGTCTTCATTTATGACTCACCAACTTGCAGAATAGCAAGGGTTCCTAACCATATATTCACGAAACAACTAGGTTTTTCGATCAAACACGTCTTAAAAGTGCTAACATTATCGTGGAAAGGATAAATAAGAGTAAATAAGTAAGAAAATAAGGATACATTTGTGCATTTTAACATTTTTAATTTGCACTCGAACGCCCTTAACTTACAGAGAAGTTTATCGAACTTAATTTAAAAATTACAACAACAAAATTTAAAAACTCGATCAATATCCTGGACACAACATCACTGAGAAGAACGACACAGTAGAATTAATACTAAAACTACCAAAATTCGACTTGATGCAAAGTCCTGGGCAGAAAATGTCTTCTTTTCATTTCACGATCAGCAAAAAACAGAAAAAATCAATTATTATTGTGGGCGTTGTAAATAACGTTCTTTTTCAAACATACGAAGGCGTCCTGAAGCCACAAAGTACAAAAATAAATTTTAAGTGTCAATTGCGACTTGCAACTGTGAATTTACAATTGGAAGTCGCAATTGACACTTTGAAGTCGCAATTGACACTTCGAAGTCGCAATTTACACTTCAAAGTCGCAATTGACACTTCGAAGTCGCAATTTACACTTCGAAGTCGCAATTAACGCATGCGCAATCGTACTTAAAGTAGGATTAAATTATTAAACTTTCTGATAAGTCCGATTGCGCAGGCGTTAATTGCGACTTCGAAGTGTCAATTGTGACTTCAAAGTGTAAATTGCAAGTCGCAATTTTCACTTAAAATTTATTTTTTACTTTGTGGCCTCAGGACGCTTTCGTACAAACAGGGACAATCTCATGGGTGGCGAAGAAGGGGAGCTACTTTTCCCAATATATTCTGTGGTTGGTAAAAGTTGGTAAATCTACCGAACAATTGGTAAAACCATCAGTTGTCATCAACTGTGAAATCTGCAAAAAAGCTAAAGAGAAAAATTTAAATAAAAGTTAAAAATAATTCAATACGTAGAAAATCAAAAAATCAAAAAGGCATAGGAATCACTTAAAAGCTCAGGATTAAAATTATTTTAAAATATGAAAAAATTCATAATACGATATAAGGTATAAAAAGAAAAAGCTTTTTTGAATGAGGTGAAGAACAAAAAAGTTGGAAAATTCAGACATTTTCACAAATTCAGTCACTTAACACATTCGCTGCTGACACCAATCCAGGTCGGCAATACTGGCCCAGGAATGCTTGCGTCACGGATCCGTGACATCAGTAGCGAAAGTGTTGATTTTGCGGCAGCCAATGAAATAAAATTGTACCGATAAACGCCGATTGCAATTAAATTCAGAATATGTATAGTTATGCCATCTACTCAGATAATTCCTCGTCCACTCTGTTTCTTTTTTTTTATACTTAAGTTACGTAGTAACAGTTTATATGTTACAAACAAGCACTAAACAGATTTTCAAATCATAATTATATTGTATAAAAATAGTTAGATCTTTGACAAAATTATGATCATAATAATTTTTATTGGTAGTGTAAAACCAGTTTGATATGATTGGCATATTTTTACTTAGTTTTCAGTTTTTTCCAGATTTTTAATACTTAAATAGGGCATTGTTGCACTCTAGAAAATAAAATCAAAGTAATATCATTTACTTTTGACTCCCCCCTTTTCTGATATTAAAATAATTTTTCCAAAACTTTGTTTCTATGTTTCCTTATATTTCAATTTCAACGTACATTTTAAGTTATTTGATTATTTTTGTAATAAAAATGTAAAAAATACAATTTTTCGTATTGAAACCAAAAGCAAACCTAAAATCATTGTAAACTTTTTTTTAATTTACAATAATATATAGAGAAAGTCTATAAAATAAAAACATAAGAATATTATATTATAACAATAGATTTTATAGTAAAATGAAAGAATGCAGTTTCGAAACGGTAGAACTGCAATATCAAAATCTATCGGCTTGTATAATATAAAAGAATTACAACTAAGAAGACGTTGCGATTGCTTTTTTAAACAAGTTGAGCAGAAATAGTTGGATTGTTCTGATTTTTTTCAAATTCGAGAGCGTCATTTGAGAAGAAAACATTCTAGCATTAATTTTATAAAGAAAAGTTTTTACTTTTATTGAAAACTGGGTGTTGAAAACATTCTGCAGTTAGACTATTCCCCAGAACAATTCACGTAAGTATTTTATTTTCAAAATTCTATTGATACAATTTTGTCAGAAAGTGTTCTGTAAGTATACAAATACTCTAGTTCAATATTTTCAAAGTTTTATTTTTTATTTGATAATTTTTAAATTATTATAATAATTTTACAAATTTCAGGTACAAGTCAAACATTCATTTTGCTATTTGAAATTATTATAGCTACACTATAAAACAATTTAAAATTATTAGATAGAAATCTTGGGATTAGGAATGCAAAATAAAAACTAATTAACTATCTGTCAAGGTTTCGGCTCAGGTGAGTGTGAAATCAAAATTGTTATGTTTTTTCATTTGTATTTACCAATATGTTTCTATATTAAAGTCTTTGAAGATGGCTTCAGTTAATGAGCCGAAACGTTGACAGATAGTTAATTAGTTTTTATTTTGCGTTCCTAATCCCAAGATTTCTATTTAATATAATAACGGGAACGGTACGATTCGCCGCCGCACGATTCGCCGCGACACGATTCGCCGCGACACGATTCGCCGTGGCACGATTCGCCGCGACACGATTCGCCGTGAGTTTTTGATTTTTATCCGTTCAATAACCCCATCTATTGATAATCTTTGATAGATTTTTAACCCATAAAAATGAATTAAATATATTAAACAAATTAAATAGATTAAATAGATAAATTTCTCAAAAGTTAGAAAAAACAATAGTAGTTCATTTTGTTTTCGTTTATTTTCAATTTTATTTAGATTTAGCCTCCAACATTTCGAAATTGTGGGCCAAACCACGAAGGTGTTCTAATATATCCCGATTCTCAAAATCATTGACTAATGTCAAGATTGCCTACCATTGCTTTTACGATTTCTTTCGCCCATGTAGTACCTTTCGAACCAATTGGCTAAGGAATAAAATATAGAAAACAACGATAAAAATACACCATCTTATTACCTATTGAAGTACTTGAGGATAAATAAATTAGGAAGTGACGGTTGGACATTTAAAATTGTTTGGATTTTTCTTCTTCAAAATGGTATAATGCGATTGGTCAATATACTGTTACCAATTAGAAATTGAAAATTTTTAACGATAAATTTTAATCCTAACTTATAAAACCATGGAAGGTAAAGAGGTATGAAAGATAGAATTTGAACCATATTAATTGACCTGTGTATTCATGTAAATACAAAAGGTCAACACATCAAATAATTTTCTTCTTGTTTAATTCCGAAGAATATTCATATGTGGCGCTGTAAGCTCTCGGCGAATCGTGCCACGGCGAATCGTGCTTGGCGGCAAATCGTGCCGCGACGAATCGTGCGCGGCGAGTTGTACCCAATTGCTCGATATTTAATATCATTTAAAATTAGTTTAAGAAAAGAAAAGGCAAAATTAAAGAAGCTGGCGCTGGCGCTGGAGAGAGTAGGAAATTAGCAAGAATGTAAGATGTAATTGTATCACTTAGCATTTACAACTGTAAAATAGATTAATAATCCACAAAGCGTTTATATACTTATTTATATATTTATTTATTCATAAACAATAGATAACATTAAAAACGAAAACCTTTGAACTCTGTATTGTAGTACTACTACTACTACCCAAGCATTTATAATATATTTTTAATGAAGTATTTTATTAAAATTTATAATTTTCGGTGGTTTTGTTGTAGGTATCTAATACTGTATTAGTATTAATTCATAAAAATTTGATTATATAAGGGCTATCCAGATAAATGTAATCCTCATGTAGGAATATTGTTCACTCATCGAAATACCAAATGTTTGCAATAAGATAGTGTGAAACTTGAAATAAATAACAATTAAATTGAAATTGAAAATTCTTCTACAAAACAATGGGCTAATCCTATAAATTTTTTTTATTATTAAAATCAAATATTTAGATGTAAATAAGGTCCCTCAGCCATAAAACAAATGTTTTTGATTAATTTTGGTCATCAAATTCAAATTTAAAAATTGAAAATTTTTTTAAAATCTAAAACGCGGTAAATCGTGACGTAGAAACAAGTTGTCCAATGACAAAAATGATAGATTTAGGCCACTCCCCTTAGCGACACTTGGAAGTTATTTTGAAATGTCAATTCAAAATTAGGTTAAATGAGGTTATTTTGATAATTAAAATTTGAAATAAAGTTACAAAATTTTGTTATTATTTGTAAGTTTGTAAAGTATTTTGGGTTTTGGGTTGTTCTCCAATACTGTTATTGTGGTTTTCCTTCTTTCGGTTCTTTGAAATTTATAACTTAATTCATCCGAGCCTGTAGATGGTACATACACAGAACCTCCATTGTTGCTACCGGTCGACTTAGAAGAAGATAACTGTTTGTGCTTTTCTTTAAAGTTGACTACAATTTTCTTTTTTATACGAATAGGAGATGTTTTCACATCCACAACGTTAATTTTTGTAGTATTTGTTTGAACACTCCGTACTGTATTTTTCAAATTTGTTTGTATTCCAACTGATTTTGTCGATGGAAGTAATGAATCCATTTTAGGAGCCACCGATATAACACCCGAAGCACATGGCATCAAACTACATTCTTCGACATTCTGTGGTGTAGAAAAAAGATTCCTCACAACTTTTGATTTTGATGGCATTTTGCTAATTTTTGAATATTTTTTATTTAATATTTTCCAACTTTCTTTTTTTGGCAGAATTCGTTAAGCTTTTCGAGAGGGTTTCTAAAGGAGAATTGTCAATAAACTTATGTGGTACCACACCATGTTTAATTTTTAACTTACTTCCCATAGTTTTAAAGTACATCAAGTTTTCAAAATCGTGCTCAACATCAAAATGATATTCACAATAATGCCATAATGATTTTGGATTAAATGGTAATGATATGCTTGCTGTTTCATACAATACTTTTTCAGCATTATTTGTGGTATTACCACATCTAGAAATGTCTTCTTCTTAGTAGGCATTTTGCAAAATATAACAAACTGTAATAACTTCCTTGTTCGGTTTTCTATTGGATTTAATTTTAATCCGATGATTTGAACTCAAAAATTTACACTAAAACTTTTAGGCTTAAAACCTCTGTCAACAAATAAGTAAAAGAATTTCTTATTCTATCATACTAACCATTTCGTATGATATTTATGAAACCGATTGATAAACTTGATATCAAATATTATTTAACTGTGTTGCATTGTTTGAACCACAACTTTTCTGTAAGTGGACTTTTTAAAAAAGCACTTCTTTGAAATTATATTTTTATTGCTTTTTTAAATCATAATTTAACTTCATCTACTACTCAATTTTAAATTCAACAAACAATTTTATTTGAGGTTAAGATGTTGACGTTTAAAAAATTTTGTATGTAAGACTTAATACAAGACGTACAAGAGATATTTTATCTCTGTCTTGTACATGTAACTTTCGTAACGTGTGAAATGAAATTATATGAACTATAAATGGAACGCTTCCATTGGAGGAATGTTTACTACGTCACTTTTTGGCGACTTTTCAAATGTATACTTTTAAAATAATCAATTTATATAATTAATCCAGTATTTTTAAATAATTTTTTTTTAATTATTCTATGTATTTTACTGCCGGCCATCGATTTTCATAGGCAAAATCCAAATTTTCGACTACTAGGGATTACCCCATTAATTATCTCTTTAATTTAGTACAATGTGTTGCTTATTCTTTAGGAGCAATCTCTCTTTTATGTTTATTATTCTTACAATAATTATATTGTTGATTCAGTAACAGGATTAACTTTAAATTGTATATTATATAGTATTATCCGAGTATTGCGGGAGATTTCCCTAATTATCCAAACAAATGATTGGAAATTTTTTAATAAGTAATAAATCTTATTTCTGACTTTGGAAGTAGTTATTATTTTACTTTCAATCATTATGACTTCCATTTGTTAGAGCTAATTTATCTATTAACTGGCACAAATGTTACTAATTAGAGCTAGCCCAACCAAATTGTATATGGCTGTATTACACATTGACGTTTATTACAGTTTATTGATAAGTTGAGAGCGTTCTGCATACATCACGTCTTTTCTGATCTAGAATATATAAATTTCAAGTATTTCTATACAATAAATTATATAGTACAACACGAACATTAGAAGTGCAATTAATCTACATTGCAAACGAGTTTTTAGTTGGGATTATTGTTATTATAATATCAAGCAATAAAAACTAACCTCTATTATCTGTATGAATAAATGTGAAAAATTATTAAAATAATTTTATACTTTTATTTATTTATTTTGGAATACTATACTTAGAAAGGATACATAAGGTTCTGCCCGGTGCTTCATTCAGCCAACATGGCTCACACTGTGAAAAAGAATTTGTAGCACAAAAAATCTGTTAGTAGCTACTGCTTCAACAGAGTTTTTTGCTGCTTCAATAAATTTTATTCTCCCATAACAAAGCTTTTCTTTACTAACAGTTTTGTTAAAATGATAAATCCTTTTTCACTGTACACATTCGTCTTTCATCATTTTGACAAGCTTTCTAGTAGGTACAGATTGTTCAGTTCACTGTACTAACTGGATGATTTTGTTTAGAGACTTTATTATTTATATATTAGCTATTGCTAACATTAATAATTGCAAGAAGGCGAAGAAAACTTACAAGTTACTAGAGAGAAGAAGTTGAGAAAAACTGAAAAAATATTATTTGAAAGACGAAAGATGAGATATTTTTGAGATATCTTTAGTATAATTACTACAGTATTAAATAATAATAATGTATTATATAAATCTACATTTTGATATGTAGTATGTATATTATGTACTAAGTATATTATACTAGTAAAGAAACTCTTAAGAAAAGTAAAATACATTTGAATACTATAATTTTCCTTTTTTACTTGTAGAATACTTCTAAAAGACTTTTTTAAGTGCCAGAGTACGAACACCAGTGGAAATGCAACATTAGAGAATTAATGCTAATTTTACCGTTTAGCACTGGCACTTAAAAGTGTTAACCGATCAATTTGTATCGGATATTTTTATTTTACAATATCATAATCATATTAATATAATAATAAATTAAAAGTAGGTATGTAAATTTTGTTATCAATTTACATTTTATCATAAACGACATCCCTGCTAACTAGAAACCGGATTTAAGGTTACAATACAAATAAATTTCGAAAATCGTTTATAACTATTATTCCGCTACTGTTATAGATAACATAAAATCCAAAAACAAACAAAAAATAATAGTCACATGACTAGATAAAGATACGTCAGTTGCAATTGATGTCTTCACTATTGATTGAATTTTTTGAAATGTAAGACGTTGATTGAATTTCTTCCATTCAGGATAATAAATTGCCAAACCAAGAGCGACTTCTATGTAGCCTTACTTCTCAATAAAACCATATCAACTTAGTTATTATCTGTTCACAACTTAAAGAAAGTCCACATCATAACTCACATTTAAAAATTTAGTACTACCTATGTGTACATCCATGTAAGTTTAAGTTTTTTAATTTACAAAGTTAAATTAGACAGCACTATTATTTTTGAAGTATATTTTTTGTACGAATTTCAGAATTACTTTAATAAAAACGAAAATAATGTAAAACTTACGGAAGTATTGAAAATCTATTGCAAAGCATACTGCGTTGATTAGAAAATTTTAAAGTTAAATTATTTTTTATCCAATTTTTGCTTCGATAAAAGTACGGACTTGTCATACCGATGATTCGTTCCAACTTTGACAAGATTTATAAAAGACGCGTTTGAATTCAGTGAAGTGTGCAAATTCGTTTTACATTGAAGGAAGTGTTTGGTATAGACGTTTCAACAAATTTTAGATTTTACAATTTGAAGCCACCAATTTTCAACTTTAAAACTCAAATAATATTATAACAATAGGTATTATTAGACAAAATTAAATTAATACTAATAAATTGGCCAAATTTTGAAATTTATGTATACCTAAAAATGATGTTTAGATGTAAATAATTTATTGTGGTTTAAATAAGTAGCGCGAGAAACTTTGTTAAGCTTGGTTAATTGAAACTCAATATAAATTACGGTTGCCATTTTAAGAATCCATCGGTATTAACAATCGTTTAATCTTTTGTACAAGTAAATTTAATGCAGTGATTAACGACAGCAATTAATTTAAATCGCCAATTAAATACTTATCGATGCTTTACGTCGCTACCGTCATCGTGCCATTCGAAAGGGCAGGATTATGGGGTAATTTTTCTGTTTAAAAGTGATGGATGTCGTTGTTGGCCTGGACCAAGATAATGAGCGCTCCAAATGAATTTACAAGATTGTCGCCATAGAAAACATCGACTATTGTGCGGTGAGTAGGCGTCAAAGAATGTTTTTATAAACGTTTAGACTGCTGTTGATTTGTTGCCGTGAATAATGAAGGAATGATTAATATGGTTTTTAAGCTGTGTTGAATAAGTTGCTCACTTGAGCTCTTTCTAATGACTGTGCGCCCGCGGAGTAATTGTGATTTATTATTCGGCAACTCTACAAGTCATACATAAAATTCTAATTATAAAGATGTAACACATGCATTAAATGAACAATTTTAAACTTACGCTTTTATAAGAACATGCATTATTACGATCATAAAACGCATTATACAATTCTTATGCAAGAATCTTTTTAAGTACAAGTACCTAAATACTGATTAATAAAAACCTCACGTACTTCTATATTAGGTAAATTCTAATATAACATCTATTTTTAGTTTTAAACAATAATTAAAATTTATTTTATAATAATTAGGTAAATTATAATGCTTTTTATGTCCCTCGTGTGGTAATGTCATAACTAAAAGGTTTGAAATTTTTTATGGTGCAGTATTAAATTTACTTTTTTTTTTAAATAATGTACTTCATTATATGAGAACCTCAAATTTTTGTATTAAATTAATTTTATTATTATATAAAACATCTGCCGTAATTTCCTTTTTCCGCATTAGATTGTGCTAGTGTACAGACATATTATAACGTACATAATACAATATTATGCCTATACTGTGCCCATATACAATGTTATTGTACAAATTGTAAATAAAAATAATATTTTTATAGCATTATTAATATTAATTTAAAAAAATATTATAATATTGATGTATGATTGTACGTATTTAAGTAACATTGATTTAGTTTCTGTTGGCTAACCCCCAGCTTTTTCTTTAATGTTTTTGTGATGCTGCAGAGATAGTTTAATTAAACCTACCAGGATCGTTCAACAAAAAAAAGGTACTTTTATCCCAACACTTGTTCTAAATGTATTTTCTTCGCCTTGGCACATCCTTTATCTATAATCTATATGTATTATAAATTTTATCACACAGTTTTGTATCTTTAGCTGTTTTGAGAGGCAAAATTTGGAAAATACGTTTTCATTTTGTTGTAACCGATTTGTTTAGTTTTTGCGTGATTAAACATAAATCTCCGAAAAAAGCTTAGAAATTCAGTTCGCATACAGAATATCAGATGGTTAGGTTAGTTTGACTAAAACCTTATTTGGATTTGGTAGGTTTTGCCAGTTACCAAAATGGTTTGTTAACCGCCCACAAGTAGGAGTGAAATCATCCATATATTGTTGTAATAATACACTGCATTTAATAGCTTCCCCTAAGGTTTGTAAAAACTGCTTCAATTGGTTGTCATATATTGTCGTGCGACAAAACCATTTTTATAAAAATTTTTGATAGTTTAAAAAATTTTGATCAGCATGAGAAATGTTTTTTTGAATATGAATTTGATTTTGAGAATTTTCAATTGTGATTGAATGTGATTTTTATATGTGATTTTGATTATTTTTATATTTTGAAAATTTATAGTAAATAATTTATTGTAAAATTTGTAAATTTTTGAATTTGGAGCGTCCCTTCCAAGAAAGTCCGGACGTTTTCTGCAAGAAGATCTTGAGAAAGTTAATTTTGTGTCTTTTGTTTGAGATTTGTGATTTGGATTATTCGAAATAGAGCTACAATATGAGAGTAATTTATTGTTGATTTTTTAATTTGGAAATTGTCCGAAATTTTGGACATAAGTGATTTTGATAAAATTTGGATTTGGAAGAATTAAATAGAATTTGATCCGTTGATGAAAATAATTAGTGATTGGGCGATTTGGATATTTAATTTATTTTGGAATAAAATTAATGGTAATTATAATTTTAAAATTGGAAGGCAACGTAAAGTTTGTGTGCACAGCGTGCACATGCATTGATTTTTCCTTTTTTGAATACAAAAATATATTTTAAAAGTTTGATTTATAATTGTAATTTAGAAATAGTTTTATAGATGATTTTTTTGATTGTTGAAAAGATTTTGAATAATTTAATTGGAGCATATAAGTATAAAAAACCAACCCACTCCTGAGAGGTCTTGTTCCACTTCAATATTGAAATTTTTTAATCGATATGTTTTCTATTATAGTCTATAACTTAAATTAGTATAGAAAATGTACCACTATCGTTCAAACTTATCTCTGAGAATTTTGTAGGAGATGTGAATGAATATTACTAATTTTTAAATTATTATTTCTGAACACATTTATTTTTTATCATGGGACCGAACCTTCAGTCTCGAGTTTTACTTTTACTCACTTTATCTCAAATTTATCATCTCAGAACTATTACATTCAAACTTTGAAACTGTATTTTCTCAGAAACGGATGCCCATAGAACTAAAAAAAACAAGTGTTTCCTTAATTTTAGTGCCTTTTCAACCTACCAAAGCTGGTCAATATCCTAAAAATTACACTTAAGGTGTTTTCCTCGTAAATTAATTGTTACTTTGTTAAATATGACAAGTCATTATAAAGCAACCTTTTTAACCATCTCATGTTCTTTAATTTGACTTTGATCCCAGTACAAGCAGTTAGTTGCAAGACTATCACCTGAGCAGAAAAACTCATAATATCGAATTTTAATGCCGATAAAAAAGGATATAGTTTTTTTGTTATTAACATGAGATGAAATATTTCAATTCTTTTACATGTTATTAATCTTCTTTAATTACGTACTTATAATTCAATCAAAACTAAGTGATTGAGTTATACAGTCATATATTTTTTTAGGTTTGTCTGACGAGAATTCGAAATTCGAAACGCGTGAGCGTGTGCAAATCTACGAGTATATAACTCAGTCACTTAGTTTTGATCGAATAATAAATAAGTTAGGTACTTATGTTACTAAATTGATTAATACAACATGTAAAAGAATTTAGATAAAAAAAGATGTATCCGTCCTGATAATAAAAGTTGACCGACGTCGGGCACAGTATATTGTCGTGCAAGGGCATTGACAATTTCAAATTAAAGATAAACTCAGATGGTATTGATTATTAGGATTGCATAGTTAAATTAAAACTATTCTTGAACTAAACTAATTCTATTAAATATAAATAAAAACTAAAACTAACTTTAATTAAAACTATTTTATCTCTAATAACTTACTCTACCAGTAGGGGCTTGGAGAATGGAATCTCTTTTGAGCTTACATTGGTTTGCCCACTCACCACATTTGAAGGACAACCTCCACTCTCCACTGATCGACTACCCATCCCCATCGATTATTTTCAGCTAGAGGACTAAAGCCATATCGAGAACCTGAACCTCAAAAATTGACCATATACAAGGCAACCATCAGACCTCTCCTCACGAAGCCACGACGAGGTCCTTCGCGTCTACCAACTGATGAAACTACTTCAAACGGTTCAAAACATTGCACTCCAAAGAGCTCGAAATGCTTCCTACCTGGTCCCCAAAAAGTTCATCCAGAAGAAATTCTAAATCGAAACCGTCAGCAAATTCATCAAGAATTCGATGTCACGACACTCACAACCCTTTCATCACAGGACTTGGCAATTACTACATTAAAAACTTCCCCACTCACAAGCAACCATTAAGCATTCTGGTTCCAACTATCACATAAGTATCACCTCTTTTCCATTCATATGACTAATCATTTTAATAATTTCAGATTCAACTAAAAGCAGACAAGATTGGTTATCTTTTGTATTCCTGAAATAAGATCCACTTACCCAAATCCCCATTCCTTCCCTCGTCGCACACTCCACCCAAATCAGATATCGACTTCTATGCCCTTCGGGTTAGTAATTCCCCTTAATTAACCAACGCCATCAACATCAACACCAGATAAAGGAGATACGACAGCTGCGCTGCCACATACTCTAAGTGGCCAATCAGCTGTCTTTAGCTGTATGTGTGTGTTAACCCTGGAACTGCACGCTGGGGTCTCAGAAACCCTAAGCGTCATATAAATTAATGCCACATGTGCTGTAATGATTTTTAAAAAAATCCATTCTTGTAAATTAAGTTCAAAGTTATCTGAGTAGGTGTCAATATTTGTAGGTGCCTTTTAGTCATTAAGCAAATTACAATAATTGAAAATAAATTTTTATGGGTATCTCAGACCCCAGTGTGTAGTTTACGTATACTTTAAAATCTAACATTAATTTAATTTTATGGAATATTAGCTTTATTTACCGTCAAATAATTACTTATTTATGTCAAAGTGAGTTTTAAAGATATTATGACTTCATTATAAACATAATTTTAACAAATTTTAAAATTTTAAATTAAAAAATATAAGAAGCTGTGCTATGGATGTCAACAGCAAAGTTGAGAAGCTTGGCTAAGAGTAGTCAGCACATTTTTTGGCAAACTACAATTTTTTTTGTTAAAGGTATACCTTCTCAATAACTTTGTCAATATATAATTCATTTAATAAATTTACTTTTTTTATAATAAAATGTTGAGCATAATTTCACACAATTTATCCCATTTTTCAAGTTTTTAATAATAATTTGATCAAAATGGACGAAAAATTACTATCTAATATACTCTACGTACTAAGGCAGTATTGTTAAAGAGCGCTAAATAAAAATTTTGTTTAAATTGATTGTTTACTTTAAAATATCATAATAACAATATTGGGGTCTCTAAAACCCAGTGTGCAGGACACGTTACAAAAAATAAGTGTGAAGTTCCAGGGTTAAAAAACATTTCTAACTTTCAGGGATGGTATACTCCACAGTTTCAATAATTTAATATAAACACAATCTGACAAAAAAATAAGTACATACATACCTTATTCTTAATAAAGATATCTTGAGTAAGTACAGTAGCGGTCATGAAAACTGCATCACAATTTATTTTAAAATATTTTTAAAATTTAGTTAAATGGATTATTCTAAATTTACCGTTTTAACTATTAAAATTAAATTTTCATCTATACAAAACATTACCAATGCATAACTAAACCAATCTTTGCAGTAAATTTATTCAACTATGGATTTTTAGTTAAAACGAGCTAATTTATTGTTAATTAAATAGCAAATAAAGAATAATAAAAATATGTAATATTGTAGTTTAACAAATATTTATGGTTCAAACAAATTTATGTGACATTAAGAAGTACTAATAAGTAATGAAAAAAATATTTTAATATTTTGTGGTTCCTCCATTCGCCTTGATGACCTCAGAAACACGTGACGGCATGGATAAAATTAAATTTTGAATAATTTCGTTTGAAATTTCTTCAGACCATGCCTTTTTGAGACTTTCTTTTAATTCGTTTGCCGTCTGAGGCTTTAATTGTCGAATTTTGTTTCCAAGAATGGCCCACAAATTTTCAATAGGATTCAAATCGGGACTATTACCTGGCCACGGCAACGACACAATCCCTTTTCTTTGTTTAAAATCCGTTATCTAAAGAAAATATTTGTAAATTTTACATGGTTTTGATAAATTACCCTTTTGGCTCGATGGCATGGAGCAGAATCATCTTGGAAAATGCACTTCGAATTCTTTTTTTTATGTTTTTTTATTGATGGTAGCAAATTGTTTTGTAAAATCATTTCATAGTCTGCAGCTTTCACGGTCCCTTCTACAAAATGCAAATTCCATAATCCATAATATGAAAAGCATCCCCATATCATCTGACCACCTGGTTTCTTCACCGTTCTTTGAAGGCATTCGTCCTTATATCGTTCACCAACTCTTCGCCTTACGTAGTGGATACCATCAGAGCCCCACAGATTAAATTTGCTTTCATCTGAGAAGATGACTTGTTTCCAATCATTTTCGGTCCAATTTTTATGGGCTTTCGCCCACTCGAACCGACTACGCCGCATTTTTACTGTTAAATGCGGTTTTTTAGAAGGAATTCTGGCATTTAAACCAGCATCACGAAGCTTTCTTCTCGTGGTTTCAATGCTGAGGTTCACTCCACTTGTGCTGGCAAACTCCTGCCTAATGTCTACAGCAGTTTTAAAGCGATCCCTCAAACTAATTCGCTTCAGGAGCCTGTCTTGCTGTGCACTAGTTTTTCTTTGGGGGCCAGTACCTTTCTTGCGATCCGTGGTTTTAGTTTCCCGATATTTTTTCAAAAAACGTGCTACAGTCGATTGGTTGCAGCCTACTTTAGTTGCAATTTTGCGTGTAGACATTCCTATCGAAGTTAATGTAGTAATTTGAATTTTTTTCTCCTCACTTAATTGGTTATATTTTGCCATGTTTCACAAATTTTTTTTAAACGATTACAAAAATGACTGATTACTTCAAAAATCTAGAAACGACTGATAAGAATGATATTTGTTACCCTTATTTTGCGTAAATAACGGTCAACTAATTCATTTTTCTTAGAATTATACCTGTGTATTTTACATTGTTAAGAATTTTTAATCTGATGCACTTTTCATGACCGTTACTGTATATAATATTCGTACTAATCCGCCTGATATTATAAGTATTCTTGTTCACTTAATAATTTATTATAATCGTCGCTATTTTAATATTTTAATTTTAATCTTTTCTTGTTATGTTTTGTATCAAAATTCATTGCATTTGAACAATATTTTAGAAACAGATAAAAAAGTACCTACATTAAAACTCAAACGTAAACTGCTTATTAATAAACTATATGTACTAATTAAAATCTACTTAAATGCTTAAATAATAAACTATTATCGCAACTTTCACTCTGACATCAACATAAAATATTTGACTAGAGTATTGCTTGAAAACTTTTTTAATTTATGTTATAATAATATAATGTTGCCGCAAATTTGTTTAATTATTAATAATTAAATAAAAATCAATATTTTTAATAAACTTTCCTAAAAGTAGTAAGATAATATTCTTCAACCGCCTGTGCAAAATTTTCATTTTTCAGATTTTCATTTTTCAGATTTTCAATTAACTTTAATTCGATTTTCTATTTTTCAACTGTTTTTGACAATGTCATTCGTTCATATCGGTCATATGACAGGTGAGAGCGATTCTCAAAAAAAGATATTAAACCAATACATCTTAATTTTTTTATTTAAAATCTTTGCTTCGGTTTCAAAATAATTTAGCAAAATAAAAGTAAGATTAACTACTGAAAGCTTAGAAAACTTCATTCTTTTAATTAATAAACTATAACTTACAGCAACGAAACTTCTGTTGGATTTCAAAGCAAACTTAACATGGTACTGAGTAAATTTTCAGTTAATTGCAAAAAATTGCAATACGTACTACCAGTAATTTAAAACATTAAAGTGAACTTTAATTCTGTGCTTTATAACAAATTCAAACAAAATATCCGGTCTCTTCCATCAGTCTCGAAACTTATTTTAAACATTCGATCGGTCGGTGGTAGAAAGAGTATTTTGTAGACATTATTCATGTGGATGTCATTCATTTATATAGCTCGACAAGAAAATTAGATGAAAGTTTCTTGGTCAGAAAATTTAGACACACTATATAAACTTTATTACAAATATATTATTTATGAGCTAATATTATAGTAGCAACCAAATTAATCAAAGTGTCTTTTGATTGAAAAATATTATTCTTAAACCTTTTTATTTTATAGCAATTGTGTGAATGATGTATTTTAAATCAGTAAATTGATTCGTAGTCTTATATAAATCCAAAACGTACACGTTGACAAATGATGAATTACAAATAACCTTAAAATAATGCGATATAGTTGTTATTTAATAACTAAACTTGTATTACGGGATTATTATTAAACTAAATTATTATAGCATCAATGTCTAATTTATTTCAGGCAAAGCTCTTACAAATTAATAGTCTTCAGTTTAATACCCAAAAAAAAAATCAAAACTACATATAGGTATACATACGTATTATAATTTTGGAATAATGCAGAAAGGAGCTTTTTATTAAGCTTCATAAAAGTTAGATTAAACTGAAGCTTGCTTTTTCAAATATATTTATTGAAGCCAGAAATAATAGGGCTTAAAATATGGATTTGTATAGTGGTTTAAGATTATTCAACGCTTTGCCGTTGAATCTTAAATTGGAGACTGAGCTAATGTCTCTTAAAAGGAGAATTAAAGAATATGTTGAATTTATTTATTGTATTTGAAATTTTGTATGTCACTTTTATTTTATGATGTAAATGGTGGTATATTTTTATCAAATAAAGCTGTGATTATACTTAACGATTAAAAATCCCCAAATACTCCAGTGCATAGATTGCACTCAAACTGTTATTGTACAACAAGAAAAGAAAAACAACACTAATATATTGTTTTTGGCTCTTCCCAAACTAACTTTTAAGACTGCGAAGATTTCGCTATTTATTAATAAATATCTACTAATAAACAACTTGGCCAAAAAAGTATCTTCAGAAGGAATACAATACAATAAACATTTTCATTTTCCGCTTAGAAAATCTTACTTCTTCTCAACTAGTCCTTTGCACCGAACTAAAAATTGTAATATTATATACAATGAAAATGTTCATTGCATCAATGAAATTTTAACAAATTTGTACTTACTCGTTGTATTTATAAAAAATTATTTACTAATTTATTTATATATCATGTATATTGTATTAATTAATAATTAAATTTCAAAATAAAACTTTGCATTTTTATTATTGGTTATTTATGAAACATAATATATTAGTTGTTAACTTTTTTATGTTAAACTAATAAATTTCATAACTTACATTTTTTATTAAGTTCAAAAATTTTTAATCGAAATGATTATAAGTAGGTACCTTTGGTTACATCCTACTTGAACATTGTGATTTTACGATTCTCATCAGACAAACCTGGAATTAACTAAAAGAACTTCAAAAGTTATGGAATTAAAGTTTTAAATTAAAATACATTTTTACTTATTTAAAAATAAAATTTTATCTGTTGGATGCCAAAATAGAGTTAATAAAATAATTATTACATTTTTGAGAGTTTTTAATGCCAATCATGGTTATTTATGTATCAAGGGCATTATGACGATGTTTATGTCGAGGGCAACCAATTTAAAAGGTAGAGGGCCGTCAGGCCCGAGAGTTTTTAAGTTGCTCGAGAGCATAAACATCGAGTAATGCCAGTGGTGCATACAACGTTTTATATTACACTGCATTAAAATTTGAGAAAATTAAAAAAATGTTATAAATTTTGAATTTGATTTTGCTAAATTTACTAGTATGCGGTGACTTGTTTATAATACAATTGCGATTGAGAGGGCATAATAAGCGGGCATTATGATTTATACGCCCTAGGTTATTATAGCATACTTAATATATTTCGTTGTCAAGGTATAAAAAACCAATAATGATTCAGTGTAATATAAAATATTTTAATTATTATTATTATAAGCTTAACTACAAAATATTTAAATTTGAAAGTGTGGGTTAAAATTCTAAATAAATAAAAAATATTCTTATACTTATATAGATACGTAGAGAATAACTATTATTTTAATAAGTACTAATAGGTATGTTATCCAAAAGTTATCTAAGAAAAATAGATAGATGTAAAAACTCAAAATTTATTGTATAGAAAATATGATAGCAATTAATAGTGAAAAGTAAACCCTTAATTATTTTAGCGAAGCGCAAGAAAAATGATTGAACCAGATAATTAATAAGGGTGGCAGTTTTTAATTGAATTTTTAGCAGATACCATATAAGATACACAATTGATAAATGATTTTAGATGAATACTAGGTTCAAGTTTTAAGTGGTTCCTTCTTCATAGGCAGCACTCACAGTAATCGGATTTTGCTCATAACGTCAAAGAGCACCGGCTGTTAGAACTTTCAAGCATCAATTAATTATGGTTCAATCAATAGCTTAAGCAAACTCTAACATTCGTTACTGGGAAGTTTGGAACAGTAAGTAACACCATTAATTAATTATTGTATGAAATATCTTTATGATTAAGTATTTCAATAACAACAATAAATAACTTGATTTGTCTTTCACAGTTAACTTGAAAAAATAAGATAATTTCTTTCTTCAATGAAATGCGAATTTTTATTAAATTTGTTGTCCCGCTCGTAAGTTAAAATCAAGGACAAATATATAATTTTATTAGATTTGATTTTTGTTTCCGCAAATATTGCATTTTAAGATATTTTTTGAAAAATTTAAAAATTGCGTCATATCTGCATGCAAAATAACCTCACACCATTTATTTATCATCGAATATTTTATTCGTTGTTAAAACTTTCAAAATTCGTTAAACTGAGTTTAGCTGAGCTTAGTTTAAGCTCTCATTGTAAAACCGGTCTTACATTCAGTTTTTGCAGTAGCAGCTTGAGCTCAGCTGATTCAAAGCTGAACAAAAATTTACAACTGATTTTAGAAGTTTTAATAACGAATCAGGTACCTATACCTGATTACATTAATAAAGTATTTAATTGGTATAGCTTTACTGCAACTGATGTACTAATAATAATAATTAATAATTTATTACTTATTTATATTGCATCTTGAGCATTTATTTCTTAGAAAGCTTTAAATAAAAGTTAACCTTCGTTTTAAAACTTGGCCATGTTAAAAAGTAATTTAGAAGTTTGTTATTAGATATAAGAAGTTTATTAATATTTACAAAACACTATTATAAAGTCTGAATGGAAATATTCAAATGATTCTGAATTTTCTTATGCAATGCTTTCTAGTTTAGTTTTGCTTCCGCAAACTTATTTATAGAACAAAAGCAAAATTTCAGTTCATTACTTAATTTACTGCAAATACTCATTGTGGTTTTCATTATAATTTTGCCATCTCTATAAAGTCACTTGCACGAAGTTAACCTTCAGTTAACTAAAAACGTGTAAACTCCCTACCCAAACTAAATGTTTTATTATGAACCCCAAAACATTTTACGTGCAGGTTGTATAATTAAAATTAATATGAATTACTGATGGTACGAGTTGAATTATTTTAATTTTAAATTGCATTTGTTAATTAATTAAATTTTGCAATTTATTATTTTATTGTTTAGACGTGTTTATTTATTTAAAATGGAGGGTAATTATTATTCACCAGCGGTATGAGCCATAATAAATCGATCATCTTATTGCTTCAGTAGCTTCTATCTATCCATAATCAAGTATCTTGTTTACTTGCAATTTCTGAAGTATTATGAGCCTAGAGCTACTGTTATTTTAAATCGTGTATTGATTATACCGCAATCGGGTCAAAGTGTAATCCTAAATACATATTGCAGTCCTTCCGCATCCATCGATATTACTTACCACCAAGTTAAAGTATTGTATGTTTGACACAATACTGAAATTTGATACAAAATTGTACGGTTTAAGATATAGCTGTCACCCACAGAAATTAGAAAAGTCAAACAGTATTGACGTTTTCAACGTTTTTACCTTTCAACTCTAAATATATAAAATCTAGTCCGCAAGGCAATAATAGCAAATTTTATAAAATAACATTCTGCAGAATGAAATTTGTTTGAGAAATTCCTAATTTGTAATTCAAATTTTATTATACTACTGCAAGTATAAAATTAACTTGTAAGATATTGTTTCCAAATGTAGATTTTAATATGAGAACAAATTCATAACTGCAGCTTTAATATACTTTTTTGTAAGACAAAAACCGAGAAACATTAGTACAGAAGCTTACTCACATTAAATAAATATCTGGTGCGTATAACTATATATATATATAGATATAGCTCGTTCGTCCGTCTTTAAATTACACAAGGACCATGAAAAGCTTTTATCACGACAAACCGACAATTGTTTAGAGTTGAAAAGTTTTGTAAAAGAAAGAAAAATTATTTTCGTCCTATTTCAGTTTTACCCACAAATCAAAAAGGGAGTGGTTAATAAAGTAAAGAAACCGCACTGTATCTATTTGATTTTTAGCTAGTTTTATCACGTATTCTATCATACTTCCGTTGTACTACCTAACAGTTCGCTTATTTTTTTTCAATTTATAAAAACCGTTTCTATAAAAATATAAGAAATTAATTGTTTGGAAGAACAAATTGCAATGAAATATCTGGGATTATTTTCAGGAAAAATGGGTAGTTCATTAGGTTATAACTAAAGCTCCACCATTACTAAAATAATTATTGCAATTAATAAATGTATTAATTCCATTAAACTCATTTATTATTTGAATAATTATTTTAGTTTTTTTTTACAAATAAACTCCATACAAATAAATAAACAAATACAGTAGTCGCATTTTGGGATCGATTGGGATGCTCAAGACAATTCGATAGCCGACAGTACGGCTCCAGTCACTAACTGACTGATCATAGATGGCTTCGGATTAAACGGCCTACGAAGAATTTTTAATAAATATAGCAGTTTTTTAAGCAACGTTTATCCCACTAATTTGTATTGAATTGAATTTCCTTCAAACGTCAAGTACACTTTATGTCATTCGATAAATAAAGTTAAAATATTTCTACTTTGTCCCCATTTAAAAAGTAAATCTAGCAGTTCTTTTAGTATGTTTACCGTGACGGACAGTAAACAAAATTACTTTTACTGCCGGCTCTCGTCAACGGTAAAATCAATGTTCAAATCCATAAAATTTCAAACATTTAACAAAATTTCTTTAGATTTGTTAAATACATTCTTATGATGTAACACATTTGAACGAATCATAATAGTATTATTAAGAAACTAGTTTCATAAGCGTCGTTTTTGTAGCATGCAATCCGTTTAGAAAACGATCTGCGTAGCGAAGAGTTTGCTAAACGGACTGCCTGCAATAAAATGTTTTATGAAAGAAGTGTTTTTATACTATTTTTTATATTTTGCGGTTTTTACGTCCAAAAATTTAAAATATGTGCATTTTATTAAATAGTAATAATTTGTGTGAATTAAACTTGTGAATTTACATACACTAGTTGACAAATTAAGTCATGTCATCTTACTTTAATTTATTTTTATAAAATAAAGCTAGATTGAATTAAAATTTTTATATTAATTTGTAAATTTTGATCGTTTGGCGAAAAAGCATGGTTTATTCGAATGGTCAGGTAACTTTTCTTGCAACGCAAGGTTTCCATCCGCTTTGCTAGTTTCACTCACCTCGCATCTGTAAAGCTCCCTGGACAAGAAAATATAATATTTCCATCCTATTAAATGGAAGAGGGAAATTTCATCGACATGTGAAATTTTATTTACTTGACTGAATACCATAGGACAGGACAGGGGTCTCCAAACTACGGCCCACGGGCCAAATCTGGCCCGCGAGCACCACTAATCCGGCCCGCGTGATTGTCTGGTATTCGGTCCTCCCTTTAATAATCAGCAGATATTTTATTTACTGACTAAAAATAGTTGTAAAAAGTAATCTTAATCTGATGAGCTAGCTATATTCTTGGCCATCGGGGCTTCGTGGAGCAATCAAACTGTCAATATTGCACATTGCAAATGTTTTTATAGTTCTAAAATTTTGAACTTCTCTTGTACTAAACAAAATATCAAAAAATTGTAAAAGAGGTTTATTAGTCACCCCGTCACCCTCAGCTACCCCAACTTAAAAATATATATGGCATCATACTTTTCGTGACATTTCAAATTAAAAGTAAATTAAATTTACCTACTTTCCTACCTAATTGAATGTATTTTGCATTGAATTTAAAGCAGATATTATATATCCAAAAGCGAAAAGCAGGAGACAGTGTAAAAACAGGGCCAGGTGTCTTATTATTTTTATTTTATTAATAACAATATGCATTTTTTATACTACTTCCTCATGTTATGTTAGTAGATTTGGTATACATTTTATTTATCTTTATTTTACATAAAGTTTAGTTTACTAAGTTTAGTTTAAATTTATTAGCAGATGTTTCAGCTATAGTCATGTTGTCGGTTCTGTCTAGTTTTCATTCTTTTTATTTTACCTTTGGGTTTCTATTTTGCTCTGTAGTAGTACTCACCCAAGATTTTCTTGCATTATTATTTCAAATTAATACTTTGTTGATTTCTTGTCGAAAGTTAGGTTGCTTTTGTGTAATCGATGAATACGTGATTTCGATAGTGAAATGGTGAAACCTGTTATTAACTATATCAATATTTTAGAAAACTCAAAAAAATGCTCATACACTTTTTAGAAACAAAATGTTTTTAAGTTTTTTCAAATATTATGTTCAATTATCATATTGATAATTATGATGTTATGTTTATATTATAATTATTATTATAATTATATGAAATTACTCATATATATTGTAGTGCTCTTCACTCTTAAATGGGTCGTTGGTTCTCGAAAGTAAAGTGGTTACAGGGTAGGTAATAAACAACTGACGATTATAATTAAAAAGTATTTATTTTGCAACATGATAACAAAGAACAATATAGAATGCAAGACTCACGCAAACTTGTTGGCCAGCACGTATTTGTAGTACCTACTATATAACTTTACTTGCACAGGAGCTTGTCTTCGGATTTCCTTACCAATATACGGGACCTACTTCTATGACTGCATTCACCTCTACTGCTTAAGAAACTTGCCAGAAACTCTTTGGTTAAACTTCAAACCTCTAGTCCAAATAAAATTTATCGTTGGGAATTTCCTCAACTTAACAACACCTCCACACCAACTCTCAACACACGTTCACCTCGATTTGTCAACACGACTTGCGTTTCCCGCTCTCAATTTACAACTGACTTGGTCCTTTTCTTTGTTATTAATTATTGCCTTGGTTTTCGGTTTCATTGATCCTAGATATCCTTCATTTATTTTTAAAAATCTAGATTAAATTTTGTTTATATTTCCAAATCAAACTTGCTGATTGTGTTTGCTTGTGCTGCTCAACTACATTTGGTGAGTCCTGGACAACAATAATAAAAAAAAATACAAACATTAAATTTACAAAACAATGAAAATAATTACTGAACCAAAAATACTTAAACTAAAGAATGTAACGAACAATATAAAACGCGCATAGGAAAAACAGATACGAAAACGCAAATGGAAAACGGTCCTCAAGTTGCAAAGTTAGTTCTTTATTTCTAAATACGCAACCCACTCTTTCATTTATTTTTAAGAACAAGAAAAGATAGAAAACATCTGAAGAAGAAGGAGAAGAAGAAGTCTGCATATGTTACACACTGAGAAATGAAGTTACAGATGTTGGCACATAGACCACTTTAAAAATATACAAATTTTTTAAATATTTACTTCAAGTCCTTAATTTCTAATTTACTAGTACCATTGTTTATCTAAACAATGCTAGTACTAAGGTACTAAAATTTTATAAGCTTTAAATAAGCTTTATAGTAATAGCACCAATATTAACTTCAATACAACATTTATTT
Source organism: Cantharis nigra (assembly GCA_958510845.1). NCBI lineage: Eukaryota > Metazoa > Arthropoda > Insecta > Coleoptera > Cantharidae > Cantharis > Cantharis nigra. Next base: position 18,537,750 of record OY294028.1, read on the forward strand.
TCATTTTTTGGTTATTATTTTTGACTTATACAGGAACACCCCATTAGTTGGGAAGTACCTACAACCGGGAAATGTAGTCTCTTATTTCCCATCATATAGTGGTGGTGGTAATAGGCAGTGACGGCGCCAGCATTTTTTAATTGGGTGGGCACAATATATTTGGAATGGGCATGGGCACACAAAATTTATAAATAAACTCATTATTGAAATAAGTACCGAAGAAATAAAACGCATATTCTAAAAAATTTGGATGGACACTTGGTTGGGCACTTAAGTCAGCAGGGTGGGTAGGTATCGACCCTGCCTCACCCCTGGCGCCGTCACTGGTAATAGGTACTCGTATGGTTTTGTTAATCTTACAAACAAACTTCTACATGTACATACAACCAAATGCATTTAATTTAATTCATTCATTTTACAGTGGATCTGTGATTTGCCGTGGTTGCGCCAACCAAAACATCCATGAACTCAATCTATCTCGACTGAGTAGCCCGCACTCGGCGAGGTATGACACGCATGTAGCGTAGCGTAACTGATTGGCATGCGAAGCATTTAGTGCCGGAGGCACTCTAACCTTCTTCGTCTGGTGTTTTGAAAAATTGGAACTGAATTCTTTGAATTACGCTTGACGTGATTGTCCACGACGGTCTGGGTGGGATGACACGCATGTGACGACTATCAGTAAGACTAGTTCAGAGTACACGTATACCGTCAACAGAAAACCCGTTACTTGCAATTTCTATGTACTCTCACCATGTGTACTCCCATGGCAACATGGAAAATTTTGATTTTCAAATGTCGTTTTCTCGAAAACTAATGGATAATCCAAGTAATTTTTTTATAAATATACTTAGAAATTTGTTCTCTTTCTAATGATATATAGGAAAACGTGAAATTCGTGGTATAAATTAACTGAGAGTAACCGATGTTACGATTATTAATAATGTAATTTAAACAAAATTGCTTGAATATAACTTATTCACAACTGAAATTACATACATATTTTATTCAAAATTCCTAAAAAGTAAAAGATCAATAGATACAAACTTTTATGTTCAAACTTTTATTGTAATTCTTAAGTTGTGAAATATAATAAATTAAAACTTCAATATACAGTATTGGCCATAATTATAGCAACCAACTAATTGAAAAATAATAAATTCAATTTAAAAAAAAATTTGAAACCATTTAGGACCTTTAACCATTACAATCGATTTTTTATTATCCATTGAAGTATATCCTAAGTTTTGGAAGATTTAGAAAAAAGTAAAACAGAGATATTTAAAAAAATGTTTTTAATGCTGCATTATGCATTGGACATAATTATAGCAACTTTTGTATTTCATGCATTTTTAATCAGTTTCTTGCAGTATTTCATAAAGGCAACTATTTTATTTCATAAAACGGTGTTTTTAGAGATGGGTCGCCGAAAAACAATTTCGGTAGATTTAAGGCAACGAATTGTTAACTTGTATAATGATGGTGTGAAACAAAGTGACATAGCAAAGGATTTGGGTTTGAATAAATCAAATGTATCAAGAATAATTAGTGCATATAGACCAGAGCAAGATGTAACACCAATAAAAAGCTTAGGAAAGCCCAGAAAAACCACGAAACTAACTGACAGACGTATTTTAAACGCTTCAAAACAACCACCGTTTCTGTCATCTTCAAAAATTTTGACCTGTTTAAATGAAACTGATTATTTAAATGTAAATTCAAGGTGTATTCAAAGAAGATTAGTTGATGGAAAGTTATTTAGTCGTCATCCTGCAAAGAAACCTTTGTTATCGAAGAAGAATAGTAAGGCCAGACCAAACAGTGTAAGAGCTGAACAGTCGATGAGTGGAAAAAAGTTGTATTCAGCGACGAGTCAATATTTAATCTATTCAGAAGTGATGGAATAGCTCGTGTAAGGCATCCTGAAAGAAAAAAATTGGATCCCAAGTATTTTTCCCCAACAGTAATATTATGGTCGTGCTTCTCAGATTTTGGTATGTGAGCAGTTCATCGTATTAACTGTATAATAGATCACTTTATGTATAAAGATATTCTTAAAGAAGTTATGTTACCATACGCTAGTGAGATAATACCACGAAAGTTTATATTTCAGCATGCTAACGACCCGAAGCACGCCTAAGTCAGTTAAAGCATGGTTAAGCAAAGAAAAATTTAAAGTTTTGCCTTGGCCGTTAGAGTCACCGGATTTAAACCCAATAGAAAACTTCTGGGAAGTCCTAGATTAGAAAGTACACGAGAAAAACTAAAAAAATTTGAATGAACTGCATACAGCACGATACAGCACTTCAAAATAGTTGGGTTAATATTTCAAGTGATACTATCAATAAATTGATTGAATCCATGCCAAAATGGTATTCTCAAGTTATAAGGGCGAAGGGATATTATACAAAGTATTAATATAATGTGTTTTTCTTTTATGCTTTTAATATTTTTTTGATAATTTATAAATAATTTTAAAAGTTGCTATAATTATGTCCAATGCATAATGCAGCATTAAAAACATCTTTTTAAACATCTCTGTTTTACTTTTTTCTAAATATTCCAAAACGTAGGATATACTTCAATGGATAATAACAAATCGATTGTAATGGTTAAAGGTCCTAAATGGTTTCAATTTTTTTTTAAATTGAATTTGTTAAATTTTAATTAGTTGGTTGCTATAATTATGGCCAATACTGTAGCAAGTTAATTAAATATTAATAAGATCATTTTTATTTTTAAGCTATATTTAAGGACATGAATCACTGCGGGTTAAGTGTGCCTTATGATGAGAAATCTTTTCAGAGTAATCTCAAAACCGGTAGCAGTCCATGTGATTGGCTTGACATATATATGCATGTTTTCGAGTTAAAGGATCCGTTTGTACAGTAGCTTTACGTTAAGCTTTGTATGTGTATCTTGAAAGGAGCAAAAGGTAATAAATATATTATGCGTGTTCTCGCTGAGATCTTGCAAGAGAAAAGATCACAGCAAATACTAATCTATCACCAAAAATAGATCAGATCTAAAATATAGATCAAAAATCGAAAATCAAAAATAGATCGAAAATCCACTTTTTTTAACTTTTTTGAATTTAATAATCTTAAAAATACTAGTAAGAACAATTTAAAGAAAAAATTAAAAAGAAAAAGTTATTATTAATTTCGTTTAAAAGCATCATCGATAACATAAACTACTTAAAGTTCAGTCAAGATCTTATCTGAAATTGAAAGAGAATTCTTCATATCTACTAGGTTCTGTAGATATCAATGACGTTTTTATTTGAGGGGCCAATCATAAAGTACAGTGTATCCCCGCCTTAATTCAAAATCGGGAAAAAAATCGTTACTTCTGCCGCAATACCTCTAATCATCAGTACACCAAATTTTATCGGAATTTGTTAAACAACTTAAACTTGTTTTACAAGAAAGTAAAAAAGTTTTCCAGTAGCTGTTAAGAAAGCATCAAAACTTGGAGAGAAAACATGAATTTGTCAAAGTAAATATCTTTAAATGTGTTATGGGGATAGCCTTTAAAAATTAAAATTAAAAAAATTTCATTTTTGTAATCTGTTTGGTTGTGGCGTGACGCGATGCGGTAATGGCACTTGTCGTCTAGGTTGGACCATTTGTGTAGTCAAGGTTGGCCCACTGTGATTGTGTGCGTTAAGGCACGTACCTTGACCGATATCGGCCGACATCGTATAGTGGCGGGTATCCGACATCTAAGGGAGGGAATGCAAGAAAGAAATGCATTTTAAATGTGCCAAAATGACTAGAAGCTACTTCATTTGCCAAAACAGTGATTCAGATTAACGTTCAAGTAAAGTAGTTCTTTGCGACATAATAGAGTAAAGTTTTACTCGATGAAATAAAAATAAAACTAATTTGGTATATTATTTCATCTAGTTAATTTTTTTAATGTAATTTTCGAACATTTTTGCTTGAATTTTGTCGATTCTAAATGGTGGGCCAACCTAGACAACATATGGGCCAACCTTGACAACATTTTTTTGGTTTTAATTCCCGTATAAGTTTTCTATTTCTTACCCAATCAATTTGCAATTGCCTCGAAAGTGTTCTTATTCATAGACCTTTCTGACCATGCGATTAGATTAACAAAATTCATTTTTAAACTTAACAGATTAACAAAATTCTTTTTTAAACGGAAGTTATGGGTAAAAGTTAAAGAGGTGGCCAACCCTGATGACATTCTCCTACGGCATTCTCCATTTTCAATACGGCACACAAATTTTCAATCGTTCTGAATAATTAATTATTTAATTACTGATAACTGTTAGACTTGACCACTTTACATGTAAATAATACAAATGACTTTGAAAAAAACCGTAGACCGCAAGCACTTCGTTGTTATCATCACAAAAAGGGTTTAAAGTACCGCCCGACAAAAGTAAATTCTTTTTTAGTATATTATGTTGGATAAAGCTACTGTCAAACTTGCAAAATGAATGTTACGTCATATGATGATTATTGTTATATTTTTGCAGGCCACCAAACAAATTTTCACAAAAAATAGATAAATCAAGATTCCACTTAATATTTTCTGTAATTTTCGTGCTTTTAAATTTGACTAATTGTTTCCTTACCAATACTTGTATTTTAAAAGCTCCATCAGCACACAAAATTTTATCTCAATCGGTTAAACATTTTCGGAGATACGATGACACTTACATTTTTTTTATTGCGGTAGCCATGGCAAAGATTTCTCTGCCAAAACTTTTATTTTCACCACTAGAGTCCAACCAGACATACGTCAAAATAGTTTGATTGCCATCGACTCAGAAATGCCGATGAAAATCGAGGGACAAGGACTTTTTCCAAGATTTTGCAAAAAAGTAGTCTTTTATTTCATATTGAATTCCTGATTTATATCAAATAGTTTCATATGCTGTCAAGTCCTAGGGAGGCAATGTTCCTACATACAAAATTTGGTTGAGATCTCTTCAGTACTTCATGAGTTATTCACTCTTGAAGTTTCAACTTTGACAGTTTTGCAATTTTTTTGTAGAGATGTGTATGCATATCTTTGTACAACAGTTTAAGTATTTAAAAGAGCTTTTTTATTTAGTGAGGGCTTAGTAATTTTTTGTTACAAAATGCTAATAATTAATAAAGTTTTGCGGTGAGCAGTGTTATTCGGAATCAGGTTATCGAAAATCAAAAATCGAAACAAATTAGATAATCATAACCTATTAGTTGATCTACATAGTCTTTAATCGAAGGAATATTTAAAAAACTTTAATTTGAAAATATGGCAGCCATTTAAAGTCAAAAGTTATTTGAAGTCAATTTTAGTTCATAAAATAGAAAATACGCATTGAAAAACCAAAAGCTTCGATTAAAGACTAATTTTGAATGTTTAAAACAAGCACATAAAATTTGGGATAGATCATGCTTCTCGAAAGTTGCACTTTAATTTTGTTATTTATTAGTATTTTGTAACAAAAAAATTACCACGCCCTAACTAAACAAAGCTCTTTTAAATACTTAAACTGTTGTACAAAGATATGCATACACTTCTCTACGAAAAATTGCGAAAATGAAGCATTTTTTCGACGTTCTAGGTGGGCCTCAAACTAGCTTTAAATGTCATCAGCAAATGTCAAAAAACTATAAAAACTCTCTAGGGTTCGCCTTATACAGTATATTATAATATAAAAAAGAAAATATACCAAGACATATTTTTTATAGCTTATAATGTTATAATATTTGTATTTTACTAGTTTATGTACATAATAATACCTTTAGAACACACTAACTTGATACTACTTCATATCAGTGACGGTTCTAAGGGGGGTGCAAGGGGGGTGGGCGCTTGACTACCCTCTGTTGATTAGAGTGTACCCAACCATTTGCCCACTCAAATTATTTAGAATAAACGTTTCAATTTTTAGGTGCTTACTTCAAAATATTGTAGTTTTATGAGTTAATTTATAAAAATGTTGTGCCCCTATCCACCACAAATATATTGTGCCCACCCACTTTAAAAATGCTGGCGCCGTCACTGTTTCATATAAATGAAATTTTTGTGAAAATTATTCAATATAAAATATAATATACCTATAAAAAAATTTAATTTTTCAAAAACAAAATTTTAATAATAATCAATAGTCCAGAATTTCAGGGGGTCATATTTTCTCATGTCTTCTCTAACACAGCGCATCAAACGCAACGGTAGGTTTATTATGAAAAAATCTTCAGTTTGCAGTGTCAAAAAGTTTAAATTATAGTAATTTATTTTATAACTATTTAAGTCGTCTGGTATTGAACTATTTTTCAAAACTAAATTTTTTCTTGTAATTCTAAACATAAAATTTTTGAATATGATGAATTTACTAGCAAATAACGAGTAAATTCTCAACCGTATTGCCATCTGTAATGTCTGTGTATTACTAACTGTGCAGAGATCCTAAAAACAGCTGACTATCAGTTGAACCAGTTGAATTCAATTTTGAATTGTCCACATGTATCGCTTGTTAACAGAAGTTGCCGCAAATACTTAAGTGTATCGTAGTGTTCAAACTTCAAATAAGTAAAATTGTTTTATATTGTAATACATTTATTTATATTGACTACAAAACTGTTATTTTATTAAACTACTAGTTAATCTAACCGAGTGGGTTGACATATTTTTGCATCATGGAAACATCAACAAGTAAGTGTAAAATTTGTAAATTTTACAAATATAAGCGACGTACAGCCATATCGTCGGATAAGAGTGTTAAACTGTTAACTCCTAAAATTGAAATTTTACAGGAGACAATAAAAACTTAAAACTGCATAAACAAAATATCTATTATTGAATGACATTAAAAACCATATTAGTGAAAAAGTGCAGTTAGCAGTTTAACACTCTTAACCGACGATATAAATTTTATCTATATAGTATTTTATCTGCAACTCTGTAAGTATATTATTATGTATGCTTATTTTTAGACCAACAGACTGTGTCATTTTGTTTTATAATATACAGCCTTGTGCAAAAGTATTAGGCACCCCTAGCGTTTTATTGTATTTCCAAAAATAATTCTTAATTATAACTAATTCTTCTGAAATTCCTTTCTGGAATATTTTATTATACAAGTAGAAAGTTTACCTAAGTACTGTAGGTACTTGGAAGGGTTTTCAAAGGACAATAAAACAGCAGGTAGAAGAATTTGACAAAATTTGTTTATTTTAAGAAATACTCAGTTTGCTTCTGTTTGTCATCGAAGACGTTTATAGTTCATTAAGTGTTATTTTTTATTATTTGGGTGTTTAAAAGTGTTATTCATTACATCATTATGCCAAAAAAACATGAACTGAGTTTAGAAAAACGAATTAAAATTGAATTATTACACAAGACAGGAATATCGCAAGTAAAAATTGCTAAACAAGTAAAATGTTCGCGTTGTGCGGTACAACATGTTTTAAAAAGGTATTATGAGACCGGCTCTCACTTAAATAGGCCAAGAACGGGAAGAAAAAGAATAACCACTGAACGGGAAGATCGCGAATTAATTCGCGAATCAATAAAAAATCGCAGAAAAACATCTGCCGAGCTGGCTAGTGCCTTATCGGACAAAAGGGGCAAACCTATAAGTGATAGTACCGTTAGAAGAAGGCTTCTAAAAGGTGGTCTTAAGGGATGCAAAGCCAGAAAGAAGCCGTGGCTTTCGGAAGTAAATATGAAAAAACGGTTAGATTGGGCAATTAAACACAAGAATTTTACCGTAGAAGATTGGTCAAATGTATTGTGGTCGGACGAATCCAACTTCGAGGTTGTATTTCTTATCTCAATTTTTAATTAAAAAAAAACGTGTAGTTTAAATTTTACATTTTACTAAAAAAAATGTATTAAAATAGGTAATTACATTTTATTTACTAATTTTCAGGTATTTTCAACCCCCGGGGTGTCGTTTGTAAGGCGCAGGGTAGGAGAAGAATACAACCCGGAGTGTGTGATACCCACTGTGAAACACGGAGGGGGTAGTATTATGATCTGGGGATGCATGGCGGCCAGTGGCGTAGGGGAAATGTTTATTTGCAGGGGTCGGATGGACAGCAAAACATATATTCAAGTGCTAGAAACAACCCTAATGCCATCTTTCCAATCAATTTTTGGAGAAACAAATCTGCGTGGTGTTACGTTTCAGCAAGATAACGCACCATGTCACACTTCTGCATTTTCCAGGAATTGGCTGACTGAAAATGCGATTCCCTTACTCGATTGGCCTGCACAGTCTCCAGATCTTAATCCCATAGAGCATTTGTGGGGAATTTTAAAGAAAAACATCCGAAAGCTTCCCATAACTTCCAAAAAAAGTCTGGAAGTTGCCTTAAGGGAACAATGGCAAAAAATAACTGCGGAAGAGTGTCATAAATTAGTGGCAAGTATGCCAAAAAGGGTGGCTGCGGTTATTAAATCAAGGGGGGGTCCTACTAAGTATTAATTAAGTAGTAAATAAAGATTATTTTCAAAGTTTTATAGTTTTATTTTCACCTAATGCAACCGGTTTTAAAATATCTAAATAATTATAGGGTGCCTAATACTTTTGCACAAGGCTGTACTAATACAGTAAATCTAGAATGTTCAAGTATTTTAGTAACTTGAAACCATTTACAAATATTTATGATTTATACCAAATTATTCTGAAATAACAGCCCTGATCAATTATATATTATGAGCTGTATGGCATGTTATCAGTTATCAGCATATACCGGTAACGGGTTAAACCCACCCGTGGTTAAACCCAACATTACGTATTGTTTCATAATATTAGAAAAACGGACTGTTGGTAGCTGCTCGTTGGAATATTTTCGTGTTTAAATGTCGTATAGCAGATTTACTTTTTTTAATTGTTCCTACCTTACATTAGGTAGATTACGAAAATCATTATATAAAGCACCATGTATCAAATCTGCTATATTTAAAATATTGCAAAAAAAAATTGCGTAATGTTGGTTGGGTTAACTCACCAATTACCTATATCTAGATGTTTTATATACAGTGGCTCCAGAAATTATAAATGCACTGTTTCTATACACTTTTCTATTTTGTCGCACCGTTTCTGAGTAACAACGACTTTAAAAACACTGCAAAAAATTTAATAAAATTAACATTGCTCTTATGGGAGTTTTATGTTAACTGTTTCGACAATAATTCAATTCGTAGTCAAAATTTTTCAAAAATTTTCTCTTGAAATGTATACTCCTGTTGTCACCACCTTCGAGGTTCAGTACAAGGCGCCTTTTTTAAATGTTGTTTTTAAATGTGGTAAAACAACGAATGAAAAAATAAAAAAAATAGTAAATGATCGTCATAATGCCTTCAAAATACAGTAGAAAATCGTTCAGATGAAATTTCAAAGGCAGTTATACAGCGAATTGGTATAATGATTCCATCATTCTGATTGTTTAAAATGTTGAAAATATCTCAAGAAGGTGCTGCAGTTCAATATGTTGTTGATAATGTATAGACACCACGGATGGTTTTTGATTTAAAACAATGTGGATTAAGTCTATCGGGAAAATTACATTTAAAAAAACGTGTGCCTTGTCTTAACCTCGAAGGTGGTGACGACAGAAGTATATATGTATTTCAAGATAAAATTTTTGAGAAATTCTGATTCTACGAATTGAATTATTGTCGAAACAGTTAATAATAATAAAACTCTCATAAGAGGATTTAATTTTATTAAATTTTTTACAGGGTGTTTTTAAAGTCGTTGTTACTCAGAAACGGTGCGACAAGATAGAAAAATGTATAGCAAAAAACAGTTAATTGCACATAAAAAATATATAAATGTTTCTTGTAAGCAATTTTAAGAGCTACAAATTTGATCTCTTGTACTTTTTCCATAAAAGTAACAGCTAAAATGATATTCTCTGATAACCTATTTTTACAACCTTTGACCCCGCGTAGAACTGTGAGCGGCACTCGGATCAATGGGGAACTATCGGTTCTTATTTAGAACGACAAGAACAACTTTTCTGCAAAAATTCAGCTTTCCGCCACTTATTTCCTAGGAAAAATCTAATTTCCCTGGACCACTATTTATTTTTAATTTTTTAATTCGTATTCGAAATTTTCAAATGGACAACCGACTTGAATGAAATTTTTAAGAATTTTGAAAATGTAAGAAATGTGAACCTAATTCTCTTTTTCTATCCAAAAGTTATATTTATTTTATTTTTTTTATAAATCACTGAAACCCATATGAATAATATTGGCAAATATTGGTAAATTTTATGAATACAAAAATAAATACAATCAAACTTCCCTAACTTGAATCTCAAGGGACCTCCAAAAAAGTTCGAATTAGAGAAACTTCGAGTTATGGAGATAAAATTACACGTAAATATCTGACAAACCTATTTTTTTTTTTTTTTTTAATTTTGATTTATAGAATAATTGGGTGAATGTAAACTGGGCCAATGGTAAACTGGGCCAAATTTAGAAAATGGTAAACTGGGCCAAAGGCACTTTTGAACTAAAATTATGAAAGTGGTAAACTGGGCCAAAGCCACTGTCAACTAACATTTTAAAAGTGGTAAACTGGGCCAAAGGCAAATTTTAGGTAAAAGAAGGGATACAAGCAGGGTGTGCCGGTATGAATTCTTTTTTGATATTATTTCAAAAAAAATATCAGAAACTAACTGTAACCTACCGACCGATCTACATCCTCGCGCCCGATCTACCTTTTCGCGCAGATTTGTTTGATTTTAGCTTATTTAGTTTAATTTCCTATAGAAATAGTGGAAGATTTATGTTTATAGTTCACAATGTTTGAAAAAAATTTGCGGATAGTAAAATTAATATCTTCAGGTTGATAATTTTGACTTACATAATAATTCATTCATTTTAGAAACTAACTGTAACCTACCGACCGATCTACATCCTCGCGCCCGATCTACCTTTTCGCGCAGATTTGTTTGATTTTAGCTTATTTATGCCCGTATTAACAGTCACGGATTAATCCGAGATTCAAGATAATCCTAAATTTTACCAATGAGATTGCTTGAATTTAAAATTTCCAGTGATCTCATTGGTAAATCTTGAATCTCGGATTAATCCGTGACTATTAATACAGACATTAGTTTAATTTCCTATAGAAATAGTGGAAGATTTATGTTTATAGTTCACAATTTTTGAAAAAAATTTGCGGATAGTAAAATTAATATCTTCAGGTTGATAATTTTGACTTACATAATTTACTTACATAATAATTCATTCATTTTACGGTGAATCCGTGATTTGCTTTGGTTGCGCCAGCCAAAACTGACCCTACACTATACCCTGCGCTCCGGTTCCCTACGCTCCGGGCCCTTTTGGCTGGCGCTGAACTCGCTAAAAACTTCCAGGTGGAGTCAATCCACCTCGACTGGGAAGCTCCACATCGACTGGGAGGCCCCACCTTGACTGGGTAGCCCGCAATATTCCATAAAATAACAATTTAAATTTAGTTACAGAGTAGGTAACGAAATGCCCGGTAACAAAATTCAGCCTACCTAAAGATATTTTCCTTTAGCCCAGTTTACCACTTTAAAAATTTTAGTGAAATTTTCTTTTGGCCCAGTTTACCATTTTTAAAATTTTAGAGATATTTGCCTTTGGCCCAGTTTACCACTTTCAGGTAGTTTTTTGGCCCAGTTTACATTACTTACCGAATAATTTGAGGTAAAGCAGTTTGAGTTAGGGAAATTTCACTGTATAATTAAATAAAATATAAATAAATTTTGTTTTTTTTTGTTTTTCATTTAATTAAAACAATATCTTTTTGTTTTAGATAATAATCCGATAACTCAAGAAGATTTGGATACTATGTCGGCGTCTATATTCAACACCAAATTAATTTCAAGTTCTTCATTGCAGTGTACAATATGCAAGCATTTTTTAAGACCACCCATTATGTTCGTTTCAAATGATATAGGAAACGTTTGCGGAAATTGCAACATATATGAGAAAAATGCTTTTCATAATACTACCCTGGAAACTGTTATGAATTGCTTAATTTGGCCTTGCGGGTTTTCCACTAATGGCTGTGATGTAAAACTAGATTACGTTAATATTATGAAACATGAAACTATCTGTACTTTTCGCAATTATTGTTGTCCATTAAACAACTTAGATAATTGTAAGTGGAAAGGATCAAAATTACAATTATTAAAGCACATTCTAGTATATCATTCGGCATTTTATACTTCAACTACAAACAATTGCTTTAAATTCGATCTAAACACAGATGACACTAGTAATGCTGTAGAAGAATGTAATGCTATAGAAGAAATGCCAAAAGTAGAAGAATGTAAGCAACAAGTAATCAAAGTTTTTAATCTGTCCAGTGAGGACAACTTTATTTTTCTTGCACAGATTGATTCTGATAAATTATATTATAAGATATATTATCTGGGAACCCGTGAAAATGTTGATACTTATTGTTACAAAATTGCCCAAACGAATAGTGAAGATAGATTTAATGAATTTATTCATGGATACATAAACATAGAAGATGCTTTTAGTGAAAATTTCTTTCAACCATTTGATTTTACTCAATTGCAGTTTATAAATTTGAAACTATGTCGATTATTAGCGACAGAAAGTAAAATTATCTCATTTACAATCCAGATAATGCCTAAAATTGATTGTACTAAAATAATTGATAAATCACTGCTGCCGGCTTTAGACTGTCCAGTTTGCAAGATTCTTATGAGACCTCCGATATATCAATGTGATATTGGACATTCCATATGTAATGAATGTAAATCAAAAGTTACTGATTGTCCTGTTTGTCGCACACGCTCCTTCAGTCGTGACATACGAAACTATGCACTGGAGTCAATTATGAACCAACTTCCTTTTCCTTGTATTTATCGCGAAACTGGTTGCGATGTTAATCTACCTTTATTAGCTATTACAAATCATGAAAATGCATGCACTTACAAGCTGTACAAATGCGAATTTTGTTCTTGTGAATGTCGCGAATCCACTATAATTTCTCATTTGAAAAACGTCCATCCAGAAAAAATTTTATTTCAAAGTTGTCAAATTTTGTCTAATTCATTTATAGTATCGAACAAATCATTTTATATTTTGGCTTTTAGAAGAATATTCAAAGTTGAAGTTTCTCAAATTAATGGATATTTTGATTGGAAGATAAATCTCGTAGGGACAGCAGCGAATGACACAACTTATGAATTTGAAATTGGTGGAATTATAAAACAGAATATCACACAGAAGTTTGTGCATGCAAATATTAAGACATTGTCTATGAAGTATGACAAATATTATTTAAACATTCAGCAGTGTGTTAATCCTTAAAATCAACTTGGCTAATATAAACAAAAAATAAATTATTTTGATAAACTGCCATTCCTAGCAGACTAGTTTTATCAAAATATTGATGAAAATTATGACCGTGTGACTTAGCCATAAATTTTGGTCAAAATATATTTAGTGACGTGAGACCTGGCAATATTTTGATAAAAAAATTAAGAAAATATTGACCGTGGGAACACGCTATAATAATTTAATGTGTTTTACTTACTTCAATATATTTTTATTACGTTTAAGTCTTGATTGAGCTACATTACTTCGTATTTACTCAAACCAGTAAATAATTATTGTTTGTTTACTATAGTAGAATAGATAAATTATTTTTGTTTACTAACAATCAAATCAAAATACTACTGCTTAAAAATTACGGATATTTTTCTATTTAGATGTTTAAGCTTTGTAATAATAATTTATTATTATTTACTTAATTAAATCATTGTTTAACTTTAATTTTTTTTGTGCCATATTTATGTTATACTTAATATTATCTACTATACTGCATTATTTGTAACATTTTTATACCCTGAAATTTATAATGAAATAAAATATAGATATTGTTTTGTCTAATATTGCATTTCTTTCTTTCATGTACCATAGTAGCCAGATAAAATTTACCACTTGAAAAATACCATATCGTCGGCTTAGTTAGAATCCCTCGTAAGTCCAAGTTGCACAATTTTACAGGGGAAACATAAAACGTTTTAAAACAAACAGTGGTTAAAGGTAAAAGAAATTTTTTGATAGCTTAAAACATCAGTTTGTAATTTTTTTACATTTATAAGGTTTTCTAGGTCGATAGAGCTCATTTTTATAAATATTTTAGCGCCAAAATGTCATTTTTGACATTTTATGGACTTACGTGGGTTTCTAACTAAGCCGACGAATATCTATTCTATTATCTATTATATAAAAATAAAAGTTTGTTTGTTTGTTTGTTCGACTTTTAATAACTCATGGACTGACCGATTTCCACCAAACTTGGGACACTTACTCAGTAGGACTTGGGAAAGGTTTTTGTGCAGGAATATCTTTAAAAATATGAGTGGGGAAAGCAATAGAAAAATTATGTATGGATTAAATTGTAAGTTGATAATACTTTTTTACTAGATAAATTCGGATTTTCGAAATGTGACGAATTCGAAAAATACCCAATAGTTTTATTACCCTTGAAGGATTTCGCAAAATATACTAACTTACTTAAACTAGAGTCGCTTATTACACAGTGTGTTCACGATAAGAGGTAACAGTGAATAAGTCTTTATCTTACGAAATATAAAAAAAGATTTAAATAGTTTTTTATTCGGCTCGAAATTTGCCATCGGAAACCGCGGAGGTACATTTTTTTGGACTTCAAACTCAACCGGAAGTAAACATGAATTTTTTTTCAAATGGCAACGTCTTTTTCTTAACAATTTCGTAATCTGCAATTTTTTCTCTATACAGACATATAAAATTATCATAGAGTTACATAAGAAAATTTTCGAGAAAAACGCAAGATAAATTCATTAATTATTTTAATTTATTTAGTGTGCTATGAAAACAAAACAACATCACGGTACAGAAAACACAACCTATCTGATAAATTAGTCAAAAATGCCATCATTTTGTTCAAGACATGATACTATAGTAGCATTTTGTTTTTATAGCACACTAGGGTCATTCCTTATCCAGGGCCGGATTAACCAATAGGCAAACTAGGCAACTGCCTAGGGGCGCCGAATAGGAAAAGGGCGCTTAAATTATTTGACCTCATAATAAAACTGAAAAACCACTTAAAGGCTTAAGCAAATAAATTACTAAAAAATTTTGGATTATTGAAATCCATTGATTATTGAATTTTAACTGAATTTTGGTCCGTCATTTTGAATAAATGTGATAAAGTCAGCAAATCTCTTCAAAAAATAGAAACAGATTTATCAATTAATTGCTGTTTCAACCAAATTCTACAATTCAGTATTAGGCAGAGCCGCATTAAGGGGGGCTACAGGGGCTGCAGCTCTGGGCATCCAATTTTTTAGGGGCCAAAAAAAATTAAACAACAAAATTTAAATCACCAAAGTTAACATTTACACAAAATTTTACATTTGATCTAAACGCGGTTGACCTTCAAAAATCAAAAAAATTTGCCTGCGGCGCATTTTATTAAAACGTGCAAGACCAAGGGGCCCCCAAAAAGAGTTAGCACCGGGCCTCACATATCCTTAATCCGGTTCTGGTATTTGGATGCTTTCGTTCTCTAAAGAGATCAGTATACTCGTATGAGAAACTCATATAAGAAAAGAATTGTTGAATATTTATGAATATAAAAACGAAGACAGTTTCGCAAAAGAAATCATGGTGAAGTCGGGTTTGTTGTGAAAACTGAAATGAGAATTAACACTTTATTTGCAATTATAGACAGATTATAAGAGGAATTGAAAAAAGGTGTAACTGACTATAGCAAAATTGAAAATAATTTTAGATTTTTAAATAATTTGAAAAACCTTGCGTAATTTAAAAAAGAATTGGTGCTTTCGGGAAATCTGATTTTATAAGATAAATGAATATGTATTTGTAGGACAAGAATTTCAAGTTAAATTTCAAAAATTTAGAAATATCGAGTTTAAGCTCGAAATTTTCTAGAAACATTTATTGGGTGGGGGGGGGGGCGCTTAAAAACTTTTGCCTAGGGGCGCATATATTAATAATCCGGCCCTGTCCTTATCAAACCAACAAGTCACTCAAATTGACTATCACAGATTTCTTTGAAACCTTGGTCGAATATACTCTTTAACCGTCTTGAATTCAAATATGATTTTTAAAAAATTCTAACCTTTATAGTTTTTGAGTTATTTAATTATAAAAATCGCAAAAACGACACTATAAATGCTACGGTGTTGAATAAAAATGAATTATTTTGAAAACTTCAAAAAATGTTTTTGAAAAAATTTTTGAGTTAAGTGTTTTTTGAAAATTATAAAAATAATATATATTTATAATGGTACTTTTGTGAATACTTTATACAAATTTCACAGTGGGACCATGATGGGATCGGCAGTTATGATAAAAAATTCAACTTATGCTTTAGCTCAAGTATTTTAATTACAGTATCTACTAAGAATATCCATACAGGGTGTTCCCGAATAAACTTTACACAATTTCGGTGGTGTTTCAATGCATGGCAACCTCACTTGCCCCACTCGACTCTACACCACACCACTTGATGCTAAGTAACTTGATCGTTTCCTACGTATCCAGATCTGCTCGACTCGTGATATCGCATGGAGAACACATTTGTTCCCCGCGGGCCTGACTTGCATGCATATCAACTGAATAGACAAGTTAAACAAGGATAACAAATAATATTCCAGCAACTTTGATTATAAAAATTAACAAACTAACTAGGATTTCGTTATGAAATTTAAGTACTTACATAGTATATTATTTATAATACATAATTCTTGTTGATTCATAATTTTTTGTAATTCATTAAAAAATTATTTATCTAAACTAAAAAGAGTGGACTAAAAAGATCTCAAAAGTAACATAATATGCAATAATTAGGACTGGGCGATATTAAAATCGTATAAGTAGATATTTAAATTGAATCAAATACAAACAAAGGAATTTTGATTCAAACAAACGAGGAACGGCAAGCAAAACTGGAAAACGTTCGAGTACGCATTGCTCTATCCAGATTCCAGACGAACACTGCACACTGATTTCTTAATAAAAAGCTTTCGGACAGGGCAAATGATTGCTTCCGAGAGCAAGAAACCAGTTAAACAGCGACTTGTGATGTAGGTATAGTAATGCAACACGCAAAATTGTATATAAAAATAATTTTGGTTTGCGTTCAGGTTGCTAATATTAATTACCAACAAAATCACCTTGAAGCTCATAGGAGCGCTGCAGTTAAAGATCAGCAGCCAAATACTGAAGTTCATAGAGCAGCTCAAAATTGTTATGAAACAAATACACATAAAGTTCGAAAAAAGATACTGAAACGTCAATAGGAAATAAAAATTCGTGCAGCAATGAATTATAAAGTAGAAATCAATTATAAAAAAGTATAATTAATTCTGGGTGCCGATACTGTAGAGGGAGGGAGAGCTCTTAATCTTAAATGAAAGAACGAAACACCTGGAATGTGTTTTAATGGTGGAAAAGTGCAATTGTATAGTATAAATAAATTAAAAATTAAAAAAAACCTTTTATTTAAAATTTAAAAATGTGCACTAAAAAGTAAAAATTTAAATAATTTTTTAAATAAAAACAAACAATGCTGCTTGAAAACATACCTATAATATAAAAGTGTGGGGCTAAAACGTCTAAGAACAATTTCGTACAACTACCGAATTACTGATATTAAATTGTGATTTGTAGTACACTTACATAGAAAAGATACGTCATTAAAAATGTTTTATCCAAATCTGAATATACCCGTAGTTTTAGTTTCTTTTTCGATGATAGTGTTTATGTATGAAATTCATAGCCCCACGCTTTTGTATAGATGTTTTCATCTATTTTTAAATTGTTTATTTAATTGTTTTTAATACTTATAATGTAATACGAAATACAGTCAAACTTCCCTAACTCGAATCTCAAGGGACCACCAAAATAGTTTGAATTAGAGAAACTTCAAGTTATGGAGATAAAATTACACGTAAATATCTGACAAACCTAGGTATTTATTTAAAAAAAAATTCAATTTATAAAATAATTCGAGTTAGGGAAGTTTATATACTATTTTCTATTTTATTACACCGTTTCTGAGATACAGATGATAATAATTTTTGTCTTTTACAGAGTCTTGTTTAAGTCGCTGTTAGTCAGAAACGGGGCGACAAAATAGAAAAATGTATAGATACAAAATTAAATACGATGAAATTCTTAACAGAAAATGTCTAGAAAGTTTTGCTGAAAAAGCAATTGTTATTATAGTCAAAAAAGGCTTCAAACAGTACTATTTACATTGTTAAGATAGGGGTGTACGAATCCTTTTTTTGGCCACTGTACATAATTTTTTTTATAATTATTAACATTCCATCTCAAATGGTTGCACTAGCCACTCCTGCAAATTATTTATCCTGCTCTCAACGTAGCCCACCTCTTAATATTAACCCTTAATCGCTAGCGTGGGGTCATTGAGACCGCATCAGGTTTTAATTTGAATTTATTTTACGCATCGTTCAAAATTTGTAATTATGGGTTTCAGTACCTTTAAGTTACATCACACCTATGCCCGTATTAATAGTCACGGATTAATCTGAGATTCAAGATAATCCTAGATTTTACCAATGAGATTGCTTGAATTTAAAAATTCTAGTGATCTCATTGGTAAATCTTGAATCTCGGATTAATCCGTGACTATTAATACGGGCACTAGTATATTGACAAACAGGGGTGGTCTAAAGTTGCTTTGTTTTATTTATAGAAAGAAAAGAAAACAGCTAGCGGTCACTGTGACCGCACGATAGTGTTACTGTAACTTTTATGTTTCTAGTAAACGTCGCATTTAAAGATTATAAAATATAAATTATCATTATTATTGTACATATAACTGTGTAAAAGTCTTAGCACAACTAAATGAATTTTTAATTATTAATATAATTTCTAATCACAAACCAGTATGTTTGCCGTGCAGTGCGAAATTGTGTACAAATTGCATATAAAAACTGTGATTTTCAGGTGTTGTGGTTTTTGTGATGTACCGTCAAACGGGGTGAGTCAGGACATAGGGGGTCAGTCGGGACAAACATGTTTTGCTGATAAATAGCGGTAGATTTTAATTTCAAGTTTCCTCTATAGTGAATGTTTGTATTCTATCCGTGCTTATCACGTACGTGTTCGTCAATAACTAAAATTTGATTATTAAAAAAAAACAATTTTTTTTTTATAAATAATATCAGTTTGTTTGGAAATTAAATTCTTGTTAAGACTTCTTATGTTGACGTTTCAGAGAATTTATTCCTCAATTTTCAAGACTAAAAATATACACAAATGAGTCCTAAAACTAGTGTTGACAAAATTCTGTTTTGCTCACCAAACAAATTCGTGATGATCATAAATAGTTTTTTTTTTTTGGTAACTCTTAACAGGAATTTAATTTCCAAACAAACTGATATTATTTATTAAAATTTTATTAACATTGGATGAGGATTATCTACATTTATATATAATAACAAAAGTTTTTCAAAGTTTTTAAAAAATTGCCTGTTTTTTATTAATTAGATAGAGTCTGTTGGACCAAAAGGAGCACATTTTTGTAAAGGTGATTTGTATGTTTTTTTTTAATTAATAAAATATATCTCTACTCTCCCCAAACACGGGAAAAACGGGCCAAACTGGACATTTTAAAGCGTTGTCCCGACTCACCCCAGTGTTTGGGGTGAGTCGGGACAGCAAACAAAAATTGTTTTCTCCTAATTTTGATAAGTTTTTGCTAAAGTATTTAGTTCAAGTTCTAGCTTAGGCTTCGATTGCAATATGGTTAAACACTTGGACCTACAAACGTAACAGAAATGATGCAGTCATTCAAAATATACCAAAACCTGTCCGGACTCACCCCGTTTGACGGTAGTTTCTTTTTTTTAATTTTTGCTTTTTAATTATAATTATTCAACTGTATACTTCAAAATATTACCATTTAGTTTGCTTAAATATGTTTAGGATTAAGTAAAAGAATTAAATTTAAGTTATGCCGTATAAAGGTGTGCAAATATGCTAATAATTTCATTTTCTGTTATTAAAAGTTAATAAAATTTTAAAATGAATTATTTTTTAAATTTTTCTGGCTTACTAGAATACCAAATATAACATCTGATACAAAAAAAAGCAAAAAGTTAAGTTGTACGTGAGTTAACGAAAGAAATAAAGCGCGGTCACTGTGACCGCACGATAGTTATAGTGTGACAATTATTTGACGTCAGTTATTAAGGGTTAATATTAAGAGCTCAAACTTTACCAGAATTTTTTTTTCGTTATCTTACACGATATTTTTATGGTAGCTAAAGAAAATAAAATTAAAAGTGTTTTTTGGCCCACCCTACTGTACATATTATGTTTTAGTATACAACCTCCCCACATTCCTATCATTTGAAATTTACCAAAATTCAAAATTTATTATTTCTAGTTTCTTAACCCTAGAGGAGTACACTGTTTTTTACTACCTAGGAGGAGTACCTGGGGTGTGACCGCACCCCAAGTTTCAAAAGTGGCTAGCGCCTATTGTATTGCAGTTACATAAATATTTCTTTAACATCTTTTATCTGTAATTGTGTGTAGAAAGAGAAAAAAAATATTATTAAAAAAATTAATAATGTTTTGTTACTTAAAATAGGTAAATGTGAGTGCCCCCTAGCACTCCATATTACAGAAAATTGCGTAATGTGGTCACATCACGCAAGAAGCGCTAGTAGAATAGTTCATCTAGTGACGTCTCATGTGACGTATTTAAATATGCGGAAGATTTAAAACTAATTTTATCATAAATTTCAGACATTGTTATAATGTCACAACCTTACTTAAAACAACCTTTCTTAGAACATTACACCGATTAAACACTAGTTGAACACAATTATCAAGTTTTATTATTAATAACTTAAACGAGTTAAATTATAAACACAACCATCGAACAGCTGTTCGCAGACATAATATGTCAATGACGACATCAACGTCATCAACTATGAGCAATACACTTGAACTAAACTACTAACGCCATCCTAAAGAACTAAAATTTGTGTGACAACTTATGACCGCTTTTAATATTTTCTCCCATTAGAGTGCTAGGGGGCTGATCCTGCTCAAGGCCTAAGCGACAACAGATCGCGGTATTACTTATGCCCTAGACTTACAGTTAACATCTCCACTTACATTACCCTTACCTTCAAAGTCCCAAAATTCTACCTGCTTTTTCGGTACATCGGTACATCAATTTTCTCGCCATCTGGGGTGTGCATGTAGAACTCTAGGGTTAACTTTGAAAATGTGAACAAATTAGTACTAAAACCTAAAACTAGAATATTAAACCCTCAATGACTCAATGCTTTAAACTACATACAACATTTAACCATTTAAGAGCCAAAAACTGTGGGTATTAACTCCGCCCAGCCTACCAACTTTTTATAGGTGACTCATAATTATTAATTTTTAAATCGTTATAATGGTTAGTTGGGCTGTTTGTGGAATTTCTTGGACCAAGAAATATGCTAAACGTGTTTGACACTTGCAAGTACTTAATTTTTTAAAAATTATTTTATAACAAAAATATAAAGTGATGTTATAACCACAATCTGCTTAAAACATAGGCGTAAGGAAATTTTAAATTAATTTTATAGTATAATTTTAATAATATTTTTATGCTACAACCCTGACAATCAGGGGCGCCAACTTTCTAAAATTTTGAGGGGGCCGAAAAAATTTCCAAAAATGGGATGGGGAAAATTTGTGGAAAATGTCAGTTTTAACACGTTTTTATTTTTTATTACTTTCCATTTTATTTTGTATTTTAAAGTATTTTTTGGTTGTAAGTTTATGATGGTGTCTATTAAGGGGATATTCTAGTCTAGAGGCATGAATTTTCA
This sequence comes from Cantharis nigra, assembly GCA_958510845.1. Classification (NCBI taxonomy): domain Eukaryota; kingdom Metazoa; phylum Arthropoda; class Insecta; order Coleoptera; family Cantharidae; genus Cantharis; species Cantharis nigra. Next base: position 18,559,649 of record OY294028.1, read on the forward strand.
TGTACATGTACATGTACAAACTCTGTACAACAAGCTGTTGTACCTAATTAGAATCTATAATCAGGGCCTATTTTACCACTAGGCGTATTAGGCACGTGCCTAGGGCCCAATGACCAGAGGGGCCCCAAGAGAGAGAACATAAAATCGTAAAATAAAAATGAAATACTGATAAAATAGCCCAAAAATTGGGCCTGCAATGCTATTAGTTACACTCGAATATAAGCGGCCCAAAAATTTTCTAAAGCCTAAGTTAAAAATAGGTACTGGGAAAAGATTAAAATTCTTAGCCTGTCATGTACAATGCCTGTTATTTTTGATTGTGGGGTGCCCTAAGCGAAAACCATACTATTGGTTAGGATCAGGACCAGCGCTAAGTACTAGGGAAACTAGGCAACTGCTTAGGGTGCAAACCAGATCAAGGTGCAAAAATAAAAAAAAACTTAAAGCAACTTTTGCCGCAAAACGGCCAGATTTTTTTATCTGCAATTTTATGAGGCCTGGAGATCGTAGAATACTCCTAGCATTAATATTGCTGCGCGAACAAAGAGCAAAACGTGCCCCCGGTTTACCAATAACTACATTGAAGCTCAATTATTAATATTTTAAGTTATAATAATAAATACGTTTAACTTCAAATGTTCAATAAAAGCTTGAAATTAAACATAAAGTAACCATACTAAAGGTAGCTACTTCTGAGACATGCAAGTATAGAATTACTTGTGGGCTTGGCAGCGAAATCAGTTTTTTTATGGCTTAAAATTAAACTTATGTTTTAAAAACACAAAACAATGTATACCGGGGGGTCTATTTGTGAATTATTCCAAAATTTTTAAATTGGACATTCCCTGTCCTAGATCAGAGCTATTTTTAGTGCGTAGACTTAGAAACTTACTCACTTGAAAGCTTTACAACCAAAGGCTATAGCCGGGTAAGCATGGGGAAATGGCCCTTACACCGATTTGAGTAATTTTTTTTAGGGGTTCCTTTCTAAGCAAAATTACATTTTCTAAAATATTAGGTAGGTACTAAATGTTAATTAATAGTTTCTTAGAAAAAAATTATTTTTAAAATTTAGTAAAGAATTTTTTTCTCAGAAAGTATTGTTCCAAATTGAATGATATTGGAATATGTTGTAGAAATACTAAAGACCTATAAGTGGTAAATTTTTTGTGATTTTAGCTCCACATAAATTGTAGAAAAAACTGGAAAAAGTTTTCAAAATTAAAAAAATTAAATTTTGGCGGTACAACAATCACCAAATTTTTGTCAAATATTCCTTATATATGCCCATATAACATATATTAATTTTAAATTTTTACGAATGGTATAACATATTGATATTTATAAAAGTTCTTGTCTAGATGCACCGGCCAGCATTGACAGTCAACTGCGTAAAGGAATGTCCATTAATTACTTGAGGCGTTTAGAGAGGAATCTCACCCAATCCCACGTGTAGAACAGGGAAGGGTTGGACGCGATGCAACTAGAACTTTTAATATATTGGAATTTATTGTCTCTAACAAAATGCATATCTATACTAGAGCCGTCTTCCTTAAGCATTTACACTATGCGATTTATCCTAGGATTTCTCGTAAGATTTTACTTAGGATTCAGAAATAGACACCTCCCTAATCATAGGATTAGGTTAAGATTTTGTTATGAGTTGCTTATGAGTTCAGATTCGAGTGTTTCTTTGCGACAAATCGTAAAATGTAAACGGTAACATATCTGCTTACGACAACTCGTACGAGAAATCCTAAGATAAATCGCATAGTTTAAAGGGTCCTATAAGCATTTCAGCTAAATAGGATATAGATTGACTGTATTGGTAAGTACCTGAAAAAAAAATTTTTTAACTCGGTTTCGGTCATTTCAGGGAAATCCAGTATATCTCTTGAAACCAGAGTTTGAAAGGGTAGTTTTTTATGTAGCCAGCCGTTTTGTTCTATTTGTGTTCCCGATATGTTTTCTTCATTAATCTTGAGGTCATATGATCAAGAACTTCAGTAATGATAGTTTTGTCAGACTGTAATCTTTTTCCGAATTCATTTAAAAGAAACTATGCGATCCTGTAACTTTTAATTTTTGGAAGCATTTTATTGCCCAAAATATTGTCTAATAGTTGGTACAGCTACTTAAGGGGTTAGGCCCACCTAGGACGTATAAAAAATAGGTAATATTTGCAATTTTTCTGTGGAGAAGTGTATGCATATATTTGTACAATATTATAAGTATTTCAAAGAGCTTTATTTAGTGAGTGCTTGGTAATTTTTTTGTTTCAAAATATTAATAAACAACAAAGTTAAAGTGCATTTTCGATAAGCTTGTTTTAAAAACACGTTTTGCGGTGAGTAGCTTTATTCGGAACCAGGTTATCTGAAATTAAAAATTCAAAAAAAGTTCGATAGTCTATTAGTTTATCTTGTCTCTAATTGAAGGATTTCAGAAAAAACTCAAATTTGACAATATGGCAGCCATTCAAAAATCAAATTTTCAATTTTTGTTGAAAAAAAACGTAGTTTTTGGTTCCTAAAACAAAAAACTACTAAGTTATACTTATACTTATAAGCTTCGATTAGAGATAAGATTAAAATGTTTAAAAAGGGCACACAAAATTTGAGATAGAACGGTGCACAGGTTTCCGAAATATCTTGCTCACCGATTTGAAAATGTAGTTTTGAGATAAACGCGATTGAAGTTTGCAGTGCAGTTTACACTAAAGTAAAAAGGTAATTTTATAATTTACATATAGTCATCTATTCTAGACCGATATACTGCATCATTTTTTCAAATTGTCGCAACGGAAAAATCAATTTGAGTTAGCCGACGATGCAATCTTCCGTCTCGGGTGGTCTCTTGTACGCGTTGTTCTGCTACCTGTATGCCTTCAGTGTCTTTTCTTTCGACATATTGGTGGGTATTGTTGCTACTGCTTACTTCTATACCTTGTAAGATCTGTAATAAAGCTCTTGATCATTTTTTAAAATTAATAAAAATTTTAAAAAATAAAAAATAATAAAATATTTAAAATTCTTTGAATTTGTTTTTAAAATTGTATTTTACGTAATTTTCCGTAATTACAATAAGAGCTTATTACTTTAGTATAATAAAATAGAGTATCTAAACCATTTACAGGCAGGTAGAAGATAGAAATATTAGTTAATGGAACAACCACGTTAATATCTGCTACACTTACATGTACTTAAAGCCGTATATTTTCTTTATACAAAACCAGATTATCTTAAAACTGTCAGGAAATATTTCTGACATTGTATACTTCAAAAAAACGTAATTTTTAAAAATTTGATTTTTTTAAATCTCCAGGTGGGCCTAACCCCTTAAACGATTAGTTATAAAATTACACTTGAATGGTGTTTTCAATTTCTTATTAAATGATTATTATGCAGTTGACTGCCAATGCCGGCCGATGCATTTAGGCAAGAACTTTTTTAAATATCAATATGTTATACCATTCGTAAATATTTAAAATTAATATATGTTATATGGGCATATATAAGGAATATTTGACAAAAATTTGGTGATTGTTGTACGGCCAAAATTTAATTTTATTAAATTTTGAAAACTTTTTTTCCGTTTTTTCTACATTTTATGTCGAGCCAAAATCACAAAAAAATTACCACTTATACCTACGTCTTTAGTACCTCTTTAACATATTCCAATATCATTCAATTTGCAACAATACTTTCTGAGAAAAAAATTCTTTACTAAATTTAAAAAATAATTTTTTTCTATGAAACTATTAACATTTAGTACCTACCTAATATTTTAGAAAATGTAATTTTGCTTAGAGAGGAACCTCCAAAAAACAAATTAGCCAAATCGGTGTAAGGGTCATTTCCCCATGCTTACCGGCTAGAGCCTTTAGAAGTTTTAACAATTAATTGCCTATAGTTTGTTATAGACTAAAATCTGTTTTAAAAATTCCATATGCTTCAGCTCCTATTACAAAACTGGTTTAGACACAAAATATAAGTGGCAATCCGGGGGGTCTGAGAAGTGTGGAACACCCCCAAGTGCATCTTTTGTTTTTTCTTTTTAGTAACAAATATTAAAAGGTACCGACTCCACACTAATAATGAAATAAATATCCTCAATGCTAGAAGGCCGCCGTACAACCATCCAGGGTTCCCACTAAATTTTCCAAAGGAAATTCCCTGACTATGTAAGGTTATTTCTAAAAAATAACCAAAATAGTAAAAAATATGCAAGACTTTAGATTCCAAACATCAAACTGTGCACTGGGGGGGGGGGGGGGTGAGAACCCAGAATGTGTTACGTTTAAAGCCATATAAAATAAAAAATATCATACTTACGAAAAATCTGACTGCGCCATTCGAATTTTCTGATCAAAGTACGTAAGAAACGGTGAAAGAAGCTGCCGAATTCCACTTTTTATTTTTTGGGGTCAAAAAACACCAAAGGGGTTAACCTTGGGTTTTTTTCAAAAATCTTAAAAAATTTAGGTAGCCTTTTTATTAGTTAAATCGACGTACTTAGATGCCTACTGCTGGATACATCCCTCAGAACCTCGCGGAATTAATCAAAACTGTGTAAAATCGCGAAACAAATTATGGGCAAATTGACCTCCATACCCCCCGGTATAGGAATAACTGCATTGAAGCTCAATTATTAATATTGCTTTTTATTTTATTTTTTTATTTTTATTACCTTTTATTAACCTAGGTTGTATAACATATACAAAAAATAATAATAAAATTCTCGTCCAAACTTTGATAATATAAAATTAATTATTGAGCTTAGTGGACTAAAATCAAACTCAGTTTTTTTATAAACGACGGTTCAATAAAATTAGCTTTTCATAATCCATTCAAATTAGGAAAACTTCTTTACTCAAGAACTAAAGATAAAGTACCTACTCTAGATAGAGCTAATGTTATATTTATATATAAAATTGTATGTGAATGTGGTCAACACTACATTGGTCAAACTAAACAAAATCTATCAAACAGAATTAAACAACATCTATATGACATACGATACAAATCTACAAAAACAGGTATCTCTGAGCATACTGTAGTAAACTCGCACAGTTTCAAAAATGAAGATGTAGCAATTCTTGCAACAGAAATGAATTACCATAAGAGAACTTTTCTGGAGGCGGCCTACATTTCAACTTCAGAAGAAAACCTTAACAAGCAAAACGATTTTGGTTATATAAACGCTGGCTACAAAAACATTTTAAATTGTTTCAAAGAAAAAATTTCAAAACCAAGCTAACACCTTCACGACAACGCTTTTGCATTTTTCTGTATACGCCTTTATTTTTTACTTTAGTTTCTACGATTTATTGTATTGATGTTCGAGCTGTTGATTACTTTCTTCTATTTGCTACTTGTTTTTTAATTTGTTTACTGTCCGATTGTTCACAATTTTAATGTCATTTTAATGACAGACACTATTTCAATTATATATACAAATTCAGTTCATATTTTCATATTTTAACAATTTATCTGTGACCAATTGTTACTCTTTTTTTAACATCTAAGTTTATACAGTCAAACAGCTCGACACCCCCCCCCCTTTTATACTAGGTAATTATTGCGTTTTAATGTTTTTATTTATTGTAACGTTGCTTCTCTTCTAGTCTTGAAGATGAAAACATAAAGTCTTCGAAACGTCGACTTCGTAAAAACTGAGTTTGATTTTAGTCCACTAAGCTCAATAATTAATTTTATAATATATATACAAAAAATGTCACGACAGGCAACCTAATAATATTGAAAATGTCAAAGTGTCCCAAGTAAGGGATGCGTACTACCAGTAACCACTTATGGAATAGATACAATGACAATAACGAAACAAGCAGCAAATCGTCTCAGGATAGCACAAAGTGCAATGGAACGAGCTATGTTGGGGATTTCCTTGAGAGATAAAATAAGAAATGAGGAGATTAGGCGGAGAATAGGAGTGATGGATGTAGTAGAGTGAATGGCAATACTGAAGTGTCGCTGGGTTGGCCACGTGGCTCGCCAAGGCGAAGATAGGTTGTCAACTAAAATTATACAATGGAGACTAAGAACAACAAAGAGAAGCGTAGGAAGGCCACAGATGAGAGATGATGTCAAGAGGACGACGGGTAGAGAGTGGCTACATGCGGCTCAAGATAGAGAAAAATGGAAAAACTTAGGAGAGGCCTACGTCCAGGAATGGATAAATACTGGCTGATAAAGAAAGAAGGAGAAGATTTAGTATGTACAATGCGACCACCAATCGGTGGTAAAAGTGGATCATGGGCGGCGAAAATGTCAACGGATGGTACCTGAATGTTTAACAATTTCGAGGGGTACTCTGGCTTCCGGGCACGCCCGTAGTCGGCGCCCCTGCTGACAATTTATTGTATCAAGCGGCCGCCATAGCTTTCCTACTTTCAAGCCGCCAAAACTCCTTCCTTCCTACTTTAGATTCTAAGGTGAAACCGAAGAATGTAATCCTCGACGGACGGCGAAGATTGACGATTGAATAAAAATCTACAGAAATCATGCTGAAATGTAGTGACCGAATGCAAGTAGCAGATCGTGGTATCAGATTATTCTTCTGTATTGCTTGTGTGCGTTCTGTGTGCTACTCAGTTGTGCATTTTACATAAGTATGATATAAGCGTTCGTTAGTGGCGTAACATGGAAAATTCAAATAGTAAGTAATTTTCTCAATTATCTCTTATTTGGACGCTTCTTTTTGTAATTAAGTATCTTATTTTCTTGTTTTTCACATTTATATTCGTGATTTCATTTTAATATTAACTTTACAATCTTGTTCAGGGGGAATCCCTCTGTTTCAATAATACTAAAATTAAACGTAATCTGTTGTTCAGCAGCGATTTTTGTGGTAACTAAATTCAATTTTTTATTTCATTTTTTTGTGAAAAGGCACCTATTATGTTATTCGATGTGAATTGTTTTCTTTATTTTTTTAAATTTTCAATTTATTAGAAATTTCACGTAATGTTGATAATTTATTATTGATAAAAAACAATTATGTTCGTGATTTATAATTTTTCGTTATAGCTTTTAAAAATTCTTACTAGAATGCTGTGAATTGTGTAATATTCCGAATAAGTAGTGACTATAAAACAAGTTGGACACCAAAGAAAATGTCTATACTTAACTCGTTAGTATTTTAATTATTTTTATAGAAAATTAATTGATTTCGATGTTAATAATAGATAATTTTCCTATATTACCAATGTAAATTGCATCGTAAGAAGACTTTTTTCCGCCATACTATAAAGACCGATTTTTCAGTAATATTTCTTGGACATTTTTTGTTGTAAATTTCATTCCTTTCATTTTGTTTATATACATTTTTGTATTTCGTCGGGTCGATTCCGAGATAAAAAAAACTGTAAAAATTTCAGAAAATTAAACATTGCTCTTATGGTACTTTAAATAAAAATTTTACAGACTTTTTCAAGTCAATACTATATCTCGGTAACAGCCCGACGAAATACAAAAATGTATATGAACAAAAATGAAAGGAATGAAATTTACAACAAAAAATATCTAAGAAATATTGCTGAAAAATTGCGGAAAAAAGTCTCTGTACGATGCAATTTACATTGATAATATAAGAAAATATGGAATCGTAAATTTCGTAAAAATTGCATACAAACGAGATCAGTTACAGAAATTGAATTTAATAGCTCTTTACTAATGAGTAAAAATACAAGTTGGACACTAAGCAAATTTTTTTCTTATTAGACGATTTTGTGACGCTGGCCGTATATGTATGTTTATTTTTTAAGTCAGCATTTTATTAGATTTTTTTATAAAATATCACTTCAAATATTTTTCATCCAAGACCTTGGAAAATATACCACTATATTATTTTAACTTGTGGAAAATGATACGTTGCGGTCGAGGCAGTTTTGTGTTTTATTAATATAACAAGTCACAACAGCGGTAATGGAATATTACTGATTTATATTATTCCCGTTGTTATGACTTTTTGTTAAGTATCAATTTATATTTTTATTGTGGAAAGTACCTGTCTTGGATTATTTCCGTAACCGTAGCTTAAGTTTTTTCTATTGTTTATGGGAGTTTCCCAATAATTATGGTCAAATTCATCCGAATTCATTCCACAGATTTTTAATATGATATAAATTCAGGGATTAACATAAGGGGTCGTCCTTTAATCACGTGAAGTTTTTGATTTAAAATGATTTTAAAAAAATGTATAATGTGCTACAGAGTTATATGATAACTCATTTTAAAGAGAATTTAAAGGGCTTTAATTTGATACTAATCTTAACTACTTTCTAATAAAAATGAATTATTTTGAAAGCTTCAAAAAATGTTTTTGAAAAATATTTTGAGTAAGTGTTTTTTGAAAATTATAAAAATAATATATATTTATAATAGTGCTTTGGTGAATACTTCATAAAAATTTCAGAGTGGGACCATGATGGGATCAGCAGTTATGATAAAAAATTCAACTCAATGTTTTAGCTTTTGATTTCATGTTTTTAAGCAAAAGTTTGTTAAATATTTTATTTATTTATTAGTTGGTGACAGTTTAACCCAATTCATTTTAAGTCAGTAAGAAGGAAATACAAAATATTATATTAGTTTATGTTAAAACTATCATCTATCAGTGTGAAAAGGTATATATTTCTTATGTTTAATTGACATAAGAAAACAACTATAAAATAAACTATACGTCGGGTCATAAAAATTAAAAAATGCTTTGAAATTTTCAAACTTTTTATAATTTAAAATGATAAACTTTTCAATTTCTTGTGAAACGCATTTATTTTAAGTTCAATTAAATAGAACAAATAATGCATAATGCTTGAAATCTGCGCTCTACATATTAATAACGTGAAGGAGCAGAATTTTGACAATCGAATACTTGTTTGAAATTGTTTATTATCTGTTCTTTGAAATAGTTTTTATATAACTCAAAATTATTTAACTATGTGCTGAAAGTGAATTATTTAAAAATGTCAAAGTTTCAAAACAATAATTAATAAAAATGCATAATATACTGAATTCTTTTATCGAATTGTTTATTTAGGACGAATTTTAAGAAATATATTAAGTTATTAAGGGTAACTCTAAAAGAGATTCATTTACTTGTCATCCAATAATAATTACTAATATTATGATAAACATAATAAGAAATTACACCATCATGTTCCGTGTTTTAGGGGTATAAAATTTGAAATAAAGACTGTCCTAGAAAAACTCCGACCTTTAAAATTTTTAAAATTATGCTACAGGTACAATCCACCGAACTGCCCGGAATAGGCCCAATAGAAAAATATTGGGCTCAAATTTAAATTAGCCGAAAAATAACATACAGTGTCTCTCATAATTATTCTTACACCCCTATGCTAGCCATGTAAATTATGCGTTTTGAAGTCGTCATTTGTCATATAAAGATTATTTTTACAGCAATACTTATTGGAAATTTTTTGTTGCAATTGACATTTCCTTCCTTTTTGATGGTTATATAAATTTTTCTTTTTTGTCGCATCATTTCCGAGTTACAGTGATTTAAACAAAACTCAATAAAATGCAAAAAAAATTTTCGTTTGTATTTCAAAAACGGTGCAACGAATTGAAAAATGTATAGGAACAAAAATGTAGGGAATGAAATTCACAATAAAAACAATTTATACATTTTTCTATTTTTTGGCACCGTTTTGCAGATACAGATGAAAATCTTTTTTGCATTTTATCGAGTTTCGTTTAAATCACTGTAAGTCGGAAATGGTGCAACAAAAGAGAAAAATTTATATAACCAAAAAAGAAAATGAAATTTGCAACAAAAAATTTCCAATAAGTATTGTTGTAAAAGTAATTTTTATATGACAAATCACGCCTTCAAAACGCTTAATTTACATTGCTAGCATAGGGATGTATTAATAATTATGAGTGCCACTGTATAAATAATAATAAAAAAACCAAAAAGTAGCAACAGACATCAATAAGTTCAAAGAAATATTAAAAAAGCTCCAGATTCGTTTAAAGTTAACGATGGAAAAAAAATCATGAATGGGTTAAATAGAAAAGTGCGAAAATTCTCTGCTCCGTCATAAAAATTTTTATACTTATTTTTTTTTATGTAAAAGTATGTTATAAATAGAGCTCGGATTTATATGCACCAAAATACTTGAACATAATGCGCGTGTATATGCATCGAATTTCTCTAAAACAGTGGTTTTCAAAGTGGGGGGCGCAGAGACCTGCAAAGGGGGGCGCGGGCCACTTGTGTAGTTGAGAAAAAATATTATTTTTCCATAAACTCCTTTCCCTTGTTTTGAAAAATTGAAAAGTTTTGTATTTTTTGGTAGAAGGGGGGCGTGACATAAATAAGTTTGGAAACCACTGCTCTAAAATATGATCTAAAATTGATAAAAACAGGTAAAATATGCATTGATATGCAAACTAAAAAATCTTATTTTTTCAAATTTTAATGAGAAGCTGCTTTTAACTTAATACAGTAGAACCCCTCTATAACGAGAGCCCAAGGGACCAGCCTACTTACACGTTATAAGTAGATTTTCGCTATAGACAGTCAGTTGAGCATGTAAACAAAAGTCAAGGGACCAAATGTTTACTCGTTATAGCAGATTTTTTGTTATAAAAGGGACTCGATATAGAGGGGTTCTACTGTATTACTTTTTATGAACACTGCCGACAAAACACCTTATCGTGGTTTTTTGATATAATTCTGGATTGTTTTGAATCCAAGTGAACATCAAAGTTCTTGTTGGTGGCATAATTTCTTTCCTTAATAACAAAAATTTACCACGGTTCTAACTAAAGCAAAGGCTGGCTAACCAACTACTTCCATCAATAAAGAAAATTTAATAATTAATAACTAAATAATTCATTTAATAATTTAGTAACAAAAATTTCCAAAAGGAATTATAGTACCTAAGGTACGGCTATGTTCCAAGAAATAAATAAGGTGTAATACAGGATTTTTAATCCAGCATCATCGACTACATATTTAATTTTAAACTATTTTTTCTTCAAAATTGCTTAAACTGGCAAATTTGATGATAATTTTTAATTTTTTTAAACACAAAAAAAGTGACCCAAATATGCATCATTTGCTTAACCCTTAATCGCTATCTTGCGGTCACCGAGACCGCATCAGGTTATAATTTGTGTTTATTTTACGCCTCGTTCAAAATTAGTCATTATGGGTTTCAGTACCTTTAAGTTACATCACTCCTAGTCAGTGGCGTAACAACTCTGCTCGGGGCCCGTGTATATATTTAGCACAAGACTGCGGGGACCCCTAGCGGGGTGGCATAAATATCTATGTCCGCCCCCCTACACATATATGTAGTTACTTAATTTGTCTGATTTTTGTACGTAATTTTATTTTTTGAAAAATTTTTCATTTTTTATCGATGTTTTATAACAATAAGTTTTTTGAAAACTGATTATTCAAGAGATACAAGAGGACCGTGAACTGACAAAATATATTTTAACAAATTTTAGCATTCAATCCAACGTTATTTATTGTCGGCGTTGAACGGTAGAGGATCTAGTAATAAAGTAATAAATTTTAAGTATTTTAAATGGATGTCATACGAGTAAATAGGTTCATTTATTTTTTTGTCGGTCAGTAAAAATATATCATCTTTTTAAAAAAAGCAAAGAGTATTTGGAAAAAATTATGAACATCTGGACATTTGGATTTCTTTTGACATAAAATACGTATCTAATACAATGAGTAGTTTTGAAATTTTAATTTACACAAAAGTTTACTTCCCTGTTCAGAAATTCTCTGTGAGAAAATTTTTATAACCAAATACATTTTATACGTCGAAAATTAATTGATTTGTTATGATTTATACATTAAGTGCATCTTTTTGCCTTTAACTCAATAATATAAACTAATTAGGTAATTAATGTATTTGATTTAAATAATTTTTATTTTAATAAATTTCAATCAAATCGCGGTTTGGGTCCAGTGCAATTAAAAAAAATACTTATTCTAAAGAAAACATCTCAGAATTTATTAAAAATAATGCGATTAACTATCGTCGATTATATTAATTTAGTTTAGCTATAAAGTAAAGAAAAAGTGAAAGAGTAAGATCTTTAATGCAGTTCTTCTTGCGGAGGACTCTCTAGGTTCGGGGCTTTCTTGTAAATTAATTTATGCGCCTGGTTAACTTACTTTTGAAAAGTTATGTATACTTAGGCAGGTGAGGCGGTGGAGGCCCTTTTCATAGTTATGCTTATAACAAGCAATATCAATATTAGTTTATTTTTATTGTTTATTTAAAATATGTTGTCTTTAGGCAAATTGAATTTTATAGGGGCCCCTTCGTAACTAGTTGGTTCCGGGGGCCCGTGTTTTCTGAACACCCATAACACCCCGTTGTTACGCCGCTGCTTCTAGTATATTGACAAACAGGGGTGCTCGAAAGTTGCCTTGTTATATAGTTGTTTTTTATTTTAATTATAATTATTCATGTACTTCAAATTATTATGATTTAGTTTGCTTAAATATGTTTGAGATTGAGAAAAAAAATAAATTTTAGTTATGTCATATAAAAGGGTCCAGATATACTAATAATTTCTTTTGTGTTATTAAAAGTTAATAAAATTTTAAAATGAATTACTTTTTAATTTTTTTTTTTGCTTACTAGAATACCAAATAAAACATCTGTTGCAAAACAAAAGCAAAAAATTAAGTTGTACGTGAGTAAACGAAAGAAATAAAGCGCGGTCACTCTGACCGCATAGTAGTTATAGTGGGACAATTATTTGACGTTAGTTATTAAGGGTTAAATATACACCCAACGTTGAAAATATGCAAAATATACATTTTGAAAACCGGATTTTTGGATTCATTTTTGCCTAATTCGTTCAGATTTCAAAACGAATCTGTTGGCATATCAATATTAAAGAACATACAAATGCATAAAATCCGAGCTCTAGTTATAAATATGCAGTAAACATATTATTAAAAAAAAATTAATCCATTTTGATTTAATAATAGGTAGTATCAAGTGGTCGGATTTTTTCTAGGACAGTCTTTAATTATTGCCATCCAATACGTGTATTAGCCCAGTCAATAGAGCATAAAAAAGGGCTCAAACTTGCAAAATGTATAGGAAATTTTATATTTGGTATGACTATTCATTTAGGTAAGTTATATAAAATTCCAAGTTTTCAACCTTGAGGGGGTGCCGCTCGCGCCGCCATCTTGGTTTGAAGGGTTGGAAAATCATTCTTTCGCCATTATCTCGTTAACCGTGCGAGATAGGCAGACTTAGGTTATTATAAAAACTGTAGAACGTAAAATTCTACATATTTTTACATTTTTTTCTAAGATTAATAGTTTTAGAGGTATAGCGCATAGAAAATTAGCGGTATCGTCAATTTCAAAGTATTAATGGTCAATGATGTATTTATGGGGCCTGAATACAATGACCGGGATATTGGTAAATTATTTTGAAGTAAAAATAGAAAGACTTATTTTGAGTTCGATTTGTCGGAAAATTTTATCTTTGAACGAAATTTCTCGCCTTTTATCAATTTTTTTTATTACATTTTTACTCCTTTCAACACCACCATAGAAGAAGAGTAAAGCATTTTTTTAACGGAGTATCCCCAGAAGGTATACTCCACGAAGCATTCATCATATAGTTTAAAATGATTAATGCTTTAATCTTTTGAGCTTCTTTTACACATCGATTGACCGATGGTATTGTTGGTTATTGCTATTGATGGTCTGATATCGATGGATATAAGAAGCTCGAAAAGATCAAAGCATTGATCATTTTAAACTAAATGATAAATGCTTCTAGTATACCTTCTGGAGATACTACTTTTCTTCTATGGTAGTGTGGACAGGAGTAAAAAAGTAGGATCAAAAATGGATAAAAGGCGAGAAATTTCGTTCAAAATTAAATTTTCCGAAAAATAGAACTCATACATAATAAGTCTTTCTTTCTTTACTTCAAAATAATTCCAAAGATTTTCAAAGAATTCCAATGATTTCCAGCAAAGGAGAGGTAACGGGGTAACTGCCCCCCCCCCCCATGACCCATCAAAATCAATGAAATTACTAAATTTTATTAAAATTTGAAAAATATATTTAAATTCTTATCAAAAAATATGTGTTTACCCTCTCCCGGCCAGCCACACTTACCTTCATGAATATTTCCTGAATTTGCTCTTGTGTACAACGTACAAGTGAAGGGAAATTTGAGGAAATTCCAGGAAGTCTTAAGAAATAGAAAATACAAGGAAATCTTAAGAATACTATAGATAAGCTTTTTTTTTTCAATTTTTTGAGATTTACTTGGGTTTTTGCGCTTGCGAAATCTTCCGCTTCCCGCAGTCGCTCATTCACGGATCCAGTAGTTTCCCGCAACTATTCGCTATAAGCGAATATTTACCTTTCTATTCGGCTGTTTACCCTTACAAAATATGAGAGGTGTAAAATAAACAAATATATATATTCTGAAAAAAAATACAAAAACTTACAAATACAAAAAAAAATTAAAAAAACTGCATTCTACGAGTAGGTACTATCGATCCCCTAGTACTTTATTATTGTGTGATATCTTTCACGTTGAAATATTCCGTTTCCCGAGATTTCTTAAGATATCTTAGAATTTTTTATATTTTTTCAGATTTTTCATTTCTTAGAATTTAATATCCCGAAATTTTCTGAAATTTCTTTGGATTTTTAAAGACTTCCTAGAATTTTCTGATATTTCGTTCACAAAATTTTCGAGAAATTTACCCCTTGGTGACAAACCTTCTAAATAAAATGAGTAAAATATATATCCGTATGTTGTGGTAAGACAAAGACAAAAAAACTTAGAAACTAGAAATTTTTTAAAATTTTTTCTTGTGTTCTACAAACTTTTCAATGCGTATGAATAAAAATGTAGAGAATCACCGTTTTCAAGAAAAAATGCCTATTCATTTTTTCATTTCGTCGCACCGTTTCCGAGATATAGATGACAATATTTTTTGTGGTTTACAGTCTTGCTTAAATCGCTGCCAGTCAAAAACAGGGCGACAAATTTGAAAAATGTGTAGGTACAAAATTGAAGACAATGAAATCTTTAACAAAAAATGTCGAAAAAGTTTTGCTGTAAAAGCGATTTTTATGTCAAAAAACGGTTTCAAAATGTGCAATTTACATTGTTAACGTAGAAGGGTTCTAATATTTTCGTTAGTCACTGTACTTCTGTTGATTATAAATTATAATAATAATAATAAGCATTTTATTCGGTTTAAGTTAATATATTGCTTTTGTTTCAGAAATTCATTTAACATCGGAAGATCTAGATGCCATGTCAGCGTCTAAGTTCAACGCTTTATTACTATCGCATCCTACCATGCGGTGTTCTGTCTGCAAACATTTTCTTAAACCACCTATAATGTTTGTTTCAAGTGCTAGAGGCAATGTGTGTGGAAATTGTAACACATTTAATGAATCGAATGCATATCATAATACTGCTTTAGAAACAATTTTTGAAGATCTTGTTTTACCTTGCTGCAATGTTGCCAATGGATGTGCAATAAAACTAAATTACATCGATATTTTAAAACACGAAACTATTTGTCCTTTACGCGATTTTTGTTGTCCTTTAAAACCCTATGAAAATTGCCCATGGAAAGGTTCGAAATTAAGTTTATTGAAGCATATCTTATCTCATTCTTTATTTTCTGCTCAGACTACTGATAATGCTTTATTCACATTCAACTTACCGGACGATGAAAGTACAGATTTCATTAGATTTTTAAACTTTGAAGACGAAGATAAATTTATTTTTCGGGCCCGAATTGATTCTTCAGATAAAATGTATTTTAAGATTTATTACATTGGAACACGTCAGGGTCCAGAAACTTATTGTTACAAAATTCTTCAAAGTAATTGTGAAGGTATCGTTACTGAAATCGTTCATGGAACTTATAATATTCAAGATGATTTTGATGAAAAGTTTTTTCAAGAAATAGATTTAAATCAAATGCAGTTTCTGAATTTAAAGTTATATCGCCTATTAGCAGCAAATGAAAAAATTGCTTTCATGATCCAGATAACAATTAAAAATGATAGCGATGAAAACATTGATAAAAGTATTTTGTATGCATTAGAATGTCCAGTTTGTAAATTTATGATGAGACCTCCAATATTCCAATGCGATGGTGGTCATTCCATCTGCAATAAATGCAAATCAAAAATTAATAATTGTCCAGTTTGTCGTAATCAACAATATAGTAAAAATATACGAAATTATTCCTTGGAAACATTTGCATCTAAATTATATTTTCCTTGCTACAGTCGCGATTTTGGTTGTAATGATAATCTCCTGTTATCAGATATCGATGCTCACGAAAGCAAATGTACTTATAAACTGTACGAATGTGAATTTTGCCCTTGGGAATGTCGGGAGTCATCTCTAATGTCCCATTTAAAAAATCTTCATGGAGAGAAAATTTTATTTGAAAGTTGTTTGAATTTGCTAAAATCATTTATCGAATCAAATCCAATATTTTATATCTTTGCTTTCAATAGAATATTTAAAATACAAGTTACAAAAGATTCTGGTAATCATTTTGACTGGAACATAGAGCTTTTGGGCTCCGTAAGTGCTGATGTTACCTATGAATATGAAATTGGTGGAATCAGAAAAGAAAATATATCCAATAAGTTTGTACATTCTAATATTACAACAAAATCAAGCAATATTTATGATAAATATTTCTTAAAAATTCAGCAATGTCCTGAAACTTAAACATTATTATTTGTTTTACGATGTTTTTCTATTTTATTGTTATTTTTATTATTTTAAGAGTCAATATATTATGTTTAACACATTTGACTCATAAATTGTTTAGGAGGCATTCCACGTCAAAGTAGCCTAATCGTTGCTTAATAATCACCATTTTTGCCTCACAAAAATCATAAACTGCCAACCAAATTTGCCTGGGTAATTTTTTCTGTTGCTGATATACTTGAAAGATAAAAAGTTACAAGTCACAGAAAGGTTAATTTGACGTGAAATGTTTCTTGTGTATCTGTAACAATTCATATAGATACTAATAAATATGTGTTTATCTTAAAATATTCCATTATGCATCTCGAATTATATCGAGGTTTTTATTTTACTATATTTTTATACATTCATAATAATTACTATGTACTTGCAATAAATTTGCATTATTTTTTTACTTAAAGCTTATTAATTAAAATATTAATATGTATTAATAACCAACTATTCAGTTTTGTATTTTATCGTGAATTATGGAGGTTTTAGTTCCTCTTAACAATTAATATTTTCTGTAGTTTAAGTTGTTGCAATAAACAAACTTTAATTTTTTTTTATTTATTCATTTTTAGTAGAATAGTTGAACTTCACTTATCCAAAACTTTATGGTACAAACTAGGCATGGGCGTTCGTAGTATCTTTTTCTGAGGGATGTAGGGCAAACCCCAAAAAATTATTTTTTTAAAGAAAACATTAAAAGAAGTTAATTAAAAACTAAATTTTATGTCTTATTGGCCAATATAAGAACCAGGGGGCAGGCCCCCAATGGATGCTCATGAAACTACAGTGATTTTATCGATATGGTGACGACAAATAATGTCTAAATTTTGATTGCCTACAAAGTTTTTGTTTATAATATATAAACATAGTTTATAATAAAACATAACTAAATTTTTTACGTGGTTAGTGCATTTTATTGACATGAAACACGGAAAAACTTTTAATTTAAAAAATGTGCAATGTTATTGCAACATCCTGGGCCGATTTAGTGGCTCTTATCGCCACTGGCACTATAAAATCACGTACATGAAACCAAGTACTCCTTTTTGACTTGTTTACTTACATTTTGTTGAATTTAAAACTTCCAGGAATTTAAAAAAATTTCCAAAGAGTTCCAACCATGTGCATTGTGTTAGTAACAAGATGTTCGTAAGAAGTACTTGGAGAAAGCTAAATTACTTTACAAGCTATCTGTTACTTCTATTATACTATTGCACGTAAAATATATTTCATCAAAAGTTCCTATTGGGATTTCTGGCATATATTTTCTCTAAAGCATCATATAAAAAATCTGAAACTTAGGTTTGCTGTTACGGTGAAATTAGGCAGTCATTTATACTTTTTGTTTAGTACAAAGAAAATGAACTGAACAACTGAAGAACAGTGAATTAATTTCACAAAATAAATTAAAAGCGTTTTTTAATTAACAATTTTTCTGATGCTGGTGCAATCCATAATTTTCATTTTCCAAGTTTTGAAATTTAATATAAAAATTTTATAATTTATGGATAATTGCAAACCACAACTGCATAATAATTTGTTATTAGAAACTGAAACTTAAATGTTTAAATTTAATTTGTATATGAAAAAGAAAATTGGTGGCTTTAGAATATATTTTCTTTAAATCTATAAAACAATTAATTTAAAATTAATACCAATAACTTTTAGGAGGTATTCTGTCTTCTTTTATGCCCATGTTGTCCATAATATCCATTTCAAAAGTTTTAAGCTCTGGTTTAAATGTGATTTCTGCAGCATCATCTGGCATCGTGTCTTTTGGATGTTCTTTATAGGTACTTTTCGATTTATAATCAATGGTTTCCTCAGATGAATGTGGTATTGGTATGATACGCCCTGTACGTAAGGAAACTCTAACATGATCACCCGATTCGGTGTAACGCCATTCAATAGCAGTTTTCTGCAAATCTGAAGGATCAACCAATGCAACTTGATCGGTTACTAATAACGGTGCTTCTACTCGTACATAACTATCAATTTCATCTTTTCCAGGAGAAAATTTTTGTAAATAAGTGTTAAGACCTTCCACGATAACCCAGTTACGTTCTTGGTAAATATCTTGAACAATACCTTGCTTGCCTTTATCTTTACCCACTAACACTTCCACTCTGTCCCCCCTAAAATAACTCCAATGTCTGATTGGTTCAACAAACACTTTCTTTCGTTGGCGTCCAGGGGTATTTGCTTCATAAAATTGTTGACTCCAACTAGGAGCTGCGATAAATCTAAACTTCTTTCTTTGAACAACCACACCAGGTCTGTATTGTGGTCCTTTAGGATTTCGCCAATATACTTGTTCCATTGATCTTTTAAGATAACGATCGGGAAGATTGTAATATTTCTTGGAGTAATCGCCAATGCGCGCAAATAAAGTTTGAGTTAATCTCATTATAATTACCTAATAAAATAAACAATTAATTTAAATGCATTTAATCCGTATTAGGTATACTTACTTGTTATATTATAGTCTTATAAGAAAATATAAATTTTCAGTGAGAAATAAGTGAGGTTATGCTGTAAATTCGTCGCGGTATTACAGCAATCTGCAATGTGCCATATATGTACAGGGTTTATTGTACAATATGTATAGGATGAGGCAGACGAAATTCGGAAAAACATTTATTGTTTTCATTCAGGCAAGAATAGGTACGCATTTGCATTATTTATATAAAATATGTATTATAGAGTTTTCGTTTTACATCGATGACCTGAAGCTTCAGCTGCATTTGTTTCAATAAAGTGGATATTTTTTTACTTAAAACCAGAACACTTGAGATTTTAATACCAATTCAATAAAATATACTTTGTACTTCCGGTTGTGCTTATATTCAATTTTTGAATTCTGTTTGTCCGTTTTCCTGTCTATCTGTTAGTTGAGCAATACAAATCCACAGTCCACTCCCTAAATCGTTCACATTCTAAATATTTGTATAGTTTATAAAGAGTCAAGTGACGTAAAAGGAAAGAAAAATATAATTTAATACTTTCGGCTTGCAGGTTATAAATAGGGTAATAGGAAATAATCTCAAAATTGATTTTCTTATAAATTCCAATTCAAAATATATTATTATTAATGTGTGCCACAGCGATTAGGCAAAATGTAAAACAACTGCGAGAAAAACAAACATTTGCAAAATTATGAGCTCCTAAAAATTAAGAGGCTTCTAGAAGCATTTAAACCATAATTAAAAATAATAGTGTAAGAAAGTAAAAATATTTTCAGAAAGATTTCAGTACCTAACAACTTTTAATGAATTGCTTAAACCAGCAATACGTAGCTAATAATAAAACATAATGCTTCGAAAAAATCCTAAATTAATTTTAAAAATTTAACAAAAACTAATTACCTGAGTGTCTACCTTTTCAGTGATAACGTACGGTCTCACAGACCGAAAATAATAAGGAACATAAGGAAGGTCGTCTTTGTTTAGTTCTGAAGAAGGATAGTCCTTCGGAAATCAATAATTACCATCCGATATCGATTTTGTCTAACTTGTCCAAGGCATTCGAGCGGATCTGGTATGACCATATTATTGCTCATGTCAGGAGTTCTTTGTTTTCTTCCCAACATGGCTTTATGAGTGGTCGCTCAACCGTCACTAACCTGGCGACTCAATCGCCATTTTAAACAAATCGTTTCTGAAACTCCAGACTGCCGGTTGATACAATTAACACAGACTTCAAAAAGGCATTTGACCAACTTGACTTACATAATATATTAATTGGAAACCTGTCATCGTTTGGTTTCTATAGTCGGCTAATCGATTTCTTCCTCTCCTATTTGTTTGAACAATGCAATTTGTTGGGTATCGTGGTCACAGGTCCTCAGTCTTCTCTGTTAGTTCCGTTGTTCCTCAAAGGTCCAATCTTGGTCCTCTACTTTTTTTTATTATTTATCAACGATCTGCCTAGGTATGTATCATCTCGTAAACTTCCTTTTCTTTCTTTTACTACGTAAATGGGAAAGTAATAATTCAAAACGGTAGAAATTAAATTTTTTGATGAAAACACTGTTACGGCTATTACATTAAGCAATGGCGCAGCCAGGATTTTGTTATGGGGGGAGGCTAAAGGATGCGAGCGAAGCGGAAAAAGCGGCGTGGTCATCTTATTTTCGAATATAATTATTGTGTCTGGAGGAGGGGGGCTATAGCCCCCTAGCCCCCCTTGGCTGCGCCACTGACATTAAGGCTGAGTTGTGTTTCTGGTAGAATAATTTTAAGTTATTTTGAGACAATACTTTTTATAAGAATATAAATTGTTTAGTTTTTTCTTAGAATTATATTTTATTTATTTGTGTGAAGCTATAAAATTTGTTTTTACTTGAGCACTTTATTTCAGGACAAACTACACCCGCTACGCCACTCGCGATTAGCTACTTTTAACGCAAATTTCTAATTTAGAAAAAAAAATTGATTGATTTTTCAAAAACGTTTACTGTATAGTCGGATTTTTTTATAAAGTGCAGGATATTATTCCAAACAATAACAAAAATATAAAATTATTTCAGATTTTTAAGTAAGTTTTTAATTAATTAATTACAAATAGTTTGTTTACACCATTTGAATCTCTCCGATCAGTCCAATGGAGAAAGATAAACTCAAAAATAATATTTTTTAAAAAACAAAATTTTTCAAAAATTAAAATAAACAATTTATTCCTATTAATTAATTAAAATAAATATGTTTACTTTAAAAACTTGTTTATTTAAGTAATTTTTACATAAGGATAATTTCTAATTATAGTACCTACATATTATTATGTAATCAATTTTATTAAAATTTTTTTCATATTTTTGTAATATACAAAATAAATATACTTATACCTTATACATACTATGTAATCTACCTATCATAAAAATTTGATACTCGAAAAGAGGTCGGTGCAATCAAAAAGAGGCAAACATGTAAACTTGTTAAACTATATACATATGTATCGATTAACTTATCTTATCTAAATATTCTCAGTTACAGACATGTTAATATCATTTATTATATATTAATTTTCTTACTTAGTTTATCTTGCAACACGTAACCAGCTAAAGTTTAAATTAATTGAATCATCAATATTAATAGCTCGCTTCACGTCGGGGAATCCCCTGTGATTTTATTATCAAAGTTTATTGTTAATTGGGTACATCTACTGCTTAAATCTATTGTTTGGAAGTTATTTCCGATCAAGTCTTGTGCTTACAATGTTGCGGTCACTACTCCTAACAGTTTACATTTCATATTTATTATTTCAAGTAGTTTTTACTGACGAAAATGAAGATGAAGGAATCAGGTGAGGATTATAATTTATTATACTAAATGATACATGATAAATATACAAATTATTTAAAGTGTTTATACTAAAATTATTTAAACTTCTCGAGTGTAATTTTGTGTTGATATAAATACATACGAAAACAAAACAGTTCAAACAAACACAACTAAAAAATAAAAGTGACGATACCGGAATTATTTTGTTTTATTTCTTTTTCCGATACGAAGAACACATTTTATGTTATCGCCGCTACACAAGTAGAATTGGTAATCTTGTAGTTTAAAAATTTTATTGATCTAAAAACAATATAACATTAAAAATTATATTAGGTATATTACTTTCAATAATAAAAAAATATCACAAAATTAATTTAATTTAAAATCCTTCTTGTAAAAGGTTAAATGAAAAATTGTAGAAAGCAATCAAGTTATTATTAAGCATTCGCGGTCTGTATTTTTACTTATTAGTACAACAACAAAGATAAAAAGTACAAGCTCACATCAATAAAAAGTGAAAATAGCTGTTTAGTGTAAAAAATTTGTTATTTATAATTTCTTATTACTTTTTTAATAATTAATTAATATTTTAATTTAGTAGAGGAATAAAGTTGATGTTGGCGCTATAAGAAATAAATGTTCTAAAAGAAATACCTAGGATGACTTTTGTCTGCTTATTGGAATTTTTTTGCTCAGTTTTGTCAAAAGTATACACACCTATGGTTATATCTGGAAAAATGTCAAGCTTATATTTTGTTTCATTTTTATATTTGTTATTATGTATTGCAAATTAACAACCTAGTAATATTTTCATTTCTTATATTTCTTCTTTATTAGGAGGTTTTCAGCGAATAGTTTACTCTGGGGCCCCATAATTCCTTTGTAATTCGGAACATTGCAATAATTTTCTATATATTTTACTAAATTTTTTTAAATATTTTATTGAATATTTTTTAAGACAAATTTAAGAGAATGATAATATTGTATACAAAGGAATTTTTAAACTAGATGTTTTTTAAATTATTTTAGAATACCTATATTTCGACAAAGAACTCCTCGGGAGTCTGCGATGAATAATAATCACATGGAGCAACACTTGGGAATTGATTTAGGATGGTTACGTAAACATCACAAAAATTCTACAAATGGTACTGATGCAATAGCTTTAATTAGGTTTCTGGATGTAAGTCAAAACTTTTAATCAAACCTAAATAATTTTATTTCGGAGAGAATTTTAATCTTTATTTTGAATAGTACTTACTACTTATTTTCTAGACCGAATTTTACGCTAAAGTTGAAATAGGACAAAAAGGTCAAACTGTTAATTTAGCGTTTGATACAGCTTGGCAAGCATCTTGGGTTATATCAGAGGACTGTAGTTGGAAAACCGCAGGTTGCTGTTAGTACTATTTATAACTAAATTAAATTTGAAAATGATTAAAATATTATTTATCAGGGTTTCATAATAAATATGATCATAGTAAATCATCAACCTATTTACCGGATGGTCGTAAATTTGTCTCTCCCGAAGGATCATACAATTTGACTGGATATTATTCAACGGACACCATAGCAGTGAGTTTCACAAATTCAATTTTCTATTTTTTAATCTTTTAAAATCTCAAGATTCTTTATTGAACTTCAAGAATGCAGCAAAAACATATTTTTAATTTTACAGTTGGGGCATTCAAGAGTGAATAACCAATCATTTGTCGAAATAGTTGATGTTCCATATTTTTACATATTTAGTAAAACAGATGGTGTTATGGGGTTAGCATATAAAACAACATCTTACGAACCTTTCTTTTATAATTTGTTACGAAGTGGTAAAATAAAGAAGCCGCTTTTTTCAATTTTTTTTAATAGGTAAGTACTAATATAAAAATTCAACATTTTTGTTAAAATATTATCTGAGTTTTAATATTACAGAGATCGATCTTCGAATAGAGGAGGAAATATATTACTTGGCTTTATAGATAAGAAACATATTCATCAAATCAATAAAACTACCCCAGAAGAAATAACTTATTTGCCAGTTGATGGTTCAGGTGGTTACTGGAAATTTGATGTAGATAGGTAAAATTTTTTTTTTTAATTTTTATGTTCCTAAAAAATAAAAGATATAAATTTATTGGCGGATGTGGCAGGCTGATAAAGGAAATGCGATGGTCCTTTATTTTTCTCTCTTAGAATGAATCATAAACTATTATCAAATTTTTAATCACCAAAAATATTTATTTATACATTTATATTATTTATCATACGTAATTTATAAGCCATAAATTGTTAATTATTTGCAGAATTGTTTTGGACTTGAGTGCAAAAAATAAGTCGATTCCGTATTGTGCGCATGGTTGTAATGCTTTTGTAGATTCCAGTAGTACAAATATTATAGGGCCTAAAGACGACATCGATTCTATTCATACTTATCTTCAGGCGAGACTTCTAGGATTTGGACGATATAGGGTAAAATGATTTTTACTATTTTTCGACACTGCATCTCTAATTTTAAATAATTTAATTGTAGGTGAATTGTAACACGGCAAATAAACTACCACAAATAGATTTTATTTTAGCTGGTAAAAATTTTACCCTAAATAGTCGAAATTACGTACAAAGAGTAAGTTACAAAAATATTTTTTTGTTATTGCTTAAGGTAGTTTATCAAGAGCGGTTAATCTCTAAATAAAGTCTTTGGAACTGGGAAAAATGAGTCTACATAAAATCTTCATAAAGTCTCATGAAGTTTTTTGTAATCTCACTGAAGTCTCATGAAGTCGAAATGATGTGCTCACTAGTTGAACCCACAACTGTGGTGTTACACATTAACTGCTAGCCTACGATTATATTTTGAAAGCATTTTTAAAGCTGAAGACGTTTCAATTATTTAAAAGAGATCACTCACTATAAAATTTATAAACACCTTACACCGTTACACCATCAAATGATATTGTCAATACTGCACACCATGTACTTGCCATTAGGTCTTCCTCTCTCAAACTACAAATTCAATACTAACGGTGAGTATTAATGTGCAGTATTGACAATATATTGATGATTAGTGATGATTTTTTTGAATTTTATAGGTATGTATGAACTTTTTTGTTACAGATGAGTTTAGGCTCTATTACTGTATGTATGTCGTCATTTGTGCCAAATGAACAAACCAACTGGGTAATAGGTGGAGCGTTTCTTTCTGAATTTTACAGCATTTATGATATGGAAAAGAACCGAATAGGATTTGTTCGATCTGCTTCAGCTTAACCAAAAGATATACCTACAAAAATTACAAAAATAATTTGCATTTTTCAGGAAAGAATTCCTCATGTTTAATCGCTTTTATATATTACACTTTGTGTTACTTCATTTTAAAAGGTTTTGTATTTTTGATGTTTAAAACTAATAAACTGCTGTTTTGCTTTGAATTCATAAAATATATCGTTTTATTATAAATATAATATAAAAAGCATACGATGTTTTGAATGCGAATTTATATTCTTCTTCTTTCTTAAACTAACTTGGTTGAATAATGCACGAGGAAAACAACAGCCTGTTGTTTAATAAATAAAACAAATCTTTTCGATTAAAAACAACAAAATCAAATATTCAGAAACTATTAAAATGTGTCGTATGCCATTGAAAATTATTCAACATTTAAAACGATTAAAAAGACAGAATTGAAAATGATAAATATCATAAACGAATAATTAGTACAAAAATATAATTAGCCATCTAATCGCATTAAGGATGTATAGGAGACAAAAAATAAAACTCAAAAATATAAGATATCGATGAAAATTGGTACACATGTCATCATTGACTGCGATTTAATAAAAAAAATTTCAAATCGATTCACTACACCGTTCAATAGTTCTTGCAGTTTTAATTTGATGTTGACTTTTTGTTAAAATTCAAGAAAATCACATCTATGGTTTTGCTTTAGTGTCTGTTTTTAGGGAAAATCACAAGGTGTTAAATAGTAAAATATTTGTCTAAATAAAAATCTAAAGCTAAATCTTAAGAAATTATAAAATATTATATAATGTAAAAATCATTTTATGAAAAACATTTTAGTGAATAATATATTAGCTTAAAATGTATGATCAAAATATAAGAATTTTTTCAAATTTTCTGTAGTTATAGCTTGTAAATAGAAGAAGGTTTTAGCAAAATTTCATCACGGTTTACTACCCCGTTCTCAAGAAATTAATTAGTAATTGAACAACCGATATAGATTTGTCACGTTCAATTCGCTAAAAATAAAATAGATTTCGACGTTATAAGAACCCTGAACATATTTAAAACTTGTTGGTATTAAAAATATTATGTATATCTCGGTTTTTATTAGTTTTAACAACAAATATCAATTTTTACTCATAAAAATTATTACATTTTTTATTTAGATAGTAGGTTGGATTGCAGGGATAGTCACTAATAAAAATTTTGCTCTCAAATTTAATATTTGTAATTTCAGAAAATGAACCGATTTAAACGAAAAAAACCTTTCTTCATGCATTTTTATAACTTTGTTTATCGTTTATGATATTTAAAAAGTATTTTACTACACACATAAGACCAATATTCGTGATATTCAAATTAATCCAACTTTTGTCTCCGATTGTATCTCCTATACATCCTTAAAATTAAGTGTTTGTATAGTTTTTCTCACATAAGATCGCCCGTTGCATTGCATCAAAAGTTTTTATTCGGGCTGTGCTTATTTAATTTCCACCCAATCACATAAAATTTTGAAAGAAATGGCTATATTAACAAAAGAGTTCTGACATTATAGTAAAATGATGGATTAGTGATGGAAAACCAAGATAAAAAGTAAGAAAAGACTCGAATAAAGTATTAGTATATTTTAATCGTATTATAGTGTCTCTTGACCTGACTTTAGTGAATTACCATTAAGTGTCTTTTACATGGATAAAGTTTGACCATATCAATATTTTAGAGAGCCCAAAAGATGCACACACACTTTTTAGAACTAAAATGTTTTTTTGAGTATAAAATATCGCAAACGTTTTCACCACTCTGTGGCATCCTTTTTAGAAAGGATAACAAAAGTAAGTGTAAGCACTCTTGTGGGAGGCGTTATTTTAATTTAAAATAAACTGGACTTAATGATTTATTGATGATGTTTAATAGAGATGAGCTGTTCATTGGTATCCATAGCTTCTAAATTCTACATTCTTCCTTTTTGGTTCTTTATGTATAATTTCATATATACCTCTTGTTTATGCTTTGTGTCTGATAAGTATTTCGCAAATGGGTTTGGTTTTCATTTGAAATTTTTAAAATACTGATATGATGAATATCCATGAATTAACATCAAGTTTGACTATTAGTTAATTTGAAATCAGGGTTCAAAATATCCTTCACATAGTAAATATATTATTGATTTACTTAACTTCCGATAATTAATAAAATATAATCTAAATTTTCCTAAAAATTTGGATAGCTTATTTAAAGTCCAAGTATATATATTAGATCACTATACTTAATTACAAAAACAATCAAACATTAAGGACAACCAACATCCGTACGTGAATGAAAAGCAGGTAATTATTGTATTTTTTATAGACCCTCGATATTGACATGAATCACGAACAGTGACCATGTACTTGATCATAACTAACTATAAAATTCTAACAAAAACGAATATGATACAGTTTCTTAATTTGTGTTCTATACTGTGGATCATAACATTAACATGAAAAACATTATAATTTTTGTGGGATTTTTAATTCTAGGTGAGCAAATATTATTTAATTATATAAAATCTTGATTGACACAATTATTGTGAAGCATCTTGTAATTGATGACTCTATGAATAAACAAAATTAAATTAATAATAATTGCATAAAAAATGAAGAAACTTGTTCATCAATAATTAAAATGCACCATATGATATTTTTTATTAAGATTATTGCACAAAGTTCAATATAGCAGGTTAAATTACAATACAAATGGTAATATTTTAGTTAATGTAATATGGAAATCTTTGAATTGGTTTGTTTCGTGTTGATTTAATTTAATTAAAAAAAATTAAATTGAATATAAACTGTTCGTTAATTGTTATAAACAATAAATTATTTTTTAAAACAAGAACTTGTATATTTGGATTAAGTTCTAAAAACTTAAACTATTAGTTGTTGTTATTTAATTGCTTGGATTTTAGGTGTAGCTTTCGATTTCTTTGATTATCAAAATTTGACATAATTTACATCCAAGAAGTTTCGAATCGAGCGATGAAGCTGTCACTTGATAACTTTCATGATTCTAGTTCACATATTAGTTCTTTCACTCAATTGATAATTATTATGTATTAGTAAAGCAAATAATTTCATACGTAATATATTATTTGATAAGCTTTACAAATTCTTAGAATTATTATTAGGGTTCCCCTCAATAAAATGGGAAACTTTCATGTCATAGGCGCCAATAAAAATAAATTGACCTATAATTATTAACAATTAAAAAAAAGTGAAGTACCTACATAGAAATAAATAGTGCTATTCTGATAATTATTATTATTCACTCTAGTAGTATGTACACCTATCTGTCTATTGTGCCTCATTCTGTGTAATATGAACAAGAAGGGTCGTTAATAACACGGATAGATAGATAAAGTTGAATAAGGACAAAATATAAATCAAATAAGAACAGTATAAGTCACACTCAAGTTCATTGTAAGAAGATTATCTTAAAATAAAGTGCAAATTTTGAGAAATTTAAATATTTTAGTGTGCAGTACCGTACATTACTTTTGAAAATGTACGAACATGATAAAAATATTCGACAAATAGTGAAGTTAATTATATTTCATATAAAGTAATCATGCAAGTTGTGCAAAAATAGTTTAAAAACTAAAATAATTAACACAATTAAGGGCGTATTCTACTCTAGAAGCCCGAATTTCGAGGGTTTCTTTAACGGTCGATAAAACGAAAACAATTAATATTTTAACCATACATTTTTTACAGTTCATTTATTTGTATTTTAAGAATTCACAAAAAAATTTTCAAAGAAAAAAATATATATTTCACAAAGTTATACGCTGTTGAAAAATAGTGGAAAAAAAATTGTGTTCGTCACAAAATCTCAAGTTCTAATTGACCGATTTTCCTGAAATTTGGCATGAATTTTCTTTATATATCCCTTTATGGTAGGAACCAACAAAAAATCAAAATGTTCAATTTTTACTATATTTTAAAAATATGGAAAAGTTAAAATATAACTGAAAAATATGAAATTTTTTTTTGAGTAGCCGCCATTTTGCGAGAAAAGTATTTTTGTCATTTTTATTGGTTCCTACTATAATGACATTAATTTGTACTGATAAAGAATCTACCTTGTTTTTATTTTTGAGATAACCAGAAGGGTGGGAATCATGACAAGATGGGCAAGCTGTGTTTTATTTTCCCGTTTACTTCAACAGCGTGTAACTTTGTAAAATATATATTTTTTTTCTTTCAAAATTTTTTTGTGAACTCTTAAAATATAAATAAATAAACTGCAAAAAAATGTGTAGTTGAAATATTAAGTGGTTTTGCTTTATCGACCTTCAAAAAAATGGCCGATATTCGGGTTTCTAGAGTAGAATACCCCCTTAAGGCAAAGAGCGATAGACACATGTACTGCTTCTTCGACTTCCCAGCCATCGCACCATGACATGTGTTTCTGACTCGTTAGTCGTCAGTTAATCTCTGTTACTCGTTAGTTAATTATATTTCAAGCTATGTTTTTATAAACTGAGAAAACAATAATACAAATTAAAAGACAATAGAGGTCAAGAATCACCTATGTTTAATATCCACAAACATCCTCAAAAATTTTATTTCAATAATAGTTTTTTTGAAACCTTTAATCTACTAGGGAAGAAAAATATGGAAATTGGCTTAACATATACTTACCATTAAAACTTCACTCGAGTCATTACAAAATAGAAACATTATTTTAAAATGCTTGTGCTATACGAGAGTTCAAAAAATTTGTTAACTTGTAGGAAAAACTCAATTTATATCTGATGGGTAAAGATTGAGTGGTGGGGATTTCATACTACAATGTATGAAATGAGGAAATACTAAATTAATGAGCAGGTTCTCTTGTACAAGGTGGAGCGCAGCAGATATATGGATTAGAAGATGGAATAAAACACAGTCTATTACAAAATGACAAAATTTTCTATTTTTTCCTGTTTTAATAACATGGGAAATTTAAGTTAACACGTCAAAAGAGGGACCAAAAGAGGCCCCTCACACTCCAAACACTGAGTAAGACTTTTCCTGAAGATTTGGTGCACTCATTGAGACATTGTCACAGAAATTTCGGCGATTTGGGCTCGAATGTTGTGTTTGAGGACTTCCAG
Source organism: Cantharis nigra (assembly GCA_958510845.1). Lineage (NCBI taxonomy): Eukaryota > Metazoa > Arthropoda > Insecta > Coleoptera > Cantharidae > Cantharis > Cantharis nigra. The sequence continues at coordinate 18,590,109 of OY294028.1, forward strand.
GGTCGAGGGACGATTGTTGTAATCCAAGGCTTACAGTTCTAATTGCCTCTTAAGAAAATGGTCAAAAGAGGCCCCTCACACTCCAAACACTGAGTAAGACTTTTCCTGAAGATTTGGTGCACTCATTGAGACATTGTCACAGAAATTTCGGCGATTTGGGCTCGAATGTTGTGTTTGAGGACTTCCAGGGTCGAGAGACGATTGTTGTGATCCAAGGATTACAGTTCTAATCGCCTCTTAAGAAAATGAAGCACCTGGGGAATTCGTTTCGCAAAAATCCATGCAAACCCTTGCCGTGTATACTGTAACGCCAACCTGCTGAAACCAGCTCTATTCCTTCCAACTGGGACAAGAAAAATCCTGGATCAATGTCAGGTAACGTGTAGAAGTGACTGCAACCGCTCCATCACTTTCTTCAAGAAAGTAAGGGCCGATGATCCCAATTCTTGAAATTGTATACCATACTGTCACCTTGTTGGAGTGCAGGGGTCTCTGGTGAAGCTCCATGCAATTCGTATTCCTCCAATACCGCATATTCTGTTTATTGACACATCCACTGAAGAGTACACGAAAATTTTAGAAAGCGACTTCCTCAGTGTTTGGAATGTGAGAGGTGCCATTTGGACAATACCTTGTTAAAAACCGTGTAAACTTAAATTTCCCTTATTAATCAAACAACAAAATTTAAAAAAGTTGATCATTTTGTAATATGTAGTCTGTGTTTTATTCCATTTTCAAATCCATACGTCTGCCGCGCGCCACCCTGTATTACCTTCTCTATATTAAAGGTATTAATTGTAGATTATTTTACTAGATATATGTTCATATTTTAGAAAATAGTGTTTTCTTGCATTAAATAAAATTTCTTCTTGCTACCGGTTTAGGTTTATTAAACCATCCTCAGGGCAAAGCTTCCGTCATAAATAAGTATCAAAATTGGGTTCATCTAAGGTACATAGTCGCTGAAATAACTTTTTTGTAAATTTAAAACTTCACAAATTGCAATAAATAAAGTACCTATATCTAGGGTATTTATGTTACAAAAAATTATTTTTAAATGTATTTAAATGTATATCATGGGAGGGCAGGTTGATTCAGTTGAAAATAGATAAATTTCGGATGAAAAAAGTGATTTTGCAATAGCTTTAAATTACTAATTTGTATAAAATATGACTTTGTTGATAAAGTTGTACATCATTATAAATAATGTTGTATGCTTAACAATATAAATAATCAAAAATAACTAAATAAAAAAAGTTATAAAATCACGATATCAACAAAATTTGACCTCGTAGCAAATTTTGAAGTTTGAAACCAAGCTTATCCCATATAAATCTGTTGTTGTTGAACAACATTTGGCGAGGTTATTTCCATAATAGAAACAAATTTAGATGTTTCATTGATGAAGTTAATTTATAAAACGGGCAATCTAAAATATTGCATTGTTTTCGACAAAGCATTTGGATACTTAAATGGGATTGATCCAATGAATAATTTAATTTTTGATAAAGTAAATAATGGAGAATTTGCATGATTTTTAATTTTAACATATAACTATTCTACATAACAACATAATAATATGTAATGTATCTTAATTTTTTAAAATTTGGTTCACAAATAAATTCAGAAAAAAATATTTAAATTTAAATGTATCTTGTATCTGTCGCGCGAAATCGTATTAATCCATATGGCGGGCTTAATGTAACGTTTTAGGATTTTGACGTCACTAAAATGGCAATTTGTAACTAAAATTTGTTAGTTCATAGATAAGACATTAGTACCTATAAATAGGCAACTTTTCTTTATTTTATCATTTGTTTATGCTCATGTCGACATGTCGTCATGATCCGATTTCAATCACATGAATTTTTCAAATAAATTATAACATTTCATTAATTATTTTTAGGCTGACGATACAGAATTTTGAATAATCACTCAAATATTCTGATTATAGATATATTAAACTATCAATAAATGCAATTTTGAGGTGAATTTGAATTATATGCAAATTGTCCATTGAAGAAAATTTTTTAATCAATTATGTTAGGATTAGTTGATTAATGCTCAGATAAGAGTTACCTGAGCATCAACTCACTGTTGATCAAATCAGAGTGTTCAAAGTCACAGTTAACCCTGAGTTAATAATTATAATCCTAGGTTGATCTTTTGTTATACAACTAACCCTTAAAAGCCAATTTTTTAAATTTCTGTTTCATAATTTTGAAATAATTTAGACACAAAGAAGGAAAATGCTAGTTTCAAAATGTAAATTAAAATATTTTTTGCAGAAGATGTAATTTTGCAGCCAATTTAGTTTCTTAGGGTACGGAATGAGGAGCTAAAGTAAAAATTCGATATATTTTATACACTAAAGGTTGTCTAACTGCATAAAATAAAATTTTGCTATTAAAATAATTAAGATTATTGGTAAATTAACGACGAACATATGTCAGAAACGTTTTGTACAAGAAATTAACCCAATGGACAATTTTGAAAATACACGAAAACTGTCCACTTTATTTTTTTCGAGTGCCAAGGCTAAACCCAAGTAAACCTACTGGAGAATATTATAATAAACGGGCTGGTTTTCCTTTACCTTTCCATAGTTTAGACACAGCAGTGGATCCAAATTAACTATTATTATTTGGATAGAGAAGTAATAGTTAGTTTTAATTTTAAAACAGATATTTTCTTACAGAAACAATTTTTGCTGATGAAAATAATGCTCCCATCGTTAAAACTAAATTGGGTTCTGTAATGGGAAGGTACATTAAGTCTTACGAAAAGAGAACTGTATCTGCATTTGAAGGAATACCGTTTGCTAAACCGCCTATTGGTGATCTTCGGTTTAAAGTAAGGTCTATAATAAATTACTTTATCGAAAAATTAATTTTTGAATATAAATTAATTAATATGTACAGGAACCTCAGTCGTATGAAGAACCTTGGAGTGACGTATTGTTAGCAAATGTTACGTATGTGTGTATTCATTACTTTCCTATGTTAATGACTCACGGAGTTGGCGGTAATAAAAAAAATATATTCAAAAATAGATAACAAATTCAATAATTCGAAATTATTATAGGAACTGAAGATTGCTTATACATGTACGTATACGTACCCTTGGAAAATATTACGGGAGATGAAAATCTAGATGTAGTGGTGCACATACATGGAGGAGCCTTTATTCTTGGAGCGCCCAAGTACTTTGCAGGACCTGATTATATTCTAGATAAAGATGTTGTTTTCGTTAGTTTCAATTACCGACTGGGAATATTTGGTAAGTACAACATTCGGATTTTAGAAAAATTTTAGTGATCAAATAATATATTATATAGGATTTTTAAGTACCGAAGATGACATAGTGCCTGGTAATAATGGTATGAAAGATCAAGTTATGGCGTTGAAATGGATTCAAGATAATATAAAAAGCTTTGGAGGAAATCCAAATTCAGTTACAATCACTGGGTTATCTGCAGGCGGAGCCAGTGTTCACTATCACTATTTATCGCCCATGTCGAAAGGTAAATCTAATACTTTTTGGTAATTTATTTTAAGTTAAGCGACATTTACAGGTTTATTTCACCGGGGTTTCTCTCAAAGTGGAACAGCGTTGAATTCGTGGGCTCTAACAGAAAACCCTCTGCAAAAAGCCAAAAAAGTTGCTGCTTATTTAAACTGTAGTACAGAATCTTCGCAACAAATTGTAGATTGTTTGAGGCAAAAACCAGCTAACGAAATAATACTGGGAATGACGTGTTTGATAGTTTTTATTAACGCAATACCTTTTGCACCTTTTGCGCCAGTTATTGAACACGGAAAAGATGCATTTTTATCGGAGCATCCTTATAAGTTATTAACGGAAGGAAAAATTAACGACGTGCCTTGGGTATCGTCAAATACAAAAAGCGAAGGAATTTATCCGGTTGGATGTAAGTAACATAATTATATTGTGGGGGTAAATTTTAAAGATATCTTTCAGTCTTCATATGGTATAAAAAATTACAAGAATTAGACGAGAGATGGAATGAAATTATGCCATATGCTTTGGATTACTACGATAACGGTGACGACGAACAAAAAATATCATTGGCCGCACGATTTAAAGAGCATTATTTAAATAACGAAACGTTAACTAATGCTAACGTTGATCAACTTGTTGAAGTAAGAAACTAATTTATTATAAAATTGGATCTTACGAAATGATAATTTTTTTCTTCTCAGTTATTTACGGATCGCTTATTTCTCTACGATAGTGAAATGGCAATTAGAATGCACAGTAAAGTATCAAAATCTTTGGTATATTACTATTTTTGCGACTATCCGTTAGTCATGAAAACAATATTTACAGGAGTAATAAAAGGTACGCAAATTTATAATATTACATACAAATTTCATTTAGTTTTAATATTAAGGGACGGCTCATTCCGACGATGCTAGATTGTGGTTACGCATTACTGCTAATCCAGAAACTTTTCCGGAATCTGATAGAAAATTGAAAAATTATTTTATTGATTTTATCCATACATTTGCAAGTACAGGGTAAATAGCATTTAAATATAATAAAATATCCAATTTAAGCTTTGTAATTCTTAGGAAACCAACGTTTAAAAACATTGAGTGGGGACCGGTTTCGCCAACAGACGATGATATTAATTACCTGAAAATCAGCTCACCAGATGATATTGAAATGAAATCGATGAAAAATTTAGTTGATGTCAACTTTTGGGACAGCTTGCCAATAAAAGAAAATAAAAAACTGTTTTCTCGTTAAATCCATTTTGTTACAATAATGCTTGAACGGTTTTAAGTCAACAGTTTTATATAAATTATTACAAATATTTGACGAACTTTTGTTATAATATGTATTTTTGTTTGGATAAATCGTCGTTTTTAATAAATTGATGTTTTGTGTATTGCTCAGAAATTGAATAATTTATTGTTACTTGAATGGAATTACTGACAGTCAGTGTTGCAATTTGTTTTGGAAAAGCATTAAATGAAGAAATCTAGAATGATTAATTATTTTTTTACACTTTGGAATAATCTGTTCTATTCTGATAGTGTTTATGAAACTCTATTGCCCTTCTTTGTACCCAATAAAATAATAGGCTTATTGCCATGTAATTATAGACAAGGTGAATATGTTGTCTCTAAATTGGGAATGCTACAAAGTTTTGTTTTTATAATAATATATGCTGGTAAGTATAATTTGCATTGTGTAGCTTATCAAGCGTGGATAATAATTATTCTTTGTTTGTGTTTGAAATTTCTAAAATTTTAGCATCCTTTAAATATAGCAACAAGCACATAAGTTTAATATTAAAATCTTTATTTGAACATACCAGCAAAATAGTAGTGTTTATTGATACATTTCAATGGTATGCCACCATTTCCATAGTAGTCGTGCTAATACTAACAAACTGCTACAAGATTAAAATCTATATAAGAGCAATTAACGAATTAGCCACAATAGACAAGGCATTTAAGAATTATGGAATTTTTATAAATCACACTAAATCTAGAAAACATATAACAGGTTAGTATTAAATACCTACTATCAAAACGGTTCTGATGATTTGGATTAAATATTTTAGGCCGTTTAATAAGTCAACTTTTTGTTTTGATTATTTTGGAAATATTTAACTGCAGTTTATTTTTGACTGTAATGGAAATTACTTCTGTGGGTTGTTTTATTATTTGTTCCATTCCCATAGTAATAATTTGCTTAGTTAAATCACATTTTGAAGCTATGGCTGGAATGCTAAAACTTCGATTTGAAGCTATTAATAAGGAATTGGAAAAACTCACTAAGACAAACAATTTTCAACATATTCAGACTTCTAAAAGTTTACGTAAATTGATCAGGACCCCCATTTTCTTATATCGAATGAGAACATTTCATGGAAAACTTTGCATGATAAGTTGCGATATTAACAATTATTTCGGAATTCAAATCTTATTTATTATTGGATATTATTTTATTAGTGTTACTGCCCATGCTTACTTTTGTTTGGAATCTTATCTAACTATTTATATTGAAGAAGAACCCGTTTCATTTCAATTAGCAACTACTACTATATGGGCCGTCCTGAAGTTGGGACTTTTATTTATTTTAACATTGAATTGCAATACAACAAAAAATGAAGTAAGTATTATTTTTATGAAATAAAATTTTTTGCAATGTTGTATCAACTAAATATTTTTTTTCTGCCTTTATAATCATAAATAACAGTTTCATTTTCATTTTTGAATATTTGGGATTGTCATAAAATGTTACTTTTTTGATACTTCATTGTATTGAAATGATGCTAATTTAAATATATCGACATTATGTGCATACAAAATTTTATATTGATTCAAAATTATTATTGTCATGGCCTTGAAAAAACCTATATATATAGTATACTTAAATTTTGATATTCATGTCAATATGACCTCAAACGGGCGAAGTTAATTTAGTTCTACCTATTCTTAAATATTGTAAATTGTTATATTTTTCATTGGTAAGTAAATAAAAAGCATATTTATATAATAGTTTTATATTTAACAAACTAAGAACGTACTTTTTTAGTTTATAAACTTTTCCACAAATGAGTCAAGAATTTGAAGAGATACGTATTCCCGTTCCATGGGGCCACGTAGCAGGTATGTACTATTTAATTTTAATTTCTTCCAGATATAATGTCGCTTTAAATAAATATAAATATTTATTCAAATAAAATAAATATTCTCATGAAGCTTGTTGATTTAATATTATGTATATTCAACAAATACATCTTGTTTGATAAGATAGCAAAATTAATTCATATAATTTTTGCAAAAGCTTCTCCTAGCTTCCCATCATTGATATCTCACGATTTAATACAAACAGGAATTTTTATTTTTAGGAAAATGGTGGGGTGTAAAAAATGTCCAACCCATTATAGGCCTTCATGGATGGCTTGATAACGCTGGATGTTTCGATACATTAGCTCCTTTATTAGTAAAACAGGGTCTATCTCTACTAAGTATCGACTTTCCAGGACATGGTTTTTCTTCCCATTATCCTACTGGAGTTCAATATACTATTTGGGATTACGTTCATCTGGTACGACGTATCATTAAACACTACAAATGGTCGAACGTGTCTTTTCTTGGCCATTCGTTGGGAGGTAATACAGCATTTCTTTACGCATCTATGTTTCCAACAGATGTTAAACGATATGTAATGTTGGATATCGCTGGTCCTATAATTAGATGTCATTTAGATACCATTAATGACGTAGGCTCAAATATCGACAAAACAATACAATTAGAATCTTTAGAAACAAAATTCAATCACAATTATGAAATGCTCTTAGATATATTTATTCAATATTATAGAGGATCTCTTACACGAAAATCTGCAGAAATTTTAATAAAACGTGCTATAAAGCCTGCCGAAACAAAAGACAGATATAAATTTACATTAGATGAGCGGTTGAGATTTGTAACCACTGCTGAATTTACTTTAGAAATAGTGGCGGATTATGCAAACCGCATTACATGTGAAGTAATGTATATTAGAGGCAAACCTGGTTATCCATTAAAAGAACCTTATTACGAGGGCATTCTTACTAAACTTGTCAACACTAAAAAAAAGGAACTATTTACTGTACCGGGTTCTCATCATTTCTTTTTAAATAATCCGGAACCAACATTCAATTGCATAAAAAACTATTTTAAATAAGAAAATTCATAGTAAATAAAATAGTATAAGTTTAAGAGGGTAAGTTAATTTTTGTTGCTATATTCTCTAATGGAGTTTTTTGTTATGATATTTCTAAATTAATAAATAAATAATATTAATTTTAAGAATTTAATAATATGCAGGTTAAATGAATAATACTATTGTTGAAAACTTATGTTATAAATAATTTGCATTTGTTCATTTAACCTGCTTCTTTTTAAAAAGATTTATTTTATTGCACCAGTTAATAATTTATACCCATATTTTAATAAATAATTAATAGTAATTTTTTCTTTAATTTTATTAAACCTACCTTATCAGTGATCAATTTATTATAATTAAGTTTTTGTAAGTGGAATATTTTCAGATAGCATATCTGTATACAATAAATAGTAATGCCCTGCAAAATAATAACTATAGGACCAGAACCAACTTGCGGGATAGCATCCCTGACCACAAAAGAGACTGCCAGTGAACTAGTAAGTAAACAACATTTATCGTACTGGAAGGACCTTTCGGGACGAAGGATGTTTATTGTTGGGTCCTCCAAAAGCAGAAGAAAACATGTAATTCTCAAGCAGACCACAGCTGAGGAAGACAGTAGGACTACACTTACATGGCACTGCTGCTGTCTAAATAGGCGCAATCGCGGATGTTTATTGGATGGTCTTCCAACAACAAAAAAACACAAAATCCTCAAGCTGAGTACACCGCAACTAAGACTTTTTATAGGAGACTGCTGCCTAAACAGACAGCAGACACCCCAAGATAATCCCACATGTAGAAAGTATGGAGAGAAGGAAGAAACTCCACATTACATACTATGTGTAGCATCCAAGAGGTCTTTTTTACGTCGGGTTTCCATATCCGATAACGTTCAATTATGTAAGCAGGCTTAGGGAGCGGTGAGATTTTTTTTACTTTTACTGACAAAGGGAGCGGGGAGATATTATAAATCTTATGTAAGATAAAAAAATTACTAAGTAATGAAAATATTTTCAAAATTATGTTAATATTATTTCAATTAATAAAATTATTAACGATTTTCACGATTTTCTCTTGTATAGGTAAGGTGTCGATGTAAAATCACTGAAAGTTAGCTTACGTAATACTTGAACGACCCCCCAAGCACCCCATCGCCTGTATACTGAATTTCACTGAGGAAATAAAGCTGATTTTACATTATCATGAATTACATAAAAGGGAATCAAAAAATTTAATTTTTTCAATAGTTCTATTGCATTGTTAGCTTTTTATTGAATTTATTAAAAATAACCTTTTTAGGTGTATAAATCAAACATATTGCTGCACAAAATAAGTAACAGATATGATGAAAAAACTTTCGAACAAGTAAGATTGGTTATCTAGTTTAATAATTGAACTTTGGTTGCTTTTAATATTTAATTAATTTATGATTCGAAATTCAACTTTAACCTTTAAGTCTTATTACTTTCAAGCAAGAAAATGTTAAATAACTTTACAGTCCTTTAATAAAAATTAATTTTATTCTCTTTCAGATAACAATATTTTCAAAACAAATTATTCATTGGAATTTTAAACTTACAGCATGTAATTGGTTTGAAATTGATTTAAAATTATTTTTTCTGGTAAGAAAAATTATATATTTTAATAATAAACTGTAAAATACCTACCATAACTTTAAAGTTACTCTGATTAGAAGCAACTTTGACTGTTGCAGGATTCAAATAAATTATAATCTTGATAACTGTCTTCGAAACTTAAATTTGGAATAATTAAATTTTAAAATTTGATTTAGTGTCATAGTTAATATTTTAACTAAAATTCGCATGGTAACTTCAGTCGGTTTTTAGATGTAATTTAATTTTGACATCTCCGACCCTTCTTGTCGGGTTTTCTTTTTCGACAATAATTTTCATACAATATTGTTTAAAATTCTTATAGATTTTCAATCAGATTAAATTTTTTGTTTTAAACGCTTTTTTTTGTAAAAAAAGTGGGTAAAACATGTAAAAATTATTTCTCAGAAGGCGTAAATTTTCCAAGTTAGAGTAATTTTATATTTTAGATGATTTCTTCAACAACAACGTACTTAATAATTTTGATGCAAATGAACATTGTCCTTAATCAAAATCTAAATTTATCATCTTTAAATCTAATGTATCGTCAAAATCAGTGACATCACTGTTTTCAGAAGTAATTTACTATAAATCTGTCCAAGTGCTGATCTAAAATGGTTGGAATATAAAGGAATATTATAGGAATACATAAATCAAATTAGAAATATAAGTAAAATAATATTTATTTTTAGTGTAATCAAAATTGTGTGTAAGTACATGATGATCTAATTAAAAATAATTATTGTTCTTACCTATTTATAAGTAATTAAAAATAAATTAAAAAATTATATACTATTCAATTTAAAAAAAGTTGTAATCATTAATATGATAAATTCTATGAAGTAGTTAAAAGTACCTATATTCTATTAAGGTATTAAATATTCAAGATTATGATATCCTACTAATTTGTTTTGACTATTAAGTGATCTATAAGGGATTATTAATAAATTATGACTATGTAAATAAAAATTAATTTTGTGATTTCAAGTTCTGAACTGTATAATATTTTATTCTTTAAGTAGTAATTAATAAAAGTAATTAACGTTATTTATAACTATTTAATGATAGATCAAAATTGAAAAAAAAAATTATGGATGATGTTTTTTATCGAGGTTTACTCCTCTAGATCCGCCGTGTTTTGCAAAATCAGGGTTACCTCGTGAAGGTTGTGGTTTTTCACCACGCACGGACGGTCTTGAGCAAGGAGAAGCTGGTTTAAAACCTGTAGGTTTATTGTATTACGCTGCACTTGCTCCTGGTTGAATGTTAACAACCTTAACCCCTGGGCTCCACTCCCCCGCCTATTATTGTCGTATATAAAATATTTAAAATAGCGAATACGTATAATTTATTACTTCGAAATTTGTATGAAAATACCTGATTTTTTAGTTCTTTTAATTTTATAGTTATATATAAATAATATATAATTTAACTTTTATTCGTCTACTCGCATTAAGATAATTTATTATAGTTGGTATGTAAATATTTTACTATTTAATATTGCATTTGTACTTACAAATTTTCAAATTTTAATTTATATATTATTATTCAGTGATTTTTTCACTATCTAATTTCTTCTAATTAAATTTAGAGTTAGTTTATATTTACGTTTGTTACGTATATTTGCATTATTTTCTGCTCTTCTGAGTATTATTATAACATTTCTAACGAGTAATAATTATTAAGTTGTTATTGAATAATCGATTGTATTTATTACTAACCTATGTACTATCTATAGGCTGCACCGCGGTTTGTTTTGTGCTCTAAAACTAAAAATTATAAAAAATTTTGTTAGAATCGATTTTAGATTTTGTAAATCTATTGATGTTGTAATCAGATTGTGGAATAAATTTCAAAATTTTTACTTTTAAATTTTATATTAACCGATATTAGCATGATTTGTCAATTTTAAATATCTAAGAAAATAAATAAATTGATAAATTGGAGTGGAGCCACTATTCCGTTTGCGCAAGTTTTATCGCTATTTATTCAATCAGTTTTATACCGCTTTTCAAATATTTGGTTATATATATATTTTTTTATTTATAGGTTTTAAGTTCTGAATTCAAATTCTGTTTTTTGGATTTTAAATTATCTATTATTATTTTTTATATTGTTTTCATTTTTGAATATTATTTCTTTTTAATAATTCCAATTAATCACGAATCTATTCGTTCGTTTTAATGTTATCTTATTTTTTAATTCAGTTATAAACTTATTAATTAATTGTTTTGCGATTTTTTAAATATTCCTTAATTTCGTATTATTCTCATTTTTGTGTGATAAAAACGTTATTTAAAAATTTCTTCAGTAGTTCCATATTCAGTTAATTTCATTAACTTTTTTATTTCAGAATAATTTATTTTTTGAAATATTAATTGAAATCGTATTTCAAGAATAACAACAAATAACGCATTAATACATCTCAGCGTTTCAATAAAATATTAAATAATTCAGATATATAGTAATCACCTAATAAAACATTTAAAATACCTACAATATAGTTATCACGCAAACGATTTAATTTTAAATTAGTCTAAATTATCATGATATAAAATTTACTGTCAACACTATAATTGGTCCGCACATGTGCAAACTAGGTTTGCTATTAAAATTAAAATAATTTTATACTTAAACTCTAATATTCAATATCAGCTGTTTATAATAATCAAGCTACCTAAGAAAATTAAAAGTATTATAAATTAACGATTGCCCTTATTATTGTACTTATATGTATTCGCGCCAGGTAAAATAGTATTCCTTTCTATTGTACAGTAGAACTAAAAAACTTGATTCCCTACATCTCCCGACATATTCTCACATCCTCCTGAATCCACTCGACATCTGCAGCTACTACGTTTTCAACTTCTGCTCACATTCCTTACTTCTTTCATAACAAAACTCTCCTGGGACTTACTCCTCGTTCAAACCAATATTAGAATACTCGAATACTTTAAATTGTAGTGTGAATTTGGTCAATTTTCTAAAAACTATTTGCGTATACCTTTTCATTTAAAAAAAACACAAAAATAAAATGTTGATTTTCTATATGCTCTTAATATTGTTGATGATGTAGCTCAAATAAATACCGTTTGGAAAACACCGGGATATTGTATAAGAACCAATAATTCTAAGATTGATAATAAATATTCAAAAACTAGATTAGAACAACATTGAGAGTTAGTTTCAGCGAATTCCGCAGAAGATTCTTGAAGAACTACATTTTTGTTTTGTCTACCGATCTAATGCTGTTAACGTTTTCATCGTTTCACCCAACACCGTATCTTCTTCCAAACAAAAATTGTTCTTCAACAAGCAAGTGCATTAGAAGATTATATAACTGTGATTGCCTTTTACAAATCCAACAGTTTTGAACGCCGAATTCAAGTTCTCATAAATGCTATTGATATAATTCCGAAATATTATTCTTTTTATTTAAAAATATTTACACAATAATAATAAAACACAAATTAACGTTTTCCTTTGTTGATGCTTTCTTTCTTTGTTTGCAAAAGAACCTTATTAATAAAGTAGGTAATATGTAGTGTTCAGTTTACTTTCTTTTATTAATTGTTTTTCTATTATTCGCAGCTGCATTTGGATTTCTTATGTTTGTTTAATTTTTAATTAATTTAATTTTTATCTTTAATATTTTCTATTACTCTAGTATTATATAACTTTTCATCTAATTAAGTTTGATTGAAAACTAAGTTATCCTATTAAAATTTTTCACATACATAACACTAACCGCTTAAATTTCTAGTTTCAATTTTCAATTTCACTTATTAAAATAACCACAATTTTCATTTATTCGAAGCGAAGAAGAACTGCCATGTTATGCGTTTAAATAACTATCAAATTTTGCTTAATTTGTCTGTGACACATGGTAAGTTTTGTATCTCAAAAGATTTTAAAACTAAACCAATTTATTATTCCTCGGCATTAATTTTATTTTACACTTGATTGGCGATATATTATTGATGTTTAAAATGAGAATTTGCTATTTTAGCAAAACAATTTAAGTTCAACTTCGAATAAAACTAAAGATTATTGCCTTAACTCTTTCCGTAGTATTACGTAATATATTATACTATTCTCACAACCAATTTTTTGAATAAATGGAGTAAACATTTTAATTTATTGTTATTAAAAAAATTTCTCATTTTCTCTCACTTGAATGAATTTTAATTTATTATTGTTTGTTATTAATTATTTTATATTCATATATGATTTACGATATTTTTAGATAAGAAGTAATCGTTTGGGATTAAAAACAATTTTGTGAAAAATTAAAATTAACTTGAACCATATTTAATTTTGAAACACTTTAGCTTATTACTATTATTAATACTAATTATAAACTACAAATAAAATAGAGAACACAAAAAATTTCCTTCAATTAATAATAAGAATTACTAATTAATATTATTATTTTTATTTGAAGGAACTTGAACACACACCAAAACATTAACATAATACGAGTAATGATCTAAACTAAAGCATACACGGCATTATGGCGTACTATATATTTTCAAATAATATGTTATAATATACATTGTTTAAAAATATTATAGTTGTTTTCAGTTAAGTTTACTAAAGAGTTAAGGTGTGCTGCCACCGCAAATACAAACTTGTGAGTGATTATTCTACAATTAGCGTGATAATATGATTGATAAAAGTAGGTATTATAATTATGCGAAAAGCCGTAATTTCTAACAATGCATTTTTGATTGTGTTACATATCAATAAAGAATTGTACCTATAAACAGCAACTATAATATAAATGCCAAGTACAGTGCATGCACAGTCCCCACACAACATTTAGTAAAAAGTAGCATCTATAGACAAATTTAAAATGCATCAAAGTTTTACCACAACAATAGTACCTACAAACAAGTATTTTCGTAAATTTCAAGCAAAGTTAAAATTAAATTATCTTTTTTTAAGGTATATATAATATAATATGTACATGTTTTTAATTGATTTGTTATCTAAAATAGCTATAGTTTGATAGTTTAATAATAAAACCTAAAAAACCTTAACATTGTAAAATTACCAGCCACTACAAAATTAAAGTTGATTAGATAGCAAAGAAAATTGTTTCAAGATTATAATATAAAGCGATCTTCATTAATAAACCTTAGATATAAATACGCATTCATAATAATTATTAATTACTAATTAATTTCAATTTATAAAGATTTTACGTCAGAATATGTTTTATTATCTACAAATTTTGTTGTAAGTGCTTGTATTAATTTAAACGTTCAAATAATTTACGCAAAACTTTTTCTATCAAAACAATAATAAACTAATGCCTACACATATTATGCCAACTTAGAAAAATCAGAATTTCACTATAGTAAATATGTACCTCAAATCTTTTCTCGATCGTTGACTTTACATCCTTATCATTTTCAGATTTACATCTCTCATGTTTTCTTACATTTCCTCACATTTCTTATTTTTATTATCTATTTCTTATCTATTTAGTCAATTTCTTCTTATTGTCAAAATTTAATTTAATTTAGCTTTCTTTAATTTTAAGTTTACTTATAATTTTATCGCTTAAATTTGTCATCAAGTACCTTTAGGGTCAGTCTTCTAATTTATAATAATTAAAATAAGTTGTAAACATTATTTTATAAGTAAATATTTGTTATCTGTCAATAGTTCATTGTGTACTAAACGTTTAACGTAAAATCTTACTGGGACAAGTAATACATTACTAACTACCTATCTTCTGTTATTAAATATTATAGATTATACAAAGTACACGGTTAAAAACCAATAATATATTGATCCGAATTACTCTCTGCTTGACGTTTAGAATATTATTTAAATGTATGTGACTAATTATTAATAAGTTTGGCTATTCTTTGTAACAGAATTATAATATTATATAGTTTTTAGCTTTTCATCGAAAGTGCATTTCTTTACCATTTATTTTATATTAATCACTTTATATATTTTAATTATTGAATTCTTATGTTTTGTAACATAGGCAAATGTGCGTCAGATACAATTTTCGCAAAAAACAACCAATTAGGGTCTATACGCTGGATTACGGCCGGGTAACAGAAATTTTATATTTGACATGTTATAAAATACTAATTTTGTACAAACAAATTTTCTATTATTTTAATGTTTCAACGAAAAACTTTCAAAAGCTCACTATAAGCCCTTTGTGTCCGGAAGGTTTAGAGTCTAAAAGCTAAACTAGAATGTCTAGTTTACCTTGCATTTAAATTTTATCTTGTAAAGGTTTCGATCACAATATCGTTTTAATTTTGAATGTAGACCGAGGCAAGTAAATCTGCAAACCAACACATTGGATATAGTAATTTATTATATTAAGACATATTAATAATACCTGTTAACACAATTTTTGAAAACGAATTCTTAAACCCACATAAATAATTCTCTGATGTAGTATATTAAAGCTTAAACTTGTTTCTCTAAGATTTTCCGATTATAAAATATCATAAATAAATTTACTACAATAATCACGTTCATCCATTCACGACCGGCACCAATCAAGTGCGTCTCTATGGAACAATTAAAAAATTTTTAAATGTTTATAATACGTCTGGGATCTAGAATAAACTTTTTGCGTTGAAATCATTCAGTTCAGATACCTCCGAAGGCCGCGGATGCTGGAACCTATAGATAAAATAATTATTTTTTAATATAAAGATTATATTTTTGATTTATCTTTTAATTCACTTGATATTTTTGGAATACCTATTTTTGGTTTCTAAATTAGATTTTAAACTTTTCTACTTTACATTTCTGCACAATTTTAGCATTTTGCAATAAAACTTAATACTAATCAATATACCTAATATTTATGTACCTAATAAGATTTTAAATTTTTAAAACATTTCAGTTTTTTTATTATAATTTATAATTTAAATAATTTTAATTCGTAATTTTTCTGTATTTATTGTACCTGGAATTTTTCGCTAAACCGTTTAAGATCGAAGTTTTCTTTTAATGTTTAAATGTCTCCAAGAAGAAGAGTCAATATAGAAAATATAAAAGTAGCTATTTTTAGAAATTATTAACTGCGTTACCACATGGGTGCGTCGGACATAATGGGTTAATATAATATTTTAAAAATTATTACGGATTTACTATAAGGGCGGAAAAATTAAAATATGTTCAAAAACGTTAAAATAAACCTATTAAATTATTTATAATATTTTGATTAGCTATTCATCGATGTAAACTTTCTTATCTGTTTATTAAAAATTTTTTATTTTATTTCATCACATCACAGTAATTCTCTCTATTAAAATTTCTTTTCGATTAATTCTTATACAATAATTAAATGCAACTCGCGATTGGTAAAAACCACAAAATAGTGCTTCGTTGTATTATTATTTCAATTATTTAATTTTATTGTTGTTCAAACATCTGCTTCTGCGTGTCTATCAACATTTCATAGTTAGAATTTTATAAATATTTTCGATACTATTTTCAAATGGCATTGTTGAGAATTTTAACAAGTTTAACACACCTTTAAATAATCTAGGATGCTAAGCAAAAATCTAGGTACAGTCATAATTTTCAAATAGTTCAATTTTTTTCAGAATAAAGAGCCATTTTGATTGATGATTCTAATTTATTCTTGAATTATGTTTATCGAAGACCGACCTAATATTCTTGAATTATGTAAAAGCTACGATTATTTATGTTTAAAAAAACAAAACTATTAGACCTTTTATTAAAAAAAAAACTATACTATTTTATGCCAAACCTAGATAGCTTAAAAAAAGTATAAACCAAGAGGTATATTAGCAATAGCATAAAAATTTAAATTGTTTAAACAAAAGCATTAGAATTAGATATAAAATAATATGTAGGTATTTTATGTAAAACATACTTTGTTAGTCATTCTGAAATTCACCTCACTAATTTAAAACCTCATATGAAAGTTCTATGTAAAGATTAAAAATTCAAGAATTAAATTGCAGACTTAAAGTATTTTTTATGTTTCGAGACTGAAAGAAAAAATGTTTTATATTCTTTTACGTAGGCAGTTCAACTAATTACCGATAAATTAATATTTTAATATTATGTAGGTACGTATATTATGTTGCTATTTATTATCCTAATTTTTTATGCTTATATTTAATATGCATTATTATTATTCAACATTCTTGCTTTTCACTGTTTGCTTGTCGGAACCGTCGTGCCACTATCTGCTTTTAGCGTTATGCTATTAATAATGTTTTCAAATTACAAGGTATTCTAATCTCTTCTTTTTCTGTTTCTGTTTATAAAGATTTTCATTCACGATTTTCGAGTTGAAATTTCTTTCTACTATCAAAATATTTCATATTTTATTAATTAACTAGTTATTTTACAAATAATTTAGATTTTCTCTCAGATCTTTTCTGTTCACTTCTTTATTACATTAATTTAATTTATTTTTTCATTCAAGTACGTCTCATTACCACTTTATGCTATATTGTAGCGTCATACCAAATATTCGCTGCTTAAATTAAAATTTTAAATTATTCGAAATTATTAATAAGTACGAAAATATTGTGACAATATAATATGCAGAATAAAAACTAAATATTGTTCTTAAATAAAGAAAATTCACGATTTCATAATACACTGTTACAACTAAAATATAAATGCGCATTTTGTATTTTTATCGTCTACGGTGGTTAATACGTATTATAATTTTGTTTTTAAAAGATTTTTAATCATTATTTATTATATAAATTAATTTGCCAAATTCTTAAAATTATTTACACATAGAAAAGGGATACCTCTTGACGTATTTTATATTGATATTAACTTTCATAATTTTTTATACAATTATTTATCTAACGATTTTGTTATTAGTTGCTACTTATATAGATATTTGCACCTACTAATTTATAGAAATTTGTCAAGGTTCAGTTCATTCATTTTATATTATTTTAAATGTTTATAACTTATATAATTATGTTATTACTCGTATGTATTACAGGTATATATTATTCAATTTAATAACTGTTTATAATTTTTATTTCAAGATAGTTCATTATTTTAACTCGATTATAATTTACCATTAACAGCATAATTTTGTACTATATTTAAAATGTGTTTATTAACCCAGTAGCTTAATTTTTTACTAAAAGTTTATTATTAAGTAATAACTTTTATTTAAACCAATACTTTTGTAATAATTATTGTTTTGCGATTGTTTAGATACTTAGAAATTTAATTCTTAATATTAAGTAAAACCCTCTAAAGTAACAGCGCTATTAATTTGATTTTCCATTTTACCATTAATAAAATATAAATAAACTAGATTTCTTGTATTTTCTAAAACCTCATAATTAAACAATATATTTGTTTATTATTTATTTAAACCAGTACTTTTATAATTAATTAATTTGTTTTATTATTTAATTTCATCGACCCTGCGAAATAAAATACATTTTTAATTAATCAATATTAATTTTAATATCTACCTCATTATTAATTAACAATAAATAAATTTTTAACACCTAATATTACAATAATAGTTCTCGATATTTGTATTATTTTTTTATTTCCTGATGTGAATTTAATTCACCATTAATTGCACACTTTGGCTTAATTAAAATTGAGTTTATCACAATTAGAGCAGGAGTTTTTGTCTAATATTTTATTATTTGGGTAAATTCAAAAAACATTCATTTAAACTATGGCCTTGATACCAATCAGAAAACATTGCGAAGCAACTTTATAGATTTTATATTTAACAAAAACCGAACAGAACGCTAAAGTAATTGAATTTTAATCGTAAAGTGAATAATAATACTGCGTAGAAAATTATTATCTAGAAAATCTGAAAAAACCTTTAATTTATCATTTTTGACAGGTTAATAAAATATTGGTATAATATGTGCGTAATAATTTATTTTGAGTTTATCAATCCACCCTAGTAGTTTTTTTTTATTTTACCAAAACCTTTTAAATAAACAATACAAACTGTGGTTTCACCAGTTTTGTTTTCGAAATCGAAAATTTCTTATAATATTTACCCTTAATAATTTAAAATATTTTTTAGGTATATTCACGATCGTTGATGTTGATGAGCAGGAGAATAACTATAAATTCATTTTTAATATCTTATAAATAATACTGATACTTTACCGAAAAGTTTATTTTATTATCTTGAAATTGCGTTAAGATGCCTATTCTTAATCTTTAATTTGTTTTGTAAAATTTAATTATTTTTTTGAATTTAATATCACCAATGTTGGCTGTAAAGCCGATTTTTAATAAATTTGTGTATATAATTAATGCCCTTAGTAACATTTAATAAAACAGTTGATTAGTTAAAAATTAGAGCCTATATAATTTTCTAAATTATTATCGGTAGGTATGTACTGTAACATTAAACACATAATTATTCGAATTAATTTGAACGTTTTTTGTACCATTTTTAGTGCACCACATTTTTTGGTTTAGAAAAATCATTGATTCAGTTTTTTTGTATTATTTTTAAAATATCGAACTACTGTTAATAATAGAATTATTGAACGTCATAAATATATTCATTTTTCATAATAAATCTTGTTTTGTTATTTTTTGAAATTTTCTAACTATTTACTCAGTCTAAAATTTGTTTTTATAATTACACAAAAAATTGTTTACTACCTACTCGTATAATAGATTTAATGCAATATATGTATAATATACGGTTTAATTAAGCCAACCTTTCTTTCATGTTTGATACAAACATTATATATTTTCATTTCAATATTACCGAGATTCTCAGATTTCTTATAGCAATAAATTATAAAAGGGAAGTTGTGTATTCAAGCAATTTAATGAAATCAACCTAAGAAAATTTTTAGAATTTTTAGTTTTTGTCAATTTATTTCAAAGTAAATTTTAATCGTTTCTAAAGATGAAGCATTTATAATTATTTTGTTGAAAAACATTTAACAATAAATTGCAGATTTAAAATAATACCAATCAAAAACGTGCGATAACTTATATACATTTGTACAGCATGGTTTAGCTAGTAAAATTTTATTTAAAACCAAATTTACATATAAGTGTTCGTTAAACTTTTGTGCATTAAAAGTGTAAAATTATTATGTAAGTAATATTTATTAATTTATTATTTACTGCATTTTTTAACAGCATACGTAAGTATTTTTAGATTAAATATGGCATACAGTAATTTTTCAAGTTACTTGAAACCAGGTAATAAAGGTTCGGCTTCTGGAAATTTAAATGAACCTAATCAAGATGCATTACATAAAGGTAAAGGTAAACCAAAAAAGTCAAAGAAAGTTCGTCAAAATAAAAACAAGACTGAAGATGAAAAAGAAGATGTGTGGCAAATTGTACGTGATGATGATGATGATGTAAAAGTTCCCATAAAAGGAAAATTACAAAAAAATAAATCTGAAAGTTTAATTTCAAGTATGTACGTAGTAGGTTCACACCAGACGGATGAAGATTCAGATGAGTTTTACATGGTTGATAATGTAGTTGATACAAAGAATGACTCGTTGTTAAAAAAACTGGAAGATTGTGAAAAGCAAGCTTGTACAAGTATTAAAGCTAAAGGTAATAGCGATAGAGTAATTCAAAGTACTGATCCAGATGAGGAATGGGAAATTTTGGATGTGGATGATTCGTTTGAAGAGATCGGTGTGGATCCAAAAGTTGATGATGAAAAACTATCGACAATGGTAGCAAATTTGAAAATTCTTAAGATTAATAATGCAGAGCTTCGACTTGACATGCAGCCGCATTATGAGCCTGACAAAGCAGAAAGGCCATTAGTAGTATATCCTAAACATTTTGATAGCGATTCGAGCAGTTCAATAGGAGTAATAGAAGACTCGAGCGATTAAAAGCGATTACATGGATTACTAAGCGTTAAAATGCATGTAAATAAATATTTACATAAGATTAAAATTTCATAAAAATATTATTTGATTATATTTGCAGTGTAATTTATGGTATCGCTATAATAATAAGCACTATATAAACCATATAATATAAAAATTAATATTGTGTGTAAGTAACATTTATAAATTATGTTGTACGTTTAGTTTTTATATACCTATATATTTTATTAATGTTTGTACCAAAATCTATTAATTGTTGTTTTTATAAATATTGTTTACGTATTATTTGTAAATAATATTATCTTTGGTTCTATATTAATTAGAATATGTGCATTTGCAATGTCTCAAATTTAAGAAAATAAATACTTTATCTAAGTGTTTTATTTTATTAATTATTTTTAGTTTTAGTAAACAAATCAAAGTTGGTCGGATTTAAAAGATATAATTTTTAGTTTAGCAAATTAACAAACCTCGTTTTTTATTTTGTAATTTTTGTATTTAAGGAAAAGTTTAAGGAAATCGGCGAATATACTACCTCCGAAATATTTGCAAACCTGTACATGTCATCCTAGTAATATACGTATAAAAATTAAAATTATTTACCAAGTAATTATGTATTTAAAATAAATATAGTCGTGTTAAGTTTTAACCGTTTTTGGTTTTGTTTTTTCAAGTTTTAGGTATTAACCGCTGTAAGTATTATTTTTTATTTAATTATTGGAGTTTCTTCCCCCTTAGAATTTCAAAACTATCCAGTCTGCCCTTTATATATACTTTTGTTGTTATTATTGTTATATTATTTTCAAGACAATATTCTCTTATTTTTAATATTTGCATTATAATTTAATCATTTATGCACATACCAACTTATACATTTTAAATGCTGATCTGGGAGCTTAACAGTAAGTCAACCTTAATTATTACTACCTCTACATTTGAAAAAATTTACAGAAATATAACGTTTACAAGTAATAAAAATATAAAAATAATAACGTTTGCTGGATAGTAAAATTAAATTTAATGTTAGGTGCAATGGTCATAAAATACTTAGAGTAGGACAATAAAACCAAGCAATAAACATACAGAATTAAATAAATAGAATAATAATGTGTAACATCTACTCAAATATTAAAAATATTTCAAAAATATGTATAAAAATTAATAATAGAAAAGAAAATGTTAAATTTGCGTAATTATACTTATTAGAAGACAGTGAAATAACGTTAAGATTAAAATTAATTAAAAGCAAATTACATTTAAACCACAACTTCTTTTTCAAATGGTTCTATTTTGTATTCGTAAGTTTTAATGTTTCATCCGATTTTCTGACTTGTAATAAAAGTTATAATATTTATACCAATTCAAAATTGTACCATTATAACAGAAAAAAGCAACTTTAAATGCATAAGCAACTGGAAACCCTATGTAGTGCAACACAATATTTACATGCACCAGTACATCTAAATTTGTTTAAATTTAGCTAGTAATGCAAATTTGTTACAAATAAAGTATGGATAAGAAAGAAGCAATGCAGGCACCATCATATTTTTCAAATAGTTCAACGTTTTTAAAAATAAAGAGTCTTTAGTCGAATAATGTTGTACCTATTTTACATATTATTATTTTATCTTGATCGAAGACCGGCCTAATTTTTGAAATCTTTTGCAAAAGCTACGGATATTTGTCATTAAAAAAAAAAAACAATGCTATTAGACAATTTATTTAAAAAAGTATTATACTATTTTATGATAGATAACCCATAAAAGCTCTAGATATAAAAACTAACAATTACAAAATTTAAACACGACAATTAACATTTTTAAACAAATTAAAAAATCTATAAATACATATAATAAAATTTATATGAAGTATAAAATTATTCAGGGAATGCTGATTTTAGTATTTTTTTGTTATTATCACTATCAAGCCAAAATCTTGTTTAGGTAAAACAATTTAATTTGATTACTACCTTACCTTACTAGTTTGATTACATCTTCCCTAATTCCTAGTGTCCTAAAAGATACTTATGTTTAATTTCTTAATGGTTTTCAACTTTTTCATAATTTGCTATTGTTACTAGCATAGGTTCTGTTATAAATAATGTCAATGTGACAAAAATAAAAAAAAATTATCTATTAAAATCGAACATTGATTTCTTAGGAAATACCTTTAATAATCAGTCAATACTTTGAGGTATGTTCTTCTATTTATTATATACTGTGTACCTTTCTCTTTTAAAAATTGTGAGGATATTTGTATATCCAGGAATTGATTAAAAAATTTAATCATTAGTTAGTTTACTTGTTACACGAAGTGCACTTTATGTCATCATAGTACGAGTTTTTTTTGTAAATAATTGGTTTTACTCTTACTTTTTTAACTTCTTTTGTATCAAAATTTATGACTTTGTTTTTCAATATTCCCTCTTACTTCTTTTTGTACATTTATTTTATAAATATTAATACTACCTTCAATTATTTTCAAGTTTATGTTCTTACTTTTAGTCTTTTAAATTATATTTATATAAATTTTGTAACTTACTATTTATAATATATAGTTATACCTTAAAGTTTCTGTATATATTGTGTTTACCTATGTATATAATAATTATATATAATGTATATAATAAACACCAACCTAAAATCCATTATTACTACTAAAAATAGTATTTCAATAATTTATAGATGCCCAAACTATTTATTGTTGTTACCTCATTTTGTATTATAGCGTATGAACTACTATTATTAAAATTAGTATAATATACCTAAAGTTTTAAATAAAATCATATGTTATAATAACTCATTTGTAAAAATTGCAAAATTCGAGAATTAAAAAGTATATATTTTGTTGTGTTCACGTATCTTATCCTGTATTGATCTATTTTACAACAATGTCTTTTTAACAATCTTTAATTTAAAAACCAATAATTACAAAATAATTGCCCTTTGTAAAGTTAGAATATGATATTTAATGTATTTTGCTTAATGTATGCTTTTTATTCTAATCATTACTCGTTACTAACTCATATTAATGTGTATTTTTCGTATTAAATATATTATGTATGTCGTATGTATAGAAAACCTTAATATTAAATTAATATTTTGCACTATAGTTTAAACTGCTTAAATACATCTATATATTTACAATGTGATGTAATACCTAGCGTGTTTTATTGAAATTAGTAATAAGCCATCATGTATTGCAGTGCTGTACAATTTTTTTACTATATATTCTTGTGGGAATTTATTTTATAGCTGTTTAACTATTTTACTAAATTACTCGTAATTTAAAATTTTAAATATTTACAACAATAATCGATAACCAATTTTATGCACATAAACTACGTAGTATTGTTTAGATTTTATATTATAAATATAATAAAATATTTTAAATTTGTCTTGCGCAACTCTTATATTTTCTAACATGTAGTTGTTTTGTATTGTTTTTAAATTAAAAAAATATTTGTTTAATTAATTACATTATATTCTGTATTTGCCACATTATTTTTATTATACTTTGGGTTTTAATGAGTTTATAAGTCTAATAAATTGTAAGTCTTAAATATTTTTTATAATTGGAGCACTATTTGTTATAAAAACCACCATTCTTTGAAACCAATTCAAGGATACTATTAAATTATTTTCATTCCAAATAAATTTATTCGTGTTTCGTGAAGGTAGAATTTTCTTGTTTAAATGCATAATGAGAAATAAGTGTTACAGGAAATTAAAATGCACACAAATATTCGAAACAGTACAGCAACTAAGAACCCCATTGAATATTAAATTTATTAAATGCACAAGTACGAAATACTAACAAAAGTTAAAGCTTTTATTAAAAATGCAAAATCTATATAAACCAACGGATTACATTTAAGTCATAGCGACCAACACCTTCTTAGAATGGTTCTATTTTGCATACGTAAAAGTTATTATAACAAAACTTCTTCTTTTTTTCTTGAATTCTCTTTTATTTGGTTTTGACTTACAGCTAACGCGTCCTATTAAATTTGATACTTGAAAAAGCTATCGGTTTGTATAGGTTTTCAAAATATAATTACATATTCAAAATCGTACCATTATAATGCCAGAAGCTGTGAATAAATGCATCCGAATTGAAATGAATTTATGTACATTAAGATCATGCAACCGGAAAATATTCCGTTAAAAAAAGAAAATGTATTATTTAGTAAAATAAAAAGAGAAGATTTCAAACTACCCTAATACTTGTGCAAGTTACAACTTTTGTTCAAACATTGAAGGCACTTTGGCGAATTAAACCTACTTTGCATTGTAGTGTAATAATAAGGCTACCATGATAAACTACTAAAATAAACACCCAATACTTGTGATTAATTAAGCTATACACTATCATATTTTTCAAATAGTTCAATTTCTTTAAAAATAAATTGTTGATGATAATTGTCGTAGTGTTGTTCCTATTTAATGAATTTATTTTATTAATATCGACGACCGTCCTAATATTTGAAATAGTAATGCAAAAGCTACGAATTTTCATATTTAATCAAAAAAAAATCAAAGTTAGCTATACAATTTATTCTTAAAGAACTCATACTATTTTATGATAGTGCAATACAAATAGCAATCAACACTTAGAAACCGAGACATCACCAAAAGAATTTTCTATTTAATTATTAATGGTACAATAAAAATTGAAAACAGTGCAATAATTATTTAATAAAAAAGCACACAGGAAAGCTAATAATACATCAGCTATTAAAAATATAAAAGCTTTATAACAAATAATACTCCATTAGTATAAAAAATTAACTGTAGCGATTAAAACATTTTTCAAGTAAAATGTTTTTTTTAAATTAATTCCTTATTAAGAAATATTATAAATTAATTAATACCTGGTTGGTTTACTTTGTTGTTATCACATATTATTATTTTATTTTTATTGTATTATAAAAAACCACATCACTTGAAGCAGTCAAACTTTTACAAATTATTTTTAGTATTATGCTTTTGATAAATTGCAGGTTTTAATAAATACTACTTTTATCACAAATGTTACTAAAAAATATTACCGTTTAAAAATCCTTTGTATTATTATAACAATGAAGCAATTAAACTTAAATACTCGATATTCGTGTTATATACATACATAATTATAGCTGCCAAACATAAAAACCTAAAACTTTTTTTCGAATTTTTCATATAATAAATTATAATTTTTTTAAAATTTCATTTGTACGTACTAATTAGGGATATCGGATTTTCATGTCTAATATCTTCTAGACTGGAATATCAGCCCTAAAAACTTTCTTTTCATTTATTTTTCTCCAAACGCAAATCAAAAATTTTGCAATATTTTCATCTCGTTTAAGTAATCTGTAGTCATTTAAATAATTTAATTGGTTAAATTTAAAATTATTTTACATTAAATCAGTTTATTTTAATAAATAATTTTCTTTTCGGTTTCATTTAAACTTTCATTAATAATTTAGTTAACTTTCAAACGAAAGTTGTCACGATCTGACACACTTTTAAATTTTTATAACCCAAATTTTTAATTTAATTTATTTATAACAAAGTACTTTGTTTAATTCTCGCTTATAACACTTTAGTGCCAATAAATTTGATGCATTATTGTGCAATTTTTTCTACGTAGATTTATTAAACGCAATTTTGGTTTGAAACATTTTTCGTGTAGGTACCTACTCATTGTTAATTGATTTTCCCAAATTTACTTTTGTTTACTCTTATCCTTGGCCGTGTAGTTTGTACTTGGACTATGTTTTCAAAAATTCCTTCTAACCTACCTTAAAATTATATTCACTTGAAGCATTATTTGTTTACCCAGTTTAAATAATTTTCCATGTTAAAGTAAATAAGCTAACTAAATATTTATAGAACTTATTAGTTTGTTGCCAATATTACGTAATATTGCACTACATATCCTTCAGATTATTTTTATAAATTTAATTCAATATAACCAACCTATAGGTGATTTGCAATATAAATTTAAGAATAAACTACACAAAAATTATCAACTAAAACTAGAATGTACTTACTTTTACGTTCTAATAATCTTCGGACTTCGTTATTACTCGCACAATGAATTTAAAACTTGCTTTGGATTTTAAGTAGGTGAATTTCCTGTTTTCATTTACTGAGCAATTAAATATAGTTTTATTGTTTTTGCAATAGGTATTTTTTTAAGAAAGTATTATTTTTTATAGCCTAGCATTTAATTAATTTTTAATTTTTCAAGCAAATGAATCAGGAGTAAATAGATAAAACGAAATTAATAAACAAGAGCCCAATTTATATCTAATCGTATTCTAAGTATTTTTTATTGAGTTCAATTTTAATTTGTATTTTACAAACGCCATAATATTTTTTCAAATTTTTTAAATAATTAGTAAAACTAAAAGAGTATCTCTTATCAAATAAGTGTTACTGAAATAGAAATAAACCGTTAAAAACGATAGATTACAATACAAAAATTAGAACAAATCATATAATAAATATCGGTATTAGAACATGTAATATGTATTTCGAATTATATTGCATCACAGAAGTAGTCCTTGGTATACTAAAATTTTATCGTTAATTAGATGCGGGGCCCCCAGTGGGGTATTCACGATTTTGCATACAACAGAGCCCGAGTGTCCTCTCGTATCCGTATCAACTTAACTTAACCAATTTCGCCAGCTCGTTTTCTCATTTCGTATCCACGGCACTAATGATGGAATTATTCTACAAAGTTGGAATGAAATTATGAGTTAACTATTAAGAATGCACATAAAGTGCATCCCGTATTATTAAGAAATAATAATCGCCTTAAATTGTAAAACTATACTTTAAACCTCTCCGTGAACTTATTTAAATTAAATGGACGCTTCTACAACTCGATTCCGAATTCAATTAACACGAATAGGTACGTGTCAAGATGGCTGCCGACCGCACCCTAGCTGAACGGCCATATTGTGATTATATATTTGGAACATGACGTGTCGCATCTCATTACAGCATATGGTGCAATTTTCTGTAAATTAATCAAGTATTTCACACGAAATTTGGGACCACAATTAAAGAAATTAAGGATTAGTTGAAAATATAGACGGCGTGCTACGAGCATAATCTTAATAACTATTCATTCATTCTGTTGAGGTAGTTATCAATATGGACATTCGCAACAACGCAGTTATTAAAAATTAAAATAAAAAGCTACGCTTTTACTATAAAAGTAAAATTCTATGTAAATATTAACGATACAAATCCTGTTTAAATATACCAACTCGGTCCTCTTGAAATTTCATCTTCTTAATCGTTGCACCACACCATCGTACGTACGACGTAAAACACACAAATACAAAGTGAGTATGGCGATCGGAACGGTGGCTTTTATAATCTTTCGTCCCACCTCCGGATTTCTAGAACTTTTAGGAATTGCGCAGAGTATGAGTCATTTAATATATTTCTACCGAACTACAAATAAACTGGTGTCGTCTCTCTCGAACTTGAACATTAAAGCAAAGCTGAATCATCGTAGATATAAATTCAGTTGAAAGTAGCTATTGATTGTATTTTCCAGGCTATTCTGGAAAATTCCACGGGGTTAAATAGAGGTTAAATTTTCATTTTATTGTTTTTTGTTATCATTTCGAATTATCTATATTTTAAATATTGATAAATCCTGTTGTATTTTTAATTGATTTGTCTTAATATCCGTGCGCAATATTGAGTAACAAAGGTTTTTGTGAACTGTGCACAAAAGTTAATTTGTATAACCTACTATTCTTACATAAAAATAATTTTTTACGCAAGACATGCAATCAACTTACAATAAAATTTAAATAATAATAATATAAGAAAATTTAGGAAAATTGATATTCTCTAATAATAACCAGTGATTTATACGAGAGGCGTTCACGAAGTAAGGTGTAAGGTGAAGTATAGTGTCAATAAGCGAAAAATGCATTGAGAGGAAGTATTTTTTTTAAATCAGATTCTGGAGAAAGGAAAAACCATAGTAAACAAAAAAGCAATCATGTACCTAGCAATAATTTATCTTAGTCCTTTATAGTATAATTTAATAATTTATACACTCGTTTATACACACCACTATTTCAAAATATAATATTTTTTTTAAAAAGTTAGTTAAATTCTGGCGACATGACTCTTAGTCCCAGTATGTATGTATATTTATACAAATGGTTTAAAATTTTATTGAAAACCACTGCACAGCTGCTCTTGAATCGCATGTACTACGTATAAGAATAACTTCTCTTTGTTATAAACCCGCAACGGTATTTTTTTGCACCTGGTGCTATTTTATTACATTATAAAATATTCTATAATATAATCGTATGCATAAAAATACACATCACCTGCTAAGAAGAACTGAAAACCTGAAAGATCCGTAACAATAAAAATGAAAAAAGAATAAAATATATAAGAGGTAACTTATATATTAAATAAATAATCCCACACTTTCTTCATGATATAATATGGGGAAAGTGTTTGATTATTAATTAATTTCTTATAATTAATTTTATATTGCGTAAGAGATCTGAAGTTGCACCCTTCCAGGTGCGGATACAGGGGGACCAATAGTAAATGTAACTCACAACCGAAGCACTTTATTTATTTGTTTACAAGAATCGTTATTATTTACTACCTTAGATTACATCGATCAATCAAGTATGGTTCACTAAAAGTTTATCAAATTTTTTGTTTAGAATTTTCTGGAAGATAAGTAAAATCACAGAAAAATTGACCTGCCCCTTAACGAAATCTTGTATCCGCGCCTGCACGCTTCTGGTATATAAAAGTGAAATGTACTTTTGTATTAACTGTTTTTAATATTATTAGTAGTTGGTAAACATGAACAACCACAGGAACGCAATTTATTTTTCTTGAGTATCCTTTTTTTCTTCTTATCTTTAATTTGTTAAATGATTCGGCTTGGTATGGTCAACTAAGTGTTACTTTTGAATTAAATTGCTACATTAACTGTCGTAATTACCTATTATATTGTCGTAATTATCGTAAATTACAATCTTAAAAGCACTTAGTAATTTTAATGCATTTAGCTATTAATGTAATATAGATCTAATAAATAATTTTATTTATTCCAAAATCACTTGTTAATGTAATATTCGACTAAAAGGTAACTTTCCTTTTTTAATTAATAATATTTCTATTATATTAAATGTATTTTTATTTATTTTTATTTATTTTTATTTATTAATTTTTCAATATTTACAAAATACTAGTTTTATCTCTAAGAATTTATGGCATATGGTTATGTTATAAACATAATACATATAATTGTCTTGAAGTAAAAAAAACTAAGCTTAGGAACAACATTTTTTTTATAAAAATAGAAATACTGATATACTTTCATATATTTTCATAATTTTCATAATTTTTATTTGTAAAAATTTTGATCAGCATTTGTTGATAAACCAAGCCAAATATTTATCTCAACAAGCTGTCAAATATGCCTTACTAAAATTGTCTAATTTAGTTTAGCACAAGTTTAGTACTCGCTCATCAGGGCACATCGCATTAGTTAAAAATTGAGAACAACTATTAACTAGTCACTAACCCTGCGCATTAGCTGTAAACCGACTCTTACAACTTTCAATTATCAGAATCAGTTTGGAATTATTGCAATTATTTTGGAATTATGGGAATTTTAGGAATTAAACTGGAATTGGATTTAATTGTATAAGCTTTTTCTGAGCTGGTGGCCCCTTGATCAATGCCTATGCGTATGCTTCGTTCATAGTAGCTTAACAAGGATCCATGTGCATCGTTGTTAAAGAGACCCCTGATTTTACAATAGACCCAAATTGGTTCTGTTAGCGCTCTGTCTCACAAATGCAATAATTGGGTGTCAAACAAAGTTTCACTTTTAATCTCATTAAGACAATAATATAGGTAGGTACTTTCGTATTATTGCAAATAATAAAAATTATAAATGCTATCTACATAATATTGTTTGTAATAGCGTTAAATAGTTTTAAAATTTTTTATCTTTAAATTTAAAAATCAAGTATTGTTTATTTTTGGAATTAAAAACTACTTTATAGTTGCTTAATTCATTAAATGATTTCTAAATATAGCAAGCAAATGATTTCTTAAAACTGTTTCACTTCTTTTAAAGTCTTTCTTTTTAATTTCTATTTCTTTTAAAAATCACAAACTGAAGAGTTGGTGATTTTTCCATCTTCAGAGTTTGCAACTAATTAAAATTAATTATGATTAAAACAAATGCTTGTGAAACTATATCTTTTATTAGGTGAGAAAATTTTTAGTAGATTTAAAAAAATTCTTCAGACCTGTCAAAAGAATCACGGAAATAACTCTTTGTCTGAAGGTCTAAAGCTTAGAAATAAGCTTCAATTTAAACTGAAATCTTTATTAGAACTAAAAAACAAAATACATATTACGTTTCAGTCTTCACATAATTTTTGCTTCTTTAAATGTAGTTTAAAACTTTTTCAAAAAATTTTAACGATCTCTTTGAATTCTCGCAGAAATACTGACATGCGATGAATCTATGAAATGCTGACGTCACTTTTGACGAATGGCGTTCGGTTTATTCTTCTAGGCACCAATGTGTACGGATTTAAAAAAAAGTATTTGCGAGTTCACAGCAAGTGTTGTACAAAATTACGTCACATTTGTTCGGTTCGTTATTTTATTACCTGATGTGTAAAAGGAATTACGATCAATCAAAGCCCAATTTGTACGGAACCTTACGCAGAAGTAAAATTTTCTTATTTTATTTGTTTTTTTTTATTAAATAATTCACATACTTTATTCTGTAATATACCTATTCATTTTTACGCACATTAGAAACACATTGACTACTGCTTTATCCACTACACATTAATGAAATGCATAATTGTTAAAATTTTTACTGCGGTCTGATGTTATATTCAGATTTTAACTAACTCTTTAATAACTGTCTATTCTCTATTGTATTTTAAGACTCTTAGCAAATATGTTTACAACCTTTTATTTTGACTCGCTGTTAATAACAATTTTATTTTTTTTCAGATTATGAACAACTTAATTAAAAAAGCATCTTTTATAATATACATTCAAGCTTTTGCGGGATTATCTTCATTGTTTATATCCCACAATGGCAATAAATACATTTTAATAGTCAACCACTTACTTCATTTTCTAATTTTGGTTCCCTACGTTGTTTTCGTTGTTAATGTAGGTTCAGAAATCTTACTTAGGAACGATGATATCCTAAAATTATTAATTAAACACGATTTTATAACTCTCGTCATTGTCGCAATTACAAATGTTATGAATTTTCTTTCAGTTTGCTTAATATATTTAGGAGGCTTTTCTACAGCGAAATCTTTAAAAAGCTGTTATGACCACTTATTAGATATTGACAAACATCTGAGTAGTATAAAAGTAGAAATAAAATATGGTAAAAAATTTACAACTAATACTTTAATTGGAGCTTTCACTCCTATTATAATGATAATAATATTTTTTCTACAAAATTCAAATAAAACCATAAGCAAAACACGAAACTATCATCGCCTAGAATTTATATGTAACATTGTCAATACATATTCCGATATCGTAACTTTTGTAACAGAAACCTACTATATAACAATGCTATATTTCATTAAATTACGATTAGAAGCGATTAATTGGTATATGAGCAAATATATAACAACCAAGCAAAACCGTATGTGTAAGTAGAAATTAAAACATACCAAAAGACTTGTTTTTGACACATAAAGCAAACGCCACCACACGGAAAAATATTAAGTTAATCTAATAGGTATAGTTGGTATAGAAAGTTTTATTTATATACCAAACGTTTGCACTGTTTTGATGTTTTACAATAAAATAATTCAGAATCAAACTCAAAACAACATCAAGTGTACGTAATACAGCCGCCATGTTGTTGACATTTGGTAGCGTCATGAGCGCCACCAACGGTGGCTAATATAAAGACAAACTAATATTTCATTTATTCTTGGTAGTATTTCTAATTAGAAGAATTGTTTTAAATACCCTTTTATAAACAATTATTTTATAATTACTTATATCATAATGTTTCAAACTTATACGTTTTTTTTGGTTATTTTAAAATTACTCGATATTTCACATCAATTTATTTGCATAGTCACGATCAAACTATTTTCAATTCAGTTACTCCATAATAAATTACCCTAGTTACTCCAAGTTGCTATTGTACAAATAAACAAGTCTTTAATTCAAGATTTCAGGAGTTAATTTTAATGAGGTTTAAAGTTAAAGAATTGGTTACAATCACTTAAAATAAACACGAATACAATAATTACCTAAATTTACTTAGATTAAAATCAATTTATTATTACAAAACGGTAATTTTGATAGTTGCTTGTTTAGCCATATTGCTTTGAAAGAAAACTTTGCTTAGTTTGACCTATACCCATACCTTAATTTTACCTGCTTCGTTAACTTATAACCTCATATTATTATTATTATAAACTAAAGTTATTATCTTATAATAAGCATTACGTTATAATTTTAGCATATCAAACTTCCAAACATATTACAACAGAAAATATTAATTTACTAATGATTTTGTACATAAAGATATATAAAGCATCCATTCTGATAGAAGATTCCTTTTCGATATTGTTTTATTTTAGTGGAATAGCACAATTAGGACATATTATGGAACATCTGCTGTCAGCTTACGATTCTGTTTGTAAATACAATTGCAACTAAAAAAAATAATAACTGAAGTATTTTTCAGTACAGCGTTCATGATATGGTAAAAACAATGTCATTCTTAATGTTGGTATTCATTAAATGTTACGAAATGCTACGTAAAAGCTATGTTGCGACTTTTGTATATGATGAAGTAAGTAAATTAAGATAACGTAGTATGTAGAAAGTTAGTATTAGAATAAGAAGAGAAGAGACTACCGTTCAACTGAGTACAGTTTATGCAAAGGAATAATATTTGAATTTTATTGAGGAGTTTCACCGAGGAATAATACAGATACGAGTATAATCCATTCAAATGTACTTTTTGGTCGATTACAGTACTAGAAACTTCCGTATGAAGTGGTCCAAACATCTGAAATGCACAAATGGTCCTGTTTCCGCTGGGACTGCTCAGAATATGGCTTTTTGATTCATCAAAAGGTTATCTAATGTTAAGAACGGCAAAATTTAGAAAAGGGATATTATAATGATACATGTAACATCCATTATAAGATTTCATTTCTGAACCCAGAAAATACTCCGCAGAGTTCATAAATAAACTTTTTTTTAATAGGCTGCTTCATCTGGTATTCTGGTTCATAAACTATTGATTGGATTAGGTTATGGATCACCACGTCAGGAAGTGAGTATGATAATTTTATTATTTTGCACTGCAGAATCTCTCATATATGTAAAGTCATGTCACAACTTTGCAATTAAATTAGAAAAGAAAATATAAAATTAAAACCTATTTAGTATTTGATGTTTATATATAGTAAATTTACTCAAGAACTTACCAGTACAGCTGTTTTGGTCGATATTTCAGAATTTCCTAGGACAATTACAATTATAATGAGTGTACATGTTCACCACAAAAAATTTATAGATCTGGCTTGGTGTGATAATGAAAAATAAATATAAAAAAAATAAAATAAAAGATATAAAAAAATATTATGTTAAAAACTATCACCTATTTCAGTCTCCACATTAAACAAAAGAGATATACAACAAATTTTTTACAAAGCCACCTTAAAAAAATTTATAGATCAAAATCAAAATTTATTTCAGGTATTAAAACTTTAGGTAGTATAATGATTGCATACTTAATTATTACTGAATTTGCTGTGGCCATATTTTCCATTCATTCAATATTGCACAAATTAGGTTATCGCAATTTCTTAAACTCTTCAACTATAATCTGCATTAACATTTATAATATTTTAGCTACTTAAATTTTCAAAACAATTACTTCATATTTCTATCGAATTTACTTTGGCAAAACTGTCAAGACTTGATGGATACTATATTTTTAATGTAAGTATGTTATAAAAAAGAAACTAGACAAGTAGGCATACTAAATAAATATAAATATAGTATAATATTTTACTCATATAAATACAAACTTTACTTAAATTTTTTATAAATTACATAATTCTATAAATTTATTTTAAAAATTTTATTTAAAAAGCGATGGTATGCACAATAACAGAAAACATCCTAATATGTTATTACATATAGGTAAAAGCCGGATAGTTTCTCCACTTTTCAAAAAAGCTTTATTATAAAAAAATATTTACTTAATAATATCAAAACATAGGTCTTTGATCTATTATAGCAGGTGGCCTATTTTTGTGAACATAATATAATGATTTTGAGTAAATCCTGTTTTATGTGAACTTTCAAAAAAAGGATAGTTGCGTACTCTAGCGGTTAGTTGCCTAACGTTAAAAATGCTTCGGAAGATACTTGCTTCTTGCGGGGATAGACGCCTCACAATAATTATTTTAAATAAAAACAAATTTATATCAATTTCAGCAATCAGTCTTTATTATTAACTGCAATCTTTTATTAACGACTAATCAATATTATAAAAAAATATTATTAAATTTTATGCTTTAAAACTATTAAAATAAAACAAAAATAGCTTTCAAATTTTAAGTTAGATAAGTAATTAATAAAATATTATTATTTATCTTAAAGGTAGAAAAATATGGCAATCAACTTTGGAATTAGCATTAATTAATCATCAGAAGCCAGGATTTCGAACTTTCCTCGTCTCATACAATGGTTTTTGAATGTTGAACAAGTATCATGCAACCACATTGGACACATCTCACATTGAATCCAATCTGATTTCGGTAGTGAAATTGTAATTTTCAAAACATTCTACGAAATAATCATTAACTAAAATTTTATTATTTGTATTTTTTATTATCAAATTAGCATTTTCGACTTTTAATATTATTGCAGTGTCTCTTATTGATTTTTTGTCTTTTGTCTTTTGGTTGGTAGTCCTTCGGTGGCTTTTCCTTTGGATATAACAATTTCTTCATTTTCACTGTTTTTTACTATCTTAAAATCTATATTTTTCGCTGTCCTATTTTTAGTTTTCGTTATTTTATTTGTTTCCTTTATTTTCTTTATTCTTCTTCTGGGCAATTTTATCGTTGGAATTTAAAATTTTTGCAGATTTCTGCTATTTTAAACATGCTCAGCGGTATTTTTTGTGTAGGAGATGATTGGTGTAAAAATTTAGATGGTGTATCTTTTTCAAGATTTTGGTTTTGTGATTCATTTAAAGATAGCCGCGATGCAAACGATAGTTCCGTGCCATCCTAGATGGATTTTTCAATGACGCCATCTGCTAGGGCTAAACAGTCTTGAGAATGATTCAGAAGGCTTAGGTGGCGTATGATTTTGGTTCACGCTATTCTGCTCAGCTTCATTTAAGACAGATTCTTGATTGTTTTTATCAGCATAGTGGAGGCGCTTCGTTCCGGTGATCAGGCTCAGACACGTGTACGTTTTTACATAACGTAGGCTCTCCAGAAACGACTGGTGCTTCATCACTTAGTGGATCAAATTCTCGTTCTTGAGCATGTTCCCCTAATGCAATATCTGATATAGCAAATTCAGTGTCAGACAGAGCGTATGGATTGACTGGGTAGATACCACTGCCGCGAAAACCACTAATTGCATTGGCAGGAGTAGTTACTCGACTCCACGCTTTGGCTATTAGCTGACCGGAATTGTACCGGTTCAGTTCTTTTTGTGGATTGGTGCGCATGAAATTGTTTGTCTCAGCAAAATAATAATTTTTAAATGGTCCGAACACTGATCTGTCTAATGGTTGCAAAGCAGAAGTAGTGTGACTAGGTAAACAAAATAATATTACATCATTATCCCGAGCAGCTTCTAGTATATTGACAGCACGTGAGTGCGATGAATGACCGTCTAAAATCAATAATACTTTTCCTGGCGGTTTGCACGGAATAAAATGCTCAGTTAGCCATTTATAAAAAAGGTCTGAGGAAATGTATGCCGATTCTTTATTTATATAAACTTTGGAACCAGGCGGAAGTCCATATTCGAATTCTTGTTTTTTATTTACTCCCTTGATAATCAGAACTGGTGGGAGAAAATTGCCGATAGCGTTAGAACAAGCAACAACAGTAATTGTTTCTCCTTTTTCACCGGAAGTTATTGATTTAACGGCTCTAGCATCTTTCTTGGCTAATACATCACCAGGTTTATTATTGAGTTGGACACCTGTTTCATCCATATTAAATATTCTATCCGGTTTATCCAACAAATCATTCTCAATTAAGACAGTTGTGAGTAGATTAAAAAAATTTGCAACTTCTGCTCTGTTGAGACCCTTCCCTCTTTCAATTGATAAACCATCAGCTTGTCTCAAAACTATTTCGGGATTTCTTTCAAGAAAGCTTTTTAACCATTGTGGTCCAGCCGTTTTGGTTTCATTGTTAAAGTTGTGCTTTAACCCCAAATTTTCGGCAAACTGGTAAGCTAGTTGGCGAATTGTACTTCTTTCAAGAGGTAATCCTGCGTCTCCTAGCTTTAGTATGTGAACCACCAGTTTTTTTTCATTTTCGAAACCGAGAACAGGGTATTTTCCTAGAAGTGAAAAAAAAATACAATTAGCGAAATGAATTTTGTCTCGCTGTCTGGCTCTCACACGGAGAGGCATCATCACCGATAAAAACGGCAATAATATCAAATATCTAACCCGGCCCGCGAAGCGTCCTGGAGGGACACTTCTAATAAATCGAAGACATACCTTGGGTTAGCAGTTGCTGGTTTTTCTTTTCGTAGCGTCTTCTTAATGTTCGAGAGGATATTCCGTACATTCTCGATATTTCGTTGATTCCTTTTTGTTTTTTATCCAACTCTTTGAAAGCAAGTGCTAAACTATCTTCTGTCCAGCTTATGTGGCGCGGCACCACGCCTGATTTACGCTGATACTTGCGAGGCATTTTGCTCACCTAGAATGAATGCACGAAACAGTAGTTTATTCAACCTAAGTTATAGGCACAAAGAAAAAAATCTGTATTTGCTCGTGAAAGAATTTATAGTTGCCCTAGAGCGACTATTCGCAAAAGTAACTAGGGCGACTACACTTTTAGATACGGATACTTGCCCTTCTTATTTGCAAAATAAATAAAAACTATTCAGCAATAAAACGTAATTTAAACTCTAATGCATGCAAAGAAACAAAAAGTGGACTAAAACCACAATCAATAATAAAAATATTAAATAGAAATTACTTACCAATATAGTTTCAATGTCTGTCGAAGTTTTGCAGAGGAAGATTTTAGCTCGC
Organism: Cantharis nigra; assembly: GCA_958510845.1. NCBI lineage: Eukaryota > Metazoa > Arthropoda > Insecta > Coleoptera > Cantharidae > Cantharis > Cantharis nigra. The sequence continues at coordinate 18,628,615 of OY294028.1, forward strand.
ACGGACTAAACGTGTGCGTCTATACCGACGGTTTACATGACACTGCGGTCCACCTGAGGTCTGCGGGAGGGGTACCCTAATGCCAACCGGGGTAAGTATCCCACTGAGGCAACTATCCGGCTTTTACCCTACATACTTTTATAATATACTTTGCATGTTCAGGTAACAATAGATAGTACGTATCATAATTTTTTAAATATTTTAGTCATTTGTGTATGCTGTTTCAACAATACTGACATTGCAACAAATGAGGCAGATATCTAGCATTACTATTAATACTCCATCAAATTATACAGCTGAAGTAACAAATTTGGACAATAAAACTATTCTTATATAATTTACTTAATTTGTTTTAACTTTATGTATCTAAATTTCTGTATAGTCTGTAAATCAGTTGTTAATAAATATTTTCTAGCTATTATATTGTAGTGGAACGTCGCAAAATAATTTTTTATTTTCCCGACTTCCATCTCTAACTCCGGTTAGATCGCTAATCGACAGTTAATCGAGTCGGAGAGCCAGATTTCTCAGGAGTGGATTTTAGGAGTGAATAAATTTTCCAAAAATAACAAAAATATACTCCATAAAAGAAATACTTTCCAATCAAATCTTACTTACGGACCAGCTTGGAAGAGTTGAATCGTTTGTCTCCTAGTAGCAACATTTGAATTGTTAATACTCAAAAGATGCACAAAATTTTAAAATCCACAATTATTTAGAAAAATTACAAAAATTATTTTCAAGTGAAAACTAAATTGAAAAACAATCATCAAACCACAAAAATAATCAAAATTCAATAAAAACAAAATTATTTATCAAAATTTTATTTCACAAAAACAATTCCAAAAACGATTAGGTAACACGGCAATATATTTAGTGTAATTTAGTAAATAGTAATTTCGTACAAAAAATATACCACTGTGTAATACACAAATTGGCTTCATATAGAAAAAGATTTAATGGATTCGGTAAACGATTACACCTCTCAGAAGCATTTATTGTTAGGTTGTCACCTAATAGTTTTATAATAATTTCAACATTCCCGAACTTTCCAGAAATCGCTTTGATCGATTCAATTTTCCTTCTTGAGGTAAGGTGAAATATTTCATCCAACCGTTGATAAACAAAGAATAATCTCGGGATAATTGCAATGAGTTACTCGTCAACCGACGTTTTGGTGTTATAAATGTATTCACCATAATCATGGCACTACAAGGAACCTAGTACCTTCTTGATCATGAACTTTAGTTTTTACAAATCATTTTTACAAAAATTGTTATTCAATAATAACTTATCATATTAATATGATTAAGGAGTCTCATATTATTTTCACAAGAAGTCAATTTCACATAAGATTCCTCATTGTTTTGTGACTAAATTTACATATAAAATACTTAATACTAACAACTTATTCTAACAAAATTTTCCAGCAATAGTAATTATAAGTTCCGACTTATTTGAATAGGTGTCGAGTGAACATTTCTTTTGTGGTTCTCATTCATTGTTGCTAAGTAAGACATTACATATATTAGCGAGTACATTGCTTCTTTACTAAAGTAGTTAGATGAACTGAATAGGTGAGTATGAAAACAATATATGAGCTATGTATTTCCCTATTAACGTATACTGTTCTTCTACTCACCGATTCAACTATACATAGGTAAATAAATACTCGAATTAAAGTCATCCAAACGTAGTTTGAAAAACCTCTCGATACTAAACAGCTTTCCATTGAATTCTCACAATTGAAGTATTAAATCATTTTCCAATCTTAAGCTGGACGAACTCATTACCACCAAAGATAAGTTTGACTAAATTCCAAGGAAAAAATTTCTAATAATTAATTTAATTAATTTATTTTGTTTAATTTTAGAAGTTAAAAATATCTTTGGATTTTTGCAAATCAGAATAGCTCAAAATTGGTAATTGAGCCTTAAATTTTAACCTAGACCAAGTAGACATAGCAATATTATTGAGTATAATAAACCGTTTAGGTCCACTTTTACAATAGTCCGTTAAACATTATTTATCCGGGGTGTAACGTTATACGGATGTTTATTGGTTTATTGTTTATCGTTTATTGGTTTATAGCTATAGGTTATAGTTATACTCATACTTAACCGACTATTTTAAAGCGGGCCTAAAAAAATAATAGTTCTAAATAATCGCTTGACAATACTACAGTAAAAGCTCGTTTAACTGGACTTTGCTCAAACAATGCTCCTCGTTATCCGCGGCAACGGACTTATCCGAGTACTCCGCATTAAAGACCAATCCCACCAGACAAAAAAATCTAGTTTTAGACAAAATTTGTTAAATTACCATGGTAACACATACTAAATTTGTTATTTTAATCTAAGTGTTGTCTAAAACTCAATTTTATTTGTCTAATGGGATTGGCCCTAAAATAACAAAGGTAGCATGTGTGTTACCAAGGTAATTTAACAAGTTTTGTCGAAAAATAGATTATTTTTGCCTGGTGGGATAGGCCCTAAACCGTGTGTTTTTCGAATAATACATTATAATTAATAATATATAATAATACTTTAGAATTTATTATTACATCCACAGTATTATGAAAAATTTTCGAAACAATTTTAATTGTGTGGATTCAAACAGAAAATTGTGTGAGAAATTGTTTTTCTTCGTGGAATGTTCGAAAAATATAGAATGTGTTCAATTTTGTAGACAAGCGTTTAGAAGCGTGCGCAGTACAAGCTAATTATTCTAAACGATGCCTGCCAAAATTTGCAGCTTAGCTTACAAAGTATTTCAGGTAAATAATTTTTTATTTCTGAACGTAGTGACTTGATGAGGTCACTAATACTGAAACTAAATATCTAAAGCCTATATTAGACTATACACAATTTCCTACATAGTTTAGCGCAGAAACGTGTTTGGAGTATTTGAATTCTTTTGTTCTGCACAAAATTATATAAAAAATTAGACAAAATTTATTGTATATGAATCAAATAGGATATTTAGAGCCATTAAAATTATACTCAAATTAAATAAATTGTCTCAAAAATTATTCAAAAAATTGCTAATGACATTGTATGAAGATTGTATAATGTTATAAATCTATAACAGCTTTAATACATTAGTAGGTACTTATTTTAATAAGCACAATAGATTTTTTAAGAGTATTGCACTTAAAATGGGGTCTAGTCGAAAGTTTTTGCGAAGATTTTTCACACGTCGCTGACGCGCATGAATGGATTAACGAGATTCCCTCAGAGTATAGGATTTCCTTGATTTTGAAATTGCAATAACTCGAAAACATGAGCAAAAAATTTACCCCCGTTACAATAATTTTACAGCGATTTGTTGTAAGAAGCCATATGAAGAGTACACGGGAATAACGATCAGAGTCCAATGATAGATGGTAATGGTAGGTATCTCCTAGTAAACACATAATATAAAAATGATTTTAATCCAGCGTCAAAACGTTTTTTAAATATTAAAATTTACATAGCCACTTATGGGTAAGTAAATCTTTAAATGCGATTTGTGCGAAATATGAAACTTGTGACTCTGATCATTCTTCCCGTGTACTCTTCATATGTAAAATTTCAGATGAATAGCGCGCAACAATGGCGAAAAAAAAGTATTACTATACCTGGAATTGTGAGGGCCTAATCTCATCTTTTTTGCTATCTCTGAGCCTTTTCGTGCCAAAATCGAGTAAACAGCTCCGGGTTGTAGCTCCCTCCTGCTCGGGACGGTTACCTACGAGTATAGTTTTATCGTTGAGTTTTATCATCTTGTTGTTTTATAAAAATATCTTTTTCACGCCACCTATCCCCTATTTAAAAGTAATAATAATAATACAAATCATTAAAAAAAGTCAAGTAAATTTCAATCAAACACCAGAACCATTATGGTTCTCTGATAGGTACCTATGATAGGTAGCAAGCAAAAAGTATAATAGTTAAATTATAAGATCAAAGGCTTGATAATTATTATAATGGAAATTAATTATTTATTATTTGATATTTTCAATATTTAATGTAAATTATAATGTTGTATTATAAATATATAAGTCGTTAACATATGAGAATAAAGAAACATTAAAACTTCAATATAAGCTAAATTAAATAATATAATGGAAATTATAGTATTTAATTTAACTTATACATTATTTCGTCAAATAAATTGTGAATATTGAAATCTGATAGTAAATATTAAAAATTCATGTTTAAAATAATAGATTTATCTTTAGAATACTAAACACATTTTATTAGTATCGAGTACTTTGTAATATAAAGATTGTAAATTTTCAGTCTGATTTTAAATTGATTTTTCTCAAGTGTTTCGTTCAAAAATGACTAGCAAAGTAAATTTACTTACAGAAAAAGTGATATCTATATATTATCTAAAAAAGTTTTTCGGAATTTCTTCTTTATTTGTTATAAAAAATAATAACAGGTTTATATTTCAATATAATCGCGTCATGCATTTGGTAATTTTTTTAGTACATTGTGGTTTTATTTTATTTGCTCTGAGTACTCTTGTTATGGGTATCGAGCAAATACTTATGAACGTTAATGTATATTTATTAGCCGTTATTGCAACAACAAGGGTTGCGTTATTGGTCAGCACCACAATAATCTTTGTGGAAAGTTTTACAAATCCAAACATTTTCAAGGAAGTGTATGACGGTTTACTCGAAGTTGACCATAAATTCAATAGCATTGGAGTTCGATTCAGATATGACAAAAAATTTAATTTTTACTATTCAACAACAATTTGTTTACCTTTTTTACGTTTAGTGATTTCCTCCTTCTTAACGTTAACAATTACTGATACAAATGAATATCACAAGAACATTTTAATTCTATATAACATTTTTATATTATATAATAACTCAATACAACTTATCAACGAGTCGGAACTTATGATTTTATTGTATTTTGTTAAACAAAGATTATCTGCAATGAATAATTGTTTACTTGATTTTAATTCCGTTATAGAAAACACGCGTAAGTACAAGAATTATTAATTTTAGCTTACCATAGTACATATTTGCTAAAATAATTTTTAACAAAAAACCATTACTTAATATTATAATAATATAATGTTTTTGAATAGAGCAACAACTAAAGAAAATCAAACTATTAATGGAAGTTCACCAAAATTTATATACAATAAGCAATTCAATCGAGTATCTTTTCTCAACACCAATGTACACCTTACATATCACCGATCTTGGTATAATATTCGATTGTTTAATGTCGGTTGCAGATGCTGTAAGTATTCTGTTCAGTATAAAATTTAGATTTTACATTTAAAATTTATGACAATTTTAGATTTCAAGCGGAAACTTGTTTAATGCTACTTGCTATATTCTAGTAATGTTGTTGCAGTTGTACGTTACGTTACGAAAATGTGTCATGCCAGCTTTAATATACAACGAAGTAATTAGCAAGTTCTTATTTGTCATTAATATTTATTGTATTTTAAATGCTGTGATAAGTGTATCTACCTAAAAGGAGATTACGTTGAAAAAGAAATGCATAGAACGTGCGTCTTAATTTCTAATACGGGTACTTACTGATCTACTCTCGTATATACTACCAATTTATTTTTTTATCATGTTCAAATTTTAACAATTATTCTTTTTGCTCGACCTATTCATTTTGCTCAGACTACCCCTATTACAATGTGACTATTATGTGATTCTGTTGCATGTTACTGTTGTAGGTTAGTGTTTCTCTTAGAAGAATTCACAGATTAATCATCAAAATTAATGCAGAAGTGACTATTCAAGAAGTAAAATAATATAATTCAATAAATAATAATACACTTTTTGTTATTTATTAACTTTTTTAGTTAGTAATTTTCGCAAAACAAGTTCATCGAGTTCCAATAAACTTTACGATGACAAAATTCAATAGACTTGATGGTCAATTAATTTTTTGGGTTAGTATATTATTCAAAGTTTAGCACAATTTCATTATTTGTAAAGAAACATTTGTTGCAGTTTTTCTCATTTACCTTGTCTACGTTAACGTTTCTGCAACAAACAAAAAATTGGACACAATCTACACACTGTAGTCTTCAGAATAATATTAGCGAGATTTCTAGCAAAATATTGAATTTTTTCCATCAATACAATGATTAATAATATTAAGTTGTGATTATTGAATACTAATGGTTTTCTATATTTAAGAGGTATTTCAAAACAGTAATTGTTATCAAGTTATCAAAATAAAAGTAATAAGCTAGAGACTGGATTTTAAGCAATTTTCTTATTATTGTCGATTTTAAAAGCAGCTCTTTGAAATTTGAGATCTGGACGAATTACATAAAAAGATGCGTGTTAACGTATAGGTTTTCATGCTTTTCTTGTTTTTCTTGTGATTTCTTGCTTATTTGCTTAGGTATACCTAAACCTTTTTTCTACTTTTGTGCTTATTTTGAACTTAACTTTGGGTTTAAAATCTAACTTTGACATAAAATTAATTTTTTGGATCCTAAGCGACAATCGATATAAATAATTTTAATATTATAATAAAATATCGACAACAAAGCCGTAAACTCATTTTTGTCCAGTTTTTAGGTGAGCGATTTTAAAGTTTTGAAGAAGAAATACAACTTTTCTCCATTGATTATCTCTAAAATTATTGGTCGTAAAGTATCGTTTTTTTTACCAAAACAATTTTAGAATTTGCAGAGACGTATTAACCAACTGTGACGCTATAAGCCTTTTATTAACTTTTTCATAACTTTTTTTGTCATAATTCGAACTTATTTTTTTGTAAAATAACGTGCGTTGTTAAAAACTTATTTTTCAAAAATCTGTGCTTATTTATCCGGTCTCTAGTAATAACAAAATTATTAGTATTGAAAGAATTAAAATTTAGTTATATGTACTCGCTTTCTTAAAATAAAATTTCTTTTAATTTAAATTTCAGGAGTATGAATTCCAGTTTTACTGTAATTTTTTATTACAATTAATTTTTAAGATTTTATTAGCATCTATTGATAGGTAAATGAGATATAAAATATAAAAAAATATACCTAATGTTAGTTTAAACAATAAAACTATAAATAACAAGTTAAATTCAATAATATAATCAAATTATATTTTTAAGCTTTTGACGACTAAATAAATAAATTTCTGACGAAGAAGATAAAAGTCGTCGAAAGCTTAAAAATATAATTTGATTATATTATTAAATTTAACTTGTTATTTATAGTTTTATTGTTTAATTTCTCACAAGTTAAGATTTATATATTTTTAATGTTAGTTTACTACACATATCACGGATGGGGCACCATGCATATTTTGCAGAAAGCATAATGCTATAAAATATTGTAAAGAGTTTGATTTCGCTCACTGCAAAAAATTGGGCAATATTACTCAAAAATTTTTCTAGTCTATAAGAATATAATATTTTATATTGTCACTTAAATATTGATTACACTGTATATAAATAAAATTATAATTTATAAACAAAATAATATTTAATATTGGGTGTGATCAATGATGAGGCAAACTCAAAATAAGAACATTATTGCTTTGCTGATCAAACGTGATCAATAACCAATAATATCAATGTATCAATAATTAATTATAACCAATTAGGATTATTATTATTATCTTAGGATTATGGTGGAGAAATGCCATAAGAAGGGTAAGCAGTCACTAAGTTAGTTATAGTTGTCCGGTAATTTAGGTTCTTGAATAGTGACTACAGTGTGACCTGCGCCCGTCAGAATGGCAATCTTCCTTGAAGCATGTTTAGGGTAAGATACTGGTAACATTTTGTATTGATTTCTTATGTGTAAATTTATGGTTGAATATATTTGTCGTTTACCCAACTGTTTCTTTTTAAAGTTTGCAACGACCCCCCGTCCAATAATTCGACTGGACAACTTCTGAGCTACTCTAACCCCCCCCCCACGATTTATACCTTCGTGGCAATATTTACCTTCAAAATTGTGTAATTCATGTTTTACCGTCACTGAAAAAATATGTAAAATTATCCTGAAAACAGGATTATTAAGGAGTATTTAGTACATGTTAGGATAAATTTACACCTACAATAGTTTTCCTTACGGTGTTACTGTGCCACCTAAAATATCAGTGATATAACTGATATATTTAAGTGATATAACTTAAAAATGATATATGTGGTGTGAAACGTGCCTTAAGTGTGTTGCATTTTCTTATCGATATCCGGAGTCAATGGAATGTAATTTGCTTGATATGCGTCGCGTTACATACTTCATTGTAAGCGACCTGTTTGGTGACAACGACCAGTAAACTGCTGATCACAGTGAATTGGCCGGGGTCAATAAATAGCGAGTATAATATTATTTGTCTAGTTTTTAGTTTCAGTCTTAGTTTTATTTTCAAGTGGTTAATACCACATAAATGTTGTAAATTGATATAATGTACCGATGAACCAGTTGAAATAAATTGAAATTATCGAAACCTAAAGCGTTTCAATGGAACGACGAACCCGGATGACTTAATTATTAAAGAGGAAAAGAGACAGAATATTTCAGTCGCAATTACAAATGTTATGAATTTTCTTTCAGTTAGCTTAATATATTTAGGAGGCTTTTTTACAGCAAAATCTTTAAAAAGCATTTATGACCACTTATCAGATATTGACAAACATCTGAGTAGTATAAAAGTAGTAATAAAATATGGTAAAAATATAGATAATATAGATATTAATTGAAACTTTCACTCCTATTAACTATAATGATTTAAATAAAACCATCACTGAAAAAAAAAGTAGTTGATGCAACTAGAAAAATTGTTAATGGAACAATAATAAATTGTCGCTATAGGCACACCAACATATTATATGTTTGATGGCACAATATGAGTTTGGTTGCTTTATATGATTGACGCATCACTACCGTTTTTGTTATTTTAACACTTAAATATAGTTCTATTAACTATATCATAATATTGTTTTATAAACTATGTGATATAGCTATAATAACCATGGAAAGTAATTATTTAGGGTCTTTAATTTAACAATGGTTTATTGTCACTGTAATAAAAACGGTGTTGTTAGTTTTTCGGTTTATTAAAAACTTAAAAACAATAAACATACAAATATAAAAAAACAAATTTGAAAAAAGAATTCGAGTAACGAAGATGCTTCTACAGACGCTGTTATTCTAGAAGATTGGGAGGATGATACGTCCAGATATTGTTATTCCCAACGTATCAGGAACAATGTTGAATGAACCACGATAAGTTTTGTCGTAATTTTTGAAAAATTTAGTTCGATCTCAAATTGTAATGATGCGATATTTGATTAAATCATCTTGAACACGCAAATGCAAACAAAAAAAGCTACAAATTTAAAACAATACTTATTGAATGATTTAATGATAAAGTTTACATTTTACTCCTTATTACTAAAGTAATGAATTAAACAACACATAAAAAGGTGTTCAATTATTATATTATCTTTAATAGGGACTGGTATTGAAAGTGCAAGAAGGCACCAACAGTTTCCTTTTACGGAATAGAATAAATAAAACATTTTACCTTGATCACTTTGGATAAGATGAGGTGCCCCCATTCTTCGAGAATTATCTACTTTTAACTTCCTTGATTTCCATTTTTCAAAACTAATATTTTCTAATTACATAAAAGTAATATTAAATAAAGTTACTTACAATCATTACAATAATTATACTACAAGAAATTTAGCACTACTGTAATAAACGACGCACAACAGAAGATCAAGACTAAATAATATGCACGCCAAACTGTTAAACGTGTAATTTACAGGTGGAACTTTGTGCACAAGATACAATTTAAAATGCAAACTTGCGAATTTGTAATCTAATATTAGAATAAAATCGCGTCATATTTGTTAACAATATTAATATGGTTTCAGAAACAACAACATTAGGAAAGATTTACGTTGCATTATGATTTTGTTAACAATATTTTGTCTTAATAAGAACACTATTTGTTATGGATATTTGAAAATGGTTACATTAACAACATTTGTGTTAATACAAACAATATTTTTTCATTCCTTTTCTAACAAATTGAATATGGTTATAGTAACAACTACGAAATTATTGTCTTAGTTAATTTTACAATAAATTATGCTAAAATTAACAATATTTTTTTGAACAAGGACAGTATTGTTATGCGTACTCATTAATTTCTTTCAGTGACATAAGCAAAACACGAAACTATCATCAGCTAGAATTTATTTGTAATATTATCAATAAATAAGTACGTATTCAGATACAGTAACTTTTGTAACAGTAACCTACTAAATAACTATGCTATTATTTAATTAAATTACGATTAAAAGCGATTAATTGGTATATGAGCAAATAATATAGTACAACAACCAAGCAAAACCCTATGTGTAAGTAGAAATTAAAACATACCAAAAGACTTGTTTTTGACAGTGTTTTATTTATTTTTTCTTTATATTATTCGCGATTTACATCAAACAACCGCCACCAAACGGAAAAACTTTAAGTTAATCCAATACGTATAGTTGGTGTAGAAAGTTTTGTTTATAAACCTAACATTTGCATTTTTTTGGTGTTTTATTTTGTGAATTATTATTTTACCGCGGTTTTACAATCAAATCATTCAGAATCAAACTCAAAACAACATCAAGTGTACGTAATAAAGCCGTCATGTTGTGAACATTTTGTAGCGTCACAAGCGCTAGTAACTGTGTAAGGTAAATCGCGAATAATTAAAAAAGAGACAAATTAATATTTCACTTATTCTTTGTAGTATTTCTAATTAGAAGTATTGTTTTAAATGCCCTTTTATAAGCAATTATTTTATAATTACTTATACTCGTTTAAAAGTTTCAAACGTTTTTAAAAATTTTTTTTGGTTATTTTAATATTACTCGATATTTCACATCAATTTGTTTGCATAGTCACGATTTTCATTTCAGTTACTCCATTATAAATTACCCTAGTTACTCCAAGTTGCTGTTGTACAAATAAACAAGTCTTTAATTCAAGATATCAGGGATTAATTTTAATGAGGTTTAAAGTTAAAGAATTGGATACAATCACTAAAAATGAACAGGAATACAATAATTACCAGTTTGTTAAATTAGTTTATTATATCATTATAAAAAAGGATAAATATTAAATATAAATATAAATGTTGCTAGTTGCTAAAAAGATAGAAATGGAACCTTTAGTTATACTTTATTATATTATGCCAGTACAAATTTTTTCGTAATCTTATAGAATTTCACATAATTATACGTTTTCCTACCATGAATGTAAACAAAATGTAACCATCACAAAATAAAAATACCCCAAGCAGCTTTGTTCTCACTGGGTGCTTGCTTAGCTTCATTCTGATTGGAGACATCATTGCTGCTATTATGTCCTCGTCAAATTTATGTGTATCCTAATTTAATGCTATAAGTAGAAGGCGACACTAATTATATTTTCTTAGGTTATATTTTAATTGGACTTTCTTTAGTTTGTCATAGATGTCTGTTACGCTACTTTTCGGCGCAACGCACAACCGCGCAACAGATGTATTGCCGGCAAGGCTCAGCGTGAGGGGTGGTTCAATTTTACCAAAAAAAAAAATTTGTGCGTTGTTGAATCTGGATGAAATAATTAAGCCGAAATGTACGGAATTCAAAGTTAAGGGCGCCACTGGCCAGGTCCGAGTCGTAGAATTAAGTGGCCAGTACTCAATTCGACTGCTCCTATAAAAAAATATATAACGGGCTCCTTGTTCAACCTCGCTTGCTCGAACTTTACACTGAAATTATATAAACAAACAAACACAGAAAATGGAAAAACAATAATATATTGGAATTTAAAGCTGTACAAAAAAAATAGGATTACACAAATAAACAAAATATATAATGATAATAATCGGTTATAATTAGGCAAATATGTACTAAATTGGTGCACCGCATGAATTTGATAAATTATAAGTATAAATTTTCTTAGATTAATGATTTTAATTTTTAATAATAAAACAACATTGAAAATCGGTACTTAGTTTATAAAAATGAATCTACTGTCTTATGTGAAGAATTTATTTTTGATACTACTATGATTGAAAACGAATACACTCGCGGTTCACTTTTGAAAATATCGGCACAATATAGATGGAATTAAAAGTACTTACAAATTTGATGATTTTTCAGTTGAAGCAAGCAGGAAGAACAAATGCCAAATTTCGGTACATAAGTTGAGATGACAATTGGTGAAAAAGGTAATAGCGGACGATGTCGAATACTGGAATTAAATCCTCGGACGAGATTTTTCTTGTTAATTACAAGAAAATGGCAAGACACAGCGTCGTTATGGTTCCCTGTTTTTATATTCCGCACACGGCGAACTAAATAATTTTGGGAATTTTTCCCACGGTAAAATCGGAACGTAAACTTTAAAATTGGGATCCAACGCGTGTAAGCTTATTTTTCCAGCGAAATTACACCACCGAATTACTTTTATTCGAACTTAATTGACATGCATCAAACTTTGGATTTTTACGTTTCTATCCGCACTTGGCGTTATTGTAATGAAACGGAGTTGAAAATGAAGTTATTGGCTTCAAGCTACTTCAAAACTAACTGAGGTCGTGAACTTATGTCAGAGGTTATATAAAATTTGCAAAACCTTGACCAACAGTTCACTATTGGATAATTTGGGGGTCACTAGGTCGATATGTCATCAACTATGTGGGTGTACTTTTCAGAAAAATGAACAATACTACGTGATTTTTCTTACTAATTGGTAATGACATCAGAAGATTTTACGAGATTTTGAAGAATTTTTCAGACAAGTAAACAAGTTTATATGTTTTTGAAGAATTTTACTATGAAATAATCAAATTAACGACATTTTGGAAATAGTTACAAATACCATAAAATGTTTAAGTGTTTTTGGAAATTTTCGATGTTATGAATAATAACTAGAGTAAACTACTTATGTAACAGAATGAATATATAGGATGGACTAAAGCAAATTATCAAAGTTTTACTGTTTAATGTTAAATTATTTATCTGATTTTCGTAAAAATTAAAATTCTCATTACATGTCGCAAATAGAAACAGATGTACTTACCTATGTTTTTGTGGGCTGTAACCATGGACTTTGATGGACTTCCATGGTTACAACCTTGACCAAATGTCAAGGAAAATTAATTTAATTTTAATCTAATTAATTTAATTCGGTCCAGTATTTCAGCTGCTACTTAAACTAAGTTCAAGGTTTAACCTACGTTTATGGCTACCTGATTGGTCAGATATCAATATAAACGGATTTTAAACTTGGATCGTAGTTTAAACCACAACTGAAATACCGGCCCTTAATCTATTTTGTTTAATTTTTGAAGTTAAAATTATCTTTGGATTTCTGCAAATCAAAATAGCTCCCAAATTGGTAATTGCGCCTTAATTTTTAACTTACTAAACCGAGCAAACATCGCAATATTATTGAATACAATAAGGTCCAGTATTTCAGTTGCTAGTTAAACTACGTTCAAAGATTAACTTACGTTTATGGCTACCTGATTGGTTAGATATCAATATAAACGGAGTTTAAACTCGAATCGTAGTTTAAACCAGAACTGAAATACCGGCCCTAAACCATTTAGTTCTAAATAATCGGATGTCAACCCTACAATAAAAGCTCGTTTATCCGGCCTTTGCTCAAACAAGAGGTCTTCGCGTTATTCAAGGCAACGGACTTATCTGAGCACTCGCATTAAACCATGATATGTATTTCGAATAATTCTTTATAATTAATAATATAGGTATAATAATACTTTAGAATTAATAATAATTCTTCTAATGTTGCTAAAGTATTGCTTCTACAGTAGTAGTAGTAGTTTTCAAACAGAAAATTGTGTAAAAAATTGTTTTTCTCATAGAATGTTTGAAAAATATAGAATGTGTTCAGTTTTGAAGCTATATAAAGTGGTTTAGATATTATTCTAAACGATGCCTGCTAAAATTTGCAGTTTAGCCTGCAAAGTGTTTCTGGTAAATAGACTTTTCTTTCTTAACGTAGTGACTTGATAAGGTCACTAAAACTCAAACTAAATATCACAAGCCTATATAAGACTACAGAATTTCTTATAAATTTTGCGCAGATACTTTTGAAATTTTGTAGAAAATTGTGTAATCTAAAATAGTCTTAAGAAACTATTTGCACATATTCCCACAAAATTTATTGTGTACGTATCAAATAGAATATTAATTTAGATCCATCAAAATTCTCCTAAATTTAAATTGTCCCAAAAATTTTCACGCCACCTATCTTTTATTTAAAAGTAATAACACAAATTAGTTATTAAAAAGTCAAGTAAACTACAATCAAACACCAGAACAATTATGTTCCTCTGATAGGTATACCTTTGATAGGTTACCAAACAAAAATAACAAAATTATAAGATCAAAGGCCTGATAATTAAAATGGAAATTAATTATTTATTATTTGATATTTTCAATATTTAATGTAAATTATAATATTATATTATATTATATTATGTATATCGTAATCCATGGTATGTTTCGAGTTATAAATATAGTATAGATACCATCATTGCGTCAAATAATTTTGTAATTTATTTTAAATTGTATAGATATTCAAATCTGATAGTGGATATTAAAAATTCATGTTTAAAAGAATAGATTTATGTTGAGAATACTAAAGCTAATACACTTTATTAGTATCGAATACTTTGTAATTTAAAGATTGTCTGTTTTTAAATTGAATTCTTTAAGAGATTCATTTAAAAATGTCTAGTAAAGAAAATTTACTGATAGAAAAAGTGATATTCATATATTATCTAAAAAAGTTTTTCGGAATATCTTCCTTATTTGTTTTAAAAAGTAATAACAGATTTATATTTAAATGTAATCGCGTCGTGCATTTGGTAATTTTTCTTGTACATTGTGGTTTTATTTTATTTGCCATAATTACTATTGTTATGGGTATCAACCAAATATTTGTAAACGTTAATGTATATTTAATAGCCGTTATTGGAACAACAAGGGTTGCATTATTGGTAGCTACCGCAATAATTTTTATGGAAAGTTTTACAAATCCAAACATTTTCATAGAACTGTATGACGGTTTACTCCAAGTTGACCATAAATTCAATAGCATTGGAGTTCTATTCAGATATGACAAGAAATTTATTTTTTACTATTCAACAACAATTTGTTTACCTTTTTTACGTTTAGTGATTTTCGCCTTCTTAAAGTTCACAATTACTGATACAAATGAATATCACAAGAACATTTTAATTCTATATAACATTTTTATATTATATAATAACTCAATACAACTTATCAACGAGTCGGAACTTATGATTTTATTGTATTTTGTTAAACAAAGATTATCTGCAATGAACAATTGTTTACTTGATTGTAATCTCGTTATAGAAAACACGCGTAAGTACAAGAATTATTAATTTTAGCTTAATAGTACATATTTGCTAAAATAATTTTAACAAAAAACCGTTAACAGTATATAATATTATGATTTTGAATAGAGCAACAGCTAAAGAAAATCAAGCTATTAATGGAAGTTCATCAAAATTTATATACAATAAGCAATTTAATCGAAGTTCTTTTCTCAAAACCAGTGTACACCTTATATATCTGCGAAGTTGGTATAATATTCGATTGTTTAATGTCGTTTTCAGATGATGTAAATATCCTGTTCAGTATAATTTACAGATTTAACATTTAAAATTTGTTATAATTTTAGATTTCCAGCGGAAATTTATTTAATGCTATCTGCTATATTATAGTAACGTTGTTACAGTTGTACGTTACGTTACGAAAATGTGTCATGCCAGCTTTAATATACAACGAAGTAAATAGCAAGTTTTTTTATTAATATTTATTATATTTCAAACGTTGTGAAAAGAGTATCTACCTAAAAGGAGATTTCGTTGAAAAAAATGTGAAAACTATACATCTTTATTTCTAATGCGGGTATTTACTGATCTATCCTCGTATATAGGTACTACCAATTTATTGTTTTATGTGCAAATTATAACAATTATTCTTTTTGCTGGATCTATTTATTCCGCCCAGACTTCCCCTATTACAATGTGATTTTTATGTTATTCTTTTACATATTATTTTACATTTTATTGTTGTAGGTTAGTGTTACTCTCAGAAGAATTCACAAACTAATAATCAAAATTAATGCCGAAGTAACTATTAAAGAAGTAAAATATAATTCAATGAATAATACACTTTTTGTAATTTATTAACTTTTTTAGTTAGTAATTTTCGCAAAACAAGTTCATCGAGTTCCAATAAACTTTACGATGACAAAATTCAATAGACTTGATGGTCAATTAATTTTTTTGGTTAGTATGTTATTCAAGGTTTAGCACAATTTCATTATTTGTAAAGAAAAATTTGTTGCAGTTTTTTTCATATACATTATCTACGTTAACGTTTCTTCAGCAAACAAAAAATTGGACACAATCTGCTCAATGTAGCCTTCAGAATAATATAAGCGAGCATTTCTAGCAAAATATTGAATTTTTTCCATCACTTACAATAATATAATTAATAATATTAAGTTGTGACAGGTTGTGATTATTGAATACGAATGCTTTTCTATATTTAAGAGGTATTTCAAAACAGTAATTGTAAATAAGTTATCAAAATAAAAGTAATCACAAAAGTATTAGTATTAAAAGAATTAAAATTTAGTTATACTTGCTTTCTTAAAATAAGCTTTCTTTCAATTTAAATTTCAGGAGTGTGAATTCCAGTTTTACAGTAATATTAGATTTTATTAGCCTCTATTGGTAGTTAAATGAAATACAAAATATAAATGTACCTACTGTTAGTTGACTACACGTATCACGGATGGAGCTACCATGCACATTTTGCAGAAAGCAAAATGTTACAAAATATTGTAAAATAATAGTTATTTTTCGCTCACAGTAAAATAAAATGGTGTAATTTTACTCGAAAAATTTCATAGTCTATAAGCGAATATTTACCTTAAAAATTGTGTAATTTATATTTTACCGTCACTGAAAAAATATGAAAAATTATCCTGAAAACAGGATTATTAAGGAGTATTAAGGATATGTTAGGATAAATTTACACCTGCAATAATTGGTGGTAGCATAGGTTTCCTTGCAGTGTAAATGCGCCACCTATAATTTCAGTGTGATTTAAAATTATAAATTAATTTTATTCAAAAAACTGTACTTTTATTAATGCCATCAAGTAATTTTACAACAATATTGAATTTTATAGAACCAGATGGTAACTTGACTCTTGAAAAACTTTGTTAAAACTTACATCATTAAATAATTTTAGGTGTAAATTTGCCAGAGAATTTTTTAGTGTTCAAATAAGAGTTCTTCAGTCTACAACCCAGATTACCAAACTTTGTGATTTATTTATTTGTAAACTAAAATTTAATAATTATAAATTATTATTACTATTAAATAATAGGTAGATGTTCTTGCATTTTAACAAATAACTAAGAGAAATTAAATTAAAATAATAAATTAAAAACATACCTAATTGAAATTCTTAGCTAACGACGTTAAATGATGTGACAACACATAACTTTCCCATTTATTACTAAATTAATAATAATAATAATTAAAATTAAAAAAAAAATAATAATTTTAGTGGTTTAAATTTAAAAAATCAAAATTATAATTGTGAAGAAAAATCTAATTTAAATATTAATTGGAAGAATAAGGTGCTTCACGGCAAATATCCGAAAATTTTGGACTCCGAAGGAATTGATGGAGAAATGTCAGTAGAATGGTTGAAGCTGGGTTTACTACACTTTGAAACTGAAGGATTCATGTGTGTGATTCAAGATGGTGTAATTGCCACTAACAATTACAAGAAGCACATCATGAATCTTAATGTTGCAGATCGCTGCCGAAAGTGTGGTGTCCTCAATGAAACCATAGAGCATATTATAGGAGGATGCTCATTCTTGGCTCCTACTGACTATCTCAGACGACACAACCAAGTTTGCAAGATATTACACCAGCAGCTTGGTAAAAAATGTAACTTGCTCGACAATTTTAGGCCCTATTATGACTACGTACCTGAACCTGTACTTGAAGACGATTTTTCGCTACTCTACTGGAACAGGACTATATTGACGGATAGAGAAATTAGTCATAATAGGCCAGACATTGTTTTGATAAGAAAAAGAGACCAAAATGCAGTCATCATTGACGTTGCTGTGCTTCTATCAAAGAATGTCATAACCACCGAGAAAGAAAAAATTCATAGGTACGAGGCACTAGCGATGGAAATGATGAGTTTATGGGGTCTTAATAAAATAGTAATAATTCCTATAGTGATATCGGCTACTGTGGTGTGGTATCTTCCAAATTTAAAACCCATTTGTTACAGCTGGATCTATCAACAAAATTGTACCCAGAAATACAAAAAGCAGTTATTTTGGAAACGTGCCATATTGTCAGAAAATTTTTAAATTCTAAAAATTAAAAATGCACTAAACAATTTAAAATTTTAATTATGAAGCGTACTTATAAGTTAAGAAACACATTGTAAAGCATAAGATGGTTGGAGCTAAATCCCCCATCTTATGCTTATTACCACTGTATGTGAGGACTGAAATAAATAATAATATTATAATAATATTAAAAAAATAATTAAAATTTAATAAATAAAAAAATAACTAATGGATTTCAACCAAAATCTAATCAGCTCTCGAGATTGCTGGTACAAACCAGTATATAAAATTTGAATAAAATCGGTTCACGCGTTTTGAAAAAATCGTGGATGAAAAAATCGCACAAACACGCATATACGCACACACATCCGGACATCATTGCAAAATTTGCCTCAAACGATTTGTATGGACTCATAGACTATGGAGAAAATGCTAGTTCAAAAATTTTTTTTTACTCGATTACAATACTTTCCTTTACTACGTAAATGTGAAAGTAACAAACAGTATCTATAATGATAAACATTTAAAGAAAATTTAAGACTTTCCTAGCCATTCTACTAACGATACTAATTTTTCAAGTCAAAGAAAAAACGACATCTGCAAAAAATTTTAGGTATTTGATTTAAAAACTGAAGTAGGTAGTCGATTAAACAAAAAATAATTTTTTTCAGTTCTGTACAAAGACTTGGTGTCATTTCACCTATACATAAACTGATTTTGTTTAATGCTGAAAAATTATTCACTGTTAGAATTCGTTTGGTGCGAGCATTTTCCTCATCGATCGACTAATGTCGTTGCACTGTTTTTGTAAGTATATTAACAAAAAGATTTTAGTTTTGTCATTTATTATCGATTTTCAATTTTTATTGCTAATTAAACAGTTCCCAAAAATTGTTTTTAATAATAAAAATAAAAATAACAATGCTTTTTATATGTGTAAAATTTTTAGGTAGGTAATATTTAAATATATAAATCTTAACTTGTGAGACTTAATAATATTAAAAGCTTCGATATAAGGATCACCGTCGCTGAAAGCTCATTTATTTATAATTTCTATTTTATTATTTGAATTAACTTATTATATTGAAGTTTTTAATATTATTATTTAGGTAATAAAAGAAAGAAAAGTAAATAAAATCGTATATCGAGTTGTAATTCATGTTTTTGTCTAATTTGTATGGAATTCAGCAAATACATTTGTACGTGTCTTCATTGTATGCTATTACCAAATGTTTTAAATAAACTTCAAACGAGTTTTTATAATTATATTTTGTTAAAATTTGCTGTAAATTTAGTTTCCACTTTAAATTTTAACGTAGAGATTGTGCAAAAAATGTTATGACATTTTATGTGCTTTAAATATAATTAGAAACAAAAAATTCAAATATAAAATTGTCAAAAAAAAGGTTATTATTTTACAACATTGAAGTTTCAAATAATTTTGTCTTATAGAAAAAAACAATACAATGAAATGTTAAATTAATGTAAACCATAAAATTATTATATTAAATTTATATACAGGGTGTCCCCGTGACCGTGGAGAACCTTCAGGGTGGTGATAAAGGACACTTTTCTAAGACAAATTTTCAAATAAAATTTTTGTCCAAGCTAAACCTTTAGGGGTACCTCCTTTTAAAGCAGTATTTTGAATTTCGGATTTCAAACGCCCATAGCTTTAATATTATTGATAAAATTTATTTTAATAAATTTTCAAAATGGCCTCCCTCATAAATTATTATCATAAATTGACAAAGTAATTAACGATAAACAAATGCGTTTTATAACAATGTCGCTCAAACGTCAAACGCTACAATACGTTTTGACATTAAAACAAAGGCTGTAACTAAATCAAATTAAGATTCTTAGCTATTTTGGAACTTTATTTTTGTTTATAAACACCTTATTCAATATTTTCAGAATTTCGGTAAAAAGGGTTGGTTTCCCAAAAAAATTTATTTAACCAAAGTTGTAGCCCGTTAAATTCTTTATCCGGTTTGGGCTATCAGTTTTTTCTCGGCAAAGTTGCTTATTAATATAAGGGTTAAACAACACTTCTTATTTACAAAAATCAGAAATTAAACTCAAATTCAAAATAATTTTAGATATAAAATTTTAACTTTTATAAAAAGGACATTCAAATTTCAAAAAGGATTTTGGAACACGACAATATGTGCGTAAGTACTTAGCATCTAGATTTATGAGAGACGGTGTGGTCTTTTAAAAACATGAAAGAAATCGCAATTAAATTTTTATTTTTTAAATATTAAAAAGTACATGTAATAAAAATGTACAGAACTTGAGTATACAAGTTCTAAACGCAAAAATATAATATAAAAAAGCTTCAAGTATATACTACTATTTAACCTGAACCGCATTACGTAACACATTGCTTTGGATAGCATCAGAGAAATGTTACTAATAACAAGTTTTCAGGCCTAAAAATATTGAATGCAGGCTTTAGAATTATCGATAATTTTAACATATTCATCCCCATGGTCAATATTCAATAAGTAACAGAACAAATATTCAACTTGATGTAAACATTTTCTAGATAATAATTTATGTTATACCTGAATTAATACGTACAAATTGAATAATAATTGTTGTAACCCCTCCCAACGTTGTAATATAATATAGAATACAATGTAAACACAATTAGAAGGTTCTTGCATTTTTCAGATGCTTTTAAGTATTTGTAAGTTTGATTTAATTTGTATTCCTGAAAATTTTTAATATAAATGAAGATTTATTGTGTTTGTTTAAGTTATACATTCTTATAATAATTAAAATGCAATAATAATCTTCAAAAGTTATTAAAATACTAGTAGATCAGGCGGCCTATGGGCGGCACTGACCTTCAAGTTCGTGAATAATATGGAAATTCCTTTCTACGCGTAACCATAAGTTTAAAATTCTTAAAAATAAAATTCTTGTTTACTTACCCACCCAGTTCTTAAGAAAAAAGAATGGGGCTGGGTTAATATACCTATACGAATAGCCCTGTAGATCAAATTTAAAGCTTTTATTTAATATCAGTTCCGCTGTGAGGTTTTATCAAGGTTAATCAAGTATAATTTTACACAAATTTACTTAAAATTATAAAGCTTTGCAATAAATTCTGTGACCGGTTATTCTATTGAAATCAATAAATTAATTGAATATTGAATCAAACAAAGTAAAACGAAAGAACTCTTAAAAATAAGGTTAAGGATGAAAAAATAATGAAAATCATATAGAGTGTGTGCTTTAAATTTAACAAGAATAGACTTCTCGGTGGGTAAACAAAGAATTCAAGCAGAAATAATTAACCTGGAGACATAAAAATTAATCTCATATTTTTTTTCATTCGTACAATGGGACTTCATATGGTATACATATTTGATGCATTCCTGCGTGAAAATCAATAACGAACCGAAATATACTAAACATCATATTATAACAATAATCGACCGCATTATTAGTCGTAGATCTCAAAAACAGCTAATTGTTCCCAAGAAACTGAATGTGATCTCATTAAAAACGTTAATAACTATAGTATGAACATATTATAATATTTCTAATTGTTATTCATGGTACATAACTTCCATCTCGATAATGTTCAGTGTAAATTTCAACGCAGGAAAATCAAAGAATTCTTTTCAAATGAAATTCCAATAAATACGAACCGGATTACAATTTTTTTTCTGAATAGAGACAAATTACGTATTATCTTTCGTTATTAAAAACTATTCAAAGTTTCAGGTAAGCATTTGTATACAATGATTTCTGATCTATGTAACTTTTCTTTAGTATCGTAACAGAAAGTTTCCGGCATTGGTTCGTGCCCGGAATTCGACATTAGCAATCAAAGGAGCCAGTACAAGTCAGCCAACTCGTAACAACGTCGCTTCAGGAGCGATCTGTTTCAGTTGGGTCTGAATAGCGTCAATTGAACAGTTCAAGTTTCGATGTATTTGCTCTATCTAGGGTGGAAACTCTACACAATCGGGTTATAGTATCCCGATAGCAACTTTTGCACGCCGCCTCTATTGTACTTGAATCAAACAAACAAATAAATTGAAACTCTAACATTACATTAATGTAATACTTTCTCTCCTATTCTAGCAATGTATATAAATATATCAAATAACATACGTGAAAAGGATTTTGTATATCTACGAAGACATTATATCACAAACTTTGATCTCAACTTTCTGCATTACAGTATACAACTGAAACGTAAATTTTTATGTAAGTAAAAATTGTAAAAACAATATAATATGTTTTTCAGCAACATAATACTGTCGAAATAAAACAAAAAATTACAAGCGAAAGTTTCAACATGAACAACATTGGAGGAACTCGGTAATTAATTTTATAGTACTGTCTAAAATATTACTTGGAAATATCACTGAAATTCAATTTTTTCAAGTTATATGTAGTAAGGCCAATGTACACCCACCTCTTTACCTAGAGAAGGAAGATATATAACTTAAAGTGAAATCTAAATTATGGAACAAATAATTTGAGAATAACCAGAGAATGTTTTCGGATTTGAAATAATGATGTTTTCTGCCAGATTTATCGCTTGTTTATAACATGTAATGGTTGAGATAATAAATATTACAATTACTTTACAATAATCTTCTTATTTTTATAGAAAAAATGGTATATTTTAGTAGCAAATGGAAAACTTTCGAAAAGCTTCTGGGATTGAAGAACAAATGGAGGGAGTCCGATAATTACAAATGTAAATATATAATTATTAAATTTAATTTCATTACTACCTTTACTTTAGCGTCTAGGCACTAAAGTAAAACAATTGCATTTGTTGGCTTTTGATCCTAAAATGCTGAACTAAAAATTCTTGTTGTTTATTGACACAAGGTGCAATAAAGAACGTATCGATTATAGAAATTGTACAAAATATTTTAGAATATAGTCGTAAGGGAACGTTATTTAGGGAATGCATATGCTGGTTAAACATCTCAATACCAAACAAATTTCCTTGAAGCTTAACGCTAGAGGTTTCATAAATAGTAAATTGCAAACTTCAAAATACAAGCGGAAATATAAAATTATGCACCGCTGCATCGTATTTGCAATAGAGGTGTAATATACAAAAATGAAATGTAACTTTTGTTTTTAAAAAAGTTTGATATATTGTTTAGATAATATACGGAGACCATAATAATAATAATTGTATTTCCCGAGTTTTGATGCACTTCCTTACCGGCCAGGTTTATTATCGAAGCATACTGTATGCATTACGGTGGTCCGTGTGTTTATCAAATCGGTGTAGATATTATAGCATTGCTATATTATTGTAGTTCAGCAATTTGCAATTCAAATTATTATGCTTTTAAAGTTGAATTAAAATAGTTTGTAAAATTGGACGGCGAAACACTTTGTGGCAATAATAATCATTTGGCTAAAAACATAAAAGCGAAAATAGACAAATAATGCATTAATTAAAGGTGAATTACTACCAATGTTTTTGAACCTTTATTTTTATTAATGTGTATCTCAAAACATTTTACAATTCCATTTTTTACTGTCTTCTGCACTAGCATGAGAAAGAAATATACGAAGTGGAGTTCGTTTGCAATAACTTCTGACCAATTCTTTATAAAGCACATATATGTTGTCTTACTTTTCACAAAATCTTTTCGAAAACAGAAATCGTAAATTTTTACGTTATCGGGACAGCTGCAACGTATCATCAGATATTGCGGTAGTTTGTATCGCTTATAGAGATCTGCAGTTGTCACCAACATTTAGATATATCACCATAATAAACTATTTCATAAGTACTTGAAAATTAAACAATTTTATTTAATGCACTAAAAATACTTTTCGATAATAATATAAAAGTAATAATAGGCATTCTTTTTCTTTCCAGTGAAAACTTATAATAAATTTTTCAATTTAGTAACTGTAATGCACCAACTGTTATCAAATGGTTGTGATTGAAAAACTCAGATAGTTTATTGTAGTTCTAGAAAATTTTGATTAAATTTATTGATTGAACTTTTGGGAATTATATTAAATAATTATGCAGTTTTATTAAATATTAAAATATTTGAATTAGATAATTAATTAGGATCATTTATTTGTTGTAAAACTATCGTAATGTACTCATGTTACATGTAGGTATACCTACTAAAATATAGTTTTAGTATTTCTCTATTTATTAGGTAAATGATATAATTGATTAATTTAATAAAAATAATTTTAGTTTGAAAGATTATACTGAAAAATTTGCGCTTCAATTTGATTGCTAATAAATACAAGTATTTTATTGAAAATACTAAATGTATTGCTACTTTATTAAAATGTGGCGTAGTCAATTAAATCGAAAAGCTTTTTAAAAGGATTTTTTATGTGATCAAACATGAAATTAATTCTTGAAAGTATGTACATATTGTTAATGCAAATTATTAATTTTAATAACAAGCAAAATTGAATTTGGTGAAAATTTTAATTGATTAATTGTTTTTGAAAATTCTTATTGTGGCATACGTACTCATTCGTAATCAAAAATAAACAACTTTCATTTATAAAAGTACCCATTTTGTTAAACTAACGATATATATATTTATCTTGAACGTTAGCAAAATCACTAATGTGTACTAGAAAAAGAGTCCAAAAAAGAATAAAAAGATGCTTAACTGAATTAAAGCACTACAGTAATATATAACCTTCTTTTGTTTACCTTCTCTCTGCTTTATACAAAAATAACACCAAAACGTAAGAGAACAAGAGAGTTCCTACAAAGTTGGAGTCCATTAAAGTTATTTATTGACTAAAATTCACATTTAACAAATTAAAGTTAAAAAGGTCGGAAGAATTGGTCAACAGGGTCGAGTGGCCCTTTGTGTTTGTTCAGTCACTTTATTGAAGTCGAGATTTAGTACAATCCGGACTGTGTTAAAGAGAAATTTTCGTAATGGGGCGTATGACCTAAATTGTACTATGTACAATCTACAGTGTCTTGTATAATTATTCTCATTAAGCAATAAATCTAAAAGCAATAACAACCCTTACCAATTACACTGTTCTCTTTCACATCAATTCAAAAATTTTGTCAGTTCTCAGTTCAGTATACATTATGTTGTATACAATCATATTATATCGACGTTATAATAGATTACATCATTTTACTCCTATACCATATACGTTGGTCGTTAGTTATATTGCAAGTTAACTTAGCTTCTCTTGCGGTTAAGTTATGAAATAATTCTTTAAGAAAGTTTAGGTACATAAGTCTTGTATTAATAGAAATGTCACATTTTATGTTTAAAACTGTTTAAATTGTAATGTATTAGTAATTCAAATTATATACAAAGTAAGTCTATTATAATATTATAATGATATACTATACATACATGTATAGGACCAACTATATTTAATATAAACAAAAAAAAACCTAATATATTACAGCAAAAACCCATTTCATAAATGTTCTAATGTCTCCCTCGAGTATTATTATTGTCAAAATCTTTTAATTAATATTATTGTTTTATAGTACCAACATTGTATGCTGTATTTATTTTAAATCTTTAGGTTTTTTAATCATCACCAAACACCTACTTAGTAAGTTAACTCTGTATTGGTCTTCTGCATGTTGATTATCTAGAGATGTTTTTTTTTTCTAATGGTGGATCGTTGATACCTGGTCATTCTCCTCTGAAGACCTCTTAGATTTTTATAGATTTTCAAAGTTCTATAAAATTATTTGCAAAAATTTGGGTAGAACCGAAAGTTATCAACGGTTTATTTAAAAAAATATTTTTAGGATCATATTGTACCTATTTACTTTACCTACTAAGGCTTTATTAAAAATTACTATGTGTAGCTGTGTTATTATTTCAGTATAATCTAAAATTTACTACTATTAGTAAACAAGTTTTAGCATATAATAATATTTTTGTGCACTTGACTGTTATTTTCACATAAACACCATTGAAGTCTTTTCTTTGCTGCACAGTTAAAACTGCGACTAGTAAGTACTTTTATTTTTTTGAGTTGGGTCATTTAAAGTGCAAAGTAAAATACTGGTCTATATTTTAAATATGGCAAATCAAAGTGTTCTCAGAGCTCTATCGTCCACTTACAATATAAAGCAATTAGATGGCCATAAGGCAAATTATGGCGCTGTCTGTAGCTGTTTGCACAATTTAAATTATTAACTCGAACTAATAATTCATAATTACCATCTTTAACATTATCTTAGTCTAAAGTAAATTTGTTTTAGTCATTAATATGTTTAAAATTATTAATTAGCTATTAAATTTGAATAAAATTTATATTAATTAAAGCTGGCAATGCACGCTTTGAAACTGTTGCTTTTCTTGTAACATGTAAATGCAATAAATTCAAGAATTCTGTAATTAACTACTTTTATGATGGTTTTCTAACAAAATAGCTTTAAAGTATAGCATGAATGTTAATTTAAAATGAAATTATTTGCTTTCATACGTTATAATGGTTATATATAATAGAAAATTATGTAACGTTTTCCATAAATTATGCAATATTTATAAAAAAAATGCTGTGCAGTTTTGAATTTATAAAATAATTCTGTTTTTATTATTTAAAATATATTTATTTTAATGGGTTTGTTTCGTCCTTTATTCAGTAGATACTGACTATGTATTTTAGCTTTGAGATTTTTTTAATGTTATATTGAGTGGTTGGTGATTTTTATTTCGTTTGCATATAAAAATATTTATAAATAAATATTTATTTATAAACATGTACATTTAGAAAACGCTTCAAAAATAAGGAAGTCTAATTAAATAATCAAGAATAAAAATAATTGAATACTTTACTTGAATACAGCTTCAGAAGAGGTATTGGTTTTTTTTTTTCATTCTCTCTGTAAAGATATATACAATTGATTCGTAGCTCGAGCTCTTCTCACAACTGTTTACTGGGATTCGTATCCGGACTAGACTACTCAAACAGGCAAATTTTGGTTTTATCCATGTATTCTTTTACGTGTTTTGAAATATGTTTTGAATCGTTATCTTGCTGAAATATCCATCCCAGTGGCGTTTTACTCTTATTATAAACGTATAATTGAAAACATATTTCCCCTTTTAGTACTTGACTTCACAAGACTGGGAAGGGACCAGACCACTTTTCGGACTATGTTTTAATAATAAATCATTGATGTTAGGTTTCACCAAAGAGAGTTAAAATTCAATTTTCGTTCATAATTATTATCAAACAATATAGGAACAATGCATTTAGTTGTAGAAACTTGCTATATTACCGTATAGGTTTAAATCTGGTATAGACATCATTTAATATTTTACGATTCATAAAATGGATAAAGGTGAGAGTATAATTTTCTATCTATTATCTTACAACCTACAAGCTACAACCCTACAAGTGTAACAGAATTATTAACTTTAATGTTTTCATATAATCACAACTTGAATGGATGCTAATGATACTGAAAAGCATCCTAAATTTTTAATACTCGTTTACATTTAAAGATTAACCCTTGTATTGAAATAAGGTTTAAGGGCAGTGTAAACTTTAAGTATAAATAGTTCAAACGGCCATTAAATTTGTTTACGCTATGAAAGCAAGATATTAACAATTTTTAAATTTATTTACAATATAAATAATAATGCTATCATACAATATGCTTTTATAAACTGAACAAATGAAAAAGACTTTGAAAAAGTTCAAGTTTTAAATATAAATTATCAATTTTATTAATAATTATCCAAATGAAAGATATGTTTGCTGCACTGACTGGCAATTCGAAAAAAATTTAGCGGACATCGCTTTCAAGCTTCTTCTATCCTCACAATTACATGGCGACAGCTGCCATAAGTATGCCAATTTTGCATGTAGTTTCGAGAGAAATAATTTGAGAGAATTTTACCTCAAGTAAGTCATCCCATAGTTGCTGGATTTGGTCAAATATTGGTAAGAATTTTAAAACTACTAGCTATTAATCGGAAAGCTAGTATAGTAAGGACTCTATAAGCAAGTCTTTATCGAACCTTTAACGAGCCTACTTTTGTTATTGAAATAAAAAACTATTACCAGCAAAATTTTACATTTTGCATGTTATTAAAATTGATGTCAATATATTACATAATATACACCGGCAATATTGTAGATTTTGTGTTTCTCCTTTCTTCTTATCACTTTTGTTATATGGTGGTTAGATTTATACTTTTAGAAAACTGTGAAACTTACGCTTTGTTAATGTTACCAATGTTAAAGTAAATATGAAATATATTTCAGAGAACTTTATTATAGAATATGCTATAAAGATAAATATTAATAATTTAAGCTTTCACAACTGCCGCTTTACAGTCACCAGTTAATATAAACAACACCACAGGGAGCTTACAAAAATAGTATTACTACACTATCATCATTGTATATTATATTATGAATATTATATTTGCAATATTATTAAGTTGTATATGTAATGATGTAGTTAGTGTACATAATATATGGTATATTACACAAATAATTGTAGATCTTTTTTTGTAAAATAATACCTCGTAACAAATGCTATCAATTATCAAAATTAAAAATTATTACCGAATTCTATTCACCTAGCTACTTCCCATTATTAAGTTATGTTCATGCCGAAAAAAGCTGTAATCTTTTACAGCAGCATAATAGTTTATGAGTAAGGGAGATTATCAAAAAATATTTATGGGTTTTGTGTAATAAAAATACTTTAAAATAAATTTATTTTTTTTGCAGCTGGTTTCCTTTGAGAAATTAATGTAAAGTAAACATATTCCAGAATATTTCTTAACCTCTTTCTATTGACAATCTTAATATTTTATAGGTATTGTTATTATGCATCCGCTAGAAACTCGGGAATATCATATAAGGAATACTTTAGGTAGTCTTCAATTGCTCAATTTATACCCACAACATGTACGTTTAAAGTTGTTGAGCATATCTGTTATTATATTAAAGTACAGCAGTTGCTTATATGCTGCACCAACAATTTCCTTATCTGCATAATAATGAGTTTTCATGCCACAAAGGAAAACTTTTGGTTAATATAATTTATAATAGTTACTAAATGTATATCTATCTTCTATCTATATATAATTTAAAAATATCGAGTAATTATCGATACACAATACTTTTAGAAATATTTGTGCTTTAAGCATTTCAAACATCTGCTCGATGCGTACCATCAGAAAACAAAGGGTGTAAAATTGGCTTAAGAATTTATGTAATAAACAACTACTGAGTTAGCAGTAGGTACGAAATCCGTTAATTTATTGCAAATGAGAAAAAACAAATCCATGTTGCATTTGTCAAACAAATTGTTACTAAAGAAGCATGTAGTTTAATCTACAATTTCGGTATCCAAGAGATAAAGAAATGTCTATTTAAAGTGATAAAAAATACTTGGAATATTTTCTCTAGCAGTATTCATTATCGTCTTTTAGTTTAGGTGGTTATTTTACACTGTTTTATCTATTTAAATACAAATGTTACTAAAACGTTAAATACCCGAGCGTATTAATTATAAACAGGTAGTTGTGTTGGATTTAAAGTTATTTTCACTCTATTGCAAAATACGACATTCTTTCGTTTTTGACATTCGTACTGAAATACGTATAATCTCTTTAATGAATAATTTATATGCAACACTGTTTATGACCAACAAAGGATAACTTTAAATGACAAATATTTCACAGTTAAAACGTTGTTATTATTTTGTGTGAAGTTTACTTTGTGTATTTATTCACTTAAGAAAAACAAATTGTCAGAAAATGTTTTACTTAGGTTGTTAAAATATCTTGAAACAGTTTTCATGTTGACAGTATTCGGCTGAGTTTTTCTATAAAAATTTCTTTCGCATTATGTTGCGAATGTACTTTTGAAGGAAGTATGCCATAGCACGATAACTGCTTTCAGAAAAAACAATATTGTTAATATAAAGCGAACAAGTACTTCTGATTTGCCAAACTTTCAAACATTCAAGTATTTACATACAAATTCACCGCACCAGTAATTATTTTGATTAAGCTTGATAAATAGTAATATTTACACAGGTTACTTTTGTAAATTAAATTTATAAATAAACATAAACAATAATCGAATAAGATTTATTTTTTATTTTTAAAGATGTGAAACTATAAAAAGATTTACCTAGTACTATTATTGCTTATTTTAATTGATCATAACTTAATATTCGTGGTTTTAGTAACGAAGCTCAATATTACTTACATAATGTTAGTCAGTACAGTAGAACCTATATAGCTCGACCCTGCCAAGCTGGACAATTCTGAGAATTTCTCTTGTTGGTGGACAGATGCTTATAAGCTTATGACTCACAAGTTATGAGCTTATCTCGCCACGACTCGGAGCTGAGCACGTAGGCAGACGGTATCACGTCATTTCGCCTAAAACATTTACGACTAAGTCAGTACGCCTAAGTTTATACGTCTAAGGAATTTTACGACTAAGGTATTTCACAGACACCGTCACTTAAGCGACAATAAATTATGCGACGGGAAATTCAGTAAATTTTTTTAATTAAAAAATTAATATTTAATTACAAAATTACTTTTAAATTCAACCTTATTGATAATTTAATCGAATTAAATATTAATTTTAATTATAAAATTTTTTTAATTAATTTTAATAATTAAAAGAATTTTAATAAATTAAAAAACATTTTAAATGAGGTTCTCTGATACCACAATTCACAAAATGTTATAGAATATATCTTCGCGGTTTATAGTAGAATTATTATAGTAGATGTTAGGCGTGAAATACCTTTTCATCCAAGACCATGGAAAGTATACCATTCTATGCAGTTTCAACTTGTGGAAAATGATACGTTGCGGTCGAGGCAGTTTTGTGTTATATTACATGATATCCCTAGTCATAACAACGGTAAATATTGTTACTTACGTCCTTTATTTCATTACCGTTGTTATGACTAGTGCCGTATATTTCTTATATTTTTATTTTGGAGAGGACTTGTCTTGGATGAAAAACCGCATACGTGACTCGCTAACGCTCGTTCTGATAATTTGCTTACTCTTCCGGAATGGATCACTTTCGCTAGCTCGTACGTAAATAGCTATAGCCGTAAAATTCTTTAAGCGTAAAGACTTAGGCGTACTGGCTTAGTCGTAAATGTTAGGCGTCAAGTTTTAGGCGTAAAGACCTGTAGCCTAGGTAGACAGATTGATTACCTACGTTATAATGCTTACATGATAATAGTAAAATAACAGCAGTCTCAATGCTAAAATAAAGGGTAATTTAAATTTGAAAAAGAGATTTATTGCGAAATTAATAAAAATAAAATATTTACATTCAATTCGTATAGTTTTGTAATTTTGTAATGCATGTATATTCAAAATTTTGATGTGTGAAGTCAAAATGCATCACAAACTAAAAAATTTTAATAAAACATGATTGTCGTTGTTGATACTTGCGAGACTTAATTTTATAAAAAATAAAATCGTAGGTATGTCTATGCACGAGGTCAGTTCATAACTTTAATGCAGGAATAGCCTACAGTTATATACCTGCTTTGATGTTTATTTCAACCTTTAGTTGACACATTTAGCAGTGGACAGGAAATGAGTCCCATTTATGTCCAGCTTTAGAGGTTATACTGTATTTAAAAATATAAGTATCTACATTATGTATACACTTATAAGAGCTAAGCTAATTTATTACCTGATGATGATGATCCCTCAGTATGATGAACTTGTTTTATGTGTGATGTGCACTAACAGTATGCACTATAACAATAATATGCAGTGAGAGATGTTATAAATAAACGAAAAAATATTATAGAATTTGATAGATAGCACTAAAATAAAGCGAATTTCAAATATCGACTAATTTAAGAAATAATCGATATTAAAATTTTGATTTTTTACATCAGTAAGAAACATTGGGTTGTTTGAAGAGGGCGGGGCTTAGATCCATTCTGTTAACGGTCCGTATAACCAATATACAGTCCCTACTCGAAAAATTAGACACACCTCTATTGTTTAAGTTAATTATTACAATTATTAATTATAATTATTAGCTCTTGAAAATACAATTAAATATGAATATCAATAGTGAGCTAAGGATACAAATAAATCTTTTTTTTAGAAAATATTAAAAATTGAGGCCAGATAATAATTACGAATAATTTATTAGAAGTAGGTATTAGTAGCAGGACGGTTACGGTCTAAAATGCCTAAGTGCTTCGGCTAGTAAGCAGACAACTCTGGTTCGAGCCCTAGTCGAGTAAGAACTGTATTCTAACCGTCTCCTCGGCGGGCAATGGCAAACCACCGATGTGATCTGCCTTGAAAACCCTTCATAAAATGAAGTGGTTAGCCAAAACCCATTCTGGGTTGTAGCGCTACGACTGAGGTATGAAATATTAAAAAGACAATATCATTAATAATTACTGGTACTACGCTTAGCGGAAATACATTTTTTAATCCTTTACTATATGCTACATTTAGTTTGTGTTGTTTCGGCTGTGTTATAAGTGTTTCATCACATGTTAAACAATTTTTTGATAATAATTTGAGGTGCTAGTTCAAAAGTTTGTAAATAATTAATAAAATTTAATGATTATCTTTGTAATTTAGGCTCTCCACTATTATAATTTCAACAAAAAATTTTTAAAATCGTGGATGCACTTTGGGTGCTATTCTCTAATATGATTATGATTTTATTAAACATTAATCTTTCGTATAATAAACTAATAATTAACTGTACAGTTTATCCAACGCGAACGACTTCCTCTAAATTCTTAAAGCTAGCTTTTCCTTTCGAGTGAAAACAGTATTCTTTGTTATTGCAAGAGCAATAAAATATTGCTGTAAAATAAACTCACAATTAAGCTAATATAGTATTTCAGAACAATCTTAAAATGCACTACACACTTTTTAGAATTAAATTGCATCAAAGTTTTCACAAATAAAATATGTACATAGTAATTTAAGTATAAATTTCGAATATGTTTTTACCATTAGTATTGTGCTATTTTGTATAATCAATTGACTAGATTAACTAATTAATTAATCCATGTCTATCTAATTATACCTATATATACATTACAAAGGTACCTATACATTTTAACAAAATTTAAATAATATTTATCGATTTCTAATATTAAAACATAAAATGCAAATTAAAATCAAACATTTTCCTTTTAAAGGTTTTTTTAAAAGTTGTCACAATATCTATGTGTATGTAAAAAGTGGTATACATGAATATTTTTAATAATATTATTTTAGAGTAGAAACTAGATAAATTGACTTGACAGCCTGGATCTTGAATTTGAATTTTATATTATTATTATAGTTTTTTGTTATTAACATGTAATAATATTATTTTGTAAAACGTTGAAATATTTTTCCATGTTAAAATGAATAAATAATTAAATAAGTAAAACTATACCAAAGTAAGTTTTACATATTCAATTTAATATTATTGTTTTCATGTTTATCAGTTATAGTTAAACTTGAATTGAAGCTTTATTTATTGCTGATTAAATTTTATTGTATTTAATTTTAACATGGAATAAAATTTCAACTTTTTACAAATATGATTATTATATTAATAAAAGTATAACCCAGGAGTTAGTCTAAAATAATCTCTAAATAATGTTAATCATAGTTAAATAAATTATTCCTAAGAGCTGGTAGTTATTGAGTCAGTATTATTAATAGATTGGTAGTATACTAACGAAATAAAAGTTTAATAAAATATCAGTATGAAGAACAAGAACCGTCACTAAAAATATGTTGTGCATCTTAAATAAACTACGGTTTGACATTTGTTAACAGAGACATCTTACGAGTATTAACATCTTGCCAGGCGTAACAGGAACTGACAAATCGGACATTTGTCTGTACACGGATGGTTCCAAAAGCAATACCGGCTCAGGGGCGAAGATTTTCTCATCTGAACTTCAGCTGGATATCAGTCTAACACTAGGTTGATATGCCTCCGTCTTCCAAATGGAGCTTATCGGTATACTACACTGTGCGGAAATAGTCCAGGAAAGGAATATCCAGGGCAAAACAATTCAAATATTAACAGATAGTGCCAGTGGAGCTGTTCTTATGGCACTTGTTCGTCATAAGATCATCTCGGGGCTGGTGCTGCAATGTATCCGGGCACTGAATGTGATATCAACACACAATGCTCTAACTCTCAGTTGGGTAAAAGGGCGAGGTTAGGCTCGGGTGACGCACCCTTTGGTCCCGAGCCTATTAAGCTCGTTAAGCCGTCCGTTACAGATAAAACAATGAAACATATGCTTGTTGGGGACTTCTGGCCTAGCATGGCCAGCATTAGAGGTACACCGTCTTCTAAAATACTCGAGTTTATCTTAAGTTTGGGATGGTTCGAGGAATAGATGGGAAGATAAGCCATTATAACAATCGGAGGTAGCATAATGGGCCCTTTTTGAAGCCTGAGTGCATGCTAACTTCGGTTTGTCTTCAACATAAAATCCAAAATCCAATCCAGAGACGATATTGGGGGAAAAACCCACGATGAACTGCATTTTTCCTAAATCACTTACATCGTAAGAAATCAACAAAGTTAATGGTTGGTGAGTTGAGATCTGATCTTCATCCAAAAGCCGTCTCTATTTACAACGGAAGCCACTTTAGAGTCTAAATTAACGTTTTCTATTTAACCAAGTGGCCCTTACTGTTACGGCACTGTAAATATCTAGTGAATGTATTTTGACCAAATTTGAACCTACTAGCAGGATTTGTTTTGTTTAATTTTTGAAATTTATTAAGTTTGAAGTTCAAAATCTGCATAAGCTTGACAGGTTATGATTAAAAATATTAATACAAATATATCCCTCGGGGGAACCTGGCCCCTGGAGAACGCGTCCCCGGGTGGCGGATAGGGGAAAGCCCTCACCGGCAATTTTGACCGGAGGGTAAGTGGGAAATAAAATACCACTCGCGAACCAACAAGTGGGGTAGATGAGTCCATTAAGCTGTGGAGAAAGCAACTCATCTAGAAGAAGGTAACTTTGAATAAAAATTCCTGGCCCTCCAAGTTGGGGTTTGAGGCTTCGGGCTAACTCCTCGATACTCGGAAAACCAAAAAATATTAAAAAACCTAATCAAACTGACCGGAAAAATTAAGACGAATAAAGCTCAAAAAACGGAAATGATTTTTGGTACCTAGAATGTGGAAGGTATCTCTCGAAAAGTGAATGAAGTGATTAATGAAATTAAGGATAGAAGGATGGACATAGTGGTGCTCACAGAAACAAAGAAAAAGAGACAAGGATCAGAAAACTTCGGATATTATGATCATTTCTATAGCGGGATCCCTAAAGATAAGAAGGCACAACAAGGGGTATCCATATTGGTTCGCCGAAGTCTAAGGATGTATATCACAACATGGGAAGCCATAAGTGAACGCATTATCAAATTAAATATGTCCATATATGGATATAAAACTACAATAATTGGAGTGTATGCATTAAACAACGACGCACTGGTAAATAGCAAAGTCTCGTTTTTTGAACAACTACATAATGAAGTAGCAAAGATTAGAAACACTAGAGATATTATACTTCTGGGGGATAGGACTAGTAGAACTGGTAGACAAGAGCAAAATTTAGTAGTAGGATGTTATGGAGAGGAAAAAGAAAATGACAATGGAACCCGGCTGATAGCACTTTGTGAACAAAATAATATGAAAATCATGAATGGATTCTATCAACATCGTTGGATTCATAAATATACAAGAATACAACCTACATTGCAACAAAAATCAATAATCGACTACATTATAATCAAACAAAAGACAAACATGAAGATATTCGATGTGAAAGTATGTAGGGGAGCAACGTGCGGAAGTGATCACTATTTACTGAAATCTGAAATAGTATTCCCGGGAAGAATAGAAATAAAGAAGCAAAATTTAGAGAATTGAAAACGAATTATGAAGAAGAAAAGATACAACTTAGATAGCTTGGAACACGAAAGTGTGCGATTCCTATATGCAAGTAGATTAGATGAAAAACTGAAAAAGATTGAGTTTCATAACGCATCACAATACTATGAAATATCTAAACACCAAAAATGATATGCACAAAGTTCTGTATAAGCAAGCCCAAGCCAAAGTTCGAAGGAAAATCATACAAAAAATGAATGAAACATGGGAAAGAAACTGCAGCAAGATAAATACTTACATAGGGGGAAGAAAAAGTACAGAGAGTTGGAAATTTATAAAAATGCTACGCCAAGAAGAGAAAAAGATATAATCTCAGCGATATCAATGGAAGAGTGGGAGAAATTCTTTAAAGAACTGATGACAAAGAAAAGGAAAGATATGGAAGGAATAAATGGCAGTGATAGGAAAGACATCATCTGCACAAATAGCTCTCCTGTGAGATTATGAGTTGACGAAATAGAACAAGCGTGCAAATCCCTAAAAAATGGAAAATCCCCCGGTCCAGGAGATATACCATCCGAATTAATAAAACACGGTACAGACAACCTATACAAGCACTTAACCAGAATTTTTCAAGAATGTCTAAATGGCGCTGATACCCCAGTTAGAATGGAAAAATTTTATATCGCCCATACATAAAATGGGAAGAAAAGAGGAATGCGATAACTATAGAGGCATATCTGTAACAAGTACTATAAGTAGACTCTAGGGAAAGTATTAAAGAATAGAACAGATATGGAATATAAAAATATGGAACCAGAAGAGCAGACGGAGTTCAGAGCTGGAAGATCTGTTGTCGATCACGTTTTTTGCATCACCCAGCTAATCGAAAAAAAAAAAATGGGCGTAAATCAAGAAGTACACCTGTTGTACGTGGACCTCAAAAAAGCATACGATAGCGTACCATTAAATAAACTCTGGAACGCCCTGGTGAAAACAAATATTAGTATAAATCTCATTAAAGCGGTAAAAGATCTATATGCAAATACTCAAGCAGTGATAAAAATTGGAAAGAAAACGTCAAACACGTTTAGGGTAACCAAGGGTTTGAAACAAGGCTGTTGTCTCTCACCCACACTATTTAAAATCAATTTAGAACAGGCTTTCAAAACATGGAAAAGAAAATGTAAGAACATGGGAATCCCTATAACAGAAGAAATAGCTCATTATACATTATGTTTTGCTGACGATTAAGTAGTAGTGGCCCAAGACTACGACGATATTGAGTATATGACACGTAAGTTAATTGAAGAATATAAAAATGGGGGCTAGAGGTAAATTTGAGTAAAACCAAATACATGTGTATTGGAGGTGTACAGCAAGAGTTAAAATTAAACGATGGTAATCAATTATGTTTCTCGACCCTGTTGAAAATTTTTCTTACAGATGGATTATAAATCGCGGTCAAAACATTGAATGCTGTGAAGAATATACGTATTTGGGAGTAAAAATTACCAATGAAGGTACATTGGAAAAAACAATAAGAGAAAGAAATATTCAAGGTAGAAGAGCAATATCAATACTAAATAGTATATTATGGGATCGAAATAAACTAAAAGAAAGTAAACACCGTATATATAACATAATTGTAAAAAGCATCGTGACCTATAGCAGCGAGGTATGGCAAATGAAGCATAAATCGGAAAAAATGATCTTGGCAACAGAGATGGATTTCTGGAGAAGATCGGCGGGAAAGTCAAGGTTGGAAAGAATAAGAAACAACACGATAAGAGAATTAATAGGAGTAAAGCATAATATGGTAGATGAAATAAGAACAAGACAATTGATATGGTTCGGTCATGTCCAACGAATGAACCAAGATAGACTACCAAAACGAGTATTAGAGTGGGCACCAAAAGGAAGAAGAAGGCGAGGAAGACCACGAAAAAGTTGGAGAGAAGGAATAGACAACTCGATAAAGGAGAGAGAGAGATACCAGATGGTCTATGGGCAAATAGAGAGGAATGGAGATTAGGAATCGGATGACGTCAAACGTTGTAAAAACCGATCTATATATTATAATATAATAATATAATTATTATTAATTAAAGAAATTATAAATACCTAATTTAAAAAAAAAATAAAATTTAGCCATGAGATATACAGTGGCTCCAGAAATTATCAATACACTTCTATGTTAACAATGTTAAACGTACATTTCCATGATCTTTTTTCTCATATAAAAATCGATTTTATAGCAAAATGTTTCAAACATTTTTTGTTGCAAATTTAATTCTTTTTATTTTTGTTTCTATACATTTTTCTATTTTATCGCACCGTTTCTGAGTAACAGTTACTTTAAAAATACTCTGTAAAAATTTAGATAAAACTCCCATAAGAGCAATGTTAATTTTATTAAATTATTTACAGAGTGTTTATAAAGTCGTTGTTACTCAGAAACGGTGCGACAAAGTAGAAAAATGTATAGAAACAAAAATAAAGAGAATGAAATTTGCAACAAAAAATGTTTGAAATATTTTGCTATAAAATCGATTTTTATATGAGAAAAAAGATCATGAAAATGTTCGTTTAACATTATTGACATAGAAGTGTATTGATAATTTCTGGAGCCACTGAGTAATAAAAATTTAAAATAATAAACAACAATAGTTTTATTTTATAATATTAATATAATTTAAAATAAACTTATAATTTTATAAGTATTATATTATATTTTAAATATAATATAATCTTGTGACAATATCTATTTTTTCAATTTTGTATAAAATTTTATTTATCTTTTGTGATTACCCAGAACACACTTTTTAAATAACAACAGATGCTGTGGATTATTTTTCTTAAATACCAGAACAAAAAATTTTTTTCGCTCTTAACTACTCAAATAAACAAAATTTGAGATGTTTTGAAAAACGTGTAAATAAATAAACAAAAAGCACACTTCTAAATTTAAGTTATTGATAAGTGTTTATACATAAACGAAAACATTTTTTATTTTAGATCGTATAAAATTTATAAACGAATAATTATTTATGATTAAATCTAAACTACTTATAATAATATACACAAACATATTTAAAATAACTTTGTATATTCAAGAAGTGGGGCCCTTAATTATCTAACACTAAGAATCAAGTGGTTTAAATATAACTTAAAATTTAATAGGCCATCCTAATTTGTTTGTATATTAATTTAAAAACTATTATTTTAATTTAAATATATTTACTACTTTCTTAATTGAACGGACAAATTAAATGCGTAGTTGCTATACACTTATAAAACTACATTACATAAATGAAATTCTCAAACAATTAAAAATATTACGGTCACTTGTTCAAAATTCAAAAATAGCAATTAAGGACAATCATAATTCCATCAATCAATTATCATTATGTAATCTTATAAGAAACTTATAAGAATCAAATTTTTCTCTAGTAATGATGATTTGGATTTCCACCAGTCAGTCCTAACACCAACTTTTAGCAATACTATTAGTCGAGTCAGTATGTACTTATACATTTGAAATTGCTTTAATTATTATAAGAAGCAATTTTTTTTCTCCAATCAATAGGGGGGGTCATTGGTAGTCTAAAACAAAGAACTCGGGAAAATCGCTATGTTGCTTTTCCGGCCAGCTTGAATTTAAGGGTTGATTTTTGTTTATTAAATAACTAGATTATTTTCAACTATATGATAAAAATGCTAAGAACCAAACTTGTTGGAAATTTAATTTCCCATATTTTTTGTCAAAAGATTATTTTCCGTACGATCGATGTTTTTATACCTACAGGCGACGAAGTGGGAATGAAAGTAGATAATTGCATTATCTCCTTTGCTTTCAACGGTAGCGTATGAAGGGTAGAAAGAAAATTGTAGAGAATGAAATCATCTATAAGTCTTGTTTCTAGCGTTTTATATAGTCCATAATTTTCATAAATTGTATCACTTTAATCTTTAAGTGTGATGGTAGTTGTGAGGCTGAGAATTTCATTCTCTACAATTTTCTTTCCTATCCTTCATAGGTAGTACAGTTGAAAACAAAGGAGATAATGCAATTATCTACTTTCATTCCCACTTCGTCGCCAGTAGATACAAAAATATCAATTGTACGGAAAATAAGGTTATGACAAAAAGTATGGGAATAAATTAAATTTCCAACAAGTTTGGTTCTTAGCATTTTTACCGTAAAGTTGAAAATAATCGAGTTATTTAGTAAACATAAATCAACCCTTAAATTCAAGATGGCGGAAAATATGGCAATTTTCCCGAGTTTTTTCTTTTAGACTACCAATGACCCCCCCCCCCTTATCGATTGGAGAAAAAAATGCTTCTTATAATTAATGCCATTTGTACATACTGACTGGACTATATAAATTATATTCTTTGTCTGCATTTAAACTCTCGGGAAATACCTCGTGATCATATGAATTAGGTCTTTTCGTGGTGACATTTTACGTTATGCATTCTGATTGGATAGACCGGGTATAGTAAACTCTTCAGTTTATCACTGCCAACAGAAATCTTTTTGTTAGCTTTAAAACAGATGTGATGTTTTCCAGCCAATCTAAAAAGTTGCAATCTTTATAAGACAGAAAAATATTTTTCTCTTTTACATTTGAGGGGGCTAGAATCAAAACCGGCAATCTCCATTTTTGGCAAAAATGGTTTTTTTATGCTACATTGTAGTATTTGATGCACTCTATCATATGGTATAAATTATGTGAAACAAATTCGGTGATAACCTATTTATTTTGAGTCTTGAAAGTTACCTTAGTACATATAACTAAGTAGGTACACAAATCGGTTTTTCTTCAATTACTCGAAACTGTCCGAAGTGGAGATTGCCGGTTTTGATTCTACCCCCCTCATTTCTAACTCTAAAATTATGAAAAAAAAATTTAATAATTTTGAAATAAAGTAGCTTAGTTCTGCTCCACATGCTGTATATACTTCGTGCATAAAAGTATACTTTGCCATTAATTTCGTTATATAGAAAAACCTTAAGAAATATGTTAAGGTCTTTTTGGATATGCATATCATTATGTACTAAAAATAATTTATTAGCAGGAATCCATTTTTCGAACAGTTTCTAGTATCCGGCTAAACGAAACCGATAACAATAATTTTACTGCATCTGTGCAATTTCTTATGCTCGTGTCGTACGAATGAACTTTTTAAATGTTTTCCAAGATTTTACACATTTATTTTGGGTAAGGAAGTTGGTGCTGACCAAGCGACACCAAGAAATACACAAACACTTTTCAGCATTAAAATGCACATACGAAGGTATTTTTTCCATTCTCTAAAATAATTTATTACGAAAACGTTTTTAATTCGAACGTGTATAGGGAAAGCGAGATTTCGCAAACGCAATTTATTATTTGTGTATTTATTTCAGATTATTTACGAAATTAAATTAACCAACAATAAATTAATCTGTTACTTCTATTATTTGTAACTAGAAGTTTTTTAGATTAAAAATATATTATCAATAATTTCATAATTTCAGAATAACAGAAAACAGCTATATTCACCATTAGAAATGTTAATGTTTACAATTACATTGATTATCCTAAAAGAATTGGATTTTACAATATTTAATTCTTTTGAACTTAACACATTAATAGCTTCTAATTATCACCGATAAAAACCAAAACTTTAGCGCAACTGACTGTTTCTGACTTAACTTCTTGAAAGCGGCTAACCAAGGCTGGTAAATATGTCTGTAAATACATATTAATACGAGGAACATTTTAATTTAAATTTATATAATAAAAAATTTATAACGACGAAAAATACTGCAATTTTCAAAAAACTGAAGTATTTTTGAAGAACCTTTTATATAAAATTTTTAAAATCGTTTTATAGAAGGATACGTATTCTATATGTCATCTAATTTTTAAGATCCATTAATTACTAACTTCGGAGATATTCATTTTTAAAACTGACGATTAAGTTTTTACAGTAGAAATATTGACGATGAATATTGTTTGATTTTTATTGGTTAATATGAATCATTTTTACGAAATCATAGCTACGCTAAAAGTCGTTAATACCTTTCAAGTTGCCAGTATAATATTAATTCCAATATAATTATCACTAGTCGATTAATTAAACTGAAAATCCCTAAAAGATTTATTTCAATATTATTGAAAAAAAGAGGGATTATCTTAAGACTTTAAGAAGCTATAAGAAATTTAAATTTATTTGAAAATTTTAAACTTTTATACACTAAAACTTTTAACCATGATTATTAGGACAAGTATATTATATGAAACCCCAATCAAGTGATTGCAAAACTCAGGGTTCATTAGATTAAGAGTATTGTTAAGGTATTCATTCAATTACTTATATATTTATATAATTTATAATTCTCCTATTATTAATTGATCAGTGGTATATTTGTAATGTGTAATTTGTATTATTTCCAAATGTTACACAAAGAAACTGAATGAATCCCAAGATATAGCAATTAATTCAATTAATTCAAAAGAACTCTAAGGAAATATTTTTTGTATGTAAATCAAGTGCATATAATTATACTAAAAATCATGTTCAGTCTTTTGCAAAAGACTAAACTAACATTTCTACTGAGAGCCTAAGAAATTGTCTAATATCTGTTTGATCAATGTTTAAAAACTAACAAAAGTTTAATGTCAGGTGTTACTCAAAAAATTAATAAAATTTTACCCATGAAAATTACACATTTAATAAAAGTAAATTTTCACTGTAAAAATCTACGAATAATATTATCTTTAAAAATTACTCGGCTTTTAAGAGTAAATTTACCCAAAAAATTAATGTAATATCATGTATTACCTTAAAAACATGTAAAGTTACCCCGAAAATATATGAATTAAGTACACCTTAAAGAAAATTTTACCTAAAATTTGCTTCTGGAAGTAGCTATCATTTGAAGGGAAAAATGTATCCAAAATTTTTTTTACAGGGTAGGTACTGTATCCAAACTTTTGTTGCATAAAAGAAGGATTGTCGGTAAACGCAGGTTATGCGGGAAAAGCTGCAGTTATTAGGGGAAGTCAAATATGTGGGTCTAACTTTAGACATAAAACTTAGGCAGCTTGGGCAGAGGAAATGACATGGAGGGCTTATGAAAATAAGCGTATCTATATCATGAGCGATAACCAGGCAGCACCTATGGCCCTAGGAGGAGTGGAATCACAATACAAGGTTATAAGTCACTACTCCGATCTGCTAGTAGCAATGTCATAACAGAATTGTTTAAAGCAGATAATCTAGGTAACTAGTAAGACCAGATCTAATATGCGGGATAGCATGTCTAACGGAAAAGGGACTATAACGGAACTAGCAAGTAAACAACATCTTGCGTACTGAAAGGACCTTCCGGGACTGAGAATGTTCATTGATGGGCCCTCCAAAGACAAAAGAAAACACGAAATTCTCGAGCTGAGTAGACTACAACTGAGGAAGACAGTAGGACTACACTTATAGGACACTGCTGTCTGAATAAGCACCTCAATATTATTGGTGTTGTAGAGGATTCCATATGTAGGAACTGTAGAGAGGAGGAAGAAATTTCACACCACATACTATGTGTATGTCCAGTTCTAGCCTTATTGAAGCTACGATATCGAGGAAACAAAGCTTTCGCAAAAAATATGATCATCGTATACGTTTTCTCATGATGCAAAATAAAAGATAGGACGCGAATTTATTCTGCCAATGCAAAATTAGCCACCTTTACCTTAAACTTCTTTGAGGTTACTATAGATTACTATATTTTTTCAACTAGCTCTTCATTACAATAGTATATTGAGGGTAAAAGCTTTTAGTGAAACTCGGCTACACTTAAAGTTGGTACTGTATTCTTGATTATAAAAATAGCGCTACGGTATTTGGTACAACATACAAGAGTATTATATTACATATACGACTTATGTTGCTATGTTGTTTTATCTCGTATTATATGTATTCTCGTTTCTAAGCATTTTCAATATACTATGGTTACTACTACTACAATAGGAAGATGAAGTCAAATGCAATTAGGTTTGTCTTTGTCACATTTGGAATTCTATTTATTATTTTCAATCATTTCTGTATAAAATTCAGATGATCATGATGTAAGGCTCACTTGACGTGATTTTAATTATACTTTGAATAATATTGTAGGTACTTAATTAAAATTTGCAAAACACGTTGATATTGCCTCAAGATAAATTTTTATATTACTTTTTGTCAAGTATTAAGAATTGTTTATAAATTAAAAATTCAATATCATTACAAGTTTTTCAACAATTTGTTTGAAGTCTGCAGATTTAAAATTTTCAATTTACACAAATTTCTATAATTTCATATTTTTCAAGAAAAAAGTATTATTAGAGAGAACATAATTTTGTTCTGAAAGAACTTCGTTTCAAAAAGTTGTATTTCTG
The DNA here is from genome assembly GCA_958510845.1 of Cantharis nigra. Taxonomy (NCBI): domain Eukaryota; kingdom Metazoa; phylum Arthropoda; class Insecta; order Coleoptera; family Cantharidae; genus Cantharis; species Cantharis nigra. The sequence continues at coordinate 18,673,380 of OY294028.1, forward strand.
AACCGTAATGAAATCTACTTGGCCGCATTAAGAATTAACGCCTAAGGCCTGCAAATTACATTTTCCTTAGTTCTAAAAATGCAGACTAAAATAAGAGACTATTCGATGAGTGCATGCTTTGGAAAACGCTTGCGCACCCTTCAATTTGTTGCGAACTGCAGGGGTTGTTCCGTCACATCATCACCACCTTCGGCTCGACGCACACGACCGAACCCGGAGTTTGTTTACGGAGCCGTGTACGTGTTAAAATGATATATCTTCCGGAATAAGAAAACGAATAATTTTTTCAAGATTTTAAACTATGAGACTTGACTAAATTTAAATTGTTTTACCTATATGATGTAGTGATAAGTGAATTAAGTGAAAAAATGAGTTATACTTTATGGATAATTAGGACTTTGGCACTATGTTTTGTGTGCTACCAAGGTATTTTATTTTTTAAATTTAAATTTGTAATTAATAGTTAAAGCAATTAAAAAAAATTTACTACACCATAAGAAAATAAAACTGACAGGATAGAGTAATTAATTAATTCCTTTTTTTAAATTAACGGACTACAAAAAGACAAATAATTGTTATGTTTTGCAAACAACCACTTTCATCAACTTACTGATGAAAATTAGAGGAATATTAAAAGAACAACCTGCAGTGACTGTCATAAATATTATTGTAATTATATTATTACATAAAGTCGAACAAAAATAATTAAATGTGTGTAACTAATCGTTACTTCTGAAAAAGTTTTTAATAACTGCAGTAGTATTAATATTTACTGTATAAAGTTTAATCATAAGCTTATAAGAATGATTCCTAAAGCTAAAATGCAAAAGTGAGAGATTTAATGAAATTTTAATTTTGAAATTGCGCTGTGCAGCAGGACAATATATGTATACTCCGTATGTACGTGGTCTATTATAAATATTAAGTTTTTTGTCATTAGAGTAATAATAACGGTTAGCGTGATTTACTTTATTTTAAGAATTTTATTCACGGGAGAATCTAGAAAAAAAATTAAATTTTAAATTGAGACACATTAACTGTAAAATATATTATTTTGGTTTGCAAAAATTAAAACTTTTATTGATATAAAACTGATTCCATTATAAAGCACTCAAAAATATATCAAATACGTGTTTCTTTCTTATTTTGTTTGTCAAACACTGTAAACTGTTTGATAAATGTTTACCAATTTTGAGTGCGCATATACATACCCAACTGAATAAATTAAACTTTTTTGTATGCGTATAAATTACGATTTTTTGCAAACAAATTAGTTATGCGTATTAATTAAAAAATTTCCATAAGAAAAGTTGAATCTTCCATTTGAATTATTAAAATGTATAGTATAAAATTACGAACTTAACAGAAATATAAATACAGTCACTATTAGAATTCTAAATTACTTTTTTTAAAGTATATTTCCTAATAATCGAAATATACTTAAAATTAAGATAAATGCAAAAAAATTAAATTAAAGAAAACTTAGGATGTTGCAATAAGGTTTTCAAACTTGAACGCAAGTTTGGTTGGAAGTTTAATTTTTGGTTAAAAACAAATTAGCCTTTTAAATTGTATATAAATCTTTTAAATTAAACTGTTTTTAACTTTGATACAAAATTTATAGTTAACTGACGTTCTTCAATTTATTTGGAACTATACAGTTTGGTTATTTTAGGAATTTATAATTATTTTATATTTTCTACTGTTGGATATAAATGCCAGGATTTTCAGTCTTTCTAAAATTGTTTTCATCAGATATTAGATCTTTAGCAAAGGATTTTAAACGCATAAGGGATTCTTTGAAAAAGAATTTAGAATTAACAATTGTTTGAAAACACTGAAGATTGATTTATCAAGAATTACATTGTAACTATTGGAAAAGCAAAATCTCTAATTAATTACTTCCCGTTTTGTTAAATACTATTTTTAATACAAATTAATTAAACTTTTATTATCTCTCATTACTTATGTTAAAGGCTACATCAGTAAATCTTTAGAAAACGTAAATTGAATTTCTATATAATTTAAATAAAGAGTTTCTTAATTTCTTAATTCAAAGAATCAGTTTGTGCATCCAACGTGGAAATTTCGCTTCGGTGCTTATAACTTGTTATTTTGGTCATTGTTATCAATGTATAGATTATTGTAAACCCCAAAAGCATTTTTTGTAATAAATATTATGTACATAACATATATAATAATAATTCGACAATTGAAAAATGAAAATGTGAAATTTGAGTATTTTAGGATCAGAAATGTTATCAAAAACCGTAACAATAATATTTAATTTATTGTGAATTAAGTATATTATAGCTATTAAATAGAGTATTATGTTACCTTCTACGTTTTTAGAATTAATATTACACCTACTTGTCAATTTGACAGTAATATATTATATTTAATTTAAAAACTTTTATACAACATTATTATGCTGTTTATTTTGTTTGAACAGTTTTATTCCTATATAATATGTTATTCAAACTGTTTCGTATAATTTTGCTTAATTTGTCATAAAAGCAGTATAAATAATGTTAGCACTATAATAGCGGTTTTGCACCCGCGGGAGTAAAAGTAGTACTTTACTCTTCGTTTTTAAGAAATTTACATTCCTCGAAGAGTAAATTTAAAGTAAAAATAATTGTCGCATTAGTGACTTTAGTGACCTGCACAAAATGCATTAAGCTATTTGTTATGCACACCATATCTTTGTGAATGATTTGTATCTAGTTTTTAAGTTTTTATTTTCAAATTGTAACCGAGAGAATAAAAATAGTGTATGTACTATAGCACTAAAGTGCCTTTTAATCCCTTGCGTGATTATAGCCTGCAACTTAATCTCGGACAAAAAACTTCTAATTCGGGTTGATATAACAAGATACGAGATACTATTGTATATTTTCAGAACATAATTGATCAGAACTTAACTAATTTAAAGATAAAGTTAAGAAAAAATATAAAATACTTAACAAAATTTTTTGTTTTAAATTTTTTTAATGTCAGTTATTTGTATTAGTAGGTCATTAATACCCTGTAGAAAACAGGCTTGAGTAATATTTACAGTTCTTATATAATAGTTTGAAATGTTATTGAGATGTTATAATAATTTTCATCAAAAAGGCGAATTCATATTAGTACTAGACCATGGACGTGGTTCACCATACCGCTATTTATTCATTTTCTACAATAAATAGTAAATAGTTGGAAAAATAATTGATTTACTTATTTTTGTACTATTAAATAAAAATAAATAAGAGTAATTACTTATTATTTATTTATAATAATAATATTTATTGAGAATAGAAAAGTATAGGATAGAAGAAAAATATATTCTTAAGGCAAGAATATAGATATTTCCTAAATATTGTACTTATTTTTTTAATTATTAATCTTCTCGGTGTTGTATCATTCTTACTTTTTTTAAATTAACTATATAAATACATACTACATACCACAAATTTACTTAAAATTTTTATTTTGGCTTCATTTTCTATACTTTTTTTAATATAATGGATAAAAGATTTATCGAGACATTTTTTGTGCAGAGCATTTTGAAAATATTTTTTATAGGTGGACCTTTTAACGCTGGTTATTATACACCAATATAGCAGATCCGTCTTTGCATTTATTTTGTTTTGTAATTTGTAGTTAATTATTTTAATAGTCAACAAATTAAATTCGACAAATAAAATTTAATTGAAACGACAATATTTATATATAAACGTAGGCAGCAATTTTTATTACACAAGAAAAATATTGAAATATATAAAAAACTTCGACAGCTAATTGGTCATTTATATAATCACAAAAGAAAAATTAAAATAAAATTTTATTTGTACGGTCTTTTATGACCTGTTCACACCGTCGATATTTTTACTTACTTCAAAATGTTGATCAAACTTTCGATAAAGAAAATGATGAAAATATTAACCGTGGGAATAGGCCATATGTTTATTACATTATATCTACATGAAGTATATTTATTTAGAATTTTTGTTAAGGGAATTTACAATATATTACCAAATTATTATTATGCTATGTATGGTGACATAACGACAGTGGTTACATATTATTTTCCGTCACAGTCAGTAATTGTTGAAACTACATAATATTTGAGAACTATAATTACGTTACATTATATTTACAGATCTAATGATTTTAATCAAGTAAATATACGTAATTACTAATTAACACAACGTACCACATCTTGAAACTATAACAATAAACGGGAGTGCTTTTCAGTCATTGTGGTTTTTAACAGTTGAAACAAGAGCTTTGTAAATACTTGTATGATCTAGATCAATTATACAAATTAATTAGTAATATTATTAATAGTAAATTTTTTAATTATGAAAACTAATGATGATTTTGAAGCTTTATTTGATGGAGATGATAATGATTTCAAGAGAATCTTCGGGTAAATAACGTTGAAAAAGACGTCTTCCATTAAAGACTTAATGTACATCATTATAATTAACACAATTCACACTAGAAACGTAGTAATAATTAAGTCATCACAAGAGGGTTTTAATCTAATCGGCCAAATTCAAACTTAACTTCATCTCTCCCCCAAGAGGAGGTAAAGTAGAAGCACCCCTAGCCAAGTCACGTGAGAGTGGTGCAAGTTTTAAGTAAATTAAGTAGAATGTTTTTATTAGAAAATTCAATATTGAGCAGAGTGTGGTCCAATATACCTTCATGTTACTATAGGTCGAACAATATATTTAATTATTATATTATCTACACTCTGGTTTCAAATGCAAGTGCATTCAATTATTATCCAGTGCAGTGTGAGACCACAACGATATCGTACAAGTAATCACAATGATGCACATTTAAGATTGTTTAATATATTAAGTAATTTCAATTGAGTGAACACAATGAAACCTAATTTTTCAATCTTGCAGTACAAAACCCTTTTGTGAAGATAGTATTCATACATTTAAATGCATTAAAAGCAATTTAAATTGAATCAACATTCTGATTCTGACAAATTAAAACGTTTTAAAGTGTGTTTAAAATCAAATTTTATATGTGTATTTATTTCCATGCAATAAAACGGTCATCGAAAACTAAAGCTTAACAATTTTTGTGGTTAATTGATTTTCAATGGCAAAAATTTGATTTACATTTATTGGGACACGGAATCGATTCTATTCTATGCACAAAACGATGAAAACTTGCAGTCCGTCTAGTCAAATTATATATTATCAGCTTAGAGGAGGCATAATTTATAAAATTTTCAAGCCTTACACGGTGGGCAGGTTTGGTAGCTTAATTATTATTTCAATAGCTGATAAATTAATAGTTTAGGCCTCAGGATTTGTAGGTAAAATTCTGTACTGAATTTATAATTCATTAAGTTTGACGCCATGGCATAATATGCTTTAGTTTTGTAAAATTTAAGACCAACTGCATTATTTGTAGGAACTGAAATTTTCTACAAATAAAAGTTTTATAAATTTCTAATGAAGATATCTGATTCAAACAAATCAAACAGTAGTTTGTTGTTAGTTCAAGAGTGAATATATTCTAAAAAGTTTTGAAACTTTGCACAAATAATATGGCATTATGGTGCTGTATTTAGATCAGTTAAGCAGGTATATCTCTCTATACGACATTGTATTTAATGTAATACTACTGTCGTATTCTTTTGTTATGATTTGTAATTTAATTTACTTGTCAAAGCTGTTTTGGTTGTGATATATGATATATGCGATATCGTAGTAATGTCGCAACGATATAACACCTTTTTTACAAATTTTATGACACTGTCACCACAAGAAGTGATATTGAGATCATATAAAAGTACTTTTTGTATGAAGTAACTGTGAGTAATCTAAAAACAATTTGTTTAACATAATTTTCGTATAATATTGTTTGAAAATTGTTTTTAAAAAATATGTAGAAAGCTTTTATAAAATTGTGATGGGCATCCGGTAGCGTTTAGCGGCATACGCATCATGATTAAAAAATATTTGTATTATATTCTAGAAACTTGAAATATTTAAATATTCTGTTACTAAATTTTTCAAATATTATTATAATATGTCGAAAAAACTGAAGAGTAAGTAGGTATATAATATTTTAATATTTTTCACCTCGATTATCAAACATATAAATGTGTCTTTTAAAAAAACCGTAACAAAAAATCTTTTTTCTATCAAACAAAAATACCTACTTACAAATTGGATAGTATAATATTGTCATAACGATTCTAGTAGTTAAAGCTTAAAATCAAAAAAGTTAAGATTTCACGTTAACTAACCGTTTCAAGTTTCTTATACGAAAATAAGATCGTAGATAAAAAAACTCCGGGCACAAAGAAACAGAGTTTCAGCATTGAAAGCAGATAACAATCTTTCGTTAAACAGAACAGTAGCGGTTACAACTTATTAAAAATTACTTTTTAGATTTACAGTATATAATGAATATTGTTATTATAAATAAACGTAAAGAACAATCTTAGAAATTCAATACAAACATTGAAAGTTTTCATAAAATGAAACCTTACTTACAAGTCAATTTTATAATTAACCTAATAGGTACACATACAAAATAGTTACTAGTGGAGTTGTTCGTTATGAAATTCACGTTATGTCTTGATTATCTTCATTATATACATCACCGGGCTAAATAGAATTAAATAAATTGTAATTAAATTTTTTTCAAATGTATCAGTTTTAAATCTCAGTAAAAAAGATTCTGGAATTACATTGATCTATCAGAACCAGATAACCTTAATTGAATTTCGAGTTAGACAGAGTAAACTGAAATTAGTGAAGTGGGTAAAAGTTAATTGAAAAAGTTAATTTTTAATTCAGTTATCGAAAGCAAATGATGTATTTTGACATCGAAATGTTGTATGTTGACAAAAGAACAGTTTAGAATAAATTATTTAGTACTCTGTGCAGAGTGATATTAATTTTTTTGAATTTAAAAACATGTAAATTATTTTTATAAGTAGTAATATTCAAATATTTTTAATTGGTTTAAATTTAGTACCCACTCCATTCTCTGTTTATAAAACTGGGGTTTAATTTCTTACACAAATAAATTTTTATGTTTTGAATTTCAAATGTATTTATTAATGCAAATGTGTAATGTCGATATAAATCAGATTAATTTTGCGAATTAATTTGAATTTATTGTTTTACTATTAAAATTGAAACATTAAATATTTCTTTGTTTACTTAAAATTACAATACTACACAATGAATAAAATCTGAAAGCATTTTATTGTTAATATGCCACTATTACTGATTTATTTTATGCGATACTTATCCGATGATATTATACTTACTTGGCAAGTAAAATTCTTTTATTTTGTGTTCCTTATATAAACCAACGCCGCCACGGAAATTAAACCAATCAATTTGAAATTTTAAATATTTAAAATTAAATTAGTTTATAACTAAACATATTTTATACGCGTGGAAAATTTTAGATATTTTGCAAAACAATCTCAGCTATTTAATGTAGTATTTAACGATTTTAATAATTCGAGCAGGTATAATATTAAATTCTTTTGCATATTCATCGACTAATTGAATTCATGTGTTTTTTGTATAATATTAAATTAAATTACACCACGCGGTTAGGTAAATAATTGAGGTGACTAAGAAAATATTAAATAAAAATATAATAAATAGGTATCTTTTAGTTTTACTAGGTTAAAAAGTTACTCTATAAACTCCAGTATAATATTATAATCTCTTTAAATAAAATTAAATATTATTATAAAAGTTATAATTGTGTAATTAAAGTATTTAATCGTAAAATATTCAAATAACTACACGTAGTAATAACTTTAACTGATGATGATGCCATAGCATGGTAAAAACGTTGGCAATAATTTATACCTACAGTGTATTTTATTTGTGATAAGTGTTTGTGTATTTTTTGGGTTTTCCAAAATATTGATATATTTATGAATATTATTAACGTTTACTTGCAAATTTTATTTATAGGTACTGATTTAAATTTACCCTTTTATCTATTTACCTAGTACCTATGTACTACATACTTACTGTAATATTATTTTTATACTTTTAAATTTTTCAAAACTTTGCTAAGTAGATTATTATTTCAATTGAAGGTTTGCCTAACGAATTTCATTATTTTACTTCAAGTTGGTGAACGTTTCCTGGAATTAAATAAAATTATGAAAAAGTTTTAAGAACTTTAAAAGTAGCTGATGCTGTATGTAATTTTAGGAGTTTTGTATTAATCAAGTTGTTGTGCTTGATTATAATAATACTGCATTATAAAGTAAATTACCTCTGTAGTTTTCAACTATTTGTTAGTTAAGGATTATAAATAAAATGCTATACATATTATGTGTTACCTCGAGATTAAAATTCGTAGTATTTTAATCACAACCTCGAAATTTATTTGCGATAACGTTGATGCAATAATTACACGACTGTTAATAAACTACTTTTTGCATTTTCAATAATTAAAAATAAAGATTTACTAGGAAGTTCGTAGTTTCCGCCGCTTAAAAAGCTTAAACCATAGCATATCATTTGGAATAAAATTATTGTCAAAATGATTGCCGGGTGTGACAGTTTGAATATTCATTGAAATTTAACACTGGAAATTATTGTATTTCAACATTAATGTAAAACTGATCTATATGATGGTATATTTTAATACCGGTCAGTAGTTCTATGTATAAGTATGCCTATGCCTTCATAGATGATATTATAATAATAATAGTAAATTAAGTAAACTATCTTGTAAACTGAATAATACATTTTTTACAATTACGATAATTTCATTTTAATGTGAGTGACTAATATTCAAAATGTTAAAAATTAAAATTTATATTTTAATAACAAAATTTTTTTCAATAATACATAAATAACTTAAGGTGTTATTCGTAAATTAAGACATACTCAATTGGATAAAATGTTGCCAACATAATATTAAATTTATTATAAATATCGACCAATACAGATGGTAACGACCTACCTTACAGCACTTATACGCAGCATTATATTATATTTCACACCCGAAGATGCAATATAAACGAAATCAGCTGGCGTCACTGGAAATTTATTATTTTCACCAATGTTTTAGTGAAACTTAAAAAAATAAAAAAGTTTCTAGAAGTTTAAAAATAAAAATTTAAAACCTGGAAAAATGGATGTAATAAAAATCATGATCTAGGTCAATTTAGAACACATTATCTACTTAGTTCTTCCTAATTCTTATGTAATATTTAATATTTTAAATTATAGCAAAATAAAACTATAATAACTATAACAATCGAATAAATCTGTAAGTTAAACCTTCAGATTTCATATAAGTTGATGATGCTTATTAATTTCTTTTAGAATTAGATTTTAAGTAAAAACTTTTATGGTTAGATTCGGGGTAGTGCTAATTTATTGTTAGTGGAAATCAATAATACATTGCCAAATAATAAATAAACATTAAACATCATATTTCTTATTGCTTCTTAAAATCTCACTTCTATGCGAACCATTTTACCGGTGACCAGTTATTTTATAATTTTTTTTCTTATCTTAGAAGTATTCAAAGAAAAGTCTGAAGCCTCAACTCGTCCATTTGCACAGCGTTGGTGTGATCTTAAATTAAAACACATCAATAAATACTGTCGTATTCTCAAAATCCTCATTGATTTGGAAATATTTGGTTTGGTATCTATTTGTGAAGTTAATAATTTAGCAAATCCAATTTTGTTGTTTTGGATTTTGTAGATATTTTTGTATTTTCTCGTTTTCTCGCTATCAAGTTAGAATTATGACAGCGAGGTAGGGAAAGAAGGCTTTTTTGCCAAAAATGGTCATCCGCAGTGGTTAGGCAGAAGTCCACATCATCTTGCAATTATTTTGCATTTCAGTTTGAATCTTTGATATTTTTGCCAATAAAAGTGAATTGATTTGTCTTGAGTAAGTGGATTTAATTATTTTGGAATATTATTTTTCCCAAATTCGATATAATTTGGATTATTTGGAAAGTAATAGTTAAAAACTACATTAAAACCAAGTTTATTTTGTACGCGATTATATTGTTTGGATGATTGATAATTGATAATTTTTGGATATTAAAGGATTAGAACTAAAAATTTCTCTAGTTTGGAAAAAGAATTCGAATTGTAGATTAGTCAAGTGGTAACGAAGTTAGAAGTAACCGGTAAACTTCAAAATAAAATAAAATTTTCTATCTAGTAAGTTTTTTAGTGCTGAATTAATAGTTAAAGGAAAGATATTATATACTATTTTGAATATACTTGTATTTCAAAGAAATTAAAAACGTGGAACTGATTAAAAGAAGGTGATATTCAAACGAGCAAGTATTTTGTTAGGTAAGAGATGTGGGACTGCACTTCATTACAATTTCTGAGCTATGAAAAGCTAGCGGTTATAGCAATTCAAATGCTGTCATTATAGCAATATCTGTGTTTGCCTATTGACCGAATAATGTCAAAGAAACCTTTACGATCTAGCTAAAATTGCTGACAAAGTGTACAAAAATACTCTCATGAAGCAATATGTTTCAGTTTTTAATGCCATAGCAACAAAATTTATGTTCACTGAAAACTTTTCATGCCTTCGTAGTGGAGATGAAGAATGCAAATAATGCAAAACAACTCAATATGTAGTTTTCGTAGTAAATTGAGAAATCATAGCGTTTTGGGAATTTATTTTACATAATATCATAAAAATTTCGCAGCTTAAGCACGTAAATACTAGATACAATGCTCTTCTTTACACAGAAACTGCCAATGGAATCGATAAACATTGCAATTGACTCAGCAAACATAGTTTTGCATTTAAAAATACTTTATTATTTTATAAACACCCAAAAAAGGGATTTAATTTTTTAAATTAAGTAGGTAGTTGAATTTTATATGGTTTAATTATTATTTTATGATAGATACTTTTTGGATATTAAGAAATAAAAACTTTTCAAATTTTGTTCAAAAATGTAGGTTTTGGTTTTCACTGTGGACTTCTTATTCTCATTCGTTAGACGAAACGGTAAACCTTCAGCTGAAATGTAATCAATTTTTTATAAAAATTGTAACTTTTTGTAAACGGGTTTTCTTGTGGTAGTAATCCTATTAGTAAAAATGGCAATTAAAGTTTGTAGAAAACTAAATTCTGCGGAATTTATATACGTAGGTAGCATTTTCACAAAAAAAGTTTTATCTGGAGTATCTTTAAAGCTACTATTAGGACTTGAACAATCTTTTTTCGTTTTACGCAAAACTTTAGTTAGTTTTCATAAGCAACCCCCGAATGGAAATTTTTGAAGATGGCACTATAAGGTTTACATTTTGATGACTTATTACAGCATAGTACTTGGGAAAAATATAATATTTAATTTTTGAATTTGCCTTTGTGTCAAATATTATGTTGTTGTTTTCTTGGTGTAGGAATTTCTCAATTTGCTTCTTTTTCTTGTGCTATTTAAAAAATTTGATTTAAATATTTAGGGTCGTGTTTTTCTGTTGTTTCTATTAAATATGTACCTCCGTTTATTTAAGATAAATTGTAAAAAGTAACAGCTTTAAATATTATACGAGCGATTATATAAAACGAAAACTAGCTCAGTTGATATTTACTCGAAAGCTCCTATGCGTGAATTTCATAAGCCACATATTTGATCCTATTTGCATGCAAACAATAAGTAATGTGGTCGTTTCAGATTCGTATTCAACTGAAAGGTTCTTTGCACATTCTCACTTATTAAAACGTTGAGTTGCAATATCCCAAAAGCACAAGTAGGCAGTACCGCAATTATTTATACATAAATGCGTTATTTTGAATTTGGGCTTGTTAAGCAGAATTACGAAATCGCTGTGTCGGATGTTTAAAATTTATTGCAAAATTTAAATCTTTATAATAGAACAATTGTAGGTTACAATACACAATAGCGCTGTTCCAGATTTTGCGCATTCTAATTTTTAAACCTATTAGTTTAATTTTTAATCAGGCTTTATTAAATTTTTTCACTTGGTACCTATTTGAATTTAATCCTGTAGTAATTTTTTTAATTCCGTAAATGAAAGTTAAACACGGTTATCCGTAACAACTCTATTTAACTTTCTGAATTGCCGAAAAGTTTATTTTTATGTCAACAATTGGTTTGAAAACTTTCATTTGATTTAGCTACCTACAACAATAAATATTTGTGAATGCTTTAAATTAATAGATAATTTTGTTATCTCATTAATTTAAAAAAAGTTAAGTAGATGTACCTGGTTTTTAATTGTAAGAGGTGGGTAACCTTACATAAAAATTCCAAAAATGTAATTTGTACTATGTTGCAAAGTTGTTTATTTAGGATGGGAAAATTAAGTATTTATTTTATTTTTAAACTGAAAAGTTACCTTTTCAAACTTGAAACAAATAATGAAATTAATATACTTTCATGTATAAAATTTAAATTTAAATTTAATTTATATTTTGATGACAACGTGCAACAATTTTGTAAATATATTCATGTACCTACATAGTAGTTGTAAAGTAAAAGGTTAACGCGAAATGGTGAATACATAGTGAACGGTTTTTTTTATGAAAAATTTGTTTATGATTCTCTCTCTCGAAGTAAATTTCGTGCTGGTGCACTAATCAATTCTGTCTGTATGTATAAATATAAATGCAAATTACCAACTTTCCTGAAAAAGGTAATTGCTAAATCCGTTGATGATTACTAGTCTCTTGAAATCTTGGTTGTTTTGCATCTTTCATGATACTTACACAAATTGTCGTGCATAACGAATTTTCTTCGAATGAACTTAACAAGGTGCTTTTCACTTTAATTAAAATTGTAAAATTTCGCATTTACTTTAAAAAATATGAAATTTAAACAATTTTGTGAAAAATATTTGAATTCTGTGTAAAATATTATTGATTATTCTAATAAGATACATTAATACATTATCATAAAAGGTTGAGTAACTCGTGATGCTATTCGCTGTAACGTGAAACGTAGAATAAATTCATCATAAATAAATTTTAAAGAAGACAGCATAATCAATCAAAAATATCATTAGTTATTAAAATTGTCTTTATTACATTCATGCAGTCTTCGCTTATACTGTTTTTATTCATATCTGACAATTTTAAATTACAATTTCATTTTCATAATCACTTCATAACACTAACAAATTCGTTACAATAATGAAATTACTGTTTGAAACTTGAATTTTATTTCTCCTATTAATAATGTTCTACGTTTAATATAATAATAAACTAGATTAAGCTTAACTAATTTTTCTATTAATATAGCACTTAAAAAAAGTTAAGAAAATCAGTTTTCATATAGATGCACAGGCGGAAGGGAGTGGGAATTGAATTTCCTAAAATTAAGATTTCAATTGAATGAACTCGGAAAATTAATAAATAATTAATTATAAGTTTGTGATTTTTAATTATTTAATTAAAGGAACACCACAGCATAATATGTATCTTACAGTGAGTTCTGGATTTTTCTTTAGTAAAAAGTTTATTCAGACTGGAAACAATTTTATTGATTGTAATTGTTGTTGCAATTGTTAATTGCAATGGTCTTTCAAACAAAATAAGTTTTGAAGGTTTTCCAATTAGTGATAATAAAATTAAGCCTTGCAACCCAAAAAATCACAGAATCGTAAACCACTGTTGCATTATATTATTAGTATTCTACAGACTGAACTGTTGGACATGCTTTGTATAAATATGAGTACATTATTAATATTTCACCGCATACATATAGGTTAGCATATAATAATAATGTTGTAATAGCATAAAATATTGAAATCTTCAAAAAACATTAAAAATAAATTTAATAAGTAAACATAATTCGATGTATATAATAGTTTAACGATGAAAGTGAAATGAGCAATTTCACACGTAATAGTTGAGTTTTATAATATCAAAAATTAATGAAAATTAAATAGATCCGTTTCATGTTAGTTAGGAGCTCTAAATCAAATGAACATTTTCCGTGTACAAACAACAGATTAAGAAAATTTAACGGTTTTGTCTATAAATACTATAATTATGTTTCTATTTATTTACGGAATAAATTTTTACTTTGTTTAATATAGCACTAAAATTACTTTAATTTATATTCAATTATTTATGGTGAAACCTTGTAAATGTGTTTTATTATTATTTAGTAAAATTTTATTAATTTACGATATATTCGTATTCAATTTGATGTTTTTGGACGAATTCAATACAATTTTGGAAAATAGATGAATTTACTTTCTGCCCTGGTGAAGATGTATTGGGCATGCATTACGTATGACTAAACATCCACAGAGTGGCGGAAGGTCAAAGTCATTTTCATACCCAAGCCAGATCGAGCTGACTACTGACTGGCTAAATCTTTCAGGCCAATTAGTCCTACCTCGTTTTCTTTAAAGACACTGGAAAAAATATGCGACATAGAAATTCGTAATGGTGTATCGATGCATAACCGTCTATTAATACATAATCGTGACATGTGAGTCAACATGCATGCAATCGGGGGAGATCCATTGATTCCAACTTTATAAAGTGGTGGAATGTATCGAGAAATTGTTAAATTTTGAGAAAACCTTAACTAGGTATGTTTATAAATTAAATTGCCAGTACAAATCAAAAATGGCAACTTTACTGGAGAGCGAAAGAACTGTATAACTTTAGACTTGTTCTGAGTAATCTGATGCAGGATACTCCCAGAATATTAGAGAAATGGTACACGTAGCAATGTCTTTCGGTTAACCCAACGAAGACAGAGTTTGCTTTGTTCACTAGAAAAAGGAAGACAAGAAACATGAAAATGCCTAGCTTAAACGGAACTCTTCTTAAAATGGCATCCGAGGTCGAGTATCTGGGAATTATATTGGACAAAAAGCTAAACAAAGGCAAACATAATAGCTTTAAAACTACGAAGTCCAGCATGGCTTTCTGGTAGTGTCGAAGGGCAACGGAAAAATCGTGGAGTTTTTTCCCGAAGATTGCCTTAATAAGACCTATGCTATGAGGCAACCGTCTGATGGCGCAGGACAAAACTGGTAACAACAGAGTTATCTCTTAGAAAAAATTAGTCAGCCTTGCTGTAACATGAGCGATGCGAATGGTATAAACTGTGACCTTGGAGGCTCTTCTCTGCCTTTTTACGATTAATCTCAATGTGGAGGAGCACACGGTGAGAGCTGTTCATAGAATGCAAGCATGGGCATTTGAATCCTTGAGAACTACTCAAAAAGGATGTATTTTCTGTATTTTGTATTTAATTTCTTTCAAATATGTGTTTAACAGAAAGTTTAACATCCTGCTCAACGCAACTGAAACTGATGGGTCGGACATATATCTGTATTACGGTTGAGATGCGGGGATTTTTCCTCTGAACTACAACTGCATATAAATCTAACGCTGGGTAGATATACTTCCATCTTCCAAATGGAACTCATAGGTATACTACACTATGCGGAAATAGTGCAGGAATAGGATATCCGCGGCAAAACAATATTCATATACTTGCAAACATGAGAGCTGCTCTTATGGCAGGTAGTCAACATAATATTATCTCTGCCCTGATGCGGCAATGCATCCGGGTTCTGAATGTGATATTAACACATAAAGTTTTAACTTTTGGTTGGATAAAAGGGCACAAGGTTAATGGTTTTACTGTTAGTTAACAAAGTAGTAAATTTTGTAACTATTAGTAAGAATTTTCAGGAAAAGTTGCAACAAAATTAATTGAAAAATGTGAGCTGCACATCGCCGTTGAAAGTAATCAGTTAAATAATGTTATTAACTTTCCCATTAACGGAAAAGTTATCTTTCAAGGTTTAATTTTTAAATTTTGCAAAGTGTATTTCTCGGTATTTGTAAATAATTAATTTACTATTAATTAATTGTGTTTTTAATATAAATTTCTTATAATAGGGAATTCTTAATCTAACAATCTGATTAAATGTCTTGCTACCAAAGAGAGGTCGCCTCTAATCCGTTTAAGTCGACTGGAATGTATTATTATTTCAGAAAAATTTCTATAGGAGAAATTGAAGAGTCTAAACTAACAAACCAAAATTTTGTTAAGACACAATTTTATCAAGTTACTCAAGAAAGTAATATAATTTGTATTATGTACATAACATTTTTTCAAATAAATAAATTTATAGAGCATGAAATTTTACTGCAAAATAGAATAATTATCTTTCGTGAACGACAAAGAGAAAACAGAAAATTTAAAGTAAGAAAACATGATAAAACTAAAATGGTTACTGCATTTCTTAAAAATAACTGTTTTATTGTAATATGACAATATTAATTTTTTAAGTTAATTTTTATTATGACTTCTATTTCTATCTTCATAATTAAAAAATCTATATAAAGTTATATATATGAAAATATTAAAAAGTTTATAATGCAGTTTAAAATATGGTTTTTTATTTTTTAACAAAAATTTACCCAGCAAAAAATATTTTAGTGGCCTGATATAAAATTAGTTAAGTTATTTTTATTAACAAATAATATTAATTTTAAATATTACACTTACTTATTTGTTGGTTTTTAGCGATTAGAGAACAAAAATATTTGCTTCATTGACAAATAATTTTTCGGAGTGGATGTATATTTTTCCTTTTATAATTAAAAACTTGTGTATTCGTTGTAACTAATTTTTGTTAGGAATTTCCAAGATAGTATTTTTCCAGCAAACTAAATTTTGACTAAATTTTGATCTAGGTAGTATAATATAACCGAGTAAAGTAAACATAATAAACTAAGGACCAAGTAATGACTCACGTTGAAGGGGGTACAGATAACATCACTTACTGGTATACGGCGTAAACGTAATTAATTTGAACTACCCCTACGAAATACCTGTTACAGTTCCGAATCGTGATATTTCCAATTAATAAACTATTATTGTACTAATTGTCTATAATTTGGTTTTGATAAAATTTATTACTATTAAAAAACTTTAATGTTATCATTATATATTTTAAATCTGGTAGCTATAATTATTTGGATGATGGAAAGGAAAATTACAATTAAATATTTAATATGAAATCAATACAAATGTGCAAACGTTGTCATATTAAATGATTTGAAAATTTTTATAGGAATTAATAAATAATGAATTTCAAATATACCACTAAAGCTAAACTACAGAAAGGAAACCGCCTATTAATAACAATGTTCAACAAGAAAAACTTCAAAATATTTATGTAACATGCAGTTGAAATGTTATTAATAGTAAATAATTAAATGCTGTTCTGGCTGATCGATCGTAAAATTGCCATATAATTATAGTGCGATTGCAGAAATCAGAGTAAATTTCATAAAATTGAAAAACAACTGTTAACCATTTGATTATGTTGTCGAGTCAGTTGAATGCTATATTCAGCTAGTCAGTCATGATTTTGAAAATTAATTATCTTGTTCATATATTAATAATGCAAAGCTTTGACTCGGTGACTTATTCGGACAAGGGCGGGAAATTGTTGAGCGAAACATAACCGAATATATTTGCAAAAAACTGTATTGTTTAGTAAAAATTCTTACTTTGAACTATATGTACCTTCGGGTATATTTTAATTAATGCTATCGGCCATATTTACTTTAATTAAGTAAATATGATGGTAGGTAGTTTTTACCATTCGAAGTAAAAGTGGCTTTTTATTACTAGTATAGTTCTTACTTGTTCGATGTGCTTAGTTCAATCGTCAACTTGACAGAATCGCTGATACAAAATGGGCTACTTTTACTCCTTGTAAAACAAAATACTTATTCGATTTAATTATTTAAAACATTTTTTTTTGTTGAAGTAGAATTACTACAACGTGTTTCACTAAAATATAAGGAGAAAGCAAAAATTTTTTTTTGTTTAAATCACCTAAAGACGCCGAGAAAGTAAATTGAGAATATGATAATACTATTAGGCATAACACTGTTGAGAATAAAATAAGGGGTTTGTTCTTATATTCTTACATACAAAATTTATATTAGATTACTTATCATTTCTTTATGAAGTATGTAATACAATATAAATATGATCAATTTGATCATTGAATACTTCCTGTCAGCACTTTGTAAAGGTTATTGATTGACCCTGGTACTACCGAAGAAACTCATATTATAGCTTCATATTGGTAATGAAATTCCAAGGTACATGTTATAGTGCTTGCTTATTGACATTTATCAGCGGATATCTATGAAATGAACATCATATTTTCCGAATAGATAAATTGATCAAATAATAATTTAGACATAATTTTAAAACGAGGGTTAAGTAAAAACCATTAAAAAACTATAGTATTAAGAAGCGGTCCAGCTTGAATTCTACATCCGCCCGTTGGGTTAAAGAAGTGATTACAGCTGTTGAAAACACTTACCTAAATAAATACATAAACAAAGAAGTAATAATAAATAATCTACAGACTATTTAATTTTAAAGATCATTACAAGCTATTTTCATCCGAAAAACAAAAATTATAGTTTAGGTAAAAGCAATAAATAAAAATATCAGTATAATTTTAATCTAAAATCTCAATTACTCATTAAAGTGTTGAAAAAGCAAACATGAAACTTGCAAAGTCTGGTGCATATCAAGAAATAAATAAATCTGACAAATAAATGACCCAATTTTGGCCAATCTCCAAAAGTGGCCTTTTTGTCTATTTCACAAATCAAGTCAACTGCTAATTGCGCTTGTGTTATTCTGCTTCCTCTACTAATAAATTGCAAACTCTGAAAACAATTAATTTTAAAGCACCCTAATAAAATTTGAAATTTGTAGTTTTGCAATTATTAATTTTTAAATTCTTTGCAACAAAGTTTATAAAAGAAAGAAGTTCTATTTTTTTTTAAATATAAATGCATAATACATTTTTAAAATTAAACTATCTTCTCCCATGTATTCAGCCAATTATGCTTAATTTAAAAATTGAATTTTAAAGTGATAGATGATTAAATTTAATGTGAAGTTATCGTGTACGAGTAAACAAAGACTAAATTCGAAATTGCATTTAATGCAATAAGTATGCACCTTAGTGAACCAAATTTAACACAAATTTTTAATTAATTTTTAAACTTAATTATCTCAAAGGGAGTATAAATAATGTACATAATAATAAAAATCCCCAGACGGTGTGAGCTTAACTCCAAATTCGTTCGTTTTACATTGGTCCTGCGTCTGCTTGTCTACGGACTGAATTTTTTTAAAACACAAGCTGTGTAAGTTTTTAGATTTACATTTCAAATTTGTAAGTTAAATTATCATTATTCTAATTATTCTTAACGAATTCTGCATCTGTAATCTTTTGTCAAATGCGTTTATTAACTATTCGCAGTTTTCAAATTGAATGAATTACCTAGCGGCTCATTTCTAGTTTTATTTTTGAAACTTTGATTATTATTTTAATAATACTCTCTTGAAAATAGTTTTATTCACTGCATTTAAATATCTACTTATTTATATACGAAGAAGTTGAAGCAGAAATATATACATTCTAAGTAACAGATTTTATAAATTTAACTTTTATTAGAAAATTTTAGTTTTGCATTTATGTGTGATATGATAATGCAACACTAATGCTTCTATTCATTTTCGGTACATAACCGACAATGCATTGTGTAATTTTGATTAACCGATTATGCAAAACGTATAAAACGTAAATCTGTTATAAATTACTGCGTGTTAGTTTCTCAAACCATTATAGAAGAGGATTATGAAATGAAACATTATTTACTAAAATTGAAAATGTAAATAACATTCATTTTATCTTGACTTAGTTGATGGATATGTGGATTAGGTAGTGAAACTCGAGTTTCTAGTTTTTCGTCTGATGATGCTCTTGTATGGTGAAATCGTTTGCGATAATTATTACACTTAGTGTATTTTATTTGTGGCATCTTAAAAACAATTTAGCATCATTCTCTCTTACGTTGTGTCAATATTGTAACAAATTCAAAATAATATTTAAAATTTATTAAAATATGTTTTTAATATTTTTAATGCATTCTCGAGGTTTCATGAATGCATCCTAATCGGGTTTACATGTACAGTGTGCTATTTTAAAAATATGTTGTTGTTTAGTGTTCATACCCATATCAGCGACCCTATTTTAAGTTTTATTTGATTATGCAATGTGATTATTATACTAATTACACTTTCAATTTATATAATTACACTTTCTTCATAAAATATTTCAAATAATCAATATAGAATACAGCCAATCGGAACTTAAAGATTTTAGAAGAATAGATAAAGCGTAAGTAATATAAGGTAAAAAATACACGAAATCCATACTTCGTTGCTTGAGGCAAGAAAGTTAAAATTGTTGTTGGCATCTTTATGCAGTATAATAAATAAATAAATACACAAAGCTACAAAGACAGCTTTTATTTTTAAATTTTTTTTTAAAAAGACCTTTATGGAGAGCTTACAAATTACCTTTACAGAAATTAAAGTAAAAGCAAAGAGTATGCATACTCTTTGGTAAAAGTAAATCATAAGATCATCTAGATTTAATCGTGACGACACCCCTATATGAATGCACTACCGTTGTTTTCAAATTACAAGAAAATTGTATTTACTGTTTTAAAAATAAAAATTATTTAGAATTCCAATAGATACATTGAAAATGCGTTCATTTAGTGCAGAATAAAGTAAATATCTGACTACACAACGGGACTTTGGCGGAACAACCACACAATAATAATAATAATAATAATAATAATAATAGTGCTTTATTTTTCAAGAGAAATCGACAGCATCTATGCTTGTACAATAAGAAAAGAAAAAAACGTCATACATAGAGAGAAAGGTTCAAAAAAAGAAACCTTCCAATTTTTAAACAATTCACTAAACAATTAATTAATAGTATATTACATGACTAGTAGAGAAACCAAAAGTTTCGCTCACGCATTTGCCAGATTTGCACGCGAGCCGACAGGCGAGTGTGCAGAGGCAAATAAGTGAGCGAAAGGGTTTCTCCACGAGTTATGTATAGCGTTTTGTTCAATCCTGCACTTATAAATCTAAAAAATTTATGAAAATACAATTTATTATAGTTCGTGTCATCAATAATTAAATTTGAGATTTTGAATTTGCAATAACTCGTAAACGGCGTTAGATATCGAAAAACTGAGCTAAAAATTTACCCCCCTTTGCTCGTACTCAACCCCCCGTAGCAATTTGTCGTAGGAAGCTTTATGCAAAATTTTAGATCGATAGCGCGCATTTTGCGCGCAAAATAATTTAAAAAAAAGTTAGCTTTGGTTTTAAAACATTTTAATATTATTATAAAGAACGTAGGCAGGTTAATGAATGACTGCATTTTTCACTCACTAGTGGGTGAAAAGTCTTTCGCCCACTCGTTACCATAGATATAATTTGAGTGAGTAAAACAAACGGTTTCTAGTTGCGTATCCAAGTAAGAAACGACATGTTTCAATAATAGGATTGAACAAAAAATTTACAACTTTTCAGAAAAAAAATACAATTTTCTTAAACAAAAATTACATCTCTAATTTATTCTATTAAAAACAATCAATTAAACTATAAGGTTCCCTATCAATGAGCATATTATACACCGCTTTTTTAAATATTTCTATAGTGCTTATACGTTTTATGTCATACGGTAAACTATTATAACAACGAATACAAGCATAGTAACAATTTTTTTCGGTTACCGTAAGTTTATGTTTTGGGAAGGTGTAATCTACCCCTCTAGTATTATGATGTTGTTTCTCGCATTTATGCATCTCAAACAAATTTTTATTCTTATATAAAAAAAGTACACATTCCTGAAAATAAATCCCATATATAGTTAGAAATTTGTTATCTTTAAACTTATTTCTACATGTTTCTTTAAAATTCATTCCCAATATTGTCCTAATTGCTGCCTTCTGTATCGTAAAAAGATGACTGATATTTCCCAAACCATAGAAAATAATTCCATATCTCAACTTGGCTTCAAAATTCGCATAATAAATTGTTCTCATCACAGGGATGCTTACATATTTCTTTACGATCCGCATTCCATATAGAATCTTATTGAGAGAATTGCTTATATTGTCCATGTGGATTTTCCAGTTGAGATTACTGTCCACTGTTAAACCCAAAAACTTTGTTGTTTCTGCAATTTTAAATTCTTCTTGGTTCATGACAATGCTTGTTGGTGTATCAAAACCAGCATGGCTAGTCTTGAATAACACTATATTTGTTATTGTCTCATTAAGTATCATTTTATTTTCTTTAAACCATTTTTTAACCTTGCCAAATAGCTCGTCTGCTGCTTTGACAACGTCCGGCCATGTTTCTTCCCACAGCAGAAGATTTGTATCGTCAACATATGTGGTTTTTATGTGTTTTCTATTTATTTTAATAGTTGTAAAATCATTAACATATATCAAAAAGAACAGTGGACCCGCGTTGCTTCCTTGGGGTACTCCGATTTTCATTTCTCTGCTGTTGGACCTTACTTCTTTGCCATCCTTTACAATCGAGACTATTTGACTTCTCTTAGTCAGATATGATTTTGTCCAATTTAGCGCATTTCCTCTAATCCCATATTGGTTCAATCTACCAAACAGTATTTCATGATTAAGACAATCATACGCTTTTGACAGATCAAAAAACATTCCTAGAGGTAGTTCTCCACCTTCAAAAGTATTTATGATTTCATTGACAAAAGTGAAAATGGCAGTTTGTGTTGATCTGCCTTTAAAATATCCATGTTGGCTAGCTGAAATTATATTATTACTAACCAGAAATTCCATAATTTGCTTACACACTGCCAATTCAAAAATTTTTGATAATGCTGGCAATATACTAATGGGTCTATAATTTTCGTACAATTCTTGGTTTCCAGTTTTATGTATTGGCTTTATTAATGCTATCTTCAAATTATCCGGGAATATTCCATATTTTATAGAGTTATTTACAATGTAGCATAATGGTTCTACTATTTCATTTATAGTATACTTAATTATATTCACAGGAATACCATCTACACCACTAGTATATTTATTTTTAAGTCCTTTAGTAATATCAAGAATATCATTTTTTGTAAGTTTTTTTAACCACATTGATTTGTTTATATCCATTATACTTTTTAGCCCATGATTATCTTTGACATGAGGTTCTTCGGGATCAACGTACTTATTTTTGATAAGTTTATTATTTATAAAACGCTTGCTCATTTCTTCAGCTATCTGGACTGCGTTCCCTTTAATTGGGATATCCTTGGATTTATCAGGAGTGTTCTTAATGGTTTTCACTACAATTAATTTAATATGATAACTCCCGATTTTACAACATATAAGATATTGTCATTATATCATCATAACTCGGTTTACAATCAATTAATTAAATATTTATTGGATTGATATTTTGCTTTATTACTTGATGTTTTTACAGATTTTTCTCTCTGAAACCATTAAATCATGTTAGGAGTTGTTCTTCGCCCGTTATGTGTGACATTCAATCAGCTGTCGATTTTGGTGTCAAGTCATGTTAATATAAAAAGTCGAATTTTGTTCAACTTTAATTTACCGGTAAATCGGTAAATCACTTTCAACATGAATGCTCATAGAGTAACTTCTTTAACGCAAATTAGTGATAAAAATATGCTTTTTCCGAATGGTATGCGGTGGTAGATAAATATTATTATGAATTAGAAATTATTGCCTGATAATGTCATGGTGTAGTTTGAACATTTTGAAAATTTTATTTGTGAAAAGTTTGTATTATACTAAAAGTCTTTGGTTCTATAAAAATTCTATAAAAAAAATGGTTGCTATAATTGTATTAAAATGAAATACAAGGAATCTATTAATTTATTGCTTTTAAAATTAATTTAAAAGTTTTATTCGTTATAATCATATGCTAGATCATGTTCCTTATTGATTGCTTTATTGACGATAAACAAGAAAATCATTTTAAATACTAATTCTGAGTATTAGAATAATTACTTAATTTAATTAAGAAAACTGAAAGAAAACCAAAATAAAATAAAACAAAATAAATTGGTTGGAAATTGAAATTAAAATTAAATAGAATATATAATTCATAATGTCTAAAATGATTTTGCAAAACTCTTACCTATATAATTAATATAGCTAACTAGCACTTCTTTCTTACATTATGCCATTGAACTTTCTATAATATAAAACTTTTAAAATTTCCAATGTATTTTAAAATTAAATTATTTATTGCGTTAAACATAAATGGTTTCAGTTAAAATCAATGTACCGAAAGAATGTGTAATGGGTAGTTTGCTTTCATATGCATTTCAGTTTACTACTGTGTATTCTACTCCATATGATAATGAATTGCACGATAGTTCGAAGATTTATGTGTTAGTGGATTCACCAGGGCTTTTATCATTTTTAAAATTATTTTTATTATTAAGATGTAAAAGCACTATGATGATAAAAAAAGTTTATGTAGTTTTTCACGATTTATTGTATAATTTACAGCATGCATTAAACATTAGCTTTGTACATTTGTACAACATCAAAAGTTATAATGCATAACGCAATAAATAATACTGCTTGGTCTGCTTTTTACTCGTCAGTGTAGAATACCTAGCAGTAGTTTAACAAAATGTTCATTTCGCCAAAGTACAGTTGAAATTTATATCAATATTAGAAGCACTAAAGTTTAATTGATCGTCGAGTTTGTCGTTTTTAATGTGTTTATATACCATGACGAACGAAAAAATGTCAAGTAACAAAGGTAATCATGTAATCTTGATGACAATATTTTCTTTAGAAGGATAAGGTAATTATTTATGCAATCTGACAAACATAACATTCAATAAATATACCTAAGTGTATTACAATAATAAAGAGCTTCTAAAGGTTCGTTTGAGCTCACGTGTAGCGATGTAATTCCAAGAGTAGAGATAAATCAGGAAAAACCTTAATTGTGGCACCAAAATAAGTTTAAATTATAAAAAGTAAACACATCAAGCTTGATTACTATAATTTATTAATAATCTACTAAACTAACAAACTTTGAAGATTTCTGTGCTAATTTCTGAAATATTAATACCCTAGATATTCAATCAAAAATCTATAAATAAAAGAAAACTTTGCATCTAACCTAAATACTCTATGATTGTTAACGAAAGTACTTAATTGAAATTAATATCAACAAATTAGCAACCACAACAGAATAATAACCATGAAATTATTATATTTAAATAGGATGTGACATTTTTAAATTTAATCTTAATTAAGATAAATTATAGTGACGTTATTTATGCAACTATAAGGAGCCCCCCATAATATACATAATATTTAGTTTTGGGTTCTAAGAAAGGTAGATGGCCCCCTGAGTGTAATTTAACATTCCGTTACTTTAAAAACCTTTATTGAACGTAGTTTACTGCAAATTTTCTTAAACTTCGCATACAAACTTAATTAAAAGAAATAAATGGAACCACTTCCAATTAATAATTTTTGATAACTTATACCTACCTACCTATAACAAAACTTTGGTTTGATTAAGTTTTGATTTAAGGTTTTTCTCTCGAACAGACGTTTTAAATCTTACAAGTTGTAAACTTACTAAAGTTATCTACAATAACCACTTAATAAATTTCCTTCGAATTACTTTATTATCCAAGCTAAAAACACTTAAAAAATTTCTCTAGTTAAAGTGACCAAATAAAAAACACTTTAATTATTTAACCACAACATTGTTCATTTAAATTTAATTGATGAAAATCTTTCAAATTTAAAAACTAGAGACAGTTTTATTGATAAGTTCCTTTTATTGTTTATTTTAGTAAATTTAATCAAATGGTTTGAAAAGTAGGTATACGTAAATTGAGAAATTTTACCAAATTAATATGATTCAGATCACTTTGGAATCGCATATTTTAACGCGAAAAGCATTAAGGTAAACTACTAAAGGTAAACTAGTGTTATCACAAGTCTTGTAATAAATATAATAACATTATTAAATATAGTTTAGTTTAGAGTTTTTAATAACAAAAATTTGTCAAGTCATAGATTAAAAAAAATAAAATAAGAACCTTTAAGACGTCCTTTAAAAATTTTAGCTAAAAAAAAGAGGTATTATTGAAAAAAAGTAGAAAATACAAAATTAAAGAAATAATTAAAAATTTATTAATTAAAACAGTAATCTTTATTTGCTTTACTACTATGCATACATTGGTTCTTTTTTTTTGAAACTCATGTTATATTATACACACATTGAAGGATTTATGATCATTAAGACAAAGAAAATCATTTAAGTAAACGCTTATTATATATTTCAGTTGAAATACGTATTCACAAATTTGTATTAAGCATAATATGAGTTCGCTCTAATATGTAGATATAATTACAATTATTTCACATGTGTGAGTATCAACTGAATATTGAAATGACCGGTTCCATAAATATTATCTTAATAATCATTATATTCTCAATGTCTCTAGAGTATTTTAAAATTCGGTTTCGTTAACATTATGCATATCCGAACTAAATTCAAAATCATAAAATAAATAAATCAAAACAGAGTTTTAAGATAATGTTACCCAGATCTGTTTCATCATTGAAACAGTGAATCACGTGAATCAACAGTTTCGCGTTGTTAATATTACATGAATGTACATTTGTAACACTGAAAACCGACCCAATGAAAACTATTTTACATAAGGAAACCAAAAAAGCATTTTTACGAATAACGGATTAGATGACAATCAAGATATTCTTTAATTAAAAAAGGGATTAACAATTTATGAACTTGATAGACTATCTTACCTGCGTATTAATAACTTTCAACAATTTAAAAAACTTTTTAACAGTGACTGTATTTTATTTTAAATCTTTTTCTTATTTTTAGCAACTTTGTTTATGGTCTCACGAGACTGCTGAAAAATTCAGTGCATTCCTTTAAATAAGGTGGGAGATTTGAAAAATCAACCTTTTATACTTTCGTCCTTAAAAACAATTTCTTATCTGTAGACTTGTAAATCTAGAGGATTTCACGATTTACTATTACTATAAGTATTCAATCTTTTGTAAAACAAGTAAAACTAGAGAAAACTACAATTAGATTACGTGGGATTACCTATACAAAGAATTTAAATTTAAAAGTTGAAGTTTTGTTTGCGTTCTTATTTTCGCCTTTATAACCTACTCATGAAATGTTTGACTTAAAATAAATTGGAAATAGCATACACATGCAAATACAGCATTCTAATGCTACATTTCATAAAGATATTTTTAATAAACAGTCTTATATTGCCTGTTTGTTTGATTTTGATTTTTACAAAAAACTAAAAATAACTCACTCTTAAAAACATGAGATCTTCACTAAATTTTAATATTTAGCCTTAGATTATTTATTATTATAAAATAATATTATTTTATGTTATGAATTATGAATTATTATATAAAATAAAAAATTATAGTATGTTTGACTGGACTATAACAAAAATTTTTTAATATGTATGTTACTCGGTTACTTACGCCCTTATTACTATCAAAAACCACGATGCCAACGTGGGAGTTTTAGTATGTTGTTTAGAAAGATTTGAGGATTATTTAAGCCAATTTTAAATGATAAATAAATCTTAGGCTACAATAATAAAAGTTAATACAAACTTGTAGTTGTAACAGAAATATAATAGTATGTCAGTCCTTTATAATCATTATTTCTATGATAAAATATATGCCCATTTAGTTAAAATTCGGTGGTATTAAAAAGTTTAGACCGTATTGATCGGCAAGGGAAAGTACAATTTATATCTAATTTCTTTTTTCTCAGTTTGAAAATAAATTACAAATTACTTTTATACTGATGTGTAAATAATTGCTTTGAAATAATTTCCTAGCATCTGTAGCAGAAAAGTTTATTGTAAATTTTAAAAGTTTTAGGTGCAATTATAAAACAGTGATTGATACAGAATGGAAATATTAAACCTTTTCTAAGTAGAAAAAATACCATTAAATGGAATTGTTCACTAAAAAGGTTTCTGTGTAATTGCCTTTGAAAACACGCAGCGTTTTTGTTTCACTTGAAATGGTAGGTATTATACAATACCTCAGGTGTTTTAAGCGAGATTATCGTTACATCAGTTTCAAAAATTTATTGTTAATGGAATTAACGTTTTTAATTGTGAATCTGCAGTTAGTCCACGAATTACTCGTCTGCAAAATTTCTCAACCATATTTATAGAATTTTATATAAAATGTGGTATTTATTATATTTGCCTTGCAAGATTTTTATCTCAAAATGTTAGTAACAAAACTCACCAAGTAAAAGTAAAATAAAAAGCGAAATATTTTGCCAAGTGGCATGCAGCAAAATGTTATTCATTTTGAACATAGTTGAATTTCAAACATTTGTTTATTACGTTTGTCATAAAGTTTTTAAAGTATGAATGTTTTTAAATTTATTGATTTGTTGTAAACTTTTTTTGCTACTACCTACATACTTACAAATTATATGAATTTCAATTCAATTTCGTTGTACCTAAGTGGTTTCAATATAGTGCGTTTATTCAATTTCAGCTGGAATAAATTTAAATAAAAACAAAATTCATTGGCAGAGAAAAACCACACTTATATATTTCATTAAAAATAATTTTCTAAGAAAGGCATTCAAATTTTATTTCTATATCGGAGAAATGTTTAAGTTTTTGATCTGAAGTTAAATACATTTTAATACTAATTGATAATTTTATCATGTAGCTGAAACATATCAATTTGTTTAGTCCCTAGCTGAAGTGATGCTTTAATTAAAGTGCTACCAAAATTATGTAATATCGGGTTTAATAAGCCCCTGCTAGTTATTTGTAATTCTCTAAGATAATAATATTATTATCAATGAATATGTATACACATCGTAACATTCATGTCACAGTAATATTTGAATATTCACAAAATACTAGCAGAAAGCAACAAATATAAATGTGACTAGCATTAAAATGCTACTGTAAACAAAATAATGTTATTAAATTGTTAATTATTTATTTAAATATCCAAATAGCTCATAGTATTTAGAAAAAAATTTAGAAAAAACAGATAATGCGGAGATGTCAAGAGCAGAGAGTATGGTTTATATTTTAAGTAAGAATATTATTATACGATATGAGTTTAGTTTGATTTCATTGAGTTTCAAAAAATAAAATTTTTCAAATATTTTATAAAGTAAATTAACATTGTAGCACTTCTCGTTTTTAACATAAATCCCTTTGTATTGCCAAAATATCAGCGACCCTACAATTTGAAAACCGTACCGTTCTTCTACAACAGCCGCAGGAGTCTTTCGATTACAAAAATTATATCTGAGTATTTTATTAAAAAAAAAATCTTTTAGCATTGGCTATAATAAATTACATAGCAGATCCTTCAACGATTGTTCCTTTATATCCTATAAACCAAATTGACATTGTTTCATAATAAATTGTAAAATTAATACTTTTGATTGTTTATTCGCAGGAAATTTTATTTATTGTTATGATTATCTATTAAATTGAAATAAATTTTTTATTTCTGGTAATGAGTTACTGAACAACGAAAAGTTGTTATCTTATTATGTAGTTCATGTCATACTGGAACTGGAAGTAAAATTTGTATAACAAACTAATAAAGAAACACACATACTTTCTGCTTTATATTATTGTATAACGAAAAAAATCAGATTAGATGCATAAATATGTTAGCAACTTATAGAACAATAATAACTAAGAATAATAATATCGGCGGTACAGCAAAAAATTGCTACATAATCTATATAAAAAATTGATATACAAAATATTGATTGAAAGATTCCAAGTCATCTTGTCAGTGAGGAACCTAAATTAGCTGACCACTCTGACCAACCTACTTTTAATACTTCCAACAGCTCAATAGTATAAAGTATAATAATGTAGACAGTATCTGCAAATTAAAATTGTGCTGCCTACCCGAATACCAAATTAATTGATTGCGATATCACGAAATATTGAAAAAAGTTTTTCTTCTCCACTATAATAATACAAGACAGAGAAAAAATAAATTGATAATATGTTCTATATACTTTTATTTTGCTTCGTTCTGCCTTTTACGCAAGCTGTAGCTGCAGTGATGCAATTACTGTCGACTACAAAAATTTAAGCGTTGATGCTTCGACAAGTGAAATGGGAACAATGCAGGAAGATTTAATTTATTAGAAATAATGGAAAATTACATTTTCCTTTGTAAGAATTGGAACTCAAACTACCAATATCCCTTAAGAATTCGTGCGACCCGAAAAAAGTAAGAATTGGAACGTGTAAATGATTGACTTGCGCAAATATAAAGTAAGTTTTAATAAAAAAACCTACAAAATGATCCAATATTATATTCCAAAACTTAATTATAAATTAAAATACCTCAAACATACGAATGTACCTAGCTATAATCATATATCAATGGATTTCAAAATTGAACGCATTTCTAGAACCCTACTATTTTACAATAAAATATTATCTCTAATAAAATCAATTTTCAAAATTTATTTTTTTAATATCTACCTACCACATTTATTCGAGAAAATAAATGACGTTATTAGCAGTTACACTCGAAGTCGGATATAAACTTATTCTCTTACTTCCTTCTATGCTAGTCGACCTTTTTACGTTTTCCGGTAGTTCTTCCAAGAGTTTCTTGAAGCTTTCATAATTTTTGTTTTTAGTTCGAGTTTATGAAAAACAAAATACTTAGTATTAAACTATTCCAAAAATTAGTTTTTGTTTTATTAGGATTTGTGTTATGTTTAAACTTTCTCCAAGTTTACAAATAAAATGCTATTAAAACCTGGCGCATAACTAATTGCTTACTTTAAATCAATTAATTGTGCTAGGTTCAGGACAATTGAAACAAATTTTTCTTGAATTTTTATTAATTCACTATGAATTGACGTATCACAATAATTTTAATTTTAAGCATTGCGTAATCCTAATTTACTAATGAACAATTTGATAAATTTATACGATTAAACTAAACTAACATTGCTTTCGCTATTGTTTTAGTAACTTCAGTAAAGTAATGTTTTGGCAATTGTTAAATATTCACTAAAGCTTATTTAGCTACTAGTTACCTCAATTTTGGGATATAATATGTATACAACAATTAAATTATTATTCAATTAGTAAATATTGCCTACTACCTTTCGGCAGGTATGCAAAACCCCATAATCCTTTAATATAATGGAAAGTATAGAAAGTTACAATTTCTCGGTTCATTTATTCAGATATTTAGATCGGCATTCAAACTTTCAGTAAAACTCAATTAAACTTTTAAGAGTATACTAATATTAACCTAAAAATTTGCGATTAATAATTAATTAAAACAAAATTAATTGCTAGTACCTAATACAGCACTTTAGAAACTTTAGGAGGGTACAATTTTCATTAACATTTAATAATTATTATTATTATTGTTATTAAATAAGTTTTTAAATACTGAACGAGGTTGTAAACGTTGTATACATTGGTATTCATTACATAGCACATGCAAATACAAAAACAATTGCAAATGGATAAATATGGATATAATTTTTGTATTATCCACACACCCATATACCCTTGTTAGCTATACCGCTGAAATACTACCTATACATTTGCCTATACTCATATGCAGTATCTTCAAATAATGTATGATTGTATATTTTAGCAATATATTGACCACGGCAGTGACTTGCTATTACCACTGCTCGAGTATAGAGAAGTAAACTCGAAGTTCAAATAACACACTTGGGGGAGTTTCCAAGCTCATCTCGAGGGTGGACAGGAGCACTCTATGATAGCAATAATTAATTTATATTTATGTTCATTTTGACGTGATTGTGCGAGTAAGAATTCGTAACTCAAATATAAAATATATTATTTTTACAACTACTTACAACAACATATAAATATATTTTTGCAAAATTCAGTTCTACTCTTTATTAAATAAATATTAATCTCCTTACATAATTATATTTAGCAATTCTAGTAATTTTAATTCCTTAATGTGAAAATGTGATTACTTCTAATTAATGATTGTATGTACCTACCTACCACTTGCAAATATTACAAATTCCATTTCATTATTAAATAACTTTCAGCTGGAATTTATTAATTAAGATACAACATTAGTTTTGGTTTCTTTCAGTTTTACCTAAATAATTCTGTGATTTTAAAGATAAATAATTTTGTACCATATGTAAATAAATACCAGGATATGGTGGCATTTAAATTTTTTAAGTTGGTGTAGCTGAGGATGAGGGGGTGAGCCCAACGCAAAGTACGCAGTCTAGTCTCCCTATACTATCTCCAAAAGCTTTTTTATATTTTTTTGATATTTTGTGCAGTTTACGAAAAATTTAAGGTGGATTGTTTTCAAATGTAACTATATAATATAAGACTTAAGACTATAATAATATATTATTATTATTAGATGTCAAAAGTGGAATAAATAATAAAATTTAGGAAACTTTGTTTATTTAGTTTTGTTAATTACATTGTAAGTAGCTTGAAGTAGCTTTATAAACGATATTTACAAATATTAACTTTTCACTTTCGTATATTAAATCTAACGACTGAGCTTCAGTCGTTTTTTTTTGCTTCATTTCGTGGCACGTGTTCATCGCATCAGGTTTAAAATAATCTGACCTTATGTACTTTTGTCAATACTTTTATATGAATTTATACAATTTTTTGGGTGAATTATCCGAATTTGATTTAGTTTTTGAATTATCAAGCTGGTTTACATGAAGATATTTTGTCCTAAGAAATGATATAAGAAACCGGTACAAAAAGCATGTCACTTATTAATACACAACTTTTACTGTCAAAATAATGATATAAGCGAGTAGTATGGAATATACAAGTTCTAATTCCATGACAATTTAGTATCAAGTACTTTTCGTATGGACGCAATGGTTGGTAAATGCGTTTTAATCGTTTGAATACAATGCGCATTCACACTAATGAAATTTACTTTGCCATTGACGGCTCATATTAAAACATGTGTGTATTTGTGTATGAAGAATAAGAACAATGCAGTGAAACTCGAGAAAGAAAGGTTATTTTTATATTAATAATTTTTCTATATTATGTTATGTTATAATGTATATAATTTTAAAGCATCCCTTTCTCGAAATATTTTTCCATTTTTCAAATATTTTTGATTTTAGTATTTTATTTTTCAATTTTCCCCATAAATATTCAATTCAAACTTCAAGATTGAAGATTCTAAAACCTCTTCTAATGTTTCGATATTGTGAGCGGTATTCATTTAATTCTCGCACATTTTCAGTTCTCCTACACCAACGGCTGTCATACATCCCCAAACCCCAATGCTACTTCATCCAAACTTTACAGTAGTGATAACGCATTTTGTTTTCTCTTTGTATGAACATAGCGAATAGCTGTAGGGGAGACTTGGGAGACTTGATACATTTATTAAAAAACAACGTTTAAATTAATTTAACAAGTGTTACCGAACTCGTTTACATGTTGGTACTATCTTGGACTATTTCTGCAACTAAAAATTTTATTATTATTGAAAATTTAAATATTTGATGGTGTTATAAATTTTTTACGTAACCTTGCAAAATGTTTTTAGCCTCCCTCATATGCGGGAGGTATGATACAATCACTGGGAGGTTTGATACAGTACAGATGTTTATGTTAACTGAAGCAATAGAAAAAAAATATTTTATTTCTTAGACACTTAGAAGTGTCATTCATAATTTAACAGATATTGGCTCTTGGTCGCTATAGGTTTCAATATAAGTCTCAAAAGCTATTTTGCCTTTCACTTGCCTGACAATTTGTTTACCAATAAATAAGTTGCGTTTGGCCTGTTGAGCTTTCACATGTATTTTTTTCTGGTCAAATTTTATGTTCGGGTTCAATAGCTTTCTTCCTTCTGCTTTCTTTCTGTTTAGCACTTGTATTAATCCTCTCGAGCCAAGGGTATCAAACCTCTCCGAATGACAAATTTATAAAATAAGCAAAATCATGAAAATAAGCAATTCGATTTAACATTACCAATACTTGTATTTTCAGATTCGCGTAATACTAATGAAATTTTCGAAATATTGTTATAAAAATCATAAAATCTTACGTTAGATAAGTGGAAACTTACATTGAAGTGTAGGAAAACACACTTTAACCTATAAAATGCTTAGATTATATACATTCATTTCTATATTGCAAACTGGACTAGTGGATCAACTGTAATCCATGTTGAATCCATACAGAATCCTTTACCAATAATATAACGTAAGGCTCAAGCCTCCCGATGTATCAAGCTTCCCTAGTCTCCCTAATGTAAATTTAAAAAAATGGTTTCATAATAAATTAAATGTAAATAAAAAGAAATTGTTTAAATGTTTAATATTGGATTCATCGGACCAAATATAACTTTTGCCTAATCGTCAACGGTCTAATTTATATATTTTCTTGCCCATAAAAGCCGATTTTTTTATTTGTTTGTCATTGAAAAGAGGCTTTTTATGGGCTTTATGACCATAGAAATTAAAAGTAACTAAGCGCCTTGTTACGGATCTCGAAGGAATTTCAACCCCAACGTGCTCCATTAACTCTGTACGTAGGTCTTTCAAGAATTCGATCCTGCCTCTGGGTTGTTTTGAGAGGTTGGCCAATATTATTTGTTTGCTGGTATAAGAAGCGGTACTTCTAAATTGTTTTAAGGTGTATTGGAAGGCATATCGTAAACATTTAATTTTTTTCGAAATTTTCACCTGATTTATTCGTTGCGAATCCAAAAAAAACGATCCAACTTCGCGCAATTTCGGTGAGCTCACGCTTGTTCGGCATAAATCTACTTTTAAAACTGTGAACTACTATTAGCATAAAAAATTACACTTAAAAATTTTTTCCAAACAACTTGTAACTTGTATCAGTTCGTACTGCACCAACGTTAACGTTACAAATAAAATTACAATAAATATCGGATTACTGATTTAAATTGTTACCAGATACATGCCCGAACGGTCAGTTTTTGTTAATTTTAATTTAACAGACAGTTTTCCCAGTGTATTACTATATGTTCGAATTTTTATTCAAAATTTTTTCCTCCTCAAAACAACGTAAACAAAGTGAAAGTTGAATTCCAATTAATAAATGGAAGAAATAAGCGAAAATTTTAATTTATTACTCCTTTAAAGTTGTAAGTTTTCAGAAAACTTTGATTATGTTTATGAGTTTCCAACTACGAGCTCAAAAGCCCAGTTTCTACTATGAATAGAACAAAAATATTTTTCTAAAATTTTGAGAAAACGTATAATATGTTAATATGAATATTTCAAGATAAATACGAGCTACCTTATTCACTAAAACGTGAAGTACGAGATTTGAATCCAGAATTTTAGTTCTGGTACGACAGAGAGTAAAAATTACTAAATAATATATTTTTTAGTATTAATTTTTAATATCAACCATGTTTGTAAACCACATCTTTATATTAATTTCTCGTGATTAAAGTTGTCTCTTGTAAGACAATCTTATAAAATGATCTTGCGGTTGAATCATTTCAAGAGTTTGATATTATATACTCTAGTGCCTAGTATATTAGATGTTTTTCTAAAAAAATTAATTATTTTATACTTAGCTTCAGCTTGCCTTAAGAAGATCCAATTAATTGTATCCTTACGATTAATTAGATTAAGTAAATTGTCTATTAAACTACCTGAATCACGAATTAACCAATTAATACAAACTGCTACAGGCGAATCTAAAATTTTATTATAATATCTAGTTTAAATTTACTTCAAAACTACTTTAATATAATTTTTTTCTAAGTTTAGACAGCAAGTAATAATTAATATTATGACTAATATTATGTAGTATTATAATAATAATTAAATATTACTACAATTTATATAATATTATATTATAATTAAACCGTAGCCGTAGAATTAAAATATATAACTATGTTTTCTTTATTTTCTTCTTGAAATATTTGTTTGAAGTTATATTTCTTAATATTAATTATTGTTGATGTACTACATACTAGTTAGTCGTAATTACATATATTTTCATTGTAGTTATACAAATATAATTCCAAATAATTATCAACTGATGTATAATAACGCTAGTACTAAAAAAGTTTTAATGATGCAAAGAAAGTATGTTGTTAATCTTCTAGTGACTGGCAAAATTTAATTTAAACTTACCTACTCCGTTACATTTAAGAAAGGGTGAAGTTTGCTACTTTCTAGTGATATAAATTAAAAGTTAAACTTGGTTAGAATTTGAAAGAATACTATAGAGTATTCTGATTTAAGTATGAAAGCTTTAGAAAATATAAAACTACTCATTTCTTTCTAATGATAAACACACATATTTATATCGATTTTGTACAGCAATATTTCTTTCAGTCATGCAGATATCTGCAATTTTATCACGTGTATTTTTTGATTTGCAATACAGTTTCAAAGGCTCTCTACGGTCGAGATAAATCATAATAAAACATTTTTTTCGAGTATACTATTCTACAACCATGCAACGTATTTTGTCAAGCGGTATCACATGAACAATTTCAGAAAATAAATCTACGCAGCAAATTTTTTCTTCGCAATTTTTTCCAATATTTTCTTTATGCAATTTTTAGTGTTTTATCCATAAAGTGATCATCTATTCTCATAATTGCAGTTTTTTGCAAAAAGTTTAAATAGCATGAAAATTACTGTAATATAAATTATCATAACAAAATAATAACTCATTTACTAAAAAGATTTGAAACTACAACAAATCTTAATCTTTTGAAAAACGTATTGGTGCATTTTCTTCACTTTAACCGGAAAAGCTTATCAATAAGTTAACATAAATCTTGGTAGATTGTTTTGGCACACTATGATATATTTGACATAAATTTAGTTTAGAACATCCTTTATCTAACACGGCGCCTTAAAGGCACCACAAATTTTTAAACTTGTAATTTATTTAACCCATTTAATTAAGATATTTTGTTATAGTGCAGTAATTAATTTTAAGTTTAACTAATTCCGCGGTGGCTTAATATATTGCAACCAGTACAATTAACTTAAAAATTGAGATTATGTATTTATCCCTACATTCGAAGCTATGGGAGTTCTTTATAATTACTCTTTATAATTTTAAGCTTTTCTTTAAGAAAATGTAAGTTCTAACTAAAAAACACAAAGCAAAATTTTTAAGATTTTTTAATTATTACTATGTAACATAAATTTATTATAAGTCTTTTGGTATTGTGAAATTTAATTGAGGTAAAAGAAAAATTCGACTTTTGTTTCGGTTTGGTATAATACAGTAACTACTTATTTTCTATTCATTAAAATAAAATTTAAAAGTACGAATAGTTCCAACTTTGATAACAGTAAATGTATTCGTTGAACTTTACTACGTCGTGGTAAATTGTAATATAAGGAAACATAAAAATAAGTTTTCTTAATTATTTCAAATAATACTTGTCTATATTAATCTCATTAGTACAAAATTAATTATTCCAATTCTAAACTTAATTTTTGTAATTAGAAATTTATTTCATTTTAAACTTGGCTTTTAGGAAAATTGTACAAATTTAATAACATTAATTTTCAAGTAAGGTAAAGTAATTGTAATAATGCACACAGTAAATTTTAGAAAATGAGAATAATTATTATACACAGATATTCCTATGACGTTCACAACAAAGATATAATTAATGCAAACGAAATTAATGTTCTACAAACTAATGTTTTCCGAACAAGTTAGTAATTTTATAATGACTTCACATTTTCATAATGAAATATGATCAATTCTATCAAGTTTTGTCAGTTGTACAATTTTAACGGCGAATTTTTTGATTAAATTAAATACTTTGTGTGTAATTTTGCAGTTTCTTATAGTTTCCTGTTTAATAACTTATTGAAGTATAATTTCAACGCATTACTGCATGACTGAAGTGCATTGTTTCCACATCGTTTAAGATTGTATCGTGACTTGACTTTGTGGCACATTATTGGATTATTGTATAAACATAATTTGCCTAAGCACATAATTGCTTTAGTGTATAAGATGCGATAATATGTCAATCAGTATATATTTACAGTAATTATACCTATTCCTAATCATCATAATTATGTGTGTAGTATCACCAGCCAGGTGGAAAATAATCGGTTTCGCAATTCCGTTTTGTGCTTATTTTCATTAAAAGGTTTTAGAGAAATAATTTTGTATCTAACTTATATTTATAGGATATACTTAGAACTTATATTTTAAAAATTATACAGACTGCAAAGTATTTTTAGTAGTATCGAATAAGTTACATCAGTTGATTTCAATTTTCAATATTACTTTTCAAGAACAATTTTACCTAATGGAAAGCTTAGCAATATATTTTATTTTGAAGGCAAAAAATAATAATACTGTAAATACATATACACATAATATGTTCCGACCCGCATCGTTTAATATTTCTAATAATACAATAAAAATTTGTAACACAATTATTGATACACTTCTATTTGTATTTAATCTTATTATATTTATAAGTGACACGCGATTACAAGAGAAAAGTTTTAGTTCAATAACAAAAATTCAATTGTGGAGCATCATGATATTATTATCAAATTAAAAAATTAGATTTTCGCAAACTTAGGATTTCTAACTAATTGAATAAGGAAGTCCTCTAATGAACATTAATGGTTTAATTATTTTATTACAAATTTTGGGCGAAATTATGTTTATTGATTAAATTTATTACTCTTAAGCTATTAAAAACTGCCGGTTCGGTCCTTGAAGAGTGCGGCCCGCATCCGCAGCAAAGCCCGATCTTGCAATTAGTTGTAATTGGTGATTTCGCATTGGTGATTTTCGTGATAGATGCACAATTATTTCCTTTCACTTAAAAACATATTTTTGTGCTTATTATGGTTGGTAATGTAAAACCAGGTAAAACTTTACATTTAATAAATTTGGCGCTATTACTAGTCTTACTGGCACCGTCGCTCCGCCGTGTCCAGTGGGAGTTTTTTGACTTGTCCGGCAGTCAAGTTTTACGTGCAAGAATATTATTTTTTTAGAATTTTACAAATTAACTAGATAACTGTGTGAATACACACTCTTCCAAACTAAATATCACTTTACCAAAAATATAAAAACAGTTTTACGTTATGTAGCTTATATGCTACACGCTGCAACAAACGGCTAATGGTATACGATCTTTTGAGTTAAATTATGTTAAAGTATGGTACTGATGTGTAAGTATTACAAAAATTGATTAGAGTAGAAAGAAAAAAGTAAAACAATATATAAATGTCAGCTTTAAACTATAATTTATTCAAAATGGACAGTTTGAATAAAATAACATAAAATTCCGGAGTTGTAAAATTTATTAATGAAAATAAAATATTTAAATTTAGATACAAATTCGATAATGTAAAAATTGTGCTTTTTCTGTCGATGGTCATAGTGTATTGATTTCATAAATTACGCAAGTGTCAAGAGCATCTATTTAGAAAAAATCTAAAAACCTTGACTGAAAAGTATAGTTAGTGTAATTAAGTGTAAGATATCGCTAGCATAAATTAGGATATCATTTGAATACTTCAATAATTGATGATGTTTTCTGTAGTATATCACTAAGTTGGTGTAATACCCATCACAACAATAAAATACTCTACATTAAGGGAGCTTTACGGCAATAAACAAACATTGTACCTATAAAATGTTATAAAAGATATTTAGATTCAATTATATTTAAAGGAGAAAATAAAATTCGACAGTTCATGGGGTAAACGTGCATTTTATCGTAAACTTTTGTAAACATTTCCCTAAGAATTTCTACCTCACATTATCTCCAATCGGTAAAGCACAGGACAAAATTTACGAAAATAAAAATACTTCCACAAATTTTGTAAAAAAATTTCTAATTAATAAGTAGATAATAATACTTTCCATTTGGTTAACATACGGATTGCTATTTGACATTATAATCAGCATAACATGATCACCACCAGCATAATTTATTGTAACCTAACAACAAACAAACATTAAATGTAAAATATGAGCTTAAACTCTAATAGCGTTTTTACTGCACTTGGCTATTTCCTATTGGTCAAACGTGAATTTAGTACGCACTCAACTTACCGACTAAAAACGCTATAAATGTGTAATTCTGCCTATCTTAAAAAATAGTTTTCATAGTTGACAATAATAATAATGAATTTAAAATAATTTATTATTCTGTTTTGAGATACTTATTAGATGAAGTTGTAATCGTTCTGATATGAATTTGATTTCAATTTAAAATTGATGTGTCCGAAAAATGTGCCTGCGGAGCAATGTGTTTGGAAAGAATCAAAGATTTTTGTATAAAAAAAAATCAATCACATAATAGGTATTCACACAAAACTTAGCTCTTTCATACGGGGGGGGGGGGGGAGTTTGAATACCTTGAATATCTCTCAGTATCTCTTTAAAGTATACCAATCTCATTAAGGTAAAATTATTTGATTACTTTGTATTGCTCGGTAGTACTTGTATGTGGACGAAAGTGATTTTTTGCAACAAAATACTAAAAAAATGAAACGTATATTCTAAAAAAAGAGAATTATAATAATATCTACAATACAT
This sequence comes from Cantharis nigra, assembly GCA_958510845.1. Classification (NCBI taxonomy): domain Eukaryota; kingdom Metazoa; phylum Arthropoda; class Insecta; order Coleoptera; family Cantharidae; genus Cantharis; species Cantharis nigra. The sequence continues at coordinate 18,713,932 of OY294028.1, forward strand.
ATACTTGCAAAAACAAAAAATGAAAACTTCAGATGTAAAATTGAATTAACAATTTCTAAGTCAAATAATAATTATTTTTTGAGATGAATACAGACTGAATTAATCTTGTATAAAAGTTCATTTTAAAAGTAATTTATGAGGATGTCTTTGTGCAACTTCTGTAATGATTGCATCTATGTAAATATAGATTTTTAGTAATTTTTGATTTCAATGCTTAAAATTACTAAATTACTTAAGCTATCATTTGTCATTCGATTTATATTATATTTTTATATTATGAACGAAATTATAAAATTTTAATTAAAACTAATAATATGATTTATTTTTTTGCAGATGTTTTAAGTTTAAAAGACGTGATACTGACTTTGGAACCTACCATAGTTCAACGTTATAATCACTGCACATTGAGGTGTAGTTACGATTTAGAAGGTGCACCTTTGTATACAGTGAAGTGGTACAGAGGACTGCACGAGTTCTATCGCTATACACCAAACGAGTACCCAAATACAAAGATATTTCCTATTGGAGGAATAACAGTAGACGTAAGTATCTACTTGTAGATTATAACACAATATTCAAATGTCTTGGGGTTGTAGGTCAACCACTCCAACAGTACTCAAGTTGTATTGCGGAATGTAGAATTCAATCTCTCTGGAAACTTTTCGTGTGAAGTTACGACAGAAGAAGGTTTCTCCACAGGAGTTGATACAAAGACGTTATTAGTTGTTCGTAAGTGAGAAATTTTCATTTAATTTATATCCTGGGATTGTAATTAAAACAAAACTAATGTTTTATACATTTGAACTTCAACTAATTTATGATTTTAATCTAAAATGTACAGATAAAATTTACACAAAATGACATTCTGCCACTCTAATTATCACAATGTGCGAGATTCGACTTTAAAACATTAATTTTCTTTGCGTTCAAATTTTGTACAACTGAAAGAACGGAACGAGTTTCTTTTAATAATTCGTTTCTTTTAAAGAAGTACGATTTTAATAAAACATATATTCGGTTCTTTAGTGAATTGTATAGCTTTATAATCTAAAATAAAAAGCTTGGAATTCGCTTTAAGTAAATACTTGTACAAAGGAAACAATAAGTTTCTATAAGACTTTAAGATAAAGATTAAATTTTGTCGTCTTCTATATAAAAGTGGAATAGGGAAATGTAAACTTTTTGAAGCAGATTAGAACCAAAAAGCTCACTAAATCCATAACCATAGCAAAACTTTACTCTTTGTCAATTGGAAAATTAGTAGTACATTCTAATAGTGTAATTTTTGTAGAGTAGACTTTACATCGATTACAAACAATCCAAATCGACTATTATTGGAACACTAATAGAAGTTTTAAATGTATTGCAATTTACAGTATAAATATTTAAAATATTTGATTAAAAATGATCAATTACTCCTTACTTAAAAATATTTTAAACAGTTTTCCATGTATGGTTTGCGAAAAGATCCATACTAAGTTAAAAAGACATAAAATAGAGGAAATTTTCAGCTTCGAGCTTTAGTTTAGCTTTAGCTTTTTTAATATCCATATATGGATATTACTAAACTATACTTAGCAATTATTGTACTAAATTATAATATAGTAAAGGTTTTAGAAAAGTTCATTTTCAGCAAAAACTTCTTGGCTTTCTTTCTACTAATCTTTCTACTAATTTATCAATTATTTATTAAATTTTTATTTATTTATTAAAATATTAATTTAATAACAAAGTCCTAAGCAAAGCCAAACATCATTTAAATATTAATAATTGTGTGACCAACACTAGGCAGATGATACAAACCTTTCAATCCAGTTGCTTCCACAGAAGCCCAATGGGGTTAAGATTTTGTGATTATGGTAGTCAGTCTACGTTAATTCAAGTGTCATCAGTTTAAACTTCCTTTAAGTACTGACTAAAATCGTTGAGAACTGTGTTTATAATCGTTACCTTTTCCTAATACAAAATCATGGGGTGTATTATATTGAAACTAGAGCGAAAATCATCTTGAACAAGAACCTTTCACTTTTTGTGACGAATTATTATTGATGTAACAAAACGAATTTTAAATTATAAATTTTCATTTAAGGGCCGGTATTTCAGTTGTGGTTTAAACTAAGATCAGAGTTTAAACTCAGTTCATATTGATATCTGACCAATCAGGTAGCCATAAACGTAGGTTAATCTTTGAACGTAGTTTAACTACACTCTGAAAAAACATTTGTCGTCACAACAAAATCTTAGTAACTATAGCCTCAACAGAGTTTTTTTGCTGATATAACAAATTATATGTTGTTTGGAATAAAAAGTTTGTTCTGAACACAAAAAACTTTGTTGTGGCAGCATAAAATTTGTTGTAGCAGCAAAAAACTCTGTTGAGGCTATAGTTACTAAGATTTTGTTGCGACGACAAATCTATTTTCAGAGTGTAGCAACTCAAATACTGGGCCTGAGCCTATAAAATCACGGTCAACCGGCATTATTTTTTCGAATCGACTTCCTTATCAGATTTTCTCCAAAACTTCGACATTGTACATTATAAATAAAATTTACACAGTTAAATATAATATACAGTTAAAGTTTATTCTATGTCCTCGTACACTAAGATACACAAGAAATATATTAACAGTCTTTCCAGATCCTTCGTGAAAATACTTTGGTATCTTTTATAATACCTACGTTATTCTTTCATTTGAATTTTTTTTTAAAGAAATAGTAAAATTAATTTATTATTTAATTTTCTTAAAACAATAAAATATCTTTCGGAAATTTTTTTATTGCTTCCTACTAAATCTATTTATCCACTTGTAAAACACAAAGTTTCGAAAATTTTATTAAGTTAAAGAATTCGAATGTTTTGCTCAAGCGTTAATAAAATATCGGAATAGCACCTAATCTACACTTTTTGTAAATTTGTGAAAAATTTACTTATAAAGGTGGAAATCAGGCGAATGACAACATTACAATTTATAATATAAATGTCAGAACGGTTTTCATTTTATTTTTACAATTTAAATTTGAATTTTTCCTACATCTCTTTAGACACGCGTGGTAGAGTTTTTAGCAAATATGTTACAATATTAAATTTGATTGTCTTTTTTGCTTCAGGCAATGTATTAAATTCGTTCGTACTTATGCATTTATATTGAATAACTGTCAAGTCATTGGTTGGTGTAAATTAAATAACTTCCAAATTTAAAAAAAAGCAAAGAAATATTTTTCTTAAATTTAGCATTGATGTCTTGAAATTGAAAATGTGATCGTTGGTTGAGTTACAGAGTGGAATTTCTGGATTTTAATATTATAACGTCAATGTTAAAAATAAAAGAATAAAGATCAAAAACAAAAAGATTAAATCTTGAACGTACATGTTCCTTAAAAACACAATTTGAATAGATACTAAAAAAAGTTTTGGTTTAAAATTTATTTTGAGTTTGAATATTTGCGAATTTTGTCAAAAATGTGTACGATTTTTAATTATACTAGCAAACCATTTAAATTTATAAGTAATTTTTGATTATTAATGCTAGAGCTTTCATATTTAAAACCAGAAAAAAATTAACAATATTTTATAAATCATGTATTATTTCTAAAGTTAACAACAAACAATAATTTCTGCAAGAGAAGTTTAGAAGAGGTAAAAATATTTCAGAATAATAAAAACTTGTTATTTGTTTACTTTTTTGGAAAGGAAAGATAAAAAATATTAAAAAAACTTTTCCTGAAATGACATGTTAGCAACATATGTCGGTGAAGAAATCAATTTATTTGTAGATTACATCTTATTTATTTATATCCATGTGTAGACAAAAAACGGTCACTTAAGCAGCTTTTTTAGGTCTTTATCCGGAACAATATACGTAACAAAACCAATTCTCCTGTAATCCAATCGATCCTCAATAGGTTTTGAAGTGATATTGCACATTGTTTAAAGTTGCGTTCAATTACTGAAGGTACATTGCGACACGTACAAATTGATGAGCCCATTTAGTTAGATTTTATAAAACTTTTTACGTTATTTTTTTGTAAAATTTTCTAATAAATATTGTATCAAATAGTACGAGTTAAAAGGTAGGATTAAGAAAACTGATTGACTGTTAGCTTAACTTAGATTAATGTCATGGTGTGGCTTTAGACAGATTGGAGCTTTCTGAGTTTAATACCAAGATGTCTTAGTTTTTCGTTACCAACTTACACGAAACAAATTAAATCTAATCAAACAAAATCAAAGTGTGCAATTACTTTACTTGATGCATTAAATTTACTTTTAGAATTTCAACCAACTTGAAATTTTTAATTTATAAGCATTGAATTAAAAAAAAAGTATTTAACTTTTGCTTGATTTTAATCTCCAGTACAATTTTAATCTTATTACCTTACAAATAATATAGTACTAATGTTTCGCTTAATTTTTAATTAGAATTTTATTTCTTTTCATTGAGAAAAAATTTCAAGCTTAAAGTTTTTATATTTCATTTCTTTAGCCAATTGTGATATAGAAATTACCTAATAGTAATATTATAGGTAATATTTTTTAAATAATAAATTACACTTGCCAATAGGTATTTACATAATATTATTAAAAGTTTTTATAATATTGAATTGTAGCCATTTATTTTAACAAAACTTTCTTACAATATAATACAGTTACAACACTGTCGTCTACGTCTTTTCCACACCCTTTCATTTCAACACCTTTCAGCTTTTAACCGAAAACATGAGAGAGCAAAATCGAACTAAACTTTGCTAGTAAACACCCCTGTCGTATTAAATTAGATAAATACTAATAAAAATAAGTTGAAATGATAAATCCTACATTTATGTAATATTTTGAGATTAGTCACTATAGATATTTTGTCAACTGAAATTTATATTTTGCTTTTCTTGAATATACTTTTATAAAATCTATATTTGTAGATCTGTAAGTATATTTATTATTATAAAAATTGATCAGGTAAAGATAAAATAAAATATTTGAAAGTAATATTATCAATTTTCAATAAATAAGATAAAACTTCAAAATATTAAAATTGAAAAACTACCTAGGATTTCATGTAGTTAGTATAGATATTGGAAAAAAGCAATTACAAGCTCATTTTCTAAAGTATTTTCAAGTTTTATCAAGATTTCTATATTTTAACTTTTGAAAATGATCCTTTTCTGAGTAACAAATTATTAATTATACCGAGGACAAAAAAACAAATACTTTAGATGATATTGATTTTTTAAAAAACTTGGAAATAAATTTTTTAGGAAATGGTTGTTAAGAAGGAAATTGAAGTATATGAGACGTTCCTGAAATTTTTACACTACATTATTTGCGGAACAAAAGAAATTCTAGCAAATAAGTTTGAACTTAATCTTGTTTTTAGTTATCGAGATAAAAAATGTCAAAGTTACATTGCGTTCACATTGATTTAAACTTCATTATTTCAACAATCCAAAATGTCAGCATTACCGAAAGTCACTAATATATTATCGAAAGTCTTATAAATAAGTATTTTTTAGTTTCTGAGAAAATTAAATTATTATTCCAATAAGTGTACAAAAGCTATCAAAATTTAGTAAATCATGGCAACGTGCGATTCCGTAATCCATTCATTTTTCCACCAAAATGTTTGTTTTTTAATGTATATTTATTTTGATTGCTTTTGAACTACTTTTTAGAATAATAATATAATATTTTCAGAAACTAAAAACATGACTTTTCTGAAGTTTGGTATACTTCTTTATAAGACTTTCATAAATAGTTTGGCAATTTTTGGTAATGCTGACATTTCTATTTGTCGGGATAATGACCTTTAAATCAATGTGAACGGAATGTAATTTTGACATTGTTTTATCTTGATAACAAAAAACAAGATTAAGTTCAACCTTCGCTAGAATTTTGTTTATTATATAAATATATACTGTAAAAATTTCAAGAACTTCTCATTTACTTCAATTTCCTTCTTAACAATATTAAAAAATCTTTAAACAACCATGTTAACAACCAAACATATTTTTAATGTTGATTTTGTTCAATATAAATTTAACAATTTAAGGATGGCATATTTCAGTAAAGCATTATATGGCTACTTTTCTTCTAAGCTTTGGAGGCAGTTTAACCGGTATATTATACCTAAAGACTTTATAAAATGGCGTAGAACATATTACCCCAGAGTGGCTCCTCTAAGTACTTAATTTCTAATTTTTTGTTACAAGCAATTTTAAAATTAAACTATAGTTGTTGCTTTTAGATTGTTGTAACATAACCATTATTTTTTTGTGACATATAGAATGTAAGTATCATTTGTACGGTCTGTTATTGCCGCATAATATAAAATTAAGGATTTTTGAATTTGGCATCCATTAAACAATTTACACAGAACAAATTGAGATTAAAAAAAATTCTTTTGAATTTGATTTTCAGTAATTCTATTTAAAGTAAAACATTATTAGCAGTAAATTCACTCAACCCTTTACATTGTAAGCTACCTACTACGGGGTATTACTTTAAATGTTTAATTAGTTTAAATTTTGATACAAATAGCAAATTATATTAATGTTTCTAAAAACAACCCTTTTATGTTATTAAACTTCTCTTTGTTTCGTTAATTGTTATTAATTTTATAGGCTGCATTAGAAATCTAATATTAAGTTTTGAATATTTTATAAGTTAAATCAAATATGTACATTTTGAATGTACCTTTTCAAAATTTATATTTATCTTTACAGATTTTATGTTGTAATACTTTAAAAAATTTAATTTTGACTCGATACATTTAAGTATAAAATTAAAGCACAAAGTTGTAGTAGATATTTTTCGAAAGCAATGAAGTTCATATTTTGTTATAGTTTATGTTATATCTTGAAGCAATTTAATTTAATTTTACCATCAGCTCTCATATTTTAGCTTAAAAATGCTTGCAAGTTATTTTATCTTTAAATTCAATTTTCTTTAAAACAGAAAATATTTTAATATGCAGTTCACGTTTGTGGTATATAGCGTAAATATACGTAGAGTGGCCAACTTTATGATGCATGTAGAAAGCATTGGCAGTTGGTTTATAATAAATAGAACAAGTTTAATTATTTTATAGTAAAAATCTATGTAAAATGTAAAAACATACATATTTTAAAGACAATAACATTTTAATTTTTGCAGGTTTATTTATTAAATGATAATAGCATACTGTAAGTAAGGGTTGGAGCCAGCGTTGGAATGAACACGATGCTTAAATTGGAAAAATAAAGTCAAACAGTAATAACTATAATGTTCATCAATCATCTCAAAGTATGTTATTTAAGTAGAGCTTAATATGGTTTATTAATTGCGAGGTTGAATAATAAACACTAGCGATTAATAAGCAGTTTAAGCTCGAGTTATAATATACAATTTTTTCTGTTTCTATGGTATAATGGCAAGATGAACGAAATTAGTAACCTATTTTAGTATTTAGTTACCTCTTTTACGATGTAATAATACCACGCTATTTTCCTCATTAAATTGACCTGCCAATGATAGTGCAAAGAACGTCGCTTTTTACGTATAAAAATAAGCCCTTATACTACATATAATATCCTTACTCTAATATAACAATAATTACAGATATCACTGGTGAGTGCAACCCGGTTAATTTTTCTCACTGAATTTTTCATAATTAGTTAGTATAATATGTATTAAAATGTCGATTGATGTGAGTTAAACTTTAAATTAACGACAGAAAGTTCTCATTATTTGATTTTTTTTATTAGCTCTTTGATTTATTTCTGGACTATCGGCCTCTTCCCTTCTGAGAAAGATTTCAGTATTTTGGACACAATGCAATGGCTGCTTAATCCGGATTGCAAAAGGCCGGTAACACTAATTTTTAGAAAATTTTTGACTCCTAGGATTTAAACAAATACTTTTAGGATTAGAAATTAGAAATGAAATTAATTCAATCAGGTCAAATTTTGACATTTACAAATGCAATATTACAACTAATGGCACTGGAATTATTGACAAATTGTGTAGTCGTGTGACTTAATGTTTTCATTGGCTTCGAGAAAGTGAATTATTGAACTTGTTGCCAAAATTTCCAGTGGTAGTCAAAATTAAGCTGCGATATTGCAAATAGATATAACGAGGTAAGCCTTTTAGATTATTACATTTTAAGATGAGAAGTATACATGCGATCTGACATTTTGGTAACACCGAACCAAAGACACCCGACCGAATGACCACGTCATTATTTTTTGTTCATATAATACTATTAAACACTGGAGAAATTTCCATTAGAACACAACAATATTAAATTTTAACGCAAGTTATTTATACATAGTACTCGTTACGTGGTACTTAATCTAATTATACAATTAAGAGCTTTACTATGACGTCAATTTAACTTCTAAAGATATTCGTAGTTTGGTATAAATGAATTTAAGTAGATTGTTATTTTTATAACAATATTGTTATAATTTAAGTATATTGTGCAAACATTAATTTTTTATAGTAGGTAAAGTTTATTAATAGAATATTTACTAATTTTGAAATAAGTTAAACAATAGATAAAAAAGCTATCAAAATTGCAATTATTTGTCAAAAAGTATCAAATTAATATTACTTTTTTTGGTTAAAAACTTTTATTTTACTCGTCAAATTGTGGAAAATTACAAATTAACACCTAGCTATATGTCAAACTTTGTTTACTATGTCTAAATTTAATATAGGTAACCACTGAAGGTATATCGGTTGATTGTCATTATCGTTTCAATGCGTTATATCTAAAACTATACAATTTTAAAAAATTTTTAAAAAGATATATTATAAAAATTTTATATTTTATTAATTTTTTTTGTAAGTAAGATTTTCAATTTACCCACTGGAAGCTGTGTGCCAAATTAGAAATTTATAGACTTTTAAGACTCTAGACTCAGGATTTTAAGACTAAAGTGCTACTTTTGATCGTAAATATAAAAAGAAAAAAAGACGAAAATATTCTATTTGTCATAAACATTTCGTCATGTTTATATGCATTACGCATGTTAACTTGAAAATTTAATTTTATTCTAAAGTTTCTAAAATTTATATATTTAACTTTAATTAGGCAGATCACCGAATAATTTTGCACGCCGATTTACTTTTAACTTCTCCCTGATGTTTAGTAATTAACTTGAAAGGAATTAAATAATATTTTTGTAGATAATGCTTTAGTTAACTGAGTAACATAATTGAAGTCCACTTGAGTGTAAACCCAATTTCATTTATATTTTGTATTGCTAATTTACCCGAGTTTGTATAAATTTGGAAACTTTATATGTAGAGAAAAAAATGGAGTTTTGGAAAATTACATAATTAATCGATTTAAAATTCCGTTGCAATATTTAGAGTTTTGATTGAAAATTGCTTAGTAACATTTCAGATCCGGTAAGAAATTTAATTTTCTACTGAGCTAAGCAATCTACTTTATGAATTATTCATAGAAAATTTAGTAAATACATGATTTAGTACTTCATGTTATATATTAGAAGGAGAAGATTAATATAATAACTAATAAATTATACTTTTAATTCGTTTCAGAATTCCCCGAGGAGCCTCCAACAATTAGCGTAACAAGTGAACCTTTGGATTATGGGGACACGTTAAAAGCAAATTGTTCTTCTTCTCCATCCCGACCGCCAGCAACACTCATATTTACATTAAATAATAAAACGGTAATAAAATTAAATTGCCCGTGATAAAATAAATCATAAAGTTTATTCGTTAATATAGGTTGCAAGAAGCAATCCCCTAACGGCCAAAAAGTATCAAGATATGCTCTGGAGCGATTTGTCGTTAGAACTTCCCTTATCCGAAGTGCATTTTAACGGCGGTCGATTAATCCTACGATGTGAGGCTCAGGTGGCCGATATGTATCAGGAATTTGCAGAATTGAGACTCGACAGTGCTAGAGATCCCGTCCCCGAAAAAGGTATGCATTGAAAATTAATTAAATTTAGATACCTACTCCAAATACACCACAATAAATTATATTAATTTTCGAAATACGAATTATACACAATCTTGAATATAACTAACATAATTGTAATTTAGTTTGTAACCATAAAATGTGATCTATGGGACATCAATAACAAAACTATTGGCTATATTGTAGACATTAAATTATTCAGAAAATTAATTGGAAATTCTTCGACGTTTTGTAAGTTAAACGGCATCGATTTTCATATTATTTTGTTTTGCTTTACATCATTAATTTCATTTTTATTTTTAGTTCAGGTACATTAGGAAAAATAGTGGAAAAAATTAAGAGAGTTTATTTTCGATGCAGCGTACTTTTTAACATAATTAAAGTCTCTTCAAATTTGTGCTGCTCTACGATACCTCAGTAAAAAATATTTAATTAGATAGAAACTGAAAGATCGCAAAGTTGTAAATACTATATAAGTAGTAAAAATAAATGGTTGCTAGCTTTTTATGTGATTTGCTCGTGATTAATAACAATAGATAAATTGTTTTAAATCAGATTTAGATTCTCATTCTCTGGAGATGAGATTTATAGCGAACTGTAAAGATAACAAAAGTCAAATTAGAAAGTAATCAAAACAGTAAGAACTGTTGGTTATTTTTTAATAAATTTAATGTATTAAATTGCGTAACACTCCTGTACAGCAATCATAAAAAAAATATAACAAAAAGAACTCTAATGAAATATTATATAAATTTAATGATAATGTAAACTTATTTCTATTACCAGAGGTAAACATTTTAATTAATTAAATGCTTTTCATACTTAAATAATTAACAGGGATGTTTGTAGATGTAAAATAACTAAAGCATATCCTCCATAAAACAAAGTTTTTCAAGTAGAAGTTTTTTACTATAATTCGAATTAAGGTTCTAAAATTTTTTTACGGCTATTTTAATTACAGTTTTTATATTTACTGTGCTTCTTTCATTTTCCTGTTTTTTATTTGAAATAAATTTTTATATTTCAATTTTTCAAAATTTGTTTAAGTTTATATTACCATTCACCATAACCATTTTTTATTTTATTTTATTCTTTCGTTTATAATGATTTGTAACTTGTACAAATTTTAAAAAATTTTAAAAAAAGTTAACAAATTTTTGTTTCATTACAAAATTCGTTTGCATCTAATCTTAAGTACCTGTTATTAAATTTAAATTATTTTAATTTTCAAGTAAGTAAGTATAGGCTCTTTTTACTGAAAAAATTGTTCTATGCTTATTTTTTTACACTTTTTGATATTTCATCTCATTAAATGAATTTTTACATATCAGTTATTCTTCTAAGTTACTTTTAAAGTTTAATTTTAAAAGCAGAGAAAATGCCAGAATGATTACAATATGCAAAATTTATGTCTATAGATATACACAGATATACTATATAGATCTATACATCTACGATAAAGATAAACAATGCTTTAAGTGAGTTAATAGGTTTTTTCTTGTGTGAGTACTTTTAGTACAATATTCCAAACAGAGCCATGGCGAGTGGGGCCCCCGCCAAGAGCGCAACTGCCAAGGGGGCGCAAAACTGACAATTTTTTTAATAGGAAATTTTGTTGAGATAAATTCTACGTAATTGTAAAAAATAAAATATTAATTTTTCCGGGGCGACACCCGGACCATCCCTGCCGACCCATTACGACGGAGGTTGGGGAGGGGGCGCAACTTTACAGGTTTGCCTAGGGCGCAGCTTTACCTAGTTACGGCCCTGAGTCCAAATTGACTTATAACCATATCCATAGATGATGCGTTACTCATATTTAAACTCTACTTTTAAAGTAGACCTTTATCAATCCAATAAATATAAGGTTTCAATGAAAACAAATTTTACCGTATGGTCTTACTAAGGACTTAATGCTTGTCTGTTAATTCCGGTATTCGTAATTTTGAACAAAAAGACTACATTGTAGACACAAGTCACTTAATCGATAATAATGAAAATCATCTTCTTAGGAGACTAAAATGCCAAATACGTTGTTTTGAAAGATAATACAAACCAAAGTATTGTCTTAAGTTTTCAAATAGTGTGGTGCAATCGGGCATTATTAGTGATTTATGAAGTTACTGCTAGTTAATAAAAAAAACAACCAATTTACTGACTAGTTCTATTATACATAATATATACAGCTCATAATAGCAGATTTAAGTTATTATTATTTTAATTTTAAATTTATGACAAAATTAACTGAAAAACGGTTCAATTTGGTCATTTGTCATTTGGTCGATAGTTTCCAAACGATACATTGTTTAGCCGACAATAACTGGGAACCCGTGATTTTAATTTAATATTAAGTTATTAAACAAAATATTTATTACTAGTGAGGAGGACTAGAACCTCCTAGTAAGTAAATACCAAGAAACTTGATGGATGTGCACCTCGATTGGCTTGCAGCTTGATTGAGCTTGATTTAGCAGCTTCATTCACTTAGACTACTGTGCAATTCTATTCCTGGGCAAACTTTATTGGTATGTAACTGGAAACTTAATTAGTTTGCAATATTAATGTGGTAATACTGTTATTAATCTGATGATATCATATATTTTGAAACTCAATAGATGTTCAACTCGATAGAAGTGTAACTCAATTGTTGTGCAACTCGATAGATGAATAACTCGATTCGTGGAAGAGATCATAAGAGTTGCGCAGTGTAAGACCAAAACGATCAATTCGATTCAAAAATATTTAGAGTTACAGAAAAAACTAATTTGTAAGCCAATTAATTGATTGTCAAATAACTATCGACCAAATGATTTGTTTGCCAAAATAATTCGGTTAAATGATTTTCAGCCAAATCACAATGTATTCTTTTAACTTATAATTTGGCGTCAAAATTGTTTATCGAGACGTTATCCGAGATATACAATCAACGAAATATTCTTCCTTACTTACTTCCAATCGTTTAATTTCATTTTAAAATAATTAATAGGAAATATAAAAAGCTATCGAACCTTTACAAAATCTACATTGTATAACTTTATAAATAAAATTCTTCAATATGAAGTACTTTTAATTGTTAAATATTTATATTAAAAGAAGTTCATATTTGAAATTATATAATTGCATTTCACTATTTTTCGTTTCCAAGTACCTGGATTATTTATATTATTAATTTTATTTTCATTCGTTTTTACAACCAATTTAATTTTAATTTTATCGTAGATCAAAATAACACAATAGAACAAAATCCGCACCAGGATACCCAATGAGGTTTTCGGTAATTATTTTTATTTATATTATTTTGTAATTGCTTTATAACAGTCTGTAATTTAAACGGAGCTTTTAAGTAAAACTCGATGCACCTAAAACAAGTGTACTTTTTTCTGACGTTAAAAGCACGGCTGTAAGTGGTATCTAGCGTTTTTCAAATAACTTTTGTTCTTTATTACCAGAATAAAACTGCATTTCTTCATAATGCATCTAAGTTGTATGATTATCGACATAAATTACGAGTAAATTGTGAATCAAAATATACTTTAATTAATTTTTTTGACATTTTAATCAAAATTCAACTGATAAAAAAGTGGGTGTAATGTTCAATTTTATAACAATTCATATAAGAAGAACCATTTAGGCCTAAAATCATTTATTAATTGTCTTAATGCGTTTTATTCATCTAAAGAAGTCGACAGCAGTGATAGATGACTTCTATTGTTCTCAACTATGTAGTTCTAGAAGTTTAATGATTTCACATCAACTTTGACATGACTAAACGAAAAAAACTATCCTCTAAAAATGGTTGAAGTGTCTGATAAAGATATTATTAAAAGAAAATAATGCTTTTACCGTAAAACAGAGTGCTTTTAACGAATCTGAAGGCGTTACTTAGTTAAAGTACTATACTGGTGCAATTTGTTTCAGAGGTTTTCTTAACAAAATAAAGTTTTTTATCTTTCAAGAATTAAGTTAAATAAATATAGTCCTAAGTGCACAAACAATATTGATATTTAAATTTGTCTTTATTGGTTTTCATGAACGACAAATCAAGACATTTGAGACAAAACTTTTCTTTCAGTTTTCTGAAAATCATTTTTCACATATTAGATATTATGTACATATTTTGTTATTTAAGGCATTAAAATCAGATCTAACTAATACCATAGAGAAAAACAAAAGTAAGGTTTTGTCTCGCCGTCGCCGTCTGTAATCATTTTGTAAGGATTTTATAAGATAGGTGTTTGTTTACATTAAAGTGGTTACATACTATTAATAAATAGAATGTTATCGTAGAAGAACAATTGAATTTATGGTAGAGGTTGTCTCATTTTAAATTATTGTCGATCGATAATATAAAAGATATTTTATGGTTTTGGGAAATTAATTTTCTTTAATTTAATGGTCCCAATGTTTGTTAAATATAAAATAAACTAAATATAGACTATAATGTTTTTAAGGCAAATTTGTAGACGTGAAACTGTAAACCACCTAAAATCAAATTAAAACACAGGGTGTTCTTCGGAGAACTTTTTACTTTTTATAATCGGGGGTCGATACCAACATATAGCATTGCGCGAAAAATGTTATATAAGGTAAAAAATCAAATTAATATTTTCAAGAATGCAACTATATGATACTGATGAGACCTAATAAGGTCGAAACATGTCTATCGTTGTTGTGTTCTTGATTATATTAATTTAACTTTGAATTGCAAACCACCTACATTATTATAACTATATATACATAATATAATATAATGTACTCTTGAGAAACACATTTGCTTTGAACAATAACTATCTATGCACGTTAGTTAGATTGTTACCGACAATGGCAGATCATATAGACTGCTATATTGACAAAATTACGATAGAAATATCACATGGGATCTACCCTTAAGCTACCTTATCGATATTAAGGATTGCGCTGGTAATCGAGACAACAAACCAGAAAAACAAAATCATCTGAACATAAATTCTCATAGCACAAATAGGTAATTTTAAGAATCATGCAATAATAATTGCAGCGTGAAAATTCTTTAAATTAAAGCATGATCTTTTACGTGTAACAAGTTACACCTTTAGTATATTAGATTATGCCAATAATAAGTTGATGCAATATTATTATGGATGGAAATAAAAATTAATTAAGTACTACTACTACATACTTATTATTTTTCGAAAATTAAATCAAATTTTCAAAATCGAATTTTCTCGATTTAACAATAAACAAAAATTAAAAAACTTGTAATTATTTATTATTAAACAACTAGTACTCCAGCTAAATATAATTTAGTTGTAAATAAGTCATTCTCATAATAAATTAATTAAAAAGTTTTATTTAAAAATACTTGGGAATAACGTTACAGTGTGCAACTACGATATCTTGTATTTTATATTTTCTTGCGCTGCTATGGCAACTTGGCAAATAACTTTGCACATCATAGAGCGTGCAATTTTATTTATTTTCTTTTGGGTATAGGTAAGATAAAAACCTTTAAAATTTGCACAATATTAATTTGATGCTAGTTTTGTTAAACAAATTTTATATCTCCCATGTAGTTTTATCTCCTTTAGCTTGAAGCTTTCTGCACAGTAATAGCATCTGCGGGGGGCTTATCGCTGTCAACGCCTAATGATTTAGTTCGGAGTATATCTAATATTAAAAAGTAATCAAACATTTCAGCAGTTTCTCGGTATTAAATTCCCGATTCATTAAGGTTCTCTAGCAATTTGAGCACAGTTAAAAATGCTCACCTTGCAGTTAAATTAGTGCAACGTAAAAATGCTAGCAGTTACTATATTTTCAATATCATTACATTCAATTATTCTTTTCTATTACTAAAACGAATATTCGCTATTACAAAACTTGGTAACGTAGACATCAATAAATTGTGCTGTAACATATTGGAATATATTTTTCTATAAAAGAACAAACTATTATTAATAAATCTTATCCAGTGATTTTTTAATTAATTTGTCTAGTAAAATAATGTCGACAATTATTTTCGAGATTTAGTATATAATATATTCAAGAATTGCGAAGCAAAGACCGTTTCTTTGTATTTAGTCCTTTTGAGACAAATTGGTTTTACATACTTACTTCTTTTTGAATGCCGCTTCAAAGATTCAGATTATTTATTTCTTATATTTAAATTATTATATTTGCTTACGATCTCTAAG
Source organism: Cantharis nigra (assembly GCA_958510845.1). Taxonomy (NCBI): domain Eukaryota; kingdom Metazoa; phylum Arthropoda; class Insecta; order Coleoptera; family Cantharidae; genus Cantharis; species Cantharis nigra. Next base: position 18,730,037 of record OY294028.1, read on the forward strand.
TCATGATAAAAAATTTATTTAATTCTAAAATTTTCTACACTTCAAGTCTAAACCCAATAATATTATATTTTTAAAAAATTCAAAACCCGACCAACTCGCATTGTTTACTAAATCATCGATATAAAATTCAGTAGCCAAGGAAAATGATGTTTTATGCGATATGGAAACTCTAAAAGATATTTATTGTAAGATATTTACAAATAAACATTTTTTCTACCCCTATTACACATGTTAAATTATTTTGTTGAGATGAAATAGAAAATTAGATTTTAAAATAATATTCTCCGAATGAAAACGGTTGATAAGCCTCTGAGAAGTTTTTTCCAGATAGCCTCCATTTCTTGCCTATATGTTTTTAAAACCCCAGTGTAGGTAGATTCAGTTTTACTAATGTAGACTCTTGGTGTTCGTTTAAAAATCCAATGAAAATTGCAATGAAGTCCAAGGTTAATTTAACACATATCGTTTAGTCTTTCACTGATGCATAAAACATTGAAACAAATATAAATTGAAAACTCCAGTTGAAGACTCGAGCTATTATTTGAATATTGCTGTTACTTCCTGTTAAGGACAGAAAAGCAACCTTACTCAAAAAATAATGACATAATTCTCTGTCAAACTTTTATCTTCAAATTAAAAATGGAAAAACATCTTCTGAAATCAATTATATTTTAAATGTATTATTGTATTTGCTAGCCACACTAGTTCTGTAAAAGCAATCTCGGGAGTTATGACATTCGTTACCCGCTCGTCAAAAAATAGGTTCATTCAAAATATAAACTATTACATTTAGAGATTCACTCATATGTATATAATAAATGTCAACAATTTTTACAAATTACATGTACGTTGACATTAAAGCTGGGCAGTTTGGTTAGTAAAACGTAAAATACGCCACATAATCTGCTATGAGAAATTATTAAATGTTCAGCAAAAGCACTGAAAACAGTAAAAATGTTATATAATTAAAATTGTTTTAAAATCTGTTAAAAAGAAATTTTTTTAGTTAAAAATCTTTTGTTAGGTTAGTTATGTATTTATCCAACTTATGGTTATATAATTGTAATTTATTTTCTTTTTGTACTAACATTGCAAATGATGTTATTAAAAAAAATTTTACAGAACCCAATTTTGGTTTTTACATTATTCTTTGCGGTGTGGGTATTTTGTTACAATTTTAATTATTTTCATAAACCAGAATAAAAATTTGAAAATTTAATAGAAATTTATGAAAAGTAATTCACAATTAATAAAATAATCAGAAAGGGGGGTCGTACGGTCGTAAAGCCCACAATTTTTATAGCCTAGTAAAATTTTAATTATCAGAATTATTGTATGTGTAAAAATTAGAATTAAAAATTGATTAAAATGATTAAATCAAATTTTGTTTTAAAAAAGATCAAATTTCTAAAATAAACAAAATGTTTGTGAAGTGATACTGAAAGTTTTGTAAAATAATTTCAATTTAATGAGAAATATTTTGCAAATATACCTTCATGAAATATAATAACTATTTATAAATTTTACATAGTTGATTACCTAAACTGTTGTTCAGGTCGATTGATTTAAATTAAAAATGAAAACGAAAATGAAATAACAATATTGCAGTTTTTCATGTAGCTAAGAGTTTTCAGCTACCAATAGCATCTTTTATATTGTCTTGTTTAACCTTTATAAACGGGTTACTGCAAATAGACCTACAAAAATAGGTTTTCTAAAATGGTTTACCCTAAGGTAAGATAAATGCATTTTCTCAAAATAAAATGAAGCGAAACGTTATTGTTGGTTTAATTAAAAAATCATTGACCAGAGTAAGTTTGCGAAATATGACATAAATAAATTTTTTTAAGTCTTCAGGGAGTGCACGAGATTAATGAACACACAAACACTATATTTTTGTCAGTTACTTTAATAATTTCCGTCGTATTTGCAGTTGTACGTTAGTACAATTTATTATTAATTTTTATATACTAAATATTATCAATATATTAGTTTTTAGCTTTAAAATATAAATAGCAATAATAAAACCTGAAGGATTGGTTAATTGACGTGAAGTCACAATAAAGGGAAAAATATTTCTCTTGAAAAAATTCTTGAATCACCCCTAAAAATGCAATCTTATTATGTTCGCCATTAGCGTTAGTTAAGAATAATGAGCCACTGGGATTGATTCTAATTCTGGTTTTTCTCTTTTAGTTGTGTTTTGCTGACTAAATTATATTTTTCTTTATTAACAATTCATTTTTTGAGGTAATCGTCTGAAACCACTTTAAGGAATATTGAAAATTTAATTGAAAGAAATTTTAATTTCACAATATAAACCAAGGATTTCGGAATTGGTAAACAAATTTATAAATTCTGCTCTATAAATATAATTAATTTTAAACAAATGTACATTTAATTTGAGACAACCTGTGCCTACAGATGAATTATTTCTTTAATTAATTTAAATTGAAATTTCTGTTACAGTTAGTGCCGTCGATCGAGCAAACACTCTTGCCGATTTATCTATAATTCATTGTATAATAATAACATTTACGTCGTTTTTAAATAGTTAATACATATTAAACCTGGTTTAAATTTTATACAATTTATTTAAATAAAGAAATTTGTGTAACTATACATGGCAAATATTAACAATTTTAGTGCAATATTGAAAAAGCAATTCAATTAGAATTGAAAAAATAAAGTTAAGTAATATGCTTGCGCAAATATTGTACTAAAATATTGTTTGTGAATTTTTATTAATTTGATATTGTTATAATATGAATACCAATGATGTAATACTCTTTATTGTACTACTAACTAATTTTTTTATATACCTAAGTTACAAAATATATGCTAAATAGATTTTCAAAATGTAGGTTTAGGAATTTTTTATTACCAAGCAAGTTTGATAGATAACAAAAATTGCATGTTTGATGCATTTCAAGTCTATTGTAGACTAAACCTTATATCTAAAAATAATTAAGTTTAGTTACTCTAGAATAGTACACCTACTTAAATCATAACTCTATTAATCAAGTTAATAAAGTTACTTCACTTAGCACTGCTTATTGGTTCAATTAATTTTATTTACATGGAGTAACTAAGTTTCTAATTTACTAAGTTATATTTTTATAAAATAACATTTCTTTACATTTTAACCTAATACATACAAAATTATAGCTGTTATTACATTTAAAAATATTACAACTTTTTAATTTTCTTATTTATCTAAAATTTTATTTCTAAACTTAAGAATTAGTGTAATAGATAGACTCTCTTGAAAATATTAGTTTACTATTAACTATTTTGCAAAAACGTGTTACAGAACCAGCAATTTACTTGTAAAGTTGTCTTCAAAAAATGCTACATTTTATGTATTCTATTTACTTGACGGAGTTTGAAAAACCCTTAAACCATCTAGTTTATGTACTCGTTTGCAGTAAGCTTTTCGTACGTAAGATTTCCGATCTTTATTTGTTTTTTATTTCGGTATTGACAACCTTTTACTTATTGATGTATAGATTATTCTTTTAAAATGGCTGAAAAATGGACGAGCACTTTATAAAACTAAAAATTTAAATTTTAAATTACGTTGTCGGAAACACTTTCAGTTCTAAAACAAAAGGTACCTAACTATTATTTGAAATCCAATCAATTGGTTATAACTTTTATGTATTATTTTCTGAAAAATAAAGGAAGAAAATTGCAAAGGTTAGAATGTGATCTTTCAAATTAAGCTAAAGTAAATAATGACAACATTATACATCTAATGCTGAATTTTTGATGATAATAATAATATCATATTTGTAACCACTGCCAGACGAAAGTTTCGTCACAATTGTCATTTCAGAAACAAGGAAAGAAATCAAGATTATTTCCATTTAAATAATACAACAAAATATTCTTGCTTATTTTGCAGAAAACAACAATAGTACTAATCCTCGAGATTTTGCTTATTACTGGCACAATGTAAGTATTAAAATTATTGTCTGACAGTATTTGCAAGTAATATATTGTTAAGTGTATTAATACTAACAAAGAAATCAGGCTTAGAACTATAAGGTTTGTTTTCTTTAGTATACTTATTTGGGGTTGATAGTTGATCTCTGCTCTAACCCCCGGTTTCCTGATTTTTTTTCTGCAAAAATGGTTCGCCGGCATCAACTTTTAAAATTATAACTTTTTTATTTTATATTATGAAAACCATTTTTTCCTTTTTATATTTGAGCGAAACAAAAACATAAAATTTCTGTGTAACTTTATGTTGGATTATTAAATTATAAAAGTTCAGATAAACGTATGTCTAATTAAAACTATAATAAAAATAAATTGAGTCTAGACGCCTATCGTCTTCTTCACTTCTTTTTATTATGTTTTTATGAAGTCACTAAAGTTCTTTTGTTGAAAAGACAAAGATACAGCTTGTTTTTGTCAATTTGTTCTTCTAAAACTCTTGATTTATGTAATTAAAGATTGCAAAATTTTGAATTTATTTTTAAGAATAAAGAATACTGCGGACGTTCATTGCCATTTATATAAAAATTAAATTTATTAAAAGCTGTAAATTTAATTTCTGGCTTTTGAACGTAAATCCACATGATATATGAGTAAAGATTAGCCATAATTGCACAATAGGTTTTCAAAATGTCATATTAGATTTATAATGCATTTTTCGCCTTTTTCTGTAACACTTTTCTGAAAAATAGATTTATGTTCAGCCAAACGATTGTCATAAAAGTAACATATTTAGTAAAGAACTGTCGAGATCGCTCTAAGCAATCAATCTTAAATGTAATACAGTTGTTACAAGGTGTTAACTGTGATAATATTAATAAAATGTTTTATGTTTAATAAAGAAGTTTTTGTCTTTTTCGTTATAGCGTCTTTTTAGAGTCCCAGCTAAATTTGCGACGTCTGCAGAGATCTGGCGTGTTTTCATATTTGAAGTAATTTTGCAATATTGAGTTAAGGCAGCTAGAAAGTTTCACATACTGACTGAGTTGGGTAGCTTTGATTACTTTTTGCCATTTTTTGTTTATAGCGGTAAAATAAAAGCAAATTTTTATTATGAAATATTTCGGCAAAATAATATAAAGCTTGTATTTCAAGTCAGTACAAGCGAAGTGTTATTAAAATTACATTTTCGTTCTGTATTTTGAACAATGCAAACGTTTTAATTATTATTAGCAATACAATTTTAATTTTTAAACTGTAAGCATAATACCTATTGTACATGTACTGCAAAACATAAAATATTTACATTTTTATCGAAACATGATTATGTAAAATCAATAATCAATTTATTTAAAAACTTATCGAAAATTTAAGAATTTTGAAAAATTTCGGCTACCAGTACCTGCACAATTTTTAAAATTATGAAATGTTTGAAGTGTCACCGGTCTTAGAATACGAGACTAGAACAGTTTGCTTTGAACAAAATATCTTAATTGTTTTAAAGAAATTAATTACAAAGCTTGATAAATTTTCGGTGTGACATCGGCTTAATTCTTAATTAAATGTAGAGAACTTACGGAAAACGGCCTAGTTGATAATATTTACAGAAAGCGGTCAAAGAGAATTCAGGGTTTGGTCAAAATTACAAATGATTTTTCTAAATTTTCATTGGGTTAGGTCAATTCTCTGGTATATTTATGTTATGCAAGGATTCAAACTGCCAATATTTCTGCCAACCTTCAGGCAGTTTCTACCTAAGACTGTTATTATCTTTACCTTCACATTAATTCATGAAGCTTATAGCTCATATTCATAAGAACTTTCAATTATAAATTGTGTTTGTAAAACATATTTGTTTGAAAGCGAAAGTTTGAAGAATCTTTCTTACGGTAAGTACGTAGCGAATCCACTAATATTTATATATATAACAAAAAATGTTGTAAAATTTGATACGATAAAGTGAAGCGATGAAACTGAAGATTACATTAAAATATCGATTAATTTAGAAAACAATCGAAATTAAAGTTGAATTTTTATCTAAGACGACTTAGTTGTTTGAAGTGGGCAGGGTTTAGCTCCATTCCATTAACGGTACGTGAAATCAACGTAAATAGTTAAGTCAGGCAGAAATAGAAGTAATACATCAAAGCACACCGTAGAAAAGTATTATTTTAAATCGGATATTGTTAATTGTAGCTAAATTTTAGTTTAAAACAGAGTTTTCTGTCCTAAATCCGTTTCTTTTGACTTCCAGCAGTATACGAGGATGTTCATACCATGTGCATAGGCTAAAAGATTCCTGCCCTTTTAGATCTGTGCCTTTAGGTATCAACTATCGCAATTTCATTACAAAATTTTTTAATTTGTGGGGGCGCTTACTTTGCTATTCCCAATCCTTATTGCTAAGACAACTCCGGGTAATCCGTTCAAATATTTATATTGCTTTATACTTGGAGTATCCAGCTAAAAATGTTACAAGTTTAGTTAATATTTGGTGAGCAATTTAAAATTAAAAAGAAGTGAAAACTTTCAACTTATATACATATTATGTTGAACAATCTTTGCACATTTCTGAATAATATAATACATCTGATGCGTTTGCTCATAGCTGCTCACTTGCTAAATATTACCAATTTTCCATGACTCGGTGTAAAATCATAATTATTCCTGTATTAATTTGAGACATTTTGTAATAATTGTAATAAATGCAAAATTATTGTTATATTATACAACATTTTTTATGGTTGGGATTTATTGTATACTCAATTCTCAATTTATTTGATGTAGTATTTATATCTATTTAATGTCCATTTAACAGTTTTAGGATTAATTTAACCAAATTCAAATATCTAGACCGAATCTATACTATAGATGCAAGTTACAGGTAAATGTATGTAAATAAACAACATTATATCTACATTTAGCTTAATTCAAGTTAAGACACTAACTTATCGTAACATTTTAATTTAAGTCGAAAATTATTACGTACTCGTTTGTAAAAGAATCTGGCGGTAAATTACATTCATTTACAACGAATATCTGCAAAGTATCATCTCGGAACTTAATTGGCGTACCATAAGAGTACTTAGGTTTAACTGATGATTTTCTAAGGACAAATACTACTCGGTGGTGCTGCAAGTACCTACGTGAAATGGCATTCAAGTGTCTAGTATGCAATGGGAAGCAGGTAAGTTTCTATTTAGTTATATCAGTAATTAATACTTAATTATATTTAGCTTAATAAGTACAATACGTAATTAAAATTAAAAAGTAAAAAAGTATATAATTGGAAATTGAATCATATCAGAAATTAATTAAGGAGCTTTTAGGTTTAACCGATTTTCAATAGAAGGTGATGCTACTAGTTATGTGAATCGTACATGGAATCGTATTCAAGTACGAGAAAACAGATAACTTCCTATTCTTTTATGTCAGTGAAAATATGCTTAAGGGGGTATTCTAGTCTAGAGGCATAATTTGCGGGCTGTTATTTGAAGCTCTGTCAAACGATGCAAACTATACTTTTACTATCTATTTGTCATTTGTTTATTCATATTTTAAGAGTACATAAAAATTTAACCAAAGAAAAAAACTCTAAATTTACAAAGTTATGAACTGGCAAAGGGGGAGGTCCAAAAAAAAGGGTGTCCCGGTGTGCACGATATCTCAAGTTCTAATGAACCGATTTATTTGAAATTTGGTGTGAATGTTTTTTATAGATGCCGCTATAGCACGAACTATGGAAGAGTAAAACAAACATTTTTTCAAAAAATGGCGGCCGTTTGAAGAAAAAATTTTTTTTGCATATTTTAACTAATCCGAATTTTTTAAAAATAGTGAAATTCAAAATTTTGACTTGAGCGTAGTTCATGCGATAAAGCAATGTATAAAGAACATTCACACCAAATTTCAAATAAATCGGTTCATTAGAACTTGAGATATCGTGCACACCAGTTCTTTTTAGACCTCCCAGTTTGCCTCCTCTAACTTTGTGAATTTTGAGTTTTTGTTTTCGGTTAATTTTTATGTAATAAACAAATGGTAAAAAAGTGGATAGTAAAAATATTCATTGTTTCGTTTGTACAGAGCTTCAAAAACCGCCCAAAAATTCATGCCTCTAGACTAGAATACCCCCTTAACATTTGTGTTTAAAATTACTAAGTATCTCATGACGATTTTTTAACTATATTTAAGTTTATGTACGTTTAGAACTTTCTAGTAAAGAAGTCTAATTGAAAAGCCTTAGATCAACATCAACAGTAATGTAACAGGTACAAGTTGATATACACAAGCAGATATAAGACAAGCATTCAAGTTTCGTTCAAAAAACTTCACACTTCATGATTGTCTTAAGTTAACACTTCTAATGATCCAAAAGTTACTTCAAAATTGTTTTAAATTTTAATACCTTTTTTTCGCACTTAAAACTTTTAGCTTGGTTAAGATAACTCGAAATAAAACAATTTTTGTTGTGATAGAAAAACTGTAAACTTCATCGTGGTTCTTGGTTTAATTAATTGTTAATAAGAACAACTCGATTGAACTGAACACCAGGTATTAATTTTTCTAAGCATTCGTGTTTTTGCAATTTTCTCTTTGCCGCTTAACGTTTTGTTTAAGTGTTGAATCTTTTATTTATGGAATTGAAACGGGGTAATTTATTGGTGTCAACCCATTTATACTAATTTTTAATTAAAGTTAGTTTTTTATACCTAGATTATTTTTTGCTAAGTGTTATTTGATGTTATACATTTTGTTATATTATTATTAACGTGAGTGGCTACTTAAATTATTTAATTTTGTGTTTAAATTTGATTATTACTTAACATTTCGGTTTTCGCATTTAAATTAGTTACAAAATTACAATTGTTAATTACAATTAACTACAATTAGTTACAAATTAGTTACACTGAAACTTGCGAGTTGCAGCCAGTACTGGAAATTTGAATATTCGAATATACACAATTCCCAGCCGTACTTTCGACATTCGTTACTCATTTTCTATTCCAGTATTATAATGTATCGTACGATCTTTGTTTTTATACTTTAAGTTGGTTGTAAAGATTTTCAAAATATCTCTTGAGAAGAAATTGTAACATATTATTTTGTTTTTATATATTTTAAAATTACTCCTGTCACATGCGTTCCAAAAGAGGGCGTAGGATACATCTTCATTACATACATTTTTCAATAGGCTCACGTTACTGATGATTGGTAACATATTGTGAAAGGAGTATCTATCATCAGATAGATCTTCGCGACTGCAAATGCACAAATAGGTATACCTATTTTTTGTAGGCTTTACTTTTTTGAATTATGAAATTATGAAAGCATGATTTTTTCCTATTTTAACATAATGTTTGTTCAATCGTGCTATTGAAACATGTCGTTTCTTACTTAGATACGCAACTAGAAACCGTTTGTTTTACTCACTCAAATAATATCTATGGTAACGAGTGGGCGAAAGACTTTTACCCACTAGTGAGTAAAAAATTCAGTCATTTATTAACCTGCCTACGTTCTTTATAATAATATTGAAATGTTTTAAAACCAAAGCTAACATTTTATTAATTATTTTGCGCGCAAAATGCGCGCTATCGATCTAAACTTTTCCATAAAGCTTTCTACGACAAATTGCTACGGGGGGTTGAGCACGAGCAAGGGGGGGTAAATTTTTAGCTCAGTTTTTCGATATCTAGCGCCGTTTTCGAGTTATTGCAAATTCAAAATCTCAAATTTAATTATTGATGACACGAATCATAATAAATTGTATTTTCATAAATTTTTTAGATTTATAAGTGCAGGATTGAACAAAACGCTATACATAACTCGTGGATAAACCCTTTCGCTCACTTATTTGCCTCTGCACACTCGCCTGTCCGCTCGCGTGCAAAACTGGCAAATGCGTGAGCGAATCTTTCGGTTTCTCCACTAGTTAGTCATGTAATATACTATTTCATTCAAAGAATGTAATCTTTGTTAAAGTCGATAACAGACAATTAGCAATTAGAAAAAATATCTAACATTACAATTTATTGAAAATGCACGTAATTGCCATATTGTTAGTATGCTCATCGCATTTAGATCGATAGTAGATATTTTAATTGTGGTTTTCCTACAATTGCGCTAACCACAATTTCAGTAAATATAAAGACTAAAATATTGTTAATAAAAATATGTACATATAATTCATTTCAAGCAAAATTTCAATCTCAAATAATAAAAAAATCAATCTGGAATACATCTTGCATGGTGCTTATTCGTACGAGTATAATTAACTTAAGTACCCTTTATAATGCAAACATGTTTAGCTAAAAATTACTTTAAATAACAAAATTAAACATTAGTTACAAAAAATCAAGAGCAGGGAGCACTGCATTAAGGGGAACTATAATGTTTTGGAAAAAGGAATTCAAAATATTTGTGATTATTCCGTATAGAATCCTTATTAACCAGTTTGGTGTCCTTCTCTTTGAAAGAAATGGCTATAATCATGCAAACTCGGTTTACAACAAATAAAATCATTTATAATAATGTATAAGCTCTTTACAGGCCCATGGCTTGAATTATCTTCTTCCATTTCTTCCTATCTTTTGCAAGGTTTCTCCAATTGTCCACTCCCATCACCCTCAGGTCATTTTCCACCGCATCCAACCATCTTCTTCTTGGCCTTCCCCTTCTTCTGCTGCCTATCGCACTTTGTCGTAACATTTTCCGAGTTGTTCTTTCTTTCGGCAGTCTTTCTACGTGGCCCAACCATCTTATTCTTTCCGCTTCTCTGTACCTACTCATCACCTCCTCATTTGTCAATCGTCGCCATTCGCCATCTATTTGACACCCGCCATATATTCGCCGTAGTATTTTCCGCTCCCATCGATCTATCTTCTCGCTATCTGCCTTATTCAAGGTCCACGTTTCACATCCATACAACACTGCAGGTCTTATCACTGTTTTGTATACTCGGACCTTTGTTTTTGCGACACTTCCTTATTGTTTATTATTGTCCTCAGGCTTCCCGCAACTTTATTGCCTTTCGCTATTCTTGCATCAACCTCTTTGCTATTATTGCAGTTGTTTGTTAGTAAAATTCCCAAATATACAAAACTTTTCACTTCTTCGAAAACGTACTCGCGGGTGTACCCCACTCAGACCTTAATATTTTTGCACTCATCATCTGGTCTCGTATTGGCACTCATAAACATGTATTTAGTTTTTTCTTTATTTATCTGGAGTCCCATTTTTTGAGCCTCTTCAATGAGATTTCTTACAACTTTTTGCAGCTCTTTTCTACTTTTTGCCATTACTGTTAGATCGTCTGCGTAGGCCAAGCACTGATGATTTGTATTATATATAGTTCCTTTTATGTTTGTTCCGCTTTTTCTAATAATTTTTTCCAGCACCAAGTTAAAGAAAATTGCCGACAAGGGATCACCCTGCCTCAAACCATCTTCAACTTCGAAATATTCAGTTACTTTGTTTGCCATTTTTACGCAGCTTTCTGTTTTGTTGAGAGTCATTTGCACAAATCTTATTATCTTCCGTGGAATCCCCAGAAATTCCATTGCGTCATACATTTTTTCTCTATCTATAGTGTCATATGCCTGTTTAAAATCAATGAAAATTGTATGGAGTTCAACCTTATGCTCGTAGCAATTCAACTGTATTTGCTTTAGTGTAAATATTTGATCCATCACCGAACGGGTATTCCTAAAACCACATTGATAATCACCGATGATTTTCTCAGCGTAGCTATTTATTTTTTTCTTTTAATATCGTTGCTAAAATTTTATATGCTCCATCCTGCAAAGCAATACCTCGATAGTTCTCGTATCTTGTTTTGTCGCCTTTCTTGTATATCGGGCATATAACGGCTTTTGACCAACTTTCCGGCATTTCTTCTTTGTCCCACACTTTTTGTATTAAGTCGACTAATGCTACCTGAAGCCTTTCTCCTCCATATTTAATCATCTCCGACCTGATTCCGTTTTCACCAGGGCTTTTATTATTTTTCATATTATTAATTATCTCCTTAATTTCAACGATGGTTGGTGGACATACTTCTTGCTGCTGCCCCAAGTTTTCTTTGTCTATTTTTTCCTTTTCTTTATCGTTTTTACATCCCTTATTTAGCAATTCATTGAAGAAATCTCTCCATCCCTTCATAATTTCATATTCTCCGCACATTAGTTCTCCTTCTTTATTTCTATAAGCAGTTGCCTTATTCTGGTAGCCCGTCTTTGTCTTTTTCACCTCTTGGTAGAAGTTTCTAATTTCTTTATTTTTTAGTTTGTCTTCCAAAGCTCTTATTGTATTTTCATTGTACTTCCTCTTCTCTCTTCTACATATGCGCTTTACTTCTCTTCTTTGGTTCCTGTATCGCTCTTTACTTTCTGTGGTATTTGTCTTTATAAATATTTCCCTAAGCTTCTTTCTTTCGTAGATTGCTTTTTCACAAATTTCGTTAAACCAGTCTTTTCCTTTTATCTTTCCTTTTTTAGTTATTGCTTTGGTTATTGCTTCTTTTAGTGTGCTTTCTATATTTTTCCATTTTTCGTTTATATTATCTGTCTCTTCTATGTTGTGTAATCCACTTTCTATTAACGTTTTGTATTCATTTTGTGTTTTTTCCTCTAGTAACTGAGTAATTTCATATCTATTTGTACTTCTTTTAACCCTTTCTTCTCTAGGAACCTCTTGCTTAAATTTGACTTTTACCAAATAATGATCGGAGTCCGCATCAGCTCCTCTATAACTTCTTACGTTCTTAATTTGCTTAGCATGCCTGTTTTCTATTAAGCAATGGTCGATTTGATTTGTTATTCTACCATTTGGTGTTCTCCATGTTCCTTTATGGATATCTTTTTGTTGGAAATGGGTGCTGCTAATTGTCATGCTTCTCTCCATTGCAAAAGCAATCAATTTGGTTCCGTTATCATTACTTTCGTGATGTTTGCTGAAACGTCCTATGGTTGGTCTGTATATTTCTTCTCTTCCTATCTTTGCATTGCAATCTCCTAAAACTATTTAAATGTCATACTTTGGAATTTCATCATAGAGCTTACCCAAATCTTCGTAAAAACTGTTTTTTTCATCTTCTTCTTTTTCTTCTGTTGGTGCGTGAATATTTATAAAACTAATTTTTCTGAATCTACCTCTTAACCTAATATAGCACATTCTCTCAGTAATTGGTTTAAATTGTATTACCATTTGCTTAATTCTTCCGTTTATCATAAAGGCAGTACCGAGTCTTCTATTGTCACCTCCACTCCCAAAAAAGATATAATCTTCTCTGTCAAATGACTCGACTCCTTTTTGTTTAGTTTCCTGCAGTGCTATTATGTCTATTTTGTAACGTTTCAGTTCACTTATCAGATTTTTTATTGCTCCTTCCGAAAACGTTCCTCTAACATTCCATGTTGCGACCCCTAAAATTTCTTGTTCTTTTTGGTTTTTCTTGTCTCCATGGTATTGTAAACCGTATTCATTAAATTTCCTCTTGATTAAACTATATTCATTTGTCCACTTCCTAATCCTTTTTGTCATATTTATTTTCCGTCCGGCATCGGTTATTGTTAGTTTTTTGTTAGCGAGGGCTCTGAAACCCTTAATAATTCTCCGGCATGTTGATCCCATTCCCATCGTTGACGATTTATGTAGATTCTTCCGTAACCCACCTTTACGTCTTTTCCTTGTCCTCGTTCTTGTTTGGCAATTTCTCTTAGCTTGGCTTGCAACTTCTGTTCTTCCTGCGTTAAATCGTCGTCAATATATTTATTAGTACCTCTTAATTTGGTTTTCGCTTTCATTACTGCCATTTTATCCTGCCATGAATTTAATTTTGCCAATACAAAAGGTTTAGAAAACTTCGGTTTTATTACTGTTGCATGGTTAACCAATACCTCAATATCTAGTTCTGTTTTCAGGAACGCTTCTATCTCTGTTTTCACCGCCGTTTCTTTTATGTTTACACCTTTCAAAACAATGTTGTTGTTTCTTTCTCTATTTTCAATTTGTTGCAACCTGCTTTCAAGTGTTCCCATTCTTTCTTTTAACTTTTTATTTTCTGCCTTCAGGTCTAGGATTTCCCGTTCATACATTTGCTGTCCTGTTTTTATATCTTTTATTTCATCTAACATTTGTTTCATCATTTGCTGTAGTTGCTCCATATTTTCGTCGGTGTTAGCCAATTGCCTATCTGAAGACCTGACAAATTTTTTGTTTCTGCGATAAATTTCGAACTTAGCTTGCCGCTTTTTTCTGTTTTCTTCTGTGGCTGAGTCTTCACTTTCGTATTGTTGTCGATCCGACATAGCCTTTAATCGCACGCGGTATAGAATTGATTACCCAGATCATCTCTTCGGAGGCAACAACCCTATTTAATAACCTTATAAGGCCTTATAAGGCATTTACAACTATTCAAACAAAGGAAATACCTGTTTTCCACTCCGGAAACTCTGTTTTACTCCTGATTTATATTCTCACACTCTATCTGCTTACTATAATACTTCACTATCAAAAAAATTTCGCTTTATCACCCGTAATAATAAATAAAATCATTTATTGCATATAAAGTAAATTCAGTACGGACTAGATATAATTTGGACTAATTAAATTGTCTGCAATTATTAGTAATAAAATAATCAGAAAATATTGTTCAGAAAACGTTTGTCAACGCAATATAAATTGCTTACAGTAATCCGAATTTTTAATGAAGTGCCTTAATTAGTTCGAATTATCGAGTCTGCAATGCATGCTTCTAATCAGAAAAAAGAACAGAAACTTTCCCACTTGCCACAATTGTCACATTTTACTGAATAGTAACTTAAATTATTCATATATCTATTATTTAATATGTGGTTAATAAGCGTGTTATATTTTGGGTTCTTTAAATAAAACTCTTTTAATTACGACCATGACTTTATTCTTACATGCTAGACGCCATGACTGCTCTCCCTCTCCGCCTGCGCATTGCCTCACAAATATCATTATTATTTATCATAACACGCTCTTTTTTTTTTTTTTTAAATTGAATAATCAATTACAATTCTATATACAAATAATTTATATACATAAACTTAAAAAAAAATAATTACATCGATCTTACAAAATAAACTTTTTATCTCTACACATAAAGAAACAAAATAAAATTTCAAAATATTAATTAATCATCTCGCTCATACATTAATCGTTTAGGAGGTTTTATGACTCTACCACTTTTACTACGATATTGACTAGTTACATCGGCTGTTTGTAGTTCAGGAATATGACTAGGACTTATTTTTGGACTAGGACTAGGATTTCGTTCCTTTTCTGGACTTGGAGATTTGCTACTGTTCCAATCTTGTGGGTAGTAATGATTATATCTTCTCTGATTATAGTTTGTATTTTTCAAAACCGAGGAAGGCTGCGCTAAAATATGTTTCCTATTTCTTCTATATTCCACCCCTTCTGGACTTTTAATTATATACGACCTTGGACCATGTATCTTGACAATAATTCCTGGAGACCAATGACTATCTGGTTTATACTTAAAGTAAATTTGATCTGATATATTTAATCTTGATAACGGCTTACTTGATTTGTCAAAATAATATTTAGACTTTTGTTGTTTTTCAAATGCTATTCTTAAATGTTTATTTTTATTTTCAATTTTTGGACGTAATAATTTATGATTAATAGGTAAAGTACAACGTAATCTACGTGACATTAACAATTGTGCTGGAGACGACATTTCATCTTTGGGTGTATTTCTTAGATGAAGTAAAGCTAAATAAGGATCTGTTTTTGCATGTTGACATTTACGAAGTAAATTTTTAATAATTTTTACAGCACTCTCAGCCATTCCATTTGACCTAGGATTGTATGGACTACTCATAATATGCTGTATGTCCCAATCATTAACAAAATCTCGAAAATCCTTGGAGGAGAAAGGTGGTCCACCATCTGTAATCAAAACTAAAGGAATACCATGTCGAGCAAAAATTGACTTTAAATGTGTAATGGTATTGTAAGCAGTATTTGATGATAATTTTATTAAGTCTATATACTTTGAGTAGTAATCAACTACGACTAGATATTTCTGTCCTTCATAATCTAAAAAATCTGCACCTACTCTTTGCCAAGGTAATGTTGGTAATTCATGTGACATTAAAGGTTCATCAGTATTTTTTCTCTTATATGTTAGACAAGTTTTACAATTTTCTATCATATGTTTAATTTCCATCGACATATGCGGCCAATATAAAACACCTCGAACTAAATTTTTAGTTCGTTCAATACCCATGTGACTAGTATGTATTTTTTGTAAAATACGCGAACGTAATTTAGTTGGAATAATGACACTTTGATTTCTATAAACTAAATCTTTCATGACGTTTATTTCTTCTTTGATATTCCAAAAATGTTTCACTGACTCAACTACTAATGACTTGTTTTTAGGCCAACCTTCTGCACAATACATTTTAAGTGCGTTCAAAGTTTCATCCACTAAGGTAGCTTCTTTGATTTCTGACAGAGTTTGAGGAGAAACTGCTAAAGAACTTGTTATTAAATTAACATGAATTGCTACATCTTCATCTAGACAATGTTCTATTTCTGGTAAAGGAGCTCTTGACAACGTATCTGCAACATACATTAGTTTTCCAGGCTTATAAACTACATGAATATCATAAGGCTGTAATTGAAGAAGCATGCGTTGCAATCTACACGGTACAGTAGCCAAAGACTTTTTACAAATTGTTACTAAAGGAGAGTGATCAGTTTCCACTGTAATTGACTGGCCATAAATGAATTGATGAAATCTGATGCATCCAAAAACTACTGCATACAATTCTTTTTCAATCTGTGCATATCCTTGCTGACAAATTGTAAGGGTTTTAGAGGCATATGCAACTGGTCTTCCGTTTTGTAACAAAGCCGCACCAACTGCACTCTTAGAACTATCTACTGTTATAACTATTGGCTTGTTAATATCGAAATGAGATAGTACTGGACTTTGTGTAATAAGATTTTTTAATTTATTTAATGCTTCTTGATGATGGCATTCCCATTGCCATTGTGATTCTTTCTTTATGAGCTCTCTTAAATGAAAAGTTTCTGAAGAAAGATTTGGAATAAAATTGCCCAAATAAGTTATCATTCCCAAAAAACGCTGAAGACTTTTTTTATCGGTAGGAGATGGCATTTGACATATGGCTTTAATTCTTGATTCGTCCACACTCATACCATGTTTTGAAAAAATATGACCCATATATTTGACTTGACTAGCCCCAAAATTACATTTTGAAATATTAAACTTAATGTTAAGTTGATTGGCACGTTCAAGAACAGCTTTTAAGTTATCGTCATGTATTTTTTTATTTTTACCAAATACCAGTAGATCATCTACATAAATGCGTACCCCAGGTAAATCACCAAAACATTCAGTCATTTTTCGATGAAAAATTTCAGATGCCACCTTAACACCAAATGGCATACGATTAAATTTGAAGCGTCCAAATGGCGTATTAAAAGTTAATAATTTTGAGCTTTCCTCTTCAATTGGTATTATCCAAAATCCTGAATTTGCATCTAGAGTAGAAAACACAGCTGCATCATTTAATTCTGTCCTTATTTCTTCTAATGTTGGTATTTTATAATGAGAACGTAATAAAGCATGATTTAAATTACGTGGATCAATGCAAATTCGTAAATCACCTGATTTCTTTTCTGTTATAACCATCGAGCTTACCCATTCGGTCGGTTCTGTTACTTTGGAAATTACTCCGTCTGCTTCCATGCGTTCCAATGCCAACTTGACTCTCTGGTATAATTTAAAAGGTAATTTTCTAGGAGGATCTATGACTGGTTGACAATTAGGTTTAAGGAATAGTTTACATTTAGTTGACAAACAACCAAGACCATTAAAGATATGATGATATTTATCAATTAATTCATTGTAATCCTTGTTATTGCTAATCATTTGTACTCGTTTTACTAAACCTAATTTTTTACAAGTTTCTAATCCTAACACAGTTGGACAATCTAAAACTATTATTTGAAAAAGAATATTAACTGACAAATTGTTAATTTTACATGGCAATATACAAGATCCATAATTAGGTATTTCGTTACCACAAAATGATTGTATTTTAGTTTGACTAGGTTTTATCAACTTTCGATTAATATCTAAAGAAGTAAATTGTTTTAACGACATGCAATTAGCTTGTGCTCCTGTGTCTAATTGACCCTTTATCACTGTGTTGCCTATAATAATATTTACTAACCATTCTTTTTCTAAATTAGCATGTGATGCTGATAACATACATACAAAATTTGTATCTTGACTTGAATAATTATTATCTATCTGTCCTTGACTATTTAAAATTTTTACAAATTTTGTTTTACACATTTTGGCAAAATGATTAAATTTTTTACATTTGATGCATTTCTTACCATAAGCTGGACATTTGTAGCGATGGATTTGTCCACATTTGTAACATTGACGACTGCTACTACTATTTCTGGATGACTGACGAAAATGATGACTGTTCGTTGGAGAAGCTGAACGAGAGGATGAACGGGAAGATGCAAAACTAGATGTTGGTCGTCTGTTGGTTTGATTGCTAAAATTGGTTCTTATAGAATGTATACCTTCGCCTTGATTACTTTTTTCACTGATATTTTGTGCTTGCGATTGTGTTAATTCCAGCCGTTTACATATTTTCATAGCTTTTTCTAACGATAAACTATCTTCCATTAACAATCTTTCTTTCATTTGGTGATTAGCTTTATTTAAACCACATATTAAGACATCTTTAACTAAATCTTCTCTAAGATTTCCAAGCTCACATGACAAACTGAAATTTTTCAATTCTGTTACGAAATCATCAATCGATTCATTTTCACGCTGACGTCGTGATAAAAATGTATATCTCTCAACAGTTATGTTCTTCTTCGGTGTAAAATGGTTATTGAATAATTTCAACAAATCATCAAATTTTATGGTATTTGCATCCCGATTGAACGATTTAAATATAAATTTACCTTGACTACCAATTAATGATAATAAAATTGCGACCTTTCTTCTATCATTTTCCACTTCCAGACCTGTGGCTGTTAAATATAATTGAAATTGTTCCATCCATTCTGTCCATTTATGGTCTTCATTTCCATCTATTTCCAATGGAGAAATGTTTGGTTTTATATCAATGATTCTTGGACCCAGATTTGCTGCACTTGCAATTGACATTTCTGTTTGTTCTAATTCGCTAATACCACTATCTCCAGTCAATTCTGTCATTACTTTTACCTTGAAAAAATCACTTCTGACACCATGTTATATTTTGGGTTCTTTAAATAAAACTCTTTTAATTACGACCATGACTTTATTCTTACATGCTAGACGCCATGACTGCTCTCCCTCTCCGCCTGCGCATTGCCTCACAAATATCATTATTATTTATCATAACAAAGCGGAAGTGTTTCCTTTAACGCTTAACTTAAAGGATTAAATGAATCTCCTATGATGTAAACTTGAAATTTTGGAGTTACAAATCTTCTATATAATTAAAGTATCCGTATTGAATTTTTATTTAACAATGAGGAATACTTTGATTAATTAATTAAGTAAAAAAATATCTAAATCAAATTTTTTAGTTTCTCGTGCAAATTCCATTTAAGTCAAAATTTTTTATTTCGCTTTTATTTGTTTGTTTCGCTCCTTTTTCCCCTTTCTAATATTCTTATGGATTTGAAAAATATTTAATTTCCTAGAATGCTTGTTTTAAATCGGTTACATAGTTTTCTACCTGTTTGCTGACATAATAGCACAACAATTTTAACAGGGGACTTAAAGAGATCTCTAGACATGGGATGAGTTCTTATTAAGGCAACTCAAGCCAAACTTAATTCTTGAAGAGGATTTAAGAAGTGCAATTAACTCCTCAGTATAAAACGTAGTCTCTCAAATTCTACTTTTACGTTCGTATATTTCTTTTATTTTCAGAAATCATCTTATATCTTTTGAATTACTCCCTATAAGGTAGCATTGAATATTTTTCTTGTTCCTGTTTCCATTGTCATATTATGTCGTCCAAGTATAATAATATATTAAAAAATGTATGAAAAGTTTAAAACTCATCTGTATTGACCGTTCATTAGGTAACTGGTATGTCATTAATCAATATATTTTAAGGTTGAATTGTTATAGAGCTTCAATTATATTATAAACATGTAATTCAATTTATGGATATCATCTTTTAGTGTTAATGATTCAAAACTTTTGTTTGTTTACTTTGTTGAATGATTTCTATTCTTGTGTCTTTCTATCATATTCATGCTATTTTTTAATCATTTGTTGAAGTATAAAGATGCTATACTTCTGAGCATCTATGCTCAGATCTAAAGCCTTCATCTGTACTTCTAATGTTGTCGCACGGGTAAAAATTTCAAACTCTTGTTTTTAATAATTATTGAAGAGTAAATCTCATAGCCCGTATTTACAATTCATGTTATACAAATAAGGAAATAAAACTAAAATGCAAAATATTCAAGATTTTTATATAATGTACAACATGGTTTTATTGTATTTTATTTATATTAAATTTTAACCAATAATAATTTAACAAAGTGTATACTCTCACAAACTTAAAGCAGATGTATATTTAAAAAACTTACAAATATTATTTGAGTACCTGAAAGATACATAAATTTAAAAAAAACTTGTCAACTAGACTAGAACATAACAAAAGTTGTGGAATAATTTTGCCGAGTATTATGATGTATGTAAATGTAATAAAAAATATTTGCTGTTTCACTAGGAATAAGAAAAATGTACGTCTCAAAAGCTGTAATATAAAATGATTTTATAACTTTTCATTTCATAATACGAAAACGTCGAAACTAAAGTGGTAATTGTGAAACAAGAAACATTAGTTTAAAGTTAGTAAGTTATTAAAAAAAAATTAATTAACACTTCGGCTACAGCCTTTGCTTGCAACAGAAACAGTATAAAAAATCACATCGTTTTTGGTAGCTACCAGTCTGCTGTTTGTTATTTTTCACAATTTCTAATGTTTTCATTGAGTCACCCAACACGAAGATGTAACATTCGAATTTGGTTTACTTTCTGAGCATTTAGGGAACGGTGCGTTTTGGTATAGATTTGTAACCTATTCTTTCGAATACAAACGTATTGTCTAATTTAGCTCAATAGTCAATAGTGCATCAAGTTGAAAATTAAAAGTTAAAAAACCAATTTACTTACCAACCGTGCAATTAATTAAATTATGAACTGCATTATACGGTCGAAACTAGGGAAGCTATTAAAAACAGAATATCTAATTAGCAATTTTATACATTAGAATGACATTGGTTTGCAAAACAAAAATGGTAAACTTGACTGTAACCATAATTCCACTTATTAAAGATGATGAGTCGTCTGTCAAAGTATTCGATTGCATTACAAAAGAAAACTAAATTTCCGATTTTGCCCCATGAATCTAAAATGCACTGAAAAAAATGGTTCATCATAAAGCGTCGTTCTCAGCCAATTAACCACAACATAGCATAGCTTAACTTAACATATCACTACAAAACAAAATGGTATCGATTTATTTGACATAATTAAATTAACTAATTATATAATAATAAATTTGCGATAATTGTACTAATTGTGGTACAATACAAATTATTATTACTTTCTGACGTTTACTTTCAATTTCAATATACCTAAAATCGTTAATGCTTTGTTATGTTATGTTATGCCAAATTGGTCATTTGTCAATTTGAACACACACATAAGTTTCAATGTATTTTAACTTCTGTGCTAAGCTATGCTATGCTATGTTGTGTCACGTTAATTGACTGAGAACGCTACTTAATATTGATAAAAATTTATCATTTTATGATGAATTTTCTTTGTACAAATGCAAACATCGAAGAAAAATGACAAGAAATCTTTATTTATTTTATTTAAACTTAATTTCAAATGAATTTCAACTTTACAGCAATAAGAAGTTCGTTGCTTCATCCATCTTACACTGTTATAGACGTCAAGGCAGATGGTAATTGTTTTTGTAATCTAATCTTAATTTGGTAATCTGGAGGGGTCGGAAAATGTTAGTTCCGAACCAAATTTCCGCACGGTCGACCATTAAGGTACCTACTTCAAATTCAAATAAAAAATATTAACTCGGAAGTAAATTTTAAAAATAAATGAATTTTCCTTATAACATTTTTTCAAAAATTTACCGCGGAGATCATAACATTTTTAAAGGAGTAAAAATTTCTTAGAAAAGTTTATCTCTTAATTTTTGCCTCTCTAGGCAATTTTTACCGGGATTAAAATAATAATCTCCGGTACATCTGGACAGAAATGGACGAAGGCACGAAAACGAAACTAGTGAATGTAATAGAGAATAAAGAGCTTGATGTATGTGTGTTTTTGATTATATAATCCTAAATTACTCTTATATACACTGAAAAAAAATTATATCATATTGATAAATATTCCTAGCGTTTATGAAAATTATCTTTGAACTTATGAATTTATTTAATGATACAGTAAATTTTGTTCATTGATGCAAAAATGATAATTTTTTATCAATTCATCAATATGACGAACCGATTGTTTCAGTGTAGCATGTTTGTTCTATTGTTATAATTGGTTTATATTGTATTAGAAATTCTGTTTTATGTAATTACCCCATCTCTCCACTACCTATGTAAGGCATATACATTCCTGAGTTATTTTAAAATAAATCGTAAATCGATAAACTTAAGAGCCCCATTAAAACATAGAAACAAAAGAGTTACGTAAAAATCGACTCCATTGGAATCAATCAACCCTCCAGGTAAGTACCCCTTTATTAATTTAATTACGTTAGTTTGTACTTTTACGCGTAAAACATATAGGTAGAGTACAATTTTAAATGTTTATTCGTAGCATACATATTACTTAAAACCACATTGTAAAGCAAAAGTAAGAGAATTATACTTTCTATCTTAATTAAATAAGTTAAATAATATAATTATTTTTGGTTTATAAATGAATCTCAAATTTAAAAATTTGCAAAGTATAGAAATGCAAAAATGTACTATGTCAGTGTATTTGCTAAATTACATTTGTAATTTTGTGCTTCAGTTTTATAGGATTATATTTTAATTAATACTTACTTCTTGTGGTACTTTGTATATACCAAAAGCAGTACATTTAATTTTATTTCAAAGTAGAGCCTAATCAAAATTTTATAAAATAAAATAATTGGTTTAAATGTAGGTATTTATTTTTAATTAATTTCTTACTCGAGTTCTAATTCCTATAACTTCATTTGAAATGTTTAATTAGTAATTACTCATAGTGTAAAGAGTTTATAACTGTAATATTTTATACAATGTTTAAAATTCTGAATTTGAATTTTAATGAATAAATCTTTAGATAAAGTAATTCCATTCACTTTATAAAAAATTTAAATATTCAAAAATGTATTACATTTTCTAAAACTGGCATAGCTTTATGAAATAAAAATAAAAAGAGTATGTACAGTGTGTTTATCAAATAAATACAGCAATTTAAAAAAAGACGACCCATTAGTATTCAGAAGCAAATAAGGTAAATAGCTTTGTATGTCCTCCCGAATCAGTTAAATAAAATCGGCAGATGATTTACATTACGTTAAATGAAAGTAAGTGAATGCAAATCAGCTCATACATACATAATATTATGTAAGTATAACATGTACACAGACTATGTATGTACATATATACCTGTAATAACTTGCCCACGCGTTACAACATCAACTAAATCACGTTTAGTTTTTTGTCAGAAGGGTAGCTTTTTTCCACCCTTACATAATTACTATGTCTGTAATGTGCTTTTGAAAAACAGGAACCAAAAACATAAACTCAAAATAATTAGCATATCAAAATATAATGCTTTTAGTTTCACAAGAGCAGAAAACCTAAAATAAGCATATAAAATTAATAATACTGCTCGGAGATAGCGTTTATCTCAAAACTCACATTTCGTAAATATAAATATTTTGGGTAAGAGAGCTCAAGTTATACATAGAAAACTGTTAGGATTCATAATTATAAACATCAAGACATTTCAATATACATTTGTGGTAGTATGTTTATTTCATTATATTGTTCGATCAAAGAAATGCGTGGTTGATGTGCTCGGATTAAAGCGGCTGCAAATTAAATTACTTGGGTACTTACAAAATGTAGCAACTGGTATAATCAGAGATAGTGGGATGATGGAGATCTAAAAATGTAATTTAAAATTTGAGCACTGTGGTGATAGTCGAAATCTGCTGTTAGTCAAGCCTACCAATTTTTGTGACATTACATTTGGGTGTTTTTCTAGTTTTTTCAACTCTTTGTAGCCAGTTAACAACCAAATACCTGCTGAATAATTATTGGAACATTTCACATCGGGTATGGTACTTATAGAGGAAGATCCTGCCCATAAATCTAGTAATAAGTTACTATTTCTAATAACAAACCATAACACAATCAGAAGACCTCAATGCAATTCAATTGCTTTCTTAATACAATATAATTTGAGGTGAGATTTGGTCAACACCAGCTTAGCTCCAACAGTCTAATTTGACTTATCAACTTCGCTCAATTCAAGAACACTAGCAGAGATTTTGCCAAACTACTGTATTGTGCTGAGTAAACTATTGTGATTGCTTTCCGCAGTTGAAAATATTTCACTATATATGCATTTATTTTGTAATTTAACCTATTAATTGTATGGGTAATATGCTACACGAAGTTCAGCATTTATGGCTGTTTGAAGAACTGTTACCAGATTAAAACAATAAACAAATTGACAAAACAATTAAAATATGCAATTAATATATTATATTTTCTGTTATTAAAACGATACAATAGTATTTGTTTTGCAACAGACCAATAGTAAATTATTATAATATGTACATTGTTGTACATTGTACAAAACAGTTAAATTAACTAAAGTGAAGTTTGAAAAATAAATATTGCGTTTTGACTGCTTCTAAATGGAACACTGTAATTTCACGTTGTTTTGACGAAGTAATGATATATTTTTTAATATTTAAAAATAAAAATTGAGTGAAAAATATGAAAAAAGAAAATTGTATACTTTAAATATTTATTTACAAAAAAATCTGAATATATTTAGTACATGGCCCTTGAGAGATAGCAGCCCGCAGCTTTAATATTATATCAAGTGAGGTGGTATTCACATTGTCGGTGGTAGAGGAAGTCAGACAAGCCCCATTGTACTTGAAATGAAGTGTTGTGATGCAAACAGGAATGTAAATAAATCACAGAAAAAACCACCCTGGGCGTACGTGCGTGCTTGATGACTCCGATTTCCTAACTAATTAATGTGACTTGACTTAATATACCACCATCGCTCTCATTTTACTTAACAAAACCTTACGTGTTTTGTTTCTCTTTTTTAGTGTATATTTTATGGATAAAAAAATTGTTATTTTTTTTAATTAAATAAAGTAAATTTACTATTTTTATTTTCTAAAGAAATTCGCAAAAATTTCTAAAGGGTTTTTTCATTTCTCAACGGGATAGATTTAAGTTGGTTACTTATGTTGCTATCTATATGTAATTTGTGTATATTAAATGAGCAAAAAGTTGGGGTTCAAGTGTGCAGCATAAAAGTCAAATTGTCGTATATATTATATTCGCAAACAAAACAAGACCTGAGAGGATTGGAATGTGGAAACGTGTGCTGAGTATTAAGCAAATAAGCTTACTTCGAGGATGTACTCAAAATATATTAATGGTTTTATTAGTACTCTGCTTATGTATTTTAAAAATTTGCAACAATACACTTAAGTATGCTATGTAGTTACTATATCTAAAATAAAATTGAAATTTTTTCAATATTGTATTATATAAACAAACTTTCTAATTTAATAGCAAAACAAATTCATCTCCTATCAAAATAAGGTTGTAAATATTATGCCGCATTTTTCAAAATTAAATCATCAAGTGCCGTCTAACAGCATCATTTTATAAAATTAATCACAAGATAAAGAGTTCGTTAAGGTACTTAATTAGTAATTCTTTCAATTTGTTAATTAAAAGTTTTAATAATAAGCCTACCTACATAGGTTCACAACTTACAAACAATTTATTGTTTAAGTTCAAAACCAGAACTTAATCTTATTAATACTTTAATAACTTTTAGCATTATATAGAATCACAAACTTATAGACGATTAACACCCGTTTGAACACAAAATACCGAAAATGCTGTTTGCTTAGCTGATCTTGTTTCCAAATGCAATTTTTATATAATCGATTTTTATAATAATTGTAAAATAAGTTAATCATTTTATAAGCTCTATAATTTTGCAACATCCGCAAAATAACGCAGATATTGCAACAAGTTATCAGAAAATTGAAAATTAAAAGTTTCAATTGGTAAAAATACTTAATAATGAATTAGTTTTACCTAATATCATTCAAGTATTTAAAATATTGTTGACATTTCAATCAGTAATTACTACATTTTAGACACCGATTTATGCAAACCACTAATACAAAACCAATGAATAATTAGAACTGTCATCTAGAATTAGTGTCAAATAAAAAATAAACATTAAATCCCTTTTAATGGAGTACCTAGGTACTTGTAATTATATGTTTTCACATTATACATAGCTGTATTGCACTATACAATTTGTGTCATTGTGCAATAATGTGTACCAATTCTTGTACAAGCAATTTTTCCATAGTATCATACACGTTTCTTGATTGTACAATTTTTTGTACAAAATCTTATACTAATAGAATTTACAAAATTGTTCTGGTACAATAATTGCACTAGTTGTGCGCAAACAAAATCAGCTGATCTTATCATGATCAAAATAACTGATATAGTAGTTGTCACGTAACTTCAGGCCTCGTCATAATTCTAATTGCGCGGAGATGACATGAGGTTGTATTTCTATCTTTGTTACACATATAATTTGTATTCCTTAATGCAAATAATCAGTTGTCTGAGCTACATTCAGTTCAGCACATTCAGCTGATGACGAGACTTAAAGATCCGAGACAACTACTATAGCTAATCAAAATTTCAACTACATATTATATTATAAAAGATATTATAATATTATTTAGTGAGGTGTGCAAGTATACTAGAACTTCGACTACAAAAATTTACTTTTGTACAATAAGACTATTTTCGTTTTTAATTCAGAATTTTATTGATACTTTGGGCTTGAACAACAATTCCAATAATACCATTTTAATTCTAATTATCTTGATTGCTGTGGGGTCTCATGCTATTTTTTGTAATTTTAATATGTCCAATTTCAGTACAGATAAACTATATAAGTATTAACAGATTTACGATATGCAATTTTTCGTAATCATCTTAAGAATGAACACAACTATGTAGGTATGTATCAGGTCTACAAGTAAGAAATGCGGATTTGGGAAACAGAAGGCGCACCAACTGCAATGTGTAGTATAAAGATTTGGCATATATGTCATTTGGTTCTGCCATCAACAAGGATCAAAAGTGTATAAATGATAAATTGAAAAATTACTTGCAGAGTGTTGTTTTGCTATGCTTAATATGTCGAAATTTGTGCCAAATAAAGATCATTCGCGGACAACATTAATTTTTTGTTTTTAATTTGAAGAAAACTGCTCCTGAATCATAACGATTGTTTCAAAAATCTTATGGGGAACATGCTCCATGGCAAGATACCTGTGAACGATGGTTTCTGCATTTCAAAAGTGGCGATGGCCAAAAAATTATAAAGATGCAGAATTGCAAGCATTGTTAGACGAAGACGATGAATGAGCTGTGAAAGCCCGGTGAAACGGTTGATACCAAACGCTAGCAACAATAAGTGATGAATTTGAACCGTTTCTTGCTCAAAAAACTACCACAATATCAAAAAAAGCACCACAAAGTCATTTTTCTCCATGACAATGCTCCATCACATACGGCAAAACCAGTTCACGACACGTTGGAAGCACTCAACTGAGAGGTACTATCCTGTGCGGCTTACTCACCAAACTTGGCTTCTTCCGATTACCACTTGTTTGCATCGAAGGGTCACGCACTTGCTGAGCAGTGCTTTGGTTCGTACGAAGATGTGCAAAAATGGCTCTATGAATGATTCGGGGTAAAAGAGGAAGAATTTTACTGGCGTGGTATCCACAAATTGTCTAAAAGATAGAAAAAAATGTGTAACTAGCAATGGAGCATACTTTGAATAAACCACTGCATACCATTCTTCCACAGTTAACGTGTTTTTTTCGAAAAAAAATCCGCATTTCATACTTGTACACCTGATAAACTCAATACATCCAAAATGTATAATTCATTATCGCTTGCAATATTTGGAAATTATTTTCTCATTATTAATTAGTTCTAAAAACCTAATAGTAATATATTTGTTGCTTTACGCAACTATTTAAAATGTTTAAAAAGTGGATGTAAATATTTTCAATTTTTGTATCCATTTATGTTTTCTTTTATTTCTCATTTTATTTTCAGAAGTTACAGTAACCTTGCGCACTTTATAGTCAGGCATAAACATAATATTAACAACATCGCCGACACATTTTACCTTGCTATCAATAAAAATGTAGTCAATGCAATTATATGGCCCTAACAAATCTCTTGCGTATTAAAAAAAGCTCGGTAATAATAACTAGCAATATCAACCGAGTTCATTAATTCCGCAAGATTACATTTAATAAAGTACACAAAAAGTAATAATTTCCAAACGAAAAGGAATATTGAAGTAATAATTATAATAGAAATAGTAATCAACTTTTCAATTTTCTCTTAAAATACCTTAATCACATAATCCACAACGAAACATTCAATAACTCTGCAAATAAACATCCAGTTCGTTCAACTAGTTGTTAATGATTCCAAAATTAATTTTTTCAATGGTAGCTACTGACAAAATTCTTTTTCTGTGTAAAAGCAGTTTTAAGTTGAAATCAAGATATAGTCAATACTTTGCTTGAAAAATACTTTAATACAAATATAAGTATGAGCTTTAATTGATTTTGAGTTTGTCGGCATTACATATTTATTTTAGTTACTAATGTTTTATTTTTAATTAGTGGACAAATTATTTAAACAAAACTTATTTTAAACCAATACTACTGATTGTGGTCAACTTTGAAATTAAGTTTTACATTGGTTAGCTGACTCCGGGTTTCTTCTGGCTTGTAAGGTGGAAGGAAATACAAACCATTATTGGTATCTCTTTTTAAGCCTTTATTTGTTGTTATTCATAAATAAATTTAAAAAATAAAAAATTTCAAGTAGGTACGTATACTTACATTTCATATATATTGTATGGTATTTAGTATGTATTGGTTATATATACATAATATTAAATTAATAGTAGTACCTATATTATGAATATGTTATGTTTAATTTATTATTAATTATTTACTTTGTTTCTACAAGTTACAATCTTTATTGAAAAATTGATGTAAGAAATCGCTGACAAATATCTATTACAGAATGATTTCTGAAACTGCTTTGACTATGGGTAACTTTGTACACAATTTTTGATGCCCAAAAAGTGTAAATTTCAACAAAATTAAATAAATATATTATGTAATTTTAAAACATTTCAAACATTTCGGAACAATATTTTTATAGTTGGTTTCAGTGAATTTCAATGGGCCATTATATTAACATTAAAGAAGCTTGGCCATTTTAAAAGAACTTCTTGGAAAAGATATTTCACAGATATACATTTGAAGATTATTAACGAATAAAAATTTTCAGACGAAAGCATTTATGCCATATTAATTTGCATAAAATCATTAAAAAATTTCATTATACCAAAATTTGTGGGGCGTTTCTTAATATTTTGATGCATTATTTGAAATTTTATTTGTCAAATGATAAAGGTTATATTTACATTTTCATCGTTTGCTTGTTT
This sequence comes from Cantharis nigra, assembly GCA_958510845.1. NCBI lineage: Eukaryota > Metazoa > Arthropoda > Insecta > Coleoptera > Cantharidae > Cantharis > Cantharis nigra. The sequence goes on from OY294028.1 coordinate 18,759,909, forward strand.
TTTTTTTAATTATTTCAATCTAAATTTTCTCTTAAAAAGAGAATTAATTTACTTTCGTTTGATTATATCATAATAGATTTAATAGTAGATTATGTTTCCATGAAATTTATCTTAAAAAACTTTTCTAAAATGCCCAAACCTTATCGAGGTTGGCAAACTTTACCGAACTCCCCCATTGTTTTAAACTTTTTTTTATAAGAAAAACATAATTTACAATATTTTCCGTGTGTATCAATAACCATTATAATTTATTACTACTACAAAAATAATTATTTTTGCCGTTTGATATTAAATTATTTAAAAAAATGTTATGTAACAAGTAATTAGTTGAGTTCTATAATAAGCAATCCGATTTACCAATTGCTTAGTTTGTAGAAGCAAACATTGGTATTCATTAGAATAGGTATTCGATTTATTTAGCTATAAAACATCTAAGGAAACAGTAATTAAACAATAATATTTTTTTTATTAAATTGTTTACTTATCTTGCAATAATACGCGGTCTAGGACATTTCGACGTCGTCACTTCGCCGTTGCCATCCGTCGACCCACTTCGACATCGGAAATTTAGTATTTAGTTTTTTAATGTTAACATAAAAATACATAAAAATTTTCAAAAGGTAGCTGGTTAAATAAATAATAAAATTTGAATTAGTTTTATCATTGCACCCAGAATTGCAATCAGAATTTAAATATATCGTGTGGTGCAAAGAGTTAATAAGGTTTCTCAAATTTTTTAAATTAAAAAAAAGTATTTCTTTGTGTTTTTGTTTGGAACATTCTGTCTCCAAATTTTTGAAATGATCTATTAGTTATATGTAGGTACTTTAAAACAATTTTTGAATATAACCATACTCTGGTTTATGGAACTGTAAAAGTTAGATTCACCTTACACGGAAACGGTGACTTATACAATTCATGTTTCGTTCAAAATATAAAATATAAAATACGATTGTCTTTATTTCGGTAAATAACCTGTTCGCATTTTGATTTTATTGGTTTCTTTATTATTTTGAACATATGAAATTCATACTACGAGTACTTATTTATATTTATATGACTATAGGTACATACATATTTCTAATATTTTTATTAGATTAAAATTTTGAATGAACTGCTTATAAAACCATAAGAAAACTATAATTTCCGAGATAATTTTACAGTATAAGTTTTGATATAAAAACATAAGTGCATGTATGTTTGATGACCTCCGTAAAGTTGGCCTTCCATTTTTATCATTTTGATATAAAAAAATATGAAATTGTTAGATCATCGCTTTTAAGGTTAGGTTGCTTCCAGTTATTATTAGAAAATCCAAAAAAATGTGCTCATCTCCAAAAAGGTTTTTTGATGGTGCGATAGATTTGAAAGCCTTTCTTTGTTAATGGTATGTATGTAGTAATTATCGAATTGTAGTCGAAATGTATTTATTCTAAAGGTTTGAAATAATGTATGTTTATTATTACAATATGAACTAGTATTATAGTCGTACAACAAATATAATGTAATGTTGGTATAACATAATTTGAATAATACTATATACAGAGCAGATGTAACAATATCTCCTCCCCCATTAGTAATTCCATCGAACTGGAGGTTTTCGAACTCTAGTGGATCTTCTTAAAGTTGGTGCTTCTTCGTGTACTTCCTGGTTTTGTTCTAGGACTTCTTCAGTTACATTTCTCTCCTCTTCTTGAGCAATTTCTTGTTCTGTATTTCCACTAAAATTGTCTCTCTCTTCATTTGGTAGAAAGTTATTATCGTCTACTTCGTCAAGTGTTTTTCCTTCATATCGTAGCATTTGATCGGCATGTCTATGTTGTATCCGCCCTTCAACGTCGCAATCGTAATTTAACATACCTCTTTTTCCGACTACAGTTCCGAATGACCATTTTTTTTCGGGGTTGTTGTAGTTTCGTATTTGAATTTTATCACCAGGTTTGAATTCTTTCGTGTTTCCCATTGTTAATTGTTTTTCGTTAATATCTATGCTAATATTTCTTCGTACTAAATCTAGTCGTGATCGGATATTTCGTTTGAACATTAATTCGGCAGGTGCAATATTAGTAGTTGAGTGTGGTGTCTTTCTATATTGTAGTAAAAATCTGTAAAGGCTTAATTTTAAATCGTCATTAGTAGTTAGAGCTGCTCGTAAACTTCTCTTAACTGTTTGAACGTATCGTTCAGCTTGGCCATTGGTTGCTGGGTGATACGGTGCCAACACTTTATGTATAATCCCATTTTTTTCTAAAAAATTTTTGAACTCAACGGATTTAAAGTTTGTTCCATTATCAGTCACTACAACATTCGGTAACCCGAATCGGGCAAATATTTCTTGTGAAAGATTAATAGTAACTGCGGATGTAATCGAATTTGTTGGTATCGCTTCAATCCATTTTGAATAAGAATCCACTAGTATGAATAAATAAGTACCATAAAATGGGCCTGCGTAGTCCAAGTGGATTCGTTGCCAAGGTGTCGTAGCGTAATCCCAGGGATGGACTGTAATCTTCGTTGGGTTGTTACGAGTTTTACAACATTCTGTACATTCTTTTGTTACTTTTTCAATATCATTATCGATTCCGGGCCACCAAACAAATCCTCTTGCTAATGCTTTCATTTTGACGATTCCTGAATGTGCGCAATGAAGTTCTTCCAATATTTTGTGCCGTAATACTTTTGGAATAGCCACTCGAATCCCTTTTAATAGACAACCGTCTTGAATTGTGAAATCTGTAATTTCATATCCGCTTGATATCTTTGTTTCATTTTCTACGGCCATATAGATTTGAAGCAGCTCCATATCCTTCAATGTTTGTTTTCGAATTTCTCTGTGGGTTATTGGAAGATTTTCGATTTGGGCGATTTGAAATATTTCTGCTTCGTCATGTGTTGTTGTTGCTGTTTCTAATGGTGCTCGGGATAAATAGTCAACGTTGCCATGAGCTTGTGTTCTTCGATATCGAATTTCGTAGTTGAACCCGGATAAAAATATTGCAAAATGTAGTAATCTAGTTGCTGACGTCGCTGGTAAGTCCTTGTCTTGATTGAAGATTCTCATAAGTGGTTGATTATCTGTTACTAACACAAATTTTCTTCCGTAACAATATTGAAAAAACTTTTTTATTCCCCATATTATTGCTGTTGCTTCCTTGTCGATTTGACTGTAATTTGTTTCAGCAGAATTTAACGATCGTGATGCAAAAGCTATCGGCTTTTCTGAGTTGTCAGGCATAATGTGTGATATCGCAGCTCCCAGACCATTAGGTGAAGCGTCTGTGGCTAACACTAGCGGTAATTTTGTATCGTAAGGTACCAGAACTTTAGTGCTCGTTAGTTCTTTCCGAATTTCATTAAACGATTCGTCGCATTCTTGATTCCAATGAAACGGCATATCTTTCTTCAAAAGTTTGTATAAGGGATGTAGTTTTGTTGCGATATTTGGCATACATTTTTGATAATACAACACTAATCCTAAGAATGTACGTAATTGAGAGACGTTCTGTGGTTTTGGACTTTTGGTGATTGCATCTATCTTATCTGGTAAGGTGTGCAATCCATTTCTGTCTATTCTATGACCTAGATAAGTAATCTCGTCTTTGAAAAATCTGCATTTCGTTCTGTTAAGGTGCAAATTATTACTTCGTAACCGATCCATTACTTTTTCTAACCGTTGAAATAGTTCTTCTATCGTAGCACCTTGAATTGCAATGTCATCGAAAAAACAAACTACTCCTTCCAAGTCTTGTAAAGTTTGGTTCATGTGTCGTTGCCAGCCGCTTGGTGCTGTTTTTACACCAAACATTAATCGCTTTACTTTGAAAACCCCTTTATGTGTTGATATTGCTTGTAGCATCGCAGTTTCTTCATATACTGGCATGTGTAGGTATGCGTTTGAAATGTCTAAATTGCAAAAATATTTCCCACCGTTCATCTTATTAAATATATCGTCAATATTTGGTATTGGGTAGCAATCATCTTGGATGTATTTATTAATTGTTGCGTTATATGCTGCGCATAATCGGATTCGTCCGTCGTTTCTTATTATTGGAACAACTGGTGTACCCCATGGCGAATGTACAACTTGTTCGATGATTCCCAATTCTTCGAGGCGTTTAATTTCATCTTCTGTTTTACTTCTTAGTGCGTACGGAACTTGTCTTGGTTTCATGAATACTGGTTGGACGTTTGCATTTTTTAACTTGAATTTGTACTTAGCATTAGGAATTTGTCCGACGTCCTGCGAAAATACATCCGAATATCTTTCCAAAATTTTCTCTAGTTTTACTTTGTCGTTGTTTCCACTTATTTCGGCATCTATTTGTGATATCTGTTCTAGTTTGACTCGTTGGTCCATTAAACGAATCCTTATACCTAGATCGAGCGCACATTTAATATCTACAGCATCTCCAGTTGAATAGCAACGATAAATATTGTTTTAAAAAATAAGAAATTTGTTTATATTGTTTAACAAAATAATATAAAATTTGTACCCTATTGGTAAACATGTGCTTAAAGAAAGAAAAGTACAATTTGGGTAAAAGTAAACGCCATCAGTTAAAATTATATGCTATGACGCGTCAGGATGACGACATCAAGAAACAAGTTTACCGTATTTTTGTAATCACTTATATACATAAATTCGTGTGAAATTTACACTAGAAATAAAGAAATATTAAAAATTTTAAATATAAATGTGTTAATTTTTTTCTAAAGTTTATCAATAAGTACAAAAATTGGTATAAGTATTTTACATTTTTTTGTGTCAAGGTTTTACACTCTGAAAAATTGAACTTACAAAATATTTTCGTGTAAAATTTAACACTATTCCATGTGGACCTGGATTAACACAGGAATGTGTTAAGTTGTGTAATTTTGTGTAATTTTTAATAATTTTTTTTTTACAGTGTAGATGAAATTTACAAGCAATAGAACTTTTGCAGTTTTCGTACAACAAATGCTGATTTTTTTATTGGAGTTCGAAAAGGATTGAGAGGACACGTAGCCTAAGTACTTGAATAGGGTGGGCGGTTGCAGCGGCAAAAATTTAGTACTGCTTCATGATTTTCGTGATCTTTTATATGATTTTCCACGCATGAGCGAATGGTTTAGCTGGGAGTGATGAGTGCATCATTATCTTCCATTAAAGGCTGTTAGTTGGTTTCGGTTCTTTGATTTCTCTTGGTAGAAACATATTTCTTAAAAAGTTTTTATCTAAACCTAATGTAAGAATTTGTATTTGTAAATAATTATGTTTATTAATTATTTTTAATGATTTACGTAATAATGAATTGCGTAAAAAGTATAAACAAAAAGACGTTGAACGATAAAAAATAAAGATACCTATTGTTTTGTGAATTTTATGGATATGCAATTCAAATCTTATTTAGTTATTTAGCAAAAGGTAGATACTACAAATTAACTTTGTGTATACTTGATAAAGTTTTGTAACGGATTTTCTTTTTACATTAGTTGTAATTTAATTTTAGAAAATAGTAGGTAGCTTGTTTTATACAAACTTTCCGAAACAATGTTTTGTTGTACCTATTTCAAAATTGACAAAATGGTGTATTGTTTTATATTATTAATTTTTTTTTTAGGAATGGTTGAATAAGCTGAAGCAGTTGACAGAAATTGAAAGTTAATTGAAAATTATTATCAATTATCGATTCTAACTTTTTTAAATTAAATTTTAAGTAATAAATTCATCACGGTTTAATACTGATAAATGGTATTACTTTTACCATACAATGTTTTGGTTGCAATTAGTTGGAAAAAAAACTCAATTTTATATTTGACACATTTGTCACTTAAGTGACGAAAAGTAATTTAGGAACTTTGCTAATTTAGACGTTTGCATCTAAGCTACATAAAAACTTTTAGAATCTTGCAGACAAGCAATCAATTATATTACAAATTTAAAAGCTCCACAATTTCTGAAACTCGTCTTTAAAATTGAAAGTAAACAATATTTTTATTAGATGGCCTCAAGAAAATTAAACAGTCAACTCTCATTTTATATACGAATTCGATTTGATTGATCCTACACTAAAGAAATAAAAAATATTTTGATAATTTACATTATGTAAACGATTGCAATAAAAATGAAAAATTTAGAGTAAAATTTAATTTAAATTTTTAAATAATTGAAATCGTAACGAATGTAGCAGCGTTTATTAAATTTACGACTATCGGGTTTTAATTTAAAATATTGCAATTTAAATTTTACAGAAAACCTAATAAAATACATTTAATTGAATACCTTTTTGATCTCTTATAATCGTGACAATTTTATTGTGAATCGTAATTCTGCAAACTCTTTTTCGGTGCGTTCTTCATTGTAACATACGTTTGACATTAATTTATAAATAATTTTGTTTGGTAATTCAGCAACAATTCCTTTACCATAAGTGTTGTCAGATATTTGACGAAGGTTTCCTGAAAATTGTTTAACAGTACATTAAGTTGACAGGTTTCTCTGTTGTATATGATGAAAATAAAACTATGGTACTATACTGTTGTTATTGCCACTTGATTGATTAACCGATGTTCTTTTATTGAACTTTTTTAACATTTAACCATAACAAAGTATTTTAATTAAATTGTGATTTCAAATTCAACTGACTATGTATTATAAAAATGCCAATCTTTATCGTAGTCTAATCATGCAAAAGTTAAAACTCTTTCATAAAACGCTTTCCTTGTAAAGTTTAATCTACGACAGATTTTAATTAAATTACACCTAGATATTGTCTTCAAAGATACAAATTAATGTAAACCTAATTATTTAAAATTCTTAAAAATGATTTCTTATCGTAACAAGTCATAATGCTTTGTCTAAAGCAAACCTTAATTTGGTTGCTAATCTATAATAAACAAGATTTTCTATAAAACGCTTTTTTAATTAAGTAAATATTTGATTTAATAAGCATTTAGAATTTTTTGAGCGATTTTCCAATCCTTAATGCAATTTCCGTTTTCAATGTATTTTCTTATTTATTTTATCGACTTAACGGAAATATAGAAGTTCTTATAAAATTTTACCAATTTCTTTACTTAACAGCTTTTAAAAAACATCACGCATAAAAGAGAAAGCTTTTTTAGTTGATTCGGTTAATAAGCAATATTTTCCCATACCAAACTCGAGTGACAGATATATAGATATATATTATAATAAATAAAATTCTTCTATTGCTCATACTACTCAATAAAAATATTAAAAAAAAGTATGGTAGTGTAGTTATTATAATAGTATATAACATCTCTAAAATCTGTCAAAGCTAGTTTGCTAATATTGACTTATGCATCAAATAATAATACCGATAATTTTATTAAAGTAAATTTTGCGTTTAAAATAACAAGCGCAGATTTTATTTTCAAAAATGCACGGAAAAGAGATATTCAAAGTCAGGGTCGGTTACAAAGGGAGTGTGACGAATGGAAAGACATCTGAGAGTTGCTGAGTATTTTTATATATCGTGGATATCTAAACTCCGCCGATTTCTTGAACAGGAGTACATTTTATTTTAGATTCAAAACTTGTTCTCTTTATTCTCTATTGAAATATAATTTATTCCACAAAAAATATTGTAGAAAAAATGTTGGAATATTAGTTATGCTACAACTATAATAGATAGCATTACGCCGTCCCTGAATACCCTGAATATTCTATTCATGTTTAGATGTTGTTTAGGTTTTTCTGTGTAACAACTACTTGTATTAATAGTGCAAACATCTAATATTATTGATGATAATCTACTATATGCAGACTATCAGTATCTGTAATTAATCTATCTTAGTATTATCAATAAACTATAAATGTATGAATATAACGCTAATAGGTTATGGTCCCACGCAACGCTAAAAAAATTATGTTTCAATTTACGATTATTGCTTTGTTTGATTTCGGTTTGTTTGTAATAAAAAAATTTTATAAATAAAAAACGATGGAGGCTAAATTAGCAATTCTGATGAAGCAACAAATTCAAAAATTGAAATTACAGAACATTTTGCGTTTGCAATCTACGATTTTAACAATGAATTAAGCAAATCGATATATCTGCGCGGAAAAGAATATTTCAGCAAATGGAATGTGCTTGGAATATTACAGCAAATGTAATAAATATTTTTCTACTTGATGCGGGTATGTGGAAATACGGTGAACCAACCAATGATATCAATGTGTATTGGTAAAAATTAATTTATCAATAAATCAGTACTACCTACTGCATGAGAAATAAGAAAAATGTAAAAACTGCACATAAAAGAAGATTGCTATAAGTTAAAGGATGTTTATGAACTATCAAAGACATTGCACTTCATTAGGTTGTACCAACAATTGCTTACAACAAATCTCAAAAATTGCAAGATGGGAAAATGGTCAATATCGCTGATCCATTTGGCGATTGGCGACCATTTAAAAATCAAGTTGTTGGTTGTTTAATATTATCCGGTTTAACAGAAGTGTATCAACCGTTATTATTACACATACCCAGTGCTCTTTTTGTCATAGAAATCATTGGAACGGCGCACAGTGGTCTGAAATCACAAATTCCTGGACAAAACCCCGAAAATGAATTTTACAATTTCAGGTATATTTTGATTATCCTTCATAGATAAGACATTAATCTATATAATTCCAAAAATTCATACTTATAAGTTTAACATTGTGCTTTGTAGAGGGACTCAAACTTACCCTTTGCAATAGCCGCGATTTTAACTACTGTTACGTTTTTTTTTTCGAGCGCTCTGTTAGAAATATTGTAGTGTCGTTATTATTTGTTAAAAGCAAATCAAGTAAAATGGAAAATGATCAACAAGGTATGTACAATATTTCTACATATATTTATCAGAATATTTTTACGATCAATCGTTCGAAAAATGTATTAGAACGTATCCCTCACAAATTTTTAAGTTTTATAATTAGAAACATTTAAGCACGAAGAGAATTAGTTGTGAATTAAATCAAATTAAAATTCGTGTTAAGTTTCATTGTATGTTAAAAAGTGTAAGGAATTCAGTAGTGAAAGAAAATTAACCGAATCGAACTGATAAGTATACATATTATAATGAGATTGAAGTTGGAAGCGCTGGAGCAAGTTTGAACATATAGGTACATACGTTATTACGGAGGGTGATGATGTTGACATTATATAATATTTTTTTATTTTATTGTTTTAATGTAAGTATTTACTGGTAATCTATTGCAGTTCTATTTCAATAAATTCACCAATTATCTATAGTGGAATTTTCAATTTATTTGCGTACACCATTAGAATATACCAGATGCGTGACCTAGGATCCAACAAAATTCGTTATTTTGTATCAGCCATTTTGTATTTGAAACACATATTAACGGATTTGTAATAAAAAAACTGAAAAAATATCGTACATTTAATTTCATGAATATTTTATGAATATTTTCAAGAAAATCCGCATTTTTGGGCATCCATTTCATTTTTTTCAAAAAATAATTTTGGATTTGTAAACGGCGACCCAAGAAACCCCTATTTACAAATTTTCACGAATTTACAGTGATAGTTGTAATTTTGTCCAACAATTTAGCATTTCAGACCACTGTGCGGCGTTCCACCACCTTTTTTCAGTTTTACATTTCAATACAATTATGAATATTATATAAGACTAGATGGAAAGCCCGTCCGTGGACTGGTAGCAAGACGGTGGATCTATTTTAAGTGGTATTAACTTGTTCTTAACTTGTTAAATTAAATTTAAACATTTAATTTAGTTTCCCGCTACTGGGGGATTCTCCGTTTTTCTATATTTTGAAAGTAACGCAAAAAGTTTAAAAGACAATTAAAAATTTTTTCATTTTTCTCAAATTCTAATTTTCTTTAGCTGACCGTTTTAATTTCCCTCACTTTTTCTCAGAAATAAAAGATTTCCCAACTTTTTCTGACGAAATTTGTATAATTCTTCTGTGTTCTGTAGGTATTCTAGAAAAGTGTGAATTTTATCATATGTACTGGAAGGTGTTCACCCCCAGGCCCCCCGGTTTACATTTTTGACTATAATTTTGACAGTTAACTTTCAAAGTAACGCATAAGTTGCTGCACTTTTGTTTCAAATTTTAAATTTCCCGGTTTCTCCATGTATTCTAAGAGTGGAAATCCTGTGATATGTACTGGAGGGTGTTCCACACCCCACCAGACCCCCCGATTTAAAATTTTGTTATTTTTATAATTAACTTTCAAAGTAACACAGAAAGCAGTTGCTGCTAAACTCCATGAGTAGTAAGGTAATTAAATAAATAAGCTTTCCAAGTTTTAATTTTATCTAGCCGAACGATAAATTTCCCGCATTTTTATTTAAAAATTCAAATTTCCTGGTTAGTCCTAATCTTAGTTAGTTTAATATATTTTTCGGTCTGGGGGGGTCTGGGGGGTTCATATCGCAGGATTTACACTCTTTTAGAATACTTGGAGAAGATAGCAGGGAATATGTAATTGTTCAAATTTCGCAAGGAAAAATCGGGAAATTTGAATTGAAAAAAAGTGAGGGAAATCAGAGTTTTTTTTTCTACCAAAATATGACACGCTGTAGCAGGAGCAGCAGCAGCGTGCTAGGATTTTATTATTAGCGTTCCACCACCTCTTTTTTTTACAAAAAGAACACTGCACGTATCTATTCAAAATTGCAAAATATTTGATTTGAAACTAAATGCCTCCACTTTTAACTATTTTGATTATCATTGTGAATTGTGATAAACTTTATAATTCCATTTTATTGTTATTTTTCAGTTAAAATAATTTTTTAATAATAATACTGTTGTTTAGAACAAATTAGTTAATTTGCCGATTGGCTTAAAAAGCATAAAGGTAATTTGATTGACCGATGACTTTTCTTTTACATAAAAGAGTGATATTCTTAGAAATCAGTTTGTGAAATAATATATCTTTCCTGTGCAATATAGCTCTGCTAGACTGATCGTCGACAAGTCTGCTTTAAGTGCAGGGAACCCAAAACTTTGAACGTGTTACGACATTCAAGCTAAGTGTGACGAAATGGTATCAAACTCATACAAAGCAATTGTTCAAACCTTCCGATATTTACAATTAAATTTGAAAGGGTCAAAAATTTTATGGAGAGGGTTTCCAACATGAAACTTGACGAACGATGCAATCAAAGAGTGTTAATGAATTATCCTGGTTTTTCCACACAAAACAAAATAAAATATTAATTCACGATAGAATGTGTTACAAACATCTTTTCATTATGGTTGTGTTTTTAATTTATCACTAATATACAAATATATTACTTTAAAACTATTAAAATGCTTTTGCTTCGCCGATTTAAAATTTATTTTATGGAAATATTATGCTATTGTTTTAGAAAAAGTCTCACGGAGTATTCTTATTCACAGTATAACGCTATTTTTAAAGTTTAAAATTTTCCAATATATTACATTAACTTAATCGGTTTTAAATTCAAACTTTCGAAACTCGTATAAGTATTGCACATATTGAGCGTAAAACTGTTAAATTTAAATGTGCACGATTTATATTCGATATTGATTATTTTAAAAGTTCTAATATTATATTTCACGGAATATACAATAAAAAGTAAACGCATTAAACATCCGCGTGCAACAAATAACAATTTAATTAAAAATTTTATTGAACTCTTAATAAGGTGCGCTACGCTACAAGTGTTGGTAATATTTTTTTAATCCTGCTAACACATTTTTTTATTCTTCAATTTTATATTTATGCTTACCTATCAATTGTTTATTTTTCGTTTTATGAATTAATGTTTAATGTTAGTTAAATTTATTTTAATTTAATACAATGTTCTAGGAATAGTATTTACATTATGATAATAATGAAAATTCATTCTAAAATTTTAACTTTGAGATTTAATTTTAGAGATGGATAGTAAGTAAGTACGAAAAATGTTCATAAAAAATTACATTTTAACAAAAAAAATATCTTGAAAATTTGTCTTAGCAAATTTTTTTACATCGTACAAGTTTAAATTTTTGTTTAGTTTAGAAACAATTGCTGTCAAACTTTTTAACATAAAAATCACAATACAACTTTTGTCAGGTTTTCAACTTTTTTTAGATGCTGTAAAAAGTTGAAAAATGTACTACTGTTCGTTGAACTAAAGAGTGGCCCCTTGCTCTATGCAATCTTTCTTGTGTTTTTAAAGATAGTATGTTAATCTTTTGTGGGTTATTTATTTTATTAAAAATTTATATATTAATATTTATACTATAGCTCTCAAACTAATGAGCTAAATACAATACCTGCGGTTTCTTTGCCAACATTGCTTCCTTTAATTAGCGATCGTAATCTTGCAAGTTGTACTTCAAAAGAGTAACTGATGATTCATTATCTGCTTACTACTTTTAATATTAATAGGTTTTAAACACAATATTACTTTCTGCGTCCTGTAGTTACCCACAACACAAATCGTATTACAAAATCCACAACGCGTTGTGGGTATACATTAAAGTTACAAATTTCAAATTCGTAAATTGAGTAGTGTTACGAAAAGTTGATTTCCGTAACTAGAAATATGTTTAATTTTAATTTCGGCAAAAGCTACTTTGATGATAAACAACCCAAAAGTTAAATATAATACTTTAATTCTAGTGCAGGAAGGGGAGGCGGCTTTTTAATGTGTTCGGTATCGATTCTGCCGGTTCTCAATCATTTCGGATCACTAAAAATAGTCATAAAGTATTGAAGTTGACAATTTCTTGTAATTATTGCATAATATTCTTAGAAAATAGTTTCAGTTTGAGTAAAATCTCTTTGATTTAAACAAACCGAAAACTAAATATGATATTTTAATTCTTGTATAGGAGAGACCGGCGGATGCATGTTAAGTTCATTATCGATTCCGCCTGCCCTCGATCATTTCGGACCATTAGAAGTGGTCGTAAAGTATTGTAGGTGACAATTTCAAAAGGCACCGGGTTCCAAACTTAAGATAATTTATTTTTGGATCATTTTTAAGAAAAACAAATTAAGTTTGCTTCCCACGAAAATATTAAAATTATAATTAGTAGAGGGGATTTTTAGGGGTTAGTTAGATTTTATTTTACAAAAATTAAGAAGTTCTCTTACAAATTTACGACAAGACGGTCGAGAGTTTTTATAGTAAAGCGAATATAGTAAAGTAAATTGTTATAGATAGTATAGAGTTTTTAGATAATTTTGATCATTAAAGTGCCATTTATAAAACAATCAATTTACAGACATCAAAATTACTGTAAGCAAATATTTCAAAAATTGTAGTTAAATATAGTGGAGAATTAAAAACAGATACAAATAATAAAAATTTTAATAAAGTGCGCGTTAGTGCAATTAATAATTAATAAAAGTGCAGTCCTGGACTTATTGTGAATCTTCATTAACCACCTTTAGATAATCAACAGCACCACATTTTATGGATAGTGATAAACAATTAAGGGTGAGCTAATAGATTTTAAACATTATAGTGCGCAACATAAAAAATTACAAATTTACAGACTATAAATAGGTACTTAATAATTAATTTTTAAATTTTAAAGCTATTTTTAATAAATATAATTTTTATTTTTATTATTTAAAATATTTTCTATTTAATTTAATGTACAAATAATTTTTATTCATGTCTATTATATTTCATTTTTTAAAACCAAAGGGCTTTTATTTACTCCAGTGTTGTGCTTTCATAAGTGTCGTAGAACTCACCACCTGAGGTTAAGCGGAAGATCAGGTTTCAAGCTCTCCGATGAACTAGCCCAGAGCAATTTGTTAAAAAGAAGTAACAAATTTTGGCGCCTAACTTCGGGCTACGAAATTAATAAATTACACTTATGGTTCACAAACGCTGGAGAAATAAAATATTTTTTATTTTAATGAACGTAATTTCAACTATACTAAAGTAATTAATTTTTGTGTATAAAAATATAATAAGTGATTTTAGAGTTATTTTGTGAGCTTACAGTAAATTGGAGTCTTTAATAATATTGGCTAAAACATTTAAGAAAGTGAAATAGAATTTGTGCTATCGTTCATTTTAGTTTAATTATTCAAATCTTTTAGCGCTAAATTTAATTTAATTAAAATTACAATAATTTTTTTTAGTTTTGAAGTACGAATTTTAGTTTAACGCAATAAGTACAAAGAAAATTTTTAAAAAAGAATTTTTATTCTTAAAATTGATTTGAATTCTGTAAACAATTAATTTATACAGTTACATAATTGGGATACATTTTAGACTAAGTTATTGCACGTAATATTACATTACAAATTTTTAATTTTTTCGGTCCAATTCGAAGTAATTATCTACAAAAAAAAAAATTATCTTATGGGTTTTCGTATAGAATCATTATTTTTTATTTAGTTTAATTTGATTAGTTAATAGTTATTTTGTTATCTTAAAAATGGAACCACGGCACCTTACCCCTGCCGAATTAAGTTTCGAACTTAAGTGCAGAAATTTGATCCCCAGATTAACCCAAGTAGCAAAACGAGCACAACTAAATGACGCATTACAAAAACAAATACCCCCTGGTTTAACTACAGTAGATTGGAACAAGCAGGAGAGTGATTTGCTAATTTCAGTACTAAATATTTCAGAAATACTAGAAAATAATTCGCGGCAAATTAATTTAGAAACGCGAAAAACATTAGAATCACGATTTTATCATTTGAATAACAGATTAAATTTATTGGAAGCAATATCTATTGACGAGGCCGATAAAAATATGGTCTCAAATTTTATAGAAGAGGTAACCACTTTAGTTCAAATTTTAGAAAAAATCCCGAATGAAACGATCGATCAAAAATTAAAGTTAACAAATAATATAAATCAACCTAGTAATTTGACAGGTGGAAACGTGTTAAAAAAAATCATTCCTGTTTATAAATGGAACTTAAAATTTAGCGGACATGAAGATAAACAGGACGTTTTTGAATTTTTATCTAAAATTGATGATCTTAAAGAAGCGCGTCAGATTTCCGACGAAGATTTGTTTTTAGCCGCACACGATTTGTTTACTGGTAGTGCTACCCTGTGGCTTAGAAATATTAAAAAAAATGTCACAACCTGGGATAGCTTAGTAACCCAATTAAAAAAAGAATTTCTACCGCGCGATTACGAATACAAATTACAAAAACAACTCCAAGATCGTACGCAAGGTGTTCATGAAAATGTATTATTGTTTATAACGGCAATTGAATCTTTATATTCTAAACTTAACCCCCGTACCCCAGAAAAAATTATAGTAGAGCAAATAGTACGTAACCTTAATCCTTTCTTTGCTTCCCATGTTGCCTTAAGCGATTACAACAATCTTCAAGATTTAAAGGACCGATGCAAACGAGTCCAGGATTTAAAAAGCAAAAGCGACAAGTACCCTCATGCGTCATTTGAGAAGCGTCCCTTAAATTTTCAAAACTATAGGAATTCTAAACCAAATTTAACCTATTCGCAAGGGAGATCTATCCCTGTAAACGTCGATACAAATATAGACTCGATAAATAACTATAACCCCACTACGCCACCTTCATTGACTTGTTGGAATTGCGGAATGACGGGCCATTTATATAGCAATTGTAAAATTAAGAAAAACAATATTTTCTGTTACGGATGTGGCATGAAGGAAGTAATCAGCAGTAATTGCCCTAAATGCTCTCCTATTCAGTCTCAATTTTCGGAAAACGGAAAGGTGGTTGTTTCAATGCCGGGTGCAAGCAACCATTTTGTACCAAGACGCCCTTTAGAAAACGATTTAAAAACATTAGAAATACGAACCCCCACTACAGCGCTAGATCACGGTCGAGGATCGACACGCGTATTTTACCCGACCTCATCGCAAACAGAAACAAGCAATGCAAATTTAGAACAATCGATGAGACCAAACTGGCGAAGCCGCGGGCGAATCTCCGACCAACGAGACCCTCAAGCGGAAAGAAATTAAGTTATTATTTTGATTCTAACGATTGGAAATCTTGGCTAATTAAAGTACAAGATTTTTTTTATGTAAATAAAGTAAATTCAATTAAAGAAAATAAAATTAAAATACAAAAAATTAAAGTTAAGGGAAAATCTGTTAAATCTGCACCAATTATATCAAAAAAGCCATTTGATAATCGACCCCATTTAGATTTAGTTATAGATAAAGTTAATATTAAGGCTCTTCTGGATACAGGAGCGATGAACTCTATTGTTGGAAAAAAGGGTTTAAAGTTATTAAATTCAAATCGTTATGGCCAAATTGAATGGACAGACATAACTGAGATCAAGGTTGCTAACGGAGCGTCCAGTCCTGTACGGGGCACATTATCATTAAGAATTAGATTAGGTCAAACAGAAAAGGTTATCAAATTTTTAGTAGTCCCTGATTTATCATGCGAATTCCTATTGGGAGCAGATTTTTGTAAGATATTTCAATTATCACTACATTTTAAAGATTTTTCTTGGCAATCCGAATCTATGGAAAGCAAGGTTGCCACTTGCGAGGGTATTTCGGGTTCTGCCACATTAAATAAACAACAAGAAATTCAGTTAGATAATATTAAAGATAAATTTAAAACATTGGCTCAGCCGGGAAGCGGTTGCGTGCGTGGAGTAGAACATAAAATTGATACCGGTGATGCTATACCCATTAAACAAAGGCAGTACCCTTTAAGTCCGGCCATGCAATCTAAATTACACGAAGAAGTAAAAAAAATGAAGCGTGACGGGGTCATCATTGAATTAGAGTCTCCGTGGTGTAGTCCACTAGTTTTAGTGCGTAAAAAAAATGGGGAAATAAGGACCTGCTTTGATGGCCGCAAATTAAATAAAGTAACTGTGAAGGACTCCTATCCTTTACCACGTCCAGATTGTATACTGAATCGCCTACGGAATGCTAAATATCTAACTTCTATTGATTTAAAGAAAGCTTTCTGGCAAATCCCTTTAGAAAAGTCATCACGCTCAAAGACAGCTTTTTGCGTGCCAGGAATGGGGTTGTTTGAATTTTTAGTAATGCCTTTCGGTTTGTCAAATTCCCCTCAAACACTCCAGAGAATAATGGAAAAAATTTTAGGCGCAATATTACATAAAGGTGACGCGTTCGTGTATTTGGACGACATTATAGTAATTTCGGAAACATTCGAGGAACATATCGCAACTCTTAATTTAATATTTGAAAAATTACAAGCTGCCGGATTTCGCATAAATTTAGAGAAATGTGAATTTTGTAGGAAGTCCCTGACGTTTTTAGGTTTTGTAGTAGATGAATTTGGTTTGCGTACGGATCCTGAAAAGGTAGATGCAATTAATCGCTTCAAAACACCTAAAACTACGACCGAAGTAAAGCGGTTGATAGGTTTGATTAGCTACTACAGAATATTCCTACCCAATCTATCCACGGTTTCATCACCGATTACCGCTTTAATAAAAAACAAAAAGAAGGGTCATACAATACAATGGTCACCCGAAGCAGATGCGGCGTTTTTAGAGATAAAGCGGCTCATAACCACGGCACCTATTTTGATCAGCCCAGACTTTAGTAAACCGTTTTTTATTCAAACCGATGCGTCTCTAGTAGGCGTAGGTGCAGTATTATTTCAGGAACAAGGCAAATTAGAGCACCCAGTGGCGTACGCGAGTAGGGCCCTTACGTCGGCTGAACAGAAATATTCTGCTACCGAAAGAGAACTTATAGCCGTTATGTTTGCGGTGAATAAATTTAGAGGATACATCGAAGGAACACAGTTTACAGTAATTAGTGATTGTAGTGCGTTGGCATGGTTACATAGAATATCAAATCCATCAGGTCGACTGTCCCGTTGGGCTATGTACTTGGCACAGTATGATTTTGAAATTAGACATAGACCCGGAAAATTGAATATCGTTCCAGACGCTCTTTCCCGTGATATAGCTGCTTTAAACTTAGAAATTCTAAAACCAGATCAATGGTATTCCGACATGTTAGATTCTGTCAGGAGGGAACCCGATGGTTACCCTCATTTTAAAATTCAAGATGACAAGTTATATAAATTCGTTCCATCAATATTACCCATTCGCTCTAATGTTCCAGAGTGGAAGCTAGTAATTCCCACCGATAATCGAATGGAAATAATGAATAAATGTCACGATGAACCTACTTCAGCTCATTTTGGTGTTTCAAAAACAGTAGCTAGGATCACTGAATTATACTATTGGCCCAAGTTAGTGAAAGATGTAAAAAAATACGTAGCTAACTGTAATATTTGTGGTTCACAAAAAAGTCCCAACCAAGCCCGACCAGGATTAATGGGTCAATATAAAAAAGTATCTTTTCCTTTTCAATCAATATCAGTAGACTTACTGGGACCTCTGCCCAGATCGAAGAAAGGAAATCAGCATTTATTAGTTGTGACTGATTGGTTCACGAAGTTTGTGTTGGTCCAGCCTTTGGTTAATGCTACAGCTAAAGCTGTTTGTAGATTTATGGAAAATCAAGTTTTTCTGATTTTTGGCGCTCCTCAAATAATTATTTGTGACAATGGAGTGCAGTTTACTTCTAAAGAATTTAAACAATTAGCAAATGAATATAAAGTTAAAGTAAATTATTTAGCCCGTTATCATGCCAGCCCGAACCATACGGAACGAGTTAATCGCGTATTGGTTACTGCTTTGTCTTCTTTTATAGATAAAGACCACACTCGTTGGGATGAGAACGTGCATAAAATCGCGCAGGCTATTCGAACCGCGAAGCATGAAATAAGTAAATTTTCACCGTCATATTTAGTATTTAATCGTTACGTTCCCATTAGTGGAGACTTTTATGGAAAAGCGCCGGCGGATGAGAATATTCTAGAAATTGAAGATAAATTAATGAATGATAATGACCACTGTGCGTTGCCGGAATTATACCAACAAGTTCGAGCTAGGCTAAAAAAATCTTATGAAATTAGCAAAAAGCGATACGATTTGCGAAAGAGGCCACTTTCATTTCAAATAAATGATAAAGTGTGGAAGAAAAATATGTTTTTGTCTGACAAGGCAAAAAAGTTTGCGGCTAAATTGGCACCTAAGTACACTCTATGTACAGTGATTAGAAAATTAGGAAATCTTTCATACGAACTAAGAAATAATCAAGGTCAAAATCTTGGGGTGTGGCACGTTAAAGATCTAAAACCTTATAAGGGCACTGACAGTGACCCTGAAAACTAAATTTGATATGGTTAATTAATTACAATAATTGTAGTAAGGGTAAAATTTTATGTTGTGAGAGGAGTGATTCCGTTTCAGGAATATGTTACGAACTTGATGGATGTACTTTCAATTCATTACTCTAGGCGTTGATCAGGCTTAGAAGATGAATTTCGGGGTCCAGTTAGTAAATGCGCATTCTCGAACCGTAATGCCCCTCTTGCAGTTTGAGAAATTTTTATATTAGATTTTAGTTTACTGTTATTCAGTTTCAAATTATTGAACTATTTTGAGTTAAAGTTAAAAGTTAATTAATTATGTTTGTGACTGCTAGAACTTCATATATTTTAGAGCAGACTTTAATTTTAAATTCAAATTTGGTACGGTCCTGGGCAAGACCGAATAAACTGCAACCCTTGCGTTCAACAAGCTTATCTTGCTGTTCGACAAGCCCTAAATTCAAATTTGGTACGGTCCTGGGCAAGACCGAATAAACTGCAACCCTTGCGTTCAACAAGCTTATCTTGCTGTTCGACAAGCCCTAAATTCAAATTTGGTACGGTCCTGGGCAAGACCGAATAAACTGCAACCCTTGCGTTCAACAAGCTTATCTTGCTGTTCGACAAGCCCTAAATTCAAATTTGGTACGGTCCTGGGCAAGACCGAATAAACTGCAACCCTTGCGTTCAACAAGCTTATCTTGCTGTTCGACAAGCCCTAAATTCAAATTTGGTACGGTCCTGGGCAAGACCGAATAAACTGCAACCCTTGCGTTCAACAAGCTTATCTTGCTGTTCGACAAGCCCTAAATTCAAATTTGGTACGGTCCTGGGCAAGACCGAATAAACTGCAACCCTTGCGTTCAACAAGCTTATCTTGCTGTTCGACAAGCCCTAAATTCAAATTTGGTACGGTCCTGGGCAAGACCGAATAAACTGCAACCCTTGCGTTCAACAAGCTTATCTTGCTGTTCGACAAGCCCTAAATTCAAATTTGGTACGGTCCTGGGCAAGACCGAATAAACTGCAACCCTTGCGTTCAACAAGCTTATCTTGCTGTTCGACAAGTTCTAATTTTTTTTGCAAGTATTTATTGCTAATTAAGTTTATTAAAACTTTTGTTGAGAATTTACTTTTGAGTATTTAAGTTATAGTATTTGATTTCGTTTGAGAATTAGAGTTCAAAAAACTGATTAGATGAGTCCGATGTGGTTCATCTTAGAGCACTAAGCTGGGTAGGCCCTATGTGGTCTACTTACGAGCAACCTTAGAGTATTTAAGTTATAGTATTTGATTTTGTTGGAGATCTAGAGTTCAAAAAGTCTGAGTGCAAGAGTCTGATGTGGTTCATGTTAGAGCACTAAGCTGGGTAGGCCCTATGTGGTCAACGTACGAGCAATCTTTGAGTATTTATGTTAAAATTGTTAAAAAACTGATTAATAGTCTTAGTATACGGTATACTAGATGGAATTTGTTCTACTTTTCATCAAAATTGATGAAATTGAAGTTTTCACTATTACAAATCTGATGTAATAGTAGAAGGGAAACTTTTTATTTTAAGTCTATTTAGCATTAAGACGAGTGCATGTTTAGTTCCAATTTTGTTAGCATACAGCTTAAGCTGTTTAAATGGTTGTGCGATCAACAGTGGTCTCTGGACTCGGAAAGAGAGTGCTGCGCTCTCCCAATAAAAAAAAAAAAAAAAAAAAAACAGTAAGCTTATATAGCGATACATTATGGATAAACGGAGCCCTCGTAGTATTTTTATTATGCCCTCCTTGCAAACCAATTAGGTCGACATTTTTCTACTCCTCCGCGAAAACCAAACAGTAGTCACATAATCACTAACTTGTATATATGATCGGTCTACAGGCTTCAGGGTTTCTTATTTTTCCCCAAATGCCCTATTGATAAAATAAGTGGCGCTCAACATTCTAATTAAGTTTTTTTCTTTGCACGTCACCTCATTTTTTTCTTGTTTTTTGTATACTATTAGGAATGTGTTACGAAAAGTTGATTTCCGTAACTAGAAATATGTTTAATTTTAATTTCGGCAAAAGCTACTTTGATGATAAACAACCCAAAAGTTAAATATAATACTTTAATTCTAGTGCAGGAAGGGGAGGCGGCTTTTTAATGTGTTCGGTATCGATTCTGCCGGTTCTCAATCATTTCGGATCACTAAAAATAGTCATAAAGTATTGAAGTTGACAATTTCTTGTAATTATTGCATAATATTCTTAGAAAATAGTTTCAGTTTGAGTAAAATCTCTTTGATTTAAACAAACCGAAAACTAAATATGATATTTTAATTCTTGTATAGGAGAGACCGGCGGATGCATGTTAAGTTCATTATCGATTCCGCCTGCCCTCGATCATTTCGGACCATTAGAAGTGGTCGTAAAGTATTGTAGGTGACAATTTCAAAAGGCACCGGGTTCCAAACTTAAGATAATTTATTTTTGGATCATTTTTAAGAAAAACAAATTAAGTTTGCTTCCCACGAAAATATTAAAATTATAATTAGTAGAGGGGATTTTTAGGGGTTAGTTAGATTTTATTTTACAAAAATTAAGAAGTTCTCTTACAAATTTACGACAAGACGGTCGAGAGTTTTTATAGTAAAGCGAATATAGTAAAGTAAATTGTTATAGATAGTATAGAGTTTTTAGATAATTTTGATCATTAAAGTGCCATTTATAAAACAATCAATTTACAGACATCAAAATTACTGTAAGCAAATATTTCAAAAATTGTAGTTAAATATAGTGGAGAATTAAAAACAGATACAAATAATAAAAATTTTAATAAAGTGCGCGTTAGTGCAATTAATAATTAATAAAAGTGCAGTCCTGGACTTATTGTGAATCTTCATTAACCACCTTTAGATAATCAACAGCACCACATTTTATGGATAGTGATAAACAATTAAGGGTGAGCTAATAGATTTTAAACATTATAGTGCGCAACATAAAAAATTACAAATTTACAGACTATAAATAGGTACTTAATAATTAATTTTTAAATTTTAAAGCTATTTTTAATAAATATAATTTTTATTTTTATTATTTAAAATATTTTCTATTTAATTTAATGTACAAATAATTTTTATTCATGTCTATTATATTTCATTTTTTAAAACCAAAGGGCTTTTATTTACTCCAGTGTTGTGCTTTCATAAGTGTCGTAGAACTCACCACCTGAGGTTAAGCGGAAGATCAGGTTTCAAGCTCTCCGATGAACTAGCCCAGAGCAATTTGTTAAAAAGAAGTAACAGTAGGTACAGTGATTAGTATTCGTATTTATGGAACATTGTGTCCAATATCTAAGGATTTCTAAGTTTACTTACAAATTATATTACAGTCTATTTATTAAAAAAAATATAATAAATTGAAATAAATACAAATTAACCAAAAATAGAATTTAAATATTAGCTGTTAGTGCAAACGTTATTTTAAATAAATCCTTTCTCAAATTGCATTTGCTGAGCAATACTATTTTTAAAAGCAACTTCTTGATTGATACGAAATTGAAATCTGTAATAATCACTAAAAGGTATAACAATGAAGGGAAATTAGTTAATAAATCCTATAGAAGCTATAAAATCTTCATTCGAGTGCTGGTCAAATACTTACTAGCATCGATAACAACCTAATCGACAGGGAATAACAATAAATTTCTATTAATGAAAATCTAGGAAATGGTAATGTAAAAGTGAACTGAAGTCGCTAATAGTTATATTATTGCTACTGACAAACTGAAACTTTCAATACAGCTTTTGTTTCTAGAATTGAATAAAATGAATGGAAAGAAAAACTTATTGTAAAGAAAATATAAAATATACCTAAGCCTAAATTTCAGCAAAATGTCAGTAACATAGATCCATTACACAAAAAAATATTATAAGACATTGGGGTTTCTACATAATTAATTTTTATCTTAGCAAAATCAGTATTCCCTGGCGTCTTTTGTAAAAAATCATTTTTGTGAGATAAGTAGGATTATATTATTTTGTTGAAGAGCTACAATTTTAATTCAAGAAGTACGCAAGTCATAACAGACTTGAGATTTTACCTGGCGTTAGTAATTTATTTGTTTGAGCTTTCATTTTTGTAAGTAATTTTATTCTTTGACATTATCCAATACCAAAACAGTCAGGTGATGTTTTCATTCGTATATAGAGGTATTTGGTTATCAATTGATATGAATGGACGATTACTAGCGGTGAAATTGAGTATTAAGCAAAAAGAATGAAATGAAAATCTCATATTTTTTGTTTATCTTTTCGTTAATTAATTTTTCAATTTTAAAATGGTTCTTTACTATTTTCGCATTTACGGCACAATCATTTCCAATTTAGAACGCTTTTTATTGTGTAAATTTCGATTGTAAGTGCATTTATTCCAACACTTTTTACTAAATTAATAAAATTAATTTTTTTAATTATAGGTATCACTTTGCTTTCCAGCTCTCGTGACTCTAGGCAAACAAAATTTAAATCTCGCTAAATTGCTAACCATGTCTTCGTTGAAATTAAATTTATCATATTGTATAAGTTATTGGAAACAAATTTGGTGATAACCTATTTATGTTGAGTCTTGAAAGTTACCTAAGTACATAGTATAACTAAGTTGGTACACTAAACAGTTTTCATCAGTTACTCGATATATTGTAAAAAGTGAAAATTGCCGGTTCTGATTGTAGCCCCCTCATATATTTATTATATTATTTTAGACGCAGAATTTTAATTTTAATTAAATTATTAAATTAAATTTTTAATTTAACTAAAAAAAATTTTAATTTGTATATAAACCGTTAAATTTATGTTGTGAACATGGTGGACGTAACCACCAAAAGTAGTAAATAAAGAAAAAGAACTTAAGTGGTTAGATTATTTTATTTTTTTTTAATTTTAATTATTGAATGAAGTACCACTATATCGGAGCTCATATTATCATTAAAGAGATTAGAATTATAAATTTAAAAAAACTTTCAATCTAAAGTATTGGACAATAATAGTATAAACAAATAATCAAAAATAAGGAACCTGTTTAAAAAGGAAAAATAATTCCACTAAATGGAGTTATCTCGAAATCGTCGGTAGTATAGTAAAACCTTGCGGTCCATGTGATGACAGCATCATTTGCATGTACATACTAGGTGATAGGCTGAGGATTCTGCTTTTGTTGCAGCCTAGTATTAAATTTTGGATAAGTTAGTGTTGTGGAAAAAGTATAATATATTAAACTATCTTGTTAACTATCTAAGTTCTCACAATCAGAAATTTACATTTTCATTTTATTTTTTTATAATTTTGTTAGTTTTATTACTTGTTCAGAAAGTAACGATTTATAAGTACTTACTGACAAAAAATGTAGCTTCCATGACTATTTGTAATAGTATTCGTATTGTATCAAGTTAAAACGGAATTTAGATTTAGAATATAGCAAACTAGTTAATGGAATTACTGTTTCCTTTTTAAATAGCTTTTTTTATTATTGATTATTTATTTTTATTTTTGTTTAATTTTTAGTTAAAAATTTTCTTAAATTTTCTGTTTTATTATATTATATTATGAAGATTATATAGTATAGAAGCTTTTAAGTCATTAATAAGGCCCGAATTTCTAGGCATTTGCCTTTTTTGATTCCGTACAGGCTTTAAAATTCTTTTGCAGCAAAATGTATTTTGCGACTTTGCGATCATTTTAAACCGCTCTTTAAACTGCCCAAAATGCTTATTTTCTACATTTAGTGCCTTTTTTCGTTAATTGCGCATAAATGGCTTTTCTCAATTGATTTTATCCTATAACTTGCCTAAATGAATATCTATTTCAATTATTTTATAATTTCAACCATGGAATATAATTCAAAAACGGAAATATATTTTGTATTTTACAGTCTTGCTTAAGTCGCAGTCAGTTAAGAGCGGGGCAACAAAATAGAAAAATGTATAGGTACAAAATTGAAGACATTGAAATTTTTAACAAAAAATGTCCAAAATTTTTTGCTGTAAAGGCGATTTTTATAGGTCAAAATACGGTTTCAAAATGTGCAATTAACATTGTTAACATAGGAGTGTCCGGATATGTTCGTTACTCACTGTATTCCATTGACTCTAAAGCTTGTGCTGACGAGATGGGGCACATGGATCGGGGCTGCAGTGTTTTACCATAAAAATTTTAAAAATGTAAGAAAAGTCATTGATAGTTTTGTTGATTTTAATACTGCAGACTGCATTGAGAAAGCACAAGAGGCGTTTAAGGCTTCTAATCTTGAGAAAAATTAAGTAAAGATTATCTTCCTAAGAGCTAAGAAACTAAGAGAGAAGCATTGCATACTTATATTAGCAAATTTGAAAATTTGCAACTACAATTGAAAGAAGCTCCGGGTAAGATTGTAAAACTTATTTCTGCACGATTGGATGCTCTTTTGCTGAAAAACCTGGGCTACTCGGATTTAATGCAAATTAGCAAAATATTATCTGGAGATTCAAATAGTCTCCCAAATAAAATTGGAAGCTTAGATTTTAAATATGCTCCTGTTACTTCTTGTGACGTAAGCGGTCATTTTCTGCGTACAAACAAATTTTAACGGACAACATAAGAAGTTTTACTCCAGAATATTTGGGAAATGTTTTAATTTGTTATGTAAATGTTGAAATGTTGTTAAATTAAAAGTTAAACTTGAATAAATTAAATTTTTTGTACAAATTTTATATTTATTTTATATTCTTTATTTTAATAATTTAATATTATATTTTGATGCCTATTTGCCTGCCTATTTTGAAAGTTTTCAGTGCCTAAAAATCCGGGCCTTAGTCATTAATGTACTATGTCAAAAAATCAACCAATCAGGTCGGACTACACACGACAATATAATATTAAATTATAAATTTCACCAAAAATTTATATTTAAATATTTGAATTATATGTAATAAATAATAAAAAACGTATGCATTACAAAACGAAGAAGCCGAAGAACTACAAATATGTTGGTAACATGTAACAAATTTTGAAAATAGTTTTAGTTAAGATGTTACATCTAATTTAAACTTTCGCGAAGGTTTTATGATCCAATAAAGTAGAGCTTACACATTTATACATTGTTTCAAACATTAAATTGTTTATTTATTTAATGAAGCATTTAATAAATCAAGGAATTTTAAATTATTATTATATTTAATGAATTGCAACTCGTTAACCAAACAAAATTGTATATCAAGTGGCCCACACACAAAAGCGTTTTATATTGCAAATTTATGATGATCCATAATAAACTTAATACATACATTACATCTAAAGTGTCAGACTCAAGTTAGTAAACATCAAATACTTTATGTGAAAGCAAACGCTTTTCGTCAAGTTCAATATCCCCATGTTGTGGTAGTAGATGTGGATATAGACACACCCGAACTATTTCATTATACAAGATTCCGGCAATAGGGTCCACCTCCTGAATCTATTATGAATGTAAAACGTTTAGGCCGATATCACTGCACAATTATTGTCGTTAATTTTGTTAGTGTCGACGTTTACTGTAGGATTGCACAGGATTACAGCAGATTATTTCGTCGATTTGTATTATAATCTTTTCCAACTAGTAGTAATTACAGCCGCTTTTTATTTTTCGCCCTCACACAGTTAAGCCTTTGTTAAATCAGAATTTAATCTTTGTTTATGGAATTTCCGCTTATTTATTTAATTTCCAATAACACAATATGAAAGATCTTGTAAATTGAACGTAAATTTTATGTATGGATAAGTTTTAATGCTTTTAGTTTTCTACTAAAATTGGTATTGTGCTTGAAAATCTAATGGGCAATGCATGTTTGCCAGAAGCATTTTATTTGTTCGGGTTTCATTTAGGTTTTGTGCTATTTCCATTTTCTTGTAAGAAGCGTTAACAATAAAAGTCAATGGACGTGCTTAAAATTAATTTTGCTTTAGTTAGAAGAGTAATTGAAAGTTCGTAAAGATACTAAACGTCTCCTTACCAGACCTAACACAAAATTTCTTGTTTGGCAATTAAAGGCATAGTAGCTGCCTAATTACTGTTCTATATAGCAAAATAATGAAACAATAAGCCACTAAAATGAATTTCTAACCGTCACCTTTTTTTGTATAAATTTTGTCAGGCTGAAATTATTTCACCTATGTATTTTCGCTTTTCTAAATGCTTTCTAGAGCGTGACTTTGTAAAAATAGTTGGCAGCTTGTGAGAACAATATTATTAGATGTTTTGGAAATATTTGCTTGTAGTAGTGAAATGTCGGTAGATAAAAAACAAGTTGTTCGCATAACGTAGTGGAAAAATTGAAAAACTAAGAAATCGTAGAAACTACATTACAATGATACTTATGACCAACATAAATGGAACATCATTTATAGAATTTTTTGTTTTATAAACCTTTTTATATTTTGCAAAATATAATAAATAAACTTACAGATTTTATATAGGTAAATAGCTTTCATAAAATTCATTAGTCGTAAGTGACATCAGAATATAATATTTTACTTATCATCTGACTTGCGATTGAAATGTACAGTTGACAGTTTTCGGTGGAGAATTTCTAACAAAAAGAAGCGATTGTATTCAAGAATCACCTAAATTTTATATAGATACTGCATACTTTACATTTCAATTTTATATATACATTTTAAATTATACTCAATTGATATTTATTTGAGTGCAGGCAATCAAAGTTAATAAACTGACACAATAACAATCGTGCCGAATATAATGAAAAATATATTAAATGACATGTAACGTTAAACACTGTCTAACGTATGAAAATATTGCTTTATTCATATTCTAAACTTTTATTAAATATTAAAATCTGTTAGCTTCCTTTGAAAAGTTATATTAAGATTAGGGTGGTCTTTATTTGAAGTCGGGACTAATTTTCACTAATAATTCTCAAAGAAATAGATAAATATTTTTCAATTTTCTAAATTCACTTTTAAAGGATAACAATTTTTAGGAAGCCTCTCAAAAATAAAAAAATCTGAATTTTATACAAGTCTCACGGGTATTGCAGCTGGTATTGTTCGAAACAATTTTTTATTACAATTTTTAACTGTATTACAAAAATTAGCTTTATATTATTTTAATGTCGTCCCTTCTTAAGATAATTAATCTAATACTACATTTATTAATATTCTGTTGTTTCATTTTTAATAGTAAATTGCCAAATCATAAAACTTTTTAAGTGAAGCATTGCAACATGTTGTGTTAACATTGTGCTATCTTTTTGAAACTTTTAACTATCTATAGCTACGAAAACTTCTAGGATTTTGTTGTTGTTATAATTATCTTTCAGTATATTATATTAACTAACTCAGAAAATATTATAACCAGTCGTATTTTCAAATTTCAAGGGTTTAGCATTAGGGTTATTTGGGGTTTAAAATATATGAATTTCATGCTTAAACTTTTCTATTTTTTCCACCGGTAACGTAATTTATTGCATCATAAAGTCACATCAATAACCTCCTACAATACTTGTATAGATACCTCCTACCATTTTTATTTAGTTGCACCATTCATCGATTTGGCATCAACTTATATTTTAAAAACAACAGATAGATGTTTCAAATCAGGAAACGATGTTAAGGCATCTACCCCAATTGTCTTACTTAATTTTTAGTTGATAGATGTGAATAAAGAAAGAAAATGCACTACTAAGAGTCTGAATTTACTTTTAAAGTTAAGCATTTTGTACTTTATTTTTAATAAATGAGAAAGTAAATAATTTAACTGATTTACTTACTATTCAACAAATTACATTTTATAGTCTTTTTATGTACCTGTCTAGGTTTACTTCGGAATTTTATTATTCAAACTAACTTTATATAGTTTTCTTCAATTTAGAACTAATATAATACTGAATATGCTAACTTATGCATACTACATTGTACTTAAATAATTGCGGACTTCGAATACGTTCTTAACGTTATTAAAATTTTAAACAAAATCGCTCTTTTTGAATAAAAAATAAATCAGCATTAACACATTAACCGCGCAATCGTCACATATATTTTATAATTTGGTTACACAAAATCTGATTTTAAGATAAAGAAATAATAATTTGGAAAAGTAACTTAAGAGCTAAGAAAATCATAACCAGCGCTAGGGCATACAATATATTGCGGCCGATTAGATTGCAGAAAACCTTGGTTAATCCTTACCAGCCCTTTATTTATTTTAATTTGAATTAACTTTATATCTTAGATAACTTAGACTTTTTTCAGCTTAGAGTTTTATTTTTCACATTATATTATATTTACAAACCAATTTTTATCGTATATTAATTAAAATTGATTTTTAGTAATATTTTAGTGTAGTTGTTATTGTTTTAATATTGATATTTCATTCTAAATAAACTTAATGCAGTGATTTAATAAAAACCATTTTAATTTAAGTTTTATGTAAAAAAAATATTTTATGACAGTTCATTTTAATGTTTCAGCTATATTTGAACTGGCGTTATTTGTGACATAAAGCAAACTTTATTGTTTTAGACTCTTCTTTATGATATAAGATTTTACAGTTCTGCAGGTGGGAACGACCCTTGAATAGCAGATATAACTAATAAAGTGAGGCAATGTACAAAGCTTTGATATACAAAATTTTATTACACAATGAGTATGAGTACGTAATAATAATATACTTGGTAAGTACTTTATGCATGTACTTATCGAGTACATCGCACTCCATGGGGTAGACTTTTTCCGAATCTTAATTATAATTATTTATATTATAAAGTAAGATTTCTCAAAAATATAGCTACCCGTAATTTACGTACCTATTGAAATTCATACCTCAGGGGTGTTTTAAATATCAAGACATTTTTTCAAGTTAATCACTATTGTGATTATTAGTTAGTATTACGAAATTATGATATTAATTCATTTACATCGAAAAATATTCGATTACGAAGCTACGGAAGAAATTATCCGGTAATAAAAGCTGTATAATTTTTTTATTCGATATTGTGAAGAATCAGATGTTTTTGCTACTCATAGGTAGTAAAAATTATTACAGATTATATAGTTTTTTTTATGCAACTGATTAATATCTTTAATAAATCAGTAAAAATATACTTTTAGAAACGTCAAGAAACTAATATACAAATTTCTTATTGTGCAATCATCGTAAAGTGAGCATAATATAATTTCCATTATTCAACAAAGAAACCCCAGAAAGACTTTTGTTATGGTATTAAAATCACCTTCCGCATAACTTTTTTACTGTTTGAAAAACCTATACAGTAAAATATGAGAAATTAATGCTTTATGATTTATTTTTGAAATTTGTAAATAGCAAAGTATTAAGCTATTAATCATTTACACAACAATAAACTTTACTGATAACATAATTCGTGTATTCACCAATTTTTTTGGAAAATCAATTATTTATGTCGACAATAAAATATGTTTTTCAGATTTATCACGGAATCAAAATCTATTGTTACGGTGTTTTTCTACATAATTTAGAGAATATGTAAGAAAAATTATAAAGTTAAATTCTTGCGAACCTTGATATAGTATTAAATAATAAGATATTTCTTGACACGTAGGCTTCACCTCGTTTTATGGAATTATAGCTGGTAGGTACGATATGAATTCTTAAGTAGCAAAAGTACTGCAGGTAGCTTCTAACCACAACCATTCGTAATGTGCTGTCAGTTTAATCCTCCATAAATATTAAAACTGTATCAGAAGAAAGCGAACTCTCCGTGTGCTCATTTAAATTTTGTTTTAGAAGGTTTATATTGAAATCTGAATGAAAACATTTCCTCTACGACTTTCGTTCCAATAAAAATTCTTAGAACAGTTTGGTGATACACGGACTAACTTAGAAAATATAGCTCTCAAACAGGAAAAAGTGCTTTTCGGAAGTCATCCTGCTAGATGACGTCATTAATTCCGCACTTTGGCGCCGGAGCAGAACAGGCCAGGACGATACGGCGCCACCACAAAGCATTTGTATTCCTTCAACGCTGAAAGGAAAACCTATAATAAAAGTTTCTGTGTAACTATCAAAAAACACAAACCAATGTATAAACTAACTTTTATAAAGCCAAGTAGAAGTTAAATATTTGTACATATAAAAACTTTACTCTTATGTGTTGCACAACTATTATTCAGTTTATATTAAATTTAAAATATTTTGTCACTTCCTGAATCGCAGTTAACAAAAACTTTTTAAATAATTTTCCGAAAATTATTAAGTTTCTACTTTAAATTGTTTTATTAAAACTGTTAGTATAACATTATCTCTAGGAGTAATAATCATAATATAAGAGTTTAAGAAAATCTTTCAACTTTCATATATTAGATTTTTTATTCACCGTTATTTCGTCTTTGCACGAACTCGATGTAGTTTAGTATAAACTATCAACCCTCAGCTCTAGGGTTTCTACATTTAATAAATTCGCAACCTACCTAAGAAAACTTCAATTTCTCTTTCATATATTTTTATTTTGTAAGCAAAAATAAAGAAATACAATTACAATATAATATATATATACAATATTTTGCATAAATTTAATGTCTTGATAGTTTTTTATTTTTTTCACTATGCCAAACATTAATTTTCGAAAATACTATATAATATTATCTATTATAACACTTAATTTTCCCTTCAAAACTGGAGTTTCATATCAATAACGCTAACGAACGAGTTCTGTTGTTACATAAAGAATGAACTACTTTGTTACTAAAACGTGAGTGAAACCGATTTTATTGTGTCAAAGATTTTTTACTTATGGAGAAACGAGAAAAGATTTCTCTATTTGAAACGTAATAGAAATTGACGTTTGCTATCTAACCCTGAAGTAACTTTCAGAATTAATTTGGTTTCATTACATAGAGCGTTGCTTTTAATTTTGTTTACTGCTATCCCTTAAGTCTATAATTTGTTGCCCATTTAAATACATCATCAACGCTGGCAAGTCATTTTTAAAATTAAAAGTTTTTTTATAGTTTTTAATACCCACTTTTATTTTTAATATAGTGGATACAAACTTTTAAAAGCACCAAATATTCTTGCTATCCAGACTGCTCAAATAATAAAACTCTGCGAAGTCTGAACTAAAGGAATGCCACGTAGTTCGACACTGGCAATTGCGTTAGGGAGCATTTTACAAACGTAGTTTTAAAGTTGTTAGACTCTTGGTTGCCGAACTTACAGGAGTTCATCAGAGCAACGCAAACCTGCCGAAGACGTTAAGATGGATCTCGCAAGAAGCGTTTCGCGAAATTTAAAGATTAAAGTTCTAGTGTTTGAAAACTAACCACCAGCATATTAGGTGGTTTCTTACAGTTTTACATTTTTCCTATACAATTTTATCAGAAGAGAAACCTGGTTTTTATCAGCAGTTAGCACTCTTATATACTCAGTATAATAAAATCTAACTCTATCCATTGACTTTAACCTTTAAAAAACTAATTTTTTACCTATCTGTTTTATTCACAAGTTATCTGCTAGATATTAAGTAGCTTATTAAATAATTATGGTTAGGTTAGGTTAAGTCCTAATCATAGCTCAAATAATTTGAGAGTTGATAAGAAACTGAGTCAAAAACTTACAAATACTAGGTTTCCAATTTAACTCTTGTAACTCTAGACCAAACTACCTGAACTTTTTAATTTGAATTAGAAAAGAAAAAGTTTATATAAAACTATAACATAAATCAGTTCAATTTATGTTTTTTATTATTTTATGATAGTACTTATTATAAATTGTGTTCATAAATATCCAAATACTGAAAATTTAACTAATAGCATAATGAGGATATCGGATTAGAATCCTTAGGTTTTTGCTAGTATTGATACAAATTTGACATTCAGAAAATTAGTTTAAATCTAATTGGTTCATATTAGTCTAAAATTATGTCTTTAATATTAAAATTAATAAATTTACAATTATTTATTAGCTGTGCTAGCTAAAATTTTCTCTAATATCTTTGAACTAAATTTATCTGCACCATACCACTGTCGTGAGATGTATCAATGTTAACACGAATAGACAGTAAGTTTTCACGTATGAGTTAGCCACGTCTGCCTAGGATCACGTCTGGAATCTAATATTTGTTACCTTTTTTGTTTAGCGACTTTCCTCATAATATTTATTTTTATTGATTACTAAATATCCGAAATATCCTGTTACATTATATATATATTTTTAAAGGAATATTTCTAAAAATATTTTAATGAATTACAAAATTGGAATGTAATCAATTTAATATCGTGGTAAGTTACAAAATAATGTTAGCATTAAAACAAGTCGTAATAATTGTTTATGATTAGGTATACAAAACTAATTAAAAGTAAAATATTAAAGGTGGTTTAAAGTTAAGGCTTAATGTTCAAACAAGAAAACTTGTCTTAGTTATTATGCAATAAAAAGTTTTACACAAACATAACTATAAATTAATATACATAACTGTTGATGTATATTCCCCAACTTATAATTAAATTGGAAATTTTGAAAATTTAATTCCTACTACATACTAGTTAAAAACTTTATTATAATTAAAGTTTAATTTTCTTAAAATCCATTGGATTATTATTTTTATTTTTTCATTTCTTGGCGATTACTCTTGGCTAGCTAGTCAGGCTTAATTAAAGAAAATTATTAAACATTTGGGTCAATGGTTTAATGGAACTATTTTTTGTATCAGCTATTTTGTTAATTTTCAAATAAATAATTTTTTATTAAATGACGTGAAATAGTAAATGTGGTTGAAAATTTATTAATTGTTATTTCAAATGTAATAATTTAGCAATTCACTAATAAGTTTAAGCAAAAATAGCAAGGGAAATATTACATTTAAATTACGCATGTCATGTCAACAAAACACTGAAATTTTAAACCAGATATCCTTATCCATCATATGAGCATTGTTCGTATTCGCTAGGGATATTGGCAAAAGAAAATGTTAAAAAGCTGTAGAATAAGCCCCAAGATCTGATCTAAATACAAGTATTATAAGTATATAAAATTTAACAACTACAACTGTATTTTATATTGCGTATGAATAAGTCACCATTATTTCACAATTCACCTCAGGTTTGGAAGGACTTTTGATCGAGATCAAAAAATACCATGGTCATAATACCACAGGGATAAAATACAGCGAGTTAAAACAAAGCAACGACAATAGGATACAGCAACACTAGTTGGGCAGCCCGCAGAGTGTTACTAACTTATTGTTCTCTAGCTTCTTATTTGTTTAGCTCATGAAATACTCACAATTTTCTTTCTAGAAAAGTTTTAAAACTAATAGGATTTATATTAAGGAGAAAATCAATAAAACATTCACAGTAAAGAAGCTCTGTTTTTGCAATAAACTAAGGTAAACCTACATAGTTTATAGTTTATCTGAACATGGTTTAAATACAAAAATAACAATCAAAAAAGTAAAAAGGTGTATTTTTGCTCGTGTGACCTATCAAAGGATAGCAGACAACAGACAATGTGTTGTTTACATTTCTTTGTATTTGTTACGAAAAATGTAAGCATTTGGAAAATATGCACTTTTTTTGAATAAGATGTAGATTCCCTAAATTGATTTGTAAATGTGAGTATAATAACGATTATACATTATATGATGAGTGTATGCGTACGTACCCATTCTAACTATAGTAACAGTATGTACTTTTACTGTAACATATCCATTCTTTCCCAGAAGTATAATGCCTTGGATTTTCGTCAATGTTCCATCAATGGGCTGCCTTTACCAACGCAATTCAATCAGTCTTTATAATTTGCATATGTTTGGTTCAGTGTGGCAATTCTTACTTTATTTTCTAAACATATATGTAATTAATAATTATATTATGTATGATTCACCTGTTGCATCTTGGTAATAGCTAATATTATAATTTAGCAATGCATGGTACCCCTACTACATAATGAAATGATATTATGATTCGTTTAAATATTATAATATAATGAATGCTATATTTATTAATTCGAACTTCAATTATTATAAAATCTAATTATATTAAATTACGATGTTATATGATAACATATTTTAAGTCTCAATAATTGACACAATATTTGGACCTAAAGCAATCTAAGTAGTTGCTTTGTTCTTATCAGTGAATGTTGTAATTCTGCATTTTTCACAAGAAAAATAACAAAGAACAGGCATTTTAAGTACACCCAAGATGTCCTGGTAATATTTAGTGTACCATTCCAAAATTGAATAGTAGGTAGTTCTATATTTTTTATTTGGTGACTAAGACGTAGATTCTCTGAAAATAATTTACTTCTCGATGAAAATACAATAACATTATTTTATAAATTTTACAATTGATTGAATAATTTAATTTAATACAAAATAGTTATTCTCAATATAAAATAAAATAAATACTTAGGTCTAATGACAATCTCAAAAGTTGAAAGCAAAAAAATTTCTGTAAAACACAAAAACGCAAAAACGCAATATTTATTTGTAGATAGCATTTTTTTCTAAATATATTTATCTTATTATTTGTACCTATGTAATAATTACCTCTAAGATGTTGCCAACATCATCTTGTGAGTGACACGGTCGAAATAGCCAATTGTGGGGATCGAACCCACGATTCCGACATAGCAATCTAGCATTCTAACTGCCAGCCTACGACCGCGCTTACAAATAATTACAAATAATATTATATAATTATATCCATTAAATTATAAAAAATTAATTTTTTATGATTAATTTCAAATATTTTATTTATTTCTGATCAAAATCCTAATAATATTTAATTAATATATTTTTGGATGGTCAGGGTATTAAGTGAATATAATTGATAGTTATGTTAACTACCTTTTGAATTTAAATAAATGAAGTTTTAACTATAGAAAATAAGAAAGGTTTGGTTAGCCTTATGAACGCTGTGAGAATAACACAATAGCGAGGAATCTATAAATTCTCATCGGGTTTGCATGTTTCCAGATGTTTCCAAACTCGAGCCTTAATCTTATAAATGTGTGGTTTTCTTCGGTGATAGAGAAGGCGACCGCTTAATGATTAGATTTTCACTTGAAAAGTTTTCGCTTTGAAAAAACATGAATAACTTCACATTACTCATATTTATATCCTTAATAGATTAATTATGTGACCATTATAATTATAATGGGGTAAAAAGCTGCATTGAATCAAGATACAAAAAATATTTTATAAAGATAAAGTATTATTGGTCACTTTAAAAGTCAAAAGTTTTATCTATTAATCAAAACTTTTAGAACTTTGCTACATTTTTGGATTATTTTCAAAGCTAATTCAAGATAATATGAAATATACTCGTTATGCTATTTAGAATAGAATATTGTGAAATATTTTTTTCTACTATAGATTTTTTATCTTACTCACGAGAGCAATTACTTTTGTTGAGAAATTTTATATCTCTTTGGTATTCTGGCAAATAATACTATAAATCACTCGAGTGATATACCATTTACGTAATTTTCAACAAATTTCCTGTAGTACGACGTTTATTAAAATGTGATATTATAGGAGACTGAAATTTTTGCAATGTAATTTGAAATTAATTTACGCTCGATAATGTAATTTTAATAACCGCACTAGTATTTATGAACAAATATAATCAACGCTTGCAGATGACGTCTTAAATTATGTTCAGTTTGTAATCAAGGAACTTGATGGCGTTTTAAGGTTTTCGTATAGTAGTGTAACATATTTTCATAAAGAAACATTTTCGCATAAATTGTGTAGGTATTATAAACATCAAACTTATAATTTAAACTCCAATATGCAAACTTTAATTTAATAAATTAAAATTATATATTAAACTATCCATCAGGTTAAAATAAAAACATATTAGTAATATATTTAATCACAGATATTTATAAAATTAATATACTTGCTACCTTTTAATTTACGAAAGAAAATAAGTTCAAAAAGGTGTTAAATTCTAGTTTTAAATTTGAAATTCGCATTGATCAAATATATTTTTATGGGTTTATTGATTTGCTATTATAGATGGGTATATGTGTGCCATTAAAAAGTTTATCGTGATTGAAAAAATATTTGTTTTCACGAAAAGAAATTGAAAGTTATTGGTCTCAATAGACTTCTCAAATATATAATTAATCATTTTTTGAATTATAGAATAACAATTAAATAATCTAATATAACTGGCCCCTAAGATTGTCTAAAAACTTGTGAGAATCTTAATAAATGTCGAAAGCAATAACAAAATAGATAGGTACCAATACATTCAAAATTGAATATTATGAAATGAAGAGTATAACAGCTCAGCAGTAAATAGTCCCTAAAGTACAGATCTACAAGCAAATCTTTTCAAACGCGATTTGACGAATGAGTACAATCATATTGAAAAATCAACATTCGTTTAACATTTCATAAAATTTTGAATACTGACATAAACCGAAATAAAAATTAAAAATATGAAAAGAAGCAAAAGAAGCTTAACATTTTTAAAAGTAAGAAGAAACCAATCAGCTAAACACTTTACTGCTATTTTAACAATCAATCTAGGGTTTATTGCGCCAAGTACATTTCATAGAATACTAGTTTTTGTAATTGTTGCGGATTGTACATGCGTTAAGAGCGCAGTCGTAGCGATAAAATGTACATTACATTCTGCATATAATTATTATTAAGTTGCATCGCCATATTGTGAATAAAGTTTAGTTACAATTATTACCTTTTATTATACATAATAAAGTTACACCTACAATTACGAAACCTACAATTATTCCGAAGATACAACAGTTGGCGACGAGGATGGGATAAAACCCATACAGGCAAAAATTACGAAGTACACGAAATTTACAAATTACGAATATTTTTTTTTTACGATGCCTAATACTGATGCAACAGTTACAGGTGCAGCTCAGGTTGGAGGTGCACATTATTCTATACATACAGTTTTTTCGATTGAAACTTACGACCCATCTGCAAAGTTTGACAGATGGCTAATGCGATTGGAAAGTGCGTTTCGAGTGTTTGCAGTTCCAAATGATAAGAGAGCCGATTATTTGTTACACTACATGGGAGCGGAATCGTACGATTTGTTATGTGACAAGATTTCACCCGAAAATCCAGTTTCAAAAACTTACGAGGAAATCGTGAAAGTGATGAAAACTCATTACAATCCGGAACCTTTGGAAATTGCTGAAAATTTCAGATTTTTGCAGAGAAAGCAAGGAGAAGGAGAGAGCGCTCAAGAGTATTTGACGGCTTTACAACGTCTTGCAACTACATGCAAATTTGGTAATTATTTAAAAAAGGCCCTCCGCAATCAATTTGTTTTCGGACTACGTACGCAAAGTATTCAAGGAAGACTACTTGAACATCGTGAACTGACGATTGAAAAAGCATTGGAAATTGCGGTCAGCATGGAGACGTCCGCAAGAGATGCTGCCCAATTACATAATACCAATACAAGTGTCAACAGTGTCAATATAAAGGACGTGCGATTCAAGGAATCTGGAAGATTTCGAAACAAGATCGCAACTTCAATGGGAAATCAAGATGTGAAGACCACGTACACCAGAGATAGGAAGACAATTAATAAAACCTTATTTTGTTTTAGATGTGGTTCAGCACAACATTTAGCGAACAAGTGCACAAAAACCAATATATTTTGTAATAAATGTACGGTCAAAGGTCATTTGGCAAGGGTGTGTATGAAGAAAGATACCACTAATACAAACCAGATAGAGGAAATTTTTTCAATTCAAACAGAACATTCTGAATACAGGAGTAAGTTTACAGTTTCACTTCAAGTACACGATCGTAAGATAAATTTCGAAATTGACAGTGGTGCAGCCGTCAGTATCATGAGTTATTTTCAATTCAAAAAATTGTTCCCTAATTTACAAATTAAAAGTACAACTATTCAGTTGATTACCTATTGCAAAAGAGAAATAAGTGTGGTGGGATTTTCCAAGGTACAATGCTTCTACAGAGGTTTATCAAAAGATTTGAATTTGTATATTGTTAATACGGATCGAGGTCCGATTTTGGGACGCGAGTGGATTCGTCAATTAAATATTACTTTCGAACAAATTTCAAATTTTGAATTACAGAATAGATTACAACAAGTGTTGGAAAGATATCCTATTATTTTTAGAAACGATATGGGGAAAATTAAAAACCTGCAGGCTAGATTAAAATTTAAAGATAATATACAACCGATTTTCTGTAAAGCGCGTAAGGTTCCCTATGCTTTGTTACAAAAGGTGGGAGATGAGCTAGATTTATTGGAAAAAGAAGGGATTTTGGTAAAAGTTCCTAGTTCGGAGTGGGCTACACCCATTGTTCCGGTTTTAAAATCCAACGGTAAAATTCGAATTTGCGGGGACTTTAAAATCACATTGAACAAAAACTTAATAGTGGACGAACACCCACTACCTTCTATCGAAAATTTGTTCTCATCCATGGCTGGGGGAGACAAATTTACTAAGCTTGATTTACAACAAGCTTATTTACAACAAGCTTATTTACAACTTGAAGTACGACCCGAGGATCGAAAATACTTAACATTAAATACACCCAAAGGTCTTTATCAGAGCACCAGGCTATTATACGGAATAGCTAGTGCACCTGCAATTTGGCAGAGGGAAATAGAAAATATTTTAAAAGATATCGAAGGCGTTTCGGTGTTTATCGATGATATCAGAATCACAGCACCAAATGACGATACGCATTACAAACGGTTAGAGTTAGTTTTAGGTAGATTATCCGATTACAACATTCGAGTAAATTACGAAAAATGCCAATTCATGCAAAATGAAATTGAATATTGCGGTTATATTATAGATCGAAACGGGATTAATAAATGTAAAAGAAAAATTGATGCGATGCAAAATGCGAAAATACCCACAAATAAATCTGAAGTGCGAGCTTTTGTGGGATTAATAAACTATTACGGTAGATTCTTACAGAACTTAAGTACCACCCTACACCCACTATACAATTTACTGAAAGACGGGGTACAATTTTCATGGGATAGAAATTGTCAAAATGCTTTTGAAGCGGTAAAAAAAGAAATACTTTTCCGAGAGAGTATTGGTACATTTTGATCCCAAATTGCCGATAGTTTTGGCTACAGATGCAAGCCCATATGCTGTGGGGGCAGTACTTTCCCATGTTTACGAAGACGGTACGGAGAGACCTATACAATTTGCGACACAAACCCTTACTCCCGTACAGCAAAGATACGCTCAAATAGATAAGGAAGCATACAGTATTATTTTCGGGATAAAGAAATTTTACTATTTTCTTTTTGGTAGGAAGTTCTTACTTTACACAGACCATAAACCTTTGTTACATATTTTTTCACCCTTAAAAAGTTCAAATTTGCTTACTACAACTCGAATGCAACACTACGCGTTGTTCTTACAAAGTTTTCACTATGACATCAAATATAAAAATACGAAATTACATTCTAATGCAGATGCAATGTCGAGACTGCCTGCAAATTCAAATGAAATCGGTGGTTACGATGAACCCGATGCGTTTGAGATTTTTCAAATTGAAACCTTACCGATTACACTTAAAGAATTAGCTAGAGAAACGGTACGCGATCAAAGTTTTTCAAAATTAATTTACGGTTTACGTAATGGTAAAGGGATAAATAAAAGTGATCGTTTTAATATTGATCAAACAGAGTTTACGTTACAACAAGATTGTTTGTTCAGGTCACAAATGGCAATTATACCAAAATCATTACGCGATCGAGTCTTGAAGGAGTTACATACTTCTCATCTCGGAATTACCAAAATGAAGCAACTTGCCAGGAGCTACTGTTGGTGGCCAGGTATTACTTCAGATATTGAAAATGAAGTAAAAAATTGTGTCCAGTGCAACAAACACAGGAACAGTCCCAGTATTGTTCCAATTCACCCTTGGGAAACTAGTACTAAACCCTTCGATAGAGTACATGCTCATTTTGCTGGTCCATTCATGAACTGCTATTATTTCATTTTAGTAGATTCTTATTCACGATGGCCAGAGATACATACGGTAAATAATATGACTGCAAGAAATACCATACCGTTGTTAAGAAAATTATTTAGCACTTTTGGAATACCTTTGGTTTTAGTAAGTGATAATGGTCCTACATTTACATCTTATGAATTTAAAAATTTCTTGTCAGAAAACGGAATAATTCATAAATTATCACCCCCATTTCACCTTGCAACCAACGGTTTAGCCGAACGGTGTGTACAAACATTTAAGAAAGCCTTACTGGCAATGTTTAATTACGACAAAAGAAATACAGAAAAAAATTTACAAAATTTTTTGCTACACTACCGGAAAAGTCAACATTCCATTACAGGGGAAAGTCCGTCCTTCCGAATGTTTGGCCGCGAAATACGCTCCCGACTAGATCTCCTCAAGCCGGATTTCAATGCTAAAAGGGTTGGTAAAGAGCAAGGGGTTACACTATTAGAGAAGGGAAAAAGAGTGTCAGCGCGTGAGTTCGTTCACGAAAATAAATGGGAATTCGGCCGAGTTCATAAAAGACTAGGTCAGTTAATTTACTTAATTAAATTAGACGACGGACGAATCTGGAAAAGACACATTAATCAGATTCGGTCAATTGGGGAAAATACTCCCATTACAGTTACTCGAAATTTTAACTCCATTGTACCTGTGGGAGATTCAACTACATTGCTTGGTCATGATAACAACTCACTACAAAATCATAATACTCATGATGCGGCGACTCCAGTACAGTTAAGTACAAATCGCGAAATAGCGCGTAATAGTGCAGAAGTGAAACCGCCAGATTTACCCCAACAGGTATCAGCACCCATTCCAAGTAGCGCTTGCACCTTACGACGTTCGGAACGCACCCGTAAACCTCCCGAACGATTTCATTTTTAGATTTGTACATATTATTATTGTTTTTTTTTTGTTTGTTCAATTTTCAAATAATAATTGTATTTTCTTACAGAGGGAGGATTGTTGCGGATTGTACATGCGTTAAGAGCGCAGTCGTAGCGATAAAATGTACATTACATTCTGCATATAATTATTATTAAGTTGCATCGCCATATTGTGAATAAAGTTTAGTTACAATTATTACCTTTTATTATACATAATAAAGTTACACCTACAATTACGAAACCTACAATTATTCCGAAGATACAACAGTAATATTAAAATATTTGCTATTGTCTGTTTGTTTTAATTCTTTCTTTACCGTATTTGTGATAAGATGGTTTCAAATACCTGCATGAAAGTTCAAATATACTCATCGAAAATTAACGTTTAAAAATGTATATTTTGTTGTCGCAATGTCTAGTTTCTAGACGGAGAATATAAAGTATCGAAAATAAAAGTTTTCTAAAATAAAATAGCTTATTATATTCCCTTAGGTAAGTATATCTTTTATAAATTTAGCAGTTTTAAACATTATAGTATGATCCAGTGAAACACTGTAAAACTACAACTTTAAGATACGAGTAAATCTATCAACCTTTTCGGACCCCACCATTCGAACCAAGAAGTAGAAGTAGCAGTGCAGAAGTACTTGATTTCAAAAAAACGTGAAATTATATGCCCAACCATTGCTATGCTCCGACGGTATGCAAAAGCCGAATTAAGTCTAAACAAATCTTCCCTATATACCCAATCAATAAACTAATGAAACAAAATAAAATAAATAATCCTTAACAACATTTATTTATTAGCAAAAAAGGCAAATCGTATTACGTGTTCCAGCTATGAGACTAGACACATAAAACAAAAACAACAGAATGGAAATTTCGGTTCAATTCTACCTTGATCGAAAGTTGACATAGATCAGTATGAGACGAAATTACTCCATCCAATCATCCAATTTATTACAAACAAAAGCAAAACCTCTTGTCAAAGACTCAAATCCTGCCAGAAACCTCCGAGAGAGAAACCCAGTCAATAGCTCTGTACGTCTGAATGAAGGCTGTAGAGGACACCTCAACGCTATTCCAACTAACAGTAAGACAACAATAAATTATAAAAGTAAATCCCCTTATTCAAAAATATAAAGTTCCACATCACAGCAAGACAAAGCCAATAATTGCGTCATCAATCTGTAATATCACTGATTGTATCGATTAACCAAAAACCATTCATTCCAATCACATTACATTGCTCATTAAAATCTTAGCAAATGGCACACCCACAAATACAGTAGATAGGTGATTTCATTTGATTGTGAAAACAAACTCTGAATTTAATTTTTGATTTTGATTATCCTTAAGGGACGGTCATTAATTATTTCTTGAGCTCAAAATAGGAGGGGAAGCATAATCTCACCAAATCTCATTTAATGTAAAGGGGGGTTAATGAAAATCTCAAGTGATCTTTTTAATCCAAAGAGTATACTGCATTCTGATAACAGATAACATTTTGTATTTTGTGTAAAAGTTTAAATTTTTTACATGTTAGAAAATTTCATAATTGAAAAACTTATAGTGAAAACTGTAAAACATAAATTTATCTGTCGCAAACTAATTCAACTGATTTGCACAGTATAATTTTTCTTCTTATATTTCACATATAAAAATTTAGTAGATAAAAGGCATCAATTAAAATATAGTTGTCATCCAATTAACGCTGCGTAATTTAATAATAATTAATAAAAAAATATGACATTTCTTCTTTAAAACTTGTTACTGTTGTTTCCGTCTTCTTTTTTTCATCTTTTTTTTAAGGAGTGTCTTGGGATGCTGATGTCCATCTCTCATACCATCTCTTTGGTGGTCGTCCTGGTAGTCTTTTCGAGATAGGTTTGTTTAGCATTGCTATTTTTGCTAGTGGATCATGATTCATTCTTTCCACATGGTCCCTCTATAACTTTCGTCTTGCTCTTATCCATCTCACGATGTCGTCGATTGCACATTTCTGACGGGTAGCAGCGCTTCTCACTCTATTTCTGAGGGTAACTCCGACAATTGCTCGTAATGTGCTCATTTCTGTGGTTCGGAGTATTTACTTTGTCTTGGAGG
Organism: Cantharis nigra; assembly: GCA_958510845.1. Classification (NCBI taxonomy): domain Eukaryota; kingdom Metazoa; phylum Arthropoda; class Insecta; order Coleoptera; family Cantharidae; genus Cantharis; species Cantharis nigra. Next base: position 18,804,043 of record OY294028.1, read on the forward strand.
TTTCAGCTCGTGTTTCGGCGGCGTATGTTAATATAAGTCTTACGCATGTCTTGTATATTCGTACCTTGCTGTCTATTGCCATATATTTATTTTTCCAGATTATGTTGCGCAAGCATCCTGATATGGCAGAAGCCTTTAAAGCTTGGACACGTACTTCTTGTTGAATATTTCTGCTGCTTGTGATATAGACACCAAGATAATTAAAACTCATTACCTGAGTAATCGCTTGGTCGTCAACGGTGAGTTTGCAACGGATAGGTTCTTTGCTTATCGTCATGAATTGAGTTTTAATAGTTAATAATAAACTTATGTATGCAAATTCCTGCTTCCCAAATTATTTAAGAGAAAAAATGAATGACACAAAAGTTATGCAGAAATATAAACTACGAATGATAACAGCATTAGATTTCATTCAACTTTTACTTAAAAAGTCAACAAATGCTTTTGAAATTGTTAAAAGTTTCATTTACCAGATTGGCCATGCAAGTTTCCATAGTAATTATTTTTGAAAATAAAAATTAATTTGAATTTATTACATGGCCAGTGCGATGAATGAAAATTTTAACAATTTTGAAAGCATTTTTAGATTTTTTAAGTAAAAGCTAGATGAAATCTAATGGTATTATCATTCGTAGTTTATATTTCTGCATAACTTTTGTATCTTTCAGTATTTCTCTAAAATAATTAGAGAAGCGGGAATTTGCATAAATAAATTTTTACATGTTAATTTCGTATGTTCGGCTAACTCATTCAGCACCCGGTATATACCTACTCAAAATTAAAACTTTTTATTGTTAATTGTGTAAGATATACGCTAACCAAAGTATTTTTAATAAATTTATTTTATTATTTTTATTTATTATTAAAAAAGATTGAAATTTTAGAAAAAAAATCACTTTTTGAAGAAGAAAATTTTTTTTCAAACTTCGAAAAAATTTGGGATTTTATACTTTCGTCGGTATTTTTTTAGTTTATATAGAAAAATAACTTAAAATTTTCAAAAAAATTTGGTTCGACTGTTTCAGATAAATCGCACGACCTCCATCACCGGCACCGATTTACAAGTGCAGACTCCAGAAAATTCCTTACAACTTTGAAAAATTTCAATATTTTTTAATAATAAAAATTTATTTTTATAGCTTAAATATAATACACTATCGTCTGAAAATTTCGTTTACCCCAATCTTTTCCTTCCCTTTAAAAAAAATTTCTAAAAAAACGCTTTTTTTCGGCTTCTAAAGCAGACTACTGCCATAAGTAAAAACTAGGTTTTTATGAACAGTTTTGCTGATTACTGTATATAATTATTATGGTGTGATTTAAGATTAATCTGGTAACAATTTCGATCTATTAATATATTTTACTGAAAAATATGTTTAAGTGCAAAACATTTTGTAAATAAAACAGGTGTGAGCAGGTTTAACAATAATAAGAAAAAATTCTTTTATTTGAAATATTTCTTATGACATTTAACATTTCATAACAAAGGGAAGTACTTTGCAAAGTACATTTTAAAAACATCTTTTTTGACACGACTCCACAGTTTGGACTTTTACGAGAAATAGATCTTTCTAAAGATGGCATATAAAATTTTTTATTGGGGTAACATCTGCAAACATACTGTGTATACGATAAAATAGTTTATATTAACATATTAATGAATTGTGTAATAAACAAAACGTAATAAAAACCACCCGGTAATCTTACAATGTAAAATTTATGATACGTGCAGTTACCACTAACACATTTACTTAGAGGTTGATTCAAGCGTAAAAACTAGCGATTGGAGTTGACAGAAACGGTGAAATATCATCCGAGTTACTCTGAAACATGTTCAAGTTTCTCTGCGACTCTATAACGAAAACTAAACGTTTGATTTTATCCGATACCACGTCAACGAAATATATAATATCTAACCAACTTAAATTCTGATAGATATTAAGGTTAAATAATTATTTTCATTGTACTTCAACAAAATTTTCGAAATAAAATCATGTTTCTCATTAGCTGCACAAATTTAAAAAAAACGTGATACAATATCACTGATGTAATTTGTCTTAATATATTGGATCATCATTAGTCCCCACATAGTGTGTGAATACATCATTAATATGGCAAGTATGTATATCATGTACAGATTAATGGTTTAATTACTGCTTCTAGCATTTCTTTGAAATTTCTGTTCAATATTCCAAACTGTAATATACTGTTTGAATTTATGACATATTGATTGCTAACTTTAAGAGAAATACAACTAATGAAACTTGTTAAGCTTTAACTATGTGAATTTTAGTATACGTAACTATCCGTAACTATTAGAAAATTGTAAATAATTATTATATACGTGGTGAACATTTACACAAAGTTAAAATGCAGGTATTAAGATGGATTCCTGCTAAGTAAGTAGTCCATTTTGCGATTATTCAAGTAACTTCGTTTTAATTCACTTTAATTGTCGACTAAGTAATAATATAGTATAAAATTCAAAGATTATTGTATATTATTACAAAATTAATATGAATATCAAATTGTCTAAAGTCCTTTGGTAGTTTACCATGGATAAAATAAATAAATTTGATATGTTTACAATGCATTCATTTATCAAAAAAAGTAAAGTGGATGTTTGTCTTCATTTAAAGAGGCAGCTCCTGAAACATAAAAGATATGCATAGTAAATTATTATTAAAAGGAAGCTAAAGTTAATGGAATACAGATACAAAAAATAACAATACATTTATATATGGCAGCTGAAAGAGTAACATCCATCTGTATAAACAATATCACAAAATAGGTTTTTGTAAACTGAAAAACACTCATATAAAATTTACTTTGATTTAATATTTAACAAGAATTACATTATATAGTTAACAGAAATTTATTAAAAAATAAATTGAATCCATGTAAAATTTCTCAGTAAATTTATAAACTAAACGAAAATTATAGTCAAAGTAAAATGAAAAGTTGTTTTCCAACTTAATTACATTTTATAATAAACTTATTAAAATAAACGGTTAAGAATTTCAGCGCATATAAAGGAAGTTAGCTGTTTATTTAAGATACAAGACGGCAACTAAGCAGTCGACAAGTCGGGAAAGTTTACAAAGCGCATTTTGCATTGCAAGACGAAATGTCACTCTGTTTCCTATTTATTCTTTGATTTATCTTTCTAAATTTTTCTTGAAAATTTATAAAAAAACGATTTAGAATGATTACTAAAGTTTTTCAAGATTGAAAATAATTCATTTTAATAATTAGCATTACACTCATTACTGTAGTAAAATAAATGCAGTTGAGCTATCTTCTTCCTTTCATGCTGCTAATTAATTACTTGCTGTTATTTGCAACTGGACGTGAACTTCTCATTCTAGTAGAGTATTAACCTGGCGAGAACTCGAAGATTGATATTTAGATTTTAGAATGCAGCAGTGCAGCAAGCAGAACCGAGATTCAAACGTGGAAATTAATATTCATGACTATTATAGGTATTGCAATTTTGTAGAAAGCTCGTACAATATTTATTCAAATTTTTTATTGGCTATCTTTCTGTAAACAAACGTAATTAATAAGAAGTTTTTATGTTGAGCTATTATTTGCGTTGTGTGTTATGATGAAGTTATAAGAACATTCCGTGTTAACATTTTAAGGGTGGGTTGAAGGCTATTATTTCTGTTTTACTTTGAACATCTTATTTATATATAGTATTTATAATAGATGTTTAGATAACTACAATCCTAAAAGCTAAACTAAATGTAGTTGTAATATTTAAATTATCAAGGTTAATATTAAGGTTTCTCGAAATCATAGAATAAAATGTTTGGACACAAAACTGCACCTATGCTAAGCAACAGCTTTAGGTTGACTTTGTTAACTTTTTTTTTAATTAAGTTAAGATGTTTACCTTTTACTTTTAAAAGAGTATTAATCTAAAATGAAGCGGAAGTGCTTTGAAAAGTTTGGTTTAATATTTGCTCATTTTGGAATACTTTCTTGTATATGTGCTTTAACCACCTATTTATTTTATATCATATAAATTATGCAATTAAATATTTTATTAAATATCGATACTCAAATTTAAAAAATAAATAATCTCATGTAATAAATGTGAGCAATTATGTATATTATTATTTTGTTCAAAGTGAAATATTTTACTTTAACATATTACTTCAAGATATTCTTTCAAAAGTTCCAATTATTAAAAAGTATTATATGTAATTGAAGCTTCTTTGATTTCTTTTTGCAGTCAATATCTCTTTATGTACTGAAATTCATTTTTAACTTTGTGTAAAAATACAACTCCTCCATTTGTTTCAAAAATTTGAATTTTAAAATAAAATATTTCATATCATAATATCTTTAATAAATAATAAAACAATGAATATATTATCTACTACCAGTTGGAGACAAAATCTACATGCAATTGCAAAGAATTTAACGACGCAGTTTTTAAATAATTTGCTTATACATAATGTTGCGGTGTTAATAATTACTTTTACTATTTCAATTCTACATCCATATTAAAATCGCAAACAGTAAAATAGCGTAAAAAGTATTATTGTTGTTTGTTGGTTTAGTATTTTTGTTAAAATTGAATTTGTTTTCATAATAAATTTAAATTGAATATACATACCTAACTTGTACTTTTTAAATTATTCCAGGTTTGCCTGATGAGAATCCAAAATTTGAAACACATGATATCAGGTGTGGCAAACTAAATCAATTAATTTGCATAATTTTGATCTATTAAAAAGTACTCTAGTTATATTCAATTTAATGTTAAAGTAAATAATTTTTTACATGCAACTAAAATTTTATCCATATTTGGGCTACCCATAATATATCAATTATGGTAATAGGGGAAATTTTTACGTACAATATGAATTTAAATTTATATTATCTGGATTAAAAAATTAATAAATAGTAAAAATTGATGTTATAAAAATGTAATTAACAATTTATTGAACATGCACATGTGGTAAAATTTATTTAAATTAAATAATGCTTAATTTAAGATATGAAGTTGAACAAAATATTTACAAAGTAATTAATCAATAACTCTGGTGGCTTAAAATTGTCACTCTCGCGCTAGGTTATTCCAAATCATTCGTTTTTCATACGTTTATTTATTTGTGAAAAGTTTTCACTACAAAAAATTATCTTACCTACAAAAACGTACAAAAAGGTCGATCGTGTTCGGTAGAGCATAAGGCTGACTTTTTACGCCTTTGTGTCCATAAAATATAATTCAAACATTCTAATAAACTATTTAAAAAGATACAATAATATATTATTAAATGTAAAGATAAAAAGAAAAAATTATTGACAATATCCATAGTAGGAAATAAAAAATTTAGTATTGTTTACATTTTTAATTGTCTATAAAAGATTTTATTACATCTTAGATACATATAAAAGTTAATTGTATACGTAGCCAACCTATGCGTGTATGTAGCTCAGGTGTAAGTTTATAAGTTTCTTTATAAGATATTAAAACACTTGAATCTCTCTTAATTTATTGTATAAGAAATAATTTTTAATTAAATAAATGCATTATTGCATTAATTTTAATATTATATTAATACTATTATTGTACTTATGAACAGTAGAAATTATCATACAATTTATTTTAAGATAGATATAAAATGAAATTTTCAACTATTGTCGCTTATAGATAACAATAACAAAGCTAATTCAATTCATTTGTGTTTCATGTAGTGAAACTTGATAGTCTCAGTTAAAATTTAAATATTTACTAAACTACAGAACGTTAAAGTAAAATTTAGAAAGTTTATTAATTTTAATTAATTTGACTTGAAAATTATTCGTAAAATTATTTTAAAAATAATAATAGTAGATACTATGAATATAGTATAGAAGAATAAAAACAGAAAACCATTTAGAATTACTAGATATTATATTAACCATATTAACCATACCACGAATCCATTGATTATTACTATTATTATTTTGAATTTGAAATGCTAGGAGCAGCGGTTTCCAAAATATTATAATGTATATTAAGAATTTAAATGTATAACAGTTTTATAAGTTATATGAAGTCTGTCTGTGAAGCTGATGTAGTTTCATTTACCACAAGAAATAAGAAAATATTACATACCTTCAGGTAATTTTTGAGAATTTAATTTGTTTGAAAAATTGTACACAGCCTATATATTATGTAATATGAATAGTTAAATAGTTAACTAGTTAAAATTGTATTTAACAACTGAAAATGTAAAATGGAATGAATGAACATTTAAAAATAAATTTACTTATTGGATGATGAACTGCTGCGATTTTATCTACGATTTTACGTAATGGAATTTGTCTAATAAGAGCTAGATTGCCAAAGAAAAATTTTAAATTAAATTTATCATTTTTAAAACAATTTCGAAACCTTAAAAGCAACCCTAACCGTGAAATGCCTCGTGGTTATGTATATAGAAATTTGCAAGTGTTCTATTAATTTTAACATGCAAGCTTGCTAACCTCTGCGATTGAATAACTAAGTATGAAAAATTTTGAGTTTTAAACAAATTTAACATTTATATGTTCAACGATATAATTATATTATAATTATGATAAGTTCAAGCATGTTTAAAAAATTTTAATTTTTTTTTGGATTTAAAAGTTTGGACATGCTTTGATTTCAAATATTTTTCAAAAAAGTGTTACTTAAAACCATGTTCAAAATTTGGATATATAATAATATGGTTTACAATTTGTAATGCTGCAAAAATCATTATTAAATTAAAAATTATATTTGAAATAACAATGAATGAATTTACATTGTAATTGCTGTAGGAAATTTCTGCTTTAGTTTTACGGTAGATACATAAATTTACATAAAATAATTTATTAGAAACAGAGTAAAGGAATATCAAATGGATTGTTAAAAAGAAATGCATAATTATAAAGAAATAGTCCAGTCATTTGGTGCAGGAAAACCTGAAAAATGTTTCGGTAGTATGCATATTTGACAATTTCATAGATTTTGAGATATTCTTTTCGAATTTTCACTTTTATCTCTTATCTTTGCCGATTGTGCCACCATATTGGAAAAATAACGCCTAAAACCGGTTTTTTGGCAAATTTTCCTCTGGGACATATTTTACGATACGAATGATTAGGTAAGAAATTAAAGTAGATGAAAATTTCTATAATTTACCTCTTCATTATTTTTTTGTAAAGAAATGGTTTCGGCGTACGAGCGCCCAAAAGTTTACCTTAAACATAATAATATGAATGAAAAATACTTAATTCCGTACTCCTATAATCTTCTTACTGGAGATACACTGTTTAAAAAAAAGTGTTAATTTAACATAACTATGTCTTAAAAAGTAGTCCATATACACGACTATATTTTTATGTTATTTTGTCCATATTTTATAAAGTAATTTATATTTCTAAATGTTATGTTAAAATTTTTACTATTTGAAGTAGAGATTTTATTACAATTAATAAGAAATACTATTATAATTAATAAAGCATTTTATCTAAATGTTAAGTTGTTGACTAAATATTAAGTAAATTTGAAACGGTTAAGCAGTTTTATACTGCAGTTAAAGCAATTTTTCTTTTTATATAATTGACAATATTACTTAGTTTTTTTGACGGTTTTTCTACCTTTCGATGCTGAATTAACTGCATAGAAATAAATTTTACTTTTTTCAGGGAGGTAATAATTCTTTTCCTTGTCATATTGTCTTATTAATAATGTTGTGTTCTTTACTTTAGTAAGATAACTTTGTCTATTCATAAAAGACGTTTAATTAATTTTATAAAGTAGATTTGTCTAAATTATTAAGTAATAATATATCAAATTTTAAAATATAAATATGTGAACTTTTCGGGATTTTTGGACCAGGATAATTAAAACGTTGACAATTTAATTACATTGTTTTAATTATCCTGGTCTGAAAATCCTGAAAAGTTTACATATTTATGATAAAAGATAGACGATAATAATTTTTCAAGTTTAAGATACAAATATAATTAAGAAATTGGTAATTCTAAAATAAAAACATGTTCATATGATTTAAAAATTTTTATTATGATATTGTGGTGAAAATGATACTTTTTAGTACATAATTAATTTATTCATACATGTATCGAGCGTATCCCTAGTTGGTTTACCTCTTTTCGAACCGTTGCGTTGTTCAAAAAGTACAAAAATTCAGGAAATTATTCTGTCATAACCTACGAACACAAAGTTAAAGAAATAAAATATAATGCATAACTTAATCACATACAATTTGGTACATCTTCTTCAATATCGAAGATTGGATTTGTTTTTGATTTCTCACTTCAAAAATTTTACTTAATTTTCAGAGGATAGTGTCTAAAAGTTTGTGATCTTTGCATGGAATCATAATTTCAAATCCTTGATCTGCCTAAAAATGCTTTATACATTTTTAAAAAGATGACAATTTTATTAATGTTATAGAATATTACCAGTCCAAAAATACCAACAAGTTTATGAAATTCGGTTAAAATATTTCCTAGATTTTTATTCGGTATTGGTAAGTTTCAAACATTTTGGTTTTAATATCTTCGTTTGTGAACAATGATTTTGAAAATTTATTGAATTCATTGAATGAATCTCATAATATTCATTATCTATAATTTCGGAAGTTTCAGTCCCTGCAATCTATGAGGTTTTGGTGATTTTTTTTCTTAGGCGAGAGGCATTGAATGACGTATACGTGTAGTAATCGGTTTGAAAAAATCCAGTTCGAGTATCCGGATGATAAAATGCAAGCCTGCAATTGCGTTTGGAATTTTATAATTTGATAAAAAATATATAGTGAACATTTTTAACTAACATATTTAAATTTACTTTTCAAGTCGGCGAAGTTGGAAAATAACTCCTCAACAGCTTCAGCAAATTTAATCCATTCTTAAATTGGAGAAAGCTTCTTATCTGATGCTTGCTTATCATAAAAAAGACACAAAAATTGACTAATTTTTGACTGTTGTAATTTTGTGGACTAACAAAACAATAAAATAAAACTGTAACTAACAAGTCGAAACATAAAATGAAAGTGAATCAAGTTGAACAACGAAGATACCTTACTCGCAAGTGTGACTTAAAACGATGAAAATTTCCATTTTTATTTGGACATTCTCTCTTTAAATGCAGTCAGTTTACTGATATGAGAATTCAAATTTGCTAATTGCATATATAATGACTGAGATATGATGACAGTGATTCCCCAGAACGTGCCGATTTTATAAACATAACTGATCGAATAAATTCCTGAAAGCTTACGTATTACTGTGTATTACATAACAGAAAGTCATCTTAACTTTTCAAAATGTTAATGCTTCTATTTTCGTGGCCAAGATTTTGCTTTGTCTAATAATTTAGAAAATAAAAGGAAAATTGTCTACTTTTTCATTTTGCATAATTGAGATTATAAGATAAAAGACAAGTCACCTTTTCTTCTTTGTTAAATTAACACTTTTTCGTTTATTTATTCGCACTTTCACATTTTACCATAATTATTTTAAACAGTTTATCTATGATCCACTTGTAATGCACTAATGAGGTAATTTAGAGCATTTTCATTCATTTTGCTGTTCTTGATGGACAATGACGTTTGAGTTTTTTGTTGTAATAATTGAGCTGATTTGAATTTCTTTTCTGTCATCAGCGTCTGACTTGATTTTATCATAAGGTTGTTGGAGAATCTTTCTTTATCTACATGATCCCCAACTATCCGTTCTTAAAATATTTTTGCAAGAAATAAATTTTAACGGTTTCATAGCAGAGAACTGGCATGTGCTGACAGGAGTTACTGCATTATTTAATTTCTCCATTCCTCTTCATTATTTTCCACTCCACATCACGGCTGCACCTAGAGATAAATCCGCAACAAATGCTGTCGTGCAGCTGCTTCTGTTTGTGGCAGCGATGGAGTATTAAATTTATTTTTGTATATTGATTTTGTAAGGCATTGATGCCTATAATTGTTCAACGATATACTTTTTACGACACTGTAGCCGTGGAATGTGAAGAGGAAGCGTTCTGCAGCTTCAGCAAAGCTCTTAGGGTTAGCATCTTGATTTTTGAATTCCTAGACAAGCTCGTTTACCTGTGAATTTTTGAAGTATGATACATTAAAATAATTTATTTTTTCTTTATTTAAGAGAGCTGATGTTGTATCGCAGCCACTGAAAGCGTGCAAAAATAATACTTTATTTGCGAATGTTTTGTCTATAATGTATTGTATTGAAAATATTTAGTAAGTTTTTCCTTTTCCGGTTTAAGAAGTAGGGCTGACAAAAAACGGAGACCATTCGCGAGTCACCTTATGGCAAAATCAAGGCAAAACTGATGACAGAGATCCCATCAGCAGAGATGAGAGAAATACAGATCCCATCTGCATAGTTCCGCTCAATCATCACTACGAAAAATTAAGAGAACAATGAGAATGCAAAAAGAAAATTACCTCATTAGTGCATTACATGCGCATTAAGTCTTTCTAGGAGAGTATACCAAAGAAATGTACAGTATGCTCTATCATATAGGATTGTGGAAATAAGTATTTTTCACTCATACACATTTTCAGGTAAACTTTACTAAAGTTAACTAGGTAAACTTAGTTTTATATAATAAAATAAAATAAAAATCAAGCCTGTTGTATTGTCATTGTATCAATATCTGAACAAAATGATCAAAGTAATTTAAATTTTGAAATGATTTATATTATTAATGCTGTATATGTAATATTTAATTATTGGTTGGAGAAAAAGTAGTATGTCTCATTTGGATTAAAAGTGTTGGATTCAAGAAATTGCTTGTCAAACAAAGTTTCACTTTTAATTTGAATAAGACAATATACTATTTCGTCTCGGGTGAGTTGTAATTAATCAAAAATATTGAAAAATTGAAATTTATTTTAAATTAAAATCGTGACACAAATCATCTTTGCTATTTCGTATACTTAAAATTAAACGTTTTCTTCATCCAACCATTAATTAGAAAAGCAGTTTTTAAGTTAAAATAGTTATTAGTCAAGTTATTGGTTTTGTTGATTTATCCCTATTTTTATGTTATATAAAAATAATTTTCTACGTTACTACTGAAGACTGTCTAACATTTTATTCTCAGTAAAGAAGTTTTAATGAATCTTTTTCAGAATAAATTGGTAATCGCTTTTACAAAAAATAAAATCAATTATAAAGTCAGCAAGTTGCTGTGACACTTTTTAATTAAGTTAGATTAGATAAATGTATCAATTTTATAAATCACTCGAGCAATTTTTATTTTCGACTGCTCTACCGATTATAAATTTCTTTAAATTATTTAGATTGGTAAGTTCTTTTAAATATATGGTTATAATATAGAAAATCTCGAAATATAAAGCTATACGGATGTTCTTATATTTTACCAAATTTTATAGTATTACAATACTTTCAAATTCCACTAAACAACAATTTTTTCACGTTAAAGTTAAATTTGTAGATTTGTACACAACCAAGGAAATCAAATAATTTCCTGTAAAAGATAAAATCTTTACGATTATGTTGTTACAAAACACAAAGAAATATGCAAGGTTAAAAGTTTAATATTAAACCAAGATATTTTATTTTAATGGGAGTATTATTTTTATATTATAATGTACATACGAGTAAGTACATATATACTTATTATAAACCATATTTCGTATTTAGATATGAAATTTTGTATAAATTATGTAATATTATATTATAGCTAATTAGATTATAGTATATGTGCAAATAAATATTCGTATAATATAATAAATTATTCTACTAGAGTTTAGAATTGCTTATTAATCGCAAGGGGATTGTATGCCTTAATAGTACTTTGTAGATTAAGAGCGGCAAGTATTCCTAAATGTTGGGATAGGCAAATTGAAACTTAAGGTAAATACAAGGATTTAAATCGCTAAATGTAAGGCTAAAAAATATCTGTTTGCAAAATGTATCCTATTACAATAAATTAACTAGAAAAATCAAAAAATTTCTGCAGTTGCAAGAGTGGACTTTTCTCTCGACTCATTGTTTTGTCTTCTAATTGATAATATCATAGTCTCATAAAATTTATTATACTTTTTGATAAACACATTTTATTAAATCATTCTGAATAATTTTAATAACAAATCTATGGCGCTTTGATATGCTAAATATTAACCATTGGATGATGGATGATAAATGTTTTAGTTAGTAACAGTGACTTACGCCATGAAGTTTAACATCACAATAGATATAAAACAATAATAAATTTATAATTCTCCGGGAAACAAGAAATACAAAGACATCTGTATTTTCAAAACTGATGTAGCCTTTCACAAAAGTAATTCCGAATTTGGTGTATTGGAGTATATTGAGTCACAAATATACCAGGGAACTTGACAAAAAGTTTTCGAAGCAAACCAAAGTAATTCTCCAAGAACTTTCCCATTCCACATTTGTTTTTGGTTAACGTGTGAGGTCTGCAGAAAATCATCGCCAGTGGTTTGTATAGTTGATGAATACTAATAGTCAAGTTTCAATGCTTCTTAGTAATATGGCTAAATTACATTCAATTATCTGAATAAGCTGATGTAGCACTATTTACAAATATTCAATAAACGTAATCGCATGAATTTAGAATTAATAATAATTATGTGAGTGAATGATACAAAGCGCTATTATGCAAGCAAGTGATAATAATTAATCCATGCTTTCCATCTGATAATAAATTCTTCTGTATTGTATCATTAGAATTCAATGTTTGCATGATATTTTGAAACAATCGGTGTAGGTGTAAAATATTATGCCAAAGTTTGTTTTCCTTAGTAAATTGTTCTAACTTTGCTTGGTAAATTCGGTGTCTCTTCTTAACTGTATAGAACGCTTTTGCAACCTTGTAAATATACTTATAAATTACGGTTTTGCGTTATATAAACAGGTTAATATAAATCACATGGTGATAGTAAAATTATGAAAATTTGTTAACGCTAGTTGGTGAAAACTCCAAGTTATATCTATTTAGAAGCAAATTAAGAGAAGTTATGTAATGTTAAAATTATTGAAGCGAAAATGTTACTTCTATTTCACCAACTTGTTAATGTATAATTATAACTTTTAGTATACTGAATAAAGCGGATAGAATTTAACCGATACGGAAAGGTATAATATCAAAAAGCTAAACTTCGATTCAATAGAATTCATAGAGCACAAATTCAAACTTATACCTTTCAATCTTATATATTAATTACATAAGTTCACATTCTTGTTTATTTTATTTACAAGTGAGTATCTATAACGTTAATTAATTTAAGTAAAATTTATTTAACGTTTTGTCAATTTAATTAAGCTTTAATAATTATGAATAAAGCAAGAATCTAATTAATAATTTTTATTTATGTCTTTTAGAAGCTTTCAGCAAATTAAATAACATAGGAAGTTTAGCTAAAAAAACATGTTAAATTGGATTATAAATTGCAATCTACGCTAAAACTACTAACAGCATTAAGTAGTATAGTGCAATTAATTACTTTATTCGTTAAACAAAGGCTTCAGTTTTTCGAAATTTATTGAAATAATAATTTTACGTGTATGAATAATTATTTTGTTTTAATATAGGTTTGATGAAATTCAGCCTAAGCTTATTTAAATAATAAAATTTGTATTTAATGTAAACATTTCAACTTTTAATAGGTTCGGATTTAAATTAGTTTACAAAATCGGTTATCTAAAAGTATTAGTATTTATTTAAATTAACATCGGATTCCTTCACTTGAAGTTCAATCCACAACTGAGTTCTGTGATGTATACAATAATTACATCAGCGGAACCTTCTACTATCATGCCACAATAATGAAAAAAATTAACATAATATATGTTCAACAACTTAAACGACATTTCTTAATTTTAGTTTTCATCAAAATAGCAATGAAAATCGTTGCAAGTATGACTATTGCAATTTAGGCAGATAGTACATTAGCAAAACATATTTCATGAAAATTGTTGTATGAAATAAAATTGATATTGTAATAAACCGCCTCCAGGTAGTTAAGTAAAATTAATTGTGAATTACAATTTAGCTCGACTCATAAAAATATTCATTTCAAATATTATTTTAAAATTATCAATGTGATTACGAAAATTCAAACATCTTCCAGACGGTCAAAGTAACTAAAAGACTCAATTATATTTTGTGTCTTCGAAATAAATACATTTTTCGAATTGAACTTACAAACTACAGGTACCTATGATCAGTAATCAACAACTGGTCAAATTAATTTTATTAAACCCAACTTAGAAATTATTTTGCTTTATTGTGTTTTTAATCCATTAGGTAAATCATATAATTTAACTTTTCTTGTATTCAACATAAATTCTTTGTGGCAATAAAAATAATGCAATAAATTAAATATCCGAAATACATATTAGCGGCTCGTGAAAACTGTCAAGAGAAAAATACTCTCAGTGATGAAAAATAATTGAAAAAGAAATATGTAGAAGAAGTGAATTTTGCTTTAAAAGAAATTGATGAAATCAAATGGAAAGCGATGGTTGTTATGTACAAGAGAGTGGGGATTCTATTTCAGATGACAATATACCATTGGCAAAAAGAATAAAATTGTATAATGGTACATAATTATTAGTACATAAAATAATGAATTTTGAAAATTGAATGAATAAGAAAGCCCCCATAGGGCAACCACGTGGTAGTATTTAAAATTTTTCAAATTTGGTTCTTAGAAAACACACAGGGCTACAGTATAGTCGTGTTTTAAAAATAGCGGCAGTGTCGTTTTAGTATTTTCTTATTCATTCAACTTTGAAGTCATATTAAATTCATATTTTTTAATGTTTTTTTGGGTATTTTAATTTTTCCAATTGTTTTTGAATTTATTTCTGGTTCATACCTTTTTTTTCGTTTTTTTTTATTATATCTGCAGCTGAAAATCGTATTTTCATTTTTTTTTTAAATAAATTATACTTTTCTGCGTATATTAGTCCAGGTAACGAATGCACAAAAAAAGGTATAGAGGGAAATGTTGGGAACACAATTTTTGACTTCGTAACTTTGTTTGGACTAGTTAGAAGATGAACATATCAAAAGTCCCCGCCCGTAGCCCTTGAGCCGGAGAGAAGGGGGAGTTTGAATGTCCCAATTTTCGGATTTTTGCTTATATCTCGGAAACTGTACGTCCTAGCGACATGACCATTCTATACAAAATGAAAGCTGATTAAATTTGATACAAGTTTTATTCAGTTAAGTTTTTCGATATCTTGTATAGTTTTGGAAGTATTAAGGTTTAGCCTGGTGACTTGCACGTTTTTCTACGTCTTTATTGGAAATCTTTTTTGTATGGGAAAATGAAATTCAATGGCATTGGTTTTTTAGTATGTTATTATTGACATCTGAAGGATACAAAAAAATTTTTTTGACTTAATTTTACAATGTTTTATTATCATTATTGTTGGTGAAAGTAAAAAGAAGGTACGTAACTGGCTCGGGTGATTTCGGCTCTTGAGGACATTGGAAATAAAAAAATCAAAAAAGGAATTAATCTATAGACTTGTCGTTATCGCTGGAACTAGGATCTTTTCTTTCCATCCCTAACTTTCCATTTTACAGCCCGATTTGTGCCTGAACATAATAACAAAATTGCTGACATACAAAATAAAATTAATTATTTTCAGGCACAAATTGGGCTGTAAAATGGAAAGTTAGGGATGGAAAAATAAGATCCTAGTTCCAGCGATAACGATAAGTCTATAAATTAATTCTTTTTTTAATTTTTTTATTTCCGATTTCCTCAAGAGCCGAAATCACCTGGGCCAGTTATGTATCTTCTTTTTACTTTGACCAATAATAATAATAATAATAAAACATTGTAAAATTAACTCCAAAAAATTTTTTTTGTTTCCTTTAGATGTCAATAATAACATACTAAAAAACCAAAACAATTGAATTTTATTTTCCCTTAGAAAAAAATTTCCAATAAAGACGTAGAAAAACGTGCAAGTCACCAGGCTACTACCTTAACGCTTCCAAAACTATACAAGATATCAAAAAACTTGACTGAATAAAACTTGTAGAAAATTTTATCAGCTTTCATTTTCTATAGAATGGTTATCTCGCTAGGACGTATAGGGGACTTTTGATATGTTTACTTCCTAACTAGTCCAAACAAAGTAACGATGTCAAAAATTGTGTTCCCAACATTTCCCTCTATACTTTTTCGTTGACTGGACTATAATAATATGTATTCTTATATTTATAGCAGTTCAAATTCTATTATTTCAATATTTGTTTTATTTTATTTTGGTTAATATTAATAATTAATATAATATGTACCTACTTCTTCGTATTTAATATTACGATACTTATAGTTTTAGAAATTACCACTGCTTTAAATTGAAATCAACCGCCTATTTTTCAGCCAATCACTTTATTGGGCGTATTTCACAACGCATTTCTAAAAAATCCTAAAGGGGCATCACTGCTGACTATAGTGCGTGCACATAGACTCTTAAGTGTTTTTATTTTCTTTGTGCAAAGAGAAAAGAATTTTAATTTTGGTTTTATTCCTACGTCTTCCGAGCTCGTTACGTTTTACCATAAGTTTTGCAAATTTTTCTTATCTAAAAAATCCTTCTGGATTTTGATCTTTGGAACCCTATAGAACATTTGCTCCAAGTTTAAGCAAAATCTAAAATGGTTCAGCAACAATTTTCTTGGTTTTTTGAAAATTTTATATGGACTGACTAATAAGCGATACCTCTGGCTCTGATTATGCTCTGTTTATTGTAAATTAATTTTTAAATAATATTATTCGTCTCTACCAGTGTAGTTCTATCAAAAATTTCAATTAATGGAGAAAAACTGCCATTTCTAAATAAAATAAAAAGTCTGCGATTATTATGAATCAAAAATTGTCATGGTATAACCAGGTGAATTCGATTACTCAGAAAAGTTTTGGTAGGTACCTACTTTAACCCGTAAGTAGCGAGGTGTTTTTGTTTTAAAGACATAAATTCACTCAGACGATGTGAAACACATCAGGTACAGGGGTACATGAAGTCCGATGATACAATGATTAATACCTATCGATATATCGTTAACTGACGGCAATTTCAAAATCTACTGGGAGCTCTCACACCCCACCTCGCTACTTACGGGTTAAAAGCAATGAAACCTTACTCAAAATTTCTTTTGTTGAAACTGCGCAAACATTTAGTCCTAACGATTACATATTATTGTTTCATATTTTAATTATTGATATTTAATTAATTAATTATTAAATTATTAAATTTAATAATTTAATTATCCAATTTTAATTTCAATCTTCAAAATCCAAATCTTCAAAAATATCAGATGTCGTCTAAACCTTGGACAATCTCCATATAAAATTAAAACTAGAAAAATCACTTACTCAAATCGCAATTTTATTTCGCTAATCAATCAAAATTATGTCCAAAATACCAAACTCTGGACGCAAATAAAAAATATGAAATACGTAAAAATACGTCCGTATGCCTCAACGGACACGGCTGGAAGGGGCTAATATCTTGTCATTCGATACAAACATTAAAATTGTTAGTACCAAAAGCGCACAAAATTCAAAATTTCACAAATATTTAAAAGAATTTAAAAATCATATAATAAAAATTCAAATTTAAAAAAAATTTTGACATGACAATCAAAAATTTAACAAAATTTTCTAAACAAATGATTTGGTAACACGACATCATATGCTCCCGTGGTTTTCTTTGCACAACGGTTGATGACAAGTTGTTTGCAGAACAAAACTATCCCAGTTAAAGTACCAAACAATGATCTTCGGCGTAGGCTGGTGCTCATTCTCAAATCTAACAATAATTAACAAAATACCAAAAAATTTAAAATTCCATAATAAAAAAACCACTACTGTGTATGTCAAACTCTTATATTTTTTGTTTGTGTATCGTCTCATTTACTTGGTTATGCGATAATAATACAAGTTTTATAGTAATGTAGAAAATAAGTAATTATTTCTAACGCTCGTGATGCTTGCAGAAAGAGGCGATAGCCGAGTTTTGTCCCAATATTTATTTTATAGTAATTTGTTTATTACTGTGAAAATCTGTCAATTGCCTAAACTGTTATCATTTTCATTGACAAGTAAAATCAACAAATGTCAGTTACTTCAATTTATGAGAAAACGCAATAGCAAATTAATTTACATTCCACCCCGATGTTGAAAGTGAGCTATTGCGTAACAATAGTAGATAAATACATATAACATGCATATCATTGCGATCTGAATGCACACGTTTACTTATATGTTATAAGCACCATGGGAATCAATGTAAATTTATAAAATCATAATATAGAAATAAATATTTATCAGGTTAGCTGCAATGTCTATCTTATACCTTATAGATAGCATTACAGAATATAGTCAGTGGTGCCCAACGGGAGAGACTTTATGTTTTAGATTGTATTTAAAATAACTTTTTATTGCAATCTTATTTTCATAAATAAATACTACAGTTTGCTTCATACATACCGAATTTACTAGTTATTAATTTTGATTTTTAATGTTTTGCTTACTTATATAATTTAATTTTTTATATCAATTACCATAAAGCCCCGTTGACATGGGTAGTGAATAACGATCGTGATCCACATTTGTGAATTTACAAATTATAATTTTCACGATATGATAATTTCTATATTCGTGGCGAAGGTTACACGGATGTTTATATTGCTGTTGTGAACATTAACTCGGCGAAAAATCACGATCTATATTTTAAGAATCAGTAGTTTACACGGCGCGTAGTCTACAAAAGTGTGACCCACTGTCGTGATTCACTACCCATGTCAACGGAGCTTAATACATCAAATTTCAATAGTTTATTAAACAGATTTTATTTTTGTTTTAAGAATCAGTAGTTTACACGGCGCGTAGTCTACAAAAGTGTGACCCACTGTCGTGATTCACTACCCATGTCAACGGAGCTTAATACATCAAATTTCAATAGTTTATTAAGCAGATTTTATTTTTGTGCTTTTTATATATTTTATATGTTTATAAATATCTAATAAATTAAATTTCTTTTTGGTTTAAGGAACAATCTACAGTGAATTTCTATCAAACTAGGAAAAACTTAACTCCAATAAATTGATATGAGTCTGTGGAAAGTTACATAGATAAGTAAATTCCTGTATATGTTGCTTAGTTTTTCTATTCATCGAGTTAGTAATTAGTAACTAATTTAATTATTTTCTTGATATATGTGTAGGAGCGGATACCAATGAAGCGGGGTGCGGCTTTAACTTAAGGGTAGTGCGGTCAACCTCGTGAAGACCAATTCTCAAGTAGGGCAGTATTTCACCGGATACTCGACGGGGAGGAACTCGAAGATATATTGTTCTTGATATACTTCATTTTATCTTTTCTTGTATAATTTGTTAATATTAAACGACTAACTCAACACCCTAGTTTTAATCCACAATCTCAATCCTACAATTTGGGGGCTCGTCCGGGATTGAGGTAGCTATTTGTTCGGGATTGAGGTAGTTTATAAAGTGGATTGAGTTAGTGTAATATTAAATAAGGTGTCAAGATGGATAAAATGATTAGTGACTTCAATGTGATGGAATTGAAGGAGATCTTACGACGTAAGGGGTTAAACACAACGGGGTTCAAAGCAGAGCTATTTTACCGCCTAATGGCAAACGCTCCGACGGGAGCTTGGAGGGGGCTCCAATACGATGAAGAAGAAAATCACGATGGTAACGACGACGACGATGTAGTTGACGAAGGGCAAGTTGAAGTGGAAAATGTGAGGATGACGCCGATTACAGTGGCATACGATGTGCGAGAAATGGAATTATTAAAACGCGAGAAAGAATTGGCCGAACGTGAATTAGTGTTAATGCGACGTGAATTGAAGGAGTTGCGTGCGAGGATTCAAAACAAAACACAACAAGCGGAAACGACCAGCGGGAAAGCGAACATAGATACAATAGCCAAAGTTTTACGTTATTTCGAAGGTAACGGGGAAAACCACGAAACTTGGGAAAAGCAAGTACTGCTATTGAGATGAACGTATAAATTAAACGAAGGGTTGATAAGAATCTTAGTTGGTACGAGAATGCGAGGCAAGGCACAAGAATGGTTCAATTTGAGATCAGAATACCTGGAGATGCCAATCGAAGAATTGTTCTGCGAAATGCGTGCAATGATCAATCACCGACCAAGCAAATTAAAACAAAGACGGAAGTTTGAATCGAGGTCGTGGATGAAGGATGAAACATTTAGCGAATATCTATACGACAAGAAGATTCTCGCGAACCATGTAGCTTTCGATGAAGATGAATTGGTAAGTTACGTAATCGATGGTATTCCAGACGCAGTATTACGTGATCAAGCGAGAATGCAGCGCTATAAAGCAACGGAAATGCTACTGGAAGCATTTGAAGAAATATCTTTAAATCAGAGAAGAATACGAGATATTGATGAAAGAGTTGAATATAAAACTAATGTAAATTATCGCAACGAGGACAGTATAAAATCCGTACATATGAAAAATTTGTTTTAATTGTGATGCGACGGGTCATTTAAGTGCGGCATGCCCACAAAGGCACAGAGTGTGAAATGTTACGAGTGCGGAATATTTGGACATATAGCGACAAAGAGCGACAAAAGGACCTCTATTACGACAAAAAACAATTATGCCATTTCCTGTGACGAAAGAAATGTTGAATATTCTAAGCTTTAAATTTATGGCCGCGTAGAAAAAGTGTTGTGCCTTCTAAAAGTGAATTCGCAAGTCCGGTGATTATCGATAAGCAGGTACAAGGTTTGGTTGGACTCACGGGGTACTTTAGGAAGGGTATAAGAAATTATCCTCTGATCGTGCGACCGTTAACGAACGTGTTAGAAAATGATGTAGACTTTAAGTTTGGTGAACAAGAGCAACATGCATTTTTAAAAGAACTATGTGTACATGTCACAAGATGGGCATTGTTCCTTAAGAAAATGTGTTCAAAAGGGGTTATAATGCACGGCGAAGGGAATCACGAAGTTATGAAGAAGGTGATTTGGTGGCAATTAAACGAACGGAATTCCGACCGGGGTTAAAGTTTGCTTCGAAATATTTAGGACCTTATCAAATCGACAAAGCGTTGAGAAACGATTTCGAAGATTTATATAGTGACGTTAAAGGGGACAGTGGCACGTTTCAAGGAAAACGTCATTTGTCAGGAAAGGCCGAGTGTAGGAGCGGCTACCGATAAAGCGGGGTGCGGCTTTAACTTAAGGGTAGTGCGGTTAACCTCGTGAAGACCAATTCTCAAAGTATGGCAGTATTTCACCGGATACTCGACGGGGAGGAACTCGAAGATATGCTGTTCTTGATATACTTTATTTTATCTTTTCTTGTATAATTTGTAAATATTAAACGACTAAATCAACAGCCTAGTTTCAATCCACAATCTCTATCCTACATCTGCATCATGTTCATCAAATAAAATATGATTTTCTATAGCAATAGATTTTACATTGGTTGATGTTAATATTCTCTTGAGTTTTACGCGTAACCCTTTCACATAAGCCATTATAAAGTTTATTAAAAAGATTTTTTATAATTTTGTTCGCCAGAGGTCCGGAATAACCATTCTTGAACAAAGTTTCTTGAACAGTTTTAAAGTTTTTTTTTCTGTAGTAGAAGATAAGCTAGTTATAATGATCTATCCACAAATTCTATAACTGTGCCTATTGCTTGAATTTTATGATAATGAGAGTTAAAGTTAAGGTATCTATTTTTGGAATCCATTTATATCAATTGCATATATCGAGAAAAGTTACGTTCTTCTTTTTCAATAGTTAATTATAGACAGGGATGAAAACCATTGAAGTGTTCAACAATTAAATCTTCATTGTCTTTGGGAATGACTGTGATAATGTCGCCGACATAACATTTGTAAAATAGTAGTTTGAATGGCATTGTAAATATACGGTCTTCTTCCAGAATTTCCATTACCAGATTGGAAACAGTTGCTAATGTAGAGCTTTCCATGGAGGTATCGAAAATTTGTTGGTATAGTTTTTATGTAGTTTCCAAATATGGCTGAGTACATTCAAAAATTTTTCTTTCAGAATATTAAGCATAATTTTTGATTTCATCTCATTCTTCTTTAACAGCGTAGATTGCCAAATCAATATGAATATTGGTAAAGATTTGGCGTCTAACGAAATTATTACCTACATAGTGATATTTGTGATTATGAATTTCTTAACATCTCCAGTAAACGTCCAAGAGTTTTATCTAATCGTATCACTCGAGAGTTAATTTCTTTTATTAATCATATTGGAACTAATTTTTTTAATGATTAATTTCAAAATCTATTTTAATCTTTATTTCTACAAATTGAATTAAGCCACTCGTCAACACGATAAAACGTGAGGGCTTTTAAATCTCTCGGGTCCTAAATATTTTTTTTAACAGCAACACAAGGGACTGCTTTACATTTATGTGATGTAAAACAGTAGAAAGAAGTGGTAACTAATTTGTTTTACAAGTTTGAAGCCATTCTAAAGTAATTTAATAAGTTTAAATAATCAAGATTTGTTTTATTTCATTTAATGTTTCTAGTATTACAAGCACTCACACACGCCAAAGCACATTTCAAATTTGCATCCCAAGCGACGCGGTCCCTTTATGTAAATTTGGCACAAATAAGCTCGCCGTTCTTAGCTAAGCTTTCTCCAAGTAACCAAGATAATTGTGGTTTCTCTCTGTAACGAGGCGAGGACTTAATCACATAATGCTAAACTCATTTACGTTTAAAACTAGTTAACTAACACAATAACAATCTTGCCGACTACGCAACTCAATACCTTTAGTGCACACATCTGTTACATAATTATTTTTACCTAAACAATAATATAATTTTCACTTATAATTATATAACCTACAATTGTGTACAAAACCCTTGTTTGTTTAATTATTGCACAAACGAGCAAAATATTTAAATTACATATTTGTTAAATTTTGACATCGTGTAGTCGGTATACTCCTACTATTACACATTTGAATGTAACACAAACTGGAAATGTTTTTAAAACATTTACAAAAACCAGGTTAAACCGACATAATCTAAAATTACTCTATTACGTACTGTTAGTCTATTAGTTATGAGGCTGTTAAATAAATCTCCATTTCATTTTCACCAATATTGTCTGTTAGTTAAATGGAAATTTAAATAAAATTGCTAACCAGTTTAATAATGTTTGTTTCTTAAACACTAATATGAACTTCAGACAAGAGTACCTAGATGAAATTCTGAATTTACTAATAACTGCTTTTAGGTATAGTAAGATGCTTTTGGTATACCACAAATGATAACCAGAGCTTGCTTATTTTAACTACATATATAACTAGTATATTAACGGATAAGTTAACTAATCTTAACAATTGAATTAAAATATTAGCGGATAAACAGATTAACAGATGCACTGTTGCAATAAAACAAAATTGAATTATATATTAGCAAACTAAAATGGAT
This sequence comes from Cantharis nigra, assembly GCA_958510845.1. Classification (NCBI taxonomy): domain Eukaryota; kingdom Metazoa; phylum Arthropoda; class Insecta; order Coleoptera; family Cantharidae; genus Cantharis; species Cantharis nigra. The sequence continues at coordinate 18,827,564 of OY294028.1, forward strand.
GAATGATAAGATGGCACCCAAAAATCCTATTATTATCTGATAACGGCTGGAAAGAGCCGTGAGGATCCTAATTAGGGAGTAACTTGATTAAATCTTAATAAAGAGAACATCGACAAACTGAAGACGAATAGAGACAAGACTACCAATTACAAAACTTGCACAACCAAAAGACAGAATGGCAAACAATCAAAATAATCAATCAAAAACCAACATCAAATTATAACTAAAAAATCTCTAAACCTCAAAAAATTTAGTATAAGTCATCGCTGAACTGTTATTTAATAAAAACAAGATTTTTACAATTAAACAATAGTACAATTACAAAATAACCTAAAGAAATCTAATTTTAATTAAATTGTAGCTTAAGCGAAGACTTCATTATGTATGGGTCGCATTTGACTGTTTTATTCAGATGTGCAGCTCGCATTTCGTAATTACTCATCTTGCAGCTTTGCATAAACATTCTTATAAACAACTAACACTAGATTTACAAGTTTTTTTTAAATTTGTTGTATACATTTGCAAGAATTAAATACATATAAATAGGTTCTGGTAGTATTATGTACTACAATGACATAATTACCGTGAACTCTCGATAATTTAGCATAGTCTTCATAATAGCATTCTTCTATTGCAGAGTAAGAGATTGTACTTTTTTGAGAAAAGTAACAGATATGCCTGTTTTATAAACTAAGCAGCTAGGGTTATAACTTTTAAAGTGCATTATTTAAATTTGTAACAAAACTTTGTATTATAAATCTGAAATTCAGAGTCTTAATAATCGAGAGTTTATTGTATCTTAAATATAAATAATTTTGGTAATAGAAGGCTTACCTAGTTCTTAATGCCGCTTAAAATTTTTCTTTCTGGCGAACGATAGAAAATTTTCTAAAAAAAATAGAAACTTAATCGACCGTCAAAAATGTTATAGCTGAATCTAATGCAAACAAATCCAATCCCTTCAATTATTGCACATATAAGAACGGTTAGTTGTTTCAGTTATAGAAAATACATGTTTCAGTATTCCACATTTTTACATCAAAACAAATTAGGACAATTTAACGATAGTGCACTAAGTTTATACACATTTACCAACATATATAATTATATATAGGTAAATGTGGTTACTCTCTTAACTCAACCCCTAGATTTTGTATTATATTTCAATATACCACTAACCCAGTTTAGTGGTAGATGTGCACATACTACATAATATGTAGTATCTATACAACATATTATGCACCATAAGTTATATTTATCGAAACGCAGAAATAAATTCAGTAATTTAAAAGTTTGTTTTAATTGTGTTTACTTAGTTTTCTTGGTTACATTTTTACAAAAAGAATTTAAATCACATTTAAAATCTTCTTTAGATTAAACAATCAAGATAATGCATTGTCTGCAATTTATTTAAAACTAAAACAATAAGCTTAAAACCCAATGGTAAGTTTAGAAAACCATACTTTTAAAGTGCTTTTCTTTTGCAGTGCTAAACTAACTACAAAATAAAACTTTGTGACTGATATGAAACTTTAATTGAATTTTGTCTACCACATATTTTTGATATTTAGCTTTTATTATAAAAGCTTTTATTATATATCTATACAGTAATAAAAACGATACAATACAAAATAAAATATCAAACGTTTTTCTTGTGGTTTTATCAAGTGTAAACATGTCGTTTAAGGAAATACAATTTAGGTAGATAACATTTTCTAAATCGAATATAAAGAAATAAAAAATCAAATAGAAGTACGACAGCAATCATTTTAATTAAGTTTATATTATTAAAATTTTAAATATTTTGGCTACTTAACTTAATTTTTAATATAAATAATAGCTTTTATTTAAGATAATCAATAAAACTCTTATGATTTTTCAAAGTTAATTTTTGTAAACTTTTTTTTGATAAAAATTATTTTATTTTTATATGTATATATTTTTTACATTAGTTTGTCATTACCTTTTTTTAATTTTTCTAATGTTAAGTAGTGGAATGCTGGAGACTATAATTTTATTGAAACAGAACACATTTAATTATTTTCCAAAGTAATATTTATCCCATAGTTAGTCTGTAAAATTAGAAAATGCTGGAATTGAATGGCAATGTTGGTATTTATCCCATATCAATATACACACGTACACATTGCATTTCAACTTGTAAAATTGTTATCTTTACCGTTTGGAGTACATACTACATTTAGACGAAAATAGTAGTAGTTTGTACTGGAATGCAGTTGAAAATTCCGCTCGCTTGTTATTTTTGCGATATCGTGTCAACCATCCAACGGCCCTGTAGTCTTGTAGTTTGTTTTGGGACCATAATTTACTGAAAAAAAACGTTATAGCTTATCATCTGCTAGTCAATTATCAAGATCTTTGCAATAAGATTTAAGTGTTTTGTGCCGGCGGGCCTTACTTTAGATGATTTATTATAATCTGTATTGGCGCTTTACTTGCGCTACTGGTTACATACCATCGTTTTTGATAATAATTTATGCCCTTTGGTATTTAAACATTTATGGTATCAATTATTGTCAACTAAACACGACTATAATATATTATCGAGAGGTAAATTGCAAAGATAATTTAGTGCTGGGGTTTTAGTTTTAGGAATTGCAGGGGAATTAATACAGGAATTGCAAGGGATTAGTTAAGTTTACAATGTTATAATTTCTACAAAATTATTGCATTAAAAATTAATATTTTTTTTTTAAATTTATAATTAAGACAAAATGATTTATATAAAACAATATTACATAATATATAATGACTTCCATGTATTAATTTTGCAAAGTCTTCTCCTTAGCCGTGTTATCCAAATTACAGGTAAGTGCAATTTCTAAACTATTAGTTCAGGAATTGATTATAACTTCCATAACATTGACGGATGGTTAAATGCAGATAAAATTAAAATTTTGGAATGTATACTATGTTTTGCCATGCTCATTGAAAATAAGTGAAATTTTTTCATAACTGTTGAATATGTTTGTGAGCACAAAAGCATGATATATAAATTTCGTGGAAAATTGTTTTCGTAATACGTAATAGCAATCTGTGTGCAACATTATTTGATTGAAATTGAAAAATATGTTGCCAAGCCATAACTTTCCTATTAAATCTTTACTTTAGTATTAAATCAAATAGAGATGTACCTACACAAAATTAATTACACAACCGTCTATTCTTGCTTTTGTAAAACCCAATTAAATTATATTACAAAGTCTTTGGAAATAAGTACAAGCATTAACCTTTCATTAATTTTAAACGGTTATCTAGGTATAAATAGAATTTTAAATTAAACGTACATTTTAATTAATTGACGCTGTTGTACACTTTTGTCAATTGAGGCAGTAAGGATCCTCATGTTTATTGTGTAATTTGGTAAAGGCATTTGAAATAAAATCGTAAATTTAATCAAAAGTATTCTATTGTATCACATTTTAAAAGTCGTGAAAGCATTTCGAAAATACTAACTTGAAGCTTTGGAAACTTAAGATGAATTACAACTGCAATTAGCGTAATGCGAGCCGAAATGTTTTCCGCTTATATGAAGAGATAGTTAAATTCTAGAGAACGACCATTATTGAGTTGTTCCCGTGCGAATAAACTTGAACGCAAAGAGAATTTTGAAGATGATTATTTTCATCTTAACTTTACACTGAAAGTTTTGAGTTGTAATTATTCAAGTATTTGCACCTTTGTATACTAGTTAAATCGTTTAATTCATTATTTTATTAAAATTCTACAAATCTTAATATAAATCTGTATTCAAACAAATAAGACAGCAAGCAATAAATTATAATAAATAAAATATAAATGTTACTTACTCTAAGTACACAGAAGATAGATGATGCTATGCTATATATATGAATAAAATTGACTTAAAAATTTAAAAAGCGTTTGAAATATTATAACAACTTAAAAAATAATATACAAGGATACTAGGATAACACTCTGAACATACTACACAAAATTGGACGAATGATGGATAACACATTCAGTGCAAGTAAAAAATATAAATAATAAAGTACAAGTAGCATTTGCAAACAACATTAGAAATAATATTAGATTATAATTCGGTAATACCTTACGATAGGATTACATTTTTAAACAAAGTTTGAAATTATTTTTCATCAATACCAGTACGAGTAGGTAAAAATTAGACATAAAATATTTTGATAAAATTTAAAATTGCACTAGTGATATTATTATAGATACTAAAATAGAACCAATAAGTGTGTACATATTATATTTACATAACAAAAACTTTTTTCCGTTACATCAATGCTGCACAATTACTTTACATCTAAAAACCAGACGGTCAAATTTATTATATAGAGATCTTTCTATACCTGTAATCACATTTCACAATTCATAACTGAACATTTATTCCCTGAAGAACTAACATTAAATTTTGTATGTAGCTAAATTTGCATAACAAATATTAAAATTTACGTTACGAAACGTAATTTTAATTGTGTGTTTATTGCAAGTAGTGCCACATTTTGTAATGTAGGTTCTTGGTAAGAATCATTTTTAGAAAATGAATACGTGAAAGCTTTCATTTCAATAATTTAGCAATTAACAGTAACAGCTTTATTCCAATTTTAACACAATAATACACTAGATAGAATAATATTATGCTAACAAATACAATGAATCCATTATTATATTATAATATATACTTAAATTACTTAAAATAAAAAAATTACAAGTAGAGGTAAAGTAATTATTGTACTGTGCATGTATGTAGTTATATTGAAAAATAATTTCTTTTCTAAAAACGTAATAAAAAGTTGCTTTATATCAACCAATTATTAAATTAACCCCTTTGGCTTTATATATAGCAAGAACATTATTTTAACTGTCATTGGCAGGCAATGGAAAACCACCGAGGTAATTCGCCGAAATTCTTCATAAAACGACGTGGTTAGCCAAAGCCAATCTGAGTTACTATGAGTAGCTATAGCGCTACTGTAGATGTCCATTTAATTTATTAATTATTATTTAATCAAAATATAATTTCTTTAGAAAGAATTTTTTAGTGTTGGATAATTATTATATAATATATTATATTGAATCAAATTGAATTAAAGAGTTTAAAATTTAAATATTTGTTTAATTATTCTTCTAGATCTTCTAAACAACTGTTGAAAATTAATTTTAAAAAGATCCACAACTAAATAATGACCTTATTGTTAAACTCAGATTTCAATAACTCGCAAATCATTTTGTAAAGTTCACAAATTAATTGGCCATTACATTTGCAAGATTTAGGAAATGTGACCATTTTTTTAGGGTTATCTAAAGAAGCGGGCGTATGTCAACATGCTCAAGACAATCCAGTAGCTGAAGGATAACATGCGTACGGAAATCCTAGTGCTTCGTAAACAACCATCATTGGTAATTGTTACAGAAAGAAGATGACGTACTCGAAAAGTCAAATTTAGATGGATTTCACAAAAACTTCTTTATTATACCTAACGTTTCGAGATTTTTATTTTAATGCTTTTCAATGGCCTACACTGTATGAACTGTAGTATTTTTCATTATAAAGTATATCTCAAAAATTGTCGTTATTGCGTAACAATGAACTATTGCATTCTTTAACTTTCTTTGAGATCAAAGTACGATGTTAATAACTTTCCAACATCTTGATATATTTTGTAGTGTAATATTATATAATGTTTATATTTATTATTTTTATGAGTCCGTAAAAAATATAATAAAGAATTTATTGCATTTGCGTTTTGTGTAAATTCTTCTGTTAAAATATTCGTTTATATAAGTACTATCCCACATGCACAACTTCAAATATGTATTAAAATGTAAAACTGGAAATTTATGCAATGTTAAATTTTAAATTTAAATTTTTTGGTTTGTATAAAAGAAGAACATAAAAACAGTTGCATTTATATATTCTAATACAACCCAATTGCTTAAAAATTGCAGTATTGTGAAATTGCAATATTCTTATGCAATCATTAATATTATTATATTTATTATTATATTATAAACTTTTCACTTCGTTGGAATTATTAAAAACATAACAGAATTATTCTTTTTCTATATAATTGTACAACATATTTCTATAAAATATTTCACTTTTCAACACAAAAGATATGGAGGTAATAAAGAATATACTATTTGGACTCTGCGTGTTATGTCATGTAAAAACTATTTATGCAATTCGTTGCAAAATAACAGTGTTTTACGCCTGAGGCGTAAAATTTTACTTCTACGTATGTTGGGTATATTTTACGCACGAAAAGTGTATAAAACTCAATATTCACATTGCTATCTAAGCAATGTATAATGCATACAGTTGACACTAATACAAGACGTTAATGATATAAAGCAATGGTGTACCGGTTGCGGGACCTATATCCGTACCTCAGAGGTAATAATATTATGTATGTCCCAGATAGCACAATAACGTATTTCGGACATATCCAGGACGAATATTTTTATCCAAACGAACGTACCACGTACGTACTGGTATGCAAGTTGCACGTACTGTTTACGTACCCAGTACGTACTTTATGCACAGTGTTGTACGAATAATGGAGGTACCTTATTCGTAAATATGTACGCACTTTGTGCAAATATTGCACGTACCCAGTACGAAAGAGAACGTACCACGTTAGTAAAAGATTCGTACATAGTTTGCACGAAATGCTTATACAAATTTGTACATCTACGTTCGTAGGAGGTACGTACAAATTTGAACGAATTATGGAGGTACCTGATTCGTCTCAAACAACATTTTGATGCTGAAAAAAAAAACAAATTGCTTGCTAATTGCTTTGTTTTAAATGTTAAAAATAAATCAATTTTTTTAAACAATTAAAAAAATATATTTTATGACGTTATATGTTCATTTAAATTTTTCATACATCAAATTCCTGATGGTAGTTTTTATTTATAATAATCACTTAATGTTAAATTCAATTTTGATAATTAATTTTCTTCACTTGAATTATTTCTGATATTGGTTCAGGTTTTTATTTGTAATAATCTGTAATATTAAATTTAATTTAGTAAATCAATTAATTTTACTTACCTTCTTGGACTGGGATTCGAACCCCTTACCCTCGTATTGCGAAGCTTCCACTCTACCTGCTCGGCCAAGGCGGATACACGTTTAAATTATGAGAATGCAGGTATAGTGAACAACCTGGGCGCACACAGAATGATAACTGATAAATAAAATTATTTAAATAAACAATAATTTTTTAATATATTATCACGTTTTTTATTACTAATAATTACTAGCCCCATACAGATTTATAACTTCAATTTTTAATAGCTATGAAAATAGTTGTAAAATTTTAAACGAAAAACGTGGGAGACTTTTATTATTATCTAATTCATGCGCTTCATGTTTTTCGTTGATTAAATAAATATTTTCTTTTATATTTTAAAAACCCAAAACGTCAAAACGTGCACACACTTTTTAGAATTAAAATGTTTTCAAGTTATCACAAGTAACAAAATATCACAATTTGTGATAACTTAACATTTTAGTTCTGGGGTGTTTTTTTGGGTTTTCTAAAATATTGATATGGTTAAGTTGCTCTATTTAAACCACGTATCAATTGATTTTAAAATAATTATTTTCTGTTTTTTAGTCTCGTGTGTATAAAATTTTGCAATCGATTATAAACAATTATGACAGAACCACGTGGCAAATTTTCGGTTTATTTTAGTTTCTCTTTACCTGATCATATCTGAACAGGAAAATTGTTATACCTAATTACTAATAATATATCAATCTGTTTAATTGTAATTTTCTTCCATTATTTTTTTCATTTTGAACTTTCGTCACTTAGTCAGTAGCGGATCCAGACAATTACCATATGGGGAGAGCGACAAAATAAAAGTTTATGAAATATGAAAAATAAAAAGTAGTAGTAATTCAAAAATAAATTTATATTTTGTTTTTTAATTAATTAAAATTGTTTTGGTGTAAAAATTGATATTTTTTTAAGCTCTAAGGGGGGAGGGGTTAATCGCCCCCCCTTGATATAATTGTAATAAAATGTCTAGTGTTTATTTCTGAACATAACCGAAATGAATAAAAATATGAAAATTACAAGAGAAAAGAGAAGAGTGATTCATAATGAATAGGATTCCTAGATAGATTCATATCAGGCCCGTGCACAGGATTTCTTCATGGGGGGGGGGGTGTTACAAAAAGAATAAAAAATAAATACATCAATTATTATTAGTAAATAGTATTATACTTACACCAATAAACATAATTTAAACAGTTTTATCAAAAAATATGTTTACGTTAATACAGCGGCGGATCTAGAAATATTTCTGGGGGGGGGGGGATAGAATATAAATACAGAAAAATTTCAAATAAAGCTTCCATTCAAACACACAAACACAAAAAACACAGAAAACATTCAAATACTATAAAAAAACATATAAGGGGGCGTCTATTATAAATTACGTGAGGTAATTTTGGCAATTTTTAGTCAACCCCTCCCCCTTGGTGAGATGTCGTGAGATATGGCTCGACCCCTTCCCCACTCCTAATCTCAAGTGAGATTTTTTTAAATGCGCATTTTTAGTGTAAATTTGTTAATCTGTGCTTTTATTTATATTTATATTTTATATTTATTTTAGGACTAGGTAAATCAAAAAAATTACGTGATATTTGCCGAAACCCCCCTCCCCCCACGTGAGATTTGGTGAGATTCGGCTTGACCTCCTCCCCCCTAAACATTGAAACATGTAAACGGACACGTGACCAGAATATAGGGCTTCTTGCTATACTTTGTATAGAATCCTAAAATTACATGATAATAATTTACAAATAAAATATTTTGATAAAGTTCGCCATATTGAGCTTCTCTAAAAAAAGTCGATATTAGAAGTATGCGCTATTTTTCAAGACCTTTTATATAATATAGTTAACCAAATTCCCCATAAGAACATTCAAATTTGGATCACCCTGTATGTACTTCAAATGACAACATTCGTATGTCCACGTAAAGTAGGTACATCGATGTGCATACTTCAAGTACAACACACGTATGCCCATGTGGAGTACATACCAGGTATGTACTAACTATGTAAAATACCGGATTTGTACGTCCACGTACTTCGAAGAACAATATACGTACGTCCACATGTAATACAATCCAGGTACGTACTTGAAAATACCAAACTTGTACGTCCACTTACGGTACATATTCGTACTTCGATGTAAGTACTTCGAAGTACAACTTACATACGTCCACATGTAGTACATATTAGGTACGTACTTGAAAATACCGGATTTGTACGTTCACTTCAAGTACATAATTGTACATCAATGTACGTACTTCGAAGTACAACACACGTACGTCCACGTGACGGACATACCAGGTACGTGCTTGAAAATACCAGATTTGTACGTCCACTTTAGGTAAATAATTGTACAACGATGTACGTAATTCAAAGTACCGAATATGTTCGTTCCCTTACGGTACATACTCGTACATACGATATACGTACTTCAAAGTACCAGCTACGTACGTCCATTTAAGGTTCATAAGTGTACATACGATGTACGTGCTTTAAAGTACAGCATACTTACGTCCACGCGAGGTACGTAAACGGATGTACATAAGATGGACGAAAAACGTATGAAATATGTACGTACTTACTTTTACGTACAGGTACGTACTTTGAAAAACGTTATATGTACGTCCGAGTTTTGTACATGGACGAATGTACATAAAATGAACGAAATTTGTACGTACTGAGTACGAAGCGTGCTATTAGGGGTACTAAGTCTCAAAATGTAAATTTTCAGGAGAAGCAAAAGAAGTTTTTAAAATCAGATAACAATTACTAGCTCTTTTAGTCTCAGAACACCGTTAAAGCAACAATGTCTGTTGATGTAATATAATTATTGTAGTTAATATTGTGACGAAAATTATAACGTTTATTTAATTATTAAGGGTTAAAATATATTTACAGATAAAGTTAACAACAATAGAACATACTATAGAACATTACTATACTAATAATAATTTAGTAATAATATAAATAAATAATAATAATAAAAAATCATAATAAAAAATAATAACCCTGTATATTTTTTTATTACACCACTATTTATTTATGCGGTATTTATGTTAACACTTCCGAGTCCGAACTCGGACTTTTTTCACAGCAAATCACTCGGCAATTTAAATCGAAATATATAGTTTTAAAAAATATTTTATTTGTGAGTACAAACTTACAAGTTACACGAACATAATGAAATTTGATGCTAAATTAAACAATGCTTTGTCCTAACATATATAATAATAATTTATCTAAAACTAAGGATGTTGCATCTTGTGGTAACGATAATCTTGCATACTGCCTTCGACATCCTGTGATGGTTGATACTGTGAGCGGATATAACTATATCTTTCTTGAAACTTCTATAAATTTCCAGGTATTTCTATGAACTTCTAGAAAAATCCAGACTACAAATTCAGTAATATTTAAGTTATAACAACAGGTTATCACATATGAACGTCCATGCATGCGTCATCAAATGAATCGGTACGGATTAGTCATCATACATTAATCATCAAACATAATTAACCATTACTGTTTCGTAACAACATAATTTATTGTACGAAAGTATTGTTTACCTCGAAATATTGGACTTAATACTTTGTAAAAGGATCTAAAATCGCGTTTTCACAAAAAATGGACTTGGTACATGTTACCTCTGAGGTAACATACGATCTAGGTATGAAACCTAGATATCAGGATATTTTGAACGAGAATAAACCTCAATTAAATTTACGTAAAAGGTTTTTCACTTTTTAGGGATTTTGAATAAATTCACAGTTTAAACCTTTGAAATTTAATAATTACAATAAGGATGTTGAATAGGAATGAACCTAAAATTTAATTGCAGTTAATTGTCCATTTGCTACTTAAAATTTATTATTTGTCGTATCCGAGCGATTCATGCTTGCATTAAAGGAAATTGCATTTAAAATAATCGTTTAATAATAAGAACCATTGCTTTTTGCATAGTACAAGAATTAAACCGGATGCCAGAATTGTGGTCACACTTAAAACTACTGTCAAATCTGGCAATCATGGTAATCATGGTAAATCATGTAAATAAGTTCTTATAGAGATTGCAAACTAACAATTGACACTCCACTAAGCTTCTTAAATGCTGCGAATATCGCCTATCTAACTATATAAGATGCAAATAAAATATTGAAACCGCAAAACTGTTATAAACCTAATAATACACCTCCAACAAGAAACAACAACCAGCAATATCCACAAATACCACTATTCGCTCACCAGAATCGAACTCGTACTTATGCCACCGCAGCATCAAATAACATCATTTACCAACAATTCACATCATTAATATATGGCCTTGGTTTTTCAGAAAAAAGGTAAGGAATACCAGGTAACTTTCAAAATTTTGTAGGTCCCAATCAGATATATTATAGCCAATCGTTTAGCTATTTTAATTTTAGTAGATATTATAAAGCTACCAAAGTGATTTACAGTAGCGCTACAACCCAGAGTGGGGTTTGGCTAACCACTTCATTTTATGAAGGGTTTTCTAGGCAGATTACCTCGGTGGTTTGCCATTGACCGTTGATGGGCAACCACAGCGATTGGTTAGTATAAAAGTTATCCAATTCATATGTATATATCAAAATAAAAATTTTCGTTCTAGATCTACAGAATAAGTTGAAAAAGAAGAAGTTGACAAATGTATAGACTAACCAAGTTTGTTGCTAATTTATAGAAGAAATTTTGATTCTAATACAATAATCAAAATACGACCTTGTTTTAGTGATAAATTAAATTTATTAAATGTTTACAGTAATAATGAAAAATTGTAAACATTTAATCTAAAAATTAAAATAATATGAGACTGAAATTTAAATAATTAGTGAAATAGAACCTTATAAAGTTAAGATAAAAAATAAATTAGTTCATACCACCACATTTTTTCAGGATATTTTATAAACTGTCTATATCTCAATGCGCTCCAAAGTTTTGTTTACAATTTAATGTCTGAAGTTGATTTTCTTTAAACTTTATTTATTTTTTCGAATTGTTTCTGCAAAACTACGCTCACTTAAAGAAAAATGTAATCAAACAAATATATCTTTAAATCACCTTTATAAATCATGTCGCAAATACTATATACATAAGTATATAGTACTAAATATGTAGTAAGGATTTTTGCACGCTTGTGGCTTGGCTTTATTTGGAGCCAGTTCGAACACTTTTCTGCTATCATCATAGTAAAACTATGACTATTCACAACTGGAATAAGCATCTTTTGTTTGGTCTCCTCATTATTCGATTTGCATAAATCAGCATGAACGGGTTCAGCACAAGTTTTTCAAATGCCAACATTATAAACGTGGGCTTAATGTTTTCTAATGATGGTTGCCTAAGTACTGTAACACTAGATTACTAGCTCATAGAGAATCTGAAACATCTAAACATCTGAATTACGCTTTAAACTACCGGTTATTGAGTCGCAAACTTGACTGTAATTACTTGCTAAAAATATTTTAGGTTTTGGAATTCACCCAGATTCACTTGATGGAAAAATATTTTTGAAGAAAGCCACCATCAGACTAACTATGGATTCTACAGTCCGACTGGTAGAACGATTCGCTCAGGCAATCAATGACGATGAGTCGTTTGATTTATAAATAGGTTCATTAGGGGTTTTCAAGTGAAACTGCCGATGTATAGATTTTGCAGAGTGCCGATTATGATTTGTTAATTTTACTTTTTTATGCTGCAATTTTCTGCAAACGATTTTAATTGTAAATTTTTTTTATAAAACGATTGAGCAATATTAACGTTATTAATCTTATTATAATAAAACAATCGTAAGAATTCTTTGATCAACACAATTATTCTGCACTAACTACGTAGTATTTTTGACGTTAGTTAAAATTAATAATGTTAGTATGTAATCAATTTTATTATATGTGTAGTATAATAGTATTCACATTACATAGCAATACCCCATGTTCTAATAAATTGTAAATTTAAGAAATGATTTTGAGCAAAACTAGTGAAAAATTAGGTTGAAACTTATTTTATAAAAATTTTTGTATTCGCATGGTAATTTTCCGCGAGAAGACAAATTTATGTCTAAAATGCTTAAAAATGTGAACATAAATTAATTTATTATTATCAGCTCATTAAAGCAATATAAATGTAATTGTTTAAACTTAACATCGATTTTATTCTGAGCCCTCAAGTTAAAGTGGGTAAATTTTTTTTCTACTTAGGCCTATAGTTTGTATTGTTTCAATACTGAATTCTAGAAATAAAATTGTACAAAAACTATTTACTTGTGTTCCGTTTTGAAAATTAAAAATTGTTTGTTCTCAATCGATTGCATTGTCAAATAGAAATTGTATAGTACGTTTTTTATTTTTTTAGCAAAATACACAGCTCCAACTTAAAATATCAATTTCCTTTTTATAGCAAAAATTATTATTATCGAATGTTTGTTTTTTCCGGTTTCTGTATCTTTTTAATATGTATTGCATTTATCATATTATGTAAAATTTTTCTAAGAAATGTTTTATAGAATACTATAAATGAAAACCATTCAAACGAACAGTAATCAAAGATTAAATTTTAATATTTCAAATAATATTAAGAAGGCATTACAATTTCCAACAAAAGTAGTTTTATACGTCTTTTATATTGTTTTACAACCAGCCAAAAGTTTAGTAGCAACTTGACCAGATAATTTAATAAAGCAAATTCGTTTTTATTCAAAAGATACAAATTGGAAATAAAAGTTAATAAAACCTATGACGAATCAAAAAATAGGTCAATTGGTCAAAGGAAAAACTTAAATCTTTCAATTCGTATTTTCGCTTTACGTCATTAGTCATTAAAATGAAAATAGAATAATTTCGGCAAAACATTAGCAAATTGTAATTTTTGAGGAAAACTAAACTTAGTTTAATTGGTGCAAAATTTTCTTGACAATGATTTATGTTTTAAGCAATAACAAGACTTTAACCAGAGTACGAAAGTGATTTAGCCGGCAGGTTTTCTACAAAATTTTTTATAAGAAAGTTCAAGTTTGAAAGTTTCCTACACGGCTAAAAATTAAACTTTTTAAATTTTGCACAACCTATATCTTTTCGTTGAAACTTATTTTCAATTTTCTATTAAATTTAAAATTAATTACTATGTAATTGTTTGGAGCTTATACAAAAACAAATACAAAACGCTGGAAAATCTATCACGTAGTTTTATTAATAAAGAATCAAGCAATTATTTATTAATTTAAATTATTATTCTTAAAAAAACATAACAAAAACTTCTATTTAATTTTAAATTTACCTTATGCGTTATCAGATTTAATCAAAGTTTACACATTTTCCATATCAGATTGTCGTCAACACGGCAGGGTGTCGAATATTTTTACACTTTTGCTTACATAATTAAAAATAGCATTTAACCCAAATTAGGTAAAAGAAAAACTAATCTAAAATAAAATTGGTTTAGTTAATTTATATAAATATTTTTAAGTCAACAATTATTTGTCTTCTTATTCTATATATGTATGTATGCGAATAAACTGAACTATCCGAGTTACATTTCATTTTATTTGTTGAGCTCCAAGTATAAGCCCGGCAAATCAAAAGATAGTTCGTATTTCTCTTTTTGTATCAAATCATAGAATGCCCATCTTATTGTGGAGTCGGATGATACCAAGCTTTAGCTTCGTTTCCAATCAAACTTTCTATGTTTGTGAAAAACCGCAATAAAAATGCATTTGGCGACTGACCTCACTTGAATGCTTATGAACGGATGTGTTTCACTTAATTTATACGAAGAGAAACGAAGCTTTACTAACAATAAGAATGTAAAACATTAAAGAAAAACACAATAAAGTTGGTTATGCAATTTTAAAATAAATTTTTATTTCAAGATATTATGTAAATGAATTTTGTGATAAGTATCAAACCTTTGCACGCAATATTGTAATAAATAGATATCAATTAATCTTCTAGAATTATTTTTACGTTATACTTGAAATTTAATCATATATCAAATGTAAAAAAAATTTAAAACTGTATGATATAAATAATAATTGATGACTCTTTTAAACTAGCTAGTTTTTGTTGCAATTTTTTACAGTCAAGATAAAAAGCTGTTTACGAGCGCCAAGACGTAACAATATTATTCTTACGGGAAATGAAATTGTCCTGTTGCATTCCAAGACATCAAGTTATGGAATAATCAATACTGACGATACAGCTTAGCAACATATACTTGCTTTATGATGAATTTGGGAGCCGTAAAAATAAACCAAATTCTCTCAAAGTAATAAATTCTAACAAATTTCAAAATGCATTTTGCCAATAGTCACAAGAGGTAAATCGATCGGAATCAAGAAAAACTACATCTAGATTCAAATTTTAAAATATAGAGAAGCGACCTGTCCGGTATGGTCACACCCTCTTTTTTGCACAGATTTACTGCGACTATAAATTTAAAAAGTTCTATTTCCTACTTACATTTACATATGTATTGTACATCGTAGATTTAACCACAGAAACAGCTTTACAGATTTTCATTTCAGGGTGCACAGGTCAATAAAATACTCTGTTTATTTTTAATAAAAAATTATAGGTATAAATTACGTCTAGCAATAATCTATCCGTGTTTTGATATTTTCGGAAAAAATAAAAACTAGTAATGGAGTATTTTCCGTCAGATAGAAATGTAAAACCATTGCTCTACTTTATTGCAAGAAATTTTTCCATATGACCGAGTACCTCATAACGCTTTAAGTTCTTTTTGTTCACGCATCGTTCGTTACAAAGCCAAATCGCACTTAAAAAGAAACTTTAATAAAGAATTTTTTCCATCAAATCCATTATAGAAGAAAATGCATTTTTAAAGAATTTGTTAAACTCAATTTAAGAAATCTGAACAGTAATGGATAAATGTATACTTAAATCTGTATTAACCAAAAAGTTTTCAGAAGCTAATAATAATAAGAATAATATAATGATTTTTTAAAACCATTGGACGTTAACATCAATTTAATCTTTCTAGATTGCCTTATATGGTAAAATTTAATTATTGTTCACAAAAAGGTTGCAATTTTAATTTTATTTAATATCGCTTTTAGTATAAACGCAAAACAAACATTTATATAAAATTTGTATCAAGTACAAAGGTAACAAATAAAGAACGTTAATGTATTAAGCATTTTTAAAACTTTGTGGACGCAACTTCAAAGTCTAAAATGTTATTAAATAATTTTAACATTTTTATACAAAAATGTTTAATTATGAAGCCAAAGTAAAGAATTATTTAAATAACAATATCATTAAATTATCTATATGCGTAAATTAAATTTTTATATTTCGGTAATGTAATGTAATCCGAGATAATTACCTTTTCTTTGTACTTATCCAAGTTTTATATAAGAAATCAATTCATCTTGTTTAAAAATTTACCTTCTTGCTTTCTATGTATGCAGTGTTTTGTTCGTAATATTTGAAAAATCAGAAGGTCTCATCAGTATTATATACTTGTCCATCAAGAAAGTAACTATATGATACTGATTTTTGATAAAAGATTGATTTAACTTTGAATTTTTTTTTAATTCTTAACAGATATGTAGATAAGCTGCAGCATAATAAACCGTAGGGATTATGGGTGAGGTTCAATCCTCAACACCCTCCTGCATTGTCGTAAAGACATAGCTTCACGATCCCTATCAGAAAATTCATCCGTATAGAACAATCCATGTATTTATTTTTGATAAAATAATTATTAATAATCTGGTATTAAAGACAACACCATTTCATGACTAATGTATTCCACTTCCTGCAGAAGACGCCTACAATCCAAGTTGGTCTTAATGGCTATTGAGGTTTATGTTGTCTAAGGTAAAAATGGTTATTCTATATAATGTAGATTCTTATTTTTGGTATGCTTACGGTCAAACTGTCATCTTTTTTCTGTATTAAAAAATCTATTTCAACCCCTTTAGTTTTTATTTCTAATTATTATTCATCTAATTATTGATTTGATGATTCCGGCTGGGTTATTGCCTGATTATTAGAACAACTCATAATAAATAATACCGAAGCGTAATTAGAAGTATTTTCTGAAAACAACCATGGCATAAGCTTTCCAGATGAAAAATACCAAACTGATTTGTTTAAATGTTAATAAATCAAAATCTTTAATAGTAAGATTATTACCGGCTTCATTAAATCTGTGGTACTAATAACTAATAAGGCAGAACCCCATAATTATGTCAAGAAAAGTAAAAGCGATATACTATGTCCAACTTATCAAATTAAAATCATGCATTTGACACATGGGGTTCTGCCTTAGTACCACAGAAATTAAATTCTTCATTTAAACTGATATAGTAGGTACTAATCATTACAAATAAAACATTTTAATTATGATTTTATACAATTAATGTTATGTGTTGGTGCTTTCTATTGTATGTTTTATAGATTACGCATACTTTTTAAAATTTGACAAGTAAGAAACTTTTTTGAAATGTAATAATGCCTTTTTAGAACAACCTTTTTGTAGTTTGCCTTGATGATGGAAAGTTCCCGAAACTAGTCGGCAATAATATTATCAATAAATCTAACACACTAAAATAGTGCACATTATTTTTGTTTCATTAGATGAAAGTGTGTTCCACCAACCCCTAATTAAAATAAAAAAGTGTTGAACAAAACCTTTCACAAACAAACCGCTTTCGATTTATAATGAAATCAAAGTTGAATTTTATATGTATTGTGTAATAAATTAAAATTTCAATATAGAAATATTGAAGTTTTAATTTGTTATATTTCACAAATTAAGAATTTTATATTATGTACATATAATATTATATAAATGTACATAATATGTATTTTGTATGTGATTCTAATAATATGGCAAAGAAGAAAGAACAGTAGTAGTCATCTTGAACTCTCATTTGCATTTTATTTTTAAACAATTTAAGGAACCAACGTAGAACAAGACCTAGACGAATAAATCATTTAAAAACAATTAAAAATAATTCTTTATGGTGTAGTCCTATACATATTTGTAATTTTGAATAGTTATACATTTGCAAGCTTTTTTGCAGCCTTAGGCTACGCATAAAACTGTTAGAAATAAAAATTCGTTGGAAATAAACTAATACCAAGACTTTTCTTACTTACGACAGAAATTAATCTTATGATTAATTAATAGTAGGTATATTGTTTTATTAGGCTGGAAAAATTAAGTTTTTTGTTGCCGAACGAGTTATTATATAATCTTAATATATTAATAAAAGATCATTATGATTTCTCAACTTTTGCTGTAGGAACCGTAGACTTTTTTAACTTAAACCGATTATCTTCTAACCGATGAATGTCTTAGGAGGGAACAAACGTTAAACAAACGTTATTAATTGTAACGAAAAATTTCCTTCGCCCCTTCGAGGACCAACTGAATTCCCAATCTCCGACCCCTCATACGAAATGTTCCCCTCAGTTTAGCACAAAAGATCCACTCAAGGTGATAGCTGATAACTGACAGCACCGACCATAAGCCAGGTCAGAAACAAACAATTCCTCTTTCCCTCATGGGGACTCCAGAATTTTCCTCTACTCGCTGGGAAACGATCAACCAACTTTATTTTACTGTAGAAGCCCAAGATGTTATCTAGCTGATAAGGTGCGGAAAGCAAAGGACGTAAGTACCAAAAAAATAATCTCTGCAAGAAGTATGCTGCCAAGCGGCATTTGCAATCGAACACCAAAAAGTCGCAGCTACTCGTCTCAATTATTATTTTTAGGAGAAACATAACTAAGAACTAGCAGCTATACGCTAATTGTCGAACCAAAATAATTAAATAATAATTATAAAATTAAATATTAAAAATTTTTAAAATATTTAAAGTTGGAAAATAATTTAACATTGAAAATTTGCGAGTTATGATATTGCTATCGCAAGCAATGCTCGATAGTGGTTCCTATAAATTAAACAATACCGTTGTAAATTATTTAAAAATAATATTTGGCATGTCGGAAGCAATACAAGATCTCCAGTCAGCTCAAAACACAGATCGAACATCGTCAAAAATTAGGTGTCTCCCTACGAAGTTTCAAAACAAAAAGTAAAAGAACTCACTCAAATTTGACGAGCATATGAAAACACTTTCACACTTCCGAAGTTCACATCAAAAGTCCCCAAATCGCACTCTCGCCTTTTCAGAACGCAAACTCAAATCCCCCCCAATCAGACTCTAGGCAGGGACACACTCAGCAAACAAAACACATTAAAAAATTTGTTACATAATGAGAGTCATTATGATTTCTCAACTTTTACTGTAGAGACTCTCTATAGACGTTTGGATTAATGATGGAAAGATTATGCTATCTTAGACTTATTGTCTTACGCGAAAAAAGTTTTGTAATGCAACTGATCAGTTTGTGCATCCAATGAGGAAATTCCGCTTCGATGCTAAGATCGATGCCTACGAAGACATTTATTGACTAATTTTTCCAGCTTTCAGTTAAATGTTTATACTTAAATTGTTATTTCTGTTATTAATTTATAATTTATTGAGAACTGTAAAAGTGTATTATATCAAAATTGTTATTTGATATTAAAACTTTATAACAAACTATATTTAGTACAACAAAAGAATTAGAACTGCTCTTAATGTTTCAAAAAAAAAAAATTAAAACTTTAACCGAAAGTAGATAAGTATATAAAGAAATTTTAGTTTTTCACTTACGACGAAATGCAATTTTTACAATCCAAATTAAATTTACTCTTAACATGAAAGTTCGATAAAAGTTCTAAGGTTTTTGTACAATTTCATTGTATCGAATTATATGTAAAAACTTAATAGCTTAAATAAACTTCAAAGAAAACTAAAAACAAAAAACTATATTAGTTACGTGCTCAATATTGCTTTGTTTGTAGAAAACAAGAAAATTATTAAGCTCGAGCTGGAGCTGGCAGTAACCGTTTTTCAGATAGTATTTATAGAAGATACTTTTGTTTCACGAATATTGTATTTTTATTTAAGCTGTTTGGATATATATGGGTAATTTTAGAATTAAACTTTTTTTAAAGATATACGATAGAAATCTTGAAAGTTTTAATTATTTCAAGCAGGTAATGACTATTAGGGTCATTTATCTTAAAGAAAAGTAAGAAGATTTTCAATTACATAAAACCTTCCTAATTCATTTAGAACGTTTTTTGTCACTAAAAAACATGAACTCTTTTAAAAAGTTCGAGGCAATTTGTTTGCATTATTTACTAAATAAAATAATATATTAAGGTTGTGTAGGTCGATTTAAAAGTTCTTAACCTCAGCTAAATGGAGCCGAATGGAAAGCGTCATTAAGTAAACTTCAAAATTACATTTTGTACTTAAAAACTACTAATTAATACTAATTAATCAAAGAATGTCTAATTCAAATTTTATTCAGAAGTATGTGTTTTTTTCAAACAAATTTAACTTTCTTGTAATATATAACTTTAATACAAAAATTTATTTAGGTAGGTATTTTTTAAAATTTCGTTATTATGAAAATTGTTAAATTTTTTCCGAATACAACCATAATACAGTTTTTCTGATAAAAACCAAAAAACTTACTTGTTTTAATGTTTTAGTAAAAGAAAAATTAAAAATATTAAAGTCGTTGTTTTAAAAAGCTTAACCATTTGGTTTCATTATAATTCGTAATTAAAAAGTAAGTTCTGAACGATTTTCCAACTCATTTTGGTTTGGAATGTTTAATGCTGAATGGTTTTGATAAAATTTGCTGGATTTATTTTAGTGTATAAAAAAGTATCAAAAACATCTAGAATTTAATCAATTTTTGATTAAATACATTAAAACAAATCAGATTTTTAACTGGAAGGCTATGGCGTGGCTATGGTAGTTATCAGAAAATTTCTAACAGGTTTCATAATACCGAGATTTTAAAGGGTGCATAATAAATTTGTGTACAGCTGTTTATCGTATTATACCTTAGCAAATTAATATAATTGACTCCCCATTTAATTTACAGTAACAATTAACATTCTTCCTCTGTAAATGATTATAACAGCTTAATCTTGTTCTCTCAATCTTATTTGTAGTTTTTTTACTGCTCTCCTGTTCCCCAAAGAATTTCACTTTATTAGTTTTCTTCTATGTATACCGTTCAATTTATGCAACTATTGGTAAACATATTTCCAATTTGTGAGACTTTTTACCAAATTTTTGTATAATTGTGTTATCTCTTTTTAATCTTGATAGTATGCAGGCCGCTTTACGACATATAATTTTGTACCGAACTGTGGTAATCTTTGGTAAGTTGTAAAGTTGTTTTTCTAAAGTTCTATAAGCAACCGTTTTTGAGAAAATTGTTAAAAAATTTTCGTAATGCAATACTTTTGCTAATTTATGCAACAGAAACCCAAAGTTTGTAGAGCTTCGACGGTAATACGATACAGATTACAGAACTATATTCTGATATCATTATAACACGAAACTTTAATAAACAAAATTCAAAATGAGCGAAATTTTAAAACTATCGCATAAATATAGTAAAATAAATTTTCTAACGAAACCTTAATGTTTAATGTTTAATTAACTTTCATATTAAAGTTTTAAGTTATGTTAAAATGAGAGAAAGTGACAGAAATTGATGTTAATGAATTAAATTTTCTCACATATTCCTTGACTATTCAGTGCGGGCTGACGATTACGTTGGGTTGTCTAGAAAATTGTGGTTGCGACTTTTTATATGCCTTGCAGAAAGTTACAAGAAAATTCGGTCCAAGAGTCTAACAAGAAATCAGTCAATTGATGAACAAATACCCAAATGTCTCGTTAATTCAACAAAATCTGGAAAGTTGACAAAAACATATTGAAATCATATTCATTTTAATTTATTGTTGTTTCCAGAGTTGTTAAAGCGATGGTTTTTTTATAAGATACGAAATTTACTGTCGACAATAAAACACCGACATGCACGTTAAAAGTGATTCCATCAAATCAAATATTAAAAATATCCTCCATTAAAAAATATCACCTTTAAATTAATATCTGCTGTATATAATTTCGTTAAAGAGTTAAAGAAAGTTATTCGTAGACTACAGAATTTTGGTCAAGGCAGGATTCAATCAAAATGCAGGTGCTGAATTATCAACAATATTACAGGCAATATTACAGGAAATGGATTCTTTATGCACGGTTTGCCTCAAAATTAAGTTTGGACCGCAAGATTATTGTGCAATAGTATTGTTATAGAAATTCATATTATGTTATAGTAGGTACTTAAATTAATAATAATAATAATAAATAATAAAATTTATTTGCGAATGCTGACTTACTATTTGATAATACAATGCTAGCAAACTAAATCATTTGACTAAGATGCATAGATATAAACCGTAATAAATAAATATAAAAAATTTAAAGTGGATATTTAAAAAAATATAAAATTACATAATAATTATCGATCAACACATGTAAATAAACATTTGTTTAAGCTGGAATGTAGGTTATTTGAACATTAACACCATAAATTAAATTACCCCAAAATCTAATTTTGGTAGCAACCATATAAATGGATAGTAATAAACATTCCGGTTTCCAACTCATGTGATTGAATCGTGTGAGATATTCATAATATGGTATCGATCTAAAATTTATTTTACGACGTACTTGCAACGTAATTTGCAATTATTTCAAAACTGTAAACTAAGTTGTGCACTTAATTATGTGAAACTGAATTTACTTACTGTTGATGCTGTTGCAATCAACATGAATCTCAGCAACATTAATTTTTTGTATCATTCGGTTAAATGAAAAGTAGCAATTAATTACGAAAAAGTTTACAAGCAAGTTATGTCCAACTTCTCTCTTTCTATATTCTTCATTCAAATATACATTTTTAAAATAAAGTTCCTTTCTTATTTTACATTATTTTTTATTTTCGTGTTTCCGTTTGCTGTGAGAGCGTTTTAACAATGCTTGGTTATCCTGAAGAAGTTATTGTTTCCTTCTAATTCAGCTTCAGAGCACACAATTTGAAGCGGCAAAAAATTTGCCATTTTCAACTTTAATTTTATTACCATGTACTTAACGAATATTATATAAAAATGTTACGAGCCTTATAATTTATTGTATAAAATAAGAAACAGATTAGTTAGATATTTGTCGTAAATTTTAACAAAATTTATTAAGTGAGATTTCATTTAATATATAATTTTTAACGCCAGTTTTAAAAATATAATATTTTTAAATGATTTATTGAGATAGCACCTGGTAGCATCATAAATATAAGATTGCACTTATATCATTCGTAATATGTAAGCATTGAAGTTTTCATAAATTATTATTTGAAGGCTAGAGAAACTCGCAAACATTTAACAAGCGAAGTATTTCAAAATATTTATAAAAATTATGGTTTACAAAAATTTCCAACAATTTTGATTTATTTAAAATTTAGATTACTAACTTCCAAAGTTTCCAGGCAATAATCTCATTTTAATACTTATCTAAATAAACGTCAAGCTTAAGCACAAGCATATCTCTGAGAAGCGGAAAATGAAGTTATTAAATATAGGATTTTATGATGAAAATACACAACTTTTTATAGACTTCCAGTAGTACCAGTTAAAAAAATGTCGCTATTAAAATTGATTTCATTGCTATACAAAAAGTATTTTATTTATTACGACTTTTTACATAAATTTTTTAATAATTTCTAAACCAATGAATTTTTTATAAAATATTGCAAAAACTTAAATCATTTTAATATAAGCAATACTGTAGGTTAGGTACAAATTATAATTTATTATTACAATAAATTCACAAAACATTTTCACATCAAACATGATGTAGTTAACATGTAGTTTCACATACAACTTTCAAGAAATTTGCAATTGTATTCTAGATTTTGGTTTTGTATCTCTGATTTTTCGTTTCATAACTCCCCAAAAACCAAACACATTTATTTTGGAGATTTACCTATCAAATTAAAACTGTAATTTAATTTAATTCTTTGCAGGTTGTATTGTAACAATAACCGATTTGTTAACAATTGTTAATTTACTCATGATTATTTTTAATCTTACGTCTTTATGTTAAGAAAAAATATAAAAACTTAAACAATTTGTACCTAAAAGTACTCTTTAGGACTTTTGGTGCATAATCGACTGGAAATTATATGACCGGATACCATTATAAACGATTTTTGTTTAAATTTTATTAAAAGTACATTTTCTATTTGACCGCTACTGTATATAGTTGTAAAAGATTTATCAAAAATAAAATTTTATTGCAAAGAAAGCATAAAATGTCACAAGTTCTTTTTACTCACAATCAATTTTTTTTTCAATAATTTAGTTTTCTTCGAGATTACATTTTTGCTAAACGCAACAATTTAAAATATTATTTAAATTTGTATTATTTTTTGAAATTTTATATATTTATACTTTTCATTTATTGCTTATAGAGTTTGTGGACAGCACACAAAGTTTACACTCCGCGCTTTATTTTACCAATATTTCTTTGAGTTCTACTTCACTTAGAGCGACACACTTTGATCGTGACACAAAGAAAGAATATTTAACCTATTATTAAACTTCTAAATTTGAAGGCTAGTTTTAAATTACTATGTGATATAATCGTATACCATACAATAAGATATAACTTTCAATTTTAAATTTTAGTACCTGCTGCAACCACACATTGACTAAAAATTTCAAGACGTTACATCCCCTTTAAAGTATCTAATATTATAGAAAATTGTCAACTGCTTTTTATGAATTTTTTGTGATGCGGTAAATTTTCTTTTCTAATTCCGACCTCTAGATTATCCAAAATGGCGACTGTGTTTATACCACAAGGGATGTTAGGGTGCGTGATGGATGATTTGACAAAGCGCTTTCAAAAGAATATCACTAAAGAAGAGAAAATTTACAGCTTACCATTTTCACGATATGTGCATTGTATTTAATTTTCTTAGTCGTAACAACTTGAATCGACTCAAAATAATAATGTCCTAGTTTTAAAAAATTATATCACATCTAATTAATTACAGTTAATATCTACTTCACTCACTTTTAGTTCATTAATTTTAATAAATCTCGAAATTTATTTAAATTGAACAGACTCCATTAAATCATTCGTTTGTATTCTTTTAATTTGTAATTTTAAAAAACTTTTACTAAGATCCTCATATCGAGATTGAACTGAAACTCAGAATAACCTACATCTTCTCAATTACGCTTAGTTTAGTTAGAAAGTATCAAAAACTTTGTAAGATGCATATTTATCAAGTTCCAAGACTAACAAAACAACAAACTGCAAACTAACTAAACTGTCAATTTAGGTCCATCGTTAAACACAAATTGCGTTGGTTCGTGCTTCTCATTATACAATGGGGATTTCAAAAATAGCAACCGATTTTAGCTAAAATTATTAAATTCATGTTAATTTATATATCAATTAGTAAATAATTAATACATTTATGTTATACTTACATACATATAACAAACAATAAATAAACATTCAACTTACTATTTGAAAGAATTCATCCAGTTTATTTACAAGTGCGTGCCTTTAAGTATTCTGTTAAGGATTCAATAGGATATCACCTAGCTGTGACTCAATTTGTAAGTTAATAGAAAACCTGCAAGTAAGTCAATAAATCAAAAATTGAGAGTGACAATTTATGTCTCTTGAGTATTTTTAAATATTCAAATCAAAATTTAAAACTCCCGATATCATGGTTTCACTGAAAAAGTATGATAAGCATAATATATGAGGTATACCTCACTATTTAATATTTAAAGCAAGTAAGGAAGCTATACCGCATTTAAACCATTTTCACTTGAAGATATTGATGGAACTTTGTGTCGCAGAGTTAGTATATGCAAATTAATCGAATTAGTATCGATGTCTGCAATTATACTGAAAATGTGTAGATTAAATTTGCCATATTTGTTAATTTGAACTTTAATAATTTAATTGAAAAATAATAGAATTGCAAAGTATACTGTTATGCAAAATAAATGCGCTTTGTTTTGCTACATACACTACCGTCAGAAAGTTTAAGACAATAGCAGTAAAATGTAAAAAAAAAATTATTTTTAAAACTTTCAAGTTTTTTAATAAAATACAAATACATATTAATTGTTTACACAAATTGTCAAGTAGTTTTGACAATTTTCAAAAGCAAATTGCATATCAGGGCATTAAAACGGTCAAACTTAATTTTCATCGAAAAAAGAGCCTCTTACACTTATAACTTGTTTCACTAAACGGGGCATCCTATCTAATAATTTTTTTATAGCAGTTGCAGATATGCTTTGCCACTCTTTTTGCAAAACAGTCCACAATGTTGCTTGGAAATTGGACTTTGTAATCGTACTTTCCTATCGAGTTCATCCTAAAGCAGCTCGATCGGGTTTAAATCGAGGGATTTGAATGGCCAATCCATATTTAAACCTCGATATTTTTTTTGATGAACTCCTTACACAGTTGAAAACTATGTTTGGATCATTATCTTGCTGTAGGGTGAATTCACAGCCGCATAGTGGAACGTCAGAGGGACTCCTATGATTTTTTAAATTAGTTTTATAGCTTTCTTTATTTAATATTCTTTCTATTTTAATTAAATCTTCAACCCCGGTGGTTGAGAAGCATCCCCACACCATAACGAGACCACCCCCATGCTAAACTATAGGCATAATACAGTCTGGCAACATTTGTTCCGATGCAGAGCGACGAACATAAATTCTTCGGTTTTAACTAAAGATTTCAAACTAGGATTCGCCACTCCATAACACAGAATTTTGTTTTTCCTCTGTCCAATTTTTATGAGTTAGTGCCCACTAGCCCCTAGAGTCGCATCTTCTTGTTTTTTTGTTTTAGTAATGGTTTCTCTATAACAACACTGCTATGTAAATTTTCGTGAATTAACCAATTTTTTATTGTGGTGACAAAAACGGGATTTTCACGGCCCCGATTAAATTCTGAACAAAATTCAGGTGCCAACCACCTTCTAATACGTTTATCTATACTTCTATAACGTAAATACTCAGCTTGGTTTGTGCTTCTTGGGCTATCAGATCGATGTCGGTCCTTATGAGTGCCGGTAGCCTTAAAATTAATTACAGCAATATTCACCTCAGTCTTCAAAATGAAGACTTTTTCCCAGAGTGTGTAAAAAAAGTGTTTCAGTCGTTAAACCTTCATTTCTTCTGATAATTTTTATGAAATACACAATTACTTCTTTTTTAACACAACATCGGCAATTTCACAAGTAATACTAAAATTCTAAACTGAAAATTTTTTATTCTCTATCTAAAAGGGCATAAACACGTGGTAGGCAAGAAATAATTATCGAAATTTTAATATAGCATTAGTTTTAAGAAGTTTTATGGCGGTTTTATGGTTTTACCCAACCCTAATCACAGGTAATATTTTCTCTACTAAATTTGATTTCATAAATACTAAGGGCATATTATATTTTGAACTTTTTTAAATGGTCCTAACTTGTTAACCACAATCTAGTGTTAATGTTTGTATAAAATTTTAATATAAAAACATGTATTGATAGGAGTAATATCTAGTTTTAATTGCTTTTACAAGGTGGTCTTAAACTTTATGACGGTAGTGTATATATACATAGTATTATGCAACTTTTCTTGACTTTTGAGTAGAGGTTTCCATTTCTTGCGGTCAGTTCAATTCTGTATATTTAGTATGTGAGATTCCTATCTAGTTATATAACATGTAATGTAAGTGACTGATGTAAAATCAACGGTTGCTTATCTTAAGTTCTTAGTGGTATCATAGTTCAATCAAAGAAGTTTTATTTATAGAACTGCACATTTTTGCATAGTAGCTCAATGCATTTTTAATGGAAGAGTTTCTTTTTTTTTATATAATTTATTTATTGCCGGTTCAGCTATACAGCTATACACAACATTTCTATTAATTTTGGTTGGTAACAATATAAAAGTAACTGAATATGGTGATTTAACAACAAACTGTATTATCTCAGATAGCCAATGTTTAAATTTAAAATTTCAAGAGATTGCAATGTAGAATAAAAAGTTTTGTTAAATTAAGCTAATGAAAAAAAGTCTTGTGGTAGTATTTTTGTTTTCAGTCGTGCGAACTTTGTTTTTTCACCTATTTTGAAGTGCACTGCGCCCGAACATTCTTTCAAGTTTGTAAAGAAATTTTGTGCACAATTTTGATTAAACTGGTCAATGGTTGGCATCAATAGTTCTTCGAGTAGTTGATTATTTCTTATGAACCAGGGAGCATTACAAATTATTCTTAATGTTTTGTTCTGTAAGCGTTGTAGTTTTTTTATATTTGTTTTTGAGGTTGTACCCCATACTACGTTTGCATAGGTAAATATAGGTCTTATTATTGATTTATATATTAGCATTCCGCAATCTATCTTCAGGGTTGATTTTCTGCTAATGATTGGGTATAGCATACCCAATCTTGAGTATGCTTGATTGAGCTTAACATTTATATGAGAAGACCAGGTTAATTTACTATCCAAATGTACTCCCAAATATTTTATAGCTGTTTTGTGGTCAGACCAATCAACATCTCTATTGCAGATAATCACTTTAGGTACATTTGCGTGTCCTCTTAGAGGGAGTATTTTGGTGTTCGTTTTTGTGGGAATAAGTTTTATTTTCCATCTAGTGCACCACTGTTCCAATTTTGTAATTCCATCTTGTAAAATTCTATGTACTTCTTCAATATTTGCGTGTTGTGTGAGAATTGCTGTATCATCAGCAAACGTTGCAGTTAAATAAGTGTCATTGGTGGGAATATCATGAGTATAGATATTGTATAATAGTGGTCCCAGTACAGAACCTTGTGGTACACCAGCTAAGATATTTTTGTTGTTGATATTTCTGCATTAATTCGCACGCTAAAAGTTCGATTTTCTAGAAATGAAGCTATCATTTTAATTAAATATCGTGGAGTTCCTAGGTTGATTAGTTTAAACATAAGTCCTGCATGCCATACACGGTCAAATGCCTGTGTTACATCAAGAAATGCTGCTAATGTGTACTGTTTTTCTTGAAAACCTCTGTTTACATATTCCGTAATTCTATGCAATTGGTGTATTGTAGAATGATGTCGCCTGAATCCAAACTGGTGTGGTGGTATTATGTTAGCAGAATCTACAAAACTATTTATTCTTTGCTGAATTACTTTTTCTAATAATTTAGACATTGTCGAAAGCAAGCTAATTGGTCGGTAACTACTTGGCTCATGACTTGGTTTTCCTGCTTTGTGGAAGGTAATAATTTCCGCGTGCTTCCATTGATTTGGAAAATAATTCAATCTTAAGCACGAGTTAAATATTGTAGCTAAAGAAGCTATAATGCTTTTTTCAGATTTTTAGCACGATATTTGGTATTAGATCGCTGCCCGGAGCTTTTTTTGTTTTACGTTGTTTTATGTAGATTGATATTTCATCAATTGTTGTGGGCTCTATGACGTTTGTCGTGTCCGATTGTGATAAGTATTGATGGAGAGTACTTTTTACTAATGTATCAGCTTCGCTGTTAGCTTCTTCTCTTTGAAATACTGTTTCAAAGTGTTTTGCTAAAATATTACTGTTTTCCAAATCAGTGGAATACAATCTTGTTCCTACTTTTAAAGATGGCATGGTGTTCGGTATATTTAGAATTCATTTTGTAGTTCGCCACAAGTTTGGATCATTGTTGTTAAGCTTTTGGATAAATTTTTTATATTTATTAATGCGGTATCCGCTTTTACTTGGCGGACCAATTGCAAGTACTTATGTTTGTGAGTGACATTTCTTGTTCTTTGCCAGAGTCTGCGTTCATAGTTTTTCTCCTTAATTAGGTTCAATATGTTTTGAGGAGTTTGCGCCTGATTATTTGGAGTTCTGTGTGGTGACTTGTTTTCGGTTGAGGCTTTTACTGATTTTGATATCACATTTGTTAGATTAAGAATAGCATTGCCGATGTCTTTGCTATTAAATAAGTTATAAGGGCATTTTAGTTCTCGATCTAGTTCATTCTGAAATCGCTTCCAGTTAACTTTTCCTTGGATTAAACTTGGTGTTTTTATTTTTGTTGTCGGTTGATTGTTAAATGTTATTATTACTGGTAAGTGATCTGAATCTAGTTCGGTCATCACTGTCTGTTGCATTTGTTCTTGAAAGTTTTTTTATTAATACTATATCTTATATATCTTACGATGCATCGGTTCTGTAAGGGTAGTAAGTATGTTCTGTCGGCGCCATTACATGAATTGCATTACTATTTGTTACATTATATAACAAAATACCAGCTGGATTATTAGTTCTACAATTCCATGCTGTATTTTTACAATTAAGATCTCCTAGCATTATTGTTCCGTGATTTTGATCAAAAAGTGTTTAGACGTCTTGAGAATTTAGTTTTACATTTGGTTGTTTGTATGCTGAAATTATTCGTAATACTTTTCCGTTATCTTCTTGAATTTGTATTGCCGTGGCTTCTAGTGATGTTGGATTTATTGTGTCAATGTGTGTGTGTTGTATATTGTTTTTTATTATTATTGCTGCCCCACCAAAATTAGTTACACGATCAAATTTATAAATATTGTATCCAGTGATTTTGAATTTTTGGTTTTGAATTAAGTGCGTTTCACTTATGCAAGCAATATCTGTTATGTCTTGATAAAAACTCAATAAATGTTGATCTTTGCCGTCCATTCGCATTCCAGTTTAGGATTGTTAACTTCTTAATTATTTTTTGATTATTTGCTATTATATAGAAGGGGGATAACATTATTTATAATAAAATTTTTGATCTGATCTAAATAAGGAGTTATCATATTAAAAAACATTGTTAGTAAGCTGTTTATCGGATTGGCTTCTTGGTTATTTTGACTTTGTTGTTGGAAGTTTGGGTATTGATTATTCTTTGTAGCTTGTGCGTATGTTGTATTACCATTAGTTTGGTTAAAATTTATATTGTGAGACTGCATGTTATTATTTTGATTTATAAAGCGGTTTTGTTGATTTCAATTGTTTAATCTATTTTTTATGTCTTGAAAAAATCGGCATCCTCTGAAATTGGCCGGATGATTTTCACCACAGTTGACGCACACTGGTGGAGTGTTAGCTGATTTTTTACAGTCTGTATAAAGATGATTTTCTTGGCATTTGACACAGCGCGGTTGAAGATGGCAGTAGTTTTTTGTATGACAAAACCTTTGGCATCTAATGCATTGGGGTATATCGTTCGATTTTATTCGTGGTTCAACGTTAACTATACTATAGTATATTTTCTCGATATTGAATATGCCTTTTGCTGATTGGTTATCAGTAAGATCTACAAAGCATATTATATCTGTAGGATATTTGCTTCTGTTTAATAATCTTGTTACTTTACAAATTGGTAATTCCGGCTTTACTGCATGTATTTCCTGCATGACTTCATTTTCTGTTAGAGACTTGGGTACGTTTTTAATAGCTACAGATAACAATTTTTTTTGCGGATCCTGAAAAGTGTGATATTTCAATTTATTATTTGAGAAGAATTTAGTTAACTCTCTAAAGTCTTCTATAGTTGTTAAATTAATACGAGCTTGGTTGTTGTTATACGATGTAGTGAAACTTGATTTAGCTATTTTTTTTAAATCTGCAATGATTTCGAGATGATTATTTGCATCGTGTAGGTATATAGGTGGGATTTTTATTTTGGCTTCGTTTTCTTTGGTTGGATTATCCAGTGGCTGGCTTCCGTCGACATGTCTTGAATCTGGGTATAGTTGTTTTTCTAGGTGTTCTGGCAAGGGAAGAGTTTCTAAGCAACTAGTTATCGTTTGAACTTTGAATGGGGTGCATCTTTTAGGATACCGAAAAGTGACATTTTTGATCATCGCACATCGTATACAAAGGTACGATTTCGCAATAGATGCAAAAGCGTTATAACTAGGTATATTGTAAAATCTATTCTAAAATCTATGTAGTTACCTACACAAAAACAATTGCGAACTCAATCCTAAATGTATTAAACTTGTAATATGATTAAATTTAATATTACCTTCGATGAAATGCTTAAAAAATAAATTTTTCGAGAAATTTAGTTCCACGTTATGTTAATATAATATTATATACAAAAAATTATTTCCAACAATTGTTTTAAGTTTTTCATCTACCTATATTTTAAATAATAATTTTATGTAATTAAGATAATGTAATAAACAACTATAATAAAAGTATCACTTGATTGTATATTTTTACTCAAGTTAAAGACCCAATAAGTTTTGACGGCATATTTTGTAACAATTAAATTTTTCCATTGAAATAGTGGACTCGATACGATTTTTAAACAATTAATTTGATTGCATCAACTTCAAATAAAAATTTTCGATATGCATGCTTACCTTGTGATGAGAAGTTTCACGAGCAAAATTATTAATCCTTTTTAAGTATTAGGATTTAATTTATAGCACAACGTATCATAAGCTTCTTGTTCCATATAATGCAGTAAGTATGGTATTAATACCTTCTAGTCTTTTGGTTTATCGTTCTAATTGAAATTTTTATATTAAAATAATTTATTTGTATTGTTGAGCAAGTAACAATAGCTTTTAAGTTTCTTCTAAACCGTAAGAATTGCCATCTCTACACCTCGTCGCCAATAACTGTTGTGTTTCGCCAGTAATTTCATAAAAATAATAACACGTAATTGTAATAATAGTAAAACACAAAATTATATTTTGTTTGTGTAATTGCAAAATGTGCTATCGTACAGAACATGTAATTGCACTGCTGATGCTGTCACATCGTAATCCTCACATCCTGCCGTCGATAAAAAACATAATATACAACTAGAAATGAAAAGTAATTCAAAATTTAACAAAAATTGCATTAACAATCGCCTCATCTGCAAGCGTTAACATAAATCTGGTTATCCAAAAATACAAACATTTACAATTTAGATCTATTGTGCCTATACTATTTTTAATAAGGTTGTTAAAATTATTATAATAAATAAAATTTGCATCATAAAGTTATCAATTTTAATCGATAAATTTTTAACATTGGAAACAGAATCCACTTCGCTTAAACCTCGATCACATTTCAGAAGTGACATTTCTATAGCAACGAGTACTTTCATCAATCGAGGCTTACAAATGAGCATAACTGTCATTTAATGAAAGGTTGTAAAGACCAGAAATGCAAATCCCTTGCCTTTACATATACCTTTTGAGACGAATATCAATCTCCCATTTTAAAATATTTTATATGTTGTAATAAATATACTGGGTGACGGCCTAGCATAGAGAAATACTTTCGTAGATCAGTTATTTAAGATTCCTGATTCCCATCGTAACTGATTTAAATGAAAATAGTACTAAATTGTAAGTTTACAAGTTTACATCTAAGAGTTCTTTTCTTTAATTATGTCGACAAATTCATTTCAAGACAACTTATATTCTTTCAAAAATATTTATTTTATTTTTGTTATTCTAATAAAAATTACAAGTTGCTCTGTTTCTTTAGAAAGAATTATTATCATTGTGACGAAATGACAAAATGTCAAAAAATATGAATATTATGAATATGAAAAGAATATGATGTATTTTATTAAATGCTCTTTCTTAGTAGAGTTCCCCATTTAAAAATATATAGGTATTATTATGATAATAATAAAGAATGCATTAATATAAATGTGATAACTTTGCTGATAGATATATTATTACGGTATAATAAAAATATTGTATGCAATAATAACACAATTGTTACAAAAACGATGTGCGTGATTAGGAAAAGTATTACGTAGTCAGTACAATATTCATTTAACGCGAATGTTTTGAATTCTATTAATTGCATTTCCATGTGAAATTTTTTACAAAAAAAAATAAGTACAAAAGAAAATTTTAAATTAAAAGGACTTTAATACAAATTGATAACTTAGAAATAATTATTAAGTTAAAAAAGCTTGTACGCTTTATACTTAGAGGTAGATGAAACTTTTAATATGCGTTAGACGCCCACGTATTATGTTCAAATTAACCGATTAAAATTAAGCTTCTAAAGCTTCTTACTTGTAAAATTAAAATTATAAAGAAATGCAGAAAAACAAGTGTTTAAGCGATCCAGAGCAATATATACGTAAGTAAAATTTTAAGTGCTTAAGTTGGATAATATATGGGATTTGTAAATATGACACACCGATTTAAACAATTAATATAGCTGCCAGTAGCCTGTCAGCATAACTTTCCATGGCAATTTTTCACCAAAATTGCATTTAGTACAGCTTGGGTGTGTTAACAGCCATCGACATATTCCAGGTTTCTTAAAAAGTTTGACTCTTTATAATATACTTGAAGCATTAAAAAGTTTAAAACCTACTGTTATTGCTTTTATGGAGTTGAAATATTCTTGCGAATATAAAATTGAAGATTTAAATAGTAATCAAAAATTAAGTAAATGATAATATTGTTTGAAGCAATTATATTGTTAAGACAAATGATTATTTTAAAATGTTTTAATTAATTTATAACGTTTACTGACTATTAAGAATCGTTTAGCGGAAAACTCTTAACGAGGACTGTAATTACGACACGAACAAAAGTTATTTCAGTAGTAATTTTAGAAGACGCTAAAAGTTTCTCAGCTTTCTAACAGTTAAAGTTTATCTTAAATAAAAGGTGTTCTCTCATGAAAAATTTATAGCCGAAATGTGTTCTTTTCAAGTTGTTGTTTTAATATTAGCGATTTAAATTAGAAATAAAATTATATTTTCTAACTCAATTTAACAGCCACCTTGTTATACATTTTTAAATTTTATTTTTGTGAAACATGATACAATTTTTATTAATAACAAAATTTACTAAGGCGGTTTGTATTACAAACAACCATTTAAATTTATTATTACTCTACTCTAATACCTTGGAATATTCTAAATTTAGTATTATTCGATCAATTATTAATATAGTTTATGCATCCTGCAACCAATTAATTACGTTATGCTATAACCAAGGTTTAAAATAACAGTTTAGCAAACTTATTGACCAATTAATATGATATAAATTTAAATTATTATTTATAAAAATTTAGTGATGCTTCCAGATATATATTGTTTACCAACTCAGTATCAAATCAATTCGACAATTATTCAAAACAGTGAAATACCACTGTTCTACATTCTAGATTGGGTCTGAATATTGTTGTCTCAAGAGCCTATGAAAATTACTGGACAATATTGACAGTACTCAAGCGTAATGGCCATTATTGACAAGTTCACCAGGACTACTACTATAACGCTCAACTTAATACGTATATTTTCAAACATAATTTACATAGATGCAATGTAAACAGGATTTGGGTTTAGTATCAACCACAGATCAATAATAACTTATTTTGAGAATCATAGAGAATCAAGTATATTAACAATAATTAAGATATAACTTGAACATGATATGCTTCCCTTGTCACGACAAATAAGTAAGAAATAGGTTCAATGAAGTAGACATTCATATCTATTAAATCGAGAAAAATTTTCTTTTTATAAAAAAACCAAAGCCTTAAAGGTTCATTTTTATGAACTTCAAACGATAGATAAAGGTTAATGAGCGGTTAAATCTAAGGTAAAATGGTTATACAACTGACTTCTTCATTGCTCCATAGCAATTTATTGCGGCTAACTCGTTTCGCCGATTTGTTACCGACGAATTATCTCTAGGAGGATACTTGAAAGCTACATTCGCTATATCAGGCTTTTAACCCATCATATTTAAACGAAAAGAAGCTTTAACGTTTTTTTCCATAAATTAGCATACAGCAAATAAACTACAAGTAAAAATAAAGTTTCAAGTATCCAATTTTCACTTAAAGTCGCATGTTTAAAATCCGATTTAAATTTTATACATACATACATATTTAGAAAACAGTCAAGTTACATATTTACATAAGAAGGTGTTACGTATTTTACATAAATACCTACAGCATATATTGATAATGTATGGGTTGTGCAATTATTAATTAGTATCACCAATTACAAATGCAAACAACGCAGAGCTAATCTTCTTATCTAAGCAGTAGATTAGCTGTATTACTTTGCATCAATAACTAGTAGTGTTTACTGATGTTAGAATTCAAACCAAAAAATATACATACATGTGTACTTTTTAAGATTATCTTTTTTTTCGACACTTAGTTTTGATACTCTTATAAAATTATGACAAAATTTATTTAACAGTACAAATTAACTTTTGTTAAACCTCTAAGTTTAGATGTTATCACGGTTGAAATATTTTTAGCATATCAAAGCAATTACGGGAGTAAAATTAAACAAATGAGAAGGATTCATCTTTTATCTTGATTATTACTAAAAAAAAAACGAAAACTTCAATTTTTCAGGCGAAAAACACCTATTTGTCTGAAGTGGGCGAGACTTAACTCCATTCTATTGAGAGTACGTGTAATTTACATGCCTACTTTAAGATCACCTTTTTTAAACTCTGTACTCTCTAGGAACTAGATTCTGGATTCATTCTAGGAACTGCCTTCGATGCAATGCAATGCAAAAAAAACATTAAAATGAAGAATTAATACTCACTTACCAAACTAGTATAAAATAAGTATGTAAATCAAATACTAAATACTATAATTAATTTAGTTAATTTTTGAAAGTTTCTACCGTTCTATTTTCTACTTTAATTCTAATTTGAAAAGGTATTTCCTCCAAACGTATTAGTGGTCAAATGGCCGGGGTCAAAGGACCACGTTCAAACTTTTTGCATCGACAATATTTTGATGTTACATGAACTAGATAAGTTATAAAAATGAGTTTTTTGCATAATTTTAAAGTATTTTACGATAAATTATTAACAATAATAAAGAAAATCAATTAATTTGTAGAAAAAATCATAACAATATATTTTTAATTAACGGGAAGTAATTAAAACGGTTGGAAACTAGTAAAATTAAATATAACGCAACAGCAAAGAAGTAAAAAATTGTTTTGAATTGAGATGTACTAACCGTTTTGCGGATTTAAATCTCATTTTAGATTAATCCTGAATTTGTAATTAACCTTGCAGATTGAACAAGCTTAGTTGACCACTGCACATTAGTTTGCATTGCACCCCGTTTGGTAAGTTTACAAAATTATTGCGTTGCAATGCGGTAGTTTTAGTCATTTGTGTTATATTACAAATAACGTTGAGGTAGATAATTTTATACTGTAACCAACTGCATTGCAGCTACATTTAATTTTAATATAAGTTGGAAGATATTTTATGCTATCTTTAACTCATATTTTATAAAAAAAATTAATTTAAGCGCCCCCATAACTTTGTAATATTGAACTTTTTTTCAATATTCTTCAGGTGCTTACTATTACGTTGGCCAATATCCTACGACAATATTTGGTCGATAAAACAGCATCAAAACTCAAAGCGTTTGACAAAAGACTTTCGTTACGATTCTATTTCAGAAATATGTGGAAAGCTTTACAGCATTAAACTAAAATTGTGAAAAAGTAAATATTGTGGCACTCTAAATATCGTTATTTTCAACCATGTTTATTTTTAATTTCAATTACATTAACGTTATACAATATATCACATAGCGAAAGATGGTAAACCTTAAAAGCAATTTTAAACAGCATCGATATAACATCAATCAATCTTTAGATTACGTTTTCGCCATTTTTACATTTTCTTATAAATTACCAAACATATCATATTATTCAGCAAAATGGTGCGATATAACTCCTAATGTTTTAATGATTGGTTTACATATTAGGTAAAGATTTCAAACATTGCGCACTAGAATTGATTTTGTAATGAAGTAGTTTTCACATTAACTCCTATCTTGAAAGATTTGCAATCAAGTCAGTTTTTATAGAAAATGTGTTATATGATAGGCTGATTCTGAAATTTTACGGCTTGATGGTAATTTTGGAAGGTTTAGAGTGTTGCTTTATGCACCCTTAAGTTTGTTCGTAGGCAGTAAAAAACCACATTTTGGCCGACATGTTCTTGCATAATCAGAGCTATAAGTAGAATAAAACTCTATCTTATCTAAGTGTTCTATTTTCGTGGAAAGTAATTCAAAAAATGATTCCATAAATATACCTTCTATAATTAACTAAATTATTTTGCTATAAAAATGTCTTTTAAAACCATTCAATGTCAATTTATAATTTTGGTTTAGAGTACCCAATTATCGTATTCTCCTTTATGGTAATTCATAGCGCTTCTTTATACATAACTTTGCATCAAAAATGTACAATAAAAACAAAGTATTAATAATAATTGGTTATTATTAACCAATCCATCCTACATCCAACCTACAACTTACAGTGTAATTATTATCGTGAGAAACAGGTAAGATTTTAAAATTAACGCTTTTACTTCAGATTCATTATCCACTTAATATATGCATTTTCTCGCCGGTAAGGTTAAACTATTATAGTTTTACAAAGATAAATAGCAATGGCAACAAAACTTGCAAAAGTATGATAACGTAAAAGTTTAAATTATTTTCATTATTTACTCTAATTTATTAAAATTAATTTTACAGTAATAAATGCACATCTAATAATATAAGTCAATAAATTAAGGTTTTTAATAATAGATTATTTATTTGATAAAGATCTGCAATAAAATATTAATGAAATTTTAGTTTTTAGCTGCGTGAAAGTATCAGAAATAACGGGAACGTCGTTAATCAATCACTGCAAGGGATAGCCAAAACGATTAACTCTATCAACAAGTTGTGTGAAATAAATTTTATACTGATGTGTTTTATAATTTTGTTTAATTACAAATTAATTTCAAATTGAAATAGGATTTGTGTTCTTTTGCAAGAAATTGGGTCTCTAATTTATATTTTAATAAAATATATTTAATGAAATTTAAAAAACGTAAAAACAAAATAATTTTTTAATCAAACGGCTTTCAGTAGGTAGCAGCATTTTTTAAATATTAAATACCTACATATTTAATAATTAATATTTTTATATTGATTATTTTTCATTTTTAGTTTTTGATGAAATAACTAATAATATAATTAGCACTCGATAGTTTATATCTTTAAGCTCTTTGACACTAATTAATAAAAACAAACGTATTTTTTATTAATAACCAAATTGTGTATAACATCTAACTTCAACAAACGCAATTGGAATAAATGTACAGCTTCAGATGTAACGTACACCACTTTATGTGAAAAGAGAAGGGTGTTAAGGAAATAAATTAATAAAGTTTCAAGTTTTAATGAGAAATTTAATATAGATATTTTCAAAAATTACTAAACTGTAGTGTTAAAATAAAATTAATTTTAACTCTAACAATAGGTACATAATACATGCAAATTTAAACCGAAGTTAATGAATTATTCGGAACATTACAGAAAATAAAATGATAAACTGTGAATTTAATAAATTATATTAAAACAAGTGACTTTATCAGCACTTTTCGTGTTCGATTTGAGAATTAGCTATTTGCATGGCAATACTGTAAAGATTTTTCTAGACATTTTAGTGATGATCGTAGCGAGTAGTAGTACTATTGTTAATTATATTAATGATATTGTTAGCATTCATAGTAGGATAGTTTGTTTAGCTATAATCCGTAATGCTAATATGGTAACACTAAGGAATCCTAAACTGTTTAGTGTTGAGTTTCATAGAACAACGACTTGAACTGTCCTATCTCGAAGATATACAATAATAATTTATAGTTACAATGCTTAATGTGATGATTTTGATTTGTTGGTTTTCCTGGCAGTTTCTAAGTAAATGATACTTTGATTTAACTGTTTAACTCCGTTTAACTTGCTTTTTGTATGAGGGAGCTGCGTGTTTTCCATTGCATAACTAATAACAGTATTGTACCTATACATAATTAGGTAATGTTATGAAAATGTAACTGTTTAAATTTTTCAATAGCAATATGTATAGTCAAATCAGCATAGTGAGATGGGTAACTGTTGAACTTTAAAGGCGTATTTTTGTGTACAAAATTTAGTCATCGGTTTACTCTCGATTATTAATGTTATTGTAATGTTACTAAGTCTCTTCGGTCGTCTTCTTCTAGCTCTTTTGCGGAGAGTGCTGAGAAATATGGCATATGTGAAAATTTATATTAATTTGTTCTTGCTCGCACTACCTTTGAAAAAACGAACGAATGCTGGTCGAAGTACCGGCTATAGAAATATTTCAATTTTCTTTCAAATAATAGAATAAAATATCAAATTCTAATAGTAATTGATAACGACGCACAGTGCACACCATCTACAGTCAAGTGTCAGCTAAGGCTCTTGTGGCTATTGTATTATTGTGGGAGGTTTGTACTACGAGTAATTTAAACTTGGTTTCCAAAAAAAAGTAGAAGATAGTTAGAAAGTCACCGCAATATTAATTGTATTTCCTAGGTTAAAGCTTATGATAAAGCTAAGCGACTTTACGTAGTAGTTAGGTTTAAATATAAATATAAATTCAAATTTATATTTGGACAAATTTGTCTTCCTCAAACTTATGCACTAATTTGTTTTTTAATTATTGCACTAGAACTAATTTTAGAAGTAATTGGTATTTCAAAGACTAAGTCAAATTAATTTATTAAGTCGAAGGCAAAAATTGAAAAGTGAAATTACTTTTAAGTAAATAAAAATCACCTTTTATAAAGTATAATTAAAATATAAACAACTTCACCTTTCACTTTTCTGTGCTAATAAATTCAGGTCCGCTGATTGTCGATCGTTATTACACCTCAGGAGCGGATAATAAATATACTTAACTATGGGCTAATTTAGAAATAGCTCCTACCGAATTCTTCTAATTTTTGTTATACACTACAGGTGTTTTACTGGTAACGTTTTTAACAAATTTACAGTTTCAGAATTTTAATCAGTTATTTCAAATTCTCTCTTTCTTCTATATTATATTCTCATTAGTATTTTATTTACAATTCTCCGTTCATATATAGTTGAATTCAAAGTTTTAAAATTTTGAATCCTACTCTCCAATTTTATTCTACAATTTTCCATTGATTTGCAGATTAAATTCTCGACGTATTAAAAATTTTATAATTTTACTCTTGTCAGTTATTTCGTCTACTTTCAAATTTTTTTCAAATTCGGTAGAAGAAGTATGCACACCTAAAACCGTAATCTATGTATTATAATGTATTATATTACAGTTTAATATTACCTCTAGCAGTGTGATTACCTGAACGTTCTGAAAATACTAACAATACAATACATTGTACGTTTGATATAATATGTACGTACTATCAAAGGTACTATGTATGTATGTAGATTAACCAACAATCACTTTATTCTATTTATATTATTCTTTGTCTACTTCGATCTTTTTATTCTAAACAATCAGACTGCTTTGAGCTCTTTTACTAAATTTTATTATTTTATTCTTAACATAACTACCAATACCAATGCAAGTCACTATAAGTAATGTTTAATGCCAGATATATTTTTGGAGAGCTCGAAGCCTAGTCAGTTGCTGTGTTTCATATAATGCCTATTTTGAGTTTCATTAAATTTATTAAGATCCTCCTTTGATAAGGAGGATGTTCTGTTAGAAACAGAGAGCATTCAGATTTTAGCTATTTCGCATTAATTCGCTCATGGTCGCTACAGAAAAATCTAAGAAATCATAATGACCTTTTGTTGAGTTATTTTTATTATGTTTCAACGTTTCCGCTTTCGTTGCTACCCAACTGGACATTCGAAATGAAATTTCCAAGTGATTTGGAAACATGGTATCCACACATGTCACGTCCCATACCAAACTCTATCTTGGCGCCACTTGCAATTACCAAAAAGCAGCTAATAATTTTGTTCAGAGTTGCATGTCAGGATAATCTGCTCTTTAATTAGATATTGATAAAAATTGAATAATCGTTTTTGAAACAATATCAGTTACTTTGAAAATATATTGTGGTGTTTCAAACATCAATTTGGATTTTTGTTTGTTAAATTGCGAAGATTTTGTTTATTTTTATAATTTATTTAATTTTGTTAATATTTTTTTAAAGTTAGTAATATTGCACGAAATATTTTAGGTTGGCGTCAATTTTTGCAAAGGAAGGGGCTTTTTGCCGACGTGGGTATCGAGAGCGGACGTGTTCCACCACGCTCTCGTAATTTTTGAGTAATTTGGCCAGTTTTTGGCGTAATAATTGTATAAAATTGTGCGATGGAATTGATTTATTTTAGTAAATAAATAGAATTATTTATGGTGAAAATTTTTATTATTTTGTTTCTACAAATTTTTCAAAGCTGATGAAAATTAGGTTGTTCATTAAGTGGATTGGAAATTGGTTAATTTATTTGGATGTTGGAGATTGGAATTGTTATAAATTTGGTAAATAATTAAATTTAAATTTAGATAGTTAAGGATTCGTTCAAGGGAACGCATATTGATGAGATAGTGTGGCCTGGCGGGTTATCGCCACATGAAGTTGACCGTCGATTTTTCCATTTATAAAATTAAATTAAAAATTTCATTCGACACCACTAATTGAAAATTAAACTGAGCTAGCCGGAGCAAAACCAAGGAGTTTTACCTACTTATAATTTATAAATATTAATTAAAAGACACTTTCCTCGACAATTAATAACCTCGGGGGGGGGGGGGGGGGGTTCAATAACATAATTTATAGTTATCTTTAAGTTATCTTGAAAAATAAATGGAAAATTCTAGGTATAGTCCATAGAATCTTTTTCAGGGAAGGGCAAAATCAAAAAAATAAACGGAAAATTGCATTTTAGGTAGGTGTACTTTGTAATTATTTAGAAAATTTTGAAAACTTACGTCGCGTCGGCAAAATATTTAATGTTTAAAAAAAATTGAGGCAAAAGCCGGGGAGGGCAGCTGCCCCCTTTGCCCCCCCCCCCCGCCCCCACAAATGGACGTATGTACTTGGTGGACCAAGTACATACCTCCCACTTAGATTTTTAAAAAACGTTCTACCATATTGACTGATGTGCTGATATATATCGTGGACATTTATTATTTTATTGGATATTATGAGAAATGAGAGAAAGTCATGTAAGCTTTACAATTAACAAGACTACAATTATTACCTTACAGTAGTATGTATATCCAACGCGAGAAGGTAAGTTTTAGCTGTTGGTAAGCTTTATTTTTTTACAGCATCAACAGTAATTATCTATACCTCTTACGATTAGCATATACTGTGATAGAGTGGTGGTTTGATGAAAACTTTGAGTCACCTGATAAGATCCATACCGACATCCATATCGCTTCATCAGGTTGATGTTTCATGCAATCATTAGCTATCGTTGGGGTATCACATAGTAATTCATGTAAAATAATTGCTTAAAAGAACATGTAAAGGCAAAACACTTTACGTATAGTTGATGTTATCGTTTGGATGTATTTTCCGATAAATTTAAGTTTAAATTTGGATCAGTTATAATAAATTGTCGATCA
This sequence comes from Cantharis nigra, assembly GCA_958510845.1. Classification (NCBI taxonomy): domain Eukaryota; kingdom Metazoa; phylum Arthropoda; class Insecta; order Coleoptera; family Cantharidae; genus Cantharis; species Cantharis nigra. The sequence goes on from OY294028.1 coordinate 18,871,076, forward strand.
ATGTAACGTTGATAGATTACAAAAATGAGTTACTGAACATACGCTTATACATTATATACCTTATTATTTGCGATTATTTTTACAATATAGCAATACTTGTGATGTACAGGATGGCCATTAAAAGTGTTAGCTTTTGAGTTACCGAACTCACAAAGTTTATTTCTACAAATATATAACTATTAAATTAGTTAATAGCACACTTTCACTGTAACCAAATCACAAACATCTTATCATTTTATTTTTCCCTTTTTGCTAGTATAGCTTCTTGATTGGGATCATCAAACTTCGGTAGAGTACCTAAATTTATAACGAAATGATTTTACCAAAATGTCTGCAGCTTGAAAAATTTGAATTTTATAATTTTTCATGTTTTAATACATTTGGCTAAATAATTTTGTCACCGAAACATGGCTCACTAATGGTACATAATATCAAACTTAGTACTGCTTTCTCACAATTATGTAAAAACCTAAGAAACTTGTCAGCCAACGGTGTCTCTCTTGGTGCGGGCGTTTTAGTAAAGCAGATTAGTAAAAATGTCCTTAAATCTTAACTAGACTCCAAATATGAAGATGATGTAATTAGTGTAATAAAACAACAAATTAAATAGAGTTTATAACGATTAAGTGGGGGAAAGAAGACGAAGGATCCTTGTAGATGCTATAATGAACTTATCTTATAGAATATAGAACATAACATAAATTCCTAAAGGAGCTTGTTGCACAATGAAAATTTGTTTAAGCTTCTTTAATGGATTGGTTTCATAAACATATTTTAGGCCCATGGCATATCTAAAGACGACACTTTTTTGTATTATTAAAAATGTCACCACGATAACTAACAAATAACTGTTTATTAAAGTTTGCAACATACATATTAATGTAAATTTTAAAACAGACAGGACCGTTCTTAAATATTAATAAACGAAATTTGCTTCATTTTGAACCGTCCCACTTTATGCTGTACATAAATTTTCATAATATTATAATAACTATATGTAGTTAATAGCTTGGAAATTTACGAAATCAATTTGGAGACTTTTTCAAGTTATCGAAAAAAGATTTAGTTCTTCCTTTGTAATTTCTTAAAAAATGCTAAAAATCAAATTAGAAAGTTGCCGTGATTGATATAATGTTTTGCTTTTAAGCTCTATTAAAAGTTCTGTTTAAATTAAGTTTTTTTATTCAAGTGAATTAAAAATGATTTCGCTTAAACTAGATTTTGGCAAAGGCACAATAAAGGATATTATTAAATCTAATAGATGTTGATAAAATAGGACTAAATTAGATATTATAATAAGTTTAATTGTTATGACCTAAATAACTTCCTTTGTTATCAACACCTCAACTTGTTAAAGGTTCCCTTAATTACTAACAGTTTCCTGCTCTAATAAATGCAGAAAAGGATTGCGAAGGGTTGTTTCATTTCGGAATACCAAAAAATTGTAATTAGTTGGAGCGTATTCAGATTATGTAAAGTATTTTTAAAATAATACTTTGTACTGAACCACCATCAACTTGTAATAACAAGGAATTTTCTTCCTCGCTGAATTATATACGAGACCGTGCGATTTCCCATTTGATTTTACAAACTCGATATAAGAGCAAGGCTAGTCCATTAGTTGAGTAAGTATCCGGAACACGTTTTTCTTTCTTACTGTATAGGAGGAGAAAAATTATATTTCTTAACGAAAGAGTCAATACTAAGTGGAATTCATGGCAGTCATTTAAATTAAGAATTTAATTAATAGGGTTTTTAATAAGAAAATCTTTTATCGCAAACTTACATGAAGTCTAGCGATATTATTTCAAAAATAAATAAAAGAAAGGTAAATTCAATTTGTATGGATAAATCACTCGATACCTATTCAATATTGCCTTATGGAGTTTTTATTTTCCTACTGCAAATTATAGATTAAAAAACATAAGATTTATTGTACTCGTGATAAGAGAAAAATTTAATTTATATTATGATTCTGGCGTATCTTCGATTTCACTGGAGAAACTGAAATTGAAATAGTTGAAGCGCGTGCCGCGTTCCAACTTGCGAGTATTTCTTGATGAATAACTATTAAAGGAATACCACTTATAGATAAAATAGAATAGGAAGAAACAACCGTCCATCTATTCGTTTAAATTATTAAGTTTATTGACAGGATGTCAGGTTTATCGTAACGTACCACCCATTTCCAGGTCTCATCTCCTCAAGCATTTTTAGTAAATTCTGCACACGTAGCATCGCGTGTTCAATTTTGCTGGGATGACGAGATGTCGTTTTATTATAGAGATCCACATCCAGAAACCTAGAGATAATGGCAAAGATCGTGACAGTGTTTGCCCTTCATTCATAATTCGATCTCAGATATAATATAATTATAAAGATCCAATCGTGTGAAGTGTGCAAACAATAGAAAATAAATTAATTTCTATTGACATGCAACAACGAAAGGTCTAATTTAATTTTCCGAAACAGAAAGAATTCATTTTCTTACTTATAGGTAAACAAAGATATAAGTTTATTTTTCGTTCAAAATGAAATCAAGTGATTCCTTTAAATATGGATCTAATTGCATACTATATGCAAGCAAATTGGAAAATTTTGGCATCCCACGTTGGCAATAACACACAGACAACATTTTTAAAATGTTGTCAAAAAATTATGAACAGATTTTCATGCTGTGGTAAATTATATTTTTGAATTTAAAAATTTATTTTCTTAACAATCCTGATGCTTGTTTTATTTTGTTTTTCTTTTTAAATTATTATACAATAGGTGTGTTGAAGCAACATTGCAGTAAAAGCTTGAGATGTAACGATAACCCCTGGGGAAACCTTTCACAGGTTACTAGACTAACAAATTGTTTTAACTGAAACTGTATTTTATGGTTTGCTTAGTGACAATATTTGAGCAAACTAATATAGATTAAACCTTAAAGAAGAAAATTTGCATTAATCTGGATAGCTTAAAAGTAATTAAATCTAAGAATATGTTATAATTTGATATAAAACTTTAATCAATTTAAAGTCAGTTCTCATAACAGGTGTCTGCAATTTTCTTTCATTTACCTACGCAATTTCTTTTTATTTATCAAAACACATTTTTGATGTTTGTACCCTGAGTTCTAATTTAAAAACTGAATTAAATATTCACTAACGCAAAATTAAATTGTGGTTGAACCAACTGTTACGTAACACAACTCGTACAAAATTCAACGTGTTTTAGTGCAAACCATCGTCAATCACAGAGCAACGCTGAATTACATAGTCAATTTGTCACTAAGATTTATGCTTCTCTTAGGTGTAACGATATGTTTATACTTGTAACTGTTTATAGTCATTTAGAAATGATTGAGTATTTAAAATTACAACTTCGCTTGATTGCGAATTCTTTATTAAATTATTCTTTCAGGGGTCTGTTTTACAATAACTTCCAAACTAGTATTATTAGGCCCACAACTCATAATTTGTTACATTCAGTTTCATAGTAGGTAGTAAAGTATAATTTTACTCCACTGTAAATCACTAGTTGTAAAATCAAAAATTATACTCATACAAAATTCTCGTTTCATTACATTGGCTAATAATATTAATTTTTGAAAAATATAATAGTTTTAAATGTAATTCCACACATATATTTATTTACCCACATTATTATCAAGATGAAAATGGTAATAGTTGTTTATCGTGGAATAAATTATTGAGGTTTGTAATCAGCTTTTAAATAATAATCTCCATTTACTACATTCTATTTACTTGCATTTTAATGAAAGAAATTGCAAGATTCGACATCAAAGCAATAAATTATTATAACTTTACAGGTACAGGCTTGGAAATGGCGGGTGGTATATTTCAATAGCAATATGCTCTGCTGTCACAAATGATTCCTCATCTGTTAAAATTGAAGCAGAATTTGTAAATCAACATATAGTAGCCACTCAATGAATTGTAGGTTTGTTTGTGGTTCTTTAAACACGGATTTATTTTATTTTAAAAATAATATTTGAACTATAAATTATAATTTTTCAATAAATTGCAATGAAACAAATTTTAACAATTTTCTGATTCCATTAAATTCAAACAAGGCAAACAAGAAACCACGAAGCTGTTAAAATAATAAAATTGTAATTTGGAAATAGTAATCCCATTTGTAACTATTTCATGTTAAAATGTTAGTGGTTGTTAAATCAAACTATAAAGGTGTTAAGTAATATAACTACTCTATTTAAAAATAGTTGGAAATCGTAGTTTGATTGATGATACAAAACATTTAATAGATTAGTAGTCTTTGAGGAATACGAAAGATTGAAAGAGAATTAAGTTTATTACAATGGTTTATTACTGTTATATGACTATACAAAAAATTGCAATACTGCTTTTTTTATTTTACAATACAATACAATCTTATACGTAAATGTTAATAGAATACAATTTAAAATATAACTTTACTTTAAAAAGCTACTTACGGGGTGATTTTATAAAGTAAAATGATATAACACTTCCCCAAATTGCAGAGTGATTTCCCAAGTTACGCCCAAAACAATAAACAAAGATTGAAAACAGTTATTTTAATATCTTCTCTTTATATAATATGTAGATATGGTACAATTGCCAATCGCCTTTTTTGGGAAGGACAATTATATTTTGGTAATTTAAAAATACGGATAGTTTTGAAACAATAAAATTTATAAAATTTGTTGCGGTTACCTCTAAAATGAATTGCTATACTTCTGAAATTTAGAATGAAATTTTAAAAAGAAATTTAATGAATAAGAAAAATAATTAATAACTTGAAAACATGCCATAGTATTTAAGCATTGTTAAAAACGTCGAAATGTTTATCTGCAGTAAAATTTCAACCTGTTGTGCTATTTGATATTCAATAACATGAATTGCAACAGTTATAAGGTTACCTAAGATAAGAAGACAATACAGAAACAGGCAAATTCTATAAAAAATAATTTAATAGTTCTATATGTTTGAACTCCAACCTTTCTCAACAGTTCTGAATCCTGCTACATACCAAGCCTGCATGAATAGCTATCTTAATTAAATCATAAATGTAGCTTTCGATCTTCTATTGACAAATTTTAATAAAAGTAAAAAAGTGTTGGCAAAATTACTCTTAAAATATAAATTTGTTACTTTAGAATTTTATAATTGTTAAGATACACACGACGGTATAGTTAGTGCAATAAAACTATACGATCTTGACTAAAATTATAATTTATGCGTCACTTTGATTATGTATAAATTATAGTTGAACTTTCTCGTTTGCATGTAATAGAACCGTATACATAAAGATTCACGGTGAATACAAAGAATTATATGCAATAAAATTCCCTCGATAACCGAATAAACTTAAACTACAGGGTAAATTTTACATTCTATTCGAAGAGTACTATAGACTGTTAGCATTTAATTAATTATAGTATGGAATTTTCAGAAAATAAAAATTGTATCAATATTGCACATAATGTCAATCGTATATATGATTTCGACGAGTTTTGTAAAGTGATATGAATTCCATTCACGTAAAGCGAGTTCGTTTCTTGGGAGTCGGTTTTCCCAAATGGTGCTGCTACTAACCGGATAACCTTTGACGGAGTTCGGATGTATAGAAATTTTTCAATCCATACTTGATTTGTTCTGCCTTTCTAGGTTTGAAAGGAACATTGCTCAAGGATTTTATGTGAGAAGTTTTTTTTGTTTACGAAGTACATTTTTATTGGTTTATTGCAAGAAAGTTAAAAAATTTGTTGATGTTGTTCTACATAGTTTGTTTCCCAAAGCAACAACGAGTTATTATAAAAAACCTCATTACCTTTATAAAACTAACCATTTATTTATATTTCTGTATATATTTAAACTAGGAAAAAGAATTTTTATTCCGTTAATAAAATATTTAATTAGATAACAAAGTGTAGTTTAAAATATTTAAAAATATTACTTTTATTTCCACTACGCTCTAAGGAATAATTTAGTAGAAAAAGTGTAGTACACTAAGTAGTATCTTAGGATTGACTTCCAATTTAAACTACCTTAGCTTTGACAGCTACGTACGGAAAGTCGATAAATCTAAGCTTGAAGGAGAAGTTGAAGAATTGTTCTTACCCAATGGATCAGCTGAATGTTACGTTTCCCTATTATGCGTTTTGCTGTAGTAATAGCAACTTGACATCTTTACGATTGAAGATTTTGAAAGCAATTTCAATTGAAATTTTTTCTTTTATTATTTTGTCATTACGGTTCTACCGAAAGCTTCTGTGTATTCTTATTTATTTATTACGTATATTAAATCAGAAAATGTCTTTAGATTTCCTAAATAAATTAGTTCACCGCCATTCGTTTACTAAAAGGATAATTCTTAATTGTTAGAATCAATTAACAAAAAACCTACCAATTAGTGCTTCTGAATGATGTGAGATATAAATGCGAATATGAAAAATGTTGTAGTGGGTTTTAGTCAATTTATAAAAGCAAACAGTCTAACTAACAAAGAAAGTGATTTCATTCTGAGATGATAGGGTATTTTTATGGAAATGTAAAAAAAGCTATCAAAAAAAGTTTTAAAATTTTATATTTATTCTCGTTTTTCAACATCATCGATTATTAAAATTCTCTTAAATTGTTGTTTCAAACTAATAACTTATTTAAATTTCTATCGTAAAATAACATAAAATAATCTCGGGCGTTTATAGAAATAAGCGTTTGTGGTTGAAAATATTAAATTTTCACATAGGTGGTCTACGCTTTTAGCGTTCCTGGAAAAAATTTTAGATTAAAATTAACAATTTTTATTTGATGTTATTGCAATTATAAATTAAAATAACGATCTGGTCTATTGTACCAAAATATAATTTTCCCCAACTTTTTGATAAAATCTGGGTTTCTAAACAGCTTCTTTAAGTAGCAAAAAACTTGTAACTTGGCATTCTTTTTGTGAGAAAATAAAGCTGTCAGTTCCTGGTTGTAATATATAGTATAGCACGTTCTCGTCTAACATATGTGTTTGAGCGTTTGAAACTGATTGTAAGCAGAAGAATAAATGACAAATTTAAATAAAATGTTAATCTACCAAAAATATCGTTAATGTAAATACATAAAATATATTATTAAAAACAACTTGACGTTTTAATAAATACAAATGAAAAAAACGTTGTTTTGTTGTACGTTGATGGCTCCCTATTCATAAATTTAACAGTTATGTGAGCAATGGAAATTAATGAAGTTAAAAACAAACGATTCTACTTTGATCATCAGAGCAAAAATCAAGTAAATGAAGTTGAAAATTTAAATTGTAGAAACTCGACCCTATTAAATAAAAAATAAAAAGGTTATACTGTCAACGGTTTCTTTTTTAGGATAACAGTCACATGCAAAAGAATTTTTATAAAATAGTCATTAAAATGTTTTGAAAAGCTATACAAATAAATAATGAAAACTGCTGACTTATCTTTATATGTACGCGGGACAAAGAATAAATATCTTCCGGAGCGACTGTCAAGATACATATGTAAAAGTTAGAAAAAATGTAATATTGTTAAATTTATAGTCGCTATGGAATCTGAATTCTATATATTTCTATATCTTCACACTAAAATGCGACGCAAATTAAAATAATATATTGTTTGCGGTATAATGTTATTATAGCCCGACCATTTACTATATGACTTCAATTTTGATTCAGTATCTCCATCCATACATTGTTTACTTTAGCCACAAAGTAATCATAAAAATAATTAAATTTATGCGTTCTGATGTTTCCCTACGTTTGTTTTTGCTCATTTTTCTTAGTAACCCTTAAATAACATGGTTTTTGTTTCATTTCAATCGTCTTTCAGCCATTTGAATTTTCCTTGAGTTGCATTTTATTTTTTACCATCATTCTTCACCATCTATTGGGTGAAAGTACATCGAATGCGCTTATAAAAATGTCGTTCACGTTTTAAATAAAAAAATAAGAATTTCAGTACAAAATGGTTTATTTTTATTAGTCAATTTCGAACTTAAGTCTAACCCAAGACCGAGACCGGTCAAAGTAAAGTTTATAATATACATGATTTGTTTTAGAATCACAATGTTCTGAGGTATTAATAATTTAATATGGATACCCTTTAACTTATGGGTAGCTTACATTGAGAAAATACATGGTTTTAATCTATAAATTAATGTAAAGTACATTATTTATGGATGCTTGTAGTAATTCTCTTTGAAAAAATTAGCAAACATTCTCGCTTTGTCTCAGCATAATGATCTTGGAATCAAAAATTTTTCAATTTTTTATTTTGTTTTGAGTATTTTATTAAAATTATTATTATTATATATTATAATAATTCACTTCTTGATACTAGTTTCTATAATATTTTATCAAAAATTAAATTCCATTAATTCTATTTCTACCTTTTTCTTTTCTAATTTTATTCTACCTATTCTGTTAATCAATTATCTTCTCCCCTCTTCTTTGTTGCTTACATCAATTCATCTAAGATGAATTACATTACTCCAAATGAAAAAAAAAGTTTAATACATTCATATTTTCAGAAGGCTCTGTTACTTCATTTATAACTTAAAATTTGTTTTACTGTTATTAGTTTACGAATAAAATATCAAACAGAATACAAATTACGACTGTCTATTACGCAATACGCATAATAAAATATAATTTGTTGAAAAAAATATAATAATAAATTGATTGCTACAGCATGCATACGTTTATAAATAAATTGTGTTATATTTCAGAAATAAATTGCAAATTCTACGCTTTTGTGCTATTGTCAATTTGAAACTTTAGAGATTACTTTAAACATTAATTTTAAGTGTTGTGCTTACAAGAATAATCTACCTTAAAGTTACTTGTGTTCACATTATTAAACCAAAAGTGATAAATGATCTCAAACTGTCATTGAGGAATTTCAAAGCAAATAATTAAGGCATTTAGGGAGATTCAAAATCAGAGCTAATAAATCAAATGGATAATATTACCACTGCACTACATTAACTAAAATAATATAAATTAAATGACAAAAGTTAAAATGAAAAATAGAAGTAATTTTATATTTTACAGTTAATTTATGAATTTAAAAAAATTGATTTATTTATGATTTAATCTTAGTTTGATTGCTTCTTATTTTTTGAGGTTAGAGTTACAATTGGCATCACTATATTACCTTCTGCCAAGTTTTAGTTACAGATATTAGAACACCTCAGGAGACGGAAACTTTATTTAGTTACTTCGAAGTTCTCGGGGATATAATACGTGGATAAAATAAACAGCACAACTAAAAAATTAATTCTCGGAGTTTATTATATAAACTAAAGTGATCGAGTTTTCTAGGATGCCATATCGAAACCATATTAGCACTTTATAAATATAAGCAAAAATAATATTAGCTAGCAACTACCTATATAATATTATACATATTATTACTTATATTCTATTAGCATACAATGGGTCCGGAAACCTGATTCCATGGTCAAAAATCAAATTTTTAAACTTTCAAATTTGTACAAAATCATCGGGGCCTTAATTTGTTATTTGTTAATGAAAGAAATCCTACACAATCACTGATTGTGATCTAAAGCCGAATTTTCACCTATGGGCTATGCATCTAGCAAGGTTAGCAACCTACTAGAATATATGAGAAGTGTTCAAAGGACCATGAATGCCAAATGTAAATTTAGTTACATTCCCTGGCAATAACAGGATGTAGTAGTACTCAATTAACGGAAAGAAGAAATAGAACATACAAAAAATACAAATGTTTGATTTTTAACTTTCTATACCAACTATACGTATTAAATTAAGAATTTGCTTAATTTAAATCGCAAATTGATGTTGTTATCAAATAATTAATACTTTTTCGAAGTTTGGACTGCCGTTTGATTGTTCTCCGCCATACCCCTCTTGTTACCGAAAAATTATATGTATACTATAATATCAGTGTGTTTTTTATAATAGGTACTTTATAGTAATGTGCCCAATTTTGCATCTTTTCATAAATTAAGCTATACATCGCAAATAACGAAGCCAGTGTCCTAGTGCTAACCATCGGTTCTATGTTAGCTTTCCAGTTTGGCTTTACATCACTTCGAATTTTTATTAAAAATTGAAAACTATTAGTTTTCCTTTTAATTTACTCTTTTTTCTCTTAGATTAGATTATATTGTGCATATAATTGCGAAATTTACCGATACAGATTTTCTTGGGTTTACATTCAACTATTCATTACATTTTGTCGAGATTGAATATGAAAATTCCAAACATCCCGAGACTGGAACAACTAGAAAACAAAACAACTGCGAAAAGAACACCCGAAAGATTTGAATCTTACAACGCTATCTGGCTGAATCATCCCTTAAGAATAATAATGACTTGTGGTTACGATTACCAAGCAATCTTCAAATACAGGCTTGTATGATATACCGTTTCTGATAAAATTTTAAAAAGTTTAGAAATCCCTCCAAAAAATCAAGAAATTATTAAATGAACCAATAAATTACTTCATTAAGAAAAAAGAAATAATTCTTAGAAACTGAAATTTTCGTAGGCTAACCTCAGTCGTTCTAATTAAAACTTTAATAAATTTTTTATTTCTTAGTTACTCCTTCGGATCCGTAATTTTACATTTTGTACTTCTAAGTTTAGATTTTTTTGAATCAGAAATCAAACTTCAATACTAAATTTCAGCACAATCCGAGTACTTTTAGCCTGTTAGTTTTGGGATCCGCCATTTTGTATTTCTAAATTTTGAGTTCGGATTTGAAATCAGCGATCTCAAAAACCTATTAATTTCAGCGCAGTCCGATCATATTTACCATTTTATTTATCATTTTCATCCGCCATGTTAGATCAGATATTTTGAATATTTAAGTTTTCACATCAGAAATAAGTAGAATCATGGGGATACCACAAATTTTACCTAAATTTGTTATAGCTAGATATTTCCATGCATTTAAATACATCTGTATATGGCTTTTGGCCAATTTTACTGGACTCTTAGCCCATAGTACAATTTCAGGATTAAAACGTTGATATTTATCAGAATATAATTCTTTTTAAAAAATTCAACTGATCCAGATAATACTACCTAGTACTAATAATAATAATTGTAATTTTACTTGAAGTTACAACAATGTATTAAAGCAAAAAACTCAAAAATTGAATATAATTTCAGTGGTGATAGCGGACACTATTCTAAGAAAAATATTTAACAAAAATATTTTTCTAAATTTAAACCTTCGAGAGTTAGGCCTCATTAAAGCATTTTTTTTTTAATTTCCATCTTCACCTGGCCGTAGCTCAGAAAATATTGATTTTTCAATAAAAATTATTAAGTGCTGTTTTAAAGAGCGTGAAATAATCTACAAACTAGGTTTTAACTTTTTATTGTCTAAATTCAACAACTTTCGAGTTGTTGAAAAAAGTAAATAAAAAAATGTAGAAAATTTTGAACTTATAAATAATTTTTCAATAAAAATTTAAATTATGTGAATTTAATTTTTTGTTCTGTAGCTGCTTTTTTTGTTATTTTCCTGATTTTCTGTGAAATGAGTTGGTTTTTCAAAAATTTTTACTAGACAAAAGTTGTAAAAATTTCAAAATTTTCGACATTTTTTTACTTACTTTTTTTCATAACTCGAAAGCCGTTGAATTTAGACAATACAAGGTTAAAATCTAATTTGTAGATTGTTTTACGCTCTTTAAAAAAGCATTTAATAATATTTACTAAAAATCAATATTTTCTGAGCTATGGCCATGTGAAGATGGAAATTTAAAAAAATGCTTAAAGGAAGCTTAACTTTCGAAGGTTTGAATTTAGAAAAAAACTTTGTGTTTTTGGTGTTTGGAATTATCGTGAATAACGGACCCAGTTCTGATTGGTCTATGAAAAATATCAATGAAATTATTATTACTGCTATTAAAAATTTGCATATCTGCTAAGTTGGTAATGACAGATGGCATATCTCTGACGTGTATCGGTTCAATATCATATAATACTTTCCTCATAATTTTTTGTTAAATTGGAAATAATTTCAATTAAATAATTAATTAAAATACCAAGTTTCCCAGCTTAAATCACGAATCTATGGATCGTTGATAAAATAAATAGCTAAAAGTAATATGAATTACTTAAAGCTTCTTTTCAAGTCTTTGCACAATTTCTTGCCTTTACCGTAATGAAATAGTGTGATTAGGTGTGTATATCCATTATATAAGTTTAGTCGCTTACTTCTTTACGCATTAGATAACCTAATGCAATACAACCACCTTTTACTAACGTTGGTAAATTTACTTAAACACAAATGCGACCCTTTTATGCAAATTTGTTGCAAACTAGCTCAATATGTCAACACTATTACAGCTCAACAACTATAACAGTAAGACTTATACTTTGTTGATAGGTACATGAGCACTATACCTATCAAACTTTAAAATTAAATCGTTCAATGGCATGCAAAAATGGCAAAGAATAAACTCGTGTAAATTCAATAAATTGATCTAAATAAAACTTTCAAAGATATTGCAGTAAGATCTACATACATGAGATCCGTATTTTCACACATGTATGGTAAAAGATAAAATTATACGAATTTATTTTAAAATATTTGGGGTGTAAGAAAAAAGAAACAAACTACTAGGTATAAACATAAATGAAAATCGGATAAAACAATAAAATTTTAGTTTTCTCGAGATTCTTAATATTACAATCCCCCTGAACATACATTTATTACATCGGATATACAATACACATGCGTACTATTACGGTGGCAGATTTTATTTATGTTGAAATAGTAGGGATTGCTGGGGTTTGTATTTTTAACACCGGTTATACTTTTCACAAACTCTGCCAAAGGGGAAGAAAAACAGCATTTCACCATCAGTTCCGAAATGTCTTAGTAATTGTTCCGTCAATGCGGTTGATAGATTATCAGCAACCTGACACTTTATACTCGTATACAGAGACAGTAGGGGAATGGTATGTTTATATAATACCTTTCTTTTTGTACAACAGTCTAATGATAACACACCATTACAAAACAAGGTAAATCGAAGAACAAAAACTTGTGTATTGTTTTATAAATGGAAGTTTAAGTTGGTTTCTCTTTTGTGATATATCCTTTATTTAAATAATTGAAAACATTTCTTCGTCACTACTTTTACCTTACAGAATAATATTTACTTCTTGAAATTCAAAGAATAATTATTATTATTATTCCAATTGTACTTACCGTTAACGCATTTGTACCCAGTTCAGAGTTGGAGCGCTAGCGGTGGTTTTTACCTTAATCTAACACTGTTAAGAGAACACTACTAGTACATTTATTTATGCATTCAAGATTATTGTACAATGATATAGTTAATGTACTTCTAGAAGTGATAACAAACAAAGTGTTCATTGATTTGGAATAGATTGCTTTGCTATTATGAATTAAGTAAATCAATTTTACTTAATATATTCCCCAGACTAATTAAATTCAATATATCGGTTTAAACATACCTATTTAAAAGTTTTGAATTAATAATAATATAGTCCACTATGATTCTGTATACAAATTGACGATAAGTGCTTTTGAGCGAACGGAAGAATATTTAACACATTTCAGTTGAAAACTTTATAGTTTCCAACTCTAACTACCGCCGAAGTACTTTATGTAGAACTCTTATGTGTTAGTAATTTTGTAGTTTGTATACAACACGTGTTACTAGTTGAAACATTTAATAAGAATGACTAATTAGTTTGGTTTTACCATTATATAACTTCTAGGTTGTGCTTTGTATATGATTACGTGATATATTGTTTACACTTACACATGTCTAAACTTATTATTTATAAGGGTAACCTTTCTCGGGTGAGTAACATGCAATATATTTTAAAACCTTTTAAATGATAATAGCAAACAATAATAATAATTATTATTATTGTGCAGTACGTGGCATTGGTACAATTTGAATCTGGTACCTTACTTTGTTCCAATAGAAACTGAGTTTGCGCCGATCAATGTTTACTTGCTGCTTGATTATTTTTTATTTATTGGCTATTGCTATATTATTTATAATTATATTTATACTTTTCCTCTTTATCCTTTAGATATACTAACTTGTTAACATTGATATAAGCAATCAGTTCTGCAATATAATGATAGAAAATAATATATTGGTGACATCTGCATCAAAACTTTGTTAACACTTCAGTTAGCCATATGTATCATAGTTATTAAATTTTGATGATGTAATAGTTACTCAGTTTTATTAAATATTGGCATTGGATGATTAGTAATTTATATACAATTAAACTTTCAAGTTAAATTAATTATTAACTATTCGACACTTGTGTTAACCGAAATTGGCATAAAGTTTACACTATATAAACCGATTGTAAATTACACAATTTCAAACTCTGTCGCATTGGATCAAACGTTCTCGTTTGGTGGCCGGTAAACCTAAATTCGGTTATATTCTATGAAGTCCCTTTTATCTATAATTACAAGTATAGAATACGCGTATTTAAACAAGTTAAACAAACAACTTCTAGTTGTTTGATTAATTTATATTTATTTTGTTTCAAACCAAAGTTTGCCAAGTGTCTAAATAGGACGAGATTATACTTGAAGTATTGTTTATTTATTCGTTTACCATTATCAATCTTATCTCTGATACATATTAATATAAATTGTACATTATTAGCGCTTGTCATTTAGGATTGGTTTGATTCAGCATTGAGTTCTATTTTCCTTTATGCCAAAACTTGTGAATCTTCCAGAAGAGAGGGTACTTCTATTAAACTTTACTACTTCAAAGACTTAAATGCTATTGAGTTTTCTGTATAAATACATAGTACATACACACACTGGAGTAATAATGTAGATAAGATGCATTCAAAATTATTAATATTCTGCAATAAACTTTCTAATTTAGTACAAGTATTGCAGTGCTACCTTTTAAAATATTTTTAAATAGAACTAAGAAGTAGGTTCACAAATAAAAAATAATATTGTAATTAAATCATAATTTTCTATCAATATAGAATTCACTTCACGGTTAACATTCTGTTTAGTTTTGTTAAATATTATAATAGTATATTGTTGTATTTTAATCAAAAGCAAAACATTGCTTGACACACAAGCGAGGCAGAGCGCTACTGGCGCCGAGCGGAAGATGTTCCGCTCAACGGGTTTCAAAGTAAAATTACAATAGAGATCAACGCATCTAAAGTACGACAGTGTTAACTCAATTACTCAAGTTTGGTTCAACAAGAATCAAAGAGTTTTATAAACAGTCTAAGCAGTTTTATAAACTTAAACTTAAATTTTGAATGAGTAAGATTTTATTGTATTTGACATGATTACCAACAGTTTTATAGTTAATAAATAGTTTTATAGGGTGTAAATACAAGTATGTTAAAAAGGATCGATTAATTGTCAGAAAAACAAAGTAATAAAATCACTTAATATGAACAAAGTGTACAATACCAAGAGGTACAATTTTATTAGATATTCGGGTCATATATAACTCAAATGGACTGGAAAAATTAAAAATCAAATTTTTGTAGTCGGGAAGAACCAAAACCGTATAAAAAATTAGATGAATATGAATTGTGGTAATAAAATTTTGTTATAAACAGTTGAATAAATTAAGTTACGTGTAATTGATTCACAATTAAAACAGGGATGTAAGACTATAAAATAAACTAAAATAATTATTTATTTTAATTATTAATAACACTAGTTAGGTATAATATTATTATAGTTATTATAATCTAAATAATTGAATTTATATTTACCCGCATTCATAGACGAAGCGTTACATAGAGTTACACGTAATTTTTGAAATTGTCCTTTATCAACCAATTAAATAAAATGGCAATAAAACCAAATTCGACCTTAATGGTCTTACTTAACTCCATACAATATTTTAAATTTAATTTTACATACATAAATATAATCATTATACCAGTATAAATTAAGGCTAGATCTGCAAATTTAAAAGTGATTCAAAATGTTTTGTTAAAATGTGTGTTTTTTATAAATTATGAACGATAAATTAAATAATATTTAAAATTAAATAACATTTAATTTATTTTTAAATTTAATTAAAATTAAATAAACGCGTTTTATAATATCTTAATTCGTTTTATATTCAAATTTGTATTTCAATGGCAAATTTTAGATCAAACAAGCATCCAAAATTATACAGGTATTTCAGTTTTCTTTGCTTATTATTGCACTTTGAATTTCTTTTCACAAAAGCCCTAATAAATATTATCTAATAAGGAAATAATATCGTTAATGTTATTAACTTGAAATAGCACATGCAATCTCATTCAATAATAAATTTGAAAAATAAATTTACAGCTGTATGTTAGCTCATATTTATACTTTTGAAATAACTGTCAACTTATATTGCAAAAATTTTCATATTAATTTTTATGCATTTACAAAAATTTGAATAGATTTGGATCAATTTAGTTGGAAAATGTATAAAGCACTTTCTCATACTGCTGAGAAAGAACACATTTGAATCTATTCTGTTCAGGATTATATTCGTGGTAAAGCTGTTTTAATTTCCTTATAGCTATCTCCGACAACGTTAAAACAGAAGCTACCTAAGATTCTGAAATTTCTATTTTTATTTATTTAATTTAAAATTCTAGTTTTCAGAACACGAAATACTGAACTATATACCAGTGTTAAAGACAAGAATGAAAAAAAATTACAATAAATCTAAGTTTTACCAAATTTTCCATATTATATCATTTATACTGCTTAGTTTGAATTTTGAAAGAGTTAAGGTGGCAATAATCTTGAAGAAAACAACACTTTTTGTCGTAAATATAGACGCTCAAAGCGGTTAAGGAGAAAGTCCTCTCCTGAATTATTTTGTGCTTTGAGTTCAGATTTTATAAATTGTCGAATGAAGTTGATTTTGAGTGAGTAATTTTGGAATAATTTACTTTTTGAAAATTATTTGGTATATCGAAATCGTGTGCTAGAATGCTAGATTGCTTTGCCGTAGTCGTGAGTTCGATCCCCGACTAAGAACATCAGTGGCTCCAGAAATTATCAATATGTTACGGTCAATGATGACAATTCGGCCATTAACGTAAATGACCATGCATTTTGGGCAATGTTGACATTTAAAATTTCATTTGTGGTTTTTACATCATTGCCCGGGCAATGACGTTAATGCCCAATACAGGTTGGGCAATGACGTCAATGCCCAATACAGGCTTGGGCAATAATGATCCTATTATTCTATAAATTCCATCTGAAAGTAATATATTAAATGTGCCTCTGCAATTAATACTAGTTATTAAAGGATTATTATTAATAATATTAATATTAATATTAAAAAAAAATAAAAAAACCTTTTAAACGAAACTTTTTCTAGAAATTAAATATAAATAATAAAGAATGCACTAAAAACGAAAAAATAATTTTTCAAATAAAAACATCAATATAAAAAGAGTGGGGCTATGAATTTCACAATTTAATATCTGTAAGAACCCCACGCCTTTTTGTATCGATGATTTCAGGTTGCTTTATTTGTTCTTTATCTCATTTGGGGACGTCCATTAATTACGTGAAGCGATTCTTATAATTTTTTGACCCCCTCTGGTTAGATGTTCTGAGATTTTTCTCGACCCCCTCTCTAATCTCACGAGAGGTTGTTTTACTTAATTACTTAAATAATTTAATTTAACCCAGTTCTCTCACAATTTTACAGTTTCTTGCTGATAAAAGATAATTGCGTGATATTTGTTGAAACCCTCCCTCTCCCCTACGTGAGATTAGGTGAGAGCGTCAAAATCTTTCACGGATACTTCTGTGTTTCATTTTAAAGATCTATTGCGCATATTGAAAAACCCTTTACATAATATATTCTAATCTATTTATTTTTGGTTTATTCAGAAAAATAACAGATATTCAAAAATGATTAATTTAAAAAATTTTATTTTATTATTTTTTAATTTTTCTTATTTTTGTTAATAAATGATTGTTTTATAATACAATGAATATAATATATTAAGTCATTTTGCTGTTCTTTATAGTAGTTATTCCTTAATATTACGTCATTGACCGTAACAAATACACTCCTATGTTAACAATGTTAAACGGGCATTTCCATGATCTTTTTTCTCATATAAAAATCGATTTTATAGCAAAATGTTTGAAACATTTTGTCTTGAAAATTTCATTTTCTTTATTTTTGTTTCTATACATTTTTCTATTTTGACGCACCGTTTCTGAGTGACAGGGACTTTAAAAACACTCTGTAAAAATTTAGATATAAATAACTCACTTAAGAGCAATGTTGATTTTATTAAATATTTTACAGCGTGTTTTTAAAGTCGCTGTTACTCAGAAACGGTGTGACAAAATAGAAAAATGTATAGAAACAAAAATAAAAAGAATGAAATTTTCCACAAAAAATGTTTGAAACATTTTGCTATTAAATCGATTTTTATATGAGAAAGAAGATCATGGAAATGTCCGTTTAACATTGTTAACATAGGAGTGTATTGATAATTTCTGGAGCCACTGTACATCTGACTATCTCGACCGTGTCTCCCTCACAAGATGCTGGCAACATCTTTGTTGTATTAAATTTTTCAGCCCCGGTCGCTGATGAGGGGTATTGGAAGACGGCGTAGAACGTTGAAGGTATGAAATTTAATCGGTAAATCATAATTTTTATCTTTTTCCAAAGAGTATGTATATATAGAGGGACAGCCATTAACAAATATTTGTTACAAGTTTTTGTTAATGGCTCTGCTACGCCATCTAGTAGATGATAAATAAATTTTATTCAAATCCGTTACATTAATTACATTGCTATGATAAACAAAATTAGTTTCCTGGGATTCAGCATAGCTTTTCAACAGATAATTTCGTCTGTGAAGTACTAATACCTCGTAAGCCCAAAAACAGGTTTTTACAGTAGGCGAAAAAAACGTTTCAAATAAAACTGGATAAGAATTGGTTTGCTTTTTTGGAAACTTTCAATTACGAAAGTGATTAAATAAAAGATATTATCTTGATTTTTCCGTAGAAGTCGTATTTTAATATTTATTGTGGCTTACGAGTTATTGACATTAAATTGCTGTTATTTATGTGGGTTAGGAGATATTATAAATGAATTGCATTGTACGAAACAAACTTTTATTATTAATTAATTGCTTTCATATTTCAAGTTATCATAAAAGCTATGGCAGTCAATGGGTATAACTGACTTTAACTGTTGCAAATGTTGCCATTTCTGCAGTTTGATTTTTCTTTGCTCTTGATACATTTGTGGCCAAACAACCATTTTTGAAACAGGTTTTTGCCTTTGTGGAAGTTCTCTCCAGTCCTCATCAAAATCCAGCTTGTAATTGATTTTTCCATTCGGCAAATATTTAAGAGCTCTAATATCCGTCACCACAGGATCATGCGCAACCTTAAAACAAAATTAATAACTATAAAATTTTTACACTTTTGCTAATTTACCTTTCCAGGTCTTATAGATGTGTATCTTTGATACTTCTTGACTGTGTAATTTTTAAAATCAGAATATTGCATACATTTTACTTCATACGGAGAGGGCTTGCTTCTTGCTTCCTTTGTAATTCCCAGATAGTCACTGGGTAAATGAATGTCTCGGCCTTTTAATTTCCTCTCAATACAGCTATGAACGGAGTCGCACTCCATTTGAGTGTGTCCAACCACGAGGAATTTTTGAATTATTTCTATATTATTAGTAACAGCGTGGGTCAATAATGCATTTGCAAGAATAGTATTTCTATTCTGGTAGGTACATCCATCACTATAAATGATAATAGGTCCAGATTCGTTTCGACAATCTGTTGCTAGGTATTCCATAAGACAAGAAACAAAAGTGGAAGCAGTCATGTCAGCCTCAGTTTCAGTAAACCAAAAACACTTTGCCTTATGTGTCACAACGTCATAGACAGTAAAATTGTGACAGCAAAGTTTAAGTTTAAAAAATATTGCACTAGCTTGAACATAAGGACACACTTTTACAGCTTCTAAATCCACTGTTAAAACACGACCTCTCTTGTTTATTTTTGCTTCTTCCTTATCTTTGTTTTTTTCCTCACGAGCCCTTTCTTTATTACGTATGTGCGTATTCCATTCTTCGTCTGATAATTGGCCAACTTCATGTTTTGTGCACAAATCACATTTATCCTTTTTAATAGAGTGAATTGACAAGTTCATTGAATAAAACATAGCGCAGAAAACTGTTCTCGATAATGGAGGTTTGTTTTCTTCTTTGCATCTGCTTTGGTATAAATCAAAAAGTTGGTTTAAGCTCCGTATTGTCGTCTCCAAATACAACTTCCTTGAATTTACACGTCCATAATGCGAGGGCAACTTTGGCAAACTATCAAAAAAAATTTTCAGGAAGGTTTTGCCTTCCTCCTTGTCTTGCCGAGTGGAAGGTTTATTAATTATAATGTTCAGTTCTGAGCCAGGAGTCATACCACAATTTCCCTTATGAACCCAGTCTTGAACAGAATATTCACCAATATCAAGTGTTTGTAGGAATATTTTTTTGCAAACTTGCATTTTGTTACTATTTACTGTCAAAAAGTATTTGAGAGAATATTTTCGCCTACTTTCATTATGTTTAGTGTATATTCGCTTTGGGACAGTTTTTTCCACGTGGTTGATTACAAATATTTTTCGTTGGTCCCAATTCATTTCATTCCAGAATTTGGTAAATATTTCGTGCCGCTGTACATCTGTAATGTCTGAACATTTCTTGGATTTTACTCTGAGACACTCCTTCGATTTGCACGAAGGTCCCATTTTCTTACCTTCTCTTGGAACGTTGTGTTTTACTTTACCTTCCCTGGATCTGCTGTACCCTACATACGGTTTTCCCTCCATTCGCAGCTTCTTTGCAGCGTGTTTTGCCCATTTATCAGGTTGAGGATTAATACTTCTCTTCCTCCCTTCCATTACATTACCGTGGTTGATATCATTTTCTAAGTTGTCAAGACCATCCTGTTTTTCACCTTCTTCTTCCACATATTCATTTTGTTCTTCTCCATCTTGACTATCGCTATCGGTGTTGCTGTTTTCATTATCAGGTTCATAGTCATCATCACTGAGATGATTATCAATACGTTCACCGCCCGTTTCAATTTCACTAGTATTACTCACTTTGCTGGTGCCTTCTTCCGATATCAGGACATCTCTTAAATCTTCAATTATCACATTTTCTACAGGTGTCATGTAGAGAGAATTGCACGTTTCATCGCCAACAAGAGTTAATATTTCAGTGTCTGTTTCAGTATCCTTCTGTTTTGTCATACCCAAATCTGCTTTTATAGACAATATTTGAGGTTAGAATGGCTTAAGATCTTACACAATAATTTATTTCACTTACCGGTTTTATTTTCATTTTGTAACAAGCTGAGCATCAACTTTCCTCTGTAACCAGACATTTTTGTAGCAGGAATTTAATCACTTAACACTCCACAAAGTATTAACTATGGAAGCTAATCGTACCACTAACCCACTGTGAGAACGATAATGTGAATTGATTAGATACTCAATACCTTGTATCCCACTATTATCCCACGGTTTGATTTCAAGTAGGCAACGATTTTATACGAAATGTGGCTTGAGAGTTATTAGCATGAGGGCTTAAAAGGTATTGCTTTTTCTATTTAAGGTCATCTGGGATACGAGGTAGTAGAAAATTGTTTTATCTAAATCCACACTGTTTGTGGGTTACTAGATATTATTCGTAATGATAGACAATAATGGTATATAGCCAGAAACACCAAAACATCATTTACGGATTTTTGTGGCTTACGAGGTATTAGTACTTCACAGACGATTTGTTTTAGAATAATTAACATTGTTATTGAGTATATATGTAGTATTAAAGGAAAAAGGGTTAGCAAAAAACCTTTATCAAAATTTAGCGTAAAACC
Organism: Cantharis nigra; assembly: GCA_958510845.1. NCBI lineage: Eukaryota > Metazoa > Arthropoda > Insecta > Coleoptera > Cantharidae > Cantharis > Cantharis nigra. The sequence goes on from OY294028.1 coordinate 18,893,022, forward strand.
GAGGGAAGAAGAGAAAAATTAACAAATTTACAACTATTTACAATTATTTACATTAGGTACTCTATAGTTCACGGTTGTTTGTCAAATCTCTGATTAGGTCGAATTCTGAGTCCATGCATCGGAGATGAAATTTTTCAGTTAGTTTCTTAATGAACTCTGCAATTGTTTGATATCGGGTAGTCAGATGAAGGTGTTGAGTAGAATACAGCCAAGGCAGATCATTGATTAACTTGAGGTTTTTGTTTTGTATTATTTGTAGTTTCTTGATATGGATGTTAGCTGCTCTTGACCATACGGGACACCCATAAGTCATGATTGGGAGAATGATAGATTTGTATATCAAGTTTTTGTTGGTATGTGATAACTTTGAATTTGTAGCCAAAAGTGGGTAAAGGCTTCTTCCACATTTGAGCGCCTTGTTTCTTGCCTTTTCAATGTGAGGCCCAAATGTTAAGTTTTTGTCCAATGTGACACCCAGATATGTTGCCGTGTTTGAAAAAGGAACTTCTAAGTTGTTTATTTTGAAACTAGCATTAGGTTGTCGTTTCGGTGATTTATTGAACGGAAAGATTATGGCTTGAGTCTTTTCATCGTTTAATTTGATTTTCCAATTGTTTGGGTATTTTTTACAGGATTTATATCCGCTTTGAAGTTTTTTGACAATGGTCTTTGTCAATTTGCCGTCGGTAATAAGACCTGTATCGTCCGCATAAAACATTGTATCACAATTTCCCATCTAGTAGACGGTGTGATCTCTACGTTTTAATTTTTAATTTATGGCTGATCCTTTATATACAAGGAGGTATTTTTTCAAAAATAAGTTTTTACATGTTAATTTCCTATGTTCAGCTAACTCATTCAGCAGCCTGTATATAGAGGACCAAAAATTAAGACGTAGAGATAACCCCCTCCAGTAGATGGCATAGCAGAGCCATCAAGAAATACTTGTGGCAAGTAGTCCCATAAGAGCTGTCCCTCTATATATACATACTCTTTGCTTTTTATTATCTTTCAAAGTTAGCATTTTCATTTTATGTTAAAAATAATTTAAAAGTTTGAATCGGAGTTGGATTTGTTGATTTCGAATTTTGGAGAATCTCATGCTGATTCGTGTAGGTGGTTTGATAGGGAGGTTAAGAAAAAATACTGCATTTCACTTCTACCCCAAAACTTTCACCACAATATATTTATCAACAACATTATTATATAATAAATTGACTTCTAACATTTTGTTAAAAAAAACAACATTCTGACAATTATTATATAGTACCTACCTAGTTGGTCGTTAGGTTTCCTAATGAGATCATTGTTAATATTTTTGTTCTTTGTGTAGGTTGGTTTACAGGTTTTATCAAATACTGATATTTTTTGCTGAAAATGAAAAAACTTCGTACAGAAAAACTATCAAACTTATGACAATGCCCTTGTGAAAGAAGCAGAACTAAGGCTTTCCGTAGGTAATTAAATGGTATTTGGAATTTTCCGCACTCGGAGAAAAACTGTGCCATATCACCTTGTGTGGCGTTATCAATTTTTAGCAATTGCTTAATCAAATAATACATAGATCAGATTATGCTATACATATATCAGATTACAAAATGTTGGAAAATTTTGTAGCAAATTGATTTAGTATACGCAATAGGAGTAGACAGTACAGTTTCAATTCAAATTATCATTTTTGTTATTAAAGTTCTCTAAAATTTTAAACTGTCCTCATTTTACGATAAGAAATTGAATATTTCTGTAAATAGTTCATAATCGGTTAATTAAATGGGTGAGGGTTTTTAATTGGTTAATTGTATTACAAAAGTATCTAACAATAGTTTAACATGTAACCGCAACTACGGAACAAATAATTAGAAGCAACTGGGAATTGAACTTAAGTTAGTAGTATGTCCAATCCAACTCTTCAAGCTTTCAGAACTACCTGCATTATAAGTTACTAGCGATCCGTTATATAAGTTTTAGTAATTTCCGATTTCTTAATCTTCAGTTTAACTTCCAGATGTCTATATTTTAGATACAGTAAAGACGTAATCAATCAGATATAGTAACAACTTAAAGTCACCGTTGCAAAAACTCAAAGAATAATTAGGTATTTAGTTATTTATCAAACAGATGATAGTATATGATATAGTAATTCCGAAAGTTTAAATCGTTTCAAAACTTTCAAAAAAATTAGATTCAAAATTTTTCAAGAACAAATTTTATTTCTGCAGTTTTAACAGTAACAGACGTGCGAAAAGAATATTTTTAGAATGATACAATAATTGTAATAATTCTTATCCGTTACAATGAGCATCACGAACCTTAAAAATTCTGTTTTACCATATTTTTCCGTATGTTTAGAAATTTCCTAATGATAAAAAATGATACTTTAATTCTTGAAAATAAGAAGTAGGTAGTACCAGAAGAGTTAAAGTACTACTTTTACGCACGAGAAAACAAATTCAATACTATGTATTTTAAAATCAGTCTTTCTGTAAATATATAAAATAAATAGTGTAATTAAAAAATTGTAATGCGGGTATACTGCGACAATTTCAAAAAATTAATTGTTTGTAAAAGCAAGCGCACACTTTAGATAATTCGAATTATTTAACATTAATTGATTTAGAAGTTAGCACATTTGCATGTGTCGGCAACATTCATTAATTACGGAAGGAAATCCATAAGTAACAGAATGATAATAGCATACTACATACGAACAATATAATAGCAAACATTTATAACCTGGAAATATAATCGTCATAGTCAATATCAATATAAATTTTTTTTAAAGTTTGCCAAGTGCCCCGATAACGATTAAATATATCATGAGCATAGAATTATTTCAATTTTCAACACAATAATAAATGTGAAAAGCGTGTTTATAGCTTCAATTTTACCTCTTACTTTGAATAATAAAATGCTTTTAAGATTTTCGTATACTTCAATATCCTTACTCTTCAAGCAGTTACCTTACAATAGACTGCCGTTGCAAAGTGATTAACTTCTATTCAATTTTATTTTATATTGCTTCTACTTTAAATAAAATATAATTTATAAATAATAGTCCTCTATTTCGTGCATTTATTTATTTTTGTTTTATTATAAAGGAAATTCGTTCCGCTGCTACTACTTATAGAAAGCTATAATTACAATTCATAGTAAGTTGAACCTACCAATAAGAAATTTAAATTTGAAGTTATCAAATAATTTCTAATAATTTTGCAATTTAATTTTGAATTGCGAACAAAAGCGGTTGCAAGTTGTTAATAAGTAAAATAAATGGGTGATTAAAACAAGAGTCATTTAAATTAACACTAAACGTCGTTTTGTTACATAAGATTAGGTAGGTATATTAACTACTATGTACAAACAAAATTAACTTTCTCACTAATTAATTAGCTTTTAATATGATAAATTAACGGATATTGTATTTCTCAATAGTTTTATACTATACACCTAAATATGTAGTACAGTAGATTTGTTAACATAGTATAATTTGATAAATTATGCCACTTTTGCCGCAGTTTTTTAAATAAACTTTTTTAATTGCAAGGTTACTACTATAAGCGACTTGGAATGGAATATTGAACAGCACGAACGAAATGAACCAGATTCGAATAAAATGGTCATATTATTAATTCTATTATTATAGCAACATAAATTATTGATTATTTTTTAAGTAATATAAAAATGAAATGTAATGAAATTCTAGTATGTCATAAGTATCATTAAATTAGTAATGCATTTTTTATTTCATTATGCTTCGAAATTCAATATTAATTGTATTTATCTAAGTTTTTTCTAGTGATTGTATATTTTTTATTAATTTTGTTACTACAAAGTTATATTATAGTTCACTAACAATAAACTGTAAATTACTTATTTCAGTATTGACATCTTTTTAAACAAGAAAGATTAATTGTTAAAAAACGTTTACGTCAAGCACACTAGAGAAAAGACTTTTACAAAAAAAATATTAACAGTTAATTAATCTTGTAGAAAAGATAAATTATGGGCTTTTCTTTGTTTAAAAGGTTCTATAATACGTTTTTTAAGTAAACAAATTAGACAAATTGTATTATAATTATATTAACAATATCCTTGTAATGAAAATTAATTTATAGTAAAATCGTTATCGAAAATCGCTTTAAAATTCCATTTTAAATTAATTTGGTACTTAAAAGATTTATAATATATTACTCTATTATAATTTAGTTTAAAAAATTGCTGTATCCTTAGCCCTAGATTCATATAAATTGGAAATGTCGTCGTTGTATGAAATATCTTGAAGGTATGTTATTTTTATTAATTTGCAAACGAAGCACAAGGTTGGATTTGCGAACATTTGAAAGGAAATTTTCAGTAAACATGTTTATAATAATGATGATCACAATAGAACACAATGTCAGTTAATGGTAATGGTATAATATAAAAAAATAAATTCTAAGAAAGACAGATTTTGATGAATTGATTTTCTAACAATAACAGTCAAATTGTGTGTCTGTAATCGAAGGGTCTTGGAAAAATAATATGAAAAGTCATTCGGATAAACAAATAACTTAATATCATATATTGAAAAAAAAACAATGAATTTACAGAGAAAAAAAATAATGGAAAAATTTCCATCCATTAGTTAATGAATCTTATGGAAATATTACAATATCTTGTTCATTTATAAATACGTCATATCGGTTAAATTTCTATATTTTAAATTATTTAGTGGTTACAAATACTTATGCTTTCTATTCATACATGCATGTCCAAGCTAGCTTGCTACTTTGATTTTTGTGCAATGATAGCTCTAACTTGATCGTCTGAATGCTGACTTCAATCAGCCTGGTTTCAAACTTAAACCATCATGTCAACTTCCCAACTTACTATTTCGCTGATAGAATGTTTATCTAAAAGATAAGTGTAACTGATGTACTGGTTTTGAATAATTTATTGGTCAACACGTATACTCACAGTAGTTTTGATCTACTAATTAATTTTCAAATATATAAGAAATATTTAGAAATTTTGAACCGATGCACGTCAGAGGTACGTATATTTTTTGATGTCGTCTGTCATCACCACCACATAAAAATAAAATTCCAGTTTGTCACGCATATGCGAATTACGATTGTACAGTGATTTCCATTTTTGTAAGTTTTTTACGTTAACTTGCATATCAGTGTTGTGTGTTGCGATGGCAGTTTAGTATATGTCGCACTTTATGGTGATTAAAATTTTGACAACGCTGGTCTAATATGACGTCGTCAATGTTCATGAGGTGTATTGTTTTGGGTTTTACAAACAGCATAGTATTAGAATCAATATACTAGAGAGAGAACAAAATATTAAAATCGTCTGAAGCATTCTAATGATAGATAATGCAACCATTTCTTCTTTTCGCTAACCCTGCCTGAGTTACATTAAGCAATAAAAATCCTTTTTTAAAATACAACACAATTTTATTAAAATTTTAAGAATTACATTAAACTTTTTGCAACTTTTCCATTAAATCGATTTTAAAGTATTTTGAAGAACGTGGCTTAAATATTAATTAACGTGTTGAACAATGTGTTAAAAATTTACGTTTTTATAAAAGCTAGAAAATCTAAGCTTATTTTTAAAACGATATATAAAATTTATGTATTAAAATTTATATTCCAAGAAATTTGAATCTTTCCTTTACGTTTTACATATAAATTGATTAAGTATATTTATTCAATAAAATATTCTCTTAGGAAATATTTGATATAAAAAATGATCGGTAAATATTTTCATACCTATTTATTTTGATAAATATAGACTTTTATTTTTTAGTGTGACTTTCATCATTTTACGATCCATGTTTTACTAGATCTATAATATTATATCCGGATCACCAACTTCAAGAGCCGATAACAAAACCCCTAAGATTGGAAAAAGTCTAATAGTTACAAGTAATTTACTACAGCAATTTTCACGACAAAACAATAGTAGAAAAGATAGTTGAAGTTCAAAAGAATTAATTTAACTAAAAATAATATTAATTGTGGTTGAAGTTACGGTTATAATGGTTGCCTGAGATAACTAATATTTTAAATTTAGAAACTATGAAAGTTTTAATATATTACTATAACTTGATTAATTCGTAGTTATATTGTACTGTTGTATTTTATTCCATTGTATTGCAATGAACTGATTATTAGATAAATTGTTTAAAATTAAATTACTCCAAAAACTAGTTAACAACTAACCTAGAGGCCGTGTTTGAGTTGGAAGCTTACAGACCGGTAAGCCTTTGGTATCATTGTCATCTCTTTAGACCAATCATTACTATTAAAAGAGCAAACATTGAATATCAAAAGCATCATAAACTTTCAACTCAAATACAGCCCTAGTTAGATTTAGTATTTAATCTTCATTAATTTTGTTTACCGTTTGTTCTTGTTTTTAGATTTAATAAATATATATTTTAAAAAAGCCAACATGCTTTTGCTAAAACCATAGTTTTGAAATTTTTCAGTAACTTCCATAAAAGTCATTTTAAAAAATAGAGAAACGGTATAATTTGAAAATGCATAATAACCAATAGCTAATTTATTTTAGTTCAATGTATAACCAACGGATTTTAGCAATAGAATAATATTTAGATATAATCCATACATAAATTATAATATTAGGAAGTAATTATCAGAAAAGCTAATTTAAATTTGTGTAGTGCTAACTAAATGCAATGTACCTAGTTATGGTAGACCATACTTAATCATTTAAAGGTTGTCTTTAGAAACACTAAAATTGGTCTTTGCAATAAACGCAACGGGATTTAATAACCCAATGTTGCGTGTAGGCTATTAGCGCCTCCGAAGGAAAACCTTCGCCCAACTATTCATCAACTAAACCGCAAACGGAGCAAGCTACCTCTCAATTTCAAAAGGACTTTAACCACTTGCTACTAATTACTCTGTATTTGCAGAAGATGTTCATAGAAAGCCTTAATTAATAAGTTCCAACACTATATAGAGAAACTTAAATGCAAATTTTAAGTCCTCACGTGGATATCTAATGACTTCGAAGTTACGTCTAGAGAATTTCACAACTTTAGTTATTATAATCTTACTTATTATAAATATTGCTTTACTTATTGTACCAAAACTTATAAATACACTAACGATCTAAGGATATTGAAAAATAACCTTGTAGAAGAATAAATATAAATTTTAACTACCTTCTTAAAAATCGATAAACGAATTCGACAACTCAAATTTTAGTTAATTATTTAAAATATTTCGGTTATTAAAAACAGTTAACTAATTTATGAATTTAAATTTTTAATTATTTCAACTCGAAAAGTTTTGGTCGGAACACAATATTACAGTATCTCATCCTATTGTTGTGATTGATATTTCTTCAAAATATTTGAAAAACTGCTATACATCTGGTTTGCAAACTTTTTACACATTTTCAGAAACCAACAATTTGCATACCACCAATGCAATATCAGCTCAGATGCCATTATGAGCTTTACATAATAATACAGTGTGATAGAAAAAATAACAAAAGTAGTTGAGATGATGGATCATGCTCACATTATATTTTGTATTTGACAATGTTAATTATCAGCATGAACATAGCTTTCAATGAACAATGTATTTATTTGTACACAAGTAATGAAACCAAATATTATGATTGAATTATTCCCGGTAACAAAGTTGTTAATTGGCTTAATTTATGCTGCAAAATGTATGTTGTCGATTAAATGCAAATATACGGGTATATAAGCGGCTATCAGCTGAAATCGAATTAAGTACCTTTACTATTAGGACTTTAATATAGATAATATTGATGATTTTGGTTGAGTATACAGACCTAACCTGCAAAAGAATGTGCATTATAGATTTATCAATCTAAATATAACATGAAGTAAAGATGATTAATGTTAAATTAACAACATACTCGTATGTTCAAAAGACATAAAGGTTTTTGTTTCTTAAAATATATCATTTTTAAAACGATCTGATTACTTTCAGAACTGTCAACAACAACTGTCTTTTTCCGGACTAGTGCGTGAAAATGTCTTCCTATCTAACTCAAATCAGTGTAGAAAGGGACCTATTTCGTAACGGTAGTCAAAACAATCATTTCCGCACATGTAATAAAATTAACTAAAATGAAAATAAATAAAATAAAATTTTTGAAATTTGATAATATCATAAATCACCGTTATACAGGGTGCTGCATGAGTTAGCCGAACATAGGAAATTAACATGTAAAAACTTATTTATGCAAATTCCTGCTTCCCTAATTATTTTAGAGAAAAAATGAAAGACACAAAAATAATGCAGAAATATAAACTACGAATAATAACAGCACTAGATTTCATTTAACGTTTACATAAAAAGTCAAAAAATGCTTTTGAAATTGTTAAAAGTTTTATTTATCAGACTGCCCATGCAAGTTTCCATGATAATTATTTGGAAAATACAAATATAATTGAATTTATTATATGGCCAGTGCGATAAATACAAATTTTAACAATTTCAAAAGCATATTTTGACCTTTTAAGTAAAAGTTAGATGAAATCTAATGGTCTTAACATTTGCAGTTTATATTTCTGCATTATTTTTGTATCTTTCATTTTTTCTCTAAAATAATTAAGGAAGCAGGAATTTGCATAAATAAGGTTTTACATGTCAATTTCCTATGTTCGGCTAACTCATTCAGCACCCGGTATTTGGAAACGCTTTGTAAAATAACAAATTAAGTTAAATTTTCTTTAGCTTTCAAATTTATTTCACAACTGATTAACTCGTAAACAATTTATTAGAATGTGCACAGTCGATGCATATCAACAGTCACAAATTAAAATGCCCATAAAGCACACTTAATTGGCTAGGTTATATTTTAAAAACTGATCAATTAAACATTTTCCCAACTTGATCTTCTTAATAATTGGCAATTTGTATGCCATTAACTTTGGCAATTACAATTAAGTTGCTTAAGAAAAACCAAGCAAAAGATGAGAACTGGCTGCACAAACTGAAGTATTCCATAAACTTAACACAAATATTAAATTTATTACAACAAAGGTCTGAAAGGAACAGCAATCAAAAGAGTCAAACCCATCTATTTTGTTTGTAACTTAAAAAATTAAAACATTGACCCATCCTATTTCTTGAAGATGATCAAACATAGAAACTGGTAAGAACAACAAGCGTAAAATAAGCAACATATCTCAAAAACTAAAATTTAAACAAAGTAAAGTTTGAACTGCCGAGTAAGCTAGAAAAACTATTGAAATTGGCAAAATGAGTTTCATTTAAAATTTGTACAAATAAAAGGAAATAAAAAATAGCCTATATTAATCACTCACTGTAAGATTGGGACTGCCGGGCCGCCAAGCTGATTAACTTTCTGGTGGTTTAACAATAATAATTAACAATGTTTCTGCACATTCATGATTTGACGAAGAAGCTGGTATTCCAACCATTCCTTTGCACTATTTTATTACTATCGTGTGCTGAAATATCGTTTTGTGCTGTCACTTCTGCAAATTATAAATTTGATAAAATTGCTGTAAATAAAAGAAATAAAAGATTATATAATTAATTTGTTATATCTAAACTGCAATTACATCTCAGCTGTTACTTCTCATAACAAAACTAAGTAAACTCCAGCATACCAACGTAAATATAAGCTGTCTCAGAAGAAATCCGCTTTAACAAAATTAATTTAGAGCAGTCTACATAATAAACATATAGGATATAATGTATCTAATTCTTATTAAGTATTTAAAAATGTTAATTGAAGTTATCACATCGTAGTCATTTCGAAAATGCTGTAACATACGAAAATGTTTGAAATGATTGATTTTATTACATATAGTTGAGTAATTTTAAATATCATCGTACAGTTACATACATTTTCATAACAAATCTGTCCCGGGCTGAACGGTATTTTTCTTTCAAAAATTTTTAAATTCTGACATTAATTGCTAGTAATTATAACGCAGAAATTGTTTTCTTGAAAAAGTATAAAAATTCTGTATTTGAATTAATTTGCTTATATAAATTGATTTTATAATTACTAACTGTAAAAAATATTGTTGACGTTTAAATTAATTTCATATTTTTTATTCTTTCATGCCGCGCAGACGGGCAAGAATATATTTTTCTTTCATTTTGATTATATTTTAATTATATTTAAATGAAAATATATTTTAATGAAATAAAACGAATGTTCAGAATTTAAAATTAATTAAAATAATTTCTTTCATTGTTTTTCTTCTGCTTATAATAAATAATTAATGAAATTGTTTAATCAAGCTTTAGAGCTACGCAGATGTTTTGAATTTTATGCTGGGCATATCAAACAATCACTTCGAATATTTTATAATTTGCATCAGTAATGTAGCTGAAGTAACTTAAACGTAGCCAAAATATGGTAAAATAAAGAATATCGTCGGGAAAATATAAATTTAGAATATTTTTTTAAAATGATTATGTTAAAATTGTTTTGTGGGGAAGTATCAAACCGTGGAAGGGATAAGATCCTAGAATCTATTCAATTCGGAACGGAAACCAGCAATTACATTACGCTAAAGTGGACAGTTAGAGCAAATTTAAAAATTTTCTCAGTGCTAATGTACATTTTTATTAGGTTACCTTGGATAAAACTTGCCGTTAGAATTTAGTTTTATTAAAATTATATTAAATCGGGTCAACGTCTACCGAAAACTACGACTCATGGGTCTTACTTGAAATAACAATTTTCTTCTGGAATACATAGAAATTCATTATTTTTGAGTAATTAACTGCTATTTTTTATTTCAAACTTCAAAATATTTACAAGAAATTGAATTTCCTTCACTAGATTTTAAAACTCCAATCTAAGAAAGCGAAACTACTATATCTTTCCGACGTTTCATTTATATCTCAGATAAACTACTTTAGGCTAGATTTAAAAAAATATATTGCAGTTATGTAGCAAAAAATAGAAAAATGTTGTTCATTTTGTTATAATATTTTAAGAGATTTGTAAAATTCTTGTAAAAACTAAACGTAGTATAATAATTTCAGTGAGCACTTATTTACATTATTATATTTTAATGCAAACTTTTTGACAACAATAAATGCTGTAGCTGCGCTTTTTTGTAAACATTGAGTTTTAATTGTTAATGGCGTTATTTGGCTTTAAGTTTCAGAAAGACTGAGCAAACTAAAGTTTGTGGTGGATTAACAAAAACCACTGTCTGGTTCATTCTACGTGTATATGAACGATAACGGCAATTTACAGATTGGGATTTTGTCGTATATGCATTGTTCGCCTACTAAAGGATTAACCACAAGCCCTTGCCTTTAAGTTGCTTACGTTCTAAACGTAATTAGTGAAAACTTACATTCACACTATTCATAATTCTAACTAATTAATTGGCTACCAAATTACTTGCGCAGTAAATTACAACTTTTTGCTAACTCGAATCAACTAAGTTTTAATTGGATATTTACCTAACAAATATACCTACCTAATCTAACAAATATTTTGTTGTTAAAATCATTAGTTTAAAATAATCTCCAAATTAGAATATTAAAAACAATTAATTTTTGTCATTCCTTACAATAACAAGGATAGTACATAATACCTTATATGTATAACATATTTGCTTTAGTTTTAATAATTTCAAGTAAAATAATTTCGGGATGAAATATACACTTCTATATCAAATATACACAGTAAATCGAGTTAATAAAATTAGAGTTTACGGATGATTGCAGTTATACATTCAAAATATATCATCTGTAGCTTTAATGAAGATCTATTTCATTATAATAATAGGAAAAACATTGTAAAATATGTAAAGTAATAATAAATAAACTTATAATAACCATCGTAAACATAAAATTGCAAATAAAAAATTACGTTGAACTTGACCGAATTTCTCAGTGTCTACTGCAAAACCAAAAATTTCAGTATCAATGCTGCTACTCGTGTCAACCAAGATCGTGATATCCCACACAAGTGCTTTCTTTGGGCACCACGACACCAAAGCCATACCATCCAGACGTTTCCAGTTGTCGTACGATATGCTAGGAGGCTTCAACACAGCAAGACTGTTACCAGATGCGAAAAATCTTTTTATTATGTTATTGGGGCCGCTGTGTTTTGGGATTTGGCCAACCCTTTTCTAACACCAGAGGTAATAAATTCCAAACGGACTCACAACTACACTGAACCTACATATAGTGAAACTTACAAATCTTGGCTTCCACTCCTACAGCCACACTCCACCTTAAAGTTGTGATGTGGTTAAAATTTGTGATCAATCGATGCTTATAAAATATTCTTACAAAATAATTACTTGAATTAACCCAAACTCACTGCAAATTCGGTAAAAGAAGTAGAATTAGAATTAGAGGTAGAAGAGAAAACTCAATCTAAATTTGAGTCGCGCACAAAATAGTTTAAATCGTTACTAACATCCACTTCTAAAATAATTTCAGCTGTACTGTCATATTGAATATATTATATATTTCTCACTGAATGAACTGGGGCTTTAGAACCATGTTTTACACCAAATTGAAATGCCATTTTCTTTATTAAAATCAAATAAATTGGCCTCCGTATACATATTATGGAATGAATTCTTTATAAACACTAATAATAAAACCTATTCCTAGCATGATATTTTGATAGTTTTTTTTAGATTATCAAACAAATAGAGTACCTAATTCAAATTTTAACTTGTCAAAATCGACTATAAATAGCTAAATCAAAACTTGTAACTAAGTGGCTTTAGTCGAATGATCTGTTATTTATTGACAGATTCCTCTTTCATTGGTTCATTGGTTTTGTAAAAACCAGCGATAAACTGAGAATCACACATCTCGTAAGAATAATGTCGAAACTCGAGTCTTGGTCCAAGTAAGTTAATGCGATTCTTGTTTTTGTGAAAGTATCTACATTAGTATTTTATAGGAAAGGGCGACTCCTACTGCAAATGTTTGATGTCAAAATCTTTGAATATGATTATGAAAGAGGTATCATGAGTAAATGACAGATCATTCGACTGAAGTCCTTTACGTTTCTTAATTTATATATTATTACATTAGCCTTCGATTATCAACTGAGGAGATACAAATATTTGAAAAAGATAAAACAAATGAAAATACAAAAAAAAAATTAATGAAAGATGATGAAATATAATTAATACAATTTTAATATTAATAGTAGTGCAATATGGCGCCATTTCTTTTTTATTATCGATCTTTAGCTGCATTTAACCAAGAATAGCAAGAAAAGTTGCAAGTTAATCGCAAAAGAAAGAATTTACATATTTAGTAAAGCAGATGGTAGAGGTTATTAAACATTCGGAAATATTATAGTTCACATGCAATAAGGGAATAAGATTCTTAATAATAGGTGTTAAGTTCTGGTATAAGGAGAAAAGTCGGTTTCAAATAAATAGCAGAAAATTTATGAATTTTTTACAGATAATTTAACAGGTAATTTTTTCATTGATTTTTGATAGTGGATAGGCTAATAACCCTATTTTCTGTTTTTTCTGTGGTGCCATGAATATGTTTGAATATGTAGAACGAAACGTAGGCTTACAAACACTTAGATTGATATACGCGATCCACAATCCCGATATCCTTTTCTCAAGATAAGTACATGTCCTCCGAGTAAGAGGCTAATTGTCTGCAGTCCTGCAGACAGAAGAAATAAATAAGAAAATCTTAAACGGTAATTTATTAATTTCGAAAAAGTAATTTTAAATTTTATTTTAAATTTTACCAATTTTTTATAAATTATAGAAATTTCTAATAAAATGAGTAGTAATGGTAGTACGTATACATTGTAAAATAAAAGCTAAACAAATTAAATGATTATTCCAAATTTGTTATTAACTATATTACGAGTAAGTACGTCGGATTTTAAATTTTTCATTGTACAAACAGGCCAAATAGTTATTCCAACATTATCATTATTATTGTGAAACGAATAAAAAAAAATGAAAACAGTATTAAGAAATAAGCTATGTGCATACTAGGTACAACTACACATAGATTTATAGATGCAAAAAAATATAGAGCCATATTTAACGCTGCGACAAATAATTTTAGAATATTTTTATTTTCTTTCAATAAGAAAAGCTAACGAAAAATAAAATATATAGTAACTTTGTAGTTTAGAAGTTTCGTTTACTGTTTCGGACTGTTAGTTTTTGCCGGTTTCAATGAAGTAAAAAATCTCAAAAGAATAAATATTCAAGGTGTGCCAGCTAAAAAAGAAGCCTACAATAAAAATAAAAGTAATCATTTAGAGCAATTAATTGACATAATGAAATCAAAATCAGTGACAATGACAGTTTTTGTTACACATAATAAATGTACCATATTATGAAAACAAACGTTGTACATTTTGTAGTGTTCATTTAAATTTATTCGACAGGCTAAAGCTCAACAATAATTTTGTGAATGTAATTGGAATGACTCATGAATATGATAACGTTTTAAAGGGATGTATTAGGTGTGTCCATTTAATTTAACGTTACTCCAAGGATGTAATATAGCAATTATTTTGTACATTTTAATAAAATGGTAAATAAGATAAATGGTTTGGTAAATGATATTTTATTACAAGAAGTTGTTCTCGTTGAACATTTGTATTGACAAAGCAATTACGAATATAAATCTCAAATTAAAGAAAATATTACAAAAAACGGATAACAACAAAGTGGATGATTGGAACCAATAAGCTAGTAAAAACGAAAAAATCGATGGCGTAAAAAGTATAATGGAAAGAAATTGCCGTTTGTAAAAGCTACAATATCGTCAAAGTAGCAGTAAAAAACCAAACAAATGACAAAATTTGCTTTTATATAAGAATTACGGAATTTAATCTTACTTTGCGAAAAATTTTAAAGCCTAATTTGGTTAATATTAATTTTCTAGTAATATAAATTAGAGCTATCGATGCAATTATGCTCAAAAATTTCCATCACAATTTTTCTAAAAATATTTCTTTCGCATTTTCCACAAATTATTCTATTATTTTTGAACGTGCTCTTGAACTTTGAAAAACTATTGAAATTATCGATAGCTGGCTAATATTTACCAGACCCTTCGAGAAGTTGCTAACACGCACAGGCAAAATAACGCTATAAAAACCGACATCTGCTGCAGGGGTTGTCAAACATTATGTAACTTTTGAAATTATTGCTTTTCCTCCATTATTCTGTTGCTATCGATAGTTTGAAAAACAATTTTAAGTTTGAATATGTTAAAATGTAAAGATATAAAATTTACTTTTTATTTTAAAAATATTTTGTAAATTTATAGAAACTATATAAATTTTTTGTCACTTAGCAATAGCAGTTTAATTTAGCTGTGTAGTAATTATTTGTAGATCTCTATTGAATTTTCATTAAGGCAGTCATTAAGATTGTCTTCCTTTCGTAAACATGTAATTAACTGGCGTCTGTAGCAACTGACTTCTAATTTAACTTGAAACGCATAATTTAAGAAAATTTGATTTACTGCATTAATAAATCCTAGATTTAACGATTTTTAAAATTAACAAATAAATAATCCACCATCTAACTGTAGTAATATATGCGATTTATTAAGTTAAACAATTCAAAATTATAATTTTTGTCTCAGTCAGAGTTAATTAAGTTAACAAGTTAATCTTGTATTAATCTTGTTATAGAATTACAACAATATTAACTAGTAAATTTAATAATTCTATCAATATACTTTGCGATAAATTATGTTAAGCTGTCATCTGCACAAATTATTTCTTATACCACTTTTAAATAAATTTTTATAAAATTAATCAATCACAGGCAAGATTAAATTTTAGTACACAATTTTCTTAGGTAATCAAAACAATGTAAATTTCATTCTACCAATAATTCAAAAACCACAAGGAAACATTGTTAACATTTACTTTACAATCGCTATTTACTTTTACTCGTATGTATGTATCAAGAAATGAAATTAGGATTTATTTCAACTAAAATTTTATATTCAAAATTTAGATGGAACCATCAGTTACTATCATCTGTTTTTATAGTAGATACATCAGCGATAAACTTTACTGCCACCTTGTGCATTATTTTATTTCAAACTACAAGCGAAAGGCACTATATATGATTTCCCAAGTATTCATTTACGAAACCATTCGTAACAATGATTCTATCGTAGAGAATAGCATTTGGAAGAACCACCTGGCCCCGAGGAATTCAAGGCAATGAAAAAGTGCATAAACTTCTAAACGAACATCGATTACCATTCACAATAATTCTAAAACGGGGATTTTCAATCACTAACAGATTTTCTCAATATTAAAAATCTGCAAAACCATTATTTAGTGCACAACTGAATTAATAAATAATATCTACAAAATTGTATAATAAATCGTTAATTTGTTAAATCAATAAATTCTTATTTTAAAATTGAAGTGGTACCACATATGCAAAGCAATCCATGCCCGTAAATATTATTTTACATCACGAGATTACATAAGGCAAATTATTGCATGAGTAGACATATTTAAGCTCGTGCTGCCAAGCAAGAGCGCAAAGTCTACGAGCTTATTCAGAAGTGGTGTACAACGTTGTATATAAAATTCGTCAGGCTTCTATGAGTTTTACTCAATAAATAAAAATAAAATAATTTTAAAAGTTGTTGGATTGACATGCGTATTATTGTGTCCATGCCCTAATCAAGGCGAAACACAGAACAAGCAATAAATAAAGCAAATAACATAAACATAAGCTTAGCTTAAGAAACTTAAAACATTATAATATATTATATTTTTGAATTTAATAAAAAAACGTGGCAATATGAACATCTTAAACTTATATTTAAACTTAGTCATAAAAAAATTAACAGTTTTTTGAAAAATTGAAAACTGAATATGAAAAACTTTCTTTGAAAAGAATGTCAATTAAATTCAAGTCAAACTACTAAAGTGCTTTTAAAAGTAGGATTTTGTAATTTTATTATTGAGTTTTCAACAAAATTTTAAAAACAAAATATGTATTGGATATCTTTAGGCCTAGAAAACCTCTTTCAATTTATACATAACATTTTTCATTCTTATCAGTTTGGGAACCTGGAATTTAAACATAATCAATTTACCATATTATTTCCCTATGATCGGTTGCACGGTCGGTCACCCGGTATAGTAGATAAATAAGTTTTATTTGAATTTATTATGGCGTTTTTTATAATGATTAATTATCTTGAAAAAAAACTACAATGATTAATAATTTGCTTTAGTTAACAGTGATTTTAATTTATAAAAGCAAATAAAATTTTTGTGAGCTTGTATAATTATTATTATTGTTGACAATATATTTCTAAATTTTACTTTATGTTATTTTTTCTACTCTATCTCGAAGTATATGTTAACAGTTAAATATTTTTTGCTTCATGAAAATTTTTATATTTGTTTTGTTTATTTTATAACAAAGTAAATAATAATTTACATTTTTAATCTAATTCGAAAACTATATATTATAACAAAATATACTTGATTCGAATATAGTGTTCATTACATTACCTAAATATTTTTTAACTGTATTAAGTAAATAATTCAATGACGTAAACACAATCGAAAAATGTAAATATGTAGCAGTTACATATTTGTAGGTCCTAATATTATTTACAAATTTTGATAGGTATGTAAAGGTATTTTGTATCGGTAAATATTAAATTGATCACTAATTGGTAAATTTGATTTTTGTCTTTTCAGGGCGGTTATTATTGTTATCTACTTTATACGAATAACGGAATAAGTAAAAATTATCATAAAGTTAGTCTAAGCAACTGCAAGAAAATAGAAATTCTATGTAAATTAAGTATAATTGGAAGGCTTAGTGGCAAAAGTAGGTTAGCCAATTATTCTTTTTAAAAAATTTTTTAGGCATAATGCCTATGGTAAAATTATTGATCTAACAACGAAAAAAAAAACAATAAATGAGTGTTGTATTTTTGTTTGATTTTCTAATGGATTATAAAGTTTATTATTAAAATATTTTGGTTACTCCCTTACATCTTCGCATTTATTAAAATTTAATAAAATCATGTGAAAATACGATCAACGAATTCAGATCAAGAATTTCTCGAGTACATTATTTAAACTAGGAGCAAACTGTTGGCAGATCTAAAGTTGCAATAAATTGGCGTTCATTTAGAAGCAGTTGAATAATAGTAAATTGGAGTTGCAAAGATCTGAAAAGTCAAATAACTTTTATTTAAAAAAAATGTGATGCACTGACGAACATTATTAACAAAGATAATGTTTATTTGAGATTTAGTAATATTACTTGATAAATATTACTTTAATATTAGAGTAATATAATATTCTATTTTTAGAGCAATTAAAGACATTCAAAAGTAGCATATTATGTAAAAAATAAAATGTCAAAATTTTGTATGCTTGTGGGGTCTAAACGAAATATACGCTGTCACGGACTGTTGTTTAGGTAGCTCAAATTCCTACAAAATTGTAATTTTTTTAATTCAAATTATAAAGAGTTTATTATATTCGTCTTTTGAGAATAATTATTATTGTAAATGATTAATAATGTCGATATTTTAAAATTTGATCCTTGGTGGTAGGGCATGGAAGTAGGGCATGCAGGTATTCACTTGTAATATATTTAGAAATGCATTCAAAATTTAACATTGTACTTCAGTGAACATCGTTCAAAGGATATTTTATTACATTTTGTTATCCATTATTTTACTTGTATTTTCTATATTTATAAAAACTATAACACTGTTCTATTTGCCGATAAGAATATAAACACAAATTCTATCTTCAAAGGCAATTTTCTCGTCTCTATGATCGATATTGAAAAGTTTGTTATGGGATGCGCATCTACTGTTAACAGGATACAAATGTGTTGTCCTGGCGCCACGCAGACCCTTCCTGGTACATTACAACCTCGCCAGTTTATTTAATGATGTTGTTTCTTTAAGTTATGTGCTAAAAAGTTTTTTATATGTCCCACACTTTACCAAAAACTTGAAAATAAAAATTTATAAATATAGAAGCTACAAGTATATATTTTCTTACGACAATCGAAACAAAGGCCAATTAAAGAAAAAGAACATTATGAAAGTATTTCACTTTATACTCGCCATTTACACGCCCTTTATTTCAATTATAAAATTACTTCATATGTCAACTTAAATCATAAAAACTTTTGAGGAGTGTTGACGAAATCTAGCGCGTGTTTTCATGTCATAAAAAATAGGTGTGTTCGGCGGACTATAATTTTTCCTAATGTACGAACATAAAAATGATGTGTAAGCAAAATTTAAATTTACATAAGTTGAATGACATTCATTAATTGATAATTCGTGATATGCGCTACGTTTTTTGTATAATAGTCGGAGTTAAAAAAAATTCTGTTTTAGTAACAAATTAAGATTAGATGAACTGTGTAATATTTTAGCAAGTTTACTGTTACAGCTTTGTTTAAAACTCAAATAAGACAAAAAATCTTTAAAATGCATTATCTTTTATGAGGGCTATACGGACGGTAAACAAAAGGAAAAAAGTGTCCGTTTGGGAGAATATCTTACCCTCTATCAATTGTTATGTCCACGTTAGCATTGAATAAAATTTTATAATCTTAAAAAAGTTTTCAGTAAAATTCTACGGATAACAAACATATTTAGGAATTGTGTTTTTGTTGGCGAAATATGTGTACAAGCAACCTTTCAACATATTAATAATGCCATATCAAGAAATTATTTTTATAAACAAAATATTTTATATTTACATAATATAATTCATGGAATCTCTACTTTGTAATTTTTAATAAAATCCTATGTAATTGGTAAAGCACGTCTGTTGAAAGAAATGTCAAAGGTTTATTACTTGCTTTGGATTTAATTCCACAGTAGTATTAAAATTTTTTGTTACAAGGAAAAGAAACATAAAGTTGCATGAATATATGTGGACGACGATTATTTTTTTACAAAAAGTCAAACCATCCGAAGTGCTTTTCTAATTTCCTTTTACAAACTGAAAACAAGTTTATTGTGTTTTCAGAGATGGTTCGGTCAATTTTTTAGCTTGAAAGTTAAAAAAAAGGTCGGAAGAATTGGATGATGGGGTTGAGTGTGGTTCATTGTATTTGTTCAGTCATTCTATTCAAGCCAAGATTTAGTAGCGCCCTTCTTACACTGGATGGAAATTGTGATAATGGAGTTTTCGTCCGGCTTCTTAAAAAAAGTCAGCGATGTTTGAAACTCTTCCGCACACAAGTAACTAACGTAAAACTTTCTGTTTCTGTAATTTAATATAGCATAACAAAAAGTGGTAACTTTGTTGAAACCATTCCGGTTTTGTGTTTAAATCCCAGAACATTTAATTATAAATTGCATTTTGCTACTTTAGATATTATTTTATAGATTAATTTAATTAAATAGAATACAATGATAGAAACTTATTTTACAGTAGTTTATCTTAGTTAAGTCATAGACACTATGCGTTCAAAATGTACTTTTTAGAAAAATTTTTTATCGTCTCTGATATTATTTAAGAATAGATTTATAAACCATAAAATATCTACGGAATCCATAGTTGCTACTGCGTTAGAAGTAAAGGACGAAAAAGGACTCAAATGATTGATTGGAAATTTTGTCGGTGACTGAAATGTCTCCGAACTAACTTGATCATTCTCGAGTGAGCAACTCAATAACGAGCTTCGCTGTATTCGCTTATATCTCTTCCCAGGACACAAAACTTTCTATCTAGACAATTGGCCCTACATTTTACTTCTTATAAAAAATCTATAAATATTAAAGTAACATTATACAACAAATTTATTATTAGCATTATTACCAAACTTGAAGCATAAATTTAAGAAAAAATTAAATATTTCACGTAACTGAGCTTTGAGCAGAAAAATTATAGCTGAAATATCTTACAATATTATTGAGTTCCCATTTACTTTAGTTGACGATGGTTACAAAAAGAACAGCTTCCATCGTATTTCATTTTTGCTAACTTTAAATTCGTAAAAATTTCTAGCAACTTATCACAATAACTAATATACTAGTTTAACAATTATCCATTAATTGAGGTAAATTATTTAGTAATAATTATAATCGTCATCTTAATTAAACACTGCTTTGGATATGCTTTAGATACGCTTTGAATGTCAAGCGACGACATACACTACTCATATCCGGTTGTTCCTCAATCATTAAGTTAGTGATTATGCCGCGTAATTAAATAAGGGTTAAAACACTATATTTATCTTAACGGGTGTAATTTAGGTCAGTGGATAGTACTTTTATAATTTCTTTAAAATTTTTCTTTGAGCAACTTAGAAATTGCCATTACATTAAAGTGGGCAGCTTAAATTATGCTTGCCTATAATTTACAAATTATTCAATTAACTAGATCGACTGTTACCAAAGTGATCAAACACTTTATATTATTTTATTTATAACAATGTTTCGCATTGCATTCTATTTTAAAACTAAAATGTGTTTAAGTTATCACAAATA
The DNA here is from genome assembly GCA_958510845.1 of Cantharis nigra. Lineage (NCBI taxonomy): Eukaryota > Metazoa > Arthropoda > Insecta > Coleoptera > Cantharidae > Cantharis > Cantharis nigra. The sequence continues at coordinate 18,914,522 of OY294028.1, forward strand.
AAATACACTGTATGTATAAAACATCGCAAACGTTTTTACCAGCATCATCCGACTATGAACTAGAAAGAAATTTCAAAAAAATCATTTTTAAAGTCTTTTAAAAAACTCCAAATTGAAGATCTTTGCATCGCGAAAAGTGTCAAGACTGACCGATGCGTATCTTTCACCAAATATCACTAACTACAGTAATGTCTACAATTAGTGTCATTGTTGGTATTACGTGAAAGTTAGTTAAGGAAACTTTGGATTTTAGCTAAAACAGGTGCTAGTATTGCACCTGCTAATACGATTTCGATAGAATGCAGATTATTTAATATATAATATATTTGACATAATATAATGTCGATTGCAGAGAGCTTTCCAGAAAAGCTAGTTTGTAGGTAATTCCACGCTCTTTCAAAAAGGACTAAACTATTTGTGCACACATGTTGAATTATGTCTACATCGATTTCTGACAGCTTATATCTTGTATAATTATTGTAAAATATAATTGTTGAAGTAAAATTCCAAGCTGCAAAGCACCGAAAATTTATATTTAGAAGATTAATATAATATTTTATGTAAATAAAATATTTAAAAAAAAATATCAAAGTTCTTTTTATAATACATAGCTAGCCTACACACAAAAATTTTGTTTTAAATAAATTCCATTAAGAACGGCCGGCTTAAGCGGCTTGGTACATCGCGCATCGGGCGGATATATTGTACATACAATCAAGTTGTTACCTAAAGTTTGAATTCAAGATTTCTGTGTCGGTGTTCAAATTTGAACTTAGGGCTGCAGATTTAGGTATTCCTAATCCCTGTAAGCCGGGCATTCTTCTTACAATTTGTTGGACTTTTTTGTAAACGTATATTATTGATTTATGTAGTTAAATATTTCAAATAGTTAATATCGAATTCTTTCTGTTGCCGAATAAGGCTTAAAATTGATGATTTATACATAAACCAGAGTTTATATTCTGTTAATGTAAATTATATTAGTAAAAAATAAATCAACTGTTACCAGACCTTGTTGGTTCAGTCGGAGAAATTGATTTACAGTTGACATTCATTAAAATATAAATATTTATCAATTTTTAATTTACTACAAAATAAATAATCTATTGATACGTGGTTTAAGTAGTGTAACTCGATATTAGCCATATCAATATTTTAGACAACCCAAAAAATGCACTAAACACTTTTCAGCACTAAAATGTTTTTAAGTTATCACATGTAAAATACACTGTAAGTATTCGCAAACGTTTTCACCATACTATGGCATCATCAGGCGATGAATGAATCGCCTTAAAAACTTAAAAAAACACAGTTTAGTTCTGAAAAGTGTTTAGCGCATTTTTTGGGTTTTCTAAAATATTGATATGGTTACTACAAATATTTAAAATTTTTATATATTTGTTTTAATTTAAGCTTGTATTTAGTGGTCAAGTTTGTTTAACCGTTATTTAATAAAAAACGGTTGCCGAATATGCTGAAGTGCTTACAATAAAAAAAGGATGCCAAATTTTATTGTACGTTCAACTGTACTACTTGCCGTCCTCTAGCACATCTATTGTAGATGTCAGAAAGTTATGTTCAAACCTTCCTAAAGATTTCATTATTTAATTACCGCGAGAGTAACATTGAACCTATTGGTCGGTACTTTTAACATTTTACTAATTAAAATTAATATTAAATTTAAAAATCCTACTTCTAACAAAAGTTTGTCCAGAAAACAAAAAGCAAAGGATCGAGCAATTCCCGACCCGATATCCCTAATTACGTTAAAAATATTGGAATTGAACTGTCTAGATATTAAATCGGGATCACTGACCACAACCAAAGGGAGTGCCAAGGTAAGTCTCAAAATAAGGAACCTTCTATGAAAACAAAACCAGTTACGTATAATATCAGTACTAAAATTCCTAATTATATCATTAAGGCATCCTTTTGGAAGACGTAATCTTCACTTGACCAGAGGAAAACAACAATTGAAATAAAGCATAAATAATGTGTCCTAAAAAGAGTCTAAAGCATCATCGTTCAGATACAAATCGAACCAATTTACAGATCCTGAAATTATTTAAAATTTTGTTCTTTGCAAGGTGTGAGTTTCACCCACATAATACATTTTATATTTCATTATAGGCAAATCAAGTTAATCAAACAATTAAAGGTACAATTAAAACTCCCAAAAAAATATAAGTTACGATTTCATACTAAGTTTTTAATGCCAGATATGTTTTGGTTTCACAGCAAAAAGTTAATGCTGGAATGAAATCCGACGTCTACCTCTCAAATAAATGACACCGAACTCTTATTAAAATTTCTTCCTTGTGGTTTGATTTATGAAATGCACAATATCATAATAATAATATACGGGTAAGTTCACTTGATGGATAACAAAAAGCAATTTCTACTACTCGTATTAGAAAACTAGCGCTTCTTATCAATTGTTAGGACTATCGCAATCTTCTGTCTGGTCAAGTTAAGGTTAAGAAAATCTATACATGCTTGATTCTATGTATCTATCGCGAAGTAATCGAAACGAATGAAGTAATAACTGTGAAAAACACAAATATCTGTCTGATAAATTCTAGAGTAAAATTTGCATATTTATACAGTTTTTGAATTACATTAATGCATTCCGAATTTATTCAGTTTAAACAAAAGCCAACTAACGCATAAAATAAGAGTAATTTAAATTTTACAATAAAATAACCAATAAATTATTTGGAATTTATAGCCTGCAAATGTAAAACAACAGTGTGCTGATATAAATGTTACTAGAAATTAGTTGCAGTTCAGTTTTCAGACTACTCAATGTACTAATATTCACAAAACGCACAATGGAGTATTCTATGCGAAGTAACATTTTTCACTGTTAATCTCTTTTCGCTCTACAGTCTTATAGAACAGATGTCAAGCATTCTTTAAAGGAATTAGTTCAATCTCAGGAAAATGTATATTAATCATGAGCGGATATATTCTTCTTCTAGCTTGGAAAATTTTCTCATCTCAAGGTAAGATATTTAAATTTAGTTACAAAATTGGTACTTGTAATTTTTGTAAAATGTAATATTTAATCATTTAATGGAAAATGCACTCGCTGCTAATAATATTTCATAAAGATAATTTGAATAGTTATCTCAAGAAAAATATATAATTGTATACTTAGAACAGAGAAAAGTTTTACTTAAAATATTCCAGAAAATGCTAAAGAGAGAATACATAATAAATCCAATGTTTGAAAGAGTAAAATGTGATTCTCAATGTATAATTCAACTTCAAATTACAATAATTAGAAAACATAGTGTGCATCATTATTAACTATTAATTATTAATTATTAATGATTATTAAATTATTAATCATTACTCATTTACACCATGGCACTTAAAGACCTAATATCCAATATAAATTTTTTTAATTATAGTGAAATAAACACTTACTAATAAATAATTCAACTTCAATTTACTGTATATCTGCCCTGTACTGCACTAAATTAATAATATTTTATTTTAAACATGAATCTCTTCCATAAATAAATTCTTTCTGTAATTAACTAAATTAAAATTTTAATTATTAAAGTAACAAAATTAATTAAAAGCAAATAAAATAAAAATGTATTCAGTATTTCTTACTTTCCTTACTCATTCAAATATAATATTATTAGGTATTTCCAGTAAAATATAAAAAATAATTTTAAATATGAGTTACCGATACCCATAATAGGCGTTTTTTTTATATGGAGAACGAATTTAACTTCAAAATACTTCGTGATTAAATTAGATGTAATTTCTGTATCTCTAAGATGTATTTATTCTTTGTTAATGATTTTTCTTTAAAATCCGTTTAATTATTCCTCCAATTCGGAAGAAAGTATTACAAAATGTGCTTCGTTAAAAAGATTAGAAATTATAAAATTACTTCTAATTAAATATTAATCGCCAAAACAAAATAATACAGAAAACTCATTTTAATTACAATAATATAATAATCTATTCATTAGTATAATTATTATAAATAAATCAGATATTTAATTTTTATTGTTACTATTAGAATTTATTGTTTTCATCGCCATTCACAATTATTATAGAAAATTTCGAAAGAACTTTTCTTGAAGATTTGTCGAAATTTTAGTACTACTGACATGTAGGTATCTCATACTGGGTTACAGAATATCCTCCTAGAAAGATGTACTTCCTACTTCGAAAGAAAATGTCTTGATATTACGAAAGTAAGCGATAATATAGAATCTCTCAGGTATGTATAGGTATAACATTAAAAATTAAATTATTTGAAACTTAAGTAAAAATTACAAATATCAATTACTTCTCGGATAACATTCTGCTAAATATTTTTTTATAAAATTCAGTGGTGGTATTGACTTACGAGCCTGCTTTCAAGTTTTTAACTGAAGGTTTCCGATTTCAGTATCGTGCTCAGAATATAAGATACACAATCAAAAAGAACGGGTCAAGTCAAGCAAGTTCCTAACAAGGTCGCTTCATAAGAGTCTGTTTTAGACTCGTGAATAGGACCAATTGAGCAACTCCACATATCGTGGTGTATTTATGCTCTACCAAGTAGAAACTACCGGTGATATGGAGTAACATGAAAAGAATTTCTGACAAATTTGACTGATAAATGTCTTGAAAATTTATTGTAAAACTGGAAAACTACAGCACAAAAGTAACATAATTTAAAAGTAATTTTTAATGAAATATTCGTAATAGCGACTTCCGTGGAAAGAAATACCGCTTAAAATTTTTATTAAGAAATACTTGATTTTTAATGTTTATATTCATGTGCTTGGTCTCCACTATTTTCTTTATTGAACAAATATTTTATCAAAATACACGCCCGACAGACACCCTACATTACTGTCATTGAAATATTATCTTAGGAGTTTATTTTTCTTAAAACCAACGAGTATTTTTTCTTAGAATTGGTTTATTTTTTACTTCGATTATGTTCACTCAAAATGTATGTAACTCATTTAATTCTTTGTCTCATGCGTTTCATTCAATAGGTATATTATTTATCTTGAATATATTTTGACCCGAAGTGCTTTTAATATCAAATAAAATATTTATTTTAAATTATTTTTGTGTGACAACATTTCAGCAGATCGCAGAAAAGTAATAGTTATTACTTTTTATAATATATAGATTATATAGGCGTATACAGATTCAAAAAGTTGGATTAAGATCTTTGGTATCTTGTGATGACTCACAAGGGATGTACAATTAATTCTTTTGCGAGAACTATGTTTTGGCGAAGCAAACTCTACTTTTTGTTCGAAACTTGCTTTTGGAGAACGTCAGGTTTTCTGTCTCTGATATTTTTGCTATCGTTATATTTCAAGCCAAAGATGTTACATTATGGCTACCAGTAGGCATACGTATTCCCAACACACCACACCTTCCCCAGATGTACAAAAAATGTATTTGCTTGTCTATATCTACATACTTTTATGAAAGTTAAGACTAGCTGGGATACGATTTCACTTACTTCTATCTCTACTCAATAATCTCTACTAACTATTAGGTATGTAGTTTTAGGTAATTACAATTTTTGAAATTAAATTTTACGTTTTCTGAAATTTTGCGCCTCTGATATTTTGCGCCATTAGCCCGCGGGCTTGTTGTTCCTCTCACAAAAAAATATTGGAGTAGGTAGTATTTTCAAAGCTTTCAATTATTTATTAAACATTTATTTTGTTTTTAGCCATTCATTAATTTCTTGTCAGTGACTGAACGATGTAAATATAGAACTTTTGCAATGTCGCTGTTCATTCCGAACTCTCTAGAATTTTCTGTTTTGTAAACTCGAGCAGCGATTACACCACTGTACCGCTTCCGGTCGTTTTTGCTTGTTATATTTTATATAATCTTGCTGTAACGTTAAAGAAATTTAATCAGAATATATTACATTATTTGTTAGAGCCAAATATTGAAATAATTACGAATTTTCTTATTCCTAAAATTTTGTGCACAATATTTGCTTTGTGGTTTCCAACGGTAAGTAAAGAATTTTATTGCATCTAAAACCAAATTTGCAATTTATAAAGAATTAATTCCAACCAACCTGCCAACACTAAGATAATAGCTACAATATTTAAATTAGTGTGGTTTAAAAACAAAGTAATATGTGAATGAATCCTGCACCAACCTGTGTAAAGAAAAGTTGATCATAATTTCTCAGCTGTAAAAGAATTTTATTGTTATAAAGATCTAGCTTAAAAAATTACATAAAATTTATTGAACTTTTTAGGAAACATTTAAACAGGTAGTTTATACGTACTATTTAAAACTTATTTCAAATTTTGTTCTCAAATTTTAATTTCATTGCATTGTACAGGTTCTGCCATCTTACGCTTTTATATAACTTTTCAGGAAATTTTCATGAAATTCACTGTAAAAGCTTACTACAGAAGAGCATTAAATTTTCTCTTTGTGTATCGTTGTAGTCGTCAGTAGATGGCAACGTATGTATGTATTTATATTCAAATAATAGTATAATAAAATAATAGGTGCGATATTACTATAATAATGTTAACAATAGTATTATTCTATTTTATATGTACCGTACAAACATTATGTACAAACTTTGCAGGTATATATTAAACCAAATTTCATTTTTCAAGGCACTTTATTATTTTAAACTGATTACTATTAACGTAATAATAAAATGTAGTATAATATATTATTAGTACATTTAACTACACAGATAAAAAATGTCAACTTCCACAAAATATTCATAATATAAATTTATTTCATAGTCACTCTCATAATATATTATATTATAATGAATAACAAAAGCTGGCAAAAGCATTTTAAAAATTCTACATAGTCAAACATGCCTGAACCCATCACCCATGTACCTACCAACGGAAGTGAACGCGCAGCAACGAGGGCTTTGCAATACCCATTATTGTAATCTTTCTCGAGTTTATTCTCTCAAAAGTTTTGCCATTATTAACAAAATATTATTTGAATAGAATCGCGAACGTCAAAAATTTATAAATTCAACAAAGTTTCTTATTTTTTCTTGATTTATCCTGCTGTAAGTAAAATTTTGGTATGTTTTGAGTTTTTGGTATTGTACTTTATTTTCCGATGGTACCTATCCATATCCAAATGTCGATTGATACCTTTTCGTACGAGGTATGCACAGCCCAGCTACTATTTAACTATTTAACTATAACCGTTTTATGGTCAACAGTGTAAGGAAAATCAACCAGTCATTTGCAATAATTTTCTATTTTACTTCATTATAATATTAAATTTTCAAAAACAATTGAAATTGTAATTTTGTTTTTTATGGCATTGAAACGTGGTAAGTATGTATACCATAATAATACGTCTCTATATTTTGATGTGGACGTCCACAACTTTGTGTTTCTCATATTATTATAATTAATTAAGAAAATAATCTGATCAAGCTATTTAAATATTCTAATATAATATATTTTTTATTGTGTAGTGTTGAGATGAGATGTTAACATAACGATAGTAGATAATAGTATAATTGTTTATTCGGATTAAAAGTAAAACTTTGTTAGACATTTTTTGCATTTTGCGAGGTAGAGCGCTAGCAGAGGTTTTATCATAACTATACTGTTATGATCTAAAGTCTAAATCACCTATGAGCTAAGCATCTTGCAAGGTTAGCATCCTACTAGAATATATATGCAAGTGCTCAATCAACCATGAATGCCAAGTGTAAATTTGGTACATAAAGAGTGATAATAACAGGACGTATTCCTAAATTTAGAAGAAGATAATACTTATTCCAACTAAAAATTAAATTTGGAATTCATAGGATTATTAAGAGGTTAATATTATAAGTAGAGTAATATAATTTTTGCAATCAGCTCGTATATAAGTATATTTATTAAATTATGACGCGTTTCAACCACAAACGGTCATCGTCGGACACAGTATTAAACAATTAAATTGATTTGAATTTAAATTATAAATTATAAAAGCACTAAATATTAACTGAAAAGCTTAAATATTTAAAATTAAAATATTACAATTTTTGTCTGTCATTTACATATTTCAACTTTCAAATTAACATCATTTTAATTTATTGTTTAATACTGTGTCCGACGATGGCCATTGGTGGTTGAAACGCGTCGTTTTATATTAAACTTTTTTAGGCCAGCATTGAAAGTGCAGTATTTTGGGGCTCGTACTAAAAGAGTTGCTTAGCAATGTTCTTTATTTTATATTAGTGACAAATACATCAACCTTTCATTATTTGGTAAATAATGCGATTAAAAATGTACTGTAAAATATATATTTTTAGTTTTCACTGTATTTTAAAATTCACTGCAAGAATTATTAGTCCCAGCGGAGGGGTTTTTCACTAATGGCAAAATTGTGCAAATTATTGATAATATTAGGTGAATAAAAAGCAATAGACCGTAATATACGACAACAAGTGGTAATTATGTTAATAAGTATCAATGCAGAGTAATAAGTAGTGATAAATAGTAGGAAATGAAATGGAATAAATGGCATTGAACTATGGTTATAATAATTGCTCGTACATATTATTTGTGAATAACGAAAGATATTACTTTTTACACCATAATCTCAATAAGTAAGTACCTACTATATGTATACGATCATTCATTATTTTCACATTTTGCTTTGACTTTTGTGTTGTGAGCAAAATATATTAACGCACATGTATTACTTATTTATCTATATTTATCCACTAAGGAACATTTTTTCCTTTGGGTTTTGCCTTTCCTGAAGGAATGAACGCTCATATACATTTCACAATAAATGAAATTTTGTATAGACGAAGAAAAGTATTTATAGACTGAGAGCTAGCTACGAACGAGAGAGCCTCTCTCATTTTTAACCGACGAAAACAAAAAGGAGGAGGTTATCAATTCGACACGTATATATTTTTTTCTTTTGTTTTTTTTTAATGGATGACCATGCATAACATTTTTCAGAATAGTCCGATTTTGATGATTATTTTTTTATTAGATGAGGTACACTTCCAAGGTGGTCCCATTTAAATTTAAAAGAAAAATTCCAACCCTAAGGGTAGAAAAACTGGGGATGATTAAAAATTATCCACTGAATTATCACCTGTGAGCCGATTTTTTGTAGAAATTTGGCATGTATGACAACTTGAGACTGCTCTACATGGTTATGACTGCCATTGAGCGTCTAAAGCCCGCGACTCAAATTCCAACTCTGCAGTAAGATTCTGTTGGATGTGACGAAATCAAACAATTACAATTTGTGTGTTTGTGTAATTATTAATGATGGATAAAAATTTTAAAAATCAGATCATTATTTTTACTTACGTAGTAAAATGTGTGAGTTGGTACTTAAATAAATATATCAGATTAAATCCGATTATGCTGGTTTTATTTTAACTACGCAAAAATTGGAAAAATAAAAACTTTTTAACAAAAACCCAACGAAAAACAAAACTGAAAAGCAAAAAATAAAAAAATTTTTTTACAAAAAATATAACCGACAAAAAAACACTGAAAAGCAAAAAAAATAAAAAAATTTGAAGTCAGTGCCAAGTTGTGCAAAAATATATATAAGAAAAAATACAACTTGGCACCGACTTCAAATTTTTTTTTTTTTTTGCTTTTCAGTGTTTGTTTTTGTCGGTTTTATTTTTTGTATAACATTTATTTTCAATACAAATATCTAACGTGTAATCTCTCTGTTCAGAAACCACAGGTTTGGTAGTTTGCGCGTTACAAGCTCTCAAAAGGGGTAATAAAAAGATAAAATTAATAAATAATATAAACCTCAATTTTTTCATTAATATGAAAATATTTATAAGTTTTATATCTTATAATTTGTATAACCACTATAAAAATGGTTCTAGGAACTACAGAAGTGTTTACTTTCTACAATACCATCTTCAATATCTTTTTGTTAAATTTTTGCACAATTTATATAATTTGATATTTATGGATAGGTACTTGCTTTCAACTGTTTGTATAAATTACTTTCAAAAAAATTATTTTATTTATAATATTTTGTAAATTAAAAGCAGTTGTACTTGAAATCACTGTAAAATTGAAACATTTTCAATCTTACACTCTTTGGTGGATCCTTCACGAGCGAGACTTGTTATAACCATCAGCTGGGGACAATGTACCTTATAACAATTTTCGTTGTGACCACCATAGATTTGATACTCAACACATTACACTTTCAAAACATTTTTTTAATTTCTTTAATTTGTTTATTTCAATTGATTTAACAGGAAACTGTTACTAAAAATATTAATAAAATTGGCTTAAAATTTCTGCTGGTATAAAAAAAAACAGTATTACCTCAAAATAAGTTTGTTTCCAAAGAGTGGGACACTCTTATGTTAGCAGTGTGAATTGTAAACTTTTAAGTCTATTTTTGTTAAAAAAAATTGGTTTTACAGCAAAACTTTTAAGACATATTTTATTGCAAATTTTATTGTCTTCAATTTTGTTCTTATACAATTTACTAAGTATTTTGTCGCTATATTTCTGACTGACAGCGACTTAAAGAAGATTCTGTTAAATACAAAAAAATATTGTCATCTGTATCTCAGAAATGGTGCAACGAAACAGAAAGAAGAATAATCATGTTTTCTTTTAATTTTATTCCTTACAATTTTATTTACGTATTTGTTTTTACTTTGTCGCGCCGTTTCCGAGATATAGGTAGTATATAAATAGTATATTACAGGACTAGTGGAGAAACCGAAAGATTCACTCACGCATTTGCCAGTTTTGCACGCGAGCCGATAGGCGAGTGTGCAGCGGCAAATAAGTGGGCGAAAGAGTTTCTCCAAGAGTTATGTATAGCGTTTTGTTCAATCCTGCACTTATAAATTTAAAAAATTTATGAAAATACAATTTATTATAATTCGTGTCATCAATAATGAAATTTGAGATTTTGAATTTGCAATAACTCGAAAACGGCGCTAGATATCGAAAAACTGAGTTAAAAATTTAGCCCCTTTTGCTCGTACTCAACCCCGGAGCAATATGTCGTAGGAAGCTTTATGCAAAATTTTAGATCGATAGCGCGCATTTTGCGTGCAAAATAAATTAAAAAAAAGTTAGCTTTGGTTTTAAAACATTTCAATTATTATTATAAAGAACGTAGGCAGGTTAATGAGTAACTGCATTTATCACTCACTAGTGGGTGAAAAGTCTTTCGCCCACCCGTTACCATAGATATAATTTGAGTGAGTAAAACAAACGGTTTCTAGTTGCGTATCCAAGTAAGAAACGACATGTTTCAATAGCAGGATTGAACAAAATATTTTTGCAATGTATTTTAGTAAATTCTAAAATGTATTCAATATGTTAGACAATAAAACTTTTTTATGTATCTACTAAATTACCAGCATACACTTTTATTGACATCTAAAAACTGTGAGCTAATGAATTTAACTGTAATCAAATTGTAATTAAATTTTAATAACAACATTATCTACTTCCGAAAGCCAAATAATTTCAAAAACCACATAGGCATCGACAGTACACAAATAATTCATTAGTATGATAGTAATAATTGTTGGCTATTGAATGAATTCAATTGATTCAATTGAGTATCAATCTAATTAAACTATTTTTATTAGGTAATAATATACTTAATATAATATACTTAAAAAAATTATGAGAAATAAAATTGTTTTAAAAAATATAATATACATATTTATTTTTAATTGAAATAAATCCATATAGCAAGTGAAACTTCGTAAATGACTGAAAATCTCATTTGGGTTAAAGAAACTTCGAATAGCAAAAGTAAAATAGCTTTAAAGAAAAGGAATACAAAATAAAATAAAAAGTTGATATTATACGTATAAAATTATTATTAAATACCTTTTTGTGGTAAACTATAAATATATGCTAGCTATGTAATACACTGCTAGACTACCATATAAAGACAAATATGAGGTTTAAAGGCGTTATTAAATAAAAAAGTTTGCTCTCAGTTTAAACTTAAATATTAAAATGCAAAACACGTAAATGCATACTTCTACGGATTTTAGTTATTACTGTGATAAAACCGTAAGAGTTTTTGCTTAAATTAAATTTTTCATAAGAATTTTCTCTTACTTTATTTTTTATAAAACTAAAAGTTTTTAAAACATTATTTTTATTATTTGATTTAACGATCATATATGTGCAGTTCGATTTCAGAAATTCTTTATTTAATGGTAAAATATGCTGATATAATATAATTATTATTGTCGTCTTGAAATACACTTATCTATCATAATAGTCACACAATAATAATTATATAAGTACTTCTATTGGTATTTTATTTTATTCGTTAATCTTATATTGGCTCAGCCAAGTGGCATAATTGAAAATATAAGTTCAAATTCGACACACTTATTGGACGAGAGTAATGGTTGTAGTTGTTAAAAGCAAGTAAGTAATTAATTAAAGAAAATAAATGTCTTGTTCATTTTCGGTGTCTGTATGGTTTTGACAAAGACCAATGCTTGACGAACTATTTTTGTCAATCGATATCAAAATAAAGTTTTAGGACAGAACCGTACCCAGTGTATAGAGTACTATAGGTTATGAGAACTACAAAAGTTCTTCGAATAAGTTTTTTAGTTTTTCTGTTTCGTATGCTTTTAGTATTGTTCATTACATCCCTTCTTTCATGTTTGTAAATAATCTTCGATCTTGAATTATCTAGTTTACATTTTGCTCTTTCTCTCTTAGGTAAATTCTTTCATTAGTTTTAGAATTAGTCCGAATATCCAATATTTCTGTGCAATCTCTGTAATATAATTTATATATTCCACTGTTTAGTGTAAATAATCAAAATTCTTTATTCCTTTGTGGGGAAGCAGAATTTCTTCTACATGCTGGAAAAGAAGAACCAGCTTTTTCTTGTGTAGAAAACTCACGACGTTAAACTAGCTGAGATTGACCGGAAGCAAGAACGTGGCTTCCAACAAGAATAATCTCTGTAGGTAGTTTGCGATCAGTAAACCAACAGCTATCAACTTAGATGGAAAACAGCAACAAAGAAATCGTAGCTACTTGTCTTAATATTATCTCAAATGGAGAAACATAAAAAGACAAGTAGACCACACCAACAAAAAAGCAATCACTTTTTTGCAAACAATAAATTTAAATGCAAGCAATTAAAATTTTTTCTCGCTGGAAATAGCTCGCCAAATTTTTTTGATTTTTGCATCAATTGAATGGAATTTTTAAGTCGCCGATTTAAAATTATTAAATATATATTTTTTTAAAAAAGGCCGAGGCGAATAACAAAATTAAAATCACTCAGCTTCCAGAAGGCTTCGACGATTTGATGAAACTTTGATCTTAACAAATCCGTGGTAAACACGATTACCAAGGTAAAACTAGGATGTTAAGTCAAGAAAAAATTCAAGTAACAATTAAGATTAAATGTAAAAAATTAAAAGACTAAAGGCGTTTCCTAAAATATTTAGAGCAAAACAGTAAAACTTACCAAAATTTAGACGAGATAACACTTTAAACACTACACACTATGTTCAAACCTACGCTACGTGGCAAAATCCGATCTCCTAACAAAGACTAACATAGGTAGGGCGTACTCAGAAAAATAAAACAAATTACTAAAATTTGTTACATTAGTAGCTGGTTTTCTCTTTTTCTTCCATTAAGTATTATTATTAGATTACTTGTTTAGATTGTTGTTTTTTCTGCCATTATTATGTCTTTGTTTTTAAATATCGTATGAATCCACGTGGTAGTCGATTCTTGGTATATAAATTTTTTGTATTTTGTTTGTATGTTTTTAAATTCATTTTTATCTGTATAGAAAGATGGATAATTTTTTAATGTTTTCTCTGACTATTTTATTTATTGTTTTGGATTAGTATTCATTGTTCAATGCTATCTGTTTAATTATTTAAATTTTTGTGTCCGTTTGACTGTGAGGTGTTAACAATTTTTGTAATTAACCTGTTATCGTGAAAAATTTTATCTTCCAAAATAATTAGTTATTAACAAAATACCGTTTATAACTACTGTTAGAGGCGAGAGGCCTCTGGAAATGTTGAACATTGGGTAGTTTTGTAGCCCAGCAAAAGCTTTTTAGCTTTAGGTTATCAAACATTAGTTATACAAAGTAAAATGTCTTCTTCCCCCAAAAAAACAAATTCTGGTTACGGTATTAATGTTTATTAAAATTTACGAGTATGTTCAAAAATGTACGAAGATATACAGAAGAAATACGTGAATATATAGAATTTTAGATGATAGGTGAACGCCAAACGAGTCAGGTGTTTGCCTCGGGAAGAAATATGCTTAATATTTCTGAAAACATATAAGTATAGTTATAACTTATAAGTTATAACCTGGAAAAATTTTAGAAAGCAAAGGAAACCGTTTATACAAAAACATGATTTTTTAAATTGCAATAGTACCTATACAATAATAACAAACGCCGATCATCACAAATCAAACTACAAATTATAAACGGAAATAGTACCTATATTGTTTTATTAGGACGGAAAGATTAACTTTTCCTGCCCAGCGAGTTTTTTCATTTGCGAGGTGAGTGGAACGAGCCGAGCGAATGGAAAACTTGCGTGGCAGGAAAAGTTACCTTTCCATCCGAATAAAACATGTTACTTTTTCTCCAAACGAATAAAATTTAAAAATAAATTTTAAAATTAGCAATAACTCGGGAACGGCGGTAGATATCTATAAACTGAGCAAAAAATTCTCCCCCCTCGCTTAGTACACACCCCAGTAAATTATCGGTAGGAAGGCATATGCAAAAATTCAGATTGATCGCGCGCAAAAAACTTCGATCTTTAATGTAATTTAACCGTACAAAAGTACGGTAACATGATTAATCGGTCAACCATTTTCAATTTATGTTGGTAATTTTTAAATTGAATTCGAACTAAAATAAAATTTTTAGGTTATAAGATCAAAATTTGTATTTATTTGGTTAAAAATAAAATTTTAAGTTGGTATATTTAAGGATTTAAATGTCAAAGTCAAAGTTTACATCTATTTATTTTTTAATTACGCTCTAAAATTTTATATTTGAAATGGTAAATAAACTTAAAATAATTTTTAGAAAAGGTAGATACCAAAATTACTCAATTTTATTAAAATAATGTCACATTTCTAGTTACTTTTTTACCTGCCTAGGCAGTTTTACTTTCGAAAAAAACTCTACGCCACGTGGTTTTATGTATGTTGCTATGGAAAAGTTTGACTTTCGTGTTTAAAATCAATAATGAAACAGCTGACTTTCGTGTCGTTTGGAGAAAAAGTAATTTTATTGTCATAACAAAGATATAAAACAGTTTAACTCCTTGCTTTTTTGTTAGTAATCGGAGTTTATATCTAGGATTAAATATTTAGATTTTTTCTAATTTTTATGCAACCCATTTGAAATTTAAGTGCAGTTTATAGCTAAACTTCTTGAAATGGTTTATGTTAACATTTATCTTACTAATTTTACTGTACTTTTTCAGTAATATTAAAAAAAGATTTCTTTGAAGATAATTTCTTAATTCTTATTATTTTTAGTATAACTAGTATTGTTTTTTTTTTAACTTTCAAGAACATTTTTATCAAAAGTTCTAATTTATGTTTTCGAGATTTTAAAATAGTAAGTTTTACATAATAATATGTCTATGTTCACTTAATGGTTCCTTTAATTACTTTAATGCATTGTTTTGTTCTGTTAAATATAATTCTAAAAGGTTAACGCAAACTCCTTTTTTATTTAAAAATTATTTGATGGGTAATTTATTGCGAGTTCTCAATGATTTTAGCCGAATGTCATTAAATTATTTATATTAGATTAATATTCAAAAAATTTTAGCGTAATATGTTTTTTAAATTAGAAGTTATAGGCAAAAATAATACTCAGGAATCAAAACCACCTCACACATGCCCACCGAAAAGCAGTATTTAAATATTTTTATCTCAATTCACGTCGCCGGAGTCAGCAATAATTACAACCATTAAAATTATGTATAGTTACTTTGTAATCAAACATTCAAGTTTATAAATAAAAATGTTAATTAAATATTATTTACACCACAATTTACATTAACAATTAATAAACAATTATTAACTTACCTACACGAATGATTTTAATAATTATTACACAGTTACAGAATACAAAGTTACAAATTAATGTTTTTATGATTTTTAATTAATAATTAAAATAAATAAATAATAAATGCATTTTTAATCTATTGCTTAGTTTTTATTTAAAAATTATTTAATTGGTAATTTTGCCCACCAGGAAATATTTAAAATTTGTCAGCCATAATTGAAAGCAAAATTTTGACGTGAATACGTCTATAAAATCGGTAACATGTTCAAAAATTAAAAACAAATATGTAACGAAAAATGTGTGTGTGTGTGTGTACTAAAAGTATATCCTACATGTTCAAAAATTAAAAAAGATATGTAACGATAAATGTGTGCGTGTGTGTGTACAAAAAGTATACCCTACATCAGTGGTTCCCAACCTGTCAATACTGTTACCTCTGTGACCTGTTAGGAAAATTGAAATTACCCCCACCCCCTTAAATATTATTATTAATACAAACCATACAAGCAAATATAAATAGCTTTACTTTAATTAATTAATTACTCCCAGGTTGGGAACCACTGCCCTACATGTTGCAAAATTTAAAAAAAATATATAACCAAAAGTTTCAAAACATGTTGATTTGTTGATTTGTTTTCTTAAGCCTGTTTAAGACAATGTCTAATTTTTTGTATTTTTCACACGAAAATTTTCTAAAATGATAGTTAACGAATAAAAAAAGTCACTTGGATACCAACACGCGCTTTCCATTGGTTAGTTACCATTTACTGCTAAATTTTATACAAAATTTGACATCGAATCCTGTTTGCAACGATGAATAAAGTTTGGGCAAATTTTTTAGAAAATTTTTGTGTGAAAAATACAAAAAATTAGACATCGTCTTAAATGGGCTTTATATAGAAATATTTCCGAATTAGCACACACACTTATCGGATTAAAATCGGTAGCATGTTTAAAAATTTTATAAAAATATGTAACGAAAATATGGTGTAACGCTGTTTGTGTGTGTCCATTGGATAAGGTCGGGTAACGTGAATATAAGTCTACAATATTGGTAGCATGATCAAAAATTTTATAAATTTATGTAACGAAAAGTATGTGTAACGCTGTTTGTTGCTAACAAACATCACAGAAACAACAGAAATTATCAAGTAATTTTGAGATGCCAAGGGAAAATTCAAAACCTGAAGAATTGATTATTAGTTTCGTTTATATACTGATATTTTTCGGTTTAAAAAAATTATTTGATTAGAGATTAAGTTCGGATTAAATATAAATTATTTGAACTTAAATTAAAGCCGAAAATATTATTCGGGAAGGGTTCACAATAATTATATTGAAAATTGATACTTTTAGGGTGGTAACAGTGTTTGCACAAAAGTAAGGAGAACTAAAGACAATATAGCGGATGATAAATTTCGTATTGTCAAAATTCTGCGAAAGCTTGGAAGTATCCTTGGCCGACGTATTCGCGTAAAACCTAACGGCTATGGCTCCGAACATAGCCTCGAAGCCTAGGGTTCAATTTTTTTTTTAATTAAAATTTGAAATAAATTTATTTATATAATTTCATATTTATATTAGTTATTTATATTACAAATAAACCATTATAACTTACCTACACGAAACATGAGTGAGTTATTCTAATAATTATTACACCATCAAATCAAACCACTTGTAAACTTTTATATAATATTCTACCCCTACTGTATCAAACATTAAATAAACCAGGTTTGCATTAAATTTGTCATCTAAAGTTTTTCACTTGTCAAGAAAATTATTCATTTCAATTTTCAAAATATCAAAATTTATTTTCAAATTGCTGTTTAATTATACAATCAAACCGATTCTAACTTAACTTCTACATACATATTTTCATAGAAAATAATAATAATACTTATTTATTACCAGCAGTATGGCGTAAAGCCCAAGAGAACCGGGTAACCATGGTTCAAATCCTGGTCGCGTCGAATAAATTGCTGTGATCTAAAGCCCAAGGATATCTGTAGGCTGTGAGGAAGGCAACGGGAAACCGCCCCATTATTTAAATTCCCTAGTATGTGATCTTGGCTGTAGCAAAGTTTGATCGTCAACGCCCATTGAAGGTACGGCACACTTAAGAAGTAAGATTTACTAACCTTCCTGAGCATACATACGTCTGGCCTAAAAGGCCTAAAAGGAGTATCTGGATTTCTGAATCTCGAAATCCAGAAAGACTGAAGTATGGTCCTACTCACCTACTATATCAAAATAAAACCAAAGACTATCAGTAAAATCGATATTAATTGAAATAAAATATTTTAACTGTCATTAATTTATATCAAAATTTTCGTCTTGGAAATTTTAAACTGATTGATTAATTTGAATAACTTTTACCTTTGTTATTACTAATCGAGGTATCGGACAGTAGAACTTAGTAGTGCTGATTTGATATTTCATTGCGGTTGCATGAATATTATATTACCAATTAAAAAATTTAATTAAATCTTCTGTAATGTACACCAAAGACACTCATTTTTATACATTGTTTTAATGATTGTTATCAGAAATCTAATTAAGTTTTTCTCTGAGTGTTGTTTAAATTGTAAATCACTTTTGTGAAACCCACCAGAAGAGTGTTTTTTGAGAGGCGTAAACGAATTCCAGTAATCTAATTTTACAAATGCCTCTTAATCGGCATTCTACACGTAATTTTTGTTCAGTTCTTTATTCCACTAATACTTTTTAAAAAAATTATCAGCAGTTTATGTTGACGAAAGATTGATGAAGTGTGTGCAATTCAAATGTTAATAAAATATAATTCAATTAAAAAAAGAGCGTGAGCTTTTCGAATTTACACTTTTCAAATCTATTTATTTTAAACGTCAACAGTACAGACTACGTATATTAAAACATTTACGTGACAAATTTCAAAAATTAGGTTAAACATTTTAGTAAATAAATTAAGGTACTATTGTGAAAAATTAATTTATGTACTTGCCACGAAAAGGGAAATTTTTGCTAATATGATTATATAGAACGTTAACGAAGCCAAATTTTTTCTAGATTTTTTATTGTAGAAAATACCATAAAAACAGTAATAAAACAGCAACGCCTATACATTATCATTATAATCTTACTTATTAGTTAGTTGGGGTATGCCACGTGAACTGGTTTTTGTTAGCATCGACTCGATGCCCTCGATAGTGTCGAAACTTGAGAATTTTGATGTTAATAATTTTATAAATATATTTAATTTCTATAATCAGATTAACATTCTGTTGAACCATTTTTTTACATTCGACTAGTTTGCCTATGTATTTAATTTAAAAAAAGTAAAATTTAAAAATATTCCGTTAATGGAAGTTTAAATATTAAAAATTAATAAATTACTGAAAAGATAAGCAAAATACTACTTAGCAATACAGTTTAATCGCATCTAATAAATCATTCTAGTCAATTACGCACTGACAGAGAAGATTTCTAAAACAGAGTTGATTTTGAGCGCTTACAGCAATTTCTGTCTATGAGTTAGGCAATAATGGATAATCTATTGTTAAAGCTTATCTGTGCTAACTGTGGATTTCCAGAGCAATAAACTCAAATAACGTTGTAACTAATGGCGTTCAGTAACAATTATTATGATTGCTTTTGATTTAAGATTAAAAAATACTTAAGGTTTTGTTGGTTTTTCGTAAACACCTAAACAGAAAATTTGGTGAACATTATTGAAGAAACAACAATAGAAAATTTGAGAAATTACTGCAAACACTTTTGAAAACAAGTGAAGCAATAATATTCTCATTAGTAACTTAAATTGAATTTTACACTCGAACGAACCAGAATTGAAGTTAATTTAATTTTTGTAAATTCAAGTTTACCTCTAAAATATTTGTTTTGGGTTTAATGTGAATTTATATTAAAATTGATGGCTTATGAAAATCATTGTTAGTAATTATAGTCTTTTAGCGTACCTAACTAATTCATTTTATCTATATGAAACAACTTAAAATTAATATTGATTTCGCATTAAATATTTCTATTTGATTTATAGCGCATTTTCGACTAACTTTTAAATATTTAAAATAATATAAAAATATACTATTGATGTTTTTATCAAACGTTCGAAACTTTGATTACTTGGCTATAAACTTGTGTTAAAGTTAGCAACAAGCTCATTTTCAAACTTACGTTGCTGTAATCTGTGTATGGTTCAGACAGTACTAGGTCCTTTGTAGTTGAAAGTTTTGAAGCATCATTGCATTTTATTCTTTATAAAAACAAAAAGATGAGAGTGTAAATGACAGTTTAATATTGCAAGGCATGTTTTGAATTTATTATAAAAACATCAAATATTAGTTTATTGTTTGCAAAAGACAAAAACGAAGATATTTTTTAGAAAATAAAGTAATAGAATATTTTAGAAAAGCTTTCCGTAGTTAAACATTAATTTAATAATAGAAATTCCTTATTCGAGAATCAATTTCTTTTATTACATAAAAAAATAAAATCTCTACGGAGGGCTAGATTTAATTTTCAACCTAATTTTCAAGCCGCTATTTTAAATTGATTTTATCAACAATGTTAAATTTAAGGTTCTTTATCTTTCAAAAATGTACATTATAAATATTTCAAGCAAGTCTTTATTTAATAAGAAATATTCTTCCTCATAGAAAGTGTTCTAAAACCGTTGTAAATAGAACAGCTTTTTAATTTTCCTATTTTAATACAATACAATACGAAAAGGCTTTGTTAGAGAACCAAATGTACGTGCAATGAATTTTATATAAAATTATGCAAAACAGTGACATGTATTACGTTCACTTTATTTGTAAAATAATTTAAGATTTGTTATCGCCAACCTAATACTTCTTTTTGCTTCACTTAAATTAATAATACTGTAATTTCTCTGAGTTGAGTGGAATAAAGGATACATTATAACCACTCATTTAAGAAGAATTTTGATTGCACCGTTGTTCACGTAATTTTCTTACACGACGAGATCTCTTTTTTGCAATAAAAATTATACTAGTTTGAGCGCTTGTCAGCAGCTTTTTAAGCTTCCTCTTGTTTCGAAGCTAAGCGTTTCTCATTGATTTAATCTGACCTTTTCTTTCTAATGATTTACATTTATCAATGCTAAAATTGTTATTCGAACAATTTTATATTTGAAACGTAAGTATACTATAAACCACTTCAAGTTTCTTGGGAACAAATAAATTCAAATTCCACATTTTATTATCCACTGATGACCCAATTACATTGAATATTGAATTTCGGCATCTATGAATATGTGTCAGTAACATTTCAAATTGAGTATCAAATATTCAGTGGAAATTGACAAAAAACTCTTGTTACCGCATATTTTATTTGCTTATAAATGCGAATCTGGTAGATCCTACGGTTGCGTAGTAAAAACTTTTATAACGATATCCTGGATTTTGCATTCACATATTGGAGTGTAAAACCGTCTGTATGTACTGATTCAATTTAAAACCTGTTCGATGTACGAACCAAGATAACAATGCCACGTTAGCTTCACATTTCAATAATGCTTGAAAAAATATTGAAAATAGTGGCGGCAGG
Organism: Cantharis nigra; assembly: GCA_958510845.1. Lineage (NCBI taxonomy): Eukaryota > Metazoa > Arthropoda > Insecta > Coleoptera > Cantharidae > Cantharis > Cantharis nigra. Next base: position 18,936,164 of record OY294028.1, read on the forward strand.
TAGCAGGTACAAATTTTTTGAGCAAATATTACTGTTCTAATTTTTAAATTTTGATTTAATCGCTTAATATGTGCTTTAATTTCAATTTAACTGACGCCAATTGTGGTACAAGTGCAATTCCAAATGATTTAATTGTTACATTATTGTCATACACACAACATATTAACCTATCTGTTGTTTGTCGGGTGGTTTCCAGTGTTTGTACTTGTAATGCAGCATGTTGGAATAATTTTCCTTTACGTTTAATAGTGAGGGTAATAGGACATTTGCAAGCAATGGCTGCAAATGGTTGTTGAAACGAGTGGTAGTCGTAATAAATGATAATTAAAAAATATATTATATTTGTTGTGAAAGTTTTTATTGAAATTATGATAATAAAACTATTTCAATTACGACCAAAATTATTAACTACCCCTTTCGTTATAATTGTAACAAACTTTTTGATATGTTAATTTAACTGTTGGAAAATAAAACATACAAATAGGATACGTTAAATAAATTAATTCAAGAATTAATAAAGTGCTTACCCTTGTTATAGTGGCGTGTTGTTAACAGGACCTATGTCAAGAATAATTTACAATGAGCATTAATTTATAATTGGTGTAACTACAAAAAATCGTTTAAAAACGTGCTAATGGTTTGTGTTGTGCAATAAACTTAAATGATATATAGAATTTAGGAACAGTTCTATTTTTTACTCATTTCTTGACAAATGTAGTAAGTTTATCACTTATATAGTGCAAGAGATAGCATAAATAATGATGTAGGAAAGGATTGGAAAGAAACATAAATTATTTGGTAGGCGATAACTGCCAGGACTTATTTTGCGTTTGTATATAACTGAACCCCTAATAATACTTTTTAAATTTTATATTTTCTATCTTATTTTCTAAGATAACCAATGCACTTAAGAGTAATAATAGTAATTTATGGAACTAGTGAGTAAAGATACATTTTATCCACGAACGGAAAGTTTAGCACACGAGGCAACGCCGAGTGTGCTATCTTCCGTAAGTGGATACAAATATCTCTACTCAAGAGTCGCATATAACATTTTATCCAAAACCTGCAAGTAAAATTAAAATTTCAAAATCAAATAAAATTTGAAATTACATTATATAATTTTACATTGACATTTTCAAACGTCAATGTGGACTTTTATCCACTAGTGAGCAATGTAAAAGTTATTTTACTTGCAGATATTGGATAAATATTTAAAATAATATTATAATAATTATTAAATAAATTATATCTGTATAATTTAACAATTTATTGATGAGATTCTGAATTTACTTTTGAGTATGCGTTTCTTCTTCCAGGTTTCATCTTCAATTCTTTTAGAATTATTGCTAATATTCCATTCCATTAATTTTAATATTCTTACGCCATCTGATGTTCGATGGCAGGGACGCAATTAGGTTATTGGTAGTTGGTCTTATCCCATTTTATAATAAAGTTATAGATTTAATTGCTTTACTATTCGGCGCCGAAGTTGAGTTTCTTACGAGCTATTGTAACTTTTGATGCTGAGGATTGAGCTTTACCTTTTTCGGCACAAAGCCAACTTGTGTGCTTCAGCTATTATAGCTTTCAGGTTTAAAACCGTTTTGTGTAATTTTAATTTCGTTGGAACCTAGGTTCCGTACTACAACTGTTTATGTTAAGCACCAACATTCATTTTCATTTAGAATTAAGCTTAAATTTTAGACATTGTTTATATTTCTAAATTATAGACTCCTCCCCTCAAATAATTTTGATGATAGTTGATCCCTTTCTGAACCGTTGCTATTCGTATGTGCAAACTGCAAGTAAAAAATTGTTTTAAGTCTCACTCAGTCTTACTCTAAGAGTAAATGTAAAAACAGAGTAAAATCAGGATTACACTGTGGGCACTACCATTTGTGTTTGACATGGGATTGTCGGTACTGATAATAATCTGAGACCGGCAGCCTGCTTTTACTCTGTCCTTACTTTAAGGAATTTAAATACATATGTATATATGATAATAAAGCCCAATCAATAGGTATGTACTTTTACCTTGTAAAAGGTATAGGAATGTTTATATTTGGCATGATTGTTCAGTTGGATAAGTTATATAAAATTCCATGTATTCGACTTTGAGGGGGTGCCGGGGTACCAAGCCATCTTGGTTTGAAGGGATGATAAATTGCTTTGCTTATTATTATTTTGTTACCGGTGCAAGATATACCTCGACTAAGGTCCAGTATTTCAGTTGCTAGTTAAACTACGTTCAAGGATTAACCTACGTTTATGGCTACCTGATTGGTCAGATATCAATATAAACGGAGTTTAAACCACAACTGAAATACCGGCCCTAAGGTAATTATAAAAATTGTATACCGTACGTTTCCGCACATTTTTTGTCTTATATATTTTTTTGTAATATTAATAGAATAATCATACCAAATATAACTTTTCCTATAGTTTTTGCAAGGTGGAGCCTCGAGTTTTCTTCTATTGACTGGGCTAATATTGTGGGCTTCGAACCAAAACAAGATAACTCCATTTTTGCATAAAATGAGTTATCTACAGGATCGGATACGTATCATACCTAACTACGCCCTGTCAAAATCAGATATTTGTATTACCGCACTAATAAAGTTTTTATAAAGATATTTAGTTTTACTAAGTCCATTTTAACAACACAATACTGCAAAAATAAGTTAAGTGCAGTTAGTTTTTTTTATACGATAATAATTACATGTTCGAGTAGTAGTTCATTTAGTAGTTGTTTGCAAAAACCCAGATAAGTGCTATTTAGCTTCTTTTGTTTATCTAAGTTAACTGTCAAACAAAAGTTTTTTGAGAGTGGGCATGCTACATGGAGGCAGAAAAAACATTAATCTGTTTTCTATAATATTCTCTTTCACAATCAAAATTATAAGGGAGTTAACTGAACAATGTTTGATAATTTTACGTGACAAAACCAGATAAGTCCCCAACATTCAAACTGTTTTATAAATTAAAGAAATATGACTATTTTTAATTCTTAGAAAATGTTTAGCTTCAAGTGTTAATGTCATTGCATCGGAATTTAATCAATACAAATTCTTAAGTCTCGAATTCGAATTTGATATTAACACTCAACATTAAAGCCGTGTTTTCTGAAAACTATCATTTTGGAGTTATCTTGTTTTGGCTCGAAGCTTATATTTTTAATTTTGAAATATTAATTACACAAACATATTTTAAATTTGCAAATGTGTAATTGCAATAACGTTATAGAAAAATAGGATATGAGTTGAAAACCAAATTAAAATGAAAATTTAGTATCGTTGTAAACAAACTAAGACAACTACTTAGAAAGGTGCAAGACAATATAGTAGAGGTTGATGGTTAGTGTGCTTTTGAATACCACTTAACGGGATAAACCATCCCTGTAAAAAACATTGAGTAACACATAGTTAGGAAACGATGGTAAAAGTAATGAAATGAAATTTAAAACTAAAACAGTCTCTTTTTATTATAATGTACTGCGTATACTGTATAGCTTAACAAACTCATTAAATTTAATCGAAATGATCGGCGTCAATACGGCGACAGTGAAATGTCTAAATGCATTTAAGAAATGTTTCAACATTTTGCCGTTTCACCGTCGAACACTTCGCTAGAGCCAAATATAGAATTTCAAACTTTTAAAACATACACAAGCATCTATTACATTTTTTAAGCGGTAGGAAGATGTAAAGAAAGTGATCTTTCCATAGAATGCATACGTCGATTACTAACTTCATACTAGTAAGTGCCAATGAAAATTTCTCGAAAATTAATTAAAAATTATTAGTTCCATTACAGCGTTCCACTGCTGGACAATCAGCCTCTTTCTCTGAGAAAAAATTATTGAACATTTAGTAACTCTGTTTTTAATAATTGATGGCGGCAATCATCAACAACCGGCTTTACATGTCCTCCGAAGCACATAGATGGTCATATGGTAGTTTTAGACTCTGACCGGAATCGAAGCGAATACCCTAGGGCCGGTTGTATAAAGGAGGGTTGACTCGAGGTTTAGTTGAACCTGGTTTAAAAATTGATATAGCAATAACACCAACCTGTGCAGTTGTATAAAGCAACTTTCAGGTAGAGTGAACTAATTCGAGAGTTATTTTTAAAGTTACTGTTGGTATTGCTTATAATAACAGAAATCCCTATAAACACAGTGCTTTCAAATTATTTGACATACGAATATTGAAATCTGATTACTTTTATAAAGTTTTAAATTTTGTTGAATTTGTAAGTAGTATTAAAGCTTAGGTTAAGGTTTGTTTATCATTTAATTGTAAAACAATTAAAAACTAAGGTAAGTTAGCAAAATTCACTCTGATAAATTTATTTGTATAATAATGCATTTTTATTAGAATAATGGATAATTAAAACAAGAGAACTTCAAATTTTACCTCGGCAGAAGAAAACGATTTATTGAAAAATGTTGTGATTAAATTTAATTAAAAACAGATTCACTATCAAATAAAGAAAAGAACACTATATGGATAACCATTGCGAAGGATTAGAATGCCAGTGCAGTAACGCTGACGAAAAGTCAAATATAAAAGGTACAGGTGGTTCCGCAAATGTCGTTCAAGTAGAGTTATTAGGTCAAGGGATGACTGGTCGAGACATAGAATTTGAGCACGACAGTTCTAGTAAATATTAGTATAAATAGTTTTTTTTACAAGAAATTAATATTTTATGTGTAGTGTGTACAGAAAATAATACTGTAAATGTGTAAATGATACGAATATAAATTCACAGGTGCACAACATGAAAGCCGAGGCTTTAATGCGTGAGCTGGAAAGCAACACTGAAGATGATGTAGTGTTGCCAATTGAAAATTCTGGTTTGTATATGTATACTTTTATCGATCAGTTAAGACTGTTAAAATGTATATATTTTTATATTTGCCCACATCTAATTGGTCTGGTTTCACACCTGCTCAAATGAAAATCCCGGTTTCAATAGCGTTGAAAACAAATGCATGCTCAAATATCAAAATGGCAAACAAAATGTGTGATTGGGTGCAATCAAAATTTAACGTAAGCGATATTAGAAAAGCACGAGCAACAAATGTTGTATATTAAAGAAGAACATAAGCTAAAAATTCTATATATGCGGGAACAACATGCCAAGGATTTGGAAGTCAAAGACCAACATTATGCCATGCAAATGGAAATTTCAAAACTACGAATTTTACATTTAAAAAAATAAATTTTATTTATAACAATCGAGCAAAGTGATTATTTATTAAGTTTAGTCTGTTAATTTTATTGGCGTTGTTGTCTTGAATATCCTGTGGTGGAATATTGCCTGGGTCAGCTGTAGCCATTTCTTGTCCTATTAAATTTTCAGTTTAGTCGTCCAACCGGGGAATGGGCTCTCTATTTTTAGAAGCAATGTTGTGTAAAACGGCTGTTACAACAACAATTGCTTCAACTTTTTCAATACTTAATCAAATCTCCAATGATGAAATGAGAAAACGACGCTTCCATACACCAAAACTTTTTTCAATATGATTTCTTGTCCAAATCTGCGATTAGTTAAATAGATTTTCTGCTGGTGTTGAAGCATTTGCTAGTGGTGAAATCATGTAAGGTTTCACAGCATATTCACTGTCACCCACTAGTAAATTGGTACCATATTCCTTATTCTCAAATTTACCTTTCAATATATAACTGTTGAATATTGTTGAATACTGACTAGTACCTGGCCAACGACAAACAATACTGGTAATGGAAAGTGATGCATCACAAATTACCTTGAACATTTACGGAAAAATATCTTTTTCGGTTTCGATTTCAGCGTCGTCTCTGCCGGGGGACTGTATTTTGATATGTGTACCTACTTACACAGCGTGGAAACTTCGCTATTTTATAGAAACCTAAATTATTTTTCTGATTTCTTCGACTACTTATCCTGGGAAATTTTAAGTAAGTACTTCGCAATTTTGAAAGCTCCTGCGACACCTTCGCTATCACTCTACTTATGGTTGATTTATGTACTCCCATAAAATCACCAGCAACAATTGACATCGATCCTGTAGCATAAAAACGCAATGATAATAATAACATTTCGCCAGCAGATAGTGCATGATTTCTCTAACAAAACAATTATAATGATTGTGACAAGTTATAAAATTATATGAATTACCTTATTGTCTGTGCATTTTTGGTGCCTCATTTGGCACTCAACATGACTAGCACGAGGTTGCACTTCAACAAGACGGCACATATTGCCACACTTCGAGAGAAACTATTCAGTTACTGAGACAAACATTCGACTGTAGAATTATCCTTCTTCACACCTCGTTCTTCTGATTTGGGCTACGTTAAGTCACAACTTTACGCCCATAAGCCAGCAATTACTGAGGATCCAAAACATAACATTATCGTGTTTATTCGTAAAATCCAAGTCGATTTAGGTGAGAAAGTTATCGAAAATTGGAGTCATAGAATTCGTTTCACCAAACAGAGCCGTGGTGACCATCTTCGCGATATTATTTTTAAACATTAATGCCATGTACTAATCGTCTATATAATACCAATAAAACGACAAAATCATTCTCGGCTACTTCTGTGCTTCATTTTAAAGATCTATTGCGCTTATTGAAAAACCCATTGTAACCGGCCGTTAGAGTCAGTAGTTGTTCGGCTAACCTACTAAGCAATATCAAAAAGTTAGACAACAAAAATTATTTAAGTATACAAAGAAAACTATAAATAAGTAGGTATTGTTTGATTTAAAACTTATACTTCTGATAATATATAATACTTATTAATCTTAATTTAGTAGTAAATCCATTAAATTTATGATATTAAGATTTCTCTTCGAGTTGAATAATAATAACTAAAAATAAATGAAATAATTTCTGTTGTAATGATTTATGTAATAGAAATAATTAAAAAAAATGTTTTATTTATTCATTTAACATTAAATTTAGTTTCATAATACTATTATTATCAATAATAATGCTTAATATTAAAATATAATTAAAATAATAATATTATATTAAAGCTGTTGGCCATCAATTCCATTGTCACTAAGTAATAGTGTTGACATAGGGGATAGATCCCTCAGGTAAACTCAGTATAGCTAAGGATTTGGACATCATTGTCAAATAATAGTTCATGACTCATGATGGTATTGAAAGTGAGGTCATTTAAAATATTTACTTAAATAATGAAATAGTTTAACCTTAATTAATACAATAATTATTTTTCAATAAAAACAATATAAATTCGGTGAGTTTAATTTTTTGTTTTGTAGCTGCCTTGATTATTAATTTCTGATTTTCTGTAAAATGGATAGGTTTTTCAAAAAAAAATTTCTTATCCGGAATGTGGCGTCAGATTTTTTTATAAAATCTTTTGTTTAAAAGATACAGTGCTGTGAAAGAAAACTTTTTCCACATTATTTTACTTAACTTAATTGATAACTCAAAGACCGTTGATTTTAGACAATAAAAGGTTTTAATCTAGTTTGTAGATTATTTCACGATTTTTAAAACAGCATTAAACCAATTTTAAAACATTTAAAAACATGCTTTAAAGAGGCCAAACTTTTGAAGGTTTTGAATTTAGAAAAAAATATTTGTTAAATTTAAAGATTGGTCTAGTCATTGTAAGTTGATGGCTTTGAGAGGTGAGTATACTGTATTTTATCAGAAACCGAAAAATAAATAAATTATATTATGCACAAAACAAAACACTACACTGTTTGAAAAAAAGTGTTAATTTAACACAATTATGTCTTAAAAAGTAGTCCATATAGACGACTATATTTTTATGTTATTTTGTCCTTATTTTATAATGTAATTTATATTTCTAAATGTTATGTTAAAATTTTTACTATTTGGAGTAGAGATTTTATTACAATTAATACGAAATACTACTATAATTAATAAAGCATTTTATCTAAATGTTAAGTTGTTGTTGACTAAATATTAAATAAATTTGAAACGGTTAAGCAGTTTTATCCTGCAGTTAAAGCAATTTTTCTCTTTACATAATTGACAATATTACTTAGTTTTTTTTGACAGTTTTTTTACATTTCGATGCTGAATTAACTGCATAGAAATAAATTTTACTCTTTTCAAGGAGGTAATAATTCTTTTCCTTCGTGTCATGTTGTCTTATTAATAATGTTGTTTTCTTTACTGATTAAAAACGGTTTATTAATTCTATAAAGTAGATTTGTCTAAATTATTGAGTAAAAATATATCAAATTTAAAAATATAAATATGTAAACATTTCGGGATTTTTGGACCAGGATAATTAAAACGTCGACAATTTAATTACGTTGTTTTAATTATCCTGGTCCAAAAATCCTGAAAAGTTTACATATTTATGATAAAAGATGGGCGAAAATAATTTTTCAACCTAAAAATATAAATTTAATTAGGAAAAAAGTAATTCTAAAATAAAAACAAGTTCATAATAAATTCAAAATTTTTATTATTTACTATGAAGCTAAGTATACTTAGATAAGTAAGTAAAACGTTGTATACAAAAGTATACAGTTAAAACAGAAAGAACATTTCATTGAAACAGTAACACTTAATTATATTTTTTATAATTATTTATTTATTTATTTATTAGCAACAAAACCAAATATTTGTAACAAAAATGGTGGTAAAAATGATACTTTTATGTACATAATTAATTTGTTCATACATGTACCTATCGAGCGTATCTCTAGTTGTTTTACCTCTCCTCGAGCCGTTGTACAAGAAGTACAAAAATTCCGTGAATTGTTCTGTCATAACCTACGAACACGAAGTTAAAGAAATAAAATAAAATGAAAACTTAATCACGTACAATTAGGTCCATCTTCGTCAATATCGAAAGTTGGATTTGCTTCTGATTTCTCATAACTTCAAATAATTTACTTAATTTGCAGAAAAAACTGTCTAAAAGTTTGTGACCTTTTTCCTGGAATCATAATTTCAAATCCTTGATCTGCCTAAAAATATTTAAAGTTTTTTTAAAAAAGTAACAATTTTTTTAATGTTATAGAATATTACCAGTCCAAAAGTATCAACAAGTCGTTGAAATTCAGTTAAAATATTTCCTTGATTTTTTATTCGGTATTTGTAAGTTTCAAACATTTTGGCATTAATATCTTCGAACAATGATTTAGAAAATTAATAGAATTTTTGGTTAAAATCTCTTGTTCATTACCTATAATTTCAAAAGTTTCAGTCCCCGCGATATCTGAGGTTTTGGTTATTTTTTTTTTCTTAGGCGACGGAGGCATTGAACGACGTACGTAGTAATCGGTTTGAAAAAATCCACTTCGAGTATCCGGATCATAAAAAGCACGCCTGCAATTGCGTTTCGAACTTTACAATTTAAAAAAAAATAGAGTGACGATTTTTAACTTACATAATATTTATTTAAATTTACTTTTCAAGTCGGCGAATATTTATTAGGACAAAATTTAAAAACTGCTGATTTTTTGGATACACTAGCAAAACTATAAAATAAAACTGTAACTAACAAGCCGAAAGATAAAATGAAAATGAATCAGGTAGAACGACGAAGATATCTAACTCGCAAGTATGACTTAATACGAAGACAATTTCCATTTTTATTTGGACATTTTCTTTTTAAATGCAGTCAGTTTACTGATATGAGAATGCAAATTTGCTAATTGCATGTATTGACTAAGATATGATGACTGTGATTCCCTAGAACGTGCCGATTTTATAAAATAACTGGTCGAATAAATTCCTGAAAGCTTACATATTACTGTGTTTTGCATAATTGAAAGTCATCTTAATTTTTCAAAATGTTAATGCTTCTGCTTTTGTAGACAAACTTTTGCTCTGTCTAATAATTTAGACAAAAGAAGGAAAGTTGTCTATCTTCTAATTTAGCATAATTGAGATTATGAGATATAAGGTAAATCATTTTTTATTTCTGTGTTAAATTAACACCATTTCGTTTATCTATTCGATTTTGACATTTTAGCATAATTATTTTATACAGTGTAGGTAAGGTATGTACCTTTAAAAAATTACAATTTTTATGCATTCTAAATGATGTCGAGAAGGGGGTCACTTAAAACGGCAATTAAAATGCATCAGATGTTAAAAATACGGCTTTCATGAAAATTTCCATTTTTTTCAACTTTCAATTTTAGTTTACTAATTTAATTATGTATTTATTTTGAAATATTAATATTAATAGTCCAATTTAACAGCTATGTGATATACTATTATTATTTGTAAATGAACCTGTAATGAAAACACTTAACAGGTCCATTTCATATTACTAATGGATAATTTTTGAAGGGAATAGAGAAATACTTTGGTTTCGCACCGGAAAAGAGATTCGGAAAGCATCGTTTTCTCTATATTTTTCGATAAAATACTTTTTGTACATTCAAAAACAATAATTTAGTATACGAGAAGATGATCGTAAGCTGCCAAATGAGATGTTGGATTACTTAGGAGCCGTACGTAGCGTTTTTTCAGCAATACTTTTTTTATTTAGTTTTTAGCAATAAATAATTAAAGAACGAAGTATTAAATGTTGAGTATCTTTTAGACGAGGAAAAAACAACTTTTTCAATTGATAATTTTTAATATTATCTGTTATAATAGGATACAGAAATATACACAAAAAAGTAGTTTCCCATGTTATTTCTTCGGGTGTAAGGTTGGTCACCCAATATACTATGTATAGTGGTGTTTAGTTTTGGTGTTTTTTGATGAGTAATCACACTTATGTTACTTCCAAGTGTTCTAAAAATTTGAAGTTAAAATGAACAATAAAAAGAATTTTATTACAACAAAAACATCCAAAAATAGCTGATATTATAAAAAAATTGCTTTGTTGTTCATTAATCTGCATATTCTTTAGAAATCTAAAATAAATTAATAAGTTTGTTTATCTGCACCAGTGTACACTCGCCCACTGTTTTTTTATAAATTTCCTTTCTTTCGTAAACAAAATCGTTATACAAATGTGATATAAAAGCATAATATAACATTTATATCAAGATTTGGATAGGAAAAAAATCAATTTTGCAAAGAAAACAAAAACAAGCGGTTATTGCACAAGTTAATAATTTATAAATTTTAATTAATCGTACTATGCTGTAAAATATGCAGTGTAAATTAATTTGTAAGAAAATGTTGAAAATAGTTTCTTTGTTACATAAATAATATATTTCGTTTAGAAATTATTTATTGTTGCCGTTTATCTTAAATTTTACAAGACCACAGTAACTAACAACAAACTGTTAGTTGCAGTTTGTTGGAAATGTGAATAGAATTTAAACTTGGTAAATGCTGAACGTTTATTTATATTTACTACATTTTTAAATTGAATGTAGTCGTTTTAAATCGCAAGTATTATTAAAATATTAATAGCATATTAATATACCTATAATTAGTTATTTGTCTGTCTCCGGTTCTGATGGGTAAATATTTTTGTTAATGTAAAACTTAATTATATAAAAAATATAATAATGACATATTATGCGTATTCATGCATCATTAGCCCACTTTGATCAACTATAATATCTAAAATTAATTAGATATAATTTCTTAATAAATACTAGTTGCACACCAATCGCGTTCCACATCAATAGAGTTTTATTCTATTCCAACACTAGGAGGTGATGGTTTACAATTTGCTGCCTAACGATCTAGCAATTAACTAATGGAATATAACCGATTATTTCGAAAACAACAAACAAATTATTGTTTAAAAAATATTAACAAAGATATAATCAATTGAATTCAATCTTGAAGGCAAGAATTTAATTTTATATAAACATTAATTGTTTCGCAATATAAATTGTACAATAATATAATCAAATCAAATTTACTAAAAAATCTAAGCGATAACGTCAGTGTTTTTTTCTTAAAAAGTTACATTCGAATTATAAAACTATAAAAGCTTTCTTGAATAGGTAAAGTTGTAAACTAATAATTATTATCTTTGATTGGAGAATTAAGCGAATCAATTATGGAACACAGCTAGTTGTTGATTGCAAATAGTATTGTCTTAAGATTTAATGTCTAAGTTAATTTTTGTTTTAAATACTAGAAATATTTTTTGTTTGTAAACCTTCCGACAATTCCTAAATAATAGTGTTTTGAGTTATGCATACTCATAAAGAGACCATTTAAAACAAAACAACTTGTGTAACGACCTTATGATAACAATATGAATAATGCATTTCTTAAGATAATGTGTAAATTGCATTCTAAATTAATAAAAATAGAAATCATATTGTTCTCAAAGAACAAGAATAAACAAAGAAAGAACAAACCATAGATTGTATTAAAATATAAAATATTTAATTAAAATATATTTCAAGCTTATTTCCATTTTAGTTTCTTTTTATTAAAGCAATATTTTTATATATTTTAGATTTTAATTATAATTGTTAGTTCCAGTTTATTGGATCTTTTGTAATTGGAATCATTAATAAATAATACAAATTAATGTTCAAAAAATTATAAAATTCAAAATAGTATATTTATTAATTATTTGCGCTGCTATGTTTTATGTGGTATCTCATTGACAATATTTTTATTCAACGATCACAATTTTTTTTTTAATTATAACAATTGTTAAAATGACAACAATTACGCAGCGCTATAAAAAGTAGCATAAAAATCTTTTCAAGATCAGATTTTAATTGGTGCTTGTTATCCTGCTCTAATAATACAATTGCTTGACAATAAATGAGAGTTATTAATTATCTATATAATTATGTTTTATCGTATAAATTTAATTAACCTGTAGTTTTTCTAATTTCTTGTTTCAGTCGCTTAGATGCAAAAGCCGACATGTCAAAACGTTTTTAGAAAGGAGATTAATTCTATTCAAGCAATTAATTCTTAAAGGCTTCTGACTACCCCAGATTTTATCAATTGATTTTTATATTTTGATCTGTGGGTAGGAAACTATGCTAAAAAAAATCATTGCTTAATTCGGTTAGATAACGATTTTGTGAGTTTTTCTGCATTATCAAGTTATATATTTCACTGGACTTGTCGGGTTTTGCATTTAAGCGACTGGTTTTATGCCTGTTTGTACTACTTATAATTAAAGAATTAAGGGAACCTTAAATTGTTAAGTGCCACTGATATCGTTTGCTCATTGGTTCGAATAAGTTTAAGAGAAACCTAAATCTTAATTGCAGGTGGTGCAAACCGGCATTAATTCACTTATAATTTCAAATTAACTTAAAATTTTTATGTTCGTATGTATTTAGTTTCTAGTTTGCATTTGAATAGTGAATTAAATAGTTGTACTGGAAATTGCTTTGCGTTTTTTATAAATGATTTTCTGACTGAAATTGTTAATTTGTTAAAATGAAAGTTAAAGTTGCAAAGTAGTTTTAATTCGGTTAATTTTTATCCATTGACTGCGAAGGTAGTTAAAATTTAGTTGTCAAATGCTAGTCCAGTATCAAACATTACCTTGTCTAGTACCAACTTTGTAATATCGCTAATAAAATTTCTAATACGAGTATATTATCAATGATACTCCAAAGACCATCTCTGGAAATCAATCTATTTTGTCCTCAAATGCAAATATGAATATCAAAATGTATTTGCAAACTGCGGTTAAATTAAATTTTCTTATATTCTTTTGCAATTTTGAAATTTGTGTATAATAACATGCAAATAAATATAATTTTTTTTACTAATAACTAAAGCATTTACTAGCCTATGCTGTAGAAAGTCTCAAATAATGATTTAGTTAAAATTAAAACATAATATTTAATCCTAGCAATAAAATTAAATTTACTTTAAACTTTTAGAATTACATTTTTGTTAATCGACCATTTTAATTTTATTCGAGAGAAATTAAAAAATTTAATTACAACGAACGCAGTATTTTACTCTTAAATTCAAATTGAAAAACTGTCGAAAAATAAAATTCGATTGGTAGCATAAGGCGTTGTATCCTAACATTCTTTGGCAATGTTGAACATGCCTTGTCGATTAGTTTTGACACACTTAGAGGTGAAATGAAATCAATGTTCTAAACCAACCAAAGCACGTTTTTGTAATTCTGTGCAAGCTAAGACCTTTGGTTATAGGAATTGTTTCACTAGGTAATTTTACAAGGTACCTACTTTTAAATTCAAATAGTAATAGGAACTTTGCAATACATTTAAAGAACAAATTAAATTGTTATTTTCGTCAAAATATATAAATATAATTTAATTTCATTAAAACATTAAATTTAATTCAATAGACCTATCCATTAAATTACTTTCAAAAAATTTTAATTCGCAATTATCCAGCAACCAATCAATAAGGTAATTTATTTGGTGGCTTATACCTACTATCTACAATCCCCATTTCATCCACACCAGGTTGAATACAACAAGAAATTGGAAAATACAAACCAATCCAGCTAATAAATTTACGTTTATACAGGAGTATGTACCTTTATACAAAGTTGTAAAGTTAAATTACAACCTTTATACTGCAGTATTTTGACAAGTTAGTAAAACGTAATAAAATCATTTTTTCGGAAATATATTATTGCTACTTAATCGTGAAATAATAAAGTTTTTATTTTTCTTCCGAGCAACTAATTTAAGAACCGACTGAAATCTGATTTTATATGTTATCAAGAAATCTAACATCAAGAGCCAATTAATTTACTTGGTTATACAAATATCTTTTTTCTAATAAATTGAATTAAAAGTGATACATATTTTATATTGCAGCCGTATCAGCAAATAATAAGAAATATAACATGATAACTGTCAGATTATATGCTTTGAGTTAGTAGAGAAGTTGGAATTGCAAAATAAAATACACCGAAAGTTTGATTTACTAAAATTACATAGTAACGAAAAGTTTTATTTCTCTTAGATTGATAATTTATTCAAATTTATAAGATTATAATTTTTTAATATTCAATAATTAATAAATTGTCGGTCGTGTATCGATTTACCTGAAAAACCCTCATTTATAAGTGAACCTAATGAAGTTTCGATATCCTCCATTAGTGTATTCTCTATATCTAATTACTCCGTTATCTGTCAGATCGTTAATAACCACGATAACAACAAATATTGTGGTACATTAGTAAGCAAATAGGAATTTGCGAAAATAAAAATTTGGCTTTCCTTTATGTTTCAATAATCATATACGGATGAATCAATATTACTGTTATGAAAAGTTGAAGTCCGTTTATTTCAATTGAAAAAGGAAAACTATTTGTGTAGCTTATCAGAAACCGAAATCCATGCATGTAAATTTTGTGCCCTTACTTTGATCCACTGTGTATAAGCAGCTTTACCCAATTTTGATTGAGCTGAGTAAGTAAGTTTTATCAAAAACGATATAACCCACAAGAATAGTATCAAAGGCAATCATGATTTGATTATATTGAACCAGTTTACAAGATGTAGTCTGACCCAATACGTGTGCTTAGAATTTAAAAATTTCAACACAATATTAAGTTTACCTAAGGTATTTTCAATTTCCTATAATTACATTATTTGATAAAGCGTTACGTGTAGGAATTCCTAAAAATAGACAATAAAGCATCTTGACACATTTAAATTTTATTCCAACTTTTTTATGTATTTTTTCACCAACAAAACCTTTTTTAAATAAAGTTTTATTTAATTTTGTTATATTTCAAATGGCGCAGTTACAAAATTTTAGTTTCCTTTCTGTTTGCTGTTTTAGTAATCAGAATATTTACACTAATCCTGTCAATATGTATTTTTAGGCTCGATTAATCTTAGCTCAGTTTCCAAATTTCGGTATATTTCCACGATTGTTATTTTAAGGGTTTTCAACGTTCAACAAGTTTTTTATTTACTCTAATTTCGTAAAATATTAAAGAAGTGCAAAGATTAAACCATTTGTAATGAAATAAAAATTAGACTCTAATCGGATTTTTCAGATCATTGATGCTCCTTGCATTATTAAATTAATAAATCTTTATTTACCAAACAGTTATCAACAAAACCATCCATTGTATTAGTAGATTGATAAATATATCGTGTCTTTGTTTGCGGGTTCCATGAACACATTGATTAAATTAATAATGAACTTGTGTTTGCTAAAGTATAATTATATGTTCGTTGAATAGGTGCAGAAATAAATTGAATTAAAAGTTATTCTTGTAGGCCTGTATCTGTTAAACCATAATACTTTTATATTAATTTGTAAAATATGTATTACACACTTTTAGTACATGGCAATTATGAATTTGTTGAAGGTAAACTAAATCTCATTTACATTTCTAATAATGTAATGTACTAGGAAGTTTGCTATTTTTACTGAAAGAGGATAAAACTGATGTATACCTTAAACTTACAATCTTATTTAAAACAATTTTGATAACCTTTTTCATCGTTTTCCTTTTAGTTTAGGGACTAGGTCTGATATGTCCAATTGTGTGCCAAGATGGCTCCACTTGATTTTGTTTGTCCTATGAACACTAATGATTTGTTCCATTTGGCTTATAGAATACAAGAGAAGTCTATCCCTCCGTTCAATTCTTTCTTAACTGTTTTATCGGAGGCTTATCTAATAGAATAAGTGACAAAGGAATGTCTGTCTGAATGTCAAATAAAAGTTAAAATAGTATCCTTAAAAAAATTAACTTTTCATTATAATTATTATTAGCTAGAAAAATTTTCAATTTATTTTTGCACTTTCTTATACGATAAGACAACTAATCCGCAATGTAGGTAAATACTACTTTAGTGATCCTCTTTGTTTACTATATGTAGTAGATACAGTTCCATGCAAAATTTGCAACTTCTTACAGTTTCATCTATAAGTGGAAAGCTGATCGCAAAAAATGTTATCAATTATCATAAGGTATACATAATAATAATAATTTTAATTACTAATAATAATAACACATTATACATATTTTACCTACCTTTTACCAATTAAGTTGAATATAGTACAAGAAATTTTTTCTTTATGCGACCTAAATATTTACAAAAGCAGTTGTTGTCATTTAGTACTTCCAATTAGTTAGATTTTTTTTAATGCCAATTAGATGCTGATTTGTCTCTCGGTGCATAAACGCATATTCAATATCCTGTCAATTAATTATTGTGAATTTCAATAATAATGAGCTTTAAAAAAAATATTGTCAATTACGTAATTTCGAATGTTATTTGTAGTTCCTTTATACTTTAATTTATAATAATAAAAACAGCATAAAATTATAATATTAATTTATTTTTTAATATTAATATTACATTATTATTATCATTATTGTGAGAATCGAAAAATCGATATAAATTATTATTTATTAAATTAATTGATAGTTTATTTAATTAATGCAATTAATAAATATAAATATAATAAAATATAATATATTAAAATTAAATACTCAAAATCAGCTCTTACTTCAGCGCTGAGGTTATAACTATCAAACTAGTCATATAAATATTTTTAAATTATTCCCATAATAATAATTAAAATTTCATAATTATAAAATTCTAGCTATAGTCGAAATGTTTTAAACACATTGAATGTGGACGAAGCAATTGACAATCCGCACACTGATGAAACCACCCTACATAAAAAATGTTACAATACACCTACTAGTATAATTATTATTAGCAATGTAAATTTTGGGTTTTCACCTTGTAGTTAAAAACGATTTTCTTAATAAAACGAAAAAATTGTATTTTGTTAATTCTAAACCGAATTTTGCTTACGAACAAAACAAACAGAACAAAAACAAGTAAAAGGAAACAACGGTTGTTTTCATTGTCGTATTTGGTTTTTATTTTTTATACAACGTATGATGAAGTAAAAAAATATTATATGTAATATTTTCATACTATAGGAATTATAAAATAAAAAAAGCTTTTAAAAATGTAATTAGTAGGTGTAGAGTCGTGCAGGAAGGAAAAATTCCAATTTTGATGAATTAAGTCCCTTTGGCTGGCGACTTACCATAAGCTGAAAATCCTCATTTTATTGTAATCAATCAGATCTAACCTGTTACTTTGTTACTTATCTAACAGATAAATTATCTAAAACATTAACTTGAAGTACAAAGATTGAGCTTTACATTGGCTCTTTCATGAAAGATAATTATAGTATAGTACAGATGCTTATGATGTACTTTAGAACTGACATCATTGCTATCTTTAGATAATAGTTGTATCATTAGAGAAGCCATTTGAATATTTAAAAAATATTTATAATATTATATTAAATTATCTCTATCCGATAAGTTTATCCAACTATTCTAAAACCTGCCTTAAAGTAATGAAATAGGTAATTAAAATACAATTTTATTTATTATGAAAACAGTTTTTGCGGTATATTGCAATTATTAAAGTTATAAAGTAAATCAAAATTGAATTACTAAATTCCTATGCGGTACACTAAAATTCGGAGAACTGACGAAATGTGTTGTTTGTATAAGATTGGAATATGAACTCTTGTATATCTAGCATAAAACAAATCTTTGCCAATGTTGGTAACCGGGGTTTGTTGTCCAGCCTACTAAATTTGAATGTATTGTAATCGCATTACATTTATATTACATAAGATGGAACCACATATTACGTGTTGATGGAGTTACATCAAGAGTTTCAGGTGTTAATTTTATGTAGCTATTATTGTGCTTTTAAGCTTTTACAAACAAGTGGAGATGTTATGCAAAATATGAGAGGTTTCAATTTTTATCGAAAACGATGATGGTTTATGTATTGTTCAGAAATTCAATTACTTGAATTTAATTTCGGTAATGGTTACCGTTTCAGAGTAATGCAATTTTTCACAAAAGTTTTAATTTATATTTGTTTTATCTTCTTAAAAAGCTAAACTTTTAGTTGTGGTTTACCTTAAATGTTTTATGCATGGAATAATTGTTTCATTAATTTATTAATGAATTAATGTTTACGAATTTTATTTAAAACCTAACAAAACCAACAGGTTTCTTCTATGCACTAGTTCCTATATCTTTCGGTCTGTGATTGCTAGTTTGGGTAATTCTGAATTATAAGGTTTGGCTGCTATTTGATCTGATTTGGAGGGCATCTTTGACCGTAGATTTGCGTAATGAGTGTATTGGTGAAAATATCATCTATTCCCTAAAATAAATTACAGCAACAATTGTAAAATTTTGCATTATCTTTTGGTTACTTAATTGCAAAAAAAACATTAATCTTTCTAAGAATGGCAAAAAAACTACGTGAAAAGCTTACAAGTTGTTAGACTTTTAAAATCGCATTAGAAAAGTCGGAATAAGGAAAAAAGCAAATAGAAAAGAAGAGGTTACGTAATCCATAGTATGCTAGGCCGGAAGGGGGTAATTTAAAATTTTTGGTTTTTGACAGCTTTTAGTTCACCCTATGGATTGCTACGTGAATAAATTTTGATACAGCCTGATAATAAAAAAAAATTTGCAATCAAATCAAAACATGTTTTATCTGAACTTTAATTTTAAGTTTAAAATGGAACAACTTTTGTATTAGCAAACGATGCGTGTCATTTATTAATTGAATGTATTTTCAAATTAGTTTTAATGTAAAGCAAGTTAATCATAACTACTTTAGTGTTAGATGAACGAGTTTTGCTGGATACGCTAATTGAAGTAATTGAAACGAGAAACAATAAATGCTCCAAATAATGTAAAGTGCTTCTAACTGCTGATTTGGTTGAACCGCATCAAGTACTGGGGAGCTTTTAGAGATCCCAAGAGATTTGGTTTAAAACGTGTAGCAAACCAAAAGAATCGGTTTTAAATATTTCTAAGTAGATACATGCAAAATTTTAATCTCAATTCTTTAAATTTAAAGTACTTTTTGATGTTACATTAAGCTTAGCAGGTTAATTCAATTCTAATTTGGTCTTAAAAATATAATATTGTGACACGTAAACGGTTTGGAATAAATGTTAAGTTGGCAAAATTTAAATTCATTAGGTAACAATTTGTATTCTGCAAGGGCTGGTTAGGTTTAAAGAAATAAAACAAAACTGACCAATGTCAAATATGTACTTTTACTAAACTTTTAGTCTCAGAAGCATAAGTTAAACTAAGAAATGTTCGTAACGAGTCGATATCAGCGGTTGAACGAGGGTAGTTTGGAGTTAGAAAATCCATAGTAGTAAATATCAGCGACGCTTTAGCTCGTTTAGACTTGCAACTAAAGCAAGTTATACTTAGGGCAAACTTTATGTTCAGCAGTTCAAAGTCCGAGATATAAATTAACCGAGTTTAATCCTGTTTCTTCATTTTGTTGGAACTGCACATTCGAAAGCTTTTAATGGAGATTTACGAAGAAACTTTTTAAGAACGAAGTTAAACGAATGCAAAAAATTAAAAACGTTACTTAAGACTCTTTCGAAATATAGATTAATCACATTATATCTACTGTATTATACAATGCAAGCTTTTTACCTCTTCGGATAGAACATTTGTGGCTGCTGCGTACAAAGGACTAAGACCCAAATTATAACTTTAATTGCTTTTATGTTTAATTTTGATAGACAACTACACGGTAAATAGGTAATTTTAATTAAAACTTTTAATCGCTATCGCATAAAATTCTTAGGTTTCAGTAATTGTTTTGCCTGTTTAATAATTTTGATCGATTTTGTTTATAGTAAATTAATTTTTTTTAAACTTGAAATCGATAGCACTACCAATATCTTGCAAGTTTAATTTATTATATTAGTTGGTGAGTAGTAATTGGAATCAGCAGCTGCTATTAAAATCTAACGATGACAGCAATAAATAACGGAATAGCTAACTTGAAACTTGTACAAGTTTTTAGAGGGTTGGTCTTACAGCATCGCTCAATTGTGAGATTAAGCTCTTTCAATCTCATTGATTTAATTTAATCTTTTGTTTTACAACTACCCGGGATGGATATATAAATTTAACATTGAGTACAAATATTTTTCTATACACACAGCATAACACTATAAGTTTAACAAGATTCATACGATCGCGTCAACATAAAAATAGGTTTTCCTGAGTCTGGGTACAAAATTTGAATAAGTAAAGCTATTGAGAATAGGCTCGAGAATCTCCGATATAGAGAGCTTTCATATTACTTCGGAAATACCTCTGTAATTCTATGGTGATGGAATTAAGTGAATTTAAAATTTTTTTAGATATTCTACTTACGTCTCCTCTAATATTGAACTTTTATTATTTTAAAATTTACTTTTTATATACTACATTTAATATTACATTTTGTTATTGCTGAACTTTTTATATTTCTATATTTATGCGAATATTTTATCTACACACAGAAAAACATATACTTGAATTCAAGTGTATAATTTACTCAGCAATATTTACTCGTGTGAACTCTTTTTTTAGTTTCATTGATAAAACGAATTACTTGCTGGGAGTAATAAGATTACTTAGAATATAATGTTGATTCAATCTACAAAAAAGTTGAACTAAGAATTGAAATATATTTAACTTAATATGAACACTTTTATTTGATTTAAACATTTCGAAAATTTAAAATCAAGTGAAATGATGTTGTTCTAAACATTTCATGTGTTTAGATTAAGCATTACAAACGGTTAATTCTTGAATATTGTTATTATTTTCAAGTCAACTCTACGTAGATTTAACTGGAATAATAATATGGTTGCATTGTGCTATTTTTAACTTCTATAAAGGTGCATATTTGTGGTGGCGGGGCGCTATATTGCTGTATAGACAAACATTACGCCATTACAGTTTTATAATGTACAAAGAGAAGTTTTCTTCAATTTTGGTATTAATAATTTGTAAATTCTTTGTGTACTTGTCATACTAAAGTTATTACAAACTTGGAATTTACATCATTTCGTGAAAAGGTAGGTACCTACAACCTATATACTTACAATTTTGACGCGGCCATGGCGCGGCTTAATTAATATAAATTAATCAGTTTAAAAATCCTAACTGTTACTTTCTTGTGCTTTATTAATTATCTTTACAATAACAATTATTATTACAAGAAGTACCTACAAATAACTTTTTAAAATGGGCTCCCTTGACTTTCGACCTTGATTACAAGCTGTTTAGTGTGATTTTCTAGTTACATAAAACACTTTGCATTTTCAATGTTGCTCGAAGTTGAGAAGTAGAATTTTTTACGTTGCTAATACCGCATTAACTACTTATAATTTTTAAATTTGTAACTTTTAATTATTTAATTAAACATATGTAACCTGCAATTTCATAATCTGACAATTTATTGTATTATAATTTACAGATTCTAAAACTGCAATTTATTAAAGAGATGCTGACATTATTAAATAAACAACATTGGGAGTATAGTAAACAAGATGCTTATTGATGGAATAATAATTATTCATGGTAAGGTATAATCGAAATAATTTTGTTTATTTTTGTATTATTAAATGTAAATGATTTCAGGATTCTGGAGATATGGAAATACATAAAGTACTAGGTATGCAGTTACAACAAAAATTCAGTTTTAATAAGAAATAAACCTCTTCAACATTATACTATGAGGCGAGAACATCCGTTAAAAATATTAAAATAGAAATTTTCTATAATAGATATTTATAATTAAATGACTTTCAATTTTATTTACCTAATACCTTCCACAAATCCATCCCAAATTGTATTAAATTCTATAGATACTTTCCTCGATTATTATTTTATTTTAGGAACTAGTTTTGACTGTTCGTCATTTTCAACATGTTTCGTCAATTAATACATTTTAATACATCAATGTATTAATTGACAGAACATGTTGAAAAAGACGAACAGTCAAAACCAGTTTATAAAATAAAATAATATATAAGGAGAGTGTAGTAGAATTTAATTTAATCCCAAATTAAGTTAATTCAATTATTAGATAAATTTACTTTAAGTAATTTCTTATTTAATTTCACTTTCAAATTATGTTAATCGAAATAATATATACTCGGGTTAAATTCGTATATATTCGTAAGAACTCAATTCATTTCTAGATGTAACTCTTAAAATTATTTGGATGTAGTATCAAATAATAAACATAACTTTTAAATTTACTTGAATATGACCCACGTTAGGTGTTGTTTCTACTATATCAACTTAACTGAAGTAACTCAATGCTTGAATTTACAAGTATTTTATTTACTTACTAGGACCGTACGATAAGATCACGTATATATAACCGTTTCATAGAGTTAACTGAAGTATATTACACTTCTCTGAACCATTTTTTTTTCTGTGTGTAGCATTTCAAAATTATTGAATATCATCAAATTATTGTTTGGATGACTGTGTTCTTCTGATCTGTTTCTAGGCTAGCGCCAGTCTCTACAAACTCATTTCTCAAAATTCTTATAATATAGAAAACAGTAAAATTCTGTAAGATATTTTTCACCTAAGTACAACTAACAGTAATAAAAATTTATCATTTCTTATTTACAGCTTCTAAGGTGCAAACTAGCTAAATTTTTTAATAGAAAAACTGATTATCTCTTTCATGAAAAGATGACAACTATTAAAATTAACATATTATTTCGTAATTCATTTAAATAGTAGAGAATTAATTTCAAACAAAAAGTTTAGACAGAATCAAGATAGATATGGCAAACTAGGAAACCAGCAACGTCAGAAAGGAACGAGTAATTGTTACAGACTCAAGATATGACATACAAAGTTTAGAATTGAAAATCAAATTCAGTTGGATGTCAGTTTTGACATTTAAGCAAATTATTATGGTTAAACTTATAATATACAAAATTCTTCATGTATGTTGAATGTTGTATGGGTGCACCTAATTACGGAAACCCAACTTTTGTTGCCATCATTAATTTTATGTTAGCAGAAATAATTTAAAATCCTTTGTAATAAAGTTGGTACTATATTATTATTTTTGTTTATTGTATCATAAAGTTCCAAATACAAACACACTTGGTCCTTATCAGTATAATACATTTGCTTACTTGTTTTAGTGCTCCATTTGCTTCACTTACTACAATTCCAAATTCAAAAGTATTGATTACTTCGGAATTTTAAAGCAGAACGTTTACTATTTCAAATGTTGGAGTATGCAAATTTAAATTTCTATTTCTTGTAATTGTAGAATTTTATTGCCGTGTAACTTGTATAATGAAAATTATTGACAACATTTGACATTTAAAATTCAATGAATTACTTATAAGTCTTTTGTTCTAGAAGATATACATTTCTAGTAGTTAATGCAGGTCCTTACTATTGTAATCGTTAAAATTTAATTTAGCATTTAAGGATCCACTCTATTTTTGTTTTCGCAATCACATTGTTTTCCCATATATGTCATGTTATGGTCGGCAGTGTTCAATTATTGATTCATTTGATAAACCCCTATGATGATTTAGTTGAAACAGATGATTGAGAAGTGCTTGTGGTGTTTATATTGAAAAGTCGTCAATTGCTTTTAAAATATGAATTATTCCAGCTACCGAAAATTTGATTAATTTTATCTGTATGACGTAATTCTTTTAGAAATTGCATTATTTGCATTTATCTGGGTAAAGAGCATTTGTGGTATTTTCTAAAATAAAGATTTTTTTATGTCATTTAAAAGGTTCATGAATAATACAGTACGTTTATATTTTCCCTTGGGTAACGTTAAATTGTTCATGGATTTATTCTCATGGCAAGAATTATCAATATGAAAAAAGTTTAGCATTACTTTTTAAAAGTTGAGATCAGCTTTGATGCACTTTATTAAATTTTTAAAAATAAAAGAATAGAATGGCGGAATAGATAATTTATTAGACGCATGCAATATCCACAGATGATCAATAGTTAATTCCAATTTGTTTTCTGAAAAATTGACTATCGCCGCCGCTGGGAGGACTCGTAAATTGCACCAATTTTACTAAGCATAGATAAATAATCATTGCAAGGGTACGATAGGTAGATTAAAACTATAAATTTCCTATGTAATAATTTTTGTACAAAAATAAAATACTTAATGGGTTAGTTTTATGAAATTGATTCGGCTAATTATTTTAGAAGATATGCTGTTTTGCTGTTGTTAATCAGGTTTAAACAGTTACGGAGTCTAAATACTTCTCTCTAAACGCAAGATATCGAGCATTTAGCAATAGGCAGAAGAGGCAAAGCATATAATAAAACTTTTAAGATTGCGGTATTCTTCAAAGACCACGGGAAGGTTTTTCAAAAGCAGTTTTAACAACTGTTTGTTTTACAGCACCATCAACAGTTTATCACGTTTACAGTAAACGTACAGTTTACACATTCGTACACATATTTGCCAAATATGTTTTATTGTCATATCGCCCTGTCGCATGGGCTTTGAAAGCAAAAAATCAAAATTCGGGACCTTCTTCGCGCTCTCATGCACTCCTCACACCATCTAAGTTTGAGGATTTTTAGTATATTTTTATCCTAACCAATCCATAAATTATATACCCGAAGTACGAAATTGATATCTCAACATTTCTCTCTAGGAACCCTTTGGAAATTAGTAGTTAAAAATATATTAAATGAATAAAACTACTGTGGGCGTAATTATGAAAATTTTTTAATTTTTTTAATCTAGAAATAAAAATTATGCAATCACATGAGTCAAAAAATTGTTAAAAAAGCAATAAGTACGTGTTGAATACTACAATAAAATAAAATTGGTGAAATAAAAAGGTATAGTTAAATGAACCGTGATAAACCTTTAATGAACTGAAAAAAACTGATCAAAAACTCATAGAAAGACATTTTAATGATTTATTAGCATTAAGAATACAAAAACGGTATGCAATGCTACTACTCAATCAAGTATATGTATGTACATACATAGTATATTGAAGTGCAGGTTATATAATAATATGTATTTAGTCTGCATTTGTCCGACGAGGTAGAATAGCTTACAACTTTGTATTAAGTTCAAAAACAATAAAAAAAGTAGAATTTGACTACCAATTAATTTACATCATAATTATATACATAATATATGTAATTGTGCTGAATGATAAAATGCTTTCTTATTTACAATTTTGATTTATATCTAACTTAAATTTCTTTCTTGAATTTGCCCGTTTGTGCAACCTTAACGTAGATATTAATTTTTTTAACGCTCATATTTCTCATTATATTGCAAGAATTATTAATTCTAGATTTAACGAAGTAATTTCTTTAAAACAAACTTTATTGTACGTGCTTGAAATTAAATCACTTTGCAAAGAACATCAAAGTGGAAAATTAGTTCAAGTTCAGTATGGATAGCTTAAGATAGTTTTCCTCCGACAAGGACATAGTAAGTGCTAAAAGATTCCCTTCTTTAAAGCACTTCTGGCCAATCAAATTTTTTATCTACTTTTCTTAATTATTATCGAATCAAGGCAAAATCACATACATAACACCTCTAGACCCTACGAGTATGTTTGGAATACTCAATAAGTCGGACAGAGGGACAAATTTGAAAATTTAGAAATTACCTGAAATTATCTAGTTTAAGGTATTTTAGGAATACTTACTTGTAATAATCCGGCATTCTCACTTCACTTTGTGGAAGGGTTTCAAAGATACGGCCGCTCCAGATCTATTTTCAATTGTTCGGATTGCCGCATGTTCAAACCTACCTTACCTTACCTTAATCCCGAATCAACTAAATTTAAGTTTTCTGGAAAAATTTCCTACTGCCAAATCAATGGAAATATGTGCTACAAGTACACTGTATTATTATTATTTTATTATTCATTAGCAGCATTATTACCATTACATTCATTCAATTAAAAAACAAACAAAATATATATATTTTCACAAATAAATTATAGTAACTATAGTAGTTACAATATAATGTATGAACAAGTAAAGCTGCTAGGTTTTTTACAAAATTCTGTGGCAGCGGTTAATTACAGGCAATAAAACAAACAATGAGCATACGTAGATAATAATAGTAAGTGTAGTAATGGATAATTAAAACGTAAAACTTAAAAAGTGGAAAATTTTGTTTAGATTTGTATATATTGCTATGTTTATTATTTTTCTTATGTGATTTCTTTTACATTTAGTTGTCTGTTTTAATTTATTGAATTTCTCTTTTTGTCTTAAACAAAGGGAAATTAATTCAAAAACAGAATTTTAGTTAAATAGTTTAATTAAAGTTTTAATAACTACC
The DNA here is from genome assembly GCA_958510845.1 of Cantharis nigra. Classification (NCBI taxonomy): domain Eukaryota; kingdom Metazoa; phylum Arthropoda; class Insecta; order Coleoptera; family Cantharidae; genus Cantharis; species Cantharis nigra. Next base: position 18,963,254 of record OY294028.1, read on the forward strand.
TAATAAATCTTATAGGTATTTTATATATATCAGCAAATAATAGTTATAAAAACCTCACATTACCAATAATGTTGTATTGTATTAACATAATTTTATAGTATTGCACAATTAGTAATGATTTATTTTAATCATTTCAATAAGATCTTCTATCATATATGTTTACTTTCAAATTTTTATCTTTAAATTTTTAAACAATTTTGACAACTTCGGGGTATAAGCTCTAAGGTAATTAATCATTCATAAATATATCTGTAGACATTAGGATTATTCTTTAAACTGTGAAAGAATAATATGAAACGTCATATTTTTATTTTTTCCTAAATTCTCTTTTGAATATCAAAATCTTGAACTTTATTACATTGACATTTAAACTTATTTACAATATTGCTCTCAGCATTAAACTTTACAAGTTTGATCATATCAATATTTTAGAAAACCCAAAAAATTCACACAATTTTCTAAAATGTTTTTAAGTTATCAGCCTTATCACAAATAAAATTTAGTCAGTATGAAATATCGCAAACTTTTTCACCATCATATGGCTATATAAACTATTTCATACTAAATATGTACTATTTATATTTATATCTACTATTTACATACTATACTATTTTTGTGTGTTTTATTTGTGATTAGGTTATTTCGTAATAACTTCCTAATAGCTGCACGGGTAGTGGTTCAATGCCCACTTTGTACTGAAGCTCTAGGCTCATTGTACCCCGTTTTCCATTAAGTTGTTAAGGAAAGTTATTATATTAGTATTTCGATCCTCAGTTTGATGTGATGACCTGAGGGCTGAGCTAAGATATTCTGCCGAGTCCGGGATTTGAACCCAGAATTCCCGCTCATAACTCAACTAACGATCACTAAGCCACCACTGGGGTCTTAGGTTACTTAAAACATTTTAGTTCTAAAATGTGTGTGTGCATTTTTTGGGTTTTTTGAAATAATATAGATTTGTTAATATGGAGTTACACTACCTAACCCACGTATCAATCGACCTTTGTCCACTATTTTTCAGAAATTATCAGACAATGCCCAGATTTTATGTTTCTGATAGTATTAAGCATAATATAGTAATATGTACCTTCTTGTCATCCATTTTTTCATGAAAACTTAGAAAAACATAGAACTCATGAGAAAATGTAAATCTTAAAAATAGAATGTTCCAAACATTAACTTCAAGTATGTACTTTATTTAGAAGTTTTCCAATTTTACCTACCAGAACGATTCTTCAAATCCAATAGCCAAGAATATTAAGTTTCTTTAAGCTTACCATTTAAATTGATTATTACAATAATCAAATGGTTTTGTTTAGCAAACTTCAGAATTTGAACAAATTAAAATTTGACCTTTATTTTTCGACAAACGCCAACAACTTATTAACTCATTGAACTTTATCAATAATTTAACAAGTACTTACACAATTTAAGCAATTCATTTACTTCTCTATCTGTAAAATTACTGCCTGTCGTTTTCCTGTAAATTGCAAAATCTCGATTGAACTTTTTCCAATTTTCGTTTAAATTATCAATTAATTTTAACGGCAATAGTTAATTAAAATTTCAAGTTAAACATCTCAGAATTCAAAAGAAATTATTAAATTTAAATATGTTTTGTTTAAGCTAAACAGTCAAAAAAATTACTCTATTATAAATTTTTTATCAAAATTAAAAGAACTGAATTATAAAAATGTTATTATATATGCACTAGTAGTGCTTTATAGAGTTGGTTGTTAATTTCGTTACTTCTCAAGCTAAGTACACGGTGAAACTAAATCATTAAGAGTTAATCTGCCAAATAATCCTTCAGAAAATTCTTTGTAAAGATCCAGAGATCAGGAAATCTAGGTAATTAATGCTTTTCAATTATAGGTTACGTTTTGTCTATAACAGAAAGTAATTTAATTTGCTAGTGTATAGTATATAAGTTATCTCTTCTTAACAGTGGTTTTTGACTTGATTACTGAGACAGACTAGAGTTTAGCCATGGGGAGGCAAAAGGTGTACAAACGGGTTTGTAAACAAATGAAAAAACCATATGGTTTTGCTTTTTTGCAAACCAAAGTTTTTTTTATACTCAAAAATTTTAACACTGAAACTGAAAATACTTTTTGAATACTAGATTATTTTAAAAATTTACTTTGGCTCTAGAAACTTGATACAAAGTGATAATCAATTTAAAAAATAGTAATATTCTTTTGCTTTTGAAAGAATGACTATTAAGTATATGGAATTAGAATAACAGAACAGAGATTTGCACTTTTATGTGCCTGATTTCAGGAGAATTTCTGAAATCACATTGTTTGCAAGTTAGAATTTTATTGTGATTTTATGCTGAAAAATATAATGTATTTGCTGTAACTATGTGCTCTAAACTAGTTGCGTTATTGGTGTAATTGTTTTTATGCTTCGCAAACTTCTTATTATGTGTTTCTCTTTCTATGACCGCCATATTATCCATCTTACTTTATGATATTCTTGAAAGCAAAACAGTCGTGGCTTATAAATAAAAAAAAAGAAACTTAATTCTGTATACCAGTTTTAATTGAACAGTAGCGCTACAACCCAGGATAGGTTTTGGCTAACCACTCCATTTTATGAAGGATTTCAATGGTATATTACCTCGGTAGTTTGCCATTGCCCGCCGAAGAAAAAGATTAGTATTTGATGCACTTAAGCATCAGATCGAAATGTAAAGTAGCTGAAGAGATTTGTTATGCTTATACATCCTGATTTTGTTGCTCCCGAGCCCAAAATAGTAAATTCCAGTTCAAAATTACTTATTTCAAACAAATACTTTACCCGATTATTTCTTAACTCGGGGTGGTCTCTCAATGGCTCATAGTTCTGATAGTGTGCATGAATTGCGGTTAGCTCATAAATGAAATCTTAAGTGAGATAAATATAACTCAAACAAACCTGTGATCCTTTATTCATCATCAAACATATAGGGCGAGATAAACAGAAAATAAACTGTAAAAAGCAAACATAAATGAAAAACTCCGTGGAGTTGAAGCGGACAGTTCAACGCTACATTAAACTGAAATAACAAGACAGTAATCATAGTATAAATCTCTCAATTGAAAAACAATAATCTCTAAATAATAAGAATTCAATTGGGTACGCTTTTTTTGGATAAGAATTTAAATAACTGTTTACTTTTATTATGCTGTGTAACGACTTTTGTTCGGAATCATTAAAATCAAAACAGAACAATCGTAATCCAATAAAGTTTATTACTCATATTGTGGTGCAATCTATATTCTATAGCCGTGCAGTTGCACTCCGTCAATTGTTGACAAAATAGTTTTGACATGGTTATATTATGCTTTATAGGTAACACATACATAGGTTGAAGCAAAATTTAAGACTTATTCTGACTAGTGAAAGTATTGAGTCTCGATCTCTATCTCACTATTAACTATTATCAATATAACTTTTAGATAGATTATAGATCACAGTCTCGCGTAAATTGCTTTTCTGGATATGTAAGCGCAGATATATTCCAAATTCAAATTAATGGTAAAGTTAATCTTCTTAAGTGATACTAAGTACTTAGGTCGTTAGAGTAAAAAACTGAAAGTATAATAGAAGTGAGGTTTTCGTTAATCAATCATGAATGATTAAGTTAACAATGTGAATATAAAATTATGCAAATAGAAATTTAACATTTTAAAAATTTATTTCACGCACCTCTGGGTGGCATTAAAACTCATGTTCAATTTACCACACAAATTTCCTGCATGTTGTTTTAACCTGCCCCGAAGCGTCAGCTGTTCATTATAAAAACTGACTAAAAAACCCCGGATGCTAACGCTGCTTCATAATAAAAACATGTTTTTGTAAAGACACTCACTTAAAAACAAAATTTATTGTTCTCGTCACTAATAAATTTGATTTTAATATTTAAGTGATACATTCTACTAAATAATTAACTTTCGGGTTGACAATAAAGATGGAAATGCGAAAGCATTAAGTAAAAAGAAATATAAATTAGTTCCATTCGTAGTAAAAATGTATGCGTAAAACTCATTTCCAAACTTTTAAAACCTTCTTAATGGAAATCGCAGAAGCTACTGGTAAAATATGTTAAAAAGTAATACACAATCTTATATAAAACACATTGCTACAAAGCGTATAAAGAATGTTCTACGAGGCGCGAAATTACACGTGACCTATTTAACAGTTCCTTTCAGCAAAGAAACAGCAAGGGTTACATTCTAGATTATACTATCCACAATTCTCTTCACAAGCAAATGCCGTTTTATTCCATTTCGAATGCAATTAAAGCTGTATGACTCTCCAGAGACAAACTTGGCTATTCGACCATGTGAATATGGGCGCACCGAGAGCTTGAATGAATTTGAATGTGATTTCGATTTCTTTCTAGGTTCTTCTGGAAACTCAAGAAAACAAGGTTTGCATATTAAATAGAATTTTTCATGTAGCTAAAACTTACGCTAAATTAAATTCTTTTTCAAAAATGTATATCTTTATTTTTACGTTTTATTGTATTAAACGTTTACAAAAGCATCTTGGCGAAGTATAAATAATATTGCATTGCTGTTTTAATTTAAATTGTGCATTAAAGTTTTCGTCTGCACTCGAAGCAAGTTTATTAGTTTTTTAAATGAAATAAGAATATCAATATTAATGGTATGCATATTAGATGTCAGTGAATTGGTTAATGTGCAGGAAAGTGTTGAGCTGTTATCGTGAGCCAATAACTTCCAATCTCTGTTGACTGCAAATTTTGGAGCGCAGCCAACGTTTAGACACCCTATGGCAAGTTGTACCAACAACAGAAAGGAAATGAAAAAACTGTAGTCAGCAAAATTGCTTTCGCTTTGCATCTTAAAAAATATTAAAAACAATGCTATGGCAATTTTGAGCATTGCAATGTCACAATGAGAGATAATTAAAAAAGAAATGTTGAAAAATTTATTCATAATATTATGATGTTGCAGTATACATTTAAAAAATACATTATTATTTAAACAAAAGTAATTGATGAAGTGGTTTTATTTTACGAAATACTTGAAAAACTAATTACATTTAAGTCCTGCTTCTTCAAAAAGTAGATAGGTACTAAATTTGCGGTTTAAAGTTAATTCCGTAATTTTTCTCAAACGCCAGACTAAAAAAAACTGTGTCAGTGACACACAGATAAATTGTGTTTAGGTGACCTGAAATGAAAATCAATTTGTATCAATTTTTGAAATACACATAACAAATACATTTATAAAATAAAAACCCAAAAGTAATTTATATTTTTAGTTTTTCAACAAAAGTTAAAATAATTTAATTTGATTTATTAATAAATTTAAATATAACTTGACAGTCGAAACTTTTAGCGTAGGTATCTAACTTGAAATGCTACTTGAGATTTACAACCGCATAACATTTATTATAAACCAACACTTAAACACAATGTCAGGACAACGTAAAGAATGATGAACTTCCTTCCTTCCATCCGTGTAATTGTCTTACACTCCATTACATAACTGGCATATAGCGCCAACTCCGACTTTATAACAGTTTTGCAAGACAATGAACTTCGAACTTTTCCAGCCTAACGCCTTACAATTTTCCTGTTCTCACAAAAATTAGTTACTGGGATGTGTAGTGTGAATTCTTATGGTTCGCACGTTAGCAACCCTAATATACTAGTAACAATTGAACAAACCCCTCATGTAATAAACCTAGAAACCAAATTGTTTCTAACTTTTACGTTCTACGAATTTAATTTATAAAAACTCCAACAAAGCCTGTGCAATGAGAAAATAGAGATAATCCTAAAGGTGTTATAAATTTGAGTAGCGAAAATTATGTAATAAAGCTAAGATTATATGTAATTGCTTTTTTGGAATATTATTGAGAAAAGTAGGTGTTTATTATTTATTAAATAAATCTACAGCAAACACGAAATTTAAATTTTTAATTAAAATTTAATAAGACTTGATGTATTTACTGACGAATTTTTTTGTTTATAATAATTTATAATAAAGTAATCTCATTACTTTCGAAAATTGTCATTTAAATTATGGCGTCCGTCGGCTACTTTTATCCTATGTATAAAAAACCAAAGCAGTCTTTCTTAATTTTTAAAAGTACCGTGTTGGAATTGTGTTTCATTTATCTTTGGTTGAGCAATGTCAGTTGGTAGTATAAAAGATGTTCAGTGGTCCTCAAATGCAAGCAATTTACTAGGAACGCAAGCAGCTTTTCTACAAAAGTTCTTAGGTTACTGAATTGACAGAGAGTAATAGTAACCAAGTGGAATATGTCTGCACATTATGGATAGATGAAAATTATTATGTTATTTATGTTTAAATATAAATTGTACAACCGGTACTTACAGATGTGTTTACTTTCTTTTTACAAAACTTTTAACTGTAAGGTTAATTAATTAACCCCGTTGTTCGGTTCGGGTCCGTCTGACCCAAAAAGAAAAATATATTTTTATAGATTATTTTCAAAGAAATTTTGAAGCACAGTTAATACCTAGTAATAGACTAACTTATTCTAATGCACATTTCGATTATGTATAATCAATTAGTAAATAATATACTGAACTTTTCTTCCTAGTTCTAAATTTTGTATATCTTAATTTATTAATTGAACATTCGGCAAAGCAAATATGTAATTAAAATTTTTGTTTGATGTATTCTATACATTAGTCAATGCTTTATGTCTTTCACAAGGCAAAACGCTCTGTTCTTTTGTACGAACTTTCTTCTAAGATCAAAATCATCTACAAAAATAATTATTACAAACCTTCTAGGTATAATTCAAATAAGCTATATTGATGTTTTAATATTTTTTGTATATTATTAGTTTAGAAGATTTCTTAAAATATACTGTATAACTAAATAAATGTTATTATAATATTATAGGTAGATATTGGAATTGCTAATTTCACAATATTACAAAAAGTAATAAATACTAAAATACTATTATTCTTTATTGAGCATTCCTGCAGATTTGTACAAGAATCATAGGAATGAATTGCATGTGCCATTCAAAGCACATCTTAAATAAATTTAGCGAAATAAAATTCTACATTTTTCAAATATTGTGTGATAAGATTTTCTTTGTGCTTTTAGTATTTAAAATATGAAAACAGCAAATGATTTAATGATAATGTTAAGTTATTGAAAGTATCATAAAATTGTGTCGTGTTTTCACACCATGTAAAAGTATACTCATACACTTACTAGGTTACTTTTGAAAATTTTCGACAAATTGTCAGATCTAGATTTTATAAAGTGTATATTAGGTAAACAGATACAACTAAATTTTAACCAAATTGAAATAATCGAATTACAAGTTTCTCGTTAAGGATCTCCTCAAGTAACATTTTAAATTTAATTACAATTTATAAATATAAGCTCTATCATATCGCCCTTTCCATTGAATTTTCCAAATAATACGTTACATGTCTTTATTATTCTCTATTTCAAGTTTTCCTTACTTATTCGTACATAGTACTCCTAACAATTAAAGACTATTTTAAAGAAACACTAACTTGAAGATTTAATTACACTTGTTTGTAAAGATCAAAATGTTTGTTGAAACAAACGTTCATTGCTAACATAATAGTTTTAAGTTCGTATAGATATTTATACAAACAGTTTGAGGTAGTATTGTATTTACATACAAATAATTTTTTTTGTATTAACATACAAACCCCATCGATAGGCGCTTATGAAGGTTGTCTTGTTTGTTTACGTCAGAATTTAGTACCAATTATTTTAAGAGGAAAAATTCACTTGCAATAGGAGTTTCCAACACTTAAACCAATCTCTTTTCTTTTGTGAATTGACTGGTGCAGTGTTATTACACTAATTTTGAAATTAGTTACAATGCAAACCTGTAGCCTAGAACTTCTTAGGTCTACTTAAAGGCCTCTTTATGGACCTCATTGGTTGTTGTACTGTTAGGTGCTAAAATTACCAAACTACTTACTGAGCTCACTTTGAAACAGGCCACGTAGGATTGTCCATATGAATTTAATTCGTGCCTGAAGCAATCCTGTCTATCTTCAGACCCCTGGGAATTTTGATGAAGAATTGCAACCTCGAAATAGTACTGTGCTGTTATAAGTGGTATGCGTGGTAGCATAACTCCATAGCATAACCGATGAACACTGTAATCTTCATTGAGTTTCTGTGAACAGTCTCCACTTTCAACCTGGTGTCATAGCACAATAAGGGCGATTTGAGATTTCGAAACATCAGACAGCTCAGACAATACCTGAGACAGACTTGACGCATTCCATTTTTGTCTCTTTGAACGAATTTAGTAGAGTATTATTAATTACGGCGGCCATGCCATCCTCAAAGGAGAAAATATGGAATATGGATATGTCAAAGTATATCTAGTCTGCAAGCTCTGCTGAAGTTGTTACTACTGAACTCAGTCTTGCAGGGATGATTACCTTTCTTTCGGATTCAAAGTACCCTTTATTCAGTAGAAGTTCGTTGAATTATCAATCAGATATTGCCCCTCAAATAAACTCGCATATTTTCTTGAGAGTTTCCACAGAGAAGATGTTCTGACTGATGCCTTAACTTCATCAGCTCTTTAGCACTATCGGTAGAGTCTGCCGGAAGTCCGCTGCTAGCAGCACAGTACCTCCCACATCAGTATATTGCTGCTTTTGATGCCTTTGAGGGTTCTGCTTAGTACCTCAAATGCTCCTTTGTGTGGAGCACTTCAGACATGTTGCTTTGGTTTGAAATATTGCAGTACAAAAGGATTTTTGTTGGTATGAAGTTGAAAGGTAGCTTAAAGACACAAAGTCAAAGACATAAAGCTTAACAGACATTTTTAGTATATTAATTTTAACATCATTTTTAAGTTGATTATTAACTTAACTAATATACCTTAAAATAAAATCAATATTGGGAAAGGTTGGTTTAATTTTTCTTTCGTTTTTGTAAAAATATTAGAAATAAAAACCGTTAATTTCTTCGATTTCTTTCCATTTTTTATTTTACGTGCATTCATGTGGAGGAAACATAAAAACTGAAAGTTTTTACCTAACGGTTGGCGAGAAAGTACTATTTAAGCTTTTGGGTGCATAATCCCCTAAAGTTGAATAAGTTGGCAAGTTTTTTATCTTTACGCTGTATTTTTGTTGTATTGTGGTATCGTATTTCTGAAGATAATGCGGTATATAGTCACATTGTTTATCAGTAATATTTCAGAACTCTGGCTAACAGTTGAAATTGTTCCTGGACAGCCTTTGGTTTATGGTAGTAGTTGTTTCATGTTGATCTGGTAATTTTCAGCGGAACGTTCAGTGAAATTTTCATATCGCTGAAATACTCTTCGTATTTTTGGGCAGTTTTCGCGGGGAAAATAGATAGAATTATAATTTAAATTTATTTTAGTTGGATAATATTAAATAAATTGATGGTTTCTTTTCGAGTTATTATTAGTGATATAGGTGATATAGGTGATTTTATGCTTTAAGTTTTCTCCCAAGTTTTCTCATGTAATCTGTTAGCAACATGATAAATTTAGAAATATAAATACTTAATATTGAGCTTAAAAGTTGTTCTTTAAATATCAACTAATCTGATATTTGATCTCAACTATACTTTTTTAAATATATAAATGATCAACTTCAATTTTATTGCAAGTAATTGTGCGGTCACCTTTTTTAAACAGAAGTCGGTAGAAATATGCACAAGTTTAAAAGTTTAAGGGTAGAGAGGTTAACATAACAATTATAATAGATATTTTAATCGGTAACATTGTAAGTAGTGAGAGTTATTGGTGAACTCAGATTAAGATTATTTAACGTCGAACCCGTACGCTAACGTCGAATCAATATTTTTATATACTGTACAGTGTTATGACTGAAATAAACTAGCGTTAAACATGTAAAAGCTTGATACTTCCAGTTACAAAAACTTTTTGCGATGACAAGCTTTTCAACTAGTTTTTATCTTTTGAAATACAAAGTGTTAATACCATTTCTTCCAAAAAGTTTTAAGCACTTTCTTAAACATTAACCCTGTAGGCAACCTAAGACCAACGTCTTAAACTTTTCATGTAAATTAAATAGTGAACTTTTATATCTATGAATATATAAAATAAATTCCAGCAAAGTTGTTTTTTATTTAAATTATTTAAAATGTTTCTGAAAGTGTAAAGAAAAAGAATAGAGCATCAAAAACTTTTGATAGAAAATTACAAATACTTTCCTTTTAAAACTTTTTAGTTAAGAATGTGCACAAATGTTTCAGTGCGGTAACGTTAAATAACTAAAACTAAGTTGAAGTTAAATGGAATTCAATTAAATAGGTAAGTTATCGAACATCAATGAAGCAAACTTCTTGAATAAATTGCAACGAATGTAAAATTCGCATTCCATTAAAACAATTTCTAATCTAAATCCAATAAAAAAGTCTTACACAATTATCCAGTATTGGAAGTCTCATATGGAATAAGAATGGGATATTCTGCATATAATAAAATGGGATTGCAATAGAAATGGATGCGTATAACTCTGACTTGATTTATAATATGTTGAAAATCACTGCACTTCAGATACAAAATGTTTTTTTTTGCTTTTAGTTTAAATAAAACGAACTTTTTGTAATAATCAATGATTGCAGAATCATTTCAAATTTCATGAACCGTGAACAAGCTTATAAGATCGCATAAAATCTCGAACTTGCGCTATCTATAATACGATATCAAACTATATAAGTAGTAAAAGAATTAAGTTAAATTATATTGGCGTTTAACTTATTATCGAACTATCGTATGTACCTACCTACATTATGTAGTAAGTAGTAGTGTAGCTATAGAACTAATAGCATATTATGTTTGCTAAGATCTACGATATTTATTAGCTCGAATGCCGATGGTATTACTTACTAACATCTTTAATAGTCTATTTTACATTAAAATTGATTATATTCAAATTTTCACCTCAATTAGAAATTCAGTCAATATTCAAACCGGGTCATATACCTTACATCTATTTTAAGAGCCCATTACAGTAGTCGTCACCATTATTCCGAGTCCCTAGGATAAGTGGTGAATCACACTACTCTGTTACACCATATATCTCAGTCACGCTGCCGATTGCGAATTATTGTCCCCTTTTGGGCTATTTGCTGTTAACGCGAACTCGAACGCACAATTTATTACCACATCAGATGTAAAGGACGATTGGTTTAATGGAATAAAAAATTTACGAAACGAACTATTTTTAAATGTACGACAACTATATTGCACTTTTGCTGCTGGATGCCCGGAAAAAATTGTGACATTAAACTAATGAAATTTTTTCTGAAATTAGGTTCTTGAAATATACGACTAAAATAATAGAATTTTGTATTTATAACTCTGCATTCCGATCAAAATGAAATACAAATAACTTCAAACTTTAATGTACCATGAATTTAAATGGAAAGTTTTTTTAATAAGCTTAAAAGCTTAACAGGTTTTTAATTAATTAATTATATTTATAAGTTTCTAAGTGGAAAAACTTTTACATTTTAACGTTATTGCCTACCCTGAAAATTTGAAATAAAAATTATGCACATCTGGTGTATGAAACTTTGCGTACCATCCAAGACATACAAACAACTTTATCATTCTCTAACGACTAATTTAATATAATAATAGTATAAGTTTATTATAAAGAAGACAATATTAAAATTTTACCTTACTAAATTTATTTCATGGTATGGATAATTAAATTCCACAAAACTGCATTTTATTAACAGTAATGGTAAGAAGAACTCCCAAACTTAATACATCATGGTGTGTAATGGGACGTGAAAGCATAGAAAGTGTAACTAATTATTACAATTAGAGTAAATGAGTAAATTATTTGCGGTACTATTAAATTTCTTAGTGTGTGTGCAGTGTTATTGGATTTTATGGTTTTCCTTGAATGCTCGGAGGGTAGTATTCTTGGGTAAGTTTAGTAATTGTTCTATTGCATGAAATGAAAACTGTTCAAGTTTCTCAAGTACATTTAACCAAATAAATTACATTCACTTGAGTAATATACCATTTTAGCTTTGATTGATATTATTTACTATAATATACACAAAAATCAAGTTTTAATGTTTTATGATATATTTAATAATTTTGATAAAGTAATATTTCATTATTCGAATATGCACAGCTGAAGAAAATGGAATAAATTTTCAGCAAATTTATTTAATAACTCTCGTCTCAACGTTTAATACTTTCGTATCAATTTCATAAATGCGTCTAATAGAATCTAAAAATCAAAAGCTTCAGATATTCTATAGAAAGTTTTGCAATAATCGCGTTAAACATAAAAGTTGTGTAAAGAAGTTTGTGTAAGTGTCGGTATCAAAACGAAGTTCAATAACTGAAGGTAGGTAGATTATGACAAAAAGTAAGTTCCTTTGTGCTAAAAGTTAAATGAGTTTTATTACTTCTTTTATAGACAGAATAGATTATTAATAAGAATTCGGGAAGAATTTCAAGAATTTGATTTTTATTAGTTGTCATAATATCGCCTTGTCAAAAATATTGCTTTCACTTTGTCATCTTTCAATAGCTAAACTAATTTTAAAAATATAATATTTAATTTTTAAGAACTAAATGTGAATTTTTGTTTTGCCATATTTCACAATGCAATATCCCGACTAAAATTGGCCGTATTAAGTATATGCAAGATTATGCTTGCTATTAAACGAAGCATAGCGTTACATTGTAATACCCGTACTTGTCAAGTACACACATATTGAAAAAGGTTACAAGCGAGAAATTAATAAAGCATGAACATGCAATACTGCCAAAAAAAATTCTTATTTTCCTCATTTTTTTTTAAATTGTGTAGCGAGTTTTTATATAACTTTTAAATTAAATTATTTAAAACAAGTGAATTAGTTGAAGAAGTTTTTGTGCAATCCTCGTAGGACAAGAGCGTGGATAAGATTACAAACCTGTGGAGTGATTCAGTATTATTTTAAATTTAATCCTATATTATGTAAGAATTTTGCTCCATACAGAATTATTGTAATAAAGGAATGGTATGAATGCAGACAGTAAATGAAGTTCTTGTATAAACAGAACATTATTGTAACTAGCGTAAAATAGAACGAGAAGTGTCTTAGTAGTTTATGGACAAATGTTGCAGGAAGTGCTTGCTAAAGAAACGGAAGTTAATGTAGTAAGTCTAGCTTTGTATGCAAATAAAACTATGTTTTCGGTTAAATCAAATGAGCATGAAAATGAATTTAGTTAGTATGTTAGTTCAAATATGTAAGATCACAAAATTATATAAAATTACATTGTAATATTATTATGTACCTACTATTAATTAATTAGTTATTTTAATTGCCATTCTTTTATAAAATCTTTTACCCAGCAGATTCTCCTAGAATTTGAAAAACGACCTCAATACATAACTCTTTCCTTTGCGTTGCATCTTGAATAACTTATTAAGGTAATTTCTCCTATTACGATTTTTATTTAGTCGATTTACGACGTCTTGCCCTATTTGGGGATTCATTTTGAAGTCGGATAAAATTCAGCGTTAATTACAATAATGAGAAATAACTGAAAATCCAATATATCAAAATATAAATATTCAATTAATTGCAATATATTATTCGGATTCATTCACCTTGACTTACTTGCAATTAACAATAGAGAGTTTTCATAGATTCAACTAGTTTGGAAAGCAATGAAGCTTTCGGCAGTACTGTTTCTGCCTTTTATATTATGCATAATAAATGTACTTTTTGCTTTGCTTAGAATCAGCAAAGTTACAAATGCATAAAGTAAATAAGTATTATATTTATAAGTATTTAAAATTGAATGAGGAAGTAATAAAGTGAAAATAATAGTTAACATTTTTTGATCAAAATTTGTTTTATCGAAGAAAATCTTGAAACAACAACTTAAATTTTGAAATGATAATCCAAAACATATAATAGCATTATTATGTATTACACCTAGTGCGGTTCGCCAATTATTGTGGTTTCTGGTTACAATGGGGGGTATTTTAAATTTCGCGTATTGGCTACAAACACTGACATAACTTGACTCTATTCATTTACAATATTAGAATACTTGATTCACATTTACTTAGTTCCATTTTCATGTAAGACCACATGTAAGAACATGGAAGAAAAAAAATTTGCCGTAAGAAATTTGAAACATTCATATATATAAGAACTCTTACCGCCTAGAAACCTTATTCGTATTATAGCTTTAAGATAGTAAATATGAACGAGAAAATCTTTTTTATTAAATCCTTATTTGTACAAAAGGATCTTAAAATCAGAACATTACATATACAAATATTTGATATAAACTACATAACTCTAATGTTCATATAATATAAAATCATGTTGACAGGTAGGTATCTGAAAAGCGCTCTTAAAAACCGGAAACCACGAAAAAGCTGCAAACCGCATTGTCGCACAGGTAATATGGAATAGGTTTATTACAGTAAAACCTGTACATGCCGGACGTGGAAATCGTACGTAATCTGAAATTACATAATATGTATTAGGTATACTTAATTGTTTGACTTTATGACTCTTTACCCTCTTTGTTGGTACTTGTAAGAGAGGTAAAATGTGACTTTTATTGCATAACAGATATAATTAAATTGTAGACAGAACTTTAGAAAGAGATGAGATAAAATAATTTATGTGATTAAATGGTTTTTTCCTTCAAGTGTCATACACTTTGCAGTGCGTAGGCGATTAACTTAAATGAAGTCAATATAACTTATGTGGAAATTTCAAATAAAAGCCTAAGTGGAAAAACATGATTTTACAGGAGAACCTAAATTACTGGACAAACTTTAATGGAGTCAACTTATGCGTTTGTTAGCAGAAAAAAAAATCGGTATTACTAATATGCATTTAAGATTGCTGGCATTGCATGGAAACTGACGATAAAATTTGTGATGGCATGGGATGCCAAATTAAGAATAGTTAACAAGTCTTTCCTTTTTTGCTAATGAATAAGAACGCGTCATTTAGTGGTTTTCTCTATTATTAGTAGATTTTCACTGTTGGAATAAAATGTTAAAGATTTTGCCTTCTTCCCTCAAGGAATTAAAATAATAAGAATCACTGTAGTGGTTACAACGCAATTATTTTGCTACTTTTACCTTTACACTTAACACATTTTACAGTAAAATGGTAAAATCATCATTGGCACAATTATGTTTTTGTTTTTGCAAGAGCTGCGAATCGTTTGAATGTTCAATTTCCATACAAATATACCCAGAAACAAACCATTGTTGATATATCATTTTAATGGATAATTCTCAGGAATTACATAAGAAATTCCTGCCGAGAGAACATTTAAATGTTTAAATAAACTGGACGCGATTTCGTCACCACCCTTTAAAACCTCAGTTTCGTTTTAAGTTTAACAGTACGCCTGTTTAGAGACACAGTCATGTCTCAAGTCACAATCAAGTCTTGTTAGAGAATATAATTAATGAGGTAGTTTCTTGTTGCCTCCCCATATCCCAAAGATTTATATTGGTCTTTAGATCATAGCGATATATTCGATGCGACTACGATTTAACAGTCGATACAAAAAATTATCAAGTTTATCTAGCAAACGTATTTGAGTTTTAATTGGTTGGTAACAACAGGTAACAACAGGAACCTGGAAAGATAAATAATAGATCAATCAATTTAGCTCAAAACATTACATAAATATACTACTGCGGTAAATTCGAAATGCATCCTTTATAGAAGTAACAAATTAATCTTTTAATTACATAGTATAAATTTTGTGGACATGTATTGAAAAATGTTGAAATTAGCAAGCTTGTGTCGAAATGATATTATAGAAGTAATGTAAATTATCTAAAAAAAATAAATTAAATGCAGACAATATTCAAAGCTCCAGCCTATGACCGCGCTTTAGCCAATACTTCAGACCAAGGAAATGGAAAGGAATAGTAAATATTTCTTCTGACAGATGTCCAAATAAGAGCTCTCTCAAGCTGGCAGTACCATCATATAGCAGCATTAAATGCGAACTAAGAAATTTATTAGTTATTTTGTGTCCACAGAATATTGTCGATACATATTGCGGTCAATGTTCAATGTATATTTCTAACGTTTTAAAGCAATTTTTATAGTATTTTATAATTGGAAAACTTTCAAAGAACATGCTTAAAATTAAAGACTAAAAATTATAAAAAATTTATAAATCATTCACAACAGTTGTTGGTTCATTAAACGCAGAATCAATACAATATTTATACTGAAATAATATAATATCCAAAACTTACAGAATATGATCTGTTTGAAAGCTAATACTCAAAAAAGTAAATGTCAATGCATCTATGGGAAGGTATAAAAATGTTAAGGGGATTTTGTTATTGAAAATGTTTCAATAGATGTGAATAGCATAACTAAATGATACAGTGCAAAATATTACACATCAAAGAAGAAACAAAACAAAAAAAGCAAAGCAAAGGGTGACGCCACAATCCTTTAATGGCTCCTGAAATTTTGCGCCACTAGCCTGAGCTTCTTGGGTTTTTGCGATAATGCGGCACTGGATATACACACTGCACATACACAATAATTTATTATACTCTTATTAGTAGAATATTGATTTGATCTAAAGTAGATTATTATTTGAACCACGATTCTGAATATTACTTTGTTTAAGTAAGCTAGTGTATATTTAGTAGGGGAAGGTGAGGCAGAACGGAGGTCGGGGCCGAACGGGGAAACAGATTTATTTTCCGCTAGTAGCACTACAACTCGCTGTAACTTGCTGTACACCTTCAATGGTCATCTATACAGTGATCAGAACGTCCGTTGTGCAATTAAACAGTGTTTCTCATTGAAAAATTGAAAACCCCCTTGAAATCTCTATAATCTTACAACTTTCTGAATATTTCAAAGCAAGATAAGATATATTTCATATTATATTTTGTTATTCCAATGTCGTCTACCGGATTAAGCGTGTTTTAAAGTGTCTTTTCGCTTGGTGGCATATTTGGAAAAGTAACATGGCTGGCGCTAACCTTGTGATGTTTGGTTTTATCAACAATTGGGGCACAACGGGGTAGGGCAGAACGATGTCCTATCCCGCAGTCTGCGAATATGGGAACCGCAATAAATGGGTTTGAGAAGACCGGCATCTGGCCAACGGATATTTTCACCGAAGTGGATATTCCTATGGCTGAAGTCCTTGCTGCCAATTTGTCTGATCATCCATCTGCCAACTCTCATGTTGATTCTTCTTCTAACTTTCTTGAAGTTGACATCTTAACCCCCCCCCCCTTCCAGAAACTTCTATAACTAAATCCATGGCACTAAGATCAAAAATAGATAAAGAGCGAGAATCAAGGCCCGGATGTTCATGGATGTCCGACCCACCTGCAAATTCTAAATTAACAATGGCTAGCCCTAGTTTTCACAGTTTTTCGCCTAAAGATATACTTCCCATACCTAGAGTAAAACCGGGACAAAAGCGAGTGACGAGGAAACGAGACAAAACGGCAATTCTGACAGCTACCCCTTATAAAACTGAACTCTAAGAAGCTTCCAATAAGGCTAAGAAGATCAAGGAAGACAAAGAAAATAGACTTAAGAGAAAACTGTTCACAGATAACGATAAAAGAAAGGAGAATACCCAAAAAAACTGTAACCAAAAAAGAAAAGACACATACACAAAAAATTGTTAACAAAAAACCACGGAAACAACACGTGGAATCAGATGAAGAAGTCGAAGAAGAAGAAGAGGATGCGACCTGTCTATATTGCTAAGACATATATTCAAAATCGAGTGAAGGTTGGATATCATGAATACAGTGTAAAAAATGGGCCCATAATTCCTGTGCCAGCATTGATAGTGACGATGATGAATCACAACTCTCCTGTGAACTTTGCCAACCATAAAATATGATTTTCTTTCATCTATTAATGAATACCCCGTTCTGCCCCATGCATGGGGCAGAACGGGGCATAACCTCTTTTCTTTTCGAGCGTTTAAAAAAATACAAATATTTGTATTATTTAAATTTTAAACACCGGAGATGTTAAAAGAACTGCAAAATAAAATTATTCACACTATGATGAATTTTTATCTCATTATTTAACCTCTCAAATACTGCCAAAACCACTTCGACCCCGTTCTGCCTCACGTTCCCCTACTTAATAAATTTTATTTAGTATAAAGTATAATTTAAAAGAAATAAATTTGTATCCTGTTTCTTTTAGTTATTTAACTGGACAGTTTTCAAATACATAGATTGATAGATTGACTTTCCAAACGGATAATACATAAACAGTTGATACCGTGGAAAGCACGCGAGGATACTAATCTTTGCATCGAGTTTAAATTTTGTTTTGTTTAGATTTGTCAGCATCGTGGTTTAAATTTCACGTTATACCTACTCTAGTTGTACTTGTAGAACGCTTCAATTATTTTATAATTAGGGTTAATTTATTAAGTAATCTCTATACCTCAGCTTTAAATAGGATTATCAAATAATTATAATGTACCTACCGAATTTCAATGTATGATTTATGGACTTATTAAATAATATTAATTTGAGTCTGCACCATTAAATGATATTAATCGAATTGTAGCAAAAAACTAGTACAAAAGCTAATTTATCTATGTAATGGTAATGATTGATTACAATTTAAAACTTTTTAAAAACTGAAACAACTCACAAAATAAAATACAAAAGATGCAATAGAAATTATTTTACAAAATACAATATGATACAATTATTAGAACAAACTGTTGCTAACATCTCAGTATCTCTTATAAGCAGTGGTAATTTCAAGATCTTTGTTCGAGATTTTGATCTATTCCTATCGACTCTTTAAATTAGTTGTTAACAAAATTTTTACGGAACTAAAATGATTGCATAATTTAAATTTGTCAATGAACCTTCTGTACTATTATATAAACAAATACATTAGAGTGAACACTCAATTTTGCTTCATTGGTTCGTAAATCACTAAACCAGAAGTAATATACAATTTATTTTATCTTCATCTGCACTCGTAATATGGAAAAACAAGTTCCTAAAAAATTGTTCTAATTAGGTATAGCAATAAAAATTAAAATTAAAATAATTCTTAAATTATAAGTAATAGTCTCCATTTCATTTATAAAACACTTACATAGTTTTGAACTATCCTGGACCTAATCAGTGATGTCATACTGCCGTATTGTTAATAAAATCTACTATTATTATTTATTACGCGTGGGTATATTACATCGTAAAAGAGGAAACTAAAGATTGTAACAACTAAGTGTTTTATCGTTTACATAATATAGTGTACGTGGATAAAGTGCTAATTTCCAGTAATTTAATTCATGTTTAATTTAATCATTTTACATACATACTCATCGCAGAGGTAATAACTTAATAAAAATGAACAAATCAAACCAAATAAAAATTCTCATCAAAACTTCTATTACATATTTAATTTAAGAAATTGAACATCTAAGAAATCTAAAGTATTTAAAACCTTATTGCAATAAAATATATTATGACAATGAGCGGTGCGCGTTAAGCTGAAATTCTCAACTTTATAAAAAAAATTTATATATAAAATATTTATTATATTGATATATAAAAAAGTTATAATAAAAAAAAATATATAGTATATCTTATTATATTATTACTTACTTTTTGAAATCAAAGTTTTATGGTTTCGATAGGTATCTTCCTAACGACATCCATGTAATTGCATAAAAAAACTGTTATTTTTCATCCTTTTTGAAAATTAATTTTTAATTTTAGTTATTGAAAATTTTCATATTTCCAATATTTATTAACTAATTTTATGCAAAGATAAACTTCTGAACATTCATTAAAAACAAAATAAAGTGATATTTGTAATTTAAGTTTTAATATAACGGATGAGATATTATAGCTTCTGGTATATTAAATTATTGAGATTAAACTTTTATAGATTTTCTCTTAACATACTAGTACTTCCATTTAACGTTAAAATGTCAGTATATCAAAAGAATTTTTAGTGATAATGACTTTAAGTTCCATCTAGCATTTCAAAAACCTCTTTTGAGCTCAGGAATGAATATTAGTTTGTTTTTATTTGATGTTATATAAGAAATACTTGTTGACTTTTAGAAATAAGAAACTACATTAACTCACTTAAAAAGTATACGTAAGGAAATTGGGTAAAGTAAGTTTAGTAAAAGTTTTTGTGTAATAAATAACGAGGAACAAAGCGAATCGTCGACGCCTATCTAGCCACTTATTCTTATCGTTTCTAGAAGATTAAGTTTTACTAAAAGGATTTTAGTTTTCTTTTTTCAATAAGTTACAAATAACTTGACGATCAAGGCACAGTAAAAATAATATTGTAGTACCTCGTACTTTCCACAAGTTGTAATTTACAACCTACGCGATGCCGCCGGTGGAATTCTACGCATTTTCTTGATTTCAGATAGCAGATGATAATATGAAGAAATTCTTACCTTGTTCAATAAATAATATAACATGTGATTAGTTTACGGTATGTTTGTTTCTACATTCTTTGATTGTTTGTTCTTCTAGAAGTGTTGATTGACCCAGAATACTTTGTTTTGGATCACAGATATATTTTCGCATGAGTTAAATTATCCTTTCGTATTTTTGCGTTGAATGTTGCAGAAAAAGCAATGCGTAATAAACTGATATGACAGGTGATTTATTTATTATTTTTTGATATTTTAAAAGCATTCGTTCAGTTTTATTGAAAAGGTTTTTTATTTTGATGTATTAGTAATAATAATTGGAAATTTTTCTTTTTATTTTTTTAATATTGAACGCGATTTGTTTTAATAACGTCAAATTTTACCAGGCATTAATTTGTAAAAACTAAAACTTTTAGAATCTAGGAAGTTCGTGAGAAAGCCATCTAAAGCAAGAAAGTTATCGTTTAAGCTTCTAGATTGTATTAAGTTAAATGAGCGCAGTAATCTGCAATCTGTAATAGAAGATAGACCAAGAGATGAACTAGATTAGTAAGGAGATGTTAAAGAAAAACTTAAATGTAAATATAAATATAGTTTGTCTTTTCAACAAGTTTTTATTAAATCTAACATAAATGGTTGTTATGTTCATAAAGCATGCCTTTGTGAAAGCTAAAACCATTTCAAAATTTTAATAAATTCACTTTAGACTATAACACTGCATATTTCAGTGATTTTATAAATCTATTGCAAAAGTTTCTTGCATGTACATAAGATAACATTCCTGATAGTTTTATAAACTGCTTTTGTAAACTATAGCCGACCAAAAATGTCGAATACATATATTTATCCCAGCCTTGAAATTATTTATTTATTAATTTAATCTAATTTAACATAAACCTTAAAAGAATGCAAGCAAACCTATCCAGTGAAATTTATAATTCTCTAATATATTAATCTATTTCGATATATGTATAGTATTTAAGCAATTTTCTGACAAATTTTGATGTGTACATTTTCACCTGAACAAAATATTTGTTGTACTAAAATAAGACGACAATTAATAAAATGTACAAATTTCCTTTACATTCCCTAATGTAAAATCAGTGAAGTCTGAAAAGAAAACCTTTGATGTGGTTACTATAAATTAAATAGAAACATTTTACATTTGGATAAGCACATTGCGCGTGTGCAGATCGTGGATTCAAATCTGTCCACAGTGTCTCATAAAATTTAATAATGCAAGAAAATAATTTCCGATGGCACTTTCAACGCGTGCACTAAATTTTCAATCCTGTAATTTTTATTAGAATGCCATTTTTATTTTTAAAGAAAATGTGATGCGATAGCAATTTAAATACTTGATCTTTGGCTTTGAAGTAAACACGTTTTATTTGGTGAACCGATAAAATCTAAATAGCCTTTGAAAGCAAATTTTCTGCTTCTGGGTTTTACGATGTGACATTAAATGATAGAAGTACAAGTCTCTAACACATTTATATTCAACAAGCATAGCAATTTAACACGTTACAACTACATAATAAGCACTACAATAAGTAACTCGAAAAAATAAATCAATACTATTTTGTGGTGCGATGCGTATATAGAGTTCCTGGGAAAATTTCTAAAAAAAATTGAAAATTTATATTCAAAAAGTTAATTCAATTAGTTCCTACGAAAGCTAAGCCACTTTTTTTATCCGACAATAAATTGAAGTAATGTGGATGGCATAACATATTTAACGAAAAGCATAACAGTAAATTGCTACTTCAATTGACATAAGTTGTACTCACTAAGAGCCCTTCTTCATCTTCTTGTTATTGATGTTTCTTATAGTTTGAAACGTCATCTCCAGAGATATAAAACGTAACAGCACCCCACAGCTTTTCTCTAAATCGTTACTATAGAAGACGTTGGATAGTGCTGTATTAAAATTCCTCCCCATTGACTACCTCGGTAACGCTACTGTGAGGGTGGCATAATACAGCCAGTAGCAACACTTGCTTATATCGTTATTTTGAAGGGCAGTAATAAATAACTGTAGTATATTGAAATATTGTATCAGCCTCAGCGGTAAATACATTGCGGTTATTTTCAATGCGACGCATAAATTACGATTTTTATATAAATTACTATTTAAATAAAATTTTTCACGTTTTATTGTCAATTTGTACAAATTATAAACAGACGAAACTTATTACGTCACAATTTAATTAAAAAGGATACAGTTATCCTTTTTGCTGATAACGTTACTGCAGTAATATAACATTAATTCTTAACTGTCAAACTCAATTTTGAGTGTGTATGAAATGTCTCTAAAGACTCGAAGCACATTTTAAAGCTGGGATTTTAAAAGGTCTAATACAAATCAAATAGGAATTTATTGTTGAATATCCGATATATTACCAGCTGAAAGCATATACGTAAGATGAAGTGAACCTATTATATAGTATGTCCCACTTATAGCGACCCTTTTTTACATCGAAAACAATATATGTACACTTTCTAAAATACCTCAAGAAGACTGCAAACTTTATAAAGTGATTTATTAAAAGAGTATTATTGATATACTTATTGCTAAGCGTCTCGATAAACCTAACAATAAAAATAAATCTTGCATACGACACGCAATTTTGGATGATAATAATATATTATTGAAAATATCTGCAGTAACGATGAAAAGGAAGTCATCAAATTACAAAATATATTTATTTGTTCAATCAATTTTTTAGTTCATATTTTACAGGGATTTGGTTGTTTTTTTCGATTTATTTTTATCAAGGAGGAGTTACAGAATGACTCCTTAAAAAATAGTTCTCTAAAGATTTTACTTTCAATTTTCCTTTAGAAGCTTGTCTTTACGTAAAGGACGAGTTCCAGAATGGCAGACTCACCAGGAAACCAAATTTCATAAAACGTTTTACGAAAGCTCATTTTTAGATTTTTTGATAAAAATATGCACAAGATAGCCATTTATATTCATTATAACTTAGGCACTGAAAAGCCAATTAGTCAAATAACATTTCTTAATTTATTGACATTCTCCCCTCGTTCTTTTGCAATGAAATAAAATATTTCTGTATAATAATATTTGAATTACTTTTATACGTATGTTTGTCAATAAAGTTATCATGTTTTTTGACCATATAAACAGATTTTGCTTCATTTATCGGAAATAATGAGTTTGTAGCTTGACTGTTTCAGACGTTCTCTTTCAGTAAATATTTATTTTGTTGAATTATTATATTTCTTTAATTAATTATTGGCTGACTATTGATATATCAATCTTTCTTATCTCATAACAATAGTAATTTTTTAGATACTGCTTTTTAAACAAATATTTCAATGTCAGCTATACCTAGTAGAACCAACATTAAGTTCTGCTTTCGCTCCCTAGGTCTCTATTAAAAGTCTTAGTGTCTGTAGAAGATTTGTTTTGCTAAAGCCGTTTCGTAATCTAACATGTCCTTTTTGGTAGAAATCACATTTATGTTTAACTTCGAAACCACGCATTTGAACTGCACGGTATTTCGCAAATATTTAATATAAATTACATTTCTTGCTCGTTTGGCATTAAAAAAATATGTGCTACCTAACATGTATTATGTATTATAAATTACAGGAGTTAATGAATATTGATTTGGTACACAGTTCGAAAGTCATTTAAGAATATAAGATTTTTTTTAACAATTTGTGTTAATGGACTGCAAATGGCAATTTTCTGTACCAGATTGAATTGTCATCTGTTTTAATCACTATGAAGTAATTTATAATTAACAAGTGGTACATACTAAGCTGCTAAATGCATTCAATATGTAAACGCGTTAAATTTCATCAGATCACAGTAGCAATTGCATTAATTATTATCAGTGCTATTCAGCTGAATTGAACGTTACCAAACCTTCAAATTGTATATTATCTATAAATTTTCACAACAGTGATGCTATTTTGAAACTGTCAAGTTAAACTAACGGCCAAGGTTACATTTTAAGTATATATCAGGATTCAGGAGTACATGGTTTAATTCATATAATCAGTTCTGCTTTTACTCGATCGAAATTGATGAAAATTGTTACCGAAACCTTAAAATAAATATCATTGCTATAAAGTAAACTTACGTGAAATAAAGAGCACGGCAGTGGTATCTTACATTGAGTTACAGAGCTAAAATAAAGTCAGGTAAGTTAAAGTGGCGGCTCAAAAGTATGTTTCTGGCGTCCCGAGCTGGCTTTACAAAATTACTATTTAATTCTGATGCTGGACCTGCTAATATTATTATAACTTGTTTTTTAAATTTACTCTTTATATCCTCATAATCCTTATTTAATAAATATGTATTTGTACATAAGTTAAATCGTCTAGCTAGAACTTCTATGCTTAACCAAACATTATAATAATAATAAAGCCATAGATGTGGTTAAAATATGCATTATTCATTTTGGATATTAATATGTAAACTGCATAACCAGATTATATAATTTCTTAACACAAAACTCGAGAATCGGGACAAGCTTTGGTAGGTTGAAAAGCACTAAAATTAAGCAAGCTACTTTTTGCTTTATTAAATAACATTTAAATGCTATTAAATGCAATACTTTAGTTAGTTTATCAACAATAATCCAAAGGCTTTCTAGCTGATAAGATGCTAACGTGTCAACAAGTAAATTGAAAGAGCCTAGGTTCAATTCCCTCTGGAATAGATACATTCTTTCTTCAGATTGCTTTATATCTTTCCATAATTCCGATAGTCTTGTAACATGGCATACAAAAAGAAACGAAAACTATTATTCTATGGAAGTGAATTTAGACACTTGCGGACGTCTTACCATCTCAACAACAAGACCTTTGGAATTTTGTTGCATAAACTAACTAAAGTACTGCACGCAAAATTTAAAACGCAATTTATTACATATATTATCCAAAATAAATAATGTTTATTTTAACCATATTTATGGCCTTATCGTATTATTATTTAATTTAAAATATTTCATTTACAAATAAAAATATTACTAATAGTAATTACTAAAATCTAATAAATCGGAATACCATGGCGTTTCATTTTTATTTCTAAATGTAAATTCAATTTGAAGTGAATAATTATTAATTTTTGTTCATTGTCAACGTAGTTTGATGATTCACACACTATATGCGATTTCTATTGAAAGTGTATTGGCATGTTTTTTAATACTCTCGTTTCAGCGAACAAAGCGCTTTGAATCATGAAGGTTAAACCTTCGGGTGGGCACGTGGGGTCTTTTGGGACCCTCGGGTGTTATTTTTGCACATAACTTTAAAATTTAAAGATATTTCACGCTGAAATTTTAGGACATCTCTTTTAAATGTTTAACTAACATAATTAGTCTATAAACGTTGAGCTAAGATCAGTACAGACATAGAAAAAAATTTTCAAAGTTAAAACACCTTCGGATGGGCACAAGGGGTCTTTTAAGACCCCAGAAATAATTTTTCTTATTAGCGGTCTGTAAAATATCTTATTTGTGGCTTAATTAATTTATTTAGTTTTAATAAGGGTCTAATCCATTAATTCTTTATTAAATTGCTAGTATTGACAAATTTTATGTACTATATTTGCATCATAATATGCCATAGAACTCATGGGGTCTTAAAAGACCCCAAGTGCCCATCCGTGCAACCTTTTTAACGTCGTATCTAACAAAATTTCTAAAAATTTTACTTTTTTTAAAAAACATGTATGTACATAGGTTCTTAATAAATATTTTAATTAAATTAATGTTTGTATTATATTAAAAACCAAATTACACAACTTTCATGTTGAATTCCTGGGGTCTAAAAAGACCCCAAGTACCCATCCGTGTAACCTTTTAACGTGCCCACCAGAAGGTTAAAAATCTTTTATTTTTACATATTAAACAGATTATTATTATAATTTAATAATTAATATTTATATTATTTTTTTTATACAAAATAACAATTCCGTTGAGTTAGTAACTAAAAGTGGATAAGAGTGGATTTATTTATAAAATGTATTGTACATAATAATAATGTACTTTATTGTTGTGTTATTATGTAGAGTGGCCTTTGATTTCTATTAAAAAATTTTCTTTTCCTGGATTTTCTAATTCTCCAGGTTTAAAAAACTATAATGAAGTATATAGTAAATATAATTGAAGTTTTGAAAATCATCGGTTAGTAATTTTGTCGAGATTAATATCAGTTAATTGGAATTGAATGTGTGAAAAATAATTGGAGTTAGAATTAGATAAGAAGTGGAACCATCATGAGTGGATTAATAATTGACTTGGGATGTAATTGAGAATTTATAAAATATTAAATTTGGTTTGTCGAAAAATTAATTAGGTTGAAGATATCACAGCAATATATATTGCTGTGTTTTCCATGGACCTTGATATGGGATAAGGGGGTCAAATCTTGCTATACAAATGTTTGCCAAAGGCTCTTTGCCGATGAAAACAAAAGTATAGTGTTTCCTTTGTTTTAGTAAAATATTTAGATATTGACGACAATACAGTTTTGTTGCCTGGTCGAACTTTGGTTTTAGCAGGGTTCATATAAAGATGGAAGGTTTAATGAATAGTTTTATGCTTCGGTTGCTCTTTGTTGTTTTCCGATCAAGTTCTTGGTGCTAGAAGAATATTTTATTTGAATTTTGTTTATTTCATAGGAGTAATCGAAATTTGATCTATTATTTGAGTATTGTAAATACAGTAAATAAAAATTTAAACTTACCGCCTATGAAGAATGTAGGCAATAGGAAGATAGGTGGAAAGGAGATTAGAATTTTTATCGGGTGAAAAAGGTTGAGTTTTAGAAGAAAATTTTGTAAATTAAGAAAAGTTAACCCGTTATTGTTAAGAAGAATGTTTGATAAAGAAATAGGAAGCAATTGAAAATTATTAACCTATAAGAGGACATTATTCGAGATTCTCGTAAATTAAAATAGTTTGGAGATACGAACACCTGTTAATAATTAACACAAAAATTGGAGCTAGTCGACCAAGTCAGAACAATTTATGCAGCTTGGAAATACATAATAAAAACGAACCAACAGACAATAATTACAATATCTGGATAGCCTGGAAAGGCAAAACAACAGAGGGGTGATCAGTGACGTTCAGCTTTGAAAGAATAAGACAGTGGCTTACTCGAGTAAAAATTGATTTTTATTTAATATTCGAATATTTGTTTGGTATTTTTTTTATGTTAATAAAATTTATATTTTCTGGGGAATTTATTAAAAAAAAGTATTTTAATAATTTTGTTAAGTTGATTAAATTGCGATCATGTATGATTAATTTATTTTTATTTCAATTTTGGTAAAATTCTGAGTCTGATTACTTGAGCGAGAAGCAACATAATAATTAAGAAACAGCTCCTGAGTGGAACTGTTGAGTAGTAAGACCAAGAACAATGCAGTTTATTTATCCAATATAATAAAAAATAAAAAAAATTATTATTAAGGAGTATTCCAGGATTGATAGAGGTGATTTAAGTTTTAACTCGTCCCGGTTTATGCCTCTGTGGTAGAATAATTTAAAAATTTCTAGTAAAATTTGGAAAAACAGAGCAATATAGAAAGTAGTATTTAGGTATTTAATAACTCAAAGATGTTGTCAAAATCTTGTGAAGAAGACACGGTCGAAAACTGATATTTAATTGTCATTTTTCATAAATTTATTAGTGTTTATAATTTATTAACTTGTTATATAGCAGATTTTAATATTATTAATTCTCACTACTTAAGATTTATTTATTTATAATTTCAAATTTATTTACTGTGTGTTATTTGTACAAATAAAAGGCTCTGCGTCAAGAGATTTTTATTTATTTTGTACTACTGGAGAATACGCCCACCGGCGATATTTCTCCTTCAATGGTTTAATGATTACTTGCTAAATGAATTGTGAAATATTACACAATGGAAGTTAACATTGTGGTACACTCAGTAGTGCTTGAGTGTTGCAGGAATATAAACCCACCCAAGATGCCGGCGAAACCCCTGATTAATCCATCTGCAGTTCTAACACTTAAATATTGACAATTATTATTTTTCTGTGTGTTTCCAAACACCAAGTGTATACTGCCTTCCTGGCCATGCTAACAATTTAATAACAATTAAGATGTAATACGTTTCATCCATGAGATTTTGAAATAATTTACTGAAAATTATATTTTACAAAAACATATTTTAAATATAGCCAAGTTAATCACTCTGATTCCATTCATTTATATTTATTTCTTTCTTTCTTTATATTAAGTACTATTTGGCGTATATACATACAAAGAATAAGTAAAGACTTTTCCAGATGTGAATAATATCAAGAATTCACGACTACTTAATAAAAACTAAAGTGCATTGCACAAAATTGGCCTTTGGCAAGGTTTAGACACTCAAAAACTAGTTCTTGAATGAATTCGTTTTGTTGTCCGCTGTAACATTTTGAGGACATTGCTCTTCCTAACATGTATTATAAGAAATGTATAAAGTCCTTTGCATGTATATAAACCTTTAGTGAGATATCTGTTGAAAAAATTCTTTGATACCTTAATGGCTAATGAGTGGGTAGGTGACCATGGTTTTTTATATTCTCTCTCCAAAATAGTGGATCTCGGAATCTCAGGTAGGACGATATTTCTTAGACCTAGGTAATGCTCAATGGTCTCAGTATGCATTCAGTTTTTTCATGTTTGTCTGTCTAATTTACAAAATGAATTTATTGGTTTTCAAATAATGACACCTCATAGAGCTTCAAGATTAATTCCGTTTCCAAAACAGAGTATAAAAAGGCGAAAACATTCAAAATGCATACATAGTAAGTAGCGGTCATAAAAATGTACTCAGCTAAAAATCGTAAAATTTACGGAAATCTTTGGTATATTAGCTTTAACATAATTTTTAAATTAAGTATATATTGGGATAACTAATATAAAAATAAATAAATATTGACAAGGGAAGATGATGAAGAAAGAGGAGTACTAAATTTTAATTTTGCTGTCGTTGTTTCCGGGGTTTTACGATATTTTTGTAAAATTATTTAAAAAACTTTAAGTTTCTTCAGTTTCTTCTCGTTTGGTGTTTGGTGCGCATCGACTTAAAAAGAACATAAAAGCTAAAGTTTTCTATACCTCAAGCTTGGTGATAAAGTACTATTTAAGCTTTTTCATGCATAATCCATTAAAAATAAAGATAAGTATCAGTTTCTTAAATTTTAAATCTTATAGTGAGTACTTTCCAATGGCCGTTACTTAGGTATTGCCAAAATTATGAAAATTTATTAAACTATTGCAATATTAAACAATATTTGAAAATCGAGTGGTTAAATTTTGATATTTAAATTATCGCTGAAATTTAAGCTAATGATACCAAAATGCTCTGCCATTGGTAGATCTAATAATCTAATTAATTGAACCAAATATAAGTAGACATTTTTAGATTTGTACGATAAATATTCTAAAATAGATCATACTACATAAAGCGAAGAGATAAGCCAGTGATTCGTAGTTTATGTAGTAAAACTTGATAATAACCATATCATTATATTATAGAATTACCAAGAAAGGCGAATTCTAAAATACCGATAAAGTTATTGAAGACCATATTTGCTAATTACGATAATGGTAAGATAAAGCCTCTAATAAACCTTGAATAGTTTAAGTGCAGATTGAAAAGTTACAAATTTGAAAATTGTTATATTTCTGTGTAGTTAATTTATTGGCGACGCGTCTGTTTAAATGAGGTGATAATATTGACCATCCAACACTTGAGTAATGTTAACGCAAGAGCTTATTAATGTATTAAATTGAATTTTAAAGCCATTATGTTCACTCTTGCGCAAATTTACAGTTTCACTGTTACACTCATAATTACATTTACAGTAAACAACTTCACCATAATTTACAAAGCTTAAATTGTCAATTGTAAACAAGAACTGATAAAAATTGGTACCTAACTTGCGTAAATTACATTTTTTTTCGAGTTTCTGTATACATTTCTTTAAACAAGCGACAATCAAAAATCGTTTAAGTTAAATTGCGTCCCCACGATGAAAATACATTTAAAACGAGAATGATAACATAAAAATCGTCTTCTTTATCTTTGTTACTTTTTCTGTACATGTAGGTTATATTCTACTAAGGCACGCTTCAGCTCATCTGTCTCACCCACTCCTTATCAATCACACGAGCTAGAAGATCCTCTATATCCTTTCATTTATCTTTCTTTACTACGTATTACTAATAGAACTGGGCAAAATCGTAGACATAAAATACTTAGTTAGCCACTAAGTGATTTCGTGCTCAGCTTGTTTTTCGTGCACGTAAATATAACTTAGATTTAATTTTGTATATTCAGTTTAATTTTGTGGTTTAATTAATTTTCTTCAAGCTGTTACTGTTTGTTCTACTTAAATTTACTTTATGTTGAAGGTCTTATTAAATATCAAGAAAACTCATTTTAGTTAACCCATTTCTTTAACATTTTCTGATTGTTCCCATATTTCTATTGGGTTAATGCAGCAGATAACTTCCGAAAACTAACACCAAGCATAAGAAATAAAAATTAAGCCAAACTTTCAAAGAAATTTCGTGTTAACGTCTTTTTTATATGCAAACCATCAACTTTTAACCAGATACGCATCCTGACAATGAATAATGAACTTTTAAAATGCTTCCAGCAATTGACACGAAAATGTTAAGTTTTTCTAATTTTTCTTTCAAATCTCTGATGATAGCACGGATTGGTTTCATTCTCTTATTGATTGTTTAAAAATACTACTTTGATTTGATTTTCGTACCTGAATCCAAAAAGTACAAAACTAAACAGCTGTTACACAAAATTTACTCAACATATTTAACCAACTCACATAATATTTAAATAGATCGATTATGTGAAATAGAAGAAAATACTACTGTGTATATTTATAGGAATATTTCTAAAATACTTAAACACTTTATGGATGCAAACATTTTTACTTTTTGTACTCCAGGTGTTTACAAAACAGGACAGAGCCTAAACTTTGACAGTTAGTAGTAGTTTTTTACCTAACTTGACATTATGAAATATTGCTTTTTTGCAAGAGAACGAGTTTGTTTACCACTTTCAGAAGTATGTTGCTTTAACTTTAGAAAATTTTGTTGAATAGCAAGTTTTTATGAGCTCTTCACCGCGAAAGATAATTTAATTGTGAACATTCAAGTACTTGCTTTATTTGTAAAGTTACATTAAAAAGCTTTAAAATAATAATTACCCGCAGTAATTCTTCATTTTCGTAGCAGTTTTTTTTAGTAAAACAATAAAAAAACTGATGTTACTGAAAATCTTTCAATAAGTCAAAACGTTTGTTTTAAATTAACCTGGTAGTAGTTTTTCTTTACGATTAATTTATTGCATTTGGTTTAGTAATATAATTTACAATATCCAAAATACAAGTTTATCTAACATAAATTATTTTATAGATTAATTTACCGTTTCCAAACCACAGCTGTATGTTCATGTTTTTATTATAACTTCTAGTAACTTGCAGCTATTTGTAGTTAATCATGGAGAAATATTCACGTTTGAAGTGCCAGATGTCCAATATTCGAGGTCCAACTTTCTGCCTGAACTCTCCTTGGAAAAGGATTCTCGTGTTGATGTATATATAGAATAATACAAACAAATGGATTAACTAGATAATTTTACAATTTAATCTGATTACTTTTTATTTTTTGAATTAAATATTAAAATAATATTGACTCGGCAAAATTATTCTAAATAGCAATAATATCGTTTTTCGAAATAAAAACTCTACAGTTTGATTGAATAATATCAGGTTTTTCCATTAAATATATCAAGAATTGTTATACTGTCGTATTAATATACAAGTTCAACTAAATGTTTTGTTTGAATTTTATTGGTGTAACGATTATATGAAAAAGCATTCATGTAAGTTGTAGAGCGGCAATGCGAGTCAAGTAAATTTAAGATTTTTTAAACAAACAAAATCAAACTTCACATGTATATTTCCAAGACTTTTTTACTGCAAACAACTTTCTTGTAAATTGTAAGAGTTGATTTTCGTTTTGCCGTTCTCGTGAAATCGTCTACAAAAGAATTAGCATTTGAGCCTTGAAGTGGAATTGGAAATGGTATTTTCCTGTGAAACCGAGAGTAAAACTGTGTGTTGTAAAATTCTACAAATTCCTGCTTTTAGGAGATTAAAGGGCTGAAGACCTTTGAAATTTTCAAGGAAACATACTTTAATGTTGTTGTTCGGAATCAAAATGCAAAATAGGTTTTGGCGTATTGTGTTAACCCTTTACCTTATTAAACTAATTACAATTGTAGAAATTGTGCTATTCCTTATACTTTTGAAATAATCTCTTTGAAGTTACAAATTAACAGCATTCTTGATTGTAATTCTTAAGAAATATATAAATTCTTGTATAATATGGCGTAAAACTGTTTCTCCTTAGGTACTATGTACGATATAATTTAAAATTAATATCTAGATTTAATTAATTACGACTGCTCAGTAGTATTTTAGCAAAAGGTACCTTTTCCTTGCCTCTTTTACTTACAACTATTATTAAATATGCTACATGCAATAAATTTAAATATTAGGTTTCACTTTCAATTTAATAA
Organism: Cantharis nigra; assembly: GCA_958510845.1. Taxonomy (NCBI): domain Eukaryota; kingdom Metazoa; phylum Arthropoda; class Insecta; order Coleoptera; family Cantharidae; genus Cantharis; species Cantharis nigra. The sequence goes on from OY294028.1 coordinate 18,996,327, forward strand.
TTTTAAATTTATTAGTCCACTGAGGTTTTATTGTTGACCTACTGTGAAAATTATTAATAATCATAGATTTTGTTGTGAGTAACATAAAGTTTTTACTTTCCATTCGGTACCTAATACTACAATTTAATTTATTATTCTGGAGGGACAGCTATTACTAATTAAAGGATATAAAAATTTATTTTTGATAATTTCAATATTGAGTTATAAGAATTTATAAAATTAGTATACTTTATATATTGTTGAATGAAAAACTGTAATATTTGTAAAAAAGTTTTTAAAAAATATTTTTAGTTTATTTTGAAAAATAATTGTAGTATTCGTAGAGCACAAGTTACACAGTTGGAAAGGATATATTAAACATATTAAAATTTGTTATAACTTGAGATTTTCAAGCATATAAAGCATTTTTACAATTCTTATCAACTTATTTATATCCACATAAAAAAGCACGAACATTTTTCAATAAATTCTACAATAAAAAACTTTTATAGGTTTTAAAATTCTAACTTTATTATTAAATAATATTAAAAGAGTTTATTACAAATTTTAAAAAATTTCGTGTTGTGTTGCATATTTATTTAAAAGAAAAACGATTCGCTTATAAATTATTGAATTTTAGACCCAATTTATTCAACTTCTAATATCCCTAACCAAAGGGTTATTATCCTTTGGTTAGAAGTAACCACAAATTGATAAATTAGGCTTTAAGACAGAAAAATCGAATACCTAACTAGGAAAAAATAATCGAAAGTTATGTGCTGGAATTAGGTGACCAATGATCTGATGAATGATGTTACTACTTACTCAAAATTGTAGGATGAAATGATTGCAAATAGTTGTAGAATTATCTGAGGCGTTTATGGGAGGCAGGGGGTCAAGCAAAATCTCACCCAATCTTACGTAGGGGAGAGGGGGGTCTCAGCAAATATCACCTAATTTTTTTGTCTGAACTAGTCCTAAATAAAAATAATTAAGCAAATTATGTTTTTTTTAAATAAATCCAATACAATCAAACACATATTAACGTATTTACACTACAAATACGCATTTAAAAAACTCTCACGTGAGATTAGGAAGGGGGAGGGGGTCGAGCCAAATCTCACGACATCACACCAAGGGGGGGGGTTTAAAAATTGCCAAAATCACCTCACGTAATTAATAGACGCCCCCAAAGATGTAAGAATTAAAGCAAAAAAAATAAAATGTAATTCAATTATTTGAAATATTATAATAATTATAAAATTCAATTCACCCTTCTATTGCAGAAATATACAAACCCAGATTTTTGTGTTTTAAAGTTGCTACCACAACTGAATAATCTTTATCTAATATCTTCTGATTACACAGGTCAACACGATTTTTGGGTCTGGATTCTGCATATGAAATTTTGGTTTCTCCAACGTTAAAAATAAGGGGAAAAATAATATTTTTGATCAAAGTTTGCTTTTGTAGAAACTAGAGCAATTTTTTAGATTTATATATTTTGTTCAATAATTTTATTTTAAATTACGATTAGATTAGAGACGATTAGAAAAAACTGAACACTAGACTTGTTTTTATTCAAGATTTGTGATAAACAATAGCAAATAAATGTAAAATAACAAAAATTCAAGTTCAAAAATGAATATTTTTAGTGTTGCTCTTATATTTATATGGGCTGTCTCGTATTAAACCCCAAATGTAATCTCCCATCATATTCTCGTTGTACTGCCCTTGGTAACGTCGTTCAAAGTCCATCATATCTTGGTGAAAACGTTCTCCTTGTTGCTCTGAGTAGGCACCCATATTATCTTTGAATTGGTCCAAGTGAGAATGCAGCAAGTGCAGTTTATGGGACATTAATGCAGGCAAAGTGAGGTACCCAATTTTTATCTTGATTCCCGATTTTGAGGTTAAAATAGGCTTCATAGTCTTCGCAAAGTTTCACATTTGTAGCCAATGCAAATTTTTTACTCCTTACTTTAATAAAATCACCCCAAATAAAACAGCATCTTGTTTACACTGTCTTGATGCCATTTTCTTACTTAGTAATACACAATGGTGGTTGTTACACCTGTAATAGACAAGTAAACACTCACTACTGTGCCTTTCACATATAATATGATATTTGCAATCGGGTTAATCGAGGTGCTACCATGTATTGCTCATAAAATCAATTAAAATCTTTAAAACTTACTTATCGGCGTGAATCAGACAAAAGCAAACTTTAAAAACTAAAAATGGAAATTTAAGTGTTTTTCGATGTCTAGAATCAGAATTTCAGCATTAGAACAGAAACTCAAAAAAAAATAATCTTTTTGTTGACCTGTGTTATAGATTATATAGTATCATATTATAATATTATGATAGTATAGCCAAATAAATGCTATGTTCTAACAATAAATTCCTCACAATGGAATGCAACGAAAACTGCAAATGTGTGTCGCTATCGGACCAGGTGCCACGATTTGCAACAAACTTTGCGTTGCTTTCAATTTTATCTAGCAAATTTTATTTACCAATTTAATTTTCTTCTTATCAAATTAATTTTCCTTTTTGAAAATTACGCATTATTTATAACTTTTCATAAATTCTTATAAATCAATTCAAATATTAATAAATCAATATTGCATGTATGTAGGTACTTGGATGTGCAAAAATTCAATGGCTTATTCCAATTTTAAAAATTTAGCTTGGTATTGGAAACCTCTCAATAAATGGGACACAGTGATAGAGAATTCCATATATGATATTATTGAATCAAAACGGTTAAAGGACATACACAAACTTGTCGCCTCTTCAAATTAATTAAATCGTGTTTCCAAATAGAATTTACACAAACAACTAGGTTTAATGTTAGATTGAAATAAATTGTAGGTATAACAATATTCTAATTTACTGCAATCGAATGCAAAATAATCAAGTTGTCGAAACGTTACAAAAATTTTAACTTTGACAGTTATAAATCTTATTTACTGACTGTTGGAAATTCTTCGGGTTACTCTTGAAACCAACTGCACAACTTAGTACATATTATATAGATATAAGAATAATTCCGTTTATTTAAGGATAAAACTTTCCCATTTACTAATGTTTCAAGTTATAAATAAAGATATAACGCAAAACATATTTTCCAAATTAACAATGCAATATAATATTATACCTACCTACTTATATCAAATAATAGAAATGAAAAAAGAAATTGGTAACATTTCTGTGGTCACATGCAATAAGGGTATTAACCCTCCAGTGCATACGTAGGGCTTAACAGGCCCGAGTGAACATTTAAATAAAGATAGGAAAAAAACCGTTTAAATAAATTTCACCATATCATTAGTAGCTGTCTAAAATATGAAAAGACATCGACATGTGTTTAAAAAACTTGAATTGATAGCCAATAATAGGGCTTTGGAACTACTTCGTCCAATACAAAAAGAGACGGTGTCCTTTGCTCCAAAAGAAGGAAAAGTCGTAAATTCTGTGAAAAGTGTGACAAATGTATTTATTTGCAACATGCTCATTATTATTATTATATTCTCTGATAATATTAAATTATATTCTGATTATATTCTCTGGTAGTTTCTTATTATTTTATTTTTATATAGCTTAATAGATTATATACTTAGATCTCATTTACCTAAAATATCCGAACATATCTAAAGCATAGGCCTGACAGGCACTGATGTGACTTTTATTTACGTATGCACTGTAGGGTTAAGTAAAATTACCTAACTTTATAAGGGACAAAAAAGAAAGGTTTCTTCAATTTCAATTTTGAAGTTACGAATTCATATACCTAATATAAAATCCGTACAAACTGAATTATAGATATTTAATTGTTATTTTAAATTTGACTTATGCCCATTTGCAGATGCATTTGAAATTTTAATCATTTGAATTTAGGTGATAGTAAAGCGTCGTTCTCAGCCAATTAACGCTACGTAATTTAGACGACAATTAATAAAGAAAATTGCATTTCTTATTTTTTCATCCTACATTAAGAAGCACTTAAACTTAAAGAAATACCCCGGATTTGACCTAATAACTGTAAAAGTCCTACAAGAACTCCCAGACAACGCTATCAAGTTTATAACCATGATCTTTAAGTCCATCTTGAGATTGGGCCCTCGTACAGGCCCATCAGCTTGCTTTCTATTTTATCTAAAATATTTGAAAAACTGTTTTTGAGAAGACTTATGCCCGTGATCGAGGAACGGCAAGTGATTCCTGAATATCAATTCGGATTCCGACATCAGCATTCCACTATTGAGCAAGTTCACAGAATTGCTAATGCTCATACCTATAGTCGATACTTCGCTCGATCTCAGACTTGAGTCAGACTTAAATACAAAATCGACCAATCAAAATGAACAATTTCGTACTTAAGTCGTGCTCAAGTTTTGCTGGAGCCAAGCATCGACTATAGGTACGGGCATAATAAAATCAAGCAAGATTTGGAGACCAAAAGGTACTGTTCAGCTGCATTTCTTGATATAACTCAAGCCTTCTACAAGGTGTGGCATACTGGTCTATTATTCAAAATCAAATCATATCTTCCATACAACTTCTATCCGGTGTTGAAATCCTACCGACAGCATAGACACTTTTTTGTAAAATATCAAGATGAGATATCACCATTTTTGCCAGTCTACTCTGGAGTCCTCCGGGGCAGCGTCTTGGGTCCGCTTCTATACCTAATTTACACAACAGATCTACCAACTAATCCAAGCACTTTTATTGCGACGTTTGCTGATGACACAGCAATTTTGGCCTCCCATCCTAATGCACTAACAGCGTCTACAAACCTACAAAAGCATCTTGACAAATTAGAAAAATGGTTGAAGAAATGGCGTATTAAAGCCAATGTCCAAAAGTCGGTGCACGTAACATTCACTACAAGGAAAGACACAAATCCTACTGTTAACCTCAATGGAAATATACTACCACAAAAAGAGGAAGTTAAGTATCTTTGAGTGCATTTGGACAGAAGACTGACGTGGGGTAAACATATCTGGAACAAGAGACTCCAACTTGGTCATTCATTTAGAAAACATCAATGGTTACTGAATCGTTACTCACAATTATCTCTGGAAAATAAGGTGTTCATATATAAAATCATAATAAAGCCAATTTGGACCTATGGCATCCAGCTTCGGGAAGCAGCAAGTAACTCCAACATTGCCAAAATACAGCGATTTCAATCAAAAACCCTGAGAACTATCGCAGACGCCCCTTGGTTTGTACCAAATCATGTGATTCATCGTGATCTTCAAATGCACACAGTTGAAGAATGTATCAAGTCGTTCAGCACCAGATATCAGGATCGTGTTAGAGACCATCCCAACTCTCTCGCTGTGGATTTATTATCTCCCCATCGAATAAAGAGATTAAAGCGTCACGACCCACTGGACTTGCCTCATCGCTTTTGAAATAGTACTTATAAAGCCTGACATAATACTCTCTGGTGTTAAAATGTAAAGAGAGCGTGCCATTGGGCAATCTCCTTTTATGTCATCCGGTTTAATATGTCATATCTTTTACTTATTGTCTTATTAGATAGATTGTAAAATACTAAGATTTCAAATTAAAAAAAAAATTTCAGATTTAAAATATCGATTTTATCGATGTTTGTGACGTAAATTAGTTAATAAAATAAATAAAAAACTCTCTTAAAGTCAAATATATCTATGAAAATGAAGTTTTAAAGAAGAAATTTCATATTTTTATATTTTTTTTTATTCATTTACGTTAGCGTTAATTGGATGAGAACAATACTTTATGGGCCGATCTTTTCATATTTAAGTTATACGTCAAGTAGTTACTTGTCGTTTACTTTACTTGAGCTTTTTAATGGTCGAGTAAGACAGTTGGGTCTTTTCATCGAATTTTATGCAACGATTAACTACTTGAAGTATAGTACGGTTGGTATTACATTTAAAACTAAAATTTTAGCGTCATTTGAACTAGTAGATCAGATTAACTTAAACTTAAATATGAAACCTGACAGGTGAAGTGTTATTTTAATTTGGCCAAGTTGTAAGGTAACTTGAAAACTATCCAAAAGATAGTAGTAAGTAATTACTAAAATATAAATACTTTATATGGTTTGGATGGTTCTAGAAACTGCAATTCGATACCATGGAAGCCAAGATGGAAGCAGCTGAGAAAAAGAGGACTGCTAAGTTAAAGAAAGTTAAAGATTTAAAGAAAAACGTACACCTAAGATTAGCCCAAAGGTTAATAATGAAAAATTGCAAATCGAATTATTAAATAATCAATCATTATTAAAATAAATTTTATTACTATAGTTTAAATAATTATAAAAATATTTTTGTAGATAAAAACGTCGAAAATATTCAAAATCGTCATCTATTTCATGATAATTAATTCTTGAATTTAACACTCGCGGTCTACTATAATTTATATCTATATCTTCATCATCTGCTGAAGATAGAATATTATTGTAAACATGATTATTGTAAATAATAACAAATGATCGCTTTTAAAACCACTTTTTCAAACACATAACATGCTTTTTTTCTTCGCGCAGACCCAATCCGTATGCATTGGGCATTAACAGTGATTAAACTTTTCTAGCCAGCCAAAATTGGTTAATTAGTTTGAGGACTGGTTAAATTGCTTTAACCACGATTAAACATTTGGTGGAACACTTCATTTTATTTAACCGTGATAAATTTCAACTAACCGACATTAAAGTATTTAATCAGAGCTGGTGAAACCAGCACAACTCTATTAAATATTATTTTCAAAATTCAAAATTCATTCAAAAATGATAATATTAAAACCGTCATTATGATTTAAAATTTAGTAAACATAATCACAAGTTCATTTTTTGCCCGCTAAGTTTATCATGCTAATAAATATTTACAGGCCTGTTGAAGGTGCTAATAACTTTACTAGCCAGTAAGCTGATTTATTAGGATACTAAATTTTACTAGTAGTTGAAAAGACCGAAAAGTAGTTTACTTGTCGATTAGAACTTATTTGGGGTTTACTTGAAGGTGAAAAGATCGGCCCTATAACTAATAAGTAGGTAGGTATACTTACATAATTGTTTAATAATAAAATGAAAAAATATTTGATGCAGAGAAATGTTTTTATTAATAAGATAAACTAAGTAATTATTATAAGGAAAATTATTCGCAGCTAGGAAAATATAATACTTCCGAAGAAGTTTTCTGACTAATAATAATTTTATTCTAAACGGAATAAGTCAACAAATTTCATAACTACTATCGTTTTGATAAAGGGATAGTAACTGCAACTTATGACAATTATATTTTGCTTTGATATTATGAATAAGTTATATTTATATCTTTTTAGCTTGCATACTAATTTTGCCAATATTAAAAAACTAACTTGCTAACAAGAAGTAAATCTAACTTTTTAGCGACAAGTGGGTTAAAATAATTTATGTATGGGTGCATTTATTCCAATACAGCAGAATTTAAAACAATAAAATAAAAAATTACTGTTTTCGGGTTGGGCTAAGTACACTTATATCTGTAAATAAAATCATAAATTTTTTATTATTTATCGGAACAGACTCTCAGATCTCCTCATACCAGAACTTGAGCTCACTACTATTAGGAATCCATAATTCTACAAAAAAATGAATATGGTTAACTTTAATAATAAAAATTATTTGTTTGTTATAAGTGAAGGGTCCAATGCAAGAAGTTACTAAGAACTTTTTTCGTGTTATGAGATAAACCACTTTAAAGTATTCATAACCACATTATCATATTGACCTGATTTATTTACTTTAATAGTTTCTGCAGTGATGTAGTGGTATTTAATTGTTAATTATTATTATTAAAAAAAATATAGTCTATCCATACTTTTATTATCCACTGATTTATTTAGTGATTCTCTATCACAAAAGGGTACTTTTGCGTACTTTAAATTTTCAATATGGCTTCTGGTAAGCTCCATATTATCTCACATTAGCATTTTAATAATATATGATATTATATCAAAACTGACATAAAGTGACATAGTAACTTCTTGCATTGGACCCATCTAGTATAAGTTCCGTTGCAACTTGAATTTGAACCATTCAAAGTAATCAACAGAAAAAAAGTTGACTTATTGATAAAACATGGATCGCAAAATATTTCAAGAACAATGGTTAATTTGAAAACAACTATCACAGAACACAGTTTAAGTATTTCAGCTCATAAAATGTCTTAAATGTCTTACAATGTAATATCAATAGTTACGATCATCCATTACAAAACATGATAAGTACATTAATTTAAAAAAAAATGTTCTTTTGGTTTATTTTACAACATTCTTAGACTCAAACAATTCTGCTATAATAATGATATCCATATCTCAGTTAGTTAGTTCCATATGGTTAGATTTCAAATATTTTATAATAGTTAATAATATAACTTACGAACGTATAGTGCCAATATTGATTTATAGCAATTTGATGATAATGTGATACCAATATTGTTACAATATAATAAGAGTATTTGTGCAATATTATGACAATACTGTGTATTACTTATTTAGGTATAATGACCCCAATTTTTTAAGCAAAGTTGTTATAATCAACAATTTTATACCTATATATTGTTGCTGACCCTAAGATACCCGGTTCGAATCCAAAGAGATTCTAAAATTTCTTGTGAACGGTTAATATAGGGTCTGATGCTTAAGAGCGTCACCTACTAAGCATAGAACCCTGGTTCGATCCCGAATAGTGAAAGAACTGTATTCTAACCGTCCTCCCTCGACGACCAATGGCAAACCACCGAGGTAATCTGCCTTGAAAACCCTTCCTAAAATGAAGTAGTTACTACTGTGTTACTTTTAATATACTTTTTATACTTTTTTATGTTTGCTTTTATTGTAAATATTATTGTAATTTTATTTTAATTTTAAAATTTTAAAAATTAGCTCAAATACAAGCTTAGTCAAAATTGTAAAACTGAGAACTTAAAATACGATCGCGTAGAATTCAGGTCGGTGTTGTTGAATCGCTGTAATAAAAGTATTATAATGTTGGAAAACAATAAACTAAAATAAAAGGAAATATGATGAAAAGGTGATTAATTAATTGAGTTTGGAACGTGATATTAGATGAAATGATAAAAATAAAAAAGGAAGCCGAAAAATTAAACAGATCATGATGTGCTGAAACAATTATAAGAGATTTGATAAGAAAATCAACGTAACAATTTAATAATTATAAGTACGAGTACTAAAGTGTAAAAAAATACAAATTGCAAAATATTAAATTAATAAATCAGAAATTAATAAAATAAGGAGGTAACTTTTAAAAATTGTATAAAATTATTCTAGATTGTCATGATGGTTTGAATTACGAACGCTGAATGACCACGGTTCCTCCGAACAGTAAATCCAACGACGAGTCCAATTATAAGTTTAAAATAATTTACAGAGTAATAATTGTTTATAAAATTTTGTACAAATTTATACAAAATGTAGTATCTATATTATTTAATATTGATACTCTATTGAGTTAATATTAAGTACGAACATTAACTGCTGAGTTCCAATCAGTATTGGTGCAATAGTTATTTATTAATATTAAAATTGTAATTATTTTAAATACTTAATATAGTGTAAAATTGAAATAGATTTTTAAAATTTGTTCGTTTAAATAGGACCTTCATGAAACTTAATGTTTCATCAATATTGCGGCGATATATTAAGTGATATATAACCGACAATGAAACATAAAAATCATATCAATAACAAAACCAATAGGTACCTACAGCACTTTTCTTAAATAGTTTATTTCAATTATAGGCATTACAAAAATATTTTCAGCGTTATTTTCAGGAAATTCATAACAATTATTTAAATATCATCACTAATTTCAGTATTTCTGGTTGACAATCTGTAGTCTATTTATTTTAATTAACAATTTTATACGTTGTTTTGAAACAATCACTGTCACTACCACACAATCGCTTACCATCGATAGTACTTTAATCCTCTACGCATTTAATTTGAATTTGTTTATGTATTATGTAGGTACAAAGTTGCTAAATAAATTAATTGCAATGCATTTAAGTGAAAACCTGCAGGTTTGAATTGATACTTTTGCATTTCAACTAGATAAATTAATTTATATATGAATTTATTTTCCACCTCAGAACAAGTCGTGTATGGTACTCGTATTCAAGTTTGAAAATTAAACTTGGTAAAATATCGATGCATAGTAGTTTTTCTTTTTAATTTAAAACTTTATCTTCTGAAATTATCAAGTAAAATAATAATTAAATTTTATCTATGGACAATCATTTCAATTGTTTTAAAAACAAATTGAAAGCATCAAATTGTGGAGTTGTCTCACAAACTAGTAATACAGAATTACGAGAACAGTTCCCGAATAGGTAACAGGTGGTAATCGATACTCAGGTATTCAACCTATTCAGGATATTAGACACAATCCAATTGAAATAAAACTCACAATGATATTTTTTATGATTTAAAATACCTACTTATAGCGTAAACATTATAATACAAGAAAAACTTTTTTTATTGCAGTTCATTTTTCGATGCGGGTTTCGAGACCGGATTGATCAAGGATAATAAAAAAATATGAATTGATATTATTATGATAATATTTATTATAGAGCAGAAATCCATGCATGGTTCATCAACATTTTAGAGTGTTTTAAAACTTTTATAATTAATTCACTTTAACATGCTATCTACATGATGTAGGCAGGGTTACCGATTTCCAGTTCCAAAGGTTCGAGTAAATATTTTAAATAAAAATTTGAATAGTCATAAGGCGTTGGTTCAACGTGAAATAAATTTGATAAACTATCAAATTGGCATGCTCTTACTGTTATTACTAACTTGCCCTATGCCAAAGAAAAAAATCGATTAAAAATATTGTAAATATTTCAAAGCAGAGATTTAATATTATTTTAAAACTTAGTGTTATTATTCGTCGAATCAAAAACATAAACAAGGGTAAAATATGTTTCAGTAAAACAAAATCTATCTTGTCAATGACGTAACGGGCTTCTTTACCGATTTTAACTGTAGCTGAAGTTGGATTTATGAAGTTGATAGCTAAGGAATCGTAAATATAAAAATTAACTTTCATGGAGTTATAATTGAAACAAACCGCCATGTTGTATAGATACATATTATTAAGTATTAGTTGACAAAATCTAACCACACAAATTAATTCAAATTCCTACCCAAATGTTAAAGTGTATTACTACAACAATACAATTAATATTTAATCGCACATTTCAATAGTTTGTGATGACGACATTTGACTAAATCTGAAATTTATGATGTAAATTAGCACGTAACTTGAACTTGTAACTGAGTCACCCATTCTAATAGCCTTACGCTAATGAATCATTTGATATTAGTCAATCTAATCTATAAAGTTAGGTATGCGATAAGATATTAAGCAACATTAAACGTTAATTAACTGTTGTAATTTTATTATAATCGCAATGGTATAATTAAAGATAGATATGGTTAATAGTTGATTTATACAACATACGTCTCTTCAAAAGCCATGAACAATAAAGTTAAACCATGTAACCGGAAATTAGATTCTAAACACATAAAGCCTGGTATGAAGTCGATGTGTATACATATATCCGTGTGAAGGGTACGCAAACATCAGCATGCAGGGAGTTGGGTTGTATTGAGTCCTACAGGACTATAAATCTATCGGTCGCGACCCGTAAGCTTCGAGGCTGGATAGAAGCGTCGTTGTTTGTTCTGAGAGACCGTCACCCCTGGGCTTATTGAGCTTCCGGATATTGGCTTGTATGAATTTATTTGGTTTGAAATTCTTATATAGAAGTGAAGAAAAACGTCATTTTACCATCTAAGTTGAATGATTTATTCATTTGGATGAAAATCGTTTTTCATCTTATACTCTAAAATATAAAGTATAAAGCATTTTCTGTTTTGCAAAGGATTTGTATTGCATAAAATTTTATTAGCTTTATTTTTGATGTTTTTTCTTAGATTTGATGCACTTTATCAATAGTAAAAGTATAAAAACATATTTTGGTTTTATATCAACTATTTTGAGATTATATACAGACTACGATATAAAACTTTAATTTATTCAAAATATAATGAACTTTCCGTTTACAACAATTAAAATTACAAACCATAAGTAAACAATTAACGACTAATACTCACAGCCATGCAAAAAGAAATTTTTTTCAGAATTAATATATTATATTGAGTGCTTAATACTTCTTACAAAGCATTTAACATTCACAAGGTGCTCGCAATTAAAAAATTTAGCCGTTTCTGGGTTATCGAAAAATGTTCTTTATTTCGTCCAGCTTACAAATTAATGTGCGAATCTTTATTTATGTTTCGTAAGCATCGCATAAAATACTTAACGAAAAATAAAGTGTTCTATTTTATTGAAACAAAGTTATTAACAAGTTTAATTCATTTACAAATTACCCCAACAATAAAATCGTCTAAATAATTATTATTAATAATGCGATGCAAATTTTAATTATTCACGGACTACAACTTACTTTATTACGTTATAAATGTAATTTTGTACTACAAAAAGTACAAATAAATTTGGAACTTGATTAAATTTTGTCTGAAAGTAATTTCTTTCCGGCAAATTTTATTAGAAGATATAAAATTTTCATTATTTTCTATTATTGGAATTATCTTATGAATTTTAGCCACTTTGACAAGTCGTAATCATACAAATCAAATTATAGCTTTCTGTTATACATTATGTACAAACTATTACAGTATAAAGTATAAACGGAGCTCTAAGCTAACATTTTCTTTTTAGAACTACAAGTTACGACAACGTCTTTACCAATACATTTTATAAGAAAAATATTATTTGAAATATTTTCCCTTTAAAAATATTACAAATTCTGAAAACAAAATAAATCAAGTCCAATACACATCGGTATAATCAAACAAAGATTTTGCTACTTTTTGACATACAAAATAAAATACAACAGTTAAATGGAAATTTATTTGTAAAACCGCAATTAGATATTGTAAATTTTGATTAGCTATATTCGCGAAATACTTAAACTTTACTTTAAGACAACATAGACTATTGATTATATTGTATTAAATTCTTATTCCATCAATGAAACCCTAAAATAATATTGTTGTATATTCGTGATTTAATCTAAGCAAACGGTTTAAACGCCTCAAGATATTTATTGTGGTTGAAACTAATGCATAATAATATTGAGTGTTGCTGTTGTAGTTCTTTCTAGCATTATACTATACATTCATAATTTCTAAAATAACTAACTATGATTTTAAATAAACTTTCTACTTAAGTTATCATAACGGTTCGGCCAGTTATATTCCAAATATAAATGATAATATTAAATTTTCTCTAAAACGGTACTGATCAAATGCAACAGACGGTACAGATCGGAAATGGTTTCACATTTTTGATTATAATAACGACTGCATCAATACGGTGCTTGTAATCGCTGATTAGATCAGCAATTTCAAATGAAATACATAACTAAAACAAATTTTGTGTCGACGTTCATTTTCAAACAATTACCGGACATATCAGCTAAGATTGTTTCTTATTTAAATTTTCATTTTTTTTATTTTAACTTTGATAATAAATAAATTCATTTCAAATCAAACTGGCAGTTGAAGTAGTTATGGTTTATACAAAATGAGAAGATTCCTGCTTTATAACCTGACACCCAATAGCGGCATTTAAAAATTTTGAAATAAATGCAGTTATTTTTATAAGATATAATACTTCATAAAAATAAATTGAAATATTTTGTTTCGTCAACATACTTCGTAATTTACTGCACATAGGTATATTCCTGAAAGATAACACACAAAATTGAAAGCAAATATACATTTCATAAAATATGAAATGTTAATTTTTCAAGGATTCCAAACAACTAAAATTAAAATATAAAAATCTATTTAATTTCATTTTCTTCTTTTTTAATATTTACATAGATATAAAATTCATTATGAGGATTATTTTTATTCCAATTTAACTTGGTTATCACCCACCAGCAGTGGATTGGCGTGATTACTGGGTTCGAATCTCGAACTTGGCAGTTAATTTTATATTTACACAAGTCCGAACTATTGACAGAACGCTTGATTATTATTAAAACAATTCGTATTTACAGCAATTCATTCGAGTTAGTAATCTTAAACTCCTATAAATAATATATAGGATAAAATAAGTGTTCTGCAGATTATAACGTTAGCTTGAAGTGCTGTTCTGTCGCTTATTAATTTTCTTTATAAATTTTTAGAAAGACTCGATTCAGAAACGTATAAATAGGACGTCTTTTAAGTTACTGCATTACTATTCCACAAATATTTAATAAGCCAGTTTTAAATTTCAAATTTATTTCACGTTCCATTTAATTGTAAATAATTAAAGTATGTTAACGTTTTTACAAAAATAAATTTATTACAACATTTTTAGGAAATTCTTGAAACAGCCAAGAGGCATCAAAACCGAGCAGTATTTTTAAAATAGTAAAATATTTACTCAAATACAATAAATCCCTTTTTACGTCCCGTGAATTGTGCAACAAAGAATATTGTATTTCTGCATCATCACATCTATGAAATAAACATCTTTTCAAGACAAGAAATTGTCAATAAAATACATTTATCTGTTTTCGCATTAGATTGAATGTAGTCTAGTTCGTGGGACGTTACGGAATTTTTTATTGAGAGATTTTAATATTACAAAAGGTTTCTTCACAAAAATTTATTTAAGATTATATTTTGGCTTTTATGGAATATTAGATTATTAGGCGGTTTGAAATATTTTTAATATAGTTTAATACGATTAGCTAATATAATTTTTTTTTAATGTTTTATCGTGATTAATGCTATAATTAATATTAATAATTATTCTAAATAATATTTAGAAACTTCTGTATTATTGTGATAATTTGTCTCAAACCAAGCTTTATAATCTATTTGTAATATGACTGTCAAGTTTGCGCCAAATTCTAAACTAACTTATACAATCGCATTTAAATAGATATATTTTAGAGCTTAAAGTTTATAGATAAGATTTAAATGTAAACCTAAAATTATACTAATTTATTATACCAGCATTTTCAATAAAATAACCCACAAGCTTAAAATCTAAATTGGTAGCTAGCTAAACTAATATATCGAAATATTTTAACTTGAAAACAATTTACTATTCGGTTGTCAGTAAATACTAACGTTGCACGACCAACACAGATAAACCCTGACCACATCGTTTTAGAATTGCATCCGAATGGGGGTGACAAACGGATTAAAATTTATTTTGTATACTATTAGTTTATTATAGATCTATGTATATATATAGTATAATATTATGAAAAGTAATAGCACCAGTTGTTGAAATGTTGTAGTTTTACCCAACTAACTTTTATCTTCCACTAGGAAAATTTCACCTAACCTGAAGCTAATATTTTAAAATCAGAGGATAGGAACGGAATTTACTTAACCAAAATTATCGTTGAAAAATCTAAAAATATTTAAATAGTATTACCACGAAAATACTAATATAATTTCATTATTTGTTTGCAAAATTTCTATATATTTAGGGCCAGTAGCATAGCTGGAATTAAAATAACACGTAGAAAATAAATAAAGACGCTCTTTAGATTCTCCATTCCACAATCTACCCTTGGCACAGCTCTACCCTGGGCAGTAGCTGCTTATTATCGAAGTACTACTCATATGTTTCTGTGGTATACTATCAGTATTTATACCACTATATCATTTCTAATTAGTTTTCATAAAAATAAATATACATATTATGATTCTTAATTTTAAATCTAAGATTAAAATAAAGAAATATTTATTTTAAAGAATAAATTACATAATTGATATTAAAAGTTTCAAATAAGTAACTATCCCAATTTTAACAGTAAATAATTACAGAAGATTGCAATATCATCGGCAAGCATTATCGTAGAATCATAGTTGGTTCACGTTGGAGCGTTTCATATGTATAGCAATATTTAAATATATACATATATATACAGAAATATTCTTGAAGCTGTTTCCAATGACTGTAAAGTTCTTACTACATATTATATAATAATAGTTATCGAAATTAATTAAAGCGCCGTATTTATTACTTTAGGTAAAATATAAATTTGATATGTTTGTACAATTGTATACCAAATTGATTCCTATAAGCGCAAGGTGGATATTAGATGGTAAATACAGCATGTTGTATACATTACTGCAGAGACAACCCTGAGACGTGCAACTTATATAGCAAATTTGTTCGCCTTTACCTATCCCTCTCTAACGCATATTTTGCGCATACTTGCTTTCTTTGTCAAAAACTCTAAGACCCTGGGTAGATGCCGCTGTTGGAGCAATTTAAAAATTTCACAGCGCCTGTCAAGAGTGTCAATTATAATTCCAGTTTTGGCGGTATTTGTTGATATGTTTGGTTATGTTCATATATTTTCTGTGGTTATATTCGTTATATTTTTATTTGTTAAAAATTATTCTATTTCAAATTTAAATAACATTTGAATTTTAAATTTGACTTTAACATTTTCCAGTTGGTATCACAGGTAAGTAGTATCGTAGTATATAGTTTTATTGGTTTTCACAAAATATCAAGAAATCCATTATTCTGTAATAAAGTAATTTGTTTTAATAATACATTAAAGGCAATGACGAAATCTTTTGTTTAGTTTGTGGATGTGAAGAAGATGAAGTAGAAAAGATGCATTACTTTCCGAAGGTTTTAAACAGGTACCTAATTATGTTTTTATTCTATTATATTTTATAAGAATGAATTGCAAGTTGAATTTTCTACATTAATAATTATAGCGAAAATTTTGAGCCTTTGCCGTGCTAAAAAAGTAAAAATTTGATAGCTTTTCAAAGCAGTGATTTTTTTTTTATAGATCTCAATTATGGCAAGAAAACATGGGAATGGTGTTTTCCGGAGAGACTTTACGAAACTACCGAATTTGCAATAGGCATTTTACACAGGAGTCTTATTTAAATTGTATCGAGTGGAAGCTTCGTCGAGATGCAGCTCCCACATTACCTCCATGTTCAACAGACCAATCGAAACAAGCAGAACCCAGTTGTTGTGGCATAAGCAGAGAACAAGTGCAAGGTAAAATATTTTACATAACTTAATGCAATTTCGGTTCGCTTTTACAATAGTTTATTGGTTTATTGTTTAGTGTGTTTATCGTTGATTGGTTCATAGCTATAGGTTAGTTATACTCATACTTAACCGACTATTGTAAAAGCGGACCTAAATAGTTTAAATTTTTCCCCACTTCATTACTTTGAATTTTAGAACACCTAGAAAGATGAGGTTCGTGTCCATTGTAAAATCAAAAGAGGCCTAAATTCGTGGTTTAAAAAGACTTTGCAAGGCCAGGAAAAAAGACGTTAAGGGTTTAAGCTCTCCTCACCGATAGCCAGGTTATTAGAAATCTATTCGTTGGAATGTCAAGATCTACAAGAGTTAAGGAAGTTTGACTGTAATTAGATTATGTTGTGTATCTTCAATATTTTGCTAATTTATTTTTAACTTAGTACTTATCATAAAAAATGTTTTATTACTTCATATTTGAATTTGTCATTTTTATTTTACTATTTTGTGTTTCTTGGCGAAGCTTAAAATGAATTAACAAAACGTTGTATACATAATCTAATTGTTATTTAATTGACTAATCCAAAAATAACTTGAAATTTCTTAAATCAATTAACTAAAATGTGTTTGTTCCAAACATCAAAAAATTTTATTATGAGAGCTATATGGATACTAAATATAAGTACATTTCTTCTTGACAATTGCTTTTCCAAAGAAAAAAAATTAACACGAAAAATATACAGTTATTATAAGATTTTTCCGGTCATATTTTAATTTTACCACTATTTTGTAATAAAATTTAGGAACAATATTTCTAGTGGGTAGTGGTGTGTTATTAAACCTACATTTTGCTCATTACGTAAAGGAAACTATTGTAAAATACTTTACCTTATCCAAGAGACATATTGCTCTCCATTTTACTGTATATTTTATTAAAATTCTGTGGCAATTTGGAACAATTTTCACATTTTGAGATGTAGTATGTCAAAATAAATAAAATATTTATTAATATGTTAAAAAAACTTCAAAAAAACCAACTTTTTTGACATAATACTTCGCAAAATATGAAAAAATTGTGACACAGATTAGGACTACAACATTTAAAAAATTTTGTTATTTTATTTTGTAAGTTTTATTTTCAAATATTAAATAAAAAACAGAAAAAATTTGAAGTTATTCATTATAATCAGATTTTTCAACTACATGGTATAGTAGATTGATCTAAAATCGATTAGATGTTGTTTTTAACTTTCTTGATATTCATATTTTGGTTATCAAGAAAGAAAAAAACGAATCGATCGATTTTAGGTCAATCTACTACAATTTATATTTATTAAATCAAGGAGTATATTCTATTCAAATTTCCCGCATTCAGTGATTGTCGCGCCATCTTCATTGGGCTTTAGTCGTATAGAGAGAGACAACTATATATCTCTCTGTCTTTAGCGAACAAAATTTTAGCATTGAGTTGCACGTCTCAGGGTTGTCTCTGCATTACTGTTTATTTCAATTGTACCTGAGGCCACAATAAAAATGAAAATGCGAAACGAATAATTATCAAGGATTTGGCTTGTGTAATGAACTAGTATGTCAGATTAAACCAATGAAAACGCTATCGGCAAATGTTGAAATTTCCCACCAAAAATATTACTTGTATTTATAAAAATAAAGTGTAAAATGTAGAAATCGAATCCTACATGCCGAACCCATGTAAATATTTTCTTTTTATTAAAGAAAACCTTTCAGTTCAAGCCAGTCTTGATGATAAGTCCATTCTTAATTTAGATAATTAGGGGGCGTCCATTAATTACGTGAGATGTTTGGGGGGGGGGGGGGGGTCGAGCCGAATCTTACCCAATCTAACGTGGGGAGAGGGGGGTCTCGGTAAATATCACGTAATTTTTTTGTCTTAAATAAAAATAATTAAGTAAATTATGTTTTTTAATAAATCCAACGCAAGCAAGCACAGATTAACATATTTACACTAAAAATACAGATTTTAGAAAATCTCACGTGAGATTATGAGGATGGAAGGGGGTTGAACCAAATCTCACGACATCTCACCAATGGGGGAAGGGAAATCTAGAAATCGCCAAAATCTTCTCACGTAATTAATATGGATGCCCCTTTAGTACAATTATTACAATAATGATTATAACAACCTTGTTGTTATAAGTTATAAAATTGCTTTACAGCACAAAGCAAACGTCCATGATATAACTAAATATAATATTTAACAAAACTTAACAAACCGTTAAAATTGTAGATTTTTAACAGTAAAGTGAAGTAATAAAACATGTAGAAAATTATTATTTAAAAATGCCAAAAAGACATTAATTACCGCTTGAGACGGATAAACGGTCATTAACTTAAAAAGTTAACCAAACAATTGCCGACTTTCGTATGAACTTTCATAATATGACCGGTTTTGTACTGCGGAGAGCACGTAAAGCTGGTGGTTTCACTGGGTTGATGATTGCCGCCCATCAACTATTTAAAACAGCTTCATAGGCACTTCCCAATCCGGATTATACAGCCGTGGGGTATATATACTGTTACCTCTCCCTCAGAGCAAGAGGCTATAATTGTCTAGCAGTGGACAGAAAAGGCTGAAGATGACGATGGTAAACCTGTCCAGTGGTAATTGATTAGTTAATTTTCTCCGTATTGTATTTCTTCACTTAACTATTAAAATTCGGGATCTGTACCACGAATTTCACTTTTTCCTATAAACCATTGGAAAGTGGACAATTTTTTAACCATACTAAAAGAAATTTTCGGTGGATTATCCATTAGTTTTCGAAAAAACGGCATTTAAAGATTGAAAAAAAGGAGCCAAAGTAATTCAATTTAATTAATTTATTTTATGGTGGATCCATGATTTGCCATGGTTGCATCAGCCAAAACTGACCCTAAAAACATCCCTGAACTCAATCCACCTCAACTGGGAAACCGGCACTCGGCGAGGTGTTACACGCATATGTCATCTTATCGCAAGCAGAGCATTTAGCGCCGTAGGCGCTCTGATATCTTTCATCTGGCGTTTACACGCTCATGACTTGTACCGAAAATTTCCTTCATCCCTTTGAGGATCAACCGAATCCCCAATCTCCAACCCCGCATACGAATTGTTGCCATCAGTGCAGCACATAAATCCACCCAAGGTGAAACTTCGGTTCTTTAAAAACCAAATTCCGAATCCTAGCACTGATAGCACCAACAATAAACCAGGCCGGAAAACAAACAATTCCTCTTTCCCTCAGGGGGCCTCTAGAATTTTCTTCTACACGCTGGGAAAACGATCAACCAGCTTTTATTTACTGTAGATGCCCTGTAGATGTTAATCTAGCTGTAGATAGTGCGGAAAGCGAGGGTCATAAGTTCCGGAAAAAAGGTAACAATAAAACAAAAAAATAATCTCTGCAAGAAGTATGCTGCCAAACGGCAGTTGCAACTAAACACCAAAAAGTCGCAGCTGCCCGTCTCAATTTTTATCATTCGGAGAAACATAACTAAGAACAAGCAGCATACGCTAATTGTTGGACCAAACTAAGTACACAAATTTAATTACAAAAATTAACTTCTTAACATAGTTAGAAGTATTTAACGTAAGAAAATTTACGAACTATCATATTGCTATCGGACGATTAAGTTCGCATGAGGTTGGTTCCATATAAAATAATTTACCGTTGTAAATTATTTAAAAATAATATACGGCAATTCGGAAGCAAATACGAAATTCCCAGTCAGCACAAAACAACAGATCTTAAATAAGATGACTAAGAATGTTACCAAAAATAAAGTTTCAAAAGTAAAAACTTACTCATAAATTTGACGAGAAAATGACATTTCGTTAAAAAAAAGTTGCACTGTATATGCTGCATTTTTACTTTAAGTTGCAGTTTTACAAAAAATATCATTATTATGAAACCGGTATTATCATAAATTTGTGACAGTATCTATAGGTTTTAAAGTCAATTTTCTATGACATATAAGCAAGTCATCTATAACACTAGGGACATTTGACTTTAATAGTGATAGCTTTAAACTTTAGACGTCTTTACAAATTTATAATGAATTGATAACAACAATGAGGATATATCTAAAACATGCCAATTTTTTAGTACTTTTGGAAAATTGTATGATATAATCATGTCATTTAAATTTTTTGCGGTCACATTGGTCAATAAATGCGTAATATATTTTCTTAAAATGAAATTTTTAATTAATAGTCATATTACTTATGTAGTAAATATGTAAACATTGAAATACTTTGTACTGTTTTATTTATAATAAAATAAGTTATTTTTCATTAGAAAGCTAAATTTCTTATTTTCTCGCTTGAACATAATGTATGTGCAGCCATCTTGTATTACCAAGTTATTCTATAAACAATAATAGACAAAAGAAGTTTTAAATCATAATTGAAATTAGAATTGGCAAAATCAATAATAATAGCTAGTCCATTATAGTGTGGTTAAGCTAAAAGAATATTTAGACGATAAAAATGTATATACAAATATGTAATATATATTAAACTATATACTTAACTATAGTATACTAAACTATAACCAACCAACAAACTTATTGCAATTCTACAGATAATGAACAGTAACGAAAGTTATCAATACGTTGTACACGACTCGTGAGAAAAGGTTGCTGAACTCATACAGTTCTTCCTGCTATGTGATACTTCGTACCTATTATCCACCTGTTTAGTAATACATTCCTTTATCCACTTATTGCATAATCTACTAATACAGGAAAATCTCCGCAAATGCCGTAACCCTATATTATGTATGTGCATGTATATTGCTTGATGCAGAACTGGGAAAGTTGATTCCAGTAAAACTACTAAAACAAAAAATTGCAAGAGCATTATTTGCTGAAAATTCCGCTGAAGATAAACAATAACAAGGCACTGTTGTTGGCTCATAAAATTGTTTCAATTTGAAATTCAAACTTTTCATCCAGAGAAACACTAAATCATGATGTAGAATGGAACTCCAACAATTGATAGAAGCAGTTAGGTTGTAAATGTAGGTTTTATACATAAAGGTGAGTTTAAAATTACTTTAGTCTTATTGCAATGACATAAGTAAATTGTTATAGTTTGTTAATTTAATTTACATTCACAATTATTTTACATGAAGAAATAAATAACTTAGCTTGGCTCTGTGTAAAATAACACTGCACCACTTTTGCATTACTTCTATTTGTATAAGGTCTCTACCATTGCATCCATTATTTAGTTTTTAGTCTAATATACATAACATATTGTCATGTTCCAAAATCTTTCATTGAAGTTTTTGTTTAATTTGGAAATTTTATATTTTAATGTAAAATAATTGTATTAATTTTGAAAGTGTGAATTATTTTGAATCTCTCGTTTTGCCGCAGTTTTGTTAGAGCTGGCGCCGACTAGCGGTATAAACGGGGCTTTTTGCCGATAATGGCCGCCATGAGCGGTTAAGAAGAAGTTTTGTCTGAATTAAATTTTGTTTAAAGTTATTATAATTTTGCGAATAAATCTTTGATTTTGCGTGAGTTGAATTTTAATTTATTTAAATTTTGAATTTACTTGTTTGGAGATTGGACATATTTTTGGACATAATAGTTTGAATAAGTCTGAATGTTTGATTATTATCTTAATTAATTTGGATGATAATTTGGATGGTTGAAAGAAATATAAATAATTGGATTGGTAAAATTGAGAACATTAATATTCGAAAATTTAAAGGCTTTAATAAATTCATGTGGACGTTGACACACCTGGATCGGTATCGCGCACATTTGCGTTCTATTTTCCATTAGTAAAATGGTAATTCGAATAATTTTTTTTAAATTCAAAATTGAAGAGTCTCATCGCTCAATAGTGTGGTAATTTGGTTGGAGTTCCAGTACATTTTTTGTATATTTACATCCCCCCCCCCCCAGATTACACGACAACTTGGCATCCCAAAGCGTGGGGCATGAAAAAATTGAACCGACTTTTGACCCTGAGATTGATTTTTACGAAAAAATAAAAATGGCTACAAAAGCACAATTAGAGTTACAAGATAGAATGAAAATATTGGAAATAGAAGAAATAGAAAAACGGGAAAATAAAGATGACGAAGAAAAAATGAAAATTGAAAAAAAAGAAGATCCAAAGAATTCTGAAACAATACACATGAAATATTTCAAAGCTTATCATGAAAGGCGAGAAAGAAATACAAAAATTATAAATGAAATTTATGATGAGATAGACAAAAGGAATAACAACATGGAGGGTGGTAAACATGGTATGATGATGTCGATGTTACTCGAAATTAATAAACAATTTAATATTAATAAGCAAGAAATGAAAACTTTCATTCGGGAGTTAAAACAAGACAATGAAAAACTAAAACAAGACAATCAAGAACTAAAAAAAGAAATAAACAAAATATTAGATAGAAAGATAATAGAATGAAGAGATGAATGGAATCAAGAAAAGAATATGCTCGAGAATGGACAGAAATTGGAACAAGATAGCAAAGAAAAGAAAATGTTGGAAAATGTGAGATGGGCAAACGAAGTAATAATAGAAAATGAATTTAAATGTGAAGAAACTAAAGAAATCCCAACATGGATGGAAAAGACGAAGCAATTGGAAATGGTAACGACAGTGCAAGAAAGTTTGTTGACGCCAAGAAAATTGGAAGTAAATCGCAAAGAAAAAAGTAGTCAGCACATAGTCGTGAAAGAACATGTACATGGATACAAAAATTTAATTGAAATTCAAAAATTGGAAATACAAAAATTGAAGTTGGAGTTATTATCTCATAAGGATTTATCCAAAATTAATAATGAACTAAAAAATGAAAATTCTTTACTTAAAATTCAAAACAATTCGTTGTGTGAAGAAATTCAAAAGGTAAACAACATTAAAATGATGGATGAGAAAATTACATTATTGGATAAAAAAATCATTACACAAGATAGTAGGAAGATAATTTTCGATGAAAACATAATTGAAAATTTTCATTATAAAAGCAAAGAAATAATACTGGACAACTTTGTAAATAAAATTAAAGATGGAAAATTCAAACAGAAAAAGTTTATTAACAACAAAAACTTGAAAATTAAGAAGATTAAATGGAAATATGCAAAATTTCATTATAAGCAAATATCGGGAATGAAAAAACATAAAATTACAAAAACGTTTACAGTATTTAAAACCAAATTTAAATTGAGTTTATTAAAAAAGATAAAAAACCAAAAGAAGAGAATAAAAACAATAACTTTGGTGCCGAAAACAAAATTTGGAAAAAACGAATTTGGAAAAAACAAGAAAGAATGGACTTCGACAACCGAGATGACTTTAAAGAAAAATATTAAGTGTAAAATGAAAAATTGGTAAACAAATCAAATAAAGTCGGATAAAAAAATAGATTACAAAACAACTAAATAAAACTTAACGATGTGAAATAATTATAAATTTTTACCGTACTTGAGAAGATCAAAATTTACAGATTATTATTAATAACATTTAGAGATTACTCCAATTAACCGAAATGAAATTTAAACTTAACTTATTTTAATAACAAAAATTTTAGAAAACTAATCCGATAAATTTGCAACTATTTAAGAATAAATAATAATTTTCTAACAAATTGATGATGAACGTTACGATGAATGATGGTATCATGAAAATAATTTTATAACAAATATGGAAAATAAATTGTATTTGTGGACAATTATTTAATAAAAATTTAGCATTAAGCTGGATGGTTTTGAAAATTGGATTACTGTTTGAAAATTAAGAAATATAAAAGTTGATGATGTTTAGTATTTAATGAAATTACGAAGTATTGAAGGTTTATGATGAAGATTTTTAATAGCTTAATGGTATTTTAATGGTTTAATAATATTTTGATGGTTTAATTGTATTTGATGGTTTAAGAAGATTTTGAAAAGATGTATTGGAGGTATTTTTAAAACAGTGGGAAATTGATTAGAAAAAGTAAATCTAATGGAAAATAATAAAAAAATAAATTGCCAAGAATGCGACATTGTATTGAAGATACAAGACGTTCGAAGAAATTGTTACAAATTATTATGTAAAAGAGAATTTATTTTAAAAGAAGAATCGGAATAAAATTTACAAAGTATAATTTATTTGGAAGATGGTTGGTTATAATAAATTAAGAGAATCTCAAGAATAGACGAAAATTTAAGAAACAAATCATATTTTAGAATTATTTAGAATGTTACTTTGAAGTTCATAAAATTAAGATGATTAGGTATGATTTAATTTTTGCAATTTAATTTATTTTAATTTAATTTAAATGAAATTTTATACAAATTAATTTAGTGTATGGTGTTTATGGATGGTAAATGAGAATTAATTCATGTGATTTTATGAAATTATTTTAAATTTTGATTTTGGAATCATAACAAGGTTAGATGAATTTTATTGTTAACCCTACGTTAAACAATAAAATCCAGGAGGGTGATGTCATGTTCCAAAATCTTTCATTGAAGTTTTTGTTTAATTTGGAAATTTTATATTTTAATGTAAAATAATTGTATTAATTTTGAAAGTGTGAATTATTTTGAATCTCTCGTTTTGCCGCAGTTTTGTTAGAGCTGGCGCCGACTAGCGGTATAAACGGGGCTTTTTGCCGATAATGGCCGCCATGAGCGGTTAAGAAGAAGTTTTGTCTAAATTAAATTTTGTTTAAAGTTATTATAATTTTGCGAATAAATCTTTGATTTTGCGTGAGTTGAATTTTAATTTATTTAAATTTTGAATTTACTTGTTTGGAGATTGGACATATTTTTGGACATAATAGTTTGAATAAGTCTGAATGTTTGATTATTATCTTAATTAATTTGGATGATAATTTGGATGGTTGAAAGAAATATAAATAATTGGATTGGTAAAATTGAGAACATTAATATTCGAAAATTTAAAGGCTTTAATAAATTCATGTGGACGTTGACACACCTGGATCGGTATCGCGCACATTTGCGTTCTATTTTCCATTAGTAAAATGGTAATTCGAATAATTTTTTTTAAATTCAAAATTGAAGAGTCTCATCGCTCAATAGTGCGGTAATTTGGTCGGGGTTCCAGTACATTTTTTTTTATATTTACACCCCGCCCCCCAGATTACACGACAATATATAAATTTGTACAAGATATTCAAGTATTAATTTAAATGTACAGCTGTTATGACACTAACTTCTTTAAATTATATTATAGTGCTTTTAAAGCAACCTAATCTATTTCTGAAATTTACGAACCTACGCTCTCGACGCTGCGACATAACATTCAAAGCTAGCCGTTCGAATATTTCAACTTACGTCAACGTTTATGACATTAATCGTACAATAGGGGCAATAGGGATTTCAATTCATGTAACTTTAATTGTTTAACTTCATCAATCCGGTTTACGTGGTATGGTAAATGAATCGTAACATTTTTTAAATTCAATGCGAATTAAACCAGTTTTTCATTACGCTTATTGAACCGCGACTTGTAAATAGTGTCACCTAAAATGTTCAAAAATATGCTTATTGTTAGGGTTAGGGTTACCGTTACAAGTGGGATAACTCTAATATTTCTGCAAGTTAACCTTAAAAGCTATAAATTTCTGAACTAAGGATTTAAACATTCTGTGGGTAGTTTTATAATGCCGTTAATAAAATGGTAACGACGACAGAAATAAATAGTGATAAGAAATATTAATTAAAGTTCTCAATATTTATCAAACAAAATCAAATTTTAATCAAATTTTTAGTAAACAGCCGTTATATTATTATTACGAAGGCCAGAACGTCCATCGTACAATATCTGGTTAATGTAGATTATACACAACAACATCGTTATTAGTTTTCATCATGAATGTAATTTTATTAATTAAAATTTACATTAGAATCTAATTATAATTATAAATAACAATTTCAAAATGAGACTTAAAGTGTCAACGCTGTAATTGCGTAATAATATTTATCTAATTTTCATTAGAAAATCTTATATTATTATAAGTTATAATCGTTGGAGAACAATGATTGATTGATATATTGCAAATTATTCAAGAATTACTTCACCAACAATATTTATGCTATGAAAACCTTGTTTGCATTTATAAAAATTATTAATTTATTATTTCAGTTTATTTTATTTTAAATATAAAACTAAACTACTGTACATTTTTTCAGAACCTACCATTAAATAGCAAAAAAATTAATTAAAAATTTTAAAAGTATCCATTGCAAAGAATCATTCTTTTAAGCTGTAAAGTTGAAAACTTTCTGTTTAATCACAAAACTTCACAAAGCAAATGTTTCGAAAGTTAAATTATAGAAAACTGCAATTATTGATTTAATGCTACACTGTAAATTAAAATTTTACAGATACACTATAAAGTTTAAAATAAGAAATTTTTTTTGAAAATTTGAACGAAAAAAGAAAATATTGACTGATAAAATTATTTAGGTTTTAAAATTTTGTAAACTCTGTATCTTCGTAAATTTGTCAATAATCACAATTTACTGAAAAGCAATCACTAAATAGGGTTAAAAGAGAGGCAAAAATCTTGTTTCTTTGTTCTTTGTTTATGTAGTAGATTGAATCGGTTAGAAGATGTCAGACGCATGTACTATACAGACTAATTTAATTCTGAAAATTCTAAAACGTCAATTTCAAAGTAAACTTAACAGCAAAAGTGAGAGTGTGATTTCGCTTCCTTTAAAATAGTAATTTAATAGTAATTATATTAAATTAGTACCGAGCTATTAATAAGCTATTTTACGCTCTAGTGATATAATCTACTATTACTGTACTAGCATCTGCGCTTAGTTTATTTTCAAATAGTGCTTTGTTATCGAGTCTTTTGATTATGCATTATGCTGGCTTTGCAAAAGTATGAAAAATTTCATATTGATAAATTTTAACCATTGTTTTTGCTTGAATTTAGATTTATTTTTTTAACTTGAACGTTTCGGTTGTGCTTGTTTTGTTAAATTTTTATATTTATTTTGATTAATTTCTCAACAATGTTGCTTAATTTAGTTATTTCCTTATTGCCTTTCTATATTCGGTTCGTTTTATGTCCCTGATTAATATTGTTTATAAAACTAATTAACAAGTTCAAGGGATTAATAATAACTTACAATTACTGTATTGTCATACTTAATTTTTGGTTTAATCGCATTATTCGGGCTCAATGATTGAGCGTTACAAGTTCTACAGTTGAAAACTTGTAAACTTTATAATTGCGTAATGAAAGCACTAATTATTATCAACTTGAATATGGTTATTAAATCAATAAGCTGGTAGGTATCTTGCACACTTGAAGAAGTTCTTTGAAATATAAACTTGGGTCAGTATTTAAGGGGTTTATTACGAGTACTAATTTTGTAACGCGGAATCAGCTTTGTTGAATATCGTAAAACTAGCAGTGTTGCAGGGAATGAGAATTCTTAGCTTTTATATACAGAGACAGTAACTGAGGAAGTGGAAAGTCTGAGGTTTTCAGTGTTCCATTTCAGGCCGCGTTGCAGGAACCATAAAAGTCGTTATGCAGAGTAATAAATACCTTTACTATAGGATGCGAGTTTTTATTTGTGCTTCACTAGACAAAATTTTTTTTATTGAATTTACCAAACTGGTAGGCTTAACTTGAAATGTTATAAATTAGTTTTTAACCTACACTAATTTAAATCGATACAAAACAAAAAATTTAAGACATTAGTTTGATATAAAACCCTTCAGCTTTATCTCCAAATGGATATCATTACTCAGCCTAATATCATTTTGGAGCATGGTAGTTTTTATAAGTGTACAAGATTTCAGAAGCTAAGGTTAGAAGAAAAATCATCTACTTAGGAAGTATATTGCATCATTTCTTAAAGTTTTTATAATTCCTAGTTTATCTTGCAATTTTTCAAAAATTTCAAAATTATTATGGCCACTTAACTCAAACACTACTACAAAATCTACATTTGAGTTTACCAACTAAAAAAATTTGCCGAGGGAATGAACCAGTATTTTCTCTTACCTATTCATTTATATTGACGTAATGTATTATCGAGCTATTATTTTAATATACATAACGTATAAATACTTAAAGAATAATTTAAAATGCATTTTGTTAGATGTATTATTATTTTAAAATTAAAAGCTTCTTATTAATGTCTGGATGCGAACGTAAAGTAAATATACAAAGAACAAAGTTTCTTCTTTTAGCATCTTTTTCAACTAAACTGTGGTTGATGTTAAAATTTTTATATAAATATATACACATTTTTCAACAATATCTCTTTAATATAAGTTAAAAGAAATTCTTGATGAAAACTTTGAAAGAGTTACTTTGTGTAATGTTTACAATAAAGGTACTATAATATAAAATATATATCCAATTAATTAGGCTGTATTTTCTAAAATTTACTAATTTAAATTTTATTACACAAAATTATATAATTAAATTCTTTGCTAAAACTCCACTTGCACATAATTGAAATAAAGTACTATTAGATACAAAGTAATGAATTCCAAGTATCTTTACCAACTTGTAGAAGATTTGTTTCTATTAATGAAATTACTACATAAAATCAAATAAGAAATAAGTACATAGTCCTATCGACAAAACCATGAAGTATAATAAAACCACAATGAAAATTAATTATTTGTGGTTTCTCTTAATTAATCCTTTATTAAGCCCTCTTTATTAAATAATAATTTTTGGATTAGTGTAACACAAATATTACTAAGATTAAAATATAAGCATATTCAACGGCAATGCATTCAAATCTCACAAATTAGGTTTAATTTTAAAATATATTTTATTATGTTATGTTTCACAATGCATATTTTTTGCAAAAATCAGTGTACGGTTATTAATTAAAAATGTATACACTTTCTTTAAATATATTTTAAGATAATTAATTTAACTTTTTAATTATAACGTCAAGAATTTGATTACAAAGTCAGGAATTCACATTTTTATGCAGAAGCCCGCTTTCACCTAATCCCTTCATAATAAATAAGTAGTAATAGTTGTTATTGGAAACCTTTGACGCAAGGCTATACTGAAATACACAACATGCAGCTAAAACTTGAAATCATCTACATAATATAGTATAGAGACACTTGCATTGCATTTGAAAGTAGGTATTTAATATTTTAAAATTTTATTCTTGACGTCGACTCGTATATATGAGTTTTTATAACAACAGCAATATTCGATTTTCAAAAGATCAAAACAATTTTTTTGCAATTTAACTTTAAAATCTCGAATAATTCAATCTGCTATGAAGTTGAACCAAATTAGTATCATTTTGGTTTGTTGGATGTATCAATAGCCGGATTTCTTATGAGAGGAGAATATTATCAACTAATTGCTGTTTTGCTACTTGCATTTTAGATGTTGCAAACCGCATAAAGGAATTCGCGATCAAGTCAGATTAAGATAAATCGTGTTTGATATTACTCCAACAGAACAGATAAAGATAAGGTGGTGCGATTATAAACTATGTACAAATACTATAATACTACACTGTCGTGGTAAATATAAATTATGTATATTAGATACCTGCAGGTTTTCGGATTGTATGGAATTTATGCATTATGCAAAATTTAACTTTTTTTATTTTTGCAATAAACAATTATTAATTTTTCAGTTTAAAATTAAATTAATTTTGTTTGTTTATATGAAATTGATAACCTAGTTTATAACTTGATCAGTGTAGGTTAGTACGAGTATTATTGGAAGTTAAGTTCCACGGTAGAATATAATCGGACCTTTAAGGTTTATTCTGAAGTAAAATCAACTAAATAAATAATAATGACAAAACATAAAATAAAACAAAATAAATAAATATGAAATTCAAATAAACTACTTTCTTAAAAAATCAAATTATAGAGAAAGAACTAAAACAAAAAATTAAAATTTTATAATTCTGTTACAAAATGACTACATTTTGAATGACATTTGAGTTTTAAAAAGTTGTTTTTTTATTACTAAGTGATAAAATGAAAATAATAGGTATCACAATGTAAGATATTTTTCTAGAAAATTTTCTGTGAAAATAAAAAATACGACGGTTTATTGCTCAGTTTTTCGATATCTAGCACAGTTAAAATTAAGTTTTAAGAAAAACGCATTTTGCAACAAAATTATAAAAAAGCTTGTATGAAACACGAGGTAAAAGTGTCTTCTTATAACACTCGGCAGTGCCCCGAGACATCATTTTCACACCTGGTTAAAAAAAGTATTACTTTTACCTCTTGTTGCATAAATAATAACATTATATTGCATTTTGTTACATTTTTTGTTACATTATATTTATTTAAAGAAGTTCTTTTAATTATTAATTATATACTTTATATATTTGAATTTTTATTTAAGAGAGATAAATTCGATATACGTATTATTAGAAAAATTTTCTTTCAATATTTAGGCAATATAAAAAAGAAACATTTTATATTTACATTGTGTACTTTTTATTGGACAAAAAATTCTGATTCATTTTGCAATACTTAAAATAACTATTGATTCTAAACGGGCTTGTGTAAAAATTAAGAAAAGAATATGAAACATTAATAAGGTGAATTTAACGGATTACGGCAAATTAACATAAATTTCATGACATGTTGTAAAATATTAATTTTTTACTTTGTACTTGTAAAATTTGTAAACTTGTAAAAAAGCTGCACTATGACTTTATTCTTTTAAATACTCTACTATGTCAATGTTCAGCCAAAATATTCTAAAAGTTCACTATTGTTTATTTGCCGATCGCAATGTTTCTAGTTACCGGTCAAGCGGTGTCAGTATGTTGGTCTAACATTTATGGAATACAAAATAATGTCAACAAACTATTAATTATTGATAATATATCCAGTCTTAAGCACAAAAAAGGAGTCAACCTTGGAATGAGAGATAATAAGCTGGAAACTCGTAAACACCTTCATTTTGGCGTTCTAAAAGTTGTCTCAAAAGTCTCATAAAATCTCGTGTCAGCGTCGTAAGTTATTCAAGGTCAAAGATCACAAAAATTGTTTTTTCTCGATTATCTCGGTTTCTATAGCTTAAATGATGTTAAGATCTACTTATTATAAAACTTGTAGAGCATAACATTTTCGACAAATTTTGTTCCAAACATATTTTAATCCGCTCAATCATTGTTGAGATAGAAGGCGGAGATATTGCCGGACGTACAATTTTAAAAATTATATGGCTGATTTGTGTTTTATTTGGGAGCAGTCATTATCAGAAGGTGATGAAAGTGCTGTTAATGTAAGTGCGTGGCTTGAAAACTTTAAGAACTGCTAGTATCGAAAGAAATGATGGTCACATAGACTTCTTAAATCATAGATGTTAATATAGAAGGCTAGATGACTAACACCCAATACATACGATGTAATAAAAGTGAGGCCAGCGGCCATTTGTAGGAAAGGTAAATCAGTAATAAGATTTCACTAATATGACAAATGTATGACAGGCTTCACATTTGCACACAAGTTGGTTATCTAAAGGCTAGATATTATCAGATACGCAACTCCTAAAGCTAGCCACAGACAGGCGTACATGTGTGTCATGCAGGAGTGTCACACCGGTTGAACGTTGATGTTCGATGGTCTGTGGGCAAAAGAGTGACATACATGCGCGTCGCACAAGTTGTCAATTTGACTTGAATTCATGTGTGTCACACATCAACGTTCATACCATGTATGATGGTCTGTGGACAGCCTTCGCTCTTTTCTATAAAATTTATTTAATTCAGTGTCTCGCGCCTATTTAAAATTTTTATTACAATAGTTTATTTTATTTATCATGCATGCATACGCCACTGATAAAAATATCAACTCGTTTTCATCATTCATCGTCGACGCTCAAACTACATGTGTGACACCCAAGCATGCTAGTGTAGGGGCAACAGCACACCATCATACATGCACGACGCACATGAATGACACTCCTGCATGACACACATGTACGACGGTCTGTGGCTAGCTTAATACATGCAATATTATCAGAAATAAAGCCTCAATGTCAACTGGCGGCCATTTGTAAGTAAGGCGGATTGGCATACATTTACAATAGATGCCAGGCCTCACTTCTGCGCTCGAGTTGGTCATCTAGCCTTCTATATTAACATCTAGGTCTTAGATATACTTGAACCTCTGTGAACGTGCATGTTGAGTGTCGAAAAGTGTATATCAGTAAAAACTTCATAGCAGCATCGAAACAACGCCTAGAAGAAGGTGAAACTTTACAATTTGTTTCATTTTAAAAAACTATGTTTAATCTGTGGCCAAACAGCTGATGGAGCAGCGGAGTCAAAAAAAAGAAAAGTATTGGCGCACTATCAGTAACGTAAGTACTCTGGAATTTAAAGACAATGTCATTGAAAGGGCTGAGTATCGGAGCACTGCGGCCTCTTTGCCCTCTATTTCAAAAACGGTTGGGCGTATAAAAATTTTGTAAAACAAAATTTGTCACAAATTTTATGCTCTACAATTCTTATAATAAATGTTAACATCATTTGAGCTATAGAAACCGAAATAATCGAGAAAAGCCGATTTCTGTGACTTTTGACCTTGAATAACTTACGACGCAGACACTAGATTTTATGAGAATTTTGAGACAACTTTCAGAACACCAAAGTGAAGGTGTATCGAGTTTTCAGCTTATTATCACTCCTTCCGAGATGAAACCCCTAATATGACTCCACTTGCAATTATACTAACGATTTTTATAATAAATGTAGAGCGGGACATGTAAATCTGCAACCAACATTTTAAATTGTATTTTATTCCTTTTATCAAACTTTTATCAAATTTTTTTTGCGACATTACCATTATTTAATTTTATGTCGTTTTGTGAATGACAGCGGAAGTAATAGAACGGCCACAGGCAAACTCTTCCTAGAAGATGATAATAATAGGTATATAAAAATACTATTAATAAACTAGTAAGAAATTTCAATAGAGGAATACAATAAGTGAAACTCACTATTTAAACAAAAATACCAAAAATAAATAACGAAACAAACAAACAAAATAAAATAATGGAAATATGAAAAAATATATTACAATAATTTTGTAAAGTAGTAATTAAACCTAATTGCACACATAAAATACCATAATCGACCTTACACCGTTTACAGTATGATTTTTCACAAATGAAAACAAAATTCGTAATATCGAAAATAATTGATCTTAT
Organism: Cantharis nigra; assembly: GCA_958510845.1. Taxonomy (NCBI): domain Eukaryota; kingdom Metazoa; phylum Arthropoda; class Insecta; order Coleoptera; family Cantharidae; genus Cantharis; species Cantharis nigra. Next base: position 19,030,641 of record OY294028.1, read on the forward strand.
ATAAATTTCGATTTTACAATCATAAAAAAGAACAAATAAGCATTAGAACTTCAATACAACAAGTTAAATTAAATAATATTTAATAGAATGATAATTAACCCAAATATTTTTTTATACCACCACCCGCATTTGTTGTGTATATATATGTTAGCAATAGTAGTAGGGGATACGGCCCTGACTATGAATAGACCAATAGAAGGAGATGTTACCCAAGTGCGGACCTGATAATAGAACTGTTACAATATTAGAACAACCCTGTATGTGGAAAGTCTATTAATACGATTGGTAATGCGAAAGGAACTATATAAGGAAGAAAGGACTAGAAGAAGAACAACCAACAACCAACAAAAGAACTAAAAAGGAATAAGAACAATAATTATAAGGAAGAATAACACTAATTAGGAAGAATAATAATTAAGAAGAACAATAATTGGCAATATTTTAGAAGTAAAAGAAGAACGATCTAACATCAGAAAGTGGGATAATTACTAACGATCTAACATAATATAATTTTTATTATATTATTTAATTTAACTTGTTTTATTGAAATTTTAATGTTTATTTATTTTCACAAGTTAAGATTTATATATATTTAATAAAAAAGATCTTTTAAATTTGTTATAAGTACCTACCTACTTATACTATATAATTCTGATATAAAACAATAAAACTATAAATAACAAGTTAAATTCAATAATATAATCAAATTATATTTTTAAGCTTTCGACGACTTTTATCGTCTTCGTCAGAAATTTATTTAATATAAACAAAATAAATTAAAATAAAATTAAATAAACTCCGAATATTACACCAAAGATTCGTGGACATTCATTGAGGATATAAAGGAATTTAGTATACCTAATGATTACATACTAATATCATTAGACGTCAAGTCGCTCTTCACAAACATTCCAGTTGATTTGGCAATTAATACTGTAGATTGTAGAAGGAAAATGGGATGATATCAAAATTCACACCAATATCCCTAAAGAAAAATTTCTGGAAGACCTTAAGCCATGTTTGGAGACAACATACTTCCAATATAATGGGACAATATATCAGCAAATTTTTGGTACCGCCATGGGAAGTCCCATATCAGCAACAATCTCAAATCTGGTAATGGAAATTTTGGAAAAAGACCGGATATCCAAACTTCCATTTAAACTTCCGTTCTACAAACGCTATGTTGACGACATCATCACAGCCATACCTAAGAACTACGAAGCTTTTATAGTTAACCACTTCAACGGATTTCATCCACGTCTTCAGTTCACGATTGAGAAAGAAGAAGACAAGAAAATAACTTTTCTAGACATACAACTTATCCATGAAACGAATCACCTAAAGTATAAATGGACACAAAAAACAACTTGGTCGGGAAGATACCTTAACTATAGCTCACATCACCACAGAAGCCAAGCTATTGGCACAGCTATAGGACTTGTTGATAGAGCATTAAAATTAACCCATGGCGACTACAGGAAAGAGACCTTAAAAATTGCTCAAGAAACTTTACTCAAGAACGGTTACCCTGGACCTCTGGTGAAGAGAATTATCAAGGATCGTGTTAACAAACTATATAACGGTAACACCACGAAGAAAGAAGTTTCCAACTTTGCAGTTATGCCATATGTTAAAGGTTTAAGCGAAAAAATCAAGAGAATATTAAAACCTTACAAAACCAATGTAACCTTCAAGTCCACTAATAACATTGGTCAACTTTATACTAAATTAAAGGACACCGTACCTCCGGAGAAGAGGTCGATTTAGTATACAAGGTCGAATGCAATAACTGCAATTTGGTATATATTGGACAAACAAACCAATGGCTTCAAAAAAGAATGAGTGGACACATTTCAAGTATACGCTGTAATAAGCCCGAATCTACAGCTATTGCCAAACACGTTCTAGTTTATGGGCATGATGCAGATTTTAAAAACGCCAAAATAATAAAATCCGTTACTAACTACAAAGATCGACTGCTTCATGAAATGATATGCATTACAAGAGAGAAGAACACAATGAATAGGAAGACAGATATAGACGGCTTAAGCAACCTCTACAGCCATTTACTAGTCTAGTTCCCACTGCACACATTGGAGTTAAGTTTTTCCTAATTGACGGAAACTCAGTATAGGTTGTTCCTTAACTCACGATCTTTTGGATCTTAGGTCGTATCAAATGACAATGTGTTTGTTCCCTGTTTCCATGTAATTTATTTTGTTTATATTAAATAAATTTCTGACGAAGACGATAAAAGTCGTCGAAAGCTTAAAAATATAATTTGATTATATTATTGAATTTAACTTGTTATTTATAGTTTTATTGTTTAATTTCTCACAAGTTAAGATTTATATATTTAATTCTGATATATACAACATTTGTCAAGATAAAAGGAAATGCCGGATTAATTATTATTATTATTATTATTTATTAGGCTTAGACACACTACAAACAGTTAAGACTAATTACATGAAGTGTGTATAAAAAATATATATATATACATTATATAAAACAAAAGAGTTGATTACAATACTATATAAAAATATATATTACGTAGGACCATGATACCGCCTGTAGCAGACCTCCGCAATATCCTTCAGGCTCGCGTGGTTGATGTTGGTATCGTCGGCGATGCTGTTGTAGTTGCGGCAACAGATGGAGATAGGAGCTGAAGTTAGGTAATTCGTACGGCAAATCTTACAGTAGAAGAGGTTGCGCTGTCTAGAGCAACCTCTAGGTACGAGGAAGTTTATCTCAGCTATTAGAGAGGGACAATCGATATAGTTTCTCAAAAGTTTACATAGAAACAGAACGGATGACACAAAACGCCTGCATTCCACAGACATTAGATCAAACCGTCCAAGAAGAGCACGATGATCGAATCCCTGCGCGGGGTACGCACCGTCCTGAAGGAATGCCAGGAATTTTAGAAATCGGTGCTGGACCGCCTCAAGCCGTTTGATGTGGTTTGCGTGGATAGGATACCAGATTAGTGCGGCATATTCTAGCCTTGATCTTACAAAGCTAAAAAAAAGAAGTTTTAAACATTGGTAGTTGCGAAGGTCATGAGCATTTCGATAGATGAAACCATACATGCGGGAGGCAGAACCTAAGGCACCACTGATATGTTCGGTGAAGGTTAGACGTGAATCGAAGGTGACACCGAGATCGCAGAAAGAATCACATCTCTCCAAAACGGTACCCTCACAAGAGTAACGAAAATCAATACAAGTCTTGCGGTTGGTGAAAGAGACTACCTTTCACTTCGGGATTTGAAGTTGCAGCCGATTACGTTTACACCAGGAATCTATGGCATCCAGATCGGCTTGCAGACGATAGCAGTCTACAAGTGAGAAGATACGTAACTAGATTTTAAAGTCGTCAGCATATAACAATTTGCGAGATGTTATGTATCTAGGCAGATCGTTGATAAATAATATAAAAAGTAGAGTACCAAGATTGGACCCTTGAGGAACACCGGAACTAATAGAGAAGACAAACGACTTGTGACCACGATATTCAACAAATTGCTTGCGCTCGAACAAATAGGAGCGGAAGAAATCGATTAGCTGATTGGAGAAACCAAACGATGACAGCTTGCTAATTAATATGTGTAAGTCAAGTTGGTCGAATGCCTTCTGGAAGTCTGTGTGTATTGTATCAACCTGCTCTTGGCAGACTAAAGTTTCAGAAATGAACTGTTTGAAAGTCGCCAGGTTGGTGACGGTTGATCGACCGCTCATAAAACCATGTTGGAAAGGAGACAAGGAACTCCTGACATGAGCATAGATGTGGTCATACAAGATCCGTTCGAATGCCTTGGACAGGTTAGACAAGATCGAGATCGGACGGTAATTATTGATTTCCGAAGGACTGCCCTTCTTCAGAACCGGACAGAGACGTGCAATCTTCCAGGATTGTGGGTTTATACCAGAAGCATGGTATAAAAAATATAATAATCAAATTTAATAAAGTAAAACAGATAATTATTTAAAATAGCGGGAGCAGTGTTTGTTCGAGCGCTCTATATGCTAAGTACGGCTCTGCTTTTATAAGATCTCTGATATTTCAGAGAACATTTTAAATACTTTTAAATACTTATCTCACAAAAATTCATATAATGTGCTTCTTTTTTTTGGAATCTGATGAATAATAGTTTCAATGATATTAACCAAATTAAAAATTATTGAAAAACATTAAGGGTATTCATTTCACGTTGTACTTTTGTCGTACTTGTTGTAGATTGCATTTTTCGTAAATTTCGTAGAATTTTGAATGCAGATCTAGTTTACGAAATCTACGCAATTGTACTTTATGTAGATGACGTGGGTAAAGAAAAATTTGAACAATGGTTAATGTCAGTATATGTGAATTAGAATTAATTAGTTAAATAATCTACCACAAAACCTCAAGATAATCTATAAAAACAAGTACGCAATAATTTACGAAACATTGAACGGTGAGTGGGTTCAAGTCACACAAATTATTTTTCACTTCGTAATTGTTTCGTAAACATATATAGCTTTTATAAATATTTTATAGAAATCGTAAAATCAAACTGAAATTGTCGTTTTCCAACATTTAATTTTGATATTGTAAATAATTAGATAAAAGATCAAATACAAAACAATTTACAGAAATTTTGAATAGGGATGTTTACATCAATAAATGCGATTCATAACCACCGTATATGTTGATTTGGTATGATATACAACGCAATAAAAAAAATGTTATGTTAATTTGGACATATAAATAGTTTATAAACTATTTAACCTGAATTGGAATAAATTTGTGCGTAGTTTATATTTTCCATAACCATTTGCATTCAGAAACCACCCTTCAAGTTGCTAAGTTGTTAATAATTCTCTTATCTCGTTTAACTTTCCGAGTAGTTTCTTATCTTGGCATACATATTTATATATATTTTTCAATTTAAAATATTTAAGCAAATTATACAGAGTAAGCTGTTTAACTTCCCAAAGTTTTAATTTATTGATTAATAAAGGATCTTTGTAGCCCTTCTAGCTAAACACACAAGTACCAACATATAATTACATAATGCATGGCTTAATTTCAACAAAAGCCCCAATTAGAAAATGATAAGAATTGAAGTTATTATATTTTTAATGTTTTTTAAAAATATATTACCTATGGTAAAATTTTGTACTAATAATAAATTGTATATTTTTTCGTTAATAGTACAAAGAAAACCTTCGTGTTGCTGCGAATGTATGAGTTGAAATGTAGTTTTGCGGCAAATGAAGCATTCACATTTTTTCAAATTTTTTAATTATTAAACGAATTTTTTATATTTTATTATTTATTTTGTGTTGGTTTAATAATTTAAAAATAGCTTATAAATTGAACTTACCAATCAATTATTATAGTAATTTAATTAGGAGCCGCTACAAAGGAGTGCTTTAGTGTTGCTTGTCGCCGGCAATAAAGTAAAACAATTATTACAAAACGAAAAAAGCTTGCCCACTAAATCACAATAAAGTCAGTTTTTTAATGTTTGAAAAGTATTGTCAGTTGACGGTATTTTATTATCCGGATTAAAAGTGGCTCTTTTTTGTTACAATTTTACTTTGCACTTAAAAAATTTAACTTTTAATTCAAGTGTTCTTGGAACCGTATAAATCTGTGTAAATTGTTTTGGCTCTGTCATTGATTTCTTGTATAATAATAAACAGAATTAACATTAAAAGCACAAAATTTAACAATTCCTAAGACGTATTTTACAATGGTAAGTGAATAACTAGTAAATGTTTATCTATTTATTCGATAGCAATTTGTAAAATTGGACAGTGCGTCAAGATTAATTAATTAAGTAAATCAAAGCACTGGAAATTTCATACCTTACAGCCGGAATGACCATTTCAATTGCTTAAATATAAATAAAAACGATTATATCTTTCCACTTCTATTTTAGCCAGAAGTAAAGTTAAGCACCTATCAACTTAAGTGGCCTCTTGCCAATTGCGTAGCAACTTTAAAGTTAATACCATCATTGTGTAAACACATACTTGTGCTGTGGTGGTAAAGCGAGTAATTTACGATATAATCGTTTTACCATTCCACTGGTTATAAAAATAATAAATAAAACTGGATTGCAGCATGGAATTAGCAATTAACTGATTATAAAAACTGAATTTTATAGCTAGGGAATACAGATTAAATTCAAGAAAATTAAATAGCTTCTCTTATTCAATTTTATGAACAATAATATAATTTTGAGAAATAACTTTCTTAGAAATTATAAAGCAGAACAGAAATTCTGGATTTTAAAATATGAAACTTGGCTGAATTTCTTAGCCCTTCGGTCAACTGCTACTCTATGGATCAAACCATTAGTAATTCTAAATTTACGTAACTCTCAAAATCAATATTTATAAACTAACATTTAAAACATTATGCTAATTAAATACTTACCTGCGTTTTCCAAAATTAGAGCAAAAGTTACTTGAATGGATCCCATGACTATTTTTGCATAATATGCAGTTTCATTTAAGTTAAAAAACATAAATAATAACCAAATTCAATATATTTTTCCCCCAATATTAAGGTTACTTTTGGTTAACCATAAGCACTACAAATTATTTTGTTATCTAAGATATTCTCTTAAAGTATACTATAATATCTTATAAAAGGAACAAAGCTTCTAACCGTATCAAATTTCAAAATACATATGAAATAATAAAAAGCATTAAGAACGGTGTGGTTAATTATTTTAAAATGTTAGCTATCAAAAGTTCAACATTCAGAATCAGTATTCATTTTTAAAGGGAACTAAATTAATTTGAACCTGAATAGTTACATTTTGTTGGTGGACGCTATACACATCAGCTTAACAAAAGTTGATGCATTAATAACTACACGTGGTGTGATTTTCTAATTTGCGAAAACTTATTCAAAGCGTTCTACGACGTAGAGAGTGAAGATAATTTTATATTTCAACATCAAATATGAATACAACTCTCGAGTCACAAAAACCTTTACTTATTTTGCTTCCTCGCCTCAACTATTTGCATTATATGCTACATCTACTTATATAGAAGCGGTTCATTCATAATAATTTTTTATTCAGGAATGAATTTCTATTTCATTTTATAATTAATGACAGCGGTGAAACTTTCTTAATGTGCACAACACATAAATAATTATGTTTGCTTCTTAAATACTATTTCACACAAAGCTAATTTCATCAAAAATTATGATGATAAAAAACCGCCCAAGCAAAACAAAAACTCAAAGCGGTTAATGGTTTTAGCTTTACAACTATACAAATTTAGTCTTTGTCATGTTACATAATTTTGTAATTTAAGTTTTGCAACAACTTGCGCCGGAGGTGATATGCGCTAATACTAACCTGCTAATGATTGAGAAAACTTACTTAATTGAATTTTTCATTTATTTTAATCTACCTAGGTACCTGCTTTAACTTAGCTTCCTTTACTGCTCTCTGGGTTATAACTGCGAAAATGATCTAAGGTGTTTTGGTTTTGCAAAATTTAAGTACAACTCTAATATCTTCAATTTATCAAAATATTTAAGATAAATTATACTTGGAGTGTAGAGGCTGAAACTTGACTAAACCAATTTTGCCAAAGTTGTCTTTTTTTATATAATTATTACGACGCTTTAGCGCTTTTTCTATTTTCTTTTAAAGAGCGCATTGGAATCTTCATTAAAAATATGTGAGGTGTAATTGCTTATATCTCCATCTATGCATATTTTGCCTTTCAATTAAAATTTTAATTTATGTTTAACGAACGCCTCCACTATTTACTTACGTAGTTTTCCGTATAATATTATCTTTAAATAACAAAAGATGATTAAAGTAAACGTTAAAGTAACACTTATAAATCCTTTAATTAGTCTAGCGAGTCCAACATGTTTCGAAGGGAGGGTATTAAATTTTATGATTAATTAAGGAAAGGTCCAACAATAAGTTAAGCCGATGACATTAATTAGTGCCGAAGGCGACTGCTAACTAGAGTTAACCAATAACGACGACGCTATACACGTACCAAAATTATAGCTAATATTTTGGCCGTATCTGCTATTTGGATTAATGAGTTTTCGATCACAAATGGATTTAAATATAGATTGCCAATAATTTTCACAAATCGTAGCCGTCAGTAAATATCAAAATTTGTAGTTGTTATTTAAGGGCTATGAATTAAAAGTGTCAGAAATGAATTTTAGGGAATATATTAGTTTGTAAATGTAATGTGATATTTCAAATTCTCATTTTCCATCAACATTTATCATACTCGTTATAAAACAATTACAATTAATGTATTTCAATAACTGCTTATTCTGACATTTATTAACACTTGCTATAGAAATTTCAAATACATTTTTGCTCCTATCTAAAAATGTAAAAAAAACATATAATATCTAAAAGTCTTTTCCGAAAAGCTTTTAACATCATAATGTCAAACAAAAAATAAATTAATATTTTCAAATAGTATTCTTTGAAGTACAATTTTGTTTTTTGTAAAGCTAAGAAGCATTTCTAGACTCAATTAATGATTAAAATAATGGATATTTATTCAATCTATGGGGTGGAAAACTCCTGGCTCTGGTACTGTTTATAATAATACAAAAAATTTTATACAATTATACACAATTGTTAAGCTTATGTCCCACTGTCAATATTTTCATCATTGTTTTGATCAAAATATAGATAGGATGTGACTTCTGGATCCAGGACGTTGTTCAGGGACCCCCAATTAATTTTTATTTTTAACGGACTATCTGAATGATTGTAGAAACTCCTGAGGGTCCGCAGGCATCGCTTTGAGAACCACTCATCTAATTAATTCGTATCTTAAAGATACATATTATCTTGAGGTAAGAAAATCAGGTATTAGTAATGTATCCAAAACAAAATCCACATAACACAATTTTTCCACGCATGTGGTAGACGACGAGAACTTAACTGGACTTCAAAATAATTATGTGCCATTCCACATGAATAAAATTCCAAAAAGAAATAAAAAAAAATTCTGTAATTTTTTTATAATAACAAATAAATTAACTACAAAAACATCTTGATAAGTTACAGGGTTTTAAGAAGTTACAAGGTTTAAAGTAAACTGAAAATTAAAAATATACTTCACTTAAATCTTAAATGAATTGTATCTTTGGATCTATTTACCTTCAGGTTGAATTAAAAATAATTTTGAAGCTATTTAATCAGGATTTCGTTGCATATTTATTAAATTTAATGATAACAAAAAAATCTTAATTTTTAAAGCAATTTAATTATTTAGGGTTGATTTTCAGGATATACTATAAATACCATTGAAAATTTCCGAAAACAAACAGTTGTTCAATGACTTCATAAAGGTCATCTTCTTCATGGATATTTGTAAGAATATCAGGTGGAAATCTTGTTGCGGCCAGTCTTACTATTAGTTTAATTCCCAACGTAGTCAAGTAACATTATTTATTCTACAAATGAGATTTTGCTAGGGTTGCATATTTTCTTGAACTCCGCTACTGATTGCTTGTCTGTACAACTTTGGTTCTTGCTGAAACATATTTATAAATTCTTTATGGAAAAATAGAAACTTTTAACTTCTTAACTACTTCTAAAATATAAAATAGTTTATACTATATATAAATAATTTCACAAAATTAATCAAATGGTTACTTATGATGAAATAATAAATTTCTTTGCGTTGCAAAAAATTTGAATAGAATTTGTGCTACCTGCTATTCAAGCCAATTAAGAATTCTGAGCCTGAATTGTAAAAAGTTTGTTTATCTATCCAGCGCCAGTGGTAGAACTAAAATTTTCTAAAAATTTAAACAGAATAGCACAATTACAAGAAAGTGGAAACAATTTTATTTACATTTCATTTGTTTAGTTAAATTATGCACCTTAGAAAAACATTTTTTCAGCGTATATAAACAAAATCTAATGAAACAGAATACATCTTTGTAAATTTTAAAAGCAAACTTGATACGGAATTTATTAAATTCGATTATCGCATTTTGCAAATTTCAATTTTAAACCGATCATTATTTTGATATACTATTATTATCAGCGTCATGCCAAATTACAACATAATGTATTTTTATTGACAACAGGCAATGCAGATATATGACGTTTTTCAGCACAGTTAATAGTTTAGCACAAAAAACGTTTAAATAAAATATGAAAACGTTTACCTGGTATACAAACATTTGAGCCGGTGAGAATCGGATGGTGTAAGTCAATTTTTTTTTGATTTGAGATATTAAGGGTTTAAACATACAATGAAAATCATTGGCTTACACCATGCTGATTCTCACCGGCTCATTGTAATTTTTGGTTTCCTGCTTTGTAAAAATATGCATACAATGATGTTCTTCACATTGAATCGACTTTGTAATATTATTTTATTTCTATTTTCTACATTGATATATGCAATTAAAATAATAATGATATAAATCTAAGAAAAGTAATAAAAGTTTGTAATATTAGTTATTTTCGCTGTACTTAGAACATGAAAAATCAGTCATCGCGCATTACTCAAGAAAGTGGAAATAACCTTATTGTGTGCAACAGCTGGGTACATCAATAACAGGCATTGGAAAATTCCTTCATGAATTCCATTTACGATGCAAATTACTTATTTGAATGTTGAAAATTTATTGTTAAAACGTAATCACTTCCGCCATCAACTGAAATCTATTGCGTTTTTAATTCGATTAGGTATAGTGTGTACATGTAAATGTAGGTAATTTCTGTATTTTGTGCTAAAGCTACCAGAAAAGCAATCTAATTCTATTTTTATTCTTTTACATGATTCAAAGTACAAATTTACAAAGACGTGGTAATCAATTAAAACTACATTCTTTTTATTGACACATTATTAATACTTGTAGATACATACTTTATTATTAATAATATCAGAAAATAATTCTAGAAAACTTTAATAATATAATATGAAATGAAAATAAAATATCTATTGTGTATAAGTGTATTATTATTTTCTTATAGCAAATATACCTATACCTGTAGGAATAGAACACTTACCAAATAGAATTGTAGATACCTACTTATTTTGAATTTTATTATCTGTTACATATAATGTAAAACAAACTTAATTTTCAAAATTCGAGGATGTACACGTAATATTAATAAAACCGAATATATAAAATTTTATTTTAAAAATATGCTTTAGAAAGTTGTTATGCTTTTATATAAAAACCAATTTTTTTTTATTTATAACGGAAATTTAGTTTTAGCTTTTTAAGATCCGCCCTTTTTTAGTGCACACGCTAGCTTAAAAAAGGTCCAGAATTTAAATTTGTCTTAAAAATATTTCTATTCTAAACTTAATTTAAATTCAGCAAGTGAATTAAGAGATACAAATACTATTATGTCAAATTTTAAATAATTCCAATGAAATCTCTAAAAGTAATTGAAAATTTGATCGTCTATCTAGAAAATATAAATAATTATACACTTCTGCAAACAATACAGATTTATAAATTGACTTAACCAGAAATCACACACCGATCATACGCAAGAGTGAAGAGCTTTTCAAATTCCCGATCGGGAATTATGATTGGATTTAGCGTTCGTGTAGATTATGTAGACTCGATTCAACGACTGCTTTCCATGATGCAGAGAAGATTTTCGGGATTAGTATTATATATCTCATGGACTACTAGTTTAACGTGTAATTTAAAAAATTAAAATTTATACTACTAAAAATTTATTTAAAAATGCATTCGCTAACATTTTATAAATTTAATAATCCTATGTTATGGTTTAGTTATTATATCATTTAAAGTTCCTATCTGTTCCTACATTATGTGATATATTGATTTTAGCAATTGGAATTTGATTATGCAATTTTGCTGCAAGCAGCAGATAAACCTTGCTGATTAATATTATTGCAAAATAATTTTTTAAATCTAATAAAATGTATCGATATTTCATATTTATGCTTTAATAAATAAATTATATATCTATCGAATCTACGGCAGAAAATAAAATAATAACATCATAGTTATTGGTAAATTTAATAAATTCGAGTTGGTGTATGGAATATATTTCACTCCGTTTACTCGATTGCAATGAATTGCAAAAATAAAAATAAAATAATTAATGCTCATCACCTACCTTTTAGTTTAATTGCTTTCTCTGAAAGAATTGTTAATAAAAATGTCCCTAAAATAGTATTCTTTTCTATAGATATACAGCGTTATGAGTCTATTCTCTAAAAATTCGTCCAATTCGATAAATATCAACATCGTTATGATATCAATATTGTTAATAGGGCTATTTACTAAAAATTTTCAACGCGAATCGCTATCATTATGTATCGATTATCGTTATCATAACGATAATTATATAAATTTGTATTCGATGCTTGTTTTACCTTTTTTCTAATAGGTACTTACTAAGTACATAATTCGACATGAAGTTTATGCTTATTTGCACAGTAGAGCTAGCTAAAATACAAAAAAAGTGCAAACGTTTTAAATGCATGAAGCTCAGTAGAAAAAAAATTTTAATTTCTAATTTAGTTACTGATTGGTTGGTGTGGGTGGGTTACTACCACTTAAGGTGGCGGTTTGATGCTTAGATCCCTCCATAAGCTTTAAATGCAAATATAGAATATCACAGCCGGGTCAAGTATTCAGCTAGCATTTAAGTTAGAGCAAGAGCTTATTGTGTAACATTTGATTTATAAAATCTAAATTACAATGGACGATATTTTATTCTTCTGTAAAATATACCAAAGATGTTATGTAACTTTTTATTTTTTAATATAAAACATGTTTCATATTAATAATCGACGAATACAAAAAATTCACTGGTGCTATTTTAGGACTAAAATGCTTCGATAGTTTGACAAATTAAATATACTGTCAATATAATAATTGCATGACATTGCATGACAACTGTTTAAATATCGTCTGAAGAAAGAAAAAGAAAGAGATATTTTTGAAAAAGGATATTTTAGGTATTTTTGAGAGGGATTACTTGGATAGACGTAGAGAAGCAAAAGTAATCTCTGAGATTGATTGTTGAACGAAGAAAGTGAATATTTTAATTTGTTAGTTTCCATTATTTCTAAAAATTCGATATTTTTGCTCTTTTGTTCTACACATATATAAAATTTCATACTCCTCCTGGTTGTGATTCAAGACCAATAAGTATTTTGCGAAGAGTGGATTTTTTTCTATAAATCTATTGGTTAACGTGATGTTATTAAATGATGTTTGGAAAGATCTGCTAGTATATATGATCGATTTATTTTTAAAAGCATTAACAAGTAACCATATCAATATTTTAGAAAATTCAAAAATGCCTTTTCAGAACTAAAATGTTTCTAAGTTATCACATGTAAAATACACTGTAAGTATATATTCGCAAACGTTTTCACCATACTATGGCATCATTAGGCGATGAACTAGAAAGAACATGAAGAGAGATTTGGGTGCATTTTTGGGTAAGGTTAATATTGAGTTACACTACTTAAACCACGTATCAATCGATTATATTAATAAGTAAGCTCATAAACCCTTGATTGTTGTGAAAATATCCGACTTCAATTTTGCATAATTAATTAATAATAATTCATAATTAAATAATTCCACTCTATGCAGAGGTGGCAATTGCTATTACTTGGTGCCAAGAAGTTTGACGCTGATTAGAGAATTTTATAAAAAATAGATCTTTCGACTGAACCCACAAACATTTTTTTAATTTAAATAATAGTAAATTATTTAATATTTAATTAAAGCTTATTAGTCGCAAAGGAGATCCGATCCGAGTGATAACGATGAACCTGAGTGATTAATAAGCAGTTTTAGCTTTTAGTTTAAGTTAAGAAAATTGTTCAAATTAAATGATTTCGAATTACAAAATATGACAAGAAAAGATTAAAATTAAAATATCTATGGAATTAAAAGTAATCAGTCTAGTGTTTATCAATGTTTATTAAACTTAATACATCTTACACTATCGCGGTATCCAGTGAGGCCATAATGCCGTGTTAATAACATCTACTACTTTATTATACATCCATATATGCGTAGGTATATTACTTCGTAAGAGAAATATTAACTAAATATTGTAACAATTCTTAGTTATTATTTCTGTCTTTAAGGAAAACATTAACATAATGATTATCCATACATTATACGTTGGAAGCAGATAAACTTATGAACATTTTTCTTTAAAATATTTATACGCATTTTTTGGGTTTTCTAAAATATTGAATGGTTTACATTTTATGGAGCTCGAAATTTATAATAGAAATGATTTAAATTTATTTTTAAAAGAATTTCAAATACCAAAGTATAATATCACGTTCCTTTAACTGCAATGCAATTACAGCGGGTTTAAATTAATTTAGATCACAAGCCAAATAAAATGATGATTCTCCGACTAAAAATGTCTGAGAATATTGCTGAAAAGCCATATTTGTTATTTATTTACATTTAAACACAAAATTACGTGGTCTTCCATTCTAAAAATTATTATTCCACCATTCATTATATGTCTGATTGATTCAATTAACTGTTTTCACTGAGCCCACAACCTCCATGTTGTAATTTGCAATTATTTTAATTTATAATTCTGCTACATTTTAAATATACCTACACATAAGGTTTGTTATAATATTTAATGGTGATATTTGATTTTATATTGTCAACTGCGATTGAAATGTATATTGTTATAAGTAAGCCTATATTTTATCAAGTGTAACTAACTTCTTAACTAACAATGTAAGCCGGCGATATTTGGATTTTGGATATTTTTTTCTTCCTCTTATCAAACATATCAATACAATATGAATGTATGTATATTCTATGCTTAGAAATTAAGTTGTGTGCATAGGTACTAATAATAATTGAAAGCTGAGATAAGAGGTAAAATAGAATTAAAATAATAATTCCACTTAATTGATTTATAAAAATAAATTATTTGAATATTTTTGCTAATAGTAATAAATCGTATTGCTGTTTGTAGCTTCTTGTTCTTTTCAAGATTTATTTCGTTTTCCTTTCTTTCTCATGTTTATCACTAACCCATTATGTACTGCGTATCTATACACGCCATTGGAAAACATTGAAACTATTGAGATTTTATTTATGTAGTTAAATGGAACTTTGTGTAAACCCAAAGAAACTTTTGCTTTTTGTGATTTATTTACTGATATGTGAATTTGTAACTTTTAAAAATAGGAAATTATAAGTTATGGTATGTTTTTCAACATCTTGTTATTATGCCGTTGCACTTTACAGGGTGGAGCAGGACTCAGAATAAAATATTTAAAGAATAATAATCGGTATTAAGAGTTTACGGTTAATTATAATATATGTTAAGTATATACATGTCCATTGCATATAATTTATATTAAAATTGAATTTTTATAAAAAAACTAACTCAAACCAGGCGGCCAGATCAAAGCATCTGATAAGATTGAATTGGAATGAAATGAATTTTTCTATTGAAATCCGCATGCAGCTTCCAGGACCGCCATAAACGGCCGCAACGACTGACTGATGAACACCATCGCATTGTGTAGCCTAATGCATTTCAATAAAAAATTTTAATGCTGTAACTTGGTTCCCGATACCTAGCCATCCAAGTAGCTACCTAGTGCAGGCTAGCTTTCAATGAAAATTTGATATTCAGCGACCTGATCATCGCCATTTGGCAGTTCAATGAGGCTGACTTCAATCAAACCAATATTTGCAGTTATGTAATTGTTGTATTACAAGCTTTTGGGTTTCTTTGTACAAAGATTTCAAATAAACGCTAATAAACAAAATTTTCTAATAAGAATTATTAATTATTACAACGGAATAATTAGCTGTTAGATCAGAACATAACATGGCGTTTTCTGTTGTAACAACTAAATTCAGTTGTTATAATTAACAACTTTTCTTAGAAAATTGCATCTATTATGTGATTCACCTCACACATTAAAATTATTATATTTATTTCCCATTTTATGATTTAGTGAGATATTAATTACTAATTTATAAAGTAAAAATCACATCTGCTAGGCTAGATTATGTACCAAATTTTATAACTTAAGAATTTCTTAATCTAAAGTAATCATAACAATGTATCATAACTACAAACAATTTATTTTTTATATTTACATAATATACAAAAGTGTCAAGTTGGCACTAAAAGGTTGCATTTTCATATCGTTCATATTGTAAAAATACCACATAGAAATACAATTATCTCGCATTTCATTCAAAAGGACCATTAAGTGGTGTGAACGAAATGAATTTTTTATTTAAAAAAACCAGTACTCCATTGCTTCGGACCCAGGCAAATGCAGATTTGATTAAACCGTCTACTGCTTTTTAAAATTTCAACTTAATTTGGCGTTAGCGTTTAGATTAAATTGAAAATTTTTAGTTTACTGATCACATTTCATTTAGTGCAGTTTGGTTGAGATACAATTTTTAAATTAGGTGACTATGTGACTATGCACAATGACGTAATATAAAGAAAAGTTCAACTTAACTAAAATGGACGTTGGCGTATCATATTAATAATTTTGATTGGGATTACATTAATACAATCAATACTCAATTTCAAGTGTTTTTCTGTGGTTTTGCAATTTTCTTGGTATTATTTTTAGTAAGAAACAATAAACTGTATCAAATTCATCAATTTTTCTGCTATCTAATTTGTACTTCTCTTTTTCGCGTAATATTATATAATCATTATTTACGATAATCAATTAAAAACACTTTGATATAATTGATATTTATGCAAAGTAATTTATGAAGACCGTTCATTAACGCATATGGTGTTAGAATAATTGGATGGAAGAACAACATCCGTAGTGCGAGAGGTCGACTTTATATTTTAGGTCTGGATCGTTTTAAATTTTGATGCAAATTTTTATTAAATTAGAGTATAATATTTTCAATAATTTATTATAACAAAGATAAAAGGTCGAACAATGCTAATTTATTGTGAAATCCCATTTTTAATATAGAAAAAGTCGAAACTCAAAAAAAAAATGTGTTTAAAAGCTGGTTTACACCATACGATTTTTGGTATTCTACATTTTTATTGATTTTAAATTTAAAAACTGTTGATCATCTGCTAATGCACGTTGTTTATAATTTTAGATTGGATTTTTCGTATGATAAAGTCATATGATAAATTGCATAGTGTGAACCAGCTTTTATTTATGAATAAAACTACAACCAGCCTTCCAATACTATTTTGGAACTATAAATTAATTTATTTTGCTGATAGAGTATCTGCGAAGAATTTGATTGCTCTAAAACAATGCACCAGTGCAAACAGGAAAAGTTGCAAAAAGCGGTGTTGCTGATTTTTGCTTGGAAAAATTTGAATATCAAACTTTATAATCCAGATTTGAAACTCTGTGTTTATCTTTGGTTTGTAAACCTCAAAAAATTATTAGAGAACGAATTTTTAGAGACAATGGAACAATAAACCAAATAAATATTTCTACATCAGTTTAAAACTGATATTGTAACGATGTAATACCCGTATTTAAAATCAAAGGAAATATATTGGAATATAAATCTTTGTTGCTTCTCTAATGTTTTGTTTTCATGCTTCCGGGAATATAAAATAGGTTTTACTATTTATATTATAATATATTACTTATAATACTAAAAGTAGAGTTTGCTTATAGTTTTTGAATTTTAAATGAAAAGATTTGGTTTAATGGAAAATTTATATTTTATTTAAATTAAAACTTTTTCTCGCTACCATTATTTTATTCCTAAATTTTAACATTATAGGAAGAAGAAATATGCATCATGTTGGAACAAAATTTATTCAATTTAGTGAGTAAACAGAATTTAAAATAAAACAATTATGCAAACCCTATCAGCTTCCATTGAACCGCCCTAGCAAGTCACCCTATATAATTAGCTACACACAACTGCTAGGGGTGGGTTTTAAGCTACGACAATAGTCGTCAAGAGTCATTATATTCTACTATCAACACTTATAAATTAACAAATGTGGATTCTAAATTATTCCAACTTGATAACGTGAAAACTACAAACAACTTTACCTTGGGGATAAATAGCAATTATAAACGAAAATTCACACTATGTAATCTGATGATCTAATTTAAAAATTAGATATAGATTTTTCAAATAGATGTAGGCCATAACTGACTACGCCATATTTATTTATAACCTATAAAAGAGGTTTAATTTAAAAGAAATAAAAACATCTGAAATTGTGGAAAAAACAATGGCATTAGTTACTTCAATTTTGAACTATTAGAATTCAATTATTATAATCCTCTTTCCCTGAAATGGCTGCTATGTTGTCGTTAGAAATCGATTTCTTAAATTATTTACACTGAGGACCGTTGTAATGGTCCTAGAGATTGCCTATTGCCGGCTTGACCACTGAGATCACATGCTCTTGATAGTCGAAATTTCCATATTATGGAAGCACTGAAATCTTGTACAAGAGAAGTTAAAATGTGTTTTGCGAACGAGTTAAATTATTAGATCGAAATATTATCTTCATTTTCCCAAGAATGCTATTCACGTTATTATTTTATTTTATAGAAATAAATTTAATGAAAAATAAATAATAATTTTATATATTATTATGTATTATTACAATATACTCGTACTTGCCATTAAAAATAACAATCGTCGTTTTTATTTTAATTAACTTTATGAAAATTAATGCTGTTTGTTATTACATTAATTTAACATTAAATTGGAATTGTTTTATAAATATACTTGATTGGTTTAAGATTCAAAATGCTCTTTAAGTTTATATAATATTATATGTAAGTATGAGCAAGTAGATTATAAAGTTTTATTAAAGTCAATCTTATTACTTTATCTAATTTATTAGCAAACTTTAATATGTATTATTGTAAATATTTGCAGTAGCCTGAAGTTTTGTTCTTAGATTGTCAAAATATGTTTTATTTAGTTATGATTTATACTTATATATAAGCATAATATAAATTACTTATTTACTTATCAGAGTAGTTTACGTGACTAAGATAAAATAGCTAAAATATACGGAAACCACAAATTTAGATTGTCTGTTCTTGAACTAAAACATCGTCCATCATTTCGTGGTCAGAATATCAATCGTTACCGAGCTTGTCTTTTTGATGAATGGTGGTTGTCAGACTGTAGTATCCACATTCGACTTCAATAAGACAGAAAACGAGAAACATTAAACGCAAATTTTTTTATTTCTTACGATTAAGGTTTACAAATATTTTTACAATTTCTTCTTTACATTGATTTTAACTAAACTTTAAACATAATTCTACGCATAGAAAATTGAGTTCAAAAACACTTAAGGTTAAATAATATTCACGTTTGCTATGCAAGATTGCTCAGGTAGATTGAGCTTATCTTACAAGTAAGTTTTATGAAAATAAGGTTTTTAGTATGATCAGGTTTCATGCAGCAAAAATCCATAATAATGGATAAAAAGTTAACACAACTAAGCAGTGAAATATTTTAGGGTATTAAAACATTTAAAAAATTTTGTTCAGACTTTGGTAATTTTTGATGCATATTAAGAGCTAAAGTTTAATGCACATAAAAACATTAAAAAAATTTTGATGATATTTTAAGAATATTGAATCTGAGAGTGGTACTTTTTTAATTCAAAGTATCGTAATTTTTCAAGATTAAAAGTTAAAATAGAATTATTTAAATTTTAACTATGAATTGTCAACGCTAATGAAATCATACCTCATATAGTTAATGCGGTTGAAGACCTTCCCTTTTCTATTATTTTCCTAATATAATTTTCGTTGTATATTATCAGCAGGTTAGTATTCAAATTAATTTGTTTAAAAATTTATGATGTTGACAAACTTGGAAAATAATTCATTTAAGTTTTAATTACTTAACTTGGAGTTTTCATATTATTTTAGCTATAATAAAACGTCCTACGATTGTCTTCTTAAGTGAGTTCAACTTTAATAAACTACACGAGAAACAATAACAAAACTTTTTAATTGTTTCTTATATTTGTTTTACTTTTTATATAATTTTAATTTTGTTTGTTCACTTACAATTTTTAATCGAAATTATTATGTAGGTAGATCATGATAATATAAAACATTATGACCAATTTAAATAATTAATTATCACATCTTGATTTATATCACTAAATATTTATACAAAATTGAAATATTTTATTAATAACTGAATTATAATAATTAATAATACAATAACGTATTTAAAATTAACAATACTTTTAACATACATACATATCTACAGTGCATCTAAAAATTACCTTTTCAACACTTATAGAAGTAACATAGTTTAAATTTTATTACAATTACCATTATTAGTACAATTAGAATACCAATTACAGTAAGATTAATTTGTTAAGTTGGGTTTTTACAATTTCTTCTACTATACCACTTAATTAGTACACGTTTTCAGTTTTTAATTTATGGAATTTTATTTAATACTGTTTAAATTTAACACTTGATTTATTCTATACAAAATAATTTGTATATTTTAAACACTTAAGTTTGTTTAAACCTTTTAAACACTTCACTTTTTTACATAAATTTTATTTACAACACAAATTAATTTCAACCTGGTATGACACTGGCTTACCTTTTTAATGTTACCGTGAAACAATTCGCAACAGAAGAGCACTCATTAAGTAAACTCCAGTTAATTGGGAAACTAACCCTAAAACAAAACAAAATTGAAAAAACACACACATAAATAAATATATACAGTAAACAATGTTGTGTGAATATTGTGTTCTCAAGAACTAGCAGCGACTATCCTTAGAAGTAATTCACCCATAAACATAATCCTTCAGACGTTTTAAAGACCTAGTGGTTGGGCGTTAAAAGCACCAAAATGGGGCACTTTATAATCGTTATCTCGGGAAATGCGGACTGGCTAATTCTACTTATTCACGATCCCTTGTTTATATTTATTTTCATCTTACGACCCACTACATTTATCGAAATTTAGAGAGAAATTAAGTTTTGCAATTTCAACAAATTATAGTTTACAACTGTATTTCTAAACATTAAGTTAATTATTTAAGTTATGCAATAAAAACTAATTTATATTTTGGAACTACCGATAGACTAATTATCTATCAGAGTACTTATTTACTTGACAGAAATGATAGGAATAGTATTTTCTAATTCATTCAAATTGTTTTTGTTTTGAATAAAAAAAGCAAATTGCATGAAAAACCTCAAAGATTATTTTGAATGCAATTATTTTTAAGGGTGCGATTTAAGTAGGATTACGTTTAATTCTATAAGCCTAAATAAACAATAAATAAAAAAGTAGGTAATTTAAAAATAAAACTTTATTAAAATGTAAAAGAAAATCAAATATAAACAAAATCTTTATAAATTGTTTAATTTAAAGTAGCATAATGTTTCTAAACGTACGTAAATTTAATTTAATTATAAATCCGATCGATTTTAATTCTTCGGAGAAGGTTAGCACGTACGCTAAAAGTTAACGCCGGGTCACACATGCTACTTCTTATTCTAAATAAAAAGTGTTAAAACCTACAGTTAATATCTCTAAATAATATTACAAATAACATTCGCTAAAGGAATTAAGTATTCGTAGTTTAAATCATGAAAATTATCGTATATAAACCGTGTTAATGTTCAGCGCAAATTAAAACTTAATCAAAAATAACATATTCGCATGTAACATAAAGAAATGACATTTGACCAAAACATATATTCTATCTATACATATTTTATATCATAAGTTTGAAACTGTAATTAGTCTACACTCTATACAATCAAAATATGGCAGGTCTATTAAGCTAATGTAATAAATCCATCAAGTGTTAGTATAATTAATTTAAATATATTGGTGTGTGCAGGAAATGCTTGGAAATCTCTTTAGAAATCGTAGAAGATTTAAACTGTTCATTTTCATTTCAAATTTCCATTGCGAAATGTTAAAATTTAATAGTAGTAATTTAAATAAATTATTACATGTGTTTATAATATAAGATTCTTGCATTTCAAAATAATAACATAAAATTTTTCCAAGTATATTTTATTTATTGGTCTTGATTTAGCCCGACTTACATATTATTAATTAAATGATTTTCATGCTTAAGTAAAAACTTGTAACTTAAATAATTGAAAATTTAGCTAAGTATTAATTTGTGTACCTGTGGAAGAACTACGAGTTCCTAATACAGAAGAAGGTCTGGGTCTAGGTCGTTCCTCTTCTAGAATAACTTCAGTCTGAGATTGATAAGCATCGAATAATTTAGCAACGCACTGTAGTCGAACTTTCCCATCGACGAAAGTGTTCGCATCAATTTCAAGTTCAAATCTAGATACAGTTATTTTTGGAATTCGTTGGGTCTCGTTGCTATTAGGGTCGAAAGCATACATCACAGAACTTGCATTTACCTAAAGAAGAAAAATTATTTCAATTTGCTATTATACAAACTGCACAACTTATGTATAGAATAATAACAAGAAGTGTTAGTTGAAAGAACTTTTTTAGTGGTGACAATAATGAAGTCACGTAGTGAACGTGTCCTGCCTTTTACATTGAAATCGAGTTCAAAAATCCTCATGATAGAAATTAAACTCACGCTTTCAATCAAAACTACGCAACTGGAATATGCAAATCAATATTATATTATATGACGTATTAAAATAAAAAAACGCTGAAATAATGAAAAAGTTACGGTTAAATTTTAATTAGAATTTCAAGATTTTAGATTTATTTGAACTTTTATTAAACGTAGTATATGTCAAACTCTCATAATAAAAGAATTATTGTTACTTAGCCGAAATTGGCAACGTTACAATCCATTATATGATAGAAACACTAAACTAACTTTTAAATTTTTCTAAAACTTCAGTGGTTAAAAGTACTCACATAAATCATAAATTGCCAAGTTACCGAAAACACGAAAACGTCGACTAATTCGTTTCCAAACAAATATAAATTAAATTTTATAATTAAGAAAATATGGTAGCGCAATTCGACATTTTTATATTAAAAACTTTTGAATTGTGGATGGTAAACAATAAAAAAAACCTTTTCACTTTTGTTTTTCCTTGCAGGCTAAAACAACGATGCTATTTTTTTATATAATATATAAGTAGTAGCTACCCTTTATATTTACTAAAATAAATATGCCGATTCTACAGTTATCACACTAATTAAGTTTACTTATTATTAATATTTAATAACGGCGCGTTTCGTTTTGCTTACAGAACGGTAAATAAGAAAGGGTAGAAACAGAAAATGGAATTGCTACCATAAATTCAAATTTAATATACGACGGAATAAACAGAGCAGCAATGATGTATCGCTTTTTCACAATTGCAATTCCATTAGGACTAACAAAATGTATTTTCACACTATGTCTGTGAGCTCTTTCAATAATATACATTCAAAGTTGACATTTTCGATCTTAAAATTGTTTACATAATCTTAAAACTATAATATATAAGCATAATATAAATACAATTCATATTTTTCATGAGTTTATCTGCACCAACAATTAATTAAAATGCTCCAATTTAACAAATGATTCTTTTACTATCATTCCCACAAATATTAAATGCAAAATGGTTTTTTTTTGCAGAAATTTTGAATAATTTTAAATAATATTATAATAATAAGTCCTTAACAAATAATATACTATAGTAGTACATCCGAAAATTTCGAATGATATTGTGCTATTATTATAAACTAAATTATATAATTTTAACCATTTACAAATCAAATGCTATGTAAATTTGTTAATATTGCTGAATACAGATTAACATATTAATTGATAACATTGAGTATAATTTAAATTATGTGATAACAAATAGAATACATTAAAATAAATTAATACATTTTAAATTTATGACTTAAGCATTTAATATTTAATTAAATTGCGGTCTAAGAAAATGAAAATAAACTTATTTTATTCGCAGTATAGTAAACGATTGCATAGAATTAGCACTGTGGAATAATATTTAAATTCTCGTTAGCTAACCTTGTGGGTTCATCCTTTACTTAATATGTGAAACCTCAGTGCCATGTTGGCTATTCTGTTTATCTTCGAGTTTACCTATTGTAATTAACTTATACTACTGGTTTGGTTAAACCTGTTAACTATTATGGACTCAATCAACTAATTTTGCTAATTAATCACGGGATTCGTTATATTACAACATACCACTATGTCTTTGGCAAATTTATTGCTAAGTATAGATAAGGTGATACATGTAATTACTTACGTACACGAATAAATAATTTAGAATAACTTGTGTTATAATGACAAATTTCAACCGTCTTTAGTGGATGCAAACTTTGCACTAGTAAGATAGGTACTTAAAAAAATTTTATATTACATAATATTATTTTCTATTGGGTATGGCACTATCTTAAAATTTTAAAAAGGAATGTAGTTTTTCATGCCGCAAAGTATACGTTTATATTAAAGAAAATCTCCAATATTAACAAGTTATGAACCCAAGTTAGCGAAAATTAAAAAAGTTTTCACGTACTTTCCAAAACAATCTGTATAACTATGTTATTATTATTATTGAAGCTGTAAGCTTATTATACCCCGCGTTCCAAGCTTTACTCCATCAACTACACACATACACACGGTATGTGATGTGGAGTTTCTTTCCTCCTCTCCACACACTTTCTACATGTGGGATTCTCCAGAACCCTAATGCGTGTGTCCATTTAGACAGCGGTGTCCTGTAAGTAGTTCAACTGTCTTTCTCGGCTGTGGTTTACTCAGTTTGAAAAATTCATGTTTTGGTTTATCGTTGGACGGATCACCGATGAACATAGGCGATTGCCTTAGTCTCGGAAGATTCCTCCAGTACGCAAGATATTGTTTACTCAGTAGTTCCTTTATAGTCTCTTTTGCGGTTAGATATGTTATCCGCGAGTTGATTCCTACTACATATTGTTTTGCAGCAGCCTTTGCGTTGTAACAAATTTTTGCAATTTGTTTAATTGCTGAGTGCGCTCCTGCCTAGAGTCTGATTGGAGGGATTGGAGTTTGCGATTTAAAAATGCAAGATCGCGATTTCCGGGACTTTGATGTAACTTTCGTAAGTGTGAGAGTGTTTTTGATGTACTCGTCGAATTAGAGTAAGTTCTTTAGCATTTATTTGTATTGAAACTTCGTGAGGAGACACCTAATTTTGACGATGTACTTTACTCGTTCGATCTGTGGTTTTGAGCTGACTGGAAATCCCGTAATTGCTTCCGAATTGCCGAATATTATTTTAAATAATTTGAATTGGTAAATTGCTTTGTATGGAACCAACTTCATTGCGAGTTATCTATTGATAGCTTTATCTTCGCTCGCAAATTTTTCCAACGTCAAATGTTATTAACAACGTTTAATATTTAATTTTATAATTAAATTTATTTAATTATTCTGGTTCAACAATTAACGTATGCTGCTTGTTCTTAGTTATGTTACTCCGCAGGATAATAATCAAGGCAAGTAGCTGCAACTTTGGGTGTTAAGTTGCAACTGCCGCTTGGCAGCACACTTCTTGCAGAGATTATTTTTTTGGTTTTCTTGTAACCTATTTTTTCGGAACTTACGTCCCTAGCTTTCCGCACTATCTACAGCTAGATTAACATCTATCAGGGCATCTACAGTAAAAAAAAAAGCTGGTTGATCGTTTCCCAGCTTGTAGAAGAAAATTCTGGCCCCATGCCCCCATAGGGAGGCCCCAGGAGGGGAAGAGGAATTGTTTGTTTTCCGGCCTTGCTTGTGGTTGGTGCTATCAGTTGGCAGCTATCACCTTGGGCGGACTTTTGTGCTGCACTGACAGGCACAATTTGGGTGCGGAGTCGGAAATTGGGAATTCGGTTTTTGTTACAGCGTTAAGTTGTTCTGTTGTGCTAGTACCACTAGAACGTCAAAACAGTGACTTCCAAGTACAACTTTGAAATGTGTTTCCACTTCTTCCAAGGGCTTTAGTGCCGCCTGGCTATTGGAAACAATACAGATCCGCTTATTTGCATAAGCCCTCCATTTCATTTTCTCTTCACAGGCTGTTATTGCAGTTATTTCTTTGCATGGAATACAGTAGCGTAGCAGCCCAAGTTTATGCTAAACGCATCACTTATTCTGTATATCCACACATCTGTATACCAGATACCTTCTTCGTTAGATAATATAATTAGGTTAATATATCCTGTTTGGTCCAGAGAACCTAGTTAATTAAAACCTATTCTCCATTCCATTTTTCTCCAAAATTTCGAAAGAAGTTAATTAATGCTATATGTACGTATATAGAGTTTTCTTTAAATTTATTGTAAAATTGAGAACTTGCGAGTCGGTTGTGCAGAGTTATGTAGAGCCATTCTTTTAAGAACACTGGCTTAGGAGCTGATAAAGTCTAAGTTGCTACCCAAGTGGAAACAAATTCAGAACCTCTAAACGTCTGAACAGATATTAGAAATCATGTAATGATTATTATCATAATTCGTTGTAATTAGTCCATTTTCAATCAGCCCAAAGTATCCAGCAATTTGATTAACTGATAATATTATTTCCAATAAATATTTTTTAATATCAAGACTTGAATTAAACAAGTTAATTAAACTAATAAAAATCAATTATATTTTTAAGCTTTCAACAAAGTTTATCGCTTTAGTCAAAAACTTTTTTATATTTGTACATATATTTATTATTCTACACTGAAAGCTTAAAGTTAACACAATTGATTTTTATTAGTTTAATTAACTTGTTATATTAAAGTTTAAATATTATTAATTTTCACAAGTTAAGAATTTTGGATTTAAATATTTTTACAATTCACATAAAATATTATATTAATTTAAATGTTTTACTATTATTTTGTATTGTAGCAGTTGTATTTTCACAGTTTCGTAGTTTGAATAGAAAACATTGCTGCTAGGCACATATTCTTAAAATACACTAACTAAAGGAACAAGGGTTAATTTATTTTCTTAATTAAAATGTATTTATTCACTATTTATAATACATTTATAGTAATTTATTATATTTTATTTAATTAAGTTAACTAACAAACGAAATATGTTATATATTTTGTATTAATTTTTAACAAAGTAAAATAATATTTTCCTCAAATTACATCACTGCAATGTTAAATTTAATTTCAATAACTTGATAAAGGAAGCAATGTGAAATGCTATATTACTTTATCATGTAATCAAATTTAACATTTTTGCGCTTAAGAACACTGAAAAAAGTACAAACATATTATAAAAACAACAATTAATTTTCTGTTTAGTTTAATAATTTATTATTATATGGAATCTAACCCATTTTTAATACTAACTAATAAGTAGTTACAGTACGATTGGTATAAATAGAATAAACACGACAAATTAAACTCCATACTTTTAGTATGCGCAGGTTTTTAAGCTTATTTTCATAGGAGGAAGTAACCGAATTAAGTGTTACCACAATTTAGGGGTCAATGAAGCCAAGGGGTTTAGCCAAACAAAGTTATTGAAAAAATCCAGTCTAAATTATTTTTTGTTTTAAAATTTCTATACAACTTTTTAAATTCTGAATTACACACTATATACTCGTATGTATATCGCTATGAATTCAGTAATACG
Source organism: Cantharis nigra (assembly GCA_958510845.1). Classification (NCBI taxonomy): domain Eukaryota; kingdom Metazoa; phylum Arthropoda; class Insecta; order Coleoptera; family Cantharidae; genus Cantharis; species Cantharis nigra. The sequence continues at coordinate 19,058,244 of OY294028.1, forward strand.
CTATTTAATTTTAGAAGTTACATAATATGTAACAGACCCTAATTTCAAGTAAATTCATACATAGACCCCTTTGCCTCTTAACCTCTTGGTTCAGTAAAAAGTGTAAATTCAAAAAAATATAAACTGAATCGTTATTGAAGCTATCACTTAAGTTTTCTTCATTAGTTTCTTGAAACGTCTACCACTTCTTTCTTCATAGAATAAATCTTTGTAAAATTTGTGCTGAATAGATGGTACAAAATGGAAAGGTGCATTGAATTCTAGTATTTCGTAAACATGATTTATGGAGGTATTTCATATTTAACTTTTTTTTTTTTTAGTAAATCCTGAACTTCGAAAGATATTTCAGTATTATATACTTCCGTGTAATAGAGTTGCTCTTATATTAAACTAGAAACTAGCAAGCGGTGATCAATAGAATCTCAAGTTCATTAACAATAACATTAAGATGAGAGGCAAAACGATGCAAGTGTACCTAGACCTCTTGGGCATTCACACTAGACTACAAAATATAGTGTTTTAAAATATTATACATAACAAGTATAGAATTAACTATTATTTTGATATTTTGCTACCAAGGAAAATTATGCATCTAGATTAGCTCAAATTTAAAATATTTGCTACTTATCCCTTAGCTTCTCGATGCTTCAATTATGCGCTTCTGCTTTTTAGCAGGCTCAGTTTTTTTTATTTTGGGCATTTAGTTATTTCTCTCATAGTGTACGACCGCGCTCTATAATATATATTTTTCATTTTAATTGTGAGAAAAGCACTCGAAGAAAACTCATTAACATGGAAACAGTTACCAAATAAATCGTAATAGTAATCTTAAGGAATCTGGTTTATCCGGTATATCGAATTATTATTATAATAAGAAATAAGAAGAAGTATAAGAGAACTCAAATTTTCAAATCAAAAGAATATGTGTAGGTAAATATAAATTTTGTGAAAAAATATTTTCGGAGAAAGAAATAATTTTGTCAATATGTGTCTCTAGAATTATTATTGTGCTGCTTCAAAAAATCTGAATTCATATTCTAGCTATAATAAAATACGAAACGTTTATTTATATATTGTTTTGTCATCAATATCAACAAGTCGAGTATAATGTGCTGATATGAAGGAACTTCTGCAAGATAAAAGTAAATTACTAACATTGAAACTAGGAACATTAATATTACTCCATGAATGTTATTATATTGACGACGGCGACGTAAGAAGCCTTTACAAAGGAGTCAAGAAATAACTACCAAAGTAGAAAAATCGATGGTAATAATACAGTAGACGGATGCAATTGAACTGCTTTGCTTCCAATGTTTATCTCGCGAAAATATAAATAAAAAGGTACTTAAAAATCTCGTATCTTTCGAGAAAAAAAAACATGATCTGGAGAAGTAATAAAATAACAACTTTTATTTCGTTTTGATTGATTTTTTAAATTATTTTTGAGCAAATTCCATTCTTTTGAATTTAATAATTACGATAACGTGTTATTCTTTTTTATTACTGCAATAACAGTATAGGATAAATTTTGAATCAAATCGTAAAGTTTTACATCGTTCCAAAGTAATCTTACAAAAATAAAATACCAATATTTAGTAACGAGAATCTTAATATATAATGTATTAGATGCTTTTTAGCACATATGTTTTAGAAAACATTCTGCGTCAAGTAGCGCGTATAAAACACTAAAAGCTCTGCTTGTATTAAAAATTCATGAAAACAAGGGAAAATTAGATCTGCTTCCTTATAAATAACTAAATAAAGATAAAAAAATGTGTCGGTATTATTTTATAAATAAAAAAAAAATCATATTAGCAGTTAATATTTAACCAGGTTATTTTAAATATACGGGGTGGGTCGCATTAAATGACATTCTGTTATATATTGATTTACTACTTCTTTAAAAAATTAGTATTAAATTCTTCAATCGTCCTTTGTCTAGTACATTTACTTCATTCCTTATATTGTATTGTTTTTACCCGCTGCACTGACGCGACCGACGCAATGAAACCAAACATGACTGATCAAACGTTTAAGATATACAAGAGATTTTGAAACACAGCAGAATAACAACAGACGGCTTAATGTATTGATAAGAGAAAAGATAATATATACGAATGAATAGAAGAGAAATCAATAGGAAAGATGCATCGCTAATCACAATAACTTATCTCTTCTAATGTTACTGAATTTTTGAAGCAATAATAAGATAGCACTATGTACTATTATACTTTAAACGCAGCTCTTTATACCAATATTATGTAGTATAAATATTGCTATGATTTTAACCCTTAACGATTTTAAAATACACATTACAGTTTAAATTTTAATATTTATCTATGCCTTATTTCAGTTAATTGGAATATTTGAACATCAACATTTTAAACGCCCAGTGGATTGGTGCGATTATTACAGAATTATAGGGTGGAAATTATGAATTTTAATTTATTTTATTATAGGTATTATATGATATTTTGCGATTATAAAGCATATTTCTCCTTTAAGCGTTTTAAATTTTTTAAATTATATTTGTGTGGGTTTTCAGTGAAATTATACCTGCCTAAAAAATTTTACGGTGTTGTTTTGGCATTATTCCGACTACTCAAAATTAGGTATTGCCATAATACATCTGAGCAGCAGTATAAAATTAAATTTGAGCTTCTCACCTAATTTTATTGCGAAATATTTTTTGTGTCGTCTAGTGAGCTAATTGAAATCTAATGAACCCAATAAAGCTCAAAATGCAGGTTTTTAAATGACATAGATATTGCTTTAAGATTTAATAAACTAGGTAGTACATTCACATTAGAGAAAATAGAATTATACGAATACTAATTTAATGTTGCCCTTTTATTTTAGTTTTATAAAATGCAACATTACAGAAAGCATGCATCACGATATTGACTGACAGATTAATTGGTTTTCTGCTGGTTTTATTATTAACATTTTCTCAAAATAAGCATTTGTGAACCAATTTATTACGATTAGTCTGGTGTAAAACGTCGCAGCCGATCTGTATTTATAACAAACACACTAAATGTAAATAAGTAAAGATATGTATTTATACTTATAGATAAAACTAAGATTTTATGCTTTTTTTGTTCTTTAATATTGATATGTAAACAGATTGGATTTGATATTTAGATCAATTAGGTAAAAAAATTGAAGAAAATATATTTTTTAATTTGCATATCAATGCATTTATCAGATGTACAAGTATGAAATGCGGATTTTTTTTCGAAAAAAACACGTCAACTGTGGAAGAATGGTAAACAGTGGTTTATTCAAAGTATGCTCCATTGCTAGTTACACATATTTTCTATCTTTCGGACAATTTGTGGATACCACGCCAGTAAAATTCTTCCTCTATTACCCCGAATCATTCACAGAGCCATTTTTGCACATCTTCGTACGAACCAAAGCACTGCTCAACAAGTGCGTGACCCTTCGATGCAAACAAGTGGTAATCGGAAGAAGGCAAGTTTGGTGAGTAAGCCGCATAGGATAGTACCTCTCAGTTGAGTGCTTCCAACGTGTCGTAAACTGGTTTTGCCGTATGTGATGGAACATTGTCATGGAGAAAAATGACCTTGCATGTGGTGCCTTTTTTGATATTGTGGTAGTTTTTTGAGCAGGAAACGGTTCAAATTCATCACTTATTGTTGCTAGAGTTTGGTATCAACCGTTTCACCGGGCTTTCACAGCTCATTCATCGTCGTCGTCTAACAATGCTTGCAATTCTGTATCTTTTTTTGAAATACAAAAACCATCGTTCACAGGTATCTTGCCATGGAGTATTTTCCCTATAAGCTTTTTGAAGGAATCGATATGATTCAGGAGCAGTTTTCTTCTAATTAAAAACAAAAAATTAATGTTGTCCGCGAATTTGGCACAAATCTCGACATATTAAACATAATAAAACAACACTCTGCAAGCACTTTTTCAATTTATCATTTATGCGCTTTTGATCCTTGTTGATGGCACAACCAAATGACATATATATGCCAAATCTTTATACTACACATTGCAGTTGGTGCGCCTTCTGTTTCCCAAATCCGCATTTTTTAAAATTAATTTTAGTCAATATTTTAGAGAAATCTGGTGCATATACAAATATGCGCATATTTTCAAGTATTTCAACCAATTTCAACTTATATCCTGTTCGAGTCGAATACACTGCTGTGATTTAAAAAGGTAGATATATGGGCTTCCCTCGGTAGTCAATGGCAAACCACTGAGGTAAGTTGCCAAGAAAGCCTTTAATAGGTTACGACGTTTCTGTTAAGAAGCATACAACGCTAGACAGAGAAAAAACGTATTATATAAACATGCCTTAACTATGTGAGTTAAGAGTTTGCAATTATAGTAGTTTTTTTCAAACAGGATTGTATGATTAGCATGAAACACCACACTTATAACTAAGGCCTAACAGTAGGTCTGTACACGACTACTCAATTATCTTCTGTTTCTTATTATCGCTCCTTCTTACTCCAACTGCTAATCGATCACACAGAATCGTATTCGCCCTAATAGTCAAGTCACTTAGACTTTTTATATTAGTTATTCATATTGTGAATTTCCACTTGTGACATCTCCCCTGCCAAGAAACGCTAACCCTAGCGTTCTCTAATACCTTACGAAAGGAAAATTGTAAAACCCAAAATTAATTAATTACTATTCATTAAGTCTATCCTGTGCTTAATACCAAACAAACTAGACACTTTACATAAATATTATACTAATATACATAACCAGAGCAACAATAAAAGCAGGACTTTCCGTTTTCGTTTCTGTTTACTCTATGCACGTTTTTATTTGTTTGTTAATTTAAGTTACATTGTTTAGTTTAAGTTGTTTTAGTTTCAGCAATTATTTTCGTTGTTTGTAAATTTAATGTTTGTATTTTTTTATTCTTGTTATTCAGGACTCACCAAATGGTGTTGGACAGCATAAGCTAACAAAATCAGCAAGTTTGATTTTGAAATTTAAACAAAATTTAATCTATTTTTTTATAAAAAACATCCAGGACCAATGAAACTGAGACACAAGGAGGAAACCAAGGCGATAATTAATAACAAAGATGAGGACCAAGTTATTTGTAAATTGAGAGCGGGAAAAGCAAGTCGTATTTGACAAACCACGGTGAACGCCTGTCGAGAGTTGGTGTGGAGGTGTTGATAGTTTGGGAAGATTCCCGAATTTTATTTGGACTAGAGGTCCAAAGTTTAGCCAAAGAGTTGTAGACGAATTTCTTAGTCAGGCGTTTGTTTGGCAATACGAGTACCCGTAGAGCAGTAGAGGTGAATGTAGTCATAGAAGTAGGTATCCCGTATATTGGTAAAGATATCCGAAGACAAGTTCCTGTGAAAGAAAAATTTAATAGTGCTACAAATACGTGCTGATCGACAAGTTTGCGTGAGTCCTGTATTTTATTATTGTTCTTGTTATCAGGTTGCAAAATAAATACCTTTTATTTATATTGTCAGTTTTTTATTGTCTACCATGTAACTATTTTACTTTTGAGAACCAACGGCCCCTTTTAGAGTAAGAGTCCTATACTTTCTTCTTCTTAGTCCTACACTCTGAAAAAAGATTTGTCGTCGTAGCAAAATTACTAGTAGCTATAGCTTCAACAGAATTTATGGCTGTTACAACAAATTTAATGCTGTTTGGAAAAAAAGTTTGTTCTAAACACAAAAACTTTGTAGTGGCAGCATAAAATTTGTTGTAGCAGCAAAAAACTCTGTTGATGCTATAGCTACTAATGATTTTGTTAAGACGACAAATTTTTTTTCAAAGTGTATACTTTCATTTGATTCCTGCGGATTTCCCCGTTTGCTACTATAATTTTGTTGATCTCTGCGTCTTGATCAATGATCTTCAATATTATGAATGTAGATATTTTGATACATTCTCGTCTTTTTGGTTACTTTTATGTACAATTATTGTGCGGTCAAATTCCAAAAGTATTAAGTACCAGCGAGCCAATTTGGATGATAAGTTATTAATGGTTTTCAAAACCAAAGCCAGTGGTGATCTTTACCGATTTTTAAGCATCCTTCTCATCCAATTCACGTTACGTAAATTAATAAAAAATAATTGAATAATATGACATTTCTTCTTTAAAATCTCTCATTTTCATTGATGTATTTGACTTTAATTTATTTTATTAACTAATTTACGTCAAATACATCGATATAATAGAAGTTTTAAATAATGAATGTCATTTCTTTTATTAATTGACGTCTAAATTACGTAGCGTTAATTGGCTGAGAACGACGCTTTATGGGCTTCCCGTGAAGGAGATGTCTGAAGTATTGTATACTCCAAATTACCGTTAGAGTTTCAAGTTCTAAAACAGTGTAATATTTTTCTACTTTTAATAATGATCTACTTGCATACGCTATAGGGTGCAATATTTTTTTTGCACTTTCCTGCAACAAGATGACTGCTAAATTTCTTATACTTGCATCCGTTCTCAATTCGCAACCTTTTATTTGATCAATATGTTTTATTAACGGACCACTGATTAATTTTTCTTTTAGATTGTTAAATGCTTCTTTTTTCAATTCTTTCTATTTTAAAACTTTCCTTTTTTGTAGCTTTTCTATAAGGAGTCGGGCAATTATTAAGAAATTTGGTATAAATTCTCGATAATAATTGTACAGTCCCAAAAAACTTTAAACAGTTTTTATATTTATTGATTTTGAATAATGTTAAACTCTTTAATTGCTTTTAATTTGTCCTCGTCTGGCGCTATTCCGTCTTTAATTACTTTAATGTTTATCAAATTTTTTTGAAATTACCAGAATGTCATCTAAGTAAATCATTATTTTATTCCATTTCATTCCCACATCAATTTCTCTAAAATGTTAGAACTTTTACTTAAGCCAAAACTCATACGTTAAATTGGTATAGTTCGCATCCCGAAGCGACGAATGTCGTGTATTCCACCAAACAGATCTATGAATGTGAAATACTTAATAAGCCGATGATTTAGTCAGTGCATTAAGTTTCCGGTAGTCAAGGTAAAATCTCTTGGTTCCATTTATCCGTCCCCGTTTATCTACCAAAATTACAGAAAAACACCAAGGGCTTTTTGATCATCTGATAATTTAGTGTTTTAGCAATTCTTGTATCTGCTCTTCGATTCCTTTGCGTTCTATCGCCGGTACGCGGTATGGTTGTTATTTAACGGGAGCTGCTGCCTGCACATCTATTTTATATGTTGTTGAATTAGTGAAACCCATTTCGCTGGTTTGGTGTGCATAAACATCACTAAACTCCAGAAGTAATTTTTGTATTTTCATTTTTTGTTCACTTGTCAATTTATATCCTAAAAAAATTGTCGTCTACTGTGACAGTTGATTTCTTGCGGGCTTGCCTCTCCTTGGAAAGGAAAAACGGGAAAATGATTCTAATTCATGGGTTATATTCTGGGGAACTTAAGGTTGTACCTTCAAATAATTTAATTGGGATGGTAGATAATATTTTGTGAAAATTATTTTAATAGCGTTTTGCTAAGTTAACATTCCAGGCAAATACTACTCTAGTTGGTATGTATCGTATACTGTAAAAATAAACTCATTAAATAAATTTTTAAATAATTTTGACATTTGAATTTTAAAATGATAAAATAACTTAGAACTCTGGTATACGGAAAATTTAAATTATAATATGTGTATCAACTTGAAAATAACTGTTAATGTAATAGAAAATTTCTAATAAGCTTTTAAATTGCATATCTAGAGATTTATAAATTGGTTGTCACATCAAGATAATGTTCTCTACAGCTGTTTTACGCTTTCGATAATCACCATTTAATCTGCTAAACGTGCCAAATTTTTTTTTAATGATTAGCATATAAATTATTGCAAATTACAAATATTCTTGGCTATTTTAGTACCAACTGAAATAAGTCAGATTTTATTCAATTTTAAAAAGCGATATATTATACATAAATACATAATATATCAATCAATATGTTAAAATTGGCAGATCAATACTATTTATTACACAGGCTGTTTGAGAAAATACGGCACGCAAATTTTACTAAATAAATTTTTTTTATTATCTTTAAATATTATCTTTTTTAACATTAAAATTTGTTGACTTACGATTTTTGTTTCAATTATTACACAAAAGTCAGTTAATTAATAAAAGCTATAATTATTTAACAAATCATGTTGACTATTGTTTGACGTTGAAGTTAATGATGGAAAAACATAATAAATAATGGAATTAGATCGGTTTTCTAGAACAGCCTATGTATTAGGTAGAAATACTTCTGTACATAAAATCAATATATTTTGTTATAAAGCTACATATTTAATTTGAGATCGAAGCCGGTATAATTAATTAGTCTGTGAAATTAATATTTTATATGAGCATATTTTAGCATAATACCTTATATATTTCATTATACTAATTTTTCTGTTAAGGTAGGTATATATTTTTTTATTAAAAATTTGCATGGTGTGATGTAGGTAAGTATTTTTCATAACCGCAATGAACATCGTTCAATTGTAGGTACAATATTAATAATTATATATTTAAAATAAAATGTGAATACGAAGACCCATTATGACTTATTCAAATAAGTACAATAATTAATTATTATGGCCTGCGTTTTACCGCCAAAGTCTTTATAAATTACAACATACACAATTAAAATTTACTCAACACTGCTTCCATGAAAATTCCTCTTTATAGCAGAAATCTCAAAATAATTATTATTATAAGTTACTTATCAAATTAATTTGTTTTGTTCTAAAAAACCTCAAAAATAGCAAAATGAAATAAAATCTTTTTTTTAGTAAACATTTTATAGTAAAAATTGTGAATACATCGATTGTATTATTTTGTTACTGATCAAATAGTTAACAAATTTAAAATTTTATAAAAATAAATCAAACTTTATTGAGAATCATAAAATTGCAATTTTACAGAACGTTGCAATCAAATGATTTAATCTATCTTGTAAAATATAAATACACCCTAGGACTAGTGAAATGCCGAAATAAACCCAGGTTCATGATGAGAAGTTTTTATTGCACACCGACACTGTCGCCTCTGCGCTTTGACGAATGCACAATCATAGATTAAGTCATTTACGTCCGTGTGTAGCAGCCTTTGACCTCGAGCATCGCGCTCAGATGTATCGAAATGTTTACTATTAGTTTAAATTTGTTATGTAAAGTACATACATACAAGCCCTTAGGTTAAGTTCTTGTATAAATATAAATACGAATCAAAATTTAAAGTAAATATTAAATTTTATTATCAATTACAAATTTATTACAACGAAAATGAGTACTGGAATAAAATAAAATTGAAACCCTTTATAGTAAAGCTCGGTTTACTAACTCGGCCCTTAAGTTTGATTACTTTTATGGACCTGAAAAAACAATCACTTACCGAAGTCATAAAAAGATACATCACGTAATAAAAAAACTGAAGTTTTCAGGAATACGTTTTTACAAACTAAGCACATTTTTAAAATTATTATTTTGTTAAAATTTACAACTTTTAAAATAATTGTGTACATTATTGTAAAATTAGAAATGTACGATATAAAAAAATTGTCAAATTAATTACCTCAGAAGCCATATAAATTAAAAAGGAATGTTGACCAAAATTAACCATATTAGCACTAATCGGGATTGAAGCATTGCAATAAATAAAGCCTAAGCTTTTAATGAACACAAATTAAATTATCCAACTGTGATCTCGGCCTAGCTAGCTCTCGATAACAAAGCTTGTTGTTGCTTAAAAATTTAATACCGCAAGCAACAAAGACAGATTAATTATAGTGTTCCAAATGTAATTGTTACGTAATTGAAATTTATGTCAACTCCATCTAAAAAATTTCTGGCAAAATTGAATATACACAAAACGTATAAAAAATATTCGATAATGTCAATATTTAACTTCCCGTCAAAAGCATATCAACTGCACAAGAAAAAATGATGTGATAACAAAAAATTCTTTCAATTTTTTAAGTTCTTTAATAAACAAGAAAGTTAACCAACATCGTTTTTGAAATAAGGTTTAGGTTACATTTTTACAATTTTGTTTAATATGAAAATTCGATTTGTTACGGTTTTTGTTGAATATCAAATAATGTAATCATTTATATTGTAATTTTAGCATCTTATATTTTAATTAAAAAATGACTGATAATAAATTTTGGATACTAAATTAACATCTTTTTTGTTGATTATTTGTCTATTTACTTTTCTTTTTAAATGTAATAAAAATTTTGATTATTCTCTTGAATAATTCATAGGACCAATATATTTACATAACCGCAAAAAATAACACCCACACGCTAAAAAAATATAGGTAAAACACATTTATTAATCATTACTTACAGTATTTTCAGTTATAGTTATGGTAGGTAGAATATTATAATATCATATTTATTCTAGCGTTTAACCCATAGAAACCAAAGAAAAGTTAAAAACTTAAAAAATAACAAATACACTGATTGAAACCAAAATCTAATAAACGCATCTTTTTGCTCTACATAACAGTTAGCAATAGCTGAGTACAGCACAATATTAACTAAAATATAACGCTATCTACCAAGGCCGTAGCAAAGCCATTTCTCATATTGAAATATACGAAAAATGTTTGTTCCTGTTGAAAAATATTTTCAAGTTTCCATTTGTGAAAAAAATTCCAATTTTGCTCTGCTTCGTGAAAATATGGTCTATGCTATAATTCTCGTGAAAGAATTTCATAGTGCAGATTTGTATAGTCGAACGTACAGACAGATAAACAAACCAAATTCACAAAAGATATGATATATTACGATTGAGATATTTATAATAATTTTCTTCATTATTACATTAATAGAAATTTTCAAACAAATAATTTCACAATTTCACAAAAAATTATATATGTATTATGTTTAAATTTAAAATTTAAATATTACTTTTTACAAATACATACCATAAATCTACTTGAAATTTTTATTTTAAGTACATTTTCTTGTTTAAAATTTATTTACAACAAATTCTTACACGTAACGACAAAAATTGATCACTTTTCCTTTTCAACAAATTGTTAGCAATCGATATTGCTAAAATGAAATTTCTTCGAGTTTCAGTTTTGTTTTGATTTATTTCAGTTGGTTTGACCTCTCAGTTGATAGAATTATTATTCTTATTTGTGTTTTTATAAAAGAATTTCATTTTTAAGCCGATTACATATTATGTTTTGACGTCCTGTTACTTTTTAAGATGTATAGAGCCTATACCCATACTTATACTCGTCCGTAAAAATAATATTAAATACTTTGTCAGTTTAAACTTTTATGATTTTATTCTGTGATAATATATATAGTATTATCAGCTTGAAAGCATGTAGTACTTATTTTTATTCGACATAAATCAATATTTGTATAACCATCCTAATATTCAAATTATGAAAATTGCGAGAGCGAGGCGATTGAAATTGAAAGTGTTTTTTATGCGCGATTTTATCTTGAATTTGGTGCAAAAAAGTACTTATTATCTAGAATAAGTCCACCTCATTTAAAATATTACGAAAAAACTTAATTGCATAAAAGTGCCAGTAGGTAACATTTTTAAGCCGACAATAACTTGCTAAAATATATTTTAAAGTTTTATTGTATTATGTTGGCGTGTTATAAGGTGAAGAAGAAACTAAAAATATAACATAAAAAGCACTGTGGTAAAAATTAAATTAAGCGAACATTGAAACATCGATACCACTTTATAAAAATCTAATATGACTGAACGAACACTTTTTCTTTACTTTCAATACATTGAAAAATTAAGTTACTGCATTGTTAAAATTTCTTATTTCTTTTCAACTTTTATTTAATAATCTACTTATTAACAATGAAATAACATTAGTACATTATTATGTGTACTTTTTATCTTGAAATTTTAAAAAATTAATAGTAATGGTTTAAATTATATTATACAGGTGAAGTAGTACTATGCGAGCTAAATACTCGTAATATGCGCGGTCATAGGAAAATAGCAAGTGATTTTCAAAATAAAATGGTTTCTATTTTAAACATAAAAAACTGTCAGTCATGTGATATCAGCGTTGCTTAAAATTTTAGATAAGATTTATCGTACGATAAAGTCACATGAGAAATCGCATAGTTGTGAACCATAGTTAAAGACTAACATGACCTAACTTATACATACTTCTTAGCTAAGTACATACGTAGTATATTAAGAGAATAAAATTCGGTTTAACGAATTTATATTAAAAGGAATTATAAATAGATTTTAAATTATACAAATAGGTAATGTTAAATTTATATCTATTGATCGATCTGTTATTTAACAAGTTGTACCTAAAAGTACTATACCCATAATGCCCTATACCTACACAACATCAAAGAGGTTTTAAACCTCGTGAGTGTTTAAACGCCTACATGTTTGTATTACGATTTCTGCATTTACCCAGCATCAAATTAATTTTTTCAGTAAGCGACATTGCCATATAATGCTGCTTATAAGCGATAAAATTAATTAAGCTCGAGTTTACAGTGATTTATGGATTATGATAGCGGAGTAATACATAAGGAAATGAAACCCTTTTATATAAAAATATTCATATTTAAATTAGGAACGACAATAACACTGTTTAATTACATTACCAAATAGCATTTTTGCTGTAATTTATTGCAACACACAATAGAACTCTTTTACATATAATTTTAAATATTTCTAAGTGGGAGTAAATATAAATCTTGACGACGGATCGAAATATTAAATTTCAAATAATAATCTGTAATTTTTTTAATCCAAGTAAATTGATTTACTTGTCCAAATTGAAATTTTTTCTTGGGGGTAAAAAATGTATATCCACTTTAGTGGATAAGAATAAAATAAACCTTATTTTTTGTTTTGTTTGTTTAAAAAAATAGATTTGTTGTATACCTTTCTTATCCACAAATTTATTGATCTTGCACTAGGAGTTCTTCATCTTATTATCACTTTGTTTGTTTACTATAGCCTCGGAGAACAGAGGGGGGCGTATATATGTTCTTTTCTGATCTATTATTTGTATATTTTATTCACTTTAAAAAAACATTGAGTATGGCATCAATATTGATTTAAATTTTTAATATCTTATGATCATTTTTACGATTTCCCGGTTCAGTTATAAAAGTTTTTAATTATAATATCATTTAAATGTTTAAGAGAATAATAAATTAAGCTATATCTATAAAATAAATAAAAATATTTTGTAGCTATAGTGAAAACATTTTTAAATTGTAAACTTGAATGTATATTTAGAATGTTACCATCATTCATAATTTGTTTTTTTCGGAAATGGTCTTACTTTAGTAAGAAAATTATGTATATTAATAAATATAGTGTATACTTCAAAAGCATACTACTAATTAATTTTTTCCTCGATATTTTCAGTATTGCTTTAAAACCATACCTACCCAAATTGATTTTATAAATAAATTAATTATTTTGGAAAACAAAATTTCTCATTTCCTGTATTTCAAAGTAAATATTGAATAATTATTACAATAAAATATAGAAATTTTCTCAAATTCAGAAATAGTACAAACAACATGTCATTAATATTATCAAATTATGATTAGTGCTAATATGCATCTATTCGTAATAATAATAATAGTAACAATAAATATTAATAATAATTAGTACTTGAAGATTTTAAATTTTGGTGAATAATGTAGAAGAAGATAGAAATTTGCATAATTTTGTGATTACTGTACAATTTAACCATCTTTTAATAGTCACGCTAAACTTGTTTCAAGCTTATTAATCTGCTTGGTTGAATTCTTCCAATTGGTAAATTACATTCAAAATTGCAAGCTTTTTAATCTTATAAAATAAAAACAAAACTCATCAGCAATGCCCCTAAGGTAACTTAAAATAAATATATAAGTGTTTTTGTTTACCTTATTAGTTATTATTTGAAATGTATTAATTACTACCAGCGCTATGTATGAGCAGATTAAAACGTGTAGGATTATTATTTTGCTTCTTGATAGAAAATACAACAAAATTTAATTATATTTTGTTCCTTCTACATTAAAAAAATGGCCCAAGGTAGCACTTTGTATATATTAAATTAAATTATTACATCTCACTAAATTTAAATTTTTATTAGAAATTTTTGCCCTGCTTATATTTTTAATTAACTCAAGTAAATCTGAAAAATCAACGTCTGATAAAGTAAACAAATTGTGTGCTCGGTGGAACAATTTGAAACAAGTTATTTCGTTTATTTTTTAAGTGCGTGTTTAACCAGATATAGAAAAAGTTTAATTTTCACTATCCTTTGTAATTAACTGAAAACGCTTGGTAGAGCATAATTATATTAAACTAAAATTTTCTAAGTTAAATAAGAATTAAATTTTGCTTTTTATGTTTATTCGGTTTACACATCATAGAAATTTTTAACTTTTTGAATAAAGAATTTGTGATTTCAAACAATTTCATTTGCTGTATGTCAACATAATTAAAGCTTTTTTGTAACAAAGAACGAATTAACAAAGAAATATTTTGTTTTAAAATTCTGTTTGTAAATAACAGGTTACATGATGTGTTTAAAAGCAAAAACCATTAAAGCAATAACTTTTATATTGGATAAGTAACACGGAAAACTGATACCAACGTAAATATTTTTACAAAAAGAAAATAAAATTTTTTCGAAATTTTCTAGATCAAATAAAAAACAAAGAAGAGATTTATAGCTACAAAGGTGACACTTAATATACCAATCAATGTTAAAATATACCTGCGAGACTACTGAATCCTGTTCATCCAAAGTGAAAAAACTTTGTTAAGTTGAAAAATGTTTTTAACTTTCGTTCAAGTTTTAATTTAAACATGCCTAGGTGGTGGGTAGGTTCTACTTCAAAACATAAATTTCAAAATATGTTTTCATCTATTCTATGTATAAAAAACTTCAAACACTTTATTTTGACGAGACTACAAAATAAGTTATATATAATAATAATAATAATAATAATAGACATAACAATTTTCCAAGAAAACTATTACAAATATGACGAGAAATAATTTTACGGTCTACGACATCAAAACTCCGAATAAAGTGTAGGTAATACTTCACTTAACAACATTTCAATTTAAATGCAAAACTACTTTTAAACTTTAAATATTTACGTAAAATTTTCATTATTAATTGAAGTTTCCGATTTTATAAATAAAACAAACATCAGAATTTAAAATTACTAATCTTTAAGCATTAAGACATACACACAATTAATAGTAAGTATTGCTATGAACTTCATTATCAATTTAAGATTCAATATTTTACATTACTTCTAATACCCTAACTTTCAAATTTTAAATTCCCTATTAACTTCCAAGTATTTCGGTTATAAATATTATTTATTTCAAGTCGATACCTCGTCAGGAAAGACGTTCTTATCACAAATACTCCGTTGTCAATATATGATTATATAAAAGAAAAGCCTTACAGAATTTGTAGAACCAGGGCAGCATAGTATTTAAGCATTTCATATTACAAAGATGTAGCAAATACCTTGTTAAAGATATACAAGCACCATTATAGTGTATATGTTATTTAGTCGGATTTAATTATCATATATTTATTATATATTGGTACTTTAAGTACTCTAACAGGTAAGGTATAACAAGAAAGAGTAGAAAAGGTGATTTTGCTTTTTCACCACAATTCCCATCGATTAAATCTCAAAAATAATCTGTTATATTTCTAAATATACAAATTTTACATTTTCATCAGGCTAAGGCAAGGCTTGCAAAGAAAACATTGCAATATAATATTGTAAAAAGTTAAAGAATAACCATCAAACTAATAAAGCAAATAATTCCAACTGCTTCGATCGTAACGAAAAGAGCAATGGAGGTTTTAAATTAACGCCTTTTACTCGGTGTTATCAATCACTATTGTTCAATCTACATGAGTAAGATTGTCAGGCGAAATTACATTATCTGATGACAAACGCAAGAGTATTTAAGCATAAACTTTCTGCGGAACCATTAAAATTTATAATTTATACATTTTAATTATTTATTATATAAAATAAGACTCTTCTGACGCTTCAATTAAATTTTTAAGATATATAAAGAAAAATTTACATTGTTGACTAGGTATCATTGCTCTACGGATTTTATAAAATATATTTAGAAAACTTGAATGATTTAATGAAAATTCCAACAAATTTAAACATCTAAAAATGGGTTTGAAAAAGAATCTTCATAAAAATTTAATACTAGTTTTCCAGTCCTTTGTATCATAAATAATGGCCTGTACTTATTTTTATTTTTATTAATGTATAGGTCGTAAACAGCTTTATTTCAACTAAAAGCTTAAAACTACCAACTGTGCTACTAAAATATTTTAAAGCTCTTGCAATTGCAGAGTGGTTTTCTGATACAATAGTTTCTGAAATAAGAAAAACAAAATTTTGATCAATAGAATGCGAGTTTCGAATAAAACTCGGTGTATCCATTATAAATACGTAATTTAAAATTGCTCAAACAATTATACATTTTACACTTTCGTAAACATTTTAATTATTGATTTCATCCACGTTAATCCTTTTAATCATTTAATATTAAATTTAGTATTCATTTTGGAAACTTTCATCAGGTTTCAAGTACTTTTAATTTACTATTGCCAATAATCATCAGTTTTAAATATTGGAAAGTTTTCAGAAGAATTGTCATCAGTCAAAACTAAACCAATAAAAATTAACATTAACATTAAAATTAATTAAAATTATTAGTTAAATGACTATTTTAAACAAATGAAATTTTTGTTAGAAATAATTTGATATTGATTAAATGTTTAAAATTTGATTTAGCAAAAAATACTTGCAAAACGATTTGGTTTTTGAATAGTCTCTCGAATACTACTCACAATCAAAGCTGTAAATATTTTTAACAAAAAAATGTTAAATTAAATTAGTGAAAAGTATAATAATTGAATGTAGAGTGACTATAATCTAGATTTCAAAGTAGGTACTCATATTAAGCTTCTTGTTATCTTGTTATTATCTATTATTAAATATCTACTTATATACTAACTACTTCTAAATAATTTATTTAAATTTTTCACTTACATGTTTGTCGTTAATTATCCACGATATATTTAGACTTGGATATGAAGAAGGTGAAGTGCAGTTCCCATTTAAAGTATAACCCACTTCATAAGCTTCCTTTTCTATAACAATATGCGGTTGCCCAACAGGTAAATCTGTAATAAATTTGTACATTATTATTTAAGTCTGGTTATTTTAATGTTCATAAAGCTAATACAAACATTATAACGGTATTTACTTATGTGGTATATGATAATAATAAATTTTTTATGTTTTCTTTATTTTAAGAGAGAAAAAGCAGACAACAGAAAAGTTGGTAATTGTTTAAAATCATTGCTTATCAGAAAATATTAAAATGAAAATTCAAATTTTTTGCATTTTGATTTGTTTAGTTAGATTATTTCTTTCCTTAGAATCAAAATTTATTTAATTAACCATATTTTTCCCTTCATTTAACCGAATAACTTATTTTTATTAATTTGATTTTATATAATTTCTTTTTGAAATTGAACTTATTTAGAAGAATTTCCGTCAAAAAAGCTAATTTATAATCAAACGGGTATTCTGAACTATAGTGGATAACTGATCCCAGAGTCGGTTTGTTTATTAAAGATATTGAAGGAAACCTGGCAAAATTATAAATTCAAATTGTATAATTTACAACAGCAATGGATTAATGTAATCGCTGATTTAGATATTGTGTAATGGAATTAAAAATTTAAAATACTAGAAAAATAAATAATCGAGTCTGAACAGATTACCGCATACATATTAATATAAAAAACAAATAGAAAAATTATGAAATTTTGTTTTAAAACTTAGTACCTACACTAAAACATTTTGAAGAAAAAAATCTATTCTAGAATTAATTTATGTTTCTGAATTTTATAAAACTTAATGATATAATGGTGGAACTATGTATGTATGCGAATTATTCATGGGATCATGTAATTTAAAAGTAAACATAAATTTTTATAATAACTTTTACAGTTTAAATTAATTTACATTTTTATCCTGTTTTTATATTTAAAGACTTTAAGTATACAATTTTACATATAATTTTGTAATTTTCAGAGCTTCACATTCATTTTGTAACTGTTACGATCATGTTTCTGAATATATTTGCTTTGGTGGTATTACAAGTGATGCAGATTTAATGTTTTTCGATGTTTAATTCTAACATGTTCTTTTAATTTAAAATATAAAATTGTTTACTTTTATATAACCCTGTCACATAGTGGTAAATTTAATGCTACTCGGTGTTTTCTGGATGAAAAAAAATTCTGTCCTCTGTAATATTTTGTACTTTACGGTTAACATTGAAATTTTGTTAATTTTATGAAATGTATTTTTCAAATTTTTATTTTCAGTACTAAACAAGTTATTTTTGCGCATATACAGTTTTTTACAGAATTTTTCAAAAATCAGATTCGAAAAAAAATTTAAATTTTACGATCTACAGTGAAACCTCCCGAATTATTCTATAAATCGAATTAAAGATATGAGATATAAAGATATTTACGTACAATTTTATTTCCATAACTCGAAGTTTCTCTAATTCGAACTTTTTTGGTGGTCCCTGAAATTCAAGTTAGAGAAGTTTGACTGTATATAGTAAAGATTGGTATAACCTAGCGTGAATATTTGGGCAAGAAACAAAAATCTATCATGGAACAACTTAACATTAGGAAAGCATCATACTACATGGGAAAATATACAATAACAATATGGCATCATGGTGGGAACTAGTTTGAGATTATAAGGATAATGGAAAAAGAGATCGAAACAAGTAGATTTGTTAAACATTTAAGAAAACGATTGCTCAAAATGTAATAATGGGTTTATTTATCAATTGTAGTAGGCTAAACCTTGAAGACGTACATAGGAATTGCACGAAACTAGTTGGCTGAAATAAATATTACTACAGAAAAATGTAGATTCATTTACACGTTTGTTCCACACCTGCGGTCATAATACATACATATATCGGATAAATTTAATTAGTTATAGCGAATATTACTTTCCTTTGAGCTTTCAGTTTAATTTTTGCAAAATTGTAATCAAAACATTTTGTTTGTTTAATTTCAAACGCATTGTTAAAAAATAAGTCATCTTTGTGTATCAGTTTGAGATATTTTTAATAATCATACACGTCGTTCTAAATTGTTGATTGCATATTACGGCTACAGCCCATTTCAAAATTTCATCTACCTCGGGCAAGTAATTTACATAGAGTCCTTTTCAAATTCAATTTTAGAAGAGCATGTTGTGATTAGTATGGTGTTCTGAATTTGAAATTGTTAAATATATTATTTGATAAATAATTTTCATTCACGATGTATGTTTTAACGCCCACTATCATTATAAATATTTTGTTTGTATGTATAAGTATTGGGATTATGGCGTAAAATAGCTCAGGAAATTATAATTTAGTTGGTAATATCTATACGTAAACTTCAAACCCCAAACCTCATAACGTAAAATGCAAAATATTTACTAACTTAACTAATACAACTTTCAAATATTAAATTAAAAAGTATCGCAGTCATTTTAGCAATTTGTGCAATTTATCTAATTGGTGGCAGACTGTTTTAAAGTTCTCGTTTGTGGTTCAAGCTGCGTACATTTTGAGGGTTGCGGTTAACTTGAGCTAACTATAGCCACTGTTTGCGTTGGTTGGTATGTTACATCAGCGTTATTACATTTTACTCAAGTTACAAGAACCAACTCATTATGTAAAGTAAGCATTTAAAACATACATGCATACCGAGTTAGAATACTTTAAATTTTACTCGACATTAATATTATGTGAGATTAAACTAAATTACCTACATACAATTCGTCTATTCTGCTACCTTCATTCTGGGTAAACATTATGTCTACAGACCCCTAAATTTATGTAATACTTACCTAATGCTAACTTTTAGTATTTACAAATGAGCCTCACACACGTAAGAGTTGAAGGGTTAATTCAACCCAATAACTAACTAACTATTAAAATAATCATAAACCCTACATCCTTTCTATTTTCATCATTGCGTAATAAATAAAAGACACGTTTAAATTTATATGCCAGCTATCAACATAAACGTTATCGTTTGTTATTCGTCCGAAATGAAATTCAATATTAGAAGAAAAAATTTATTATTGAATTTAAATAATGTTTTGGATATCTAAATCAATATTATTTAATTCAAGTTATCCCAAAAATAAATAACCTATATAAATTCAGTAATATCTATTCAGCCATAAAAATTATTAAATTTTTACTGACTAGAATAAGTAGTAGATATCAAAAATGATTTAAATGTTTTGAGTTTTGAATTTCAATCACCATACAGTAAAAGTACAAAAATTAAGTACTTTATTTTGCTGTACATAATATTCTTACACATTCCTACTTGTCACAGCAATATTGAACTCAATATTTCCTTTTATATGTATCCCAATCAGTCACTGTCCGTCGTCAATGTCAGTAATATAATAAAAATTAACAAAACTATAAATATTCCTGAAAATTTAGTTAAATAAAATAAGCTAATACATATTATGTAAAACATATTAAATTATGTAAATAACATTGGGCGCTTCAGGAACGCTCAGTAGCTATATTGTTTATAAGTTATAAGTTAGAACTACTACTATAACAATAATAATAATTGTTCGTGATTTTTACTCTAAAACAGTTAGGTATTGTCTTCTATACTCGATGTTATATTACACTTCTTCTATTAATTATTATCATCGAAAGTCGAAGTAGAGTTGCACAACGTAGGGTCCCTGAGTACGCTAATTTAGAACTATATTTATTGAATAATATTGTTAATGGATTTTTAAAAGTTATTATTTTCGACAAACCATGTAGTTCTATGCACATTATACGATATATTAAAACTATATCTATCTACTAATTTGGATCATGATATTATTTTAAAAATCATCAAGTAAACTACTCCTTGAGTGGTGTAGAATTCAATTGTCTAGGGTTGTGCGGCCTGAAGTCCGCACTGGTTAGTCGTTAATTGCAGTAGGTCGGAATCAATTTTACGTTTATATTAACCCTTTCAGACACGAATTATGAAGGGGTTGTTGAAAAATTGTCAAACTCAACATATGAACTTGTTCAATTTTTTGAAGATTTTTCATGTTTGTTAGATTACTCTAAGATTCCCGAGTACTCAGATATCAACTGTCCTTTGTGTAGGGGCAAGGTGATTTTCTGATCACGATTTATCGAAAATTTGAGAGATTCCATGAAAAAAACTTTATTTTATTAAATACATACAACATTATACAAAGTAGAAAAAATATTACGTATTTAAAACGTATTAAATTCCAAAAAAAAAAAAAATAAACACAAAAAACTCGAACACAACCACATGCTTTCAGGTTCAAAACATAAGACAAAATAAATTTATTAAAGGATAACAATAAGTCCTACAAGTAATGCAATCTTTCAGGAGCCAAGCTGATTAGTCCTCGGAGCAGATCAACTTGATTGGCACTCTCCATATAGCTACTACTAGCTATAATTTTGCCTTAAACTTATGTCCACTCTACAGGACGCTGTGTCTGAAAGGGTTAATTGTAGGTGATGATACCCGAACTGCCAAATTATTTTAAATTTACAAATGAAGTATTTATATTCTCTGCGATTTAGACTACATTAGACTACGCCTTCTGAATGGCTGGCTAACAACTGTATTTTTGACATAATGCTGCTGTGCTCAAATGGCTTAAAAAAGAAAAACCACTTGAAAATACACGAAGGTTGCATTTAGAGTTGTTCCCTCAAAAAACGATGAAAGCAATTTGTATAATGATACCTTCTGGTAAATTTTAAATAATTTTTATTATGTATGAAATCCGAGTGTTATACGAACATAATTTTGTTTTAGAAATATACGAACATTTTATGAAAATCCGTATATACCAGTTCTCTCGAACTGATGCATAGTTAGATCTCTAAGCTTGCTCTGGTACAATTTGAGCATTTCACGCTACAAGCTGAGATATAAATTAAAGAATATTTTGTTCGAGAATTTCAATAATTTTGCTTCTCAGACATATACTTTAAAATTAAACAATCAATAAGGTAAAAAAGGGGTACTTTTTCTTGAATAAAATATATTTTTATTAATAAATTAATGTAATAAATAATAATAAATATCAGTAATGTCCAAATTTCATAAAATGTCAGAAATATTAAATTATTAAAAAACTCATTTATATATTTTAGTTTATCGAGTTTTGATTTTTACGAAAAGAAATTTATTATTCAAAAATTTTGAAAATTAAAATTTAATACTTCTACTTAAATAAATAAAATAAATACATTTTAAGTAATCTTTACAAGAGACTTCATATTTAATTCACTTCACCTAGCAGATGAAGCACAAAAAAGTTAAAAAATTTATCGATGTTGTTATAAAAAACTTTCATATCTCTAGAAATTTATAGTTTTCAACAAACTTTTATATATAAATAAGTTATTATCATGAACTCATAATTTGTGTTTATTTAAGTTTTATGTGTCAAACTTTTATAATATTATTTTAAATGGCGTTAGTAATATCATTTGAATAATTGCAGCTTAAGATTTCGTACAAATAAAGTTATAATTTGTATTATAAGAAGTTAAACTGTAATTAATAAAATAAACCTACTACAACGATGAAGTTAGATGGAACAAAAACCTTTTGTATTAGTTTAGTTCTAATTGAGATAATTTTAACTTGGTAGTACCTATTAATAGGATAGAATTACCATTTTATTGTTCCTTAGCGGTAGGTAGCTACTACTATCTAATTTATTAATAAAATAAAATAAGAAAGTGAGGAAATTGTTAGGCGGTACGGTACATAGAAAGTATAAACAACATTGGATAGTTTGAGAGAAACCGTATTGAAATGTTTCTATTGTATTTTAGAAAATAATGTAGGAATTTTCTAAATTGCTTGTAGTTTTATAAAGATCGAGAAAATTAAAGTTATATGCGGTTCGTATAACTTCCAATATAAAGAGTGTAATTTTCGGTCTGCAGTATCAATTACGTTTTAAGTGTTTTGTTATGGTATTTTTCAAATAGGTTTTCCTGTTAAGATCGAAAGTTAAAATTGAAAATTTTCGGGTGTAAAATTACGCTATTGAAAAATTTTCGGAATTTTTCTAAAATTATAAAATAATACAAAGCTTGAAGTGATACGTCAGTATAATAAAAGAAATGTTAGGCATATAAAATTGTACGATATGGTGTAAACTTTTAACTTGAAATGAACTCTCAGGTAAAATGACGCCAGGCTATTGGAAAACTTTATATTGCCGTCTATTTACGAGAAACGTGCCCAATTCTTAGTTTGCCATGTGTGACCAAAAGAAACACAAAAAATAGGTTATTGTATCTCTAAATGTAAGATCGTAGTCCATTTTTGAACAAGCAAAAAAGCTTCATATTGGCTAAACCTAAATTTGATTTCTACTCGGATAAATTTTAATAAAATATTACCTATTGAAAATGCATTATCTTCAAATTTATTCAGGAAAATTTCAACACTAACATGTAAAAAACAATTTGATATAAAGTATAGTTTACATTGTTATTTAAATATAAGTCGATGGAAAATATAATACTTTACAAATTTACAACTAAAATATCTTATAGTTAAAAAAGCGTTTTCAGAACATAAAATTTAAATTTTATATTTGTTTACACTGGCACATTTTGTATTCTATTGAATTCATTTGAATATGTTCATTGAAAAGTAAAAGAAAATACGTTTTGATAAAAATCAAATTTGTTAAATATATTAAAAGTATCGGTTACCCAATTGTAAATTATGGAAAAGCTATAAAATAAATCACATTGTTTATTAATCAAGAGGCATTATATTGGCTAATAAAAAATCTTTGAGTGAGGTTTTCAATCGTGCGAGTAAACTCATTCTTCCAGATTTATAGCTGTGGTCAACGAGGTAGAAGTTAAGGCGTAATTGAACCATATGTGCCCACAAAAATTTCTCCCGAAGGGAAATTAGATTAAATAAAACGAGAACATATATCACCGATATTACATTTATCGCACGCTCCTAAAACCAGAATCGTAAATTTTACCTTATTCGGTCACACTTTTTTTGTAAAGAATAGAAGTAATTCGCTTACTGCTGTATAAAACTAAGTAAAAAATATTTCAGTTGCTACAAACTTACTTTGTCCTACATTATTCTTGATTAAATCACACAAACCTTTATTAGGGTGAGATGGTTGAAAAAGTGCAGCAGCTTTTAGCGGGCACTCGACCACTCCACGAGCAGGTGGAAACTACTACCTAACATTTGTCACCGTGATAAAACCAAAGACATTCACTTAACACTCGAACTATATGGATTTTAAGTTAGAATATATGGTTAGAAAACACTTTCAATTCACAATCCAGGCAAAGCTTTTGGGCTGATTTATGAAAACGTCGTCGCAGTAACTCATCTCTAGCACGTTATAACTTCCTTAGTGAATATTTTATGATTGAGAAAAGCGAACTGTATATCTTATCTTATAAAGTATAGTAAAATGATATGGGCTTGCTATACGACACAAAAGATTGCATATATGTATATGTACGATTGCATAAACTTTCACGTGCTTACTATAAAAGAAATTAAATACCATGAATTATTAAAATAATAACTAGGACAATTTCTAAAGCTTTAACTGCTTTATAGATGCTCTTCAAGTTTACCCTACTTTAGGAATTGAACTCAGCTAATCGCTTGTTATTGGAAATATTATTCAACTATGCGCACCCTGCGGTTAACACTCAAAATTACTGCAATGCCCGTCGATAGAGTATTTATAACATTCGGAAATTATCTTAAATTGTTATAATAAACAACCTTTTATTGGATTATTGATTTAAACAGCTCCAGCTATTTTATAAAAATAACATCGTTAACGAGAAAACTTGTTCCATTTCACATCAAATAAATATCATTTCCATATTAAATATTAACTAATGTAGAAGTTATTTAAATTTATAGAAATTATCTCTAGTTATAAACTACTCCCTGTTTCGTTTTGTTATCATCATGTAAATGCAGGCTTGAATGTATATGCTCCAAATTGAAAAGCTAAGAGTATTCCAACAATTTCACAGACCGAACAAGTTATCCAATGGGTATTCGTAAGATATCTATATTCTATTATTTTATAGAATATCGAATGTTAAGTGCAGTTTACGTTATGCGATTTTGCTTACGATTTTGTTTGCGATTTTGCTTACGATTTTGTTTACGATTTTGCTTCCAAGTTGCCGTAAGCAAATTTTTCGAAGTTCACGTTATACAGTTCGACCTGAGGATGAACTCGCAAACGAAATCGTGAATAGAAAACCACCAAAACCAGTCATACAAGATCGCATAACGTAAACTGCACTTTAATCAGAGAACAATTGTTAAACCAGACCTGCATTAAATTTCTATTGAACTGCAAGAAATATTGCAATATTGTAAAAAGCATTTCTAGATAAGAAAAGAGAAACTAGAATGCGTTTTAGCAAATATCTAAATAAAATACAAGAATCGCCTAATAACTCAAACTGCTTGTTTGAGGCACTCAGTATTTGGATACAGAAAAACACTTGAAAATCAAGTGTCTACTATACTCACTTCTGAACAAAATTGGAACTCAATTAATGAGATGATGCGAGCAAAGGAAGATGAAGAGAGGAGGATACGCTGAGGATAGGCACACGTAGCTTCACGGCAATTCTTATTGCGCCAGTAAGAAATGCTTAAAGTTTTCGTGTGATAAGACATCACCCAGAGAGAGGTTTTTAGTGAGTAAGAATCTCACAGTAACAAACGTTAACAAAAAATAGAGTCTTTGTGCAAGGTTTCATGAAGATTAGTGAAGAAATGCAAGCTTCACATCTCATCAAAACAGTTAATTATAACCAGCACACAAGAATTATACGGAAAAATTAAAATAATAAATATTATTTAAATGTTAAAATTGTTGTGGTTCATTTTCACTGAATTCCTGTTTCGTTGAAATGGTGTTCCATTCTATAATCGGTGACCGTCCTACTTTTTACACAGCAACGTTTTTAATCATTGGCAAATACCTATATTATGTTATCCTCAAATATGCAACTTTGCTCGATATTGATTACATCAAAATTAAAGCTTGTTATTTAATTCAAATTTTGTTTTTTCTTTCCCGCAATAAAAAAATTATATGATTATGACGATATCAGGATTATTGTCACTGCTATATTTATAAAGTTATACATTTTATTTATAAATGTTTGTTTCCCCTGACGCAATAAACCTTTTAACTCGTTATATAACTGCATAGATAAGCGACATTTTTCTTTATCAGGCGTTTAAATCAAAAATTGAATGGCCGCATTTCCAGTTAAAATATTCAGATCTCTGCGACATAATAGATGATAAGAATAAAAAAAAAGTATAACCCTATCTTTTCAAAATATAAACAAATCCTTTTAACAGTATGAATAAACTGAAAAGGAAACCTTCTACTTATGAGTGTAAAGCAAGTGCCTTTCGAGAAAGAATTCTGCTCAAGGTATTAGGTATGAATAAAAGAAATCTTTTACTAAAAATTATAAGCAAATCATTTTTTTATTCATTTAACATTTGCTTGCACATATCCAGCATAATGTCAGATGACTGCATTAAGCGCTATGTATCTGAACAGATATCTGTATACATGTTTGAATAGATATGTGTTCAGATAGATTGTTACGTGTAGACATGAAATTTGTTCAAATCTGGAACTGTTCAGATATCTGCACACATATCTGCAGATCTGCACAAATGTCGAAGTTTGAATGCTGTCCATACGTAACGATAATTCTAACACATCTGTGCAAACATGTGTACAGATATCTGTTCGGACATGTATATATACTACATAATATCTGTACAGATACATCGTTACGTATGGATAGAAATTATGTTCAAATCTTGAACTATTCAGATATCTAAACGCAAATCGTAGATTTGAAAAAAATGGCTTAAATCTTGGGAGATTTGAACAAAGTCTTTGTGTGAATATTGTCAATCAAATTAGAATTTACTATTTCCAAATTCTTCAAATTATTAATTAATAAAAATCAAATGATTTTTGTGAACCTTTTCTTATTAATTTATTGATTTATTGAACTTTATTCAAATATATCCCTTCATTTGGACAAAAAATTTCGACTACGTAGTTTTGAGGAATCCTAAACGCCAATCATAAAAATATGCAGTAAAGTATTTTTTTGAAGAACAGGATTCTTCAGAACTGAATAAATGATTTGTTCTAATCTCTGAAATTCCGGCGAGGATTTCACACATGTTTGAGATTTGAAACAAATTGTTCTAAAATGGTATTGTGCGTAAATCTTTCGATGTAAGGGTAGAGACTCTGACTCATGTCGATTTGTTTTTATTTCTTAGCAATATACTTGAGTTAGAAAATTAAAATTAGCATTAAACATTTTTTGTTGTCAGTATTTAAAAAGAAATGGAATTTATTAAAATTTATGAAAATAATTAAAACATTACATAAATATTAGAAATAGAATTTATAGATCGCGCACACAACGCCAACGCTTGTATGTACTCGTACCTTCAGGGACCTACAATTATGTGTATAGATAATGCAATTTTTTCGAATTTTCTTTAATTCCAAATAGTACGCTTACGCATGACGAATCAAAGTAAACTAAAATCTTGTTTATAAGAATTTGTAAAAATAGTATTAAAATGATAGACCGTAAATCTTTTTTTTTTTTTCGGGTTAATTAATCCTATACTTATCGGAATATCGTGCATTCTTTGAGAGATTCTTTCCAAGACCGTAAATACTGGGATACACACAAAATTAGGATTATAAAATATAAAAGCTGATGTAACAAATTATTTCATTTTGTTTTGTTAGTTGAGTACGCTCCTGCCTAAGTCTGATTAGGGAGGGATGGATTTTGCGTTTTCAAACGCTAGGGTGCAACTTTTACGATTTGGGTGTGAATTTTGGTAAGCGTGAGAGTGTTTAGTGGCTCGTCAAAAATTTTGGAGTAAGTTTTTACTTTTGTAATGAACTTCGTAGGGAGACACCTAATTGTGACGATATTCTTTTTAACTCGTTTGATCTGATGTTTTGTATTGACTGGGAATCTCGCCTTTGCTTCCGAATTGCCGTATAAATATTTTAAATAATTTGTAAAGGTAAATTATTTTATATGGATCCAACTTCGTTGCAAGTTATCTATTGATAGCTTTTATCTTCGCTCGCAAATTTTCCAACATTGAATATTTTAACAACGTTTAATATTTAATTTGACAATTAAATTTATTTCTTTATTTGGGTTCAACAATTAGCGTTTGCTGCTCGTTCTTAGTTATGTTTTCCCTAGGGATAATAATAGGGTTGGGACATGAGATTTTTTCGTTGCATATTTGTAATCTACGTGTACGACTTAGTTATTAAATTTTTTTTCTAACATATCTAAAACCATTTTTGAGAACGCTACAGCGTTTTGAAAACGCCGAGTTTTAAAACGCTTCCGTGACCTTGGACGTCAGGATACTAGTGGACCTCTCTTTCCAACCGCTACAGTAGGAGCGAGCACGCGTTGTGGCCGCCGTTGTTGCAAAATTTTGTTGATTTATTGTTCTCCTGTATTTATTTATAAAAATAAGTGTATAGTGTAAGCGTTTGAAATATTCGGTACACGTCGTTTCGGCGACCGCAGTTTGGCGAATGCAATTCGGCGACGTATATTCGGCGACGGTCAATTCGGCGATCCAAAATTCGGCTATGCTACTTTCGGCGCATACTTTAATAAAATACTTTAATAAAGTTTAACACTTAAATAAATTTTCCGTCGCCGAATCGACGTAGTCGAATTTTCTGTCGCCGAATGAAAATCGCCGAAGTGCCGGTGCCGAATTGGAATTGCCGAAACTGGCATATCCGAATATCGGGTCGCCGGTCGTATTGACTGTCGACGAATCAGAATCGCCGAATGACGGTGCCGAACTGGAATTGCCGAAATGACAGTGTCCGTGAAATATTCTCCATAAAATTCCGCTTTTTCTCACGTGTACGAATTTTTCAATTTTAGTATTACGATAATGCTATTAAAGAAAAAGTTTCCATTTTGAATGAAAAAATTTCACACAAATTTCTCACTGCTCGTATAATATTAAATTAGAGTTAATTAGAATTTAATTAATACATATTTTTATATATCGTTGGAAAGTAGGCATTTCAAGCTAAATAATAGTGTTAAAATCATATTGGTACTTATAGCAATTTTCAAGTACAGAACGATTTCAAAAGTTCCTCCAATTGGTTAAATAAAAGTAATTTTATTTTTCGTTTTTGGCTTATAACTTATGCCCTTCACAAGGGCAGGTGTCGTAAACATTGAATTTAGGTCCAATAGGTCAATACGAAAATTTTGATATATAATTCACGTAGTTCTACGTCATGATTGGGTTAGTAGACGATTTTAAAGATGATCCGCTGCATAACATCTTGGGCTTCTACAGTAAAATAAAGCTGGTTGATCGTTTCCCAGCGTATAGAGGAAATTTCTGGAGGCCCCATGAGGGGAAGAGGAATTGTTTAGTTTCCGGCCTGGCTTATTGTTGGTGCTATCGGTCGTCAGCTATCACCTTGGGTGGATTTTTGTGGTGCACTGACGGGCACAATTTGTGTGCGGGGTCGGAAATTGGGAATTCGGTTGGTTCTTGGGGGGGAGGGGCAAAGGAAATTTTCGTTACAATGTGAACACATTTATTACTAACAATACTTTCAATTTTTCACAATAATTAAGAAATTAAAAATTAAAAAGATAATAACTAAAGGTTGATAATACCTAACTGACGATAATAACTGACATCGCACGCACTTCAAGCAGACGGCTGAAGTTCAAACATTAAATATCTGTAGGTAGGTTTATAATGCGGAAATATTATTGTAATTTTGATAATCGATAGATACACAGTTTAATCAACGGAACTTGATATTAACCATTTCAATATTTTAGAAAAATTAAAAATGTTTAGTGAGTTTCGCCTATGTAAAGAGGAAACTGCTATATCTTCCCAATTTATTTCTTCATCACTCATCAGCCTCCTGATTATGACCCGGATGATACCGATGTTGATGCTCTCGAAACTCTAGGCGCATTTTATGCAATTAAAACATCAAATTTAGGTCTTTAATCAATTTTCAACCTCTTATCGGTTGTGTTTGGCAAGCACGTCGACAACAAACTTCGAATCCTCGGTTGTCGCCAAAACATGTTTATTCAATAACTAATTAGCGATGTTCTGTTTGAAACCGAAGTGGAATTGCCGAATAGAAATTATATATTAACAGATTCATGAGAGTCTTAAAATTATTTTTGTAATTATTGCTAGTGATCCATATCAGACCAAATCCACCTTGCAAAAGTGTAGCATCAAATAACTCTGAGTTAAGTGGCACCAATTAATCATTTTTGGATTATTTCACAAATTATTTAACCTTTGTAACTTTTGTAAAACACTTGAATATTGTAATAATATTAATAAGCTGTGATGATAAACATAGTAATTTTTATACGACCATTCTCTAGATGTTCCAATCAAGTTTATTATTTCATTATGAAATAAAACAATCAATTATTGATTTACTTACCTTTAATCTTTTTTTAGAACCTTGTAGATGGCTTCCCAAGTTTCAGGAATAATTTTACTTAGTGCTTGTTTTAATATTATAATAGTAAAGACTAGGTTCTTATAACTTAATAGGTATCGTAAAGTTGCAGTAAGCCTTTCGTGTGGCAAAATTGATTGCTGCATGTAGGTTTGTTTTTTAAAATTAATGGAATTAATAATTCCAGTAAGTGATTATATGTATTTTTATCCGTTCGTAAATAATTGCCCCAGTTTTCTGGCTTACCATGCAATTCGCGAAGTAAATTGACATGTGAAAATTTGTTCCGATTAAGTAACCAACGTCTGGACCTTCTTGAACACGGTAGCGTGCACACATTGTGTACATAATATCCGTTCAGGTATATCGTTGCGTGTATAGACAGCGCTTGAAGGATTAATTCCTCATTATTCGCACTTTCTCAAGAACAAATTAAAATTAACAATCAAACAAATAAAAGTACACAAAAATCATATTAAAAGATCGCTACTCGGTATTGGGTAAACCTGTTAAAAACAAGTACAAAGATTATTAGACTTTAAATTCAACCAATACCAAAATTACTGATGTCAAACGAAGCCGTCTTTTAATTTTACAAAGTATTAATATTAATTAATACAAAGTATTAATTCTTTGATGTGAGGTGAGTCGTATTACAATAATAGTTTACAGTAATGAGTAATGACTTTTGTGTTAAATCTATTCCATTTTTGCAAATTAAATCCATAATGATGGTTCTGATAAGTTATTTCAATACTAATTATTTATTGCTTTCTTATTAGTTTGTTGGGTTTTTCTTCAGAAAAGTCTAAACTTCAATTTTTTTGTTAATTAATTATTAGTAAAATCAAATATATAGTTCGGTACCTACATTAAGTTGTTGCATATTATTTCTTTTTGTGTGTATCCCTGATTTCGAAATATATTTATCTTACATTATAATATGTTAAGTTGTTGTCGATTGACTAAAAACAACTTCTTCCATTTTTGCATATTCTATTAAGTTTCACTGCGCGTTAATTAATTAAATATCCACATTTAATGAATTATCTCTTATTATAAAGAGAAATAATAATAATTATTAACGACCATGATTAGTCCGCCAAGTTTGACCTACAAAAACCAGGCTAATGGCATTATTTTCGAATTAGAATTTGAATCAAGTCATTATTTGGTTGACAGATCTCTAATACTAAGTTTATCCCGATATTACAAAGTTGGTAATCAGTGGCATAAGTTGATACCCTAAGGGGCGAAAAGACATGAGGGCTTGGAGTGAATAGAGAAATTTTGTGTAGTTGACCTAATCTTTGAAAGCGTCGAAGGAATATTTTGTAACAATTGTTTACGTTACGTTTACGTTCAATTTTAGACTTTTTGGTTGCTAATTTTTTAAATTAATATTAAATTTTAATTTATATTAAAAACATTTTCGAGTAAAATAACAAAGCTAATTTTATGAAACTGATTAATTTTGTTTTGAAATAATACGAATCTTTTTGTAAATATAAATTTTGTTTCGCATTTTGCGAAAAATTTTCCATCAACTTGAATTAATCCATATTTTTTTAGCTAGTAAAGTAATAATCGAGTTATTCTGATTATAAATTTAATTTGTTGGATAAAGTTAAATTAAATACAATGGATGTCTAATTAAGTATTCACTCATTTTAAAGCAAATTAATAAATCATCATAAAGAGTATTTGCGTCTCATATCTTTGTATTTCTCAGAAACAAAATCTAAGATAAATCTAATTAAAATATCAAATCTAATAATTTAATTTAAATTTTTTGCTTCAGAATCCTCTTTTAATTGGTTTTCAGATCATCACTAAATTGAAATTAAACGATAATTTAAATTTTAGCTTGATTTTTATTTAATAATATTTGAATTTATATTAAACGTGAAGCAAAAATAGAATAGGTATTTGTTTTGATAAAAACAAAATAAAATAAAATTATAGGTTTGTTAAACTCACAGGTATGTCTACCACTTCTAAAAATACCTAAAAGTTTTATTTATGATGCTACGGACATATTTGTTGCAAATTAAATTTTAAAGTTTATGTCAATGGTTGAAACAAATAATACCTTTGTTAATGTAGTACTTTTTGAATTATATGCAATTTGAACGTAAACGTCAATATTTATTTATCTAATTTTTTTCTTTGCAGGCCATTTTACAAGCTAATGTTTCCATTTACTGAAATTCCATAATTAGTGTACTTTCACGACTATTCTTAGTAGCTGCATTATTCCTAAATAAGGTTTACCGATATATTTCCAATAAATGGTTAGTTTGACGAGAAAACAAATAGGCACAAAGATTTTTCGGAGCGAATTATTATTATCATTAAATTCATTTAAAAAATTAACTTGAATTTTGATCAGGCAAACATTAGGAACCACCATATTCATACTACTTTGTAGATACGTTTATATCTTCATCAGGGGGTGTACAGTCAGTATTTCGGTAAACTACATAATTTTAAAACATATTTTTATATAATACAGAGTATGTCAAGAATCGGTCAGAACCAGTTGAACCGTCTCACACAGGCGAATTTTTAATAATTCCAGGTCAAAAATCCAAAAACCCAAAGTGCGTGTTTTCATAAATTTTCACTTGCATATGGTTTATTGCTTACCTAAGCACCATAAACGACCAATTTTGTAATACTAATAGGCCCTTATTCAAAAATATTTCAGTTCAAAGTTATAAAAAAGTGCTATTTTGAAGTGCTTAAATTATGAATATTTTTTAGTGGCTGTTTGTATATACTTGGTGTAATTTTTTATAGAACTTGTTGCTATAGATGAGTAGATTATTTTATAATTTTTGTACATTGTACATTTTTGGTTTAGCTTGTTTTTCTTAAGTTTTTTAAATTTAAAATTTATAAATAGCGTTTTAAAATTTTAACAAAGAATAAGTAATTTGTTTAACATAGTTTAACTGTGAAATTAAGCTCAAATTATATCATAAAGTGTAGTTAACCAGTTTTTGTTAAATTTTGCGATGTTGGCCTATATATTTTTTTAAATTTTACTCGACATTTTCCTACATAAGGATGCGAGACGTATCCAAAAGAAGTGTAATGTGGGAACTTCAAATAGAAGTGGTTTGAAACAATTGAGTGAGTGCGCGGAAAAAGCAGCTTAAAGTAGTGCATAATACACCCTGTATAAATATATATACAAAGTGTCTCAAAAAAAAATTCGCAAGTAAATATAATTAGACAAATCAGTTAAAATAATCGATGGATACTTGTTTTTATCAAATTATATTCACTAGCGAAAGTTTTTTTTGAGACACACTGTACATATATTTATACAGGGTGTATACATACACTGCTCTCAGCTGGTACATTAAATTTTAATACACAGCGCTGCAATAATTGAAAATTCCACTTTACCTATTGGACAACTTGGTGAAGAAGCCCAAGAGTCCCTCAATAAGGACATTAAAAAATTCAGAAAATCATTTTCTAGGAAATGCTCAAGACAACAAAATATGGAAGATATTTTCCACAATCTATTAGTTTCATCCGATTCTCTAATCTCCAGTATGAGAAAACTCAATCCTAAAGCTTTGAAAAAATATCCATCTAACGTGGTCAAGTTTATTGATGAACCCAATATTCCCAAAAATACTCATGAGCTACCCGAAGACAAAAGTGATTCTGAGTAGCTAGTAAAGTTTCAGTATTCTGAGTCTTATTGATTTGAAAATATTTCTAAGCTAGCATTTTAAATTATATTGTTTAATATTATTGTTTACTAATAAATAAATAATTACAATTATTATCTGTTTATATTGTTTATGCAGTTTTATGCAATACAGGGTGGTCAAAATTTTACGTAGAATTCAAAAATAAAATAAAAATGGGGAATTAAATTTAAAAGATTGAAGATATTTGTTTTGTGGATATCCTGTATAAATAAAAATAATTTTTTTAAATGCATGAAAAAGAACCGACGAGAGTACAAACGTTTAAAAAAAAAACTTATACATATTTAACAATAAATTATATGAATTTTATGCAGGACTTTTGAAACATCCTGTATAATTCTTAGTATAGTAATATCTCAAAAATAGAACTTTATTTGAAATTGTTGTAATTTTTAATTATTTTTTTACTCTTTTATTATCAAAATATCGTTTTATATGCAAAAAATACTTTTGACCAGGATTTCTTAAAAATTCGCCTGTGTGCGTCTGTCTGTGCGGTTAAATCGGGGTAAAACAGATAAAAAATATCAAGGAGCCGCTTAAAGCGGATAACAACAATCTTTTATTTAAAATAAGTTAAAAAAAGATAAAAATCCTTGAAAAAATGCATTCAATACATTTTTGTCAAGCAACAAGAATTTCAAGTTTACTGATTAACTCAAACACAGTACGGAACAGATATCTGATGTGTGCACAATGTCACAATTATGTCTTAATTTATTTGATCTTGGCGCTAATCCTAAAGTCGACACCGATTAATCTCTCCCCCACCCCTTCTAAGCTAAGTAGACCCTAAGTTAAGCTTGGTAGGGAAATTAAAATCATGACATATTCAACAACGTGATGTTCTTCATACACACTAACATTATTGCCTGCCAGTTGTTGAATGCACGAACACGTTTTAATTATTTACGTACGTGTGTAGAAGCTGCAATAAATGAAATATTCAATTAAAGAGAATTTACCTGTAATTTACTTTTTAATTTGTACGCCGGTTTTGAAGTCAAATATTTGCCGTTGAGCGGTTAAAGCAAATCTAAGTAATTTTGTAACCACTAATTTATCCGCTCGTAATCGATTGAAAATTTTATTGGTTGTTAGTTTTTCAAAAAAAAATTCTTCCGGCTTTTCAAATTTAATTGTACGTTTTATTGTTATAGCAAATTCTGATGCTATAAATTTTTGTGACTGAAATATAGACGTATAATCTTTTGAAAGTAATAAAAGTTGAAAAAATAATACCAACGTTGAAAATTTTAATTTAATAGACTACACACCTTAGACGTATCGGTATCGTTTACCATAAAGAATTTGTGTTTCGTTCTTTTTTCTTGTCGTACATTGTGAGTTTGATCGATTGGTATTGGAATCAATTTTAAAAAGTAGAAGTCATGGAAAGTTTTTAAAAGGTATAAATAATGTTTATCTTTGGAAAATCCACATTCAAAATTTATGCTATTAAAGAGATAATTAGTGCCAATTAAAGTCATCAAAAATATAACTTTATATTTTAATAAAAGTTAACATCGTCAAGTATATAACTAAAATGAAAAAGTGGAACTTTTGTAGGTACGCAGATGTGCAAAAGCATGAAAATTATGAAATAACAAAAAACTTTTTAAAACCATTCATAATTTAAAATTTTGTTGCAGTAAAATTGATACTACGTGCTTACAATATTATGTAAAAAACTTGAAAGTATCTCGAAAATTTTAATGTTTAAATTTAATAAAAGCGGAGGTATAAAAAAAACTTTCTAAAAATTTGAAAAAATTTTAGTTGTCATCAAAATGAACATTACAAAGAACAAATAATTATTATTCTCCAATAGTTGAACAATGTAAAAGGGAACTTTCCAACTTATTCTTTTGATGTTAAAATTGAAGTAATTTTGTGAAAAGTAAAATAATACATGGTGTCGTTTTTTTAGATAGAAAAACAAAGATTAATGATTTTGTTTTGAGCAAAAAGCAAACCATTAATGAGAGTTACAGTTAAATAAATTAGGAGAGTTATATGAGGGTTGAATTGATGTTGCAATATATAATTCTAATGAAGAAGTGGCATTAGTATACTCAAGTTTCTTGATTATTTCATTATGTAAAGGTTCCACTATATATGTAAAATTTTAATTTTACAAAACCTAAAAATCTGAATAACCTTCCTTCGTAATGTTTGCTGAATTACTCATATTATATACTAATATGTAACTATAAAGGGACTTATTTATTTACTTCTTATATTTCTGGAATGACTAAATGAATTATTTATATTTTGATCAAATATTTATTAAATAGAGCATTGAGCTTCGTTTCGATTTTATCTAGCAAATTAAGTTAAAAACATTAGTGATTCTAGTGTGCTTGTGCTGCTACGTTTCGAACTCATTTATTATTGATCAGTTAAGTAATCTCTTATTTAGAATGTAGTTTAATGCAATTCAGTTGTGGAATTACGATTATTTATAGATTTTATTGAAAAAGTTTTAAATTAAAAAGTTATTTCATTTTAAATATTGTTTTTGCTTGCAATAATTTTATTTTGTGTTAAATATACATTATATAAAATATTTAATTAAAATACTGAGGAAATATTAATTAAGCAACACAAAATTATTTAAAATTCTAGAATGTCAGTTTGAAGAAATTATAATTAATTTTTAATTTATCAATTTTAATTGGTTGCTGAAATTATTACTTACAATTTAATATAATTGACATTTGAGAAGCAAATTAATTTTGAAAAGTGGTTTCGATTGTTAACTTGATATTAACTGATTAATTATAAAATTCTTAATTAGTTTTCATTCCATTAAACGTTAACGATTATAAAGTAATATGGGTAGGTTATAATGTAATATATTTTTATACATAAGTTTTAATTATTTGATACTTAAACGTGGTCTTATTAAAAGGCCAATTTTCCGTTGGATCCTAGACACAGAACTGTATATTATTATCTAGAATATAAATCAGTGTTTTTTGATCTTATGTGTAATGTTACCTATGGCCAGCAGATAGAAATTCGGCGAATAAAGGTTGGGCCTACGAATTTACGAAATTCAAGGAAAAAATCTATATTATTAGACTTAAAATCGACACTCCCAACGAAAAAGGACGTAACTCATTTTTACCTATTTTGCAGGAGAGCAATTTTAAAGTTTTGAAATGTACATACATGCATAGGAAATACAACTTTTCTTCGCTGATTATTTCTGGAATTATTGGTCGTAAGGTAACGTTTTTTTTACCAAATCAAAGGTTTTTTTCTCAGAATTACAGCAGTAATCATAACTCAAATTACTAGTAACTCGAGTTACGTCTTTCTTCGTTGGGGGTGTCGAAATGTAACTGCCAAACACATAAGCTAACTAGATTTTAATTTCAATTAAAATGAGCAAATTTACCTAATTGTGATTGATTAATACATTATTATTTGTTTATTTATCTGTTCAGTTGTTTAATGAATTGATTTATCTGGTTATATTTAGTTGCATATCTTGCTTGTAAGTAAAGTAACTTCATCGTAATTTACTTTACTTGAAATCTAAAGGGGATGACCATTGGGAAATTTCTCTACATATCATAATATAACTTTGTCATATTAAACAGTACTTATTGTCACTATAAGAATACCTTCCTTCGGGATATAGTGCTACAAATGCAATCAGTGCAAATATGTATTCTTACATGCACAGGAAAGAACCCAAAAAATTATTTTGTTAAATTGTAAAGCAACTTTGTTTAAATACCAACGGTAGTTATTGATCTTGTGAATATTATGAAAGCCATTGTGACGAGAAAATTAACTCGGTGTGAAATTTTTTTATTGTTCCTGATTGGATTCAAAACTTTCTGTATAAGAGACTCACTTTGGTTAGGAAACTCTCCGTAACAATGAATTAAATTGAATTTTATTAAACATTCAATTTGAAATTTTATAAAATTATAATTACTAAGAAAACCGAGTTCTTGTTCATTTAAACTGAAAGTTAGTAGTTTTTAAACTGGACATTGAACAATAACTTGTGTTAATTTATATGTAAATTTTCTTGCAGCAGATGTTGGGGTAAAGGCTTCTATTCCTCTTATTAAAAGTCACACTTGAAATTACGAATTACAATAAAATTAAGAAAAT
This sequence comes from Cantharis nigra, assembly GCA_958510845.1. Lineage (NCBI taxonomy): Eukaryota > Metazoa > Arthropoda > Insecta > Coleoptera > Cantharidae > Cantharis > Cantharis nigra. Next base: position 19,096,914 of record OY294028.1, read on the forward strand.
AATATAATATAAAACAACATTTTCTGTTTATATGTAAAATTTAAAAATTATGTACACTAAAGAAAATTTTAATAATTCTGGTATATCGTACCAGAGTTACTACTAGTAACTAAAAATGTTATTTTTTACGTTGGAAACCTGCGTACAGCCGGTGGTGTCGAGACGACTAATGACGATAGAGATTGTATAGCAGGAAAGCTTACTGCAAGAAGAGCGTTATAATTTAGCACCTAATAACTGAACTGTGCATGCTTGTGGGTGAGAATGTTCGTGAATAAAACTTAACTTTGCGTGTTTGTAAGTGAACATATTATAGACTAAAATAAAACAAGTTTGTCTACCTCTAAAGTCTGTATAATATATCCTAGATGCTGGATGTCAATGCCATTAACATTTGGAGATTCTAAGACACGACATCATAGGAATAGTAGTAGTTCACTATCTAAGCACAAGAAGAGATTAACTTCATTATGACCTTGTCCGTGCTTTGGAGAATATGTAAAATTATTAATTTCCCTAAATCAGGGTCACGGGCACAAGCCAGCCTGGCAAGTTACATCAAATTTAAAGTAGTACCTACATTAAATGCCCTCGGGATTTTAAAAATTCCCTGCAAGCATTACATTAGGTAAGGGTGTAAAACAATCCCATAATCATATCTTTCGTTTACATCCTGTTCTTGGTCAAAAAATTTTGATTAAAACTAAATTCAAAATTTACTTTTTAAATTGTTGATTCGAGATTTATATACTTCAATCAATCAATAATGATGCTGTAAATAGTATATTGTGCAACGAAGGTGGGGCATTGTCAATTGCCCACGAGAGCGAAGTTGAGCGCACGAACGAAGTGAGTTCTTTCGTTAGGTCTAAATCCTGTAATTTTACCAAGTGCAACCTAGGTAGTGCTTCAAAGTGCTGTGATCATACTAATTATTTTACATCCACGGTAGCTTGCTAGGTTCATCTCAGATGTGCTTGTAACTCTGAATTCTTATTGTTGAATTAGGAAAATCATCATCTGAAGCACAAAGACGATTATAAGGATTAGAATCTTCCGGGTACCTCAGTGGGTAACTTATTCGGGTAACATCTTATACCAAGTTAATGACCGCTTTTCAATAAGTTAGTACCTGTATAATTAAATAACTCAAAAATAGAAGCTATAAACTGGAAAATAAAATCAAAAAAATTAATTATAAAATAATTTGTTTTAAATGTCCTGCATCAAAGTTTTAATTTTTGATTGAAAACTTAATGCATTATTATGTGTATGAACTCAAAATCACAGAAAAAATAGAAACCATTGAAGTTTTAAGTTAGCATCAAAGGAAAATTAAAATTTTTTATGTAAAAAATTTAGAGGAAATTATTTATTATTTATTTTTGGAGTTTGTTTTTATAAAGCTTTTAACTAAAAGAACTCGTTTTTGCTTGTTTTCATGGGTTGTAAAAACGTTGTTTTTGTAAAATCACAACAATTTTACCGACTTTAAAGAACTTTAATTTTGTTCAGAACGTAGTATTTAATTAATAAGAAAAGGAAGCAAATTAAAGTTAATTTTGACAGCTTCAAAAAGTATCTATAAGTATATACTGTTTTCGTAAAATTTATTCTTTTTCACAAAAAAAGTAATTTAAAATAGAAAATTAATCTAACTAAAGTTAGATCCTATCAGGAGCAGATCATGAATTTATTTTGCGGATAACTTCTGTTTAGTTAAAAATTTTAAAATAAATAAATATTTTCTTAATCGTACCGGCGCGTTGTGTGCGAGCAAAGTGGTATAAGTCGATTTTTGGACAATGTGCAATAAATGAATAAGAAAGTGGTTTATAATGGTAAATGTGTGCAAAATTTAGTGATTTAGTAAAATCACTTAAATCAATGAAAGGAAATCATTATTAGTAGTTCCCACTTGATAGTAAAATGCTGAATCATTAAGAATTTTTAAAAAACTAAAACTAAAAATCCTTGCTCGTCAAGCATTTGTCTTGTGCCAAATGAAGCTCTAAAGAGAAAATCGTAAAAATTACTCCATAAACAAGCTAACTTTATTCAAATCAATATGCACATTTTTGTCGTTTTAGAATACTGGAAAAGTAAGGCTAAATGGCTGAATAGTCTAGGGGAATTAAACTTTTACGTGATTTCATCTTTGTCGTTGTTTTCCATTTCTTCGATTGTCTTCTGTATTTCCATGGATTCGGCCAAAGAAACACGATGAATCGAAATCTTCAATGGGGTCGCAATCATTTTAGATTTCCATATAGGTTGATACATTTAAACAGAACTTTAACAGAAATTGAATAAGTTTTTTGAACTGACAAACGTTTTATACCTGTTTTATTGTTTTTTATTTTTATTTTATTTTTTATTTATTTTTCAATCGTAAGTTAACCCAAATTCAATGGTTAACTATGAATTTTAACCAATCAGGTTAGTCATAAGCATAGGTTAACCTTTGAACTTGCGTTAACTCACAATTGAAAAACTGGACCTTAGTGTTCTTTTACTGGGACTTTATATATTACATCCAAGATAACACGAATTCCATTATCAAAAATCTCATTTGGAGAACACTCTGTCTTGGTGAAAATCTGAACTTTTTTTTAATTTGAAGAAATTAAGTTTTCCTTTCTTGTATTGTCGAAATTATTGTCAAAATAGTTGATTACACGAAAAAAATATATGTACAAGTATAAATAAAATTTGGTAGGCAATTTTGAGAGCTACAAAATCTAAAATGCCCAAGATAGATCTGTGGGCTTCACTCGGTAGGCAATGGCAAAACACCGATGTAATTTTCCACGAGAACCTATAATAATAAATAGGTCACAATGCTTTTGCCAAGAAGCGAAAGGACTAGATAGAATAGGGCAAATTGAAATAATATGGATATACATAGATTTGTAGATAAAATAAAAAACAAGTAAAAGAAATTTATTATAATGACAGGTGTTGGTAATTGGAGGAAATGCAACCACTTGAGATAATTGAGGTTTGCATCGTTTATTGGCATAGAAAAAATAAATTCGATGCGAAACTTTGAATTAAAGCGTGCTGGGGCATTTGAACTGACGGATATCAATCGGGAAATCAATAAACGCAAGGAGAAAAACGAATTAATTGCAAAAAATATTCAAAAAATTGGAACGAAAAGAAGAATAAATTGTAGAATCGATAGAAATTCTGTAAACCGATATTGACTTTGTTGGGGATGGAATGATTTATTATTATTAAGAAAAGTTTAATTTAAATTTGGTTTTACACTTCGGTCCATGAAACAAAGTTTACAATGTTAAGGTTTTTATAGAAAATTAAATCAAATAATAATTCATTAAAATATTATCTGGAAAACATTTTTGAAAACATCTGTAAAATATGGGCATTTTATTCTATCCAGAAATCTGTGATTCATTCATACATTAATAAATCGTTGTAAATAAATACTAAGTTTTACTGACCATAAGATTGAGTAATATATAGGTATATTATAGAAGTACTATGTATGCTAATCTAAGAGAGAGCGTATAAACTAAACTTATCAATACAAAATTTTTCTCAATCTTCTCGAGCAACATGAAAAAAATGTTCTAAGTTAATATTTTAATAATATGACCACTGATATTTCCGAACGGATTTTGTAAAATTTAGTCTCTAGATGGGAAAAGAAATAACTGAAACCGGTCGATACGAATAGTAGTAATATAATGTACCTGTTTTCGCACTAAATAACATTAGCAAAGTTTAACGTGCGGTTATGTTTTAAAATTTATTTAAAAAATAATTAATCACACTTACGACAAAGTTTGTGGATAAGTTTGGGAAAGTTTTAACGCTTCCTAAAGTAATTTATTATTATTTTACAAATATCGTCACGTAGATCAGAACTTTTGTGATTCTAATAAACCTGCTTGTAGGTAATGATTTTACAAAGTGATTTATGTTCTCAATCCAATCCTAATATCAACCAACTACCTACGCGTAAACCTTGCCTTTACTAAACCCCTAAAATCCTAATTTCCTAGCGATATGATATTGGATGAAGCCGTAGGTAGGAATACAGAAGTACAAAATCTTATTAATGTAACTAACATTAATTAATCCAAAAGTAATCCCATTACTTCTATCGTTCAAAAAATTTAATTATATGAATTTTCCGGCAACCTAGACAGTTTTCTACATTTGATAGTCAAATACTGTGATGTCAATTAAGTTTCTTTTTGAATTCATTTGAAAAGAACAGAAAATTTATATTACTTTTAAAATCAAACTTATTCTGTTTTGGTATTTTTCCCCAGTGTATTAGAACATCACAAGACTGCAGGTTTTTTGTTTTGAAATCGAGTAAAAAAGTTTAAACCGACACACTTTTATGTTGAAAGTATAATTTAGTTCACGTCTGTATTGCTATAGCACTTGCAATTTTATAAAAAGAACATGTATGTATGTAAGCGACATTCTCTCATAGGAATAAAGTTGACCTGACAAATTTTAAATTCAAATTTTTGACGTATCTAAAGCCAAACGTGCTCTTTTACATACCGTTTCACTTCGATATACAAGTGAAATCCAATAGCAAAACGTTCTTAAAGTGTTTTGTCGATTTGTTCGACCAAGTTTTTAGTAAAAATTCCACAATTTTCAATTTTCTAATCTTTTTTCCTTCTAAAATTCTTCCTCAAAGTATATCATTAAAATTATATAATTGATTATATGAAAAAACATTACATGTAAAGGCACTGACAAGTTACAATACAAAAGTATAGAAAAACAAACATGATACTTACTAATGACGTACATGTATCCATTTACGATGGAAGTATAAAAATTGGGAGAATCAGTAGATACTTCGCAACGATATTTTCCCGTGATTCCGGGTTGTACATTTCTAAGTACAACTTTGTTGGGACTTGAGTTGCTCAACTAAAATATTTGTTCTGTTTAATCAGATCGTAACGTAGTTATTTCATAAGATCTGCGGATCGCTACTTACATCAACGTTAATGCCCGGAAGTGGAAACACTTGAGTGTTCGGCAGTTCCTTTGGGAGATATCGATAAAATTCGCTGTGGCCCTTGTACCATTTAACTGTATATAAGGGTTCATCTTCTAAATTGTAACGACAGTAAAGCGCTACAGTATCGCCAGCAACGACCGCTTGAGGAATGGTCACTGATACATCTCTTAACGCCAACGTATCTGAAACACAAAACAGAATATAAATACACAAATTTTGTAATTTAAAAAGCATGTCGGACACAGTGCTCAAATGGATTATTTTAATTTTACGCATGAAAAATTTTCCTTGTATTAAAATTATTTTTCAGTTATAAACCGTCATCCGATTTGTAATAAAGAGAATAGCGTAATAATTTTACAGTTAAGTAGAACTTTTACTCCGTCTAGATTTATGATTCTGAAAGGAATTTGAGGAAAAGCTATTTTCTTACGTCAGAGCGATATTGTCATTAATAATAATTAATTAATTTGATAACTTTTCTTTGTAATGTACCTAATTAATTATTTTTTTTGATAAATCTTATTTCGCAATTGTATTGACGTAAGCCAAACAGTGTGTGATTAGTGCTAACCGCCATTACAGTCTGGTTATCTGTCTAATCGCTGTTCGTGCAATAGAGCTTTCCAGATTCTATCACGTTAGTACAGGAGATTCGGTTACACTAATTTCAGCAAATACTAGGATTTCATGCTTTATTTCGGAAGATTCTTTTTTAGTTACAATTTCGAAACTGGTGACTTTAAATTTACATAATATTAACTTGTCAAAATTCATCTCACAAAATTTTATTGTGTCATGTACACATTTAGAAAATATTTTGAATAGCATTTTACGTGCCAAGTAATGCATACTTCTCCTTTTGACAGTAAATAAACGCTTCCAAATACTTCAAACGGGAATTTAATATGTTTTTTTTTTGTTTCTTTTTGACATTATTACAAATTATTTGCTCTGATTAAAATTGTGTTTATTAAAATGCGAGTTGAAAATGTAAGGTTAATAGTTAATTTGGAATTAAAATAAGTCGAACACTCCGTTATTGTCGTCAAAAACTTCTTCAGTAATAATTAAAAATAAGAACATTGAACATTAAATTCAACTTCCTAACTTTCCTCAAGTTTCAATTGTTTAAAATAAAACTTTTTATTATGCGTTAACTCTCGTGCCTTTTGGATTTAAAATTGTTTGTTGTTTTATAAACGTAGTTTTCCAAACGATGAAGAATGGTTAAAATATAAAATTTTATTTTATTTACATATAATTAAAACTTGGATTACTATGGCGAAGTTGGGGAAGTATATTTTTGTTGTTTATAATATATAAAGTGTGTTTTATTGTTAGTCAGAAGTGAGGTAATTGTTAGATTAAGTTTGAAACCTGAAGTGTTTTACGAATGGGGATTGTGAACTGATAAAAGAATGAGATTGCATCTCGTTCCGCGACAGCTTCTGGTGTTTCAAGAGTTTTGACGACAAAAAACTTAGAAAGTATACAGAACATTAATTTATATAACGCTATTATGCATAATTTTCTAGTAACAAGGCAGAATAATTTTGTATTTAAATGACTGTGAGAGCAGCTTACTAAGCAATCAAAAACTTTTTTTATATTGTCAACAGCAGTAAAAATAAGTTTGAAAGGTTTAGTTCATAAAAATCATAAACTTAGAAACTGTATATGTATTTATATTTGGAGTTTTAAAAGTTAATCATAAGAAGCTTTTTCAGGCAACTTTATTTTTTTGTAAAAATTATTTGATGAACTTTTAACTTTACTATTATGACTCTTCGTGATTAGGATTTGAGTGCTTAGAACCGCACTTAAAGTGGATCCTATTTTATCTTCATAGGCGTATGTACTATACACTTCTATAAATATGGCGTTCAGCTATAAACCCCGAACAAATTAAGTAATAATACCGGTGAGCCACCATTACACTCCAGTTTAATGTCTACTGGTTACTAGTATTCCCGGAGCGGATGTTACGCTGCTATTCTGTTTAATACCAAACCACTAGGCAAAACAATCTAAGGTTGACTCTAACTAGCTGTCATTACATCGAAAGTCATTACAAATTTAATAAGATAACAAGTTTTTCCTTCACATTTTAAACTTTAATTAAAATTTAAGGTTTTTGGATGTTTGCAACCCAGTCAAGTTACCAACATAATAAAATTAGATTTTCTCTTATAATATTATTAAATTTTACTAATAAATTGCTTGTGATAAATTAAACGTCACCACAAAAAATTTTCAATGAAATCGCTTATACTGGATTATACACCACAAGTATTTGTCAAGTTAAAGTTTCAAATTTATTTTCCGCTTCTTGAAAATTAAAGAACATCGCTTTAGCTTTAAAATTACTAAAGTAGCAGCACATCAAACAAAAATGTCGAAAACTTAATATTGAAAGTCGAAAACTGTATTGCCGTAAGTGCTTAGTTCAAAAAGAAAATGAAGTGTATCTTATATGAAATTGACGAAGGAAGTTAACGATGGAAATTTTTTGATTTACCACCTCAAACTCTGACACTGATACACAATGTACTAACTTCAAAATACTTTTTTATATCGCGCAATAATAATTAATTTTGAATTATTAACAAACCCATTTTTTCAATTTCTTCCAAGACTTAAACAAACATAACAAGTAAGCAAAATAAAACTCAAAAATAAAAAATGAATTTGATAATTTGGTGGAAATCGGCCAACTGGAAGTAGCTGTTAGTCTAAACGATATTTATTTCTTATTTTCTTGTAATATTTTGATAGCTAATCGCTACAAAAGAAAATTTATTATACAAAAGTTTTGGTTTATATCTTTTCCTATAACTTTTGTATTTTATTTGGTGAAAATCTTTTCTAAATATAACAGTAATTGAAGTATTTAAAGCCAAACAGTATTATAATATTTTTTGCAGTATTTAAAAACTGTTATTTGCTTAAAATACCTAAAAACTATCCAAACCATATAAAATATGTATATTTAGTCATTTTTTTACTAGAAGTAATTACCAAAGCTATTAGTAAGTAAATATTAAAAAGTAATCTTTAAAATATATATATTTTATATCGTTCGGCCAATTTTTAGATATGAGACATACACTCGAGCTATCCTGGGACAGATTATAATATCAATGTTTCCGATTTTGTTATAACTTTTTTTGCATATTCTATGTATAAATTTAACTAACTATATATATTTTTTTCCCTAATATTCCTCGTTCGGAAGCTGCAAATAATTAAAATTTTATAAAATAATTCGAAAATCGAAAATATGCTCTAGTTAAATAAATCGTATCTCCAGTACTAGTTATTTATCATATATTACATTATTATTAAATTTAACTATAACAAAACAAATCGATCTTTAATAGGTGGAAATGTGTTCTGCACTTTAAAATTTTTTTTTTTGTAAATTTCCATAAGGAATAGTCAGTAGCTATTTTTGGTGAGATGTTTTCCAGGAATACCTGTATGCCCTGGTTTTTAAAATTGCTCACCATCCTCTTCAGTTATTTAGTGACGCGACCAAGATTTGTTTTACCGCTTGGAGCATCATAAGTTATCTGACAACGTTTTCTTAAATTCCTGTTTTCTTCCAGTTTTTTTTTTTGAAGTAATCGGGACAATGACTTGTGCTATCAGTACTCTCTAATTTGACTACATAGTTCGACCGCTTCATCAATTTTCTCTTGTGTTTTTATGGAAAAATTCAGATTAAATCATTCTACCAGGATGGTGCGGAATGCTTTCCAATCTGTATTTTTGCTAGACAACATCAGGAGTGGGGGTTTTCTACTAATTTATGATTTCAATGTAACTATTTGTGGTGAATGGTCTACTGAGAGATTTTTAAGCTCTCAAATTTTAAGTAGTTTTGTGCATTTCCTTTAGTGTCCGGAAGAGAGTTGTTGAAGATTATCACTTACTAGCGCCTGATGTAAATTGCCTGTTCCGTACAGTAACCAATCTGGTCCTCAGTGAAAGTGCTTTACTAATATAAACCTGCAGTACGGTGTAAAGCTTATACTGGCCGCCTGGGAAACCGGCAAATGCCGTTCAAATCCTGGTCGCGTCGAATACACTCCTGTGATCTAAAGTTCAAAATATATCTGTGGGCTATGGGGAAGGCATCGGGAAACTACCCAATTAATTAAATGACCTAGTACGTCATATTGGCTTCAGCATAGTGTATGGCACTTGAAGAAGAAGAATATAATAATAATAATAACAATAAAAAGTTGTCTCCGATTTATAAAATAGTTTTCCACATTGCTACATTGTAACTACCCTGAATTAAGTAACGGAATATTTATTAAAAATAAATGTTTATTGTAGATATTATAAAAAGTAAACAGCAAGGAGTTCATTTTTCTATATTTTTATTATTGTATATTACAATATATAAATATTATTATACAGAAGTATTACTTAATATAATGTAGGTATGTTCAAAAGTTCATGCAAATAAGAACATAGTAGAAATCCCTGAAGTATTATTGTACCTACATGCACAACACGAATGAAAATTATCAAGCCAAATATTAAATAAACTATACTATAATATTAAACAAAACAGAGTTTTAAACCATGGATTAATAGTTATGATGTAAATTAATTAGTAGTAAAATTCTACTTTTTTTTATTGCTTTTGTGATTACACTACATATGTTTCAGGTTTTTCATATAATCCATTATCAAGCGTTGAACAAATAATATACTTTTTTATTTATTTATTTCATCAAACGACATTAGTCACTTACATGATGAATACAAAGACAAGTGCTAGCTAAATGAATTGACAAACTGAAAAAACTCACAATCTGAGAAATACAAAGACTAAATATAAATTAATAGATTTAAACTGATAATAATTTGTATGTGTTACTGATATGTGAACAACATACATAATTAATTATTTAATTAATATAACATTTATTTGATTATCTTTACTAGGGAGCTACAGGAGTGGTGGTAGTAATTTTTGCTCTTCGACATTATTTTATTGAGCATTTTAATGACCGAGAAACGGATTAAAACAAATTAAAGATGGTATTGACATAACAGAAATTATTCTTGATTGGCATATACAGTGTGCTCACGATAAGAGGTAACAGTGAATGATTTATTCTTTTATCTTACTAGATATAAAAAAAAGTTTAAATAGTTATTTATTCAACTAGAAATTTTCCATCGGAAACCGCGGAGGTATATTTTTTTGGACTTCAAACTCAACCGGAAGTAATCATGAATTTTTTTTCAAATTGCAACACGTTTTTTTTATAGTTTTTGTAATCTGCAGTTGTTTCTCTATACATACACATAAAATTATTATAGGGTAGTATAAAAATATTTTCGAGAAAAATGCAAGATTAATTTATTAATTATTTTAATTTATTTAGTGTGCTATGAAAACAAAACAACATCACGATACAGAAAACACAACCTATCTGATAAATTATTCAAAATTGCCACCATTTTGTTCAAAACATGATACTATAGTATCATTTTGTATTTATAGCACTAAATAAATTAAACTATTCATAAAATTATCTTGCATTTTTCTCGAAAATTTTCTTATGTAACCCTATAATTTAATATATCTGTATAGAGAAAAATATTGCCGATTACGAAAATGCTAAGAAAAAGACATGTTGCTATTTGAAAAAATAAATTGATGTTTACTTCCGGTTGAGTTTGAAGTACAAAAAAATTTACTTCTGCAGTTTTCGATGATAAATTTCGATTTAAATAAAAAACTATTTAAACTTTTTTTTGTATCTAGTAAGATATAAAAATTATTCACTGTTACTTTTTATCCTGAACACACTGTATAAAATTAAACAACAGAATCTCATCAATCTTAGTACATGTGATTATAGCAATTCGGTTTCAGGTTATGAAATAATATACCCATCTATAATAGTGATAAACAAAATATGATGTGCAGTCACTTAATTAAATTAAAACTAGATCTTTCGGCATTGATATTATGTTGGCTGTTATTTTAATAAACTTTTAGGATAGACGGAATCGGTTATGTTTAAAACATGTAACAATAAATCCACTGGATAAGATTTTATTCAAATGTTGAATTAATTAAAATTTTCAATAAATCCAAACTTTTAAGTGGGTACAAATGTGGAAGGTGTTTGAATAATAAATGCCCTCTATCGCGGTAAATAAGCAGTTTAAAATTAATCAGTTTTACTAATCAGTTCTTCTTCCCTATGGCATGACAGTGTCTTTCTATTTTTAATAATTTTTAATTCTTATAAAAAGTCTTAATTTACATTTTATTCAAAACAATTTAAAAAATATTTTCAATAGTCTACATTTTTATTCAAATATCTTGAGCATTTTAAGTCGAACTCGATAAATGTCTTGTTTATATAATTAGATCTGCCAATTTTATAACAACAAATTTTAGTTGACTTCTTTTAGAAGCTTAGTTGCTTCTTTCATAGCATTAATGCCTTCGCTAGTTATAATAAAAGTCTCGTCGCTTGGAGCGGCAGTTGACTACAATATACTTATGCAAATACAGGAATAAGTTTCCATTAATGTCACTTATTTTTATTTAAGATACAAAAATATATCAGAAATTTTGAAAATCTGTACTTGTTCAAACACGTGCAGTTCAAAAGTGTACATTTGCTTTTTTCAAGTTCACAAATATGGATTAAAACCTTGTAGTAGTATCATTTCGACCCGATTACAATATTGCTTAATTATCGTTTTGAAAAAATATATAAAAAAAAAATTGAAAAAATTTCGCTGAAAGTGTATATTAGATAACATTTTAAATATTTACACTATTTTATGTATTGAATTATCATTACTAAATATAAAAATTCGAAACTTAACCGCTAGCAGAAATACAAAGTTTGTTGAAAACATTAAACTTGTGAAGATGATTTCACAAAATTTGGTAAATATGTTTAATGAGAAGTCAAAATGCCAAGAGCAGGTAAAAGTTTCCTAGTATTATATGGCTAACTGTAACCGTTATAATAAAAAGCTGATAGGTTTAATTGTTTCGTGAAGATTTGCTTCAGATTTCCGTACAATTAAACATAAATCGCTTAAACAAACCTCGGCATTAGATTCAGAAATTGGCTGGAAAATATCCTACACCTAGAAATAGGAGACTTGAAACTGACTGGCTTACCAAAACCCCGTCTAATGTGATTGCTTATTGAAGTTATCCATGAAGCTTATGAACCGTGTGCGAATGCTACCAAAAGCTAATCTGAAGCCCAAGAAGTAAAATCATTAACTTGAGATAATAACATTGTAATTGATAACCCACTCCAAGAAATTGGTTACAAATGAACTGTAAAGACTTTTTACATAAATATGAAATATTCAGCGGCAAAAATTCTCCCACTTATAATTGATACAAAAATGTGGAAATCCCTGACGTAAACATACAATGCAACCTTTTACATTTTTTTTACAGTACTTAATAATTTTGTAACGGAAACAATTTCGTTAAGTAATACAATACAAAATGTACCATCTAATTTTTTGTATAGTATTTTTATCTACTGTGTTACTAAGTTTACAATGAACAAATCATGTAATTTAATGTTAGTTTAAAGAAATATTTTTTTATAAAATAATTTAGTATAATGGTAAGATTTTGTTATCATTTAAACTGCTTCTAAACTACATTTTTGCATATTATAAGCTGCGATATTCCATAAACATTAAACATTAAACATAAAAAATATATTAAATACACCCACGTTATATTGACGAACTTGATGATCTCACCATTTATTAAGGATATCACATTTTTACAAAATAACATAAAGAACGCTTTAAACAAATTAAAAAATTGGTGTTTAAGTACAGGATTCAGTTTCTCTACAAAAAGAAAAATGTGTACCTACTATTTAAAACATCAAAAATCCCACTACCTCTTCCAATTTCAATCAGGAATTACAATATCCGCACGAAATAATGTATTTAATTTAATTTAATTAAAAAGAAAGTGCTATTAAACATTAAATAAGTATATTGAAAGTTTTATTACATTAAAACTAGAGTTTAAACAAGATAACCCTTTTGTATATTTTTAAAACAATTTCTAGATCAAAATTAGAATACTTAAACATCATTCATTTCAAAAACCTATCAACAATCCTTTAAAAAATATGCAATCAATGACTCAGAACTTCACCATTAAAGATTCTCGACAATATTTCGAGTGAACTTCAAATTTAGAAAAGAATAAATTAAATTAAATTGTTTTGCAAAAATTTCCCATAATAAATTACTTAAAGCATTGAAAAAATACGACTATTTAGAAAAATTTAGGAGAACTCACTAGGAAGAAAGAAGTTCTAATTGACCGACTTCGGAATTGGTCATACTATGCTCACTCACAATTATTTTTAAATAATTTAAATAAAAAATTGTAATGTGTATTTTATTAAATTGTCAAAATTATTCAAAAGCATTGTTTTAAGCACTGATTTCATCCGAAAACACTAAAATTATTTAATAAATGTTTGTTTATATCAAATACAAATTCAAATACAAACAAGATTATTTATTATGAATAAATAATAAAATAATATTTTTAAAATATAAACAATAAAATAAATAGTAGATAGGTATGAGAGGCAAAAATTTTAAAAATTTCAGAAGGTTTCGTACATTATTTTTTGTATTTGGTAAAAATATCTTCTAGGCTGTCAGGCAATATGTATGAAAAGTGTTCGACTTTTTTTTAACTGGCAGCAAATCTTCTACTTAATAGCAGCTCTCGGTTACACTAAATGAAGATTTCCAGCTTCCATGCTGTTTTAACCAAAGTAATATTACCAAAAGCTACATAATCTAGTGGCCGACGTTCTTCGGAAGCTACAATCCATGTAAGATCCAGGCTTTTGCATATTTAAATACACTAAATTTTTTTGCCCTTACTTACTTATTTTATTTTGTATCTTTTTGATTGCCTATATACAAATAAATAACTTTTGAATGTCTAGAGTTGGTCTTATTTTTAAATATTTTAATATGCATAAAAAACAAAGTACGAAGTTTACAAACATTTATTAGCTCGGAGCGTTAGTAAAATATTTTGCGATCTTTTCTTAAGTAAAAACCAATGAGTTCTTGGCCCCACATGTAAATTTTTAAAAGCAACTAATTAACAAAAGTTGATAATATAGCCGGGCTTAGTTTTTTCCATCTTGCTATACTATAAGTAGGTACTAATTTTATTATTCTTACATTTTATTTTGGCCGATTAAGAGTGCCAATACTAAAGTAAAATTGTTAATTAAAATGTAGTCAAAATTCATTAAGGGTCAGGTACTAGCGCACCATAGTCGATTTACCTCTATTTGCCTGCACATTCTTTAAATTTTTGGTAGTTTTCAGTTTGAAACACTGAAAATCAGCAAAAATAGGTAAATATTGTATTCACAATTCTCTATACGAAAATAGAAGTAAAGTAACAAACTTTAGTCTATCAATTAAACGATTAAACGAAGCATAACATATATACACCGATAAGAAATGTTTAAGTTCAAAGCGAATCACTTTGAATCCGGGTTTTGTTAATAAAGCTGAATCGTTTTTCTTGCTCTAAATGTATTGCTCTTATTGGCAAATTTTAAATAAGGTTGAACGACTATTGCAGAATTATCGCTTAGTAATAAAAAATATTCTATTTGAAGCTTTGAAGTGAAATATTATTTGAAACGGTTGAGACGGTCAACTTCGCTACATGTATTTTACCGAATAATATTCAATAAACGAAAACTAAACGCAAAATATGCAGTTTTTGAAAATAACTACATACATATTTAAGCTCAGTACCTATTATAATAGATGATACCATCTCGTAGTTTGTACGACCGCAAGTTGAACTGCAGACTTTTTTTTGAATCTCATCAACTCTAACAAATTATTATATTTGTGTCGTGGTTCTTGTTATGATGTAACCGAAACTAACTTGAGTTTTTAAATAATAATATAAAAGAAACACATTTTTACAGAGCCATTACGGTTAACACTTTGATACCAAACCCCTATTGTTGCGGTAATAATTCAAGTTATTGCGGTATTTCCCCGCTATACAAAATATAGCAAAGCGAACAAGTCTGCAAATATTTTGCAAAAAGGTAAAAACTTTTAGTACATACTGCTGTGATCTTAATTGGCCCAGATTTTATTAATAGCCCATTTGATTTATTCGTTTAAGCTAAAATTAATTGTTTAACGGTCACTGATTTTAGCCAGTAAAAAGTTGACTGAAGTCTTGTACAAGAAGGTAGATCAGAGAGCGCCGAATATAAGATTTGTGAAATACGTTTCAATTAAGGAAGTTTTACAATTTACTAGCGGTGTAAAATTAAGCAATAAAATGAAATGAAATAAATTATTAATTGAATAAGTTTGTGAAAGAAAGTTGATGTAATTGAGAAGTATGTACATAAAAATAAATCAGAAATTTAGCAAAATACATCAGCAGATTCATATTTCATGTTATTATATATTATTGGGTTTTATGAAAGCTAATCACATAAATATTATATGTATGTAGCCAAAAAATTTTCGAATTAAAATTTCACCTCAATTGATTGCTTAACTTTGCAACATAATTTAGTATTATTGTGCAAAATTAAATGTAATGAAAACATAGGAATTGCATAAACTTAACTGGTTATTGAAGTTGAATAATCTTAAATCACACAAAATAAAAGTATGTTTTAGTACAGTGTCGATGTCCCATTATTCTAATGTTAGCAAAAGGAATTATTGAAAACATTTTACATCTTGTTGAAATTAAATATAGTAAATACAACATTTAAATGGAATAAAAGTATTTCTGTATTTAACCTTTTAATTTTAAATTTCAAGTTTAAATGTAGACTGAAACTGTTAAAAAATTTTGTAGAGTAACATTTGAATAGCACCGCGCAATTCCATTAGCAAACCTTCTTTGGAGAATTTTAACTACAGAATTAAAGCTTACAAATGATGTTCTTCTACTGCAACCTTTTTAGTAGAAGCAAAATAGGTTTTAATTAATATTTATAAATTTTAAATTCAATTTTTTCGTATTACGAATAAAATTTCAGATACACATTCGTATAATTACATTAACTGAGTATTGCTTCAATTATAATTATAGGACGTTAAAGTCTTAGATAACAATTTAGGATTAGTGAATTTTTATAAAGAAAAGCTTGATGTACTTTATCTTACATTATAGCATATCCTAACGTTAATGTTCTTGAAAGTTGCAAACTTGTCACAAACTGAAAGGATATAAAGCAAGGGGTATCTTAAGCTTGATTTTGTTAAGTTACTAAGTCCAAGCTTGATGTTCAACATACAATGAAGAAATATTATTAAATTCTAAGGATATTCAAATTTTCTCATTAACTGAGTCACAAACCTAATTAAATTCTGATTTAATTAATTACATACATATTTATTCTCCAAGTAATATTAATAAATTTTCTGCGATAAATCAATTATTGTTAAATTATATCTAGTAATTTCATAAAAGTTAAAATTAATTAACACACACTACAAACAAACAATATTGTTTATGTAAACTGAACTTGATTAATGATTCACCAACTGTTGCCTGTTTGTCAAGTAATTCCGTATTCATCAAAACTTTGCACTTGCTTTTACTGTGGAAATGCATTCAGCATCCCCTAGTACAAAATTTTAAAATAAAATTGGAAATGTTCATCCTTACGTGAAACTATAATGAAAAGAAGTAAATTTTGACCAACCCGCAGCCGAGATTTATACATTAAGGAGGAAAAAAATTATTTGCATAAAACATCATTCGTCATTATTTTAGATATAAAAAATTAGAAACGCTTTTTATGACATCGAAAACTAACGTTCCATTCAGTTTTAGTTTTCCAAAGAAATATGTATGCTATATATTATTGGATATATAAACAATACAAAATTTGAAATATATCATAAAACCCAAATAATATAATTCATAAAATTTACAAAACATATCTACCTAAATGTATAAAAAAAATTTACAGTTTGATATATTTATTACTGATAAAGCATTTATATTATATAACCGTTTAGTGGGATTTTAACCAAGTAATGTATCTATTGGCTGTAATTTTTTATAGTCGATATACGAGCTGATACACAAAATGCTAAAGTAGAGTTATATGTTCCTTACAACATTTTTTGGTTGTAGGTATCTATAAATTTCTGAGAGAATCTTTAGACGTATTCTGATTAACTTTTAAAATAATGATCAAGCTATTTGACTTGATCCGAACAAAGAAGAATATGCCAACAGCCACGCGTGTTCTATTACAAGAGCATGCAAGATTTATAATTTTTAAATTAAGTATGTATTACTTATTTTTATTATATTATGTACCTATCTATAAATAATAATTTATTTTCAATGTATTTAAGTAGTCAGATTTTTCAAATAGAGTTGGTTTTCGGAGAAGTTTTAATTTTTGCTGAAGTAACTCGATTTAAAAAAATAAATAGCGGCAATCCATTATTATTTCTACAATTTTATGAAAACAGGATTTTGATTCTGAGATGGTATTAAAATTTTTTTTTATTAACCATATCCATTACCATAAAATAACATTGATTCAAAAAATAATATATTATTACTTTGTGTACCGCGTTAATTAAAAATTTTATATTTTTTTGTATTAGTATAAAATTAAAGCATTTGAAACTCTATAGTCTATACTATAGTTTTCCTGCAAGGGATTATATAGGTACATAATATGATGGCAAAGATAAACGACTTGCATCAAGTGTCAAACTTTGGTTAACTTATAAATACACTTAGTCTGCAAATTTTATTTTTGTGGGGTTGTATTTATTACTGAACTTAAAGAAAAAATACTAAAAACAAGAAAATTTAACCTACATAGATAGATTCCACACTAGAGTTAAATATATCATTTTATGACGTACATACACATACAGAACATACATTATTATTAAATAAAAACATAAAATAATTTTTTTTGCAAAACACGAATATATTTTACATGTAAGAAGAATAACACGTTACAAGGCAGAGATTTCTTGTTAGTTATGAATGATACAGTTTAGTAAACAAAAATAGCCAATGATAACTGATGATAAGTTCAAAAGAAAATAAAAGATTTCCAGAAAAGATCTGGAGAAATTGTAATTATATAATTAGTTGTGATATTCTTCAATTATACCAATATTTGTATTAACCAAAAGTCTATCAAATCTTTTAATTCCTGAATTATTAATTTTTTTATTTTAATTTAATTTTTTTATTCTAATTTTTAATTATATCCCTTGTTTTCTAATTTTTTAACTTGATCTTTTATTATATATTATTTAGAATCTTGGTTTTCCCTAAAACCTCTCTTTTACCAGCTTATTTAAAGACGTTTCCTAATTTTCAACCCTATCTTTGATGTCTCCTAATTGATCTTCAATAATTTTATCTACTTCCATTTTATTCATCTTTTATCATTTTTTGAGTTTTTATATATGAGTTTAAAATTACTAAAATCACTCATCGGGAATTTGGACAATGGTCAGAATGTAATAAAACATTTAAACTTTTTGTCGACGTTTCGAGTTATATTCTACTCTTCATCAGGACTAGAAATGATACAATATTCAGAATTACAAAATTCTGTTTTGAATTTACAAAAAACAATCAAAATTCGAAGCTCACCTTCAGTATTAGGTTGAAACCATAAATATGAAAAGCATCACAAACACGAAAAAATCAAACTACTTATCATTTTTAGAATGTAAATTCACTTATGAAGTGAACTACACAATGTTAAATATTTTAAGTTCCCGTACATAAGGGAGTTAACAGAAAAACTTACCACAGTGCTAAAACCCTTCTGTACTCTAGCACCATACAATCTAAAAGACCACAGGAGACTGTTTTCTCAACTTAAAGACCCTATAGACAACAACAAAAGATCCGAGGTTGTTTATGAAATTCAATGTGATGGTTGTTCAGGCACATATATCGGACAAACCAAACAGTGGCTTAAAAATAGATTAAAACAACGTGAAAGCGATTGTAAGAGGAGTGGTAAAAAAGAGGTAAACCCAAAAGCTACAACTAAAGAGGTGGAAAGGGGAGGAAGAGATAATGGATGGGGCACCACAGTATTAGTGCAACACCACACTGATACAGGACATAGTTTTAATTTCAATAATTGCAAAATCCTGGATTGTGAAGCCAACGCCCTAAAAAGGAACATCAGTGAAATGTTTTTTATTAAGAAAAACAAACAATGCGTAAATTACAGAGAGGATACACAAAAATTAAGTATTTTTTATGGAAACCTCATTAACACCAAGTAATTTATTTTTTGTGCGTATGGAACTTTCCTATCCGTTAGTCTTAAGTGTTACTATTAAATTACACCGGGTGATCGTTCCGCATTTTTGTGATTGGATATCTGCGTATGTCTGTGTATCTCAGTTTTATATATTGAACTTGACGAAATTTTATATTTTGCCTGTTTAATTTTGTAATTGTTATAATTGAATAGAATTTTTTAATTGATAGGCGTTTGTAGGCGTGTTTGATGATAGGTAGTTTGATTTTTTCGTGTTTTGTGATGCTTTTCATATTTATGGTTTTAACTTAATACTGTAGGTGAGCTTCAAATTTTGATTGCAATTTTGTAATTCTGAATATTGTATCATTTCTAGTCCCGATGAAGAGTAGAATATAACTCGAAACGTCGACAAAAAGTTTAAAAGTTTAATTTCATTCTGACCATTGTCCAAATTCTCGATAAGTGATTTTAGTTATAACTTATGGACGAGAAAATAATGGATAAGTTTAAAATTACCTTGATCCTTTTCTTTTTCAATCTTACCATATTTTGTTAATTCTTTTTTTGTTAATATGTTTATTTATTTCAAGTTTTAATTAATTGTTCATTATTTTCATGCATAATATTAAATTTTAACATCTGCTCCCATATTTATCTCCATTTTCTCTTCCCTTAGTTCTAAATTTCTTTAGTTTTTTCATTTTATTTAAGCTTCCTTATGAATTGACTTATTTCTTTGGAGTCTGTTGTAAATTTACATTCTTATCAAGTTTAATTTTCTCAGATGCCACCAACAGCTTCAATTTTAATTTCCATAGTT
The DNA here is from genome assembly GCA_958510845.1 of Cantharis nigra. Classification (NCBI taxonomy): domain Eukaryota; kingdom Metazoa; phylum Arthropoda; class Insecta; order Coleoptera; family Cantharidae; genus Cantharis; species Cantharis nigra. The sequence goes on from OY294028.1 coordinate 19,117,105, forward strand.
TGATTCAATTATTATATTGTTCTTTTTATTTCTTCTTTATTATTTATCTCAATTTTTCAATTCATTTTTTATGCTCTGTCACTCTATCCAATACATGTTGCATTTCATTCAACATTCCAAACCTCTCGTGCTGAAATTCCCCCTTCTTGTGTCTCTCTTATTAATACTCTAGAATTCAGGATTGAATATGGAACTACCATCTTCTTCCTTACTTTTTCTATCATCACTCGTTTTAGTAAATTCAATTTATCAACTCGTATTGATTTGTTTTTATAAAACAGTCAAATTTTTAAATTGTTTAAACTTTGGGCGCTATAAACAATGCTGTTATATTTAATATTTTTCATGGTGCATCTCTCAACTATTGAATTGTATAAAAAGATGAAATTTCTAAATTAATTTCCAATCCAATTTAAAAAATAATTCTAATAAAGTACGTAATACATCGTTCTCACATTAATATATTTAAACAATTTCTTGCATTCAATAAATTTTACTTTAAACCTTCTTTAGAATATCAAACTTCGTGTTTTAAATAAAAGCAATTTTTAAAAAATCAGTATTCTAATTTATTTTTAAATTTTGATAAAATTTTCTTCACTACAACTAAATTGCGTTTTTCCTGCATTATTTTCTAAATTCCATCTCTCCCTTCTCGACACTGCTCGTTCTCCACAACATCAATTGTACAGGCAACAAAGCTTCGTAGATGGAAATAAATAGGAAAGTTTTGAAAGTTGGTATGAGCGTTTGCTTCAGCTTACTGTTGAACCTGTAGAAAGTTTTTGAAACTTAAAGGATGGGAAACTCTTGCCATCTTAGAAAAAAATTTAATTTAATTAATTAGCACAATTAAGGTAAAGAGCGATAGACACATGTACTGCTTTTTCGACTTCCAAGCCATCACACCATGACATGTGTTTCTGACTCGTTAGTCTTCATCAGTATCGCATACTTGTTGTAATCACTAAGTATGCGATACTGATGAAGACTAACGAGTCAGAAACACATGTCATGGTGTGTACTTGTTGTAATCACTAAGTATGCGATACTGATGAAGACTAACAAGTCAGAAACACATGTCATGGTGTGATGGCTTGGAAGTCGAAAAAGTAGTACATGTGTCTATTGCTCTTTACCTTAATTGTGTTAATTAATTTTAGTTTTGAAAGCTATTTTGCACAATCTGCGAGAATTTTATTATCATTCAATATAATGATTTTTTACTTCCTTGTAAAAACGGAAATAGGTATTGTAATCTCGATTTTTTTGGGTTTCCAGATTTTCACGGAAATATCCGTTTTGACCTTCCCTGAATTTATTTTGGCTAGTTTCGTTGTGACGTCTGTACGTACGTATGTAGGCGTCTGTATGTCGCATAACTGAAATGCGGTAGGTCCTATAAAGTTAAAATTTGGTATTTAAGCCTCTTATAGCATCTAGTTGTGCACCTCCTATTTTCAATTGCGATTATTCGTGCCAAAACAGCATTCATTCATGACGCGCACAAATAGAGTAACGAGATTCTTGTACAATCTTTCTAAAAATGACAAGGAAGATATGTGGTGTCCATGTGTCAGATTTCTTGTTGAGTTTTACGGATTGATTAATTGGATTAATGGATTGGTTAATGCTTTGATCAATCGTAGTTTATATTTTAGCATTATTTTTGTGTTTTTAATTTTTCTCTCTAAAATAATTAGGGAAGTAGGAATTTCCATAAATAAGTTTTTACATGTTAATTTCCTATGTTCGGCTATACTACCCGATTTCTTTACATTGAGATATCTATCAATTTAAATACAATTTCTAAATTTATCTCTTTTATTTATTTTATTTTTATTCTTGCTTAGGTAAACCAAAATTACATGTTTTGAAAATTAATGATCTTTAACTTCTTTTTATTTTACTTTCTCTTTGAAAAATCCAATACTTGTACTTCCACGATACAATAAAACAACTGTAGGCACAGTTAGAAAAACGTTATTTTCGAAACATGATAAACTTCATTCAGAAATATTTCAGAAAACTCACAAACATTTTGCGTGGGAATTATTATGAAATATTTCGTTTAATTAAATTTACCCAAGAATGTCAGATGTACACTGAAATATTTATTTTTAAGTAAAAAAAAATTCAACTTAATAATAAGTTAATATTCATTAAATAAGAAGAGAGGTATGATATAATTTTGTAGTCATAATTATTCAAAATCCCAAATATCACACAGACCACCTACAAAGACAAATTAAAATTTGCTTAAAACTTTTTTATTATACTTTTATAATATAAAAATCAAATTCTAATAAGAATACATTTTTTAAAACATGGTAAATTATGTTCTTAATTTCAGTGCATTGGAATTTTATAGCACATAATTTTAATACATAGGAACACCCAAATCATCCAAAAATCTAGCCAAATGTCGGCATGCAAAAAATTCAGCTTATGCCGTTTATTTTGTTTGGATCGCAATTCCTACAGTTTGAGGATAAATTTTAAGTTTAAGAATTTGCGAACCTGAAATGACAAATATCTATTATGATTGTTCAGCAACCGTTCTACAAACAATTACAAGTATGGTTGGAATGCCAAATGGTTCGTCCGACAAACCGTTGGAAAGCTTTTTATCTAATTAGCGGCTTCTTGGAACAATCCTAATATAATTTCATTTTTTAACTAAAATAACAGAAACTATAGCCAACCACTTAGAAAATATGGCCTGCGAATCGTGCCTTACCAAATTGTGCTAAGGCGAATCGTGCTTTTTTGCGAATCGTGCTTGGCGAATAATGCCGTTCACTCAGAATTAGCGTGAAATCTATTTATTTTGAAAATAACATTATAAGTTTTGTGCGTAGAATTTAAAGTGTGTTTGCACGCTTCACAGAATGCTGTCTGCGATTTAAATAAATAACAGTAAAAAAAATTTAATAATGATCTTAGTATTTCTTCAAATACGAGTGCTATAATAATATTTTTATTTGAAAAATTTAGAATTTCTTCTGATACATTTTTCATTTAAAAAAAAAATTTTAATTGTAAATAATAATATTCCTTGGTATTATATTGTAATCTGGGGAGGGGGTTCCTGATGGTAAAATGTTAACTTCATCATTTCAAATCTTTCTTGGAAACCAGCTAATGTAATATTTAAACTTTAAAATTATGCTAACAATGAACTATAATTTATAAGTAATTTTATAGATAATAAAATGTATTATAATATGTTTATTTGAAATAGATATACTATTATAAATTTATTTTTTATGTACGTACAAATACCTGATATTAATTTAAAAACTGTTTTATTCTAAAAAGTTTCATTTTTTTTATCAATACAAACGTACAAGCTTTAATAATTATTAAATATTTTTTGTGAAAACGTCAAAAGAAGTTTATTTTATATCATTCTCTTGTAAAACTTCAAGTTTCAGCTTTTTGTGAATGATTTAAAGCACTGTTCCAGATCAGTTTAATTAGCTAGTTAGTATATCGAATAAAGAATTTCACTTTCAATTTATAGTTTTGTAGGTTTGAATTTTATTATATTTTATTGTCGTTTCTTCGTATTCTTTATAAAATGCTTAACAATGTGTCCTCTCTCCAATGGAATATAGGAGATAGTTAAATTCTTGGTTTGAATTCCCTGACAGAAACATACTATAGACTAAGTTGAAAGATTTAAAGAAAACCGTTACTATCCAGATCCACAGGATATAGACTGCATTGCCAATGAAGGCGATGCATTAGACGACTCGGAGAAATTTTTAAATTGAGAAGTACTACAACTATCCCAACTCTTGGACCAGTGTATGGTTGCAGCGATCTAGATGGATACAAATAAAGTTAAAATTGTCATTTTCTACTAAAATTATTGTGGAATTTTTACAAAATAGAAAATCGGAATGTTAATTGAATGTATGTAGGGTGCAATTATTTCGAAGATGCTTCTGGTACCGGGCTATGGAATATAACACTGGGAATTGTAACTGAATTGATTTAATTGGTAGCTATTGGAATTGCTGTAAAGTCGGTCGCTTTGAGAATAAGTTAGTGCCAAAAAAATGTAGATAGAAGTTTACTGTGAACCCATTATAAAAACTGGAAGATATATCTTCCACTACTACTATATATATAGTAGTATACCACCCTCAATATAATCTTGAATGCTAGAAACTGCGCTATCAACGCAATTAATTATGTGTTGTGTTGATCTGCTACCTCGAACAGTGGTTGTTGAAAAGAAGAAGTAAACTTATTTATGTAGGTTTGTTAGCCGTTGATGACTAGCAGAAGGGAGTTAACCGTTGAATTTTCTCGAAGTACAACAAAGTGCTTTTTGTTCTATCGGAGTAATAGGTTTAGCGTTTTGATATGTTGAACAAAGGTTAGACTTTAAAACGAAGAATATAAATTATAGACGTGTAATTCTATCAATAAGGCATATGGTAAAGTCAGAACTAAGTGGATAGAAATTACATTATATGCAATTTTAAAGATCCTATTTAACAATTTGCAAGATTTTAATTTTCATCTTAACAGACAGTTTTCTTTTTACTGCATTATAAAAGGATTTAAATAAATTTGTTCATGCTTTAGAAACCTTCTTCTTTATATGAACAGTAATACGATTACATACACATCAAAAGTCAATTATTTTATAGAACTTTACATGAAAGTTGTCGCAGTTCCTCTTCAATAAAACGCAATATAATAAATTGCGCCCTTGTTGCTGTGCTTGCAATTTCGATGTGTTTATAGTCAATAAATTTATATTTTACGTCAAATTTTCTGCAGTTAAAGCCTCTGGTTAAATTTAAATGGTGAAAATGCTGAATTTACTTTCATCATTTATAGAATTAAAAACCATTGAGACTAATTACATAAACTTGTTGCAACAAAGTGTTTTAGATTAAACGGTCATTTTTAATTACAATCAAAGAACATTCTTTTCATCTTACATGCAAAAAAATTTAATCCTAACTAAGATTATCAAAGCTAAAGGCTTCCATATAATATAATTTGAAAAACCAAGTACCAATATGATAAGCTAGGATATCATTGCTTCTGGTTCATCTTTTATTACAGAAAATATTAATCAAAATCGGTATCTACGTACATATATATTTTATCAGTTTGTCATTGTGAAACAAACTTGAACATCAAATAAAATAGTTATTATAGATATATTTTGAAGGTTCCATTTCTTTGAAGTTATGTTGCAAAATGGCGCAAGAAGTGATTTTCAAAACCTACAATGTTTTTAAAAAACTGTTTCCGTTTTAAAATGACGATATCCGAACGCAATGTTTAAAAATTTATGCTACCACTTTGTCATACTAAATATTACAGTGACCGTTCAGTTACAGTCCCTCACAAAAGTATTCGGCCACCCTTTGTATCCGGAAAATTTCAGTTTATATAAAATTACATATTACGTTTATTATCATCAGTTTACAGCTACTTTAAAATGTGATAATATAAAAGTATGAATTATATTTTACTCATTTTATCAATTACATAGAAGATATTTTTAAAATATAAAATATATTAACAAATGCTAAGTAAATGAACACTAAAAGGAATTTTAAGATATTTAAAATGTTATTTTGTTTAATTTAAATGAAAATGTGAATTTTATTTGTAAAAACTTGACAAAATAGTGCTGTAGCATCATGTTGTTGTTATGATGTTGTTTGAGTTATATTGAAAACTTTGTGAAACATACTTATAGTGTATCTTATTTGTGAAAACTTGAAGCAATTTAGTTCAATACATTATATACGTTAAACTTTGTGGCAATTCTAAATTACTAATACTTATGTGATGTGTAAATTCATTTGTTAAAATTCAAATTTTTTTTTCTCAATTGTCTGTTATTTCAAGTTTAAACAAACGATTATGATCTATTTAAATTGGTAAATTTTATAGGCAAAACAATCTTATAGTTTCACGAGTAAAGTATCTTGTTTTCTTACTTAACAGATTCTATTGTTTACATTGATAATAGCAGTTTGACAGCTTTTGGTAGCAAGCACGGTATGCCTTATAATAAGAAAAGCTTAAATTGTAATTAATGTGGAAACAACAAGAAACATTTTTAGATAATGTATAACTATATAGTATAACTATATTATATAACTTCAAAATAGTTAATTTGTTAAGCAACTACTAAGCGACATAATTGAAACATGATTAAAAAAATTATTTGCTTTAATTTTGTTTTTCACATTTATATTAATTGAATCAAATAAAAAAAATATTAATAACTAATCATATCAGGCTCAATAAGAAATAAATTCTTAGCACATAAAAAATATATATACTTTCTAACTCGGCAATATGATAACTTTTTCTAATGCCTGGAATATTACAATCGAAAATATCAATACAATTATTATTCGCAACAAAAACTTATTTTCTTTGATGATATAAAATTTCTATTTTGTTTTCTATATTGGTTTGCTTGTTAAAATTATTTTATTTTTAAACAATTATGAAATATTCCAAGCCATTTGGAACCTTATTCGATTTTGTAAATACAGTAGAACCTGTATAGCTTGACACTGTCAAGCTGATGACGCACAAGTTTCGAGTCTTTTGAGGTGGGTGGTAAACACGTAGGCAGACAGATTGATTACCTACGTTATAATAGTAAAACAATAGCATTCTCAATGTTAAAATAATATAAAATAAATTTGAAAGAGAGATTTACTCAGAAATTAATAAAATTACAATATTTACATTCTATTCATATAGTTTTGTAATTTTGTAACGCATGTCGTCGCAATATCTTCATTTAATTTTTTCGTTGTCGTAAAATAATAAATTATTTTAAAGTTTCTTTATATCTGATAAAATGTTTGCGAAATTATTCATTTTACGAAATTTGTATATTGTTACAATTAAATCATTAAGTTAGCTGGGATATTGGAATAACATGGTATTATGTTTGCAGACTTCAGTTACATGTTGGATATTTATTTCAACCTTTTAGTGGACACATTCAGTAGTGGACAGGAAATGGATCCCGTTTATGTCGAGCTATACAGGTTTTACTGTATTACATAAAACTTAGAATATCTTGACACAAATAATTATTTAAATATTTTACATTTCTCGTCGATATTTCAATACACAATAAAAATTTGTTGTTACTCTATTTATACGTAAAAATTTTCGGGATGATTTTAATTTTCCAATATAGTACAGCTGGATATTTCGACTTGGAAAGGGAAGTAGAAAATAATAATAAAATTATATTTATAATTCATATCCATAAATGAAACTGTAATAATTTGATTTAAATTTAATTTATTAATTAACCGAATTTCGGGGATTTCTGGATTTTCCCTTTCCGTCAAAAACCATTTGAATTTTCCTCGCCCCCACCCTATAAAGATAAGCAAATAAAACAAGAATTTGTTGATCTTGTGAATTAAAATCACACGGCCAAGTTTCCAAAACGGTTGGAGAATGTGATAATAATTTAAATATCTCCGTTATTAAAATAATTTTATTGCGCGATGGTTTTTTTAAAAGGGTTTTTAATTTTCTATTATGTCAGGTCCAGGTGTTTTACGGTTCAGTAAGGTCTTTATGTAGCTTGTGATTTGGTTAACTCTAGAAGGCAATTTTATTTTATGTCGTTTTATGTCGCGAAAACCTTCTCAAGGGATGCATATGAATCATCATAACATCAAAAATTCAAGGAATCCTTCATAATCGTCAGAGTTTAACCCATGCGGTGTGTAAGTAATATACACGAAAACATAAGAAACCAATGTTACGAAAAATAACCGTTGCGTCCCGAATATAGATTAGTGGATTTAGTACTCAACAAATCTCAAGATGAAGAAACAAGGCAGGCAGAAGCACTCCGACTCGTAAGGAATTTGTGTAGTTGAGCCCCGATATCGATAATCACTGTTTAATTATTATAATAAAAAACTTTTTGAATTTAAAAATAGGTACAATAATTTCAATAAAAATTAATTACAAAAAATATTGTTTAATTCTGAATTATATTGCTAAGCCTCCGAAAATTCTTTTCATTTCATTTTAAAAATTACAACAGTTTCTTAAGCAGCTTAATTATTGTTTTATGTAATTTTCATTCGTTGTTTAATACGTATATTTTAACCTGCAAAAGTTTTTAGAATAATTTTTCTTCGTAAATTATGCAAAGAGACAAAAAAAAACTTACTTTTAAGCATAGCCGAAATGTTGGAGTTATACGTTAAAAGTTGTGACCTATTAATTTTGTGAAATAGTAGCATCAGTAATTTCAATTTAAAACAAACAAAAAAAGGAATCAGCTTTAGAAAGAATTTGCTTTTTTAAATAAAATGTGAAGAACCGAAATTAGATTACTAAATACAAAGGGTTTGATTAATGAAAGCGGGCGGTTTAAGTTGTATGGAGCATAGAAGGTAGAGGTACTTCGGGAATGATTAATTATATAACAGTGAATCCGTTAAAAAACTGACTAATACAAGTGTTCTAAAAGTGAAAAACTTTTTGCAATTTTGAAACAAACTTTGTGTTATATTAACACCTTTCTTTAACTTCTAAATCCACTTTAGAGTACATTAATCAAAAAAACGTGTATTCAAATAAGTAGAAAAAGTTAATTTGCAAAAAGTTTTTCGGTATTGTGAGCTTTTAATTACGTTTCTTAATTTCTTTATAAACAAAACGTTAAATTGATTTGCATTAAGAACTACATAATAGTTTAAAATTTAATTTCACAAAACTCGATTTAAATGCTAAGTTGGCGCTACCGTAACAATTAACTCAAGCAATTTCGGGTTTTCATACATAAAATTAATAAAACAATTTTAATTTAATTAACAAATTTCACAAAACTTTGAAGAATATTATTTGTACAAGAAGCTCGGGAAAAATAATGTACTTAAATTTTTCTATTTTTACAAGTTCCGTGCGAACCACAGTAATGAAGCTCAGATGTGCATTGTAAGCAATATTAATGCTTGGCTAATTTGCTCGTCTGAAATAGAGGAGTAGAAGGTTACGAGAAAAGTAAATATTTTAAATATATTACTGCATAATTGGATCATTTTTACAAAAGTTTTAATTAGTACTAATGTCACTTAAAAAGTAGTTAACATTATATTAAATCACAAAAATGCGGCACTTCATAAACTTGATTCTATTAAAAACTACGCTTACTCAAAAAACTCATCTGCTAATAATAAATTAAATTAAAAAGTTTATAGATTAATTTCCTTAAGGTAATTATACCAACATAAAATATGATTTAAGCTTAGTAACATTATCTCGATAAATAATTTCATCAGAAACTTAAACCTAATAGATATCGATTAAAAGCCATGCCCAATTAATAATTTTATTCAATCCAAGTTTAGATACACAAATGATTTCGCCATATTATGCGCTGAAGGGTTAAGATCGAAAGAACAGATAAAGTAAACTATAATTGCTCTTCATAAAGTTAGAATGACACTTGGCATCATTTTCAAGACTTTGCAGTTACTTAGAATCAGATTCATGTTTCTTAATGGACTTTCACTCAGCATAAATATACATTAAGATGGCAATCTATTTTCACAAACGTTTATTTAATCTTCACAAAATGTTGAAAGAGTCAATAATGAAACCTTTACACCAAAAATCCCACAATTAAAAGAAAAATAATGAAAAATATTTCAATTTACAAAAAATCAATACACAGTTTTTCCGATTAATACTTTTTTCAATTAAGACAATTGTCTAATTTTCTTAAAATTGCTTTTGACCTCACAAAACACACTTTTTCATTTTAATGAGCTAGATTTATTTATTTCCAAATTGAAATTCTGGAACAACAGATAAGCTGAGATTGTTCAAATTATTGTTTTGGCACAAGAATAGAGAAAAGCTAGAATCTACTATACAGTACTCATACATTCCTATTGGAAGAAATATCAAACAGTTAAATTTAATTGTAAACTTCAATGTCGTTGAACATATTTAATATTTCAAATTTTATAGGTTTCAATTTAACATTTGATTTTCATATGTCTAGCAGTTGTTTAAAAAGCTATTCGTAGCTTCCATTTGGAATTTTATTTTTTAATTTTAATATTGTTTAAGAATTATTATTATATTTTTACATTCTAAGAACTTCCATCCCCATACATTACTTGGTAACTTTTGTAGTATTGGCCTTCGAATTAATTGATTCCGGTTAGAAAAGAAGAATAATTACTTCCTATCTCTTACCGGTGGGGATAGATAAAATGCTGTTTTCTTGTTTTTCAAATTATTTTTTGTAGTTGTTGCAATAAATTTAGTATATTTAAATTTAGTATATAGTTAAAAAGCAACAAGAAATAAAAGGAAACGATTTTAATATAAAAATTGGTGCTCAAAACCAATATAATAATAATAATAGTAAAAATTTTCATTGATTAGTAATCAATTTTACCCAAGTAATTTATTACTAACATATTGTATATTTGTAATAATCTGTTATATCTCTGCAAGCTAACACAAAACTTTATTGAATGTGACACTTATTGCAGAAGTCTTGGCTGGGTATTGAAGAATGTCGGAAACTATTGCTCATAAGAAGTTTAATTAAATGCGGAGACATTTTATCCGTCTCTGAATACTTTGGGGTAAGTTCAAAACAATGTGTTATTCGGTATTGAATTTATTTACCGCATTTCTTGGTTTATACACAATATGGTGTTTCAGTTCGCTTTATAATAAATGCTAAATTAAAAAAAAATCCACAAATTATACTCGAGTGTTGTAAAGCATCCAAAGTATTTTTAAATATTCCAGTTTTTTGTTCTTTGTAATTTGTTTTAGTTTGATATTCTGTGTAAAACCGTTTATCAAAAACCACTCAGAAGCACTGGGAAAGTCCATAAAATATTTACCGGTATTATTTTTGAATATGACGCGAAAGTAACCCGATGCTTTTTGCTAAAAAGAGGTTTCAATTTAATACTGATTAATTGGTATATTTCCCAAATTTAATTGCAAATGTAACTGAACTTCCTCGCCCATATATACCATAATAGTAACAGTGGCATATTAATAAAAAAAACTAATCAAGTACTAACAGGAGCAATAAATTGAAAATATGAATTATTCTTTCAGTAGATAGAAACATAAATTTAATTTGAACTAGTGTCGATAATTGCACAGGACACGTTCACTATTTGTTCATTGTAGCAGGCACTTTAACATGTTATACAGGATGTTCGTAAATGTTAGATCTATACATTATAATTTCTTTAATAAAATAAACAAAATTAATATTTACTTATTATTCTGAACTAAATATAAAGCATATTTTTCTTTAAAATATTCGAAAAGCGATAAAATACTGATAAACACTTATAGCTGCTATATTGTGAAACATAATTTTTAGCAGTTCTGATTTTCTGCTGAGTGAGTGAGTGACTTTTCTACATAATTCCGATATTAAATTCTTGATAATTACTTAAAACGATTTCGGTACTGTTCAGACACATAATCGAATTAACGGTTTCGTCAGCTGCTCATACTAGGAAAATATTTCTGAGATTACCTATAAAATTTCAATTTGTTTCCTGGAATCATTTAATATTGTATTAATTCAATAAATCTTTGCTTTTTTTCTACCACGAAATACTAATGATTATTTTTATTAAATGATAAAATATTGATTATTTATACAATCGATCAATTGAACTGAGGTTACAATCACAATTTAATTATTTAGTATAACTATTGTTTTTTCAATTTTAACAGATAAATTTCTTAACGAAATTAAACAGAAATTTTCATTTTGATGATGCTGTATTCAAACAATGTGTAAACTAAATTTAGAACGTCGGAAAATACCTCTTACTTCGGATAGAAATAATATCGATTTCAAGTTGGAAAATTTATTACAATCTTTCCCTTAATAAAAACTAAACAAAGTTTTGCTATTGAAAAGTTTTCCATAACTAAAATTTTAACACTTAAAATTTTACATTTTTCTGTAAAGCAGATATTGCAGAAGTTAAATTAAAAAATCCGATTATTAGAAAAACCTTCAAGTCACTTAGGGAAAGTGAATTTTGTAATTAATGAAAGTTTATTTGTAGTGCTCGTATTCGTTGCTTGTTTATCTCTTCAGTGGTGTCATGAATAATTTAATATTAACAATGACGTTAGTCTTTCCTACCGACATCGTTTTTTAAAATCAATTTTTTATATGCAATTAACAGCATAATTAATTATTTACTGCTACCCCTATATGTAATGTAAAATTATTTGGACTTTCTTTATTGAAATATTATCATGGTCTAAATCATCTACCATGGAAAAGCTCGATAATCTCTATTGTAGTACATAATATTTTCTATGTGTACAGATTTATGTAACGCTACTGCCTTTTAGAGAGGTGCACTAGCGTCGAGTGGTAAAACGAAGGACTCTGCAAATAAGATATGATAATTCGAGTTGCATAATTTTAGATTTAAATGTAAATTGAAATAAATAAGGATTAGGATAAGAGTAAATAGTTTTATAACTATTAAAGAATTAGTTAGTTTTGAAAGCAAGGTTGACTGATTGGTTTGCAGTGGACAATGGAAGCAGCTTAATAAAGAAGTTTAGTGCATTTGGTTAATTAAAGAGATTTGGCGGAAAATTCGTATAAACGGAAGAAAATAAGAGATAAGAAAAATAAAACTAATTAATTAAAATTGTTGAAACGGAAATAAGGATTGAATATTTGAAACTAAAACTGATAGCATAATTGAGTTCAGAACGTATCTGCAGTAGCACAATGTCTTTTTTTGTAAATAAACGAAATTTATTACTTTAAAAACCAATAAATTATTGAAAGGCAAAATAGTTTTACGACACAATAATGGTTAATAATTAATAATAATTATTATATTTGATGACTGATCAGTGATGACTCATCCGATGGTGCATACATGATTACACTTATATGATAACCTTGGTGCATATCACAAATCTGCTGTTTATACTGCTGACTTGCAAATTGGATCTTTCTAGAAGCATATAGAAGTTTTTGGAAGTTCCTAGAAAGATGCACTTGGATATAAATATGCAGATAGCAGAGTGTTTTGCTGTTAGAAAAGTGAAAACAAAATTGTTTTATTGTTATTAACTCTAATAATGTATATATTTTAGCCCTTAATAATTTAGTAGTAAATCAAATTCGAGTAACAAATATGTATATAGTATATAAATTTAAAATAAGATACGATAACAGATTCTTTTGAGTAATAGATTTAATTAAAGAAAATTATAACAACTTATAACTTAACACAAATATGTTATCGTATTTACGAGTTCTTTGATTTAATTTCAAAGAAAACTTTTATTTAAAATTTGTATAGAATTATTTTGAATACCCAGGTATTCCTAAAAATTTTATTCATAATTTATTCGAACTTTGATTCGTTCCAATATTTATTAAAGCTTTTTTTATTATGTTTTAATAAATTTTACTAATCTAATTAAATCTTTACATAGCATTTTTGAATAATTCCGAATAATGATACAAGTATGTATATATCCCGCTGAAACACTAGAAATTCAAATTAATTAAATCCAATTATTTATATAAAAACAATATTGACAAATTTATAACAACAAATGACTTTATCTGTATTTCTTGATAGACAATAATTTACAAACCCTAGGTCTATTTCAATATTATAGAAATCTTAACTTATGAGAATAAATAAACCTTAAAACTTCAATATAACAACTTAAATTAAATAATATAATGTTGCTGAAAGCTCAAAAATATAATTTCCATTATATTATTTAATTTATCTTCAGGTATACTTCTAATAATTATATAAATATTTTTAAAAAGCTTACATTGCTTTTAATCAATTATAAGTATGTTTATTTTAACCCTGATTACAATATTATATTTTACATTATATAATATGAAATACGTATAACATATAACTATTGTTCTAAAAAGATACGAAGAAAGTGATTTAAAATACACTTAAACTTATAAACAAAAAGATAGAAAGAAACTTATATGTAATTGCTTTAACTAAAAGTTTAGATAAAAATTAGTTTGTTAAAACCACTATTTAAAATATCATTAATTTAACTTATACTAAGTTAGTCCATTTTGTAACTTATTTAATTACTTAAAACAGTGTTCATTCTTATATAAAGACAATGCTAGGATGCCAAAGAAGTTGAACTTTTAGCTGTTCATGATACTCTACTCATGCAATCAGAATCAATTTCCTTTCAAAGTGGCAGAGAATTTCCATAGCTCGAATGATATTATATTTATCAATTTAATCTACAAATACGATAACAAATATTCAGTTACTGTGGTATTAAAGGATTATTGTTAAAATTAATTTTTAACTTTGTTTAATTCAGGTCCAGTTCTTTAGTTGTTTGTTTTATAAATACATTTTTTGGTTTAACCTACAACTGAACATCTGGACCTGTATGTTATGTACTTAGGTATGTATTTAAAAACGCTTATAAAAAATATATACAAAAAACTTAATATATTTTGAAGTTTGGGGAAATAAAATATAATATAATTTGTAAAGTTTCAAATAAAATGTACCTATGTGAGTATGTACATGTATACAATCTCTTACATTTATAAAACGTTTACAGAAATATTATAGCATATTTATTTTTTATAAAAAGAATTTGAATCTTATAAATCAGGGCTTTTTGAAACCTTTTTAAACTAGCAAATTGAAAAAAAATTGCACATAAAGTAGCAAACATAAATTGGCTTGCGTTGTGTGCCACAGGCACAATTCTGATAAAACCATTTTATACAAGAGTCAACATATTTTCAACAAAGTTTCTCTCCTTAAAGTTGTTGCAATACACAGTAAAGCAATTCACATAATACAGTCATTTGTATTCTTATTAAAAAGAAATATTACAAATACATGTAAGTTGCAACAGAAAGCTTTTTATTAAATTATATTCAATTCGAGAAACAACCCTTTGTACATTATATTATTATTTATAAATGTATTTGTATATTATTACTATTACAAGAAACTAGTGGATTAGGTACTCGAAATTTAATATTACATACCTACCGCTCGGAAAATACATAATATTCCAGCTTCGACAGATATCATTAAATTAAATTTTGCAAATTGAAAAATTGAAATTGAATTTATAAATTTAATATACCTGTAATAGTTTGTTTTGCTTATGACAGTTAAAACGCTACTAGAGAGCTCTAAAAGGTTGGTGTTTTATTTTAATTTGTATTTAAATTTTGTTCAAGTTGTAGTAGTTTTTAAGAGTTGAAAATTGTTGTTAGTATAACAATATATAATGTTAAACCAACTTGGGTTGTTTATGTAATATGCAGCTTGCAATAATTCTCGCTCAGGAGAGTATTACGAAGTACAAAGAAAGTTCTCTAATAAGTAATGTTTGTAGATTTGTACATTTTACTTTTTTATGTTTTATAGCTTTACTCTAATACGTTTTACTACAAGCTTTACTAACATGTAAAGAAACTCACAATATACAAATAGTACTAAATCAGCAAACTGCACAATATTGACTTTAGTAAACTAGCAAATTTTTTGCTTGACTGACGTTGTTTTAAATTTAAAACTTTCTAGAATTTTTATGGATGAAATACTACGTACTTTTTTATTTTATGAATTGCTACACAGGTCTGAAGTTACTTTGAAATATTATATTTATGTTATCGCTACACATTTTTAATTTCAAAAGGCAATATAACTTCAATAACACACTTGAGCTTTTATTACCACTTTTCATTTAATTTACTATGTAGTGTGCGAGAAATACAAAAAGATAAATAATTTATTTTCCATTTTGTTACAAGTACTTGGTAATCTAATACTAATATTATACGTCAAACTTTCCAACTACAAAAAACATTGACTATGAAAGAAAAAGTACAGTCGTAAAAAGCTTTTTCGAATTTGTAGACCCTAGAAAACGAGAAAACATAAGAAAAGCGATCAGCATTTTATGATGTCAATTATTTACAATAGCCAACATTTACTACTCAGAGAGGAAGCATAATTTATACAAAAAAGCACAATCCTTAAAATATTATTTTCAAAACCGCATTGACAATTATTAATATTTTTATTCATTTCTATATTTTATTTGACAGTTTTGTTATGTATTAAATATATTGTCACTTAACGCAACTAATTTTTTCAAATCCTGAAAGCTTTTATCTACTTAAAGAAAACTGCATTAAAATTGGAAAGAAAACTATAAAAATGGCGAATGGCATCAGTATGTCAACATTTAAGAACGTGTTTTTAGACTTCTTTGAATCTTTCACAACTAAACAACTTTTATGATAGTAAACAGTCACGTAATACAGCGTTACTCACAAAGTTACAGTTATTACGTTATATTTTTCAGAAATAACGAACTCACTTTAAAAATGTTATTTATTATATAAAATTTAGCTTTGGTATTCCTTGTTGGCGGTATTCGCTTTCGAGATTTTTTTAAATTTTTGCTACTATCAAAACAATTATTACTAATTATTATTATTCGTCGTATGAATTCAATCTTTTTAAATATACGGTTATTACTATTTCGAAACTGAACAAGATGTCGACCGCGGCTCACCAACTGACCGCAGTGTTCATCCTCTGTATTTTTATTATAATTAATTAACGAAAAAATGCAATATTACTATTTACCTAAATCAGAAAACAAAAAACATACCATAATATAATATTATATAATAAATCTTACCAATATACTGTTGATAAATACACTTAAAAAAAAACATTGCAATATGCAAATATATTTATAAAATTGTTATCGTCGCGTTTATTCAATAATTGACACAGATAATATAGATTGTGAATTAATTTTATTTTCAAATATTTACAATAATTAAGCAAATCGTTGGCACAAACATTGTATTTTCTACATTACTATTTAAAAAAACATAGCTTTTATTATCGTTGATGAATACTAGATTTCTTGCATATTGGTTGAATTTGGAATATTTTGTAACAGAAAATTGTGAAAATAAAGTCTACTACTCTTCCAATTGGTAAATTTGATCTGTAAGAAGTAATGGAAAACCATTGTGATGCTCAATCACCAACTTGGAGGAGGACAGCGGCAAGCAGGGTTCTCCAAGTACAAACCGGTCTCTCTCCTGATATCATCCGACAAGAAGAAATATTTGCACTGCGCTATGTCGCTGCCTTAAGTTGTTATTTATATTATAATATTATACTATAATATTTTGTTTTTTATACTTATTTATTTACGCGAAATATTAGCAATTTACATAATTAAAATAGGAAATGTTGCTTTTTCATCTCAAAATTTAAATTACTTCATTCAGCTTAAAATTTTATTTTTGCTGTTTAATCAAGTTAAAATCAATATGATACAATTTAATTTAAAATATTCGAGTTTTCATAAATTAGCAGTTTTACTTTACATTATACAATTGAAGCGAAATCAGGAAGAATTAATTTAAATCTTTTTAGATGTAAATTAATCATCATTTACATTTCCCTCATAGTTTAGAACACTGATCGTAAAAATATATAGTAATTGAGGATACTCAATTTTGAGTACTTATGCAATGTTATGTATAGGTAACTTGGTGTTATCTAGAGGTATAATATGTCGTAAGCCTCCCGGAAGTTTTAACTGATGTGATTTTAAGTGTGATTTTAGTTCATTTTTTGAACTAAATATTCTATTATTCTACTATATACTAGTATATATGTTACGGTCAATGTTGACAATTCGGCTATTAACGTCAATGGCCATGCATTTTGACATTTGACATTTAAAATTGTATATGCAGTTTTTATATCATTGCCCGGGCAATGACGTTAATGTCCAATACAAGGTGGACAATGATGAAATTACTATTCTACAGATTCTATATTCTATGACTCTTTCACGGATCCACCGTAAAATGAATTAATTAAATTTAATTAATTTTGCGTCCAGGCCGCTTTGGCTGACGCAAACACGACAAATCACGGATCCACGTTAAAATGATCGTTTGTCTAAATTAAATAAAAATCTCTGTACACTTATGAGGCCTTGAAAAGGGCCGAGTTGCTGTCATTTACACGGAAAAATGCGTGCACGACAAATAATTTTCCCTAGTTGAAGTACATCGCCATTTTGCTGTTCTTGGATTGTCCAATCCATTTTGGCCATTAACGTCATTGACCGGCCAAAGATGTATTTATTACAATCATATGAAAATATTTACATCATTGCCTACCGTTAACGGGCGTTGACGTCAATGACGTTAATGGCCAGCGTAAATGGGCATTGACGTCATTGACTGTAACATATTTTTTTTTTTTTTTTTTAATAACAGTTCTTAAATTCTGAGTTCATTTCTTAATTAACCTCATTATTGGACTGTTTTGCAGTACCTATAGAACAGCGACGGCGCCAGAATTTTTGAAATGGGTGGGCAAAAATTGGAGTGGGCAGAAGCACATAAAATTTATAAATAAACTCAAAAAATACATTATTGAAGTATTATTAATTAAAATTATTAGCTCTTAAAAATAATATAAATTAGAATTATCAATATTGAGCTACAGGGCACAAATAAAACACATTTTTAAACAAGCTTTGGAAAAGCTACTTTTTCTTTTTCAAGTTTGTGTCCTGTAACTCAATATTGATAATTCTAATTTACATTATTGAAGTAAGCACCTAAAAAATTTGGGTTGGCACTCCAATCAACCGGGTGGGCAAAAGGGTGGAATTCTAAGATTCAGATTTAGATCTTGGAATATTTGCTTTAATTCCAATGCAACTTTACAAAAATATCATTAATCGTAAAAGAGCAGGAGTTGATACCAAAAGCGTCGAAAACTACCAACTCGAACAAGAAAACGTTTCTTCGGATCTTTCAAATTAATTTATAAAAATAATTCTCTCATGATAATGGTGTAGCTAACCATTATCAAATCTATCAGTCAGAAAATATTGTTGTTTTTGTTTAGTTATAATTCTGAATTACAAAAATATTTTAATTCCCAATCAACCGTTTGAGTAAAAACCGCACCAAACCGAATAGTCATATTTAAAACCTATCTTATGTATTTTGTTTCATATTTTCTATATTATAATTCTTTTTTATAATGTTAATGTGGTGAATAAAAAGAAACCCAACCAAGTTGTACATTTTTTGCAGCATTTCATGCAAGTTTAAATTTAATAATTTAGAATGATGATTTATTCCGAACTGAATTCAAAATCAGGATTGAAGAGGATGCAAAAAGCTATGCAATTTGCATTAACATCTGCAGTTACTTTATTTTTAAATAAGTAAGTCTTGACAAAGGTGACAAAGATTTAAATGCAATTACATTGTACAAGGCGTAGATTTAAATTGTTGAAAATTTAACACTTTTGCAACTTATTTGTTTCTAACTTATTTATTTTTTGTATTAAAAATATGGGATAGGTAACACTAAAGCTCAAACCAAAATTGTTTTTAATCTGATAGTTTGGAAACCCAATTTATTGAATATTAAATAAATGTGAACCAAAGAAATTTAAAAAATAATAGAAAGAAAATAATGCTGTTCAAAAAGGTTATTGTAATAAGATTTACATTAGTCTGAATTGATCATAAGGCCAAGAGAAGAAAAATATTTAAACATTATAATAAAAGTATCAATAAATTTTATAATTACTTACTATACAATCAACATTAATTTTCAAAAATATTTTTTAAAAAGCGAGTGAATTACGATTATTTCGGTTAGGTAAACAAATAAGAGAAATAACGTTTTATTTGAATAAGTTAGAAGCATTTTATTTAGAAAAAATAATAAAGTTTATATTTTCCATGATTTACTTTAAAAATATTATGAAATACCTCGACATAACTTTTACCTTCCCAAAAGCCTGTAAACATAAAATATAAACGTAGCTAAACATGACCCTAAACACAACTCAGATATTTAAAATTGATTTATTTTACTTGGTAGTAAGAGTTTTAATTCTTTTAAATTTCTAAATAAATTTTTGTTAGATAATATAAAAGTTGAAAATAAAAGTACCATTAGGTAAATTTACAACTTCAAAACACCTTAAGGGAGTTAATACCCTTAAAGGCATTATAAATTTTAGCATAGTTTCTGTAACTCTTAAAAGCATTCGTAAAATTGTATAACAAATCTCTTATACACATATATTTACATCATTCATCACAATCTGTATTCTGAACTCCTAGTTCTTTCTATACGGTAACTTGCTATAAAATATATCTAGCATTTAGCTGTTCTTAAGGAAAATCATTTTCCTACATTTTATATAAAAGTTCCTTGATATAGTATCTAATAATAATTTGACTTTAACTGTATATTTTATGAACTAAACCTTAAGACGCTTTCTATTCAACAGCTTAAATAAAATATTGAAGTACTTACGTGCACCAAAAATTTATTAGGAAAATTAAGAAATTAAATATTTAAGAATTAAAACAATCTTTAACTTAGCATTTAGGAAATATATAATTTATTGAATCACCAGATGTTTTAATAGTTATTATTTTAATATTATATTAATTTCACTTATATTTATGAAGTTTCTTATAATATACAAGATAATACATTTCATTCGCAATTTTTGAACATTTCAAAATTTTAGATACTCGTATGTTTTCATTTAAAAAATTTATAACCTGTAATAATAGTTCTAGAATAGCTTTTCTAGTTCATGCCAATCAAATGTATCGTTTATGACATAAACCATTTTATTCTTATCTTAAAGAAAGAGTCGTAAAAGACGAAAAAGTTTTGATAAAGTTGCAATATTGCTTATAATACTACTTTGATAGATTCTTGCTTAAAAAATTGTTTGTAATAGGAAAAATTCTATGGTTTAAAAATAATAATACAGTTTGAAAGTAAAAAGTCGTTAGATTAAATGTTAAATAAAATCCTCTATATTTTAAAGTTTATAAAGTGCACTTGTTATTATCTAAGATAGCTAGATAAAAGTTGAACAAAATATGGTAGTTATCTAATGTATCAGATTAAGAATTTTCCTTGCTATTCACAGAACCAATGGCAGTTGTCCCAGAATACAGAGCAAAACCCTTTTCATTGTAAAACTAAAATGCAATATATATAGAACAAGTTCACATTTTCGCTACTTTACGATGTCCATTGTTTGTTCAAGCGGTGTAAAACGACAGATATATAGCTGTGAGCAGAGCAGAGCAACAGCTCGGAGCTGATAAAGGGTTGAAAGGTCCCTGGATACCAGACAGGCCTTTAGCACACTGGTACTGCTATCTCAATAGCCACCGAAGCTTATTTCAACAATCTTAACTTACTAGTTATTTTAAAAGTACATGTTTTAAATTGTTTTTTGAAAACTACGATTCGACTATATAAAATATTTATATACAAACTCAAATCAATTTACCAGTTAATGCTTTTTCTAATGATGGATTACTTTGTGGATTTTAAAATATAATCGTCATAAATCATCCAAGTGTTTTTAATATTTATCGATTATATGTAGATTTGAAGAGTCTTTCAGAATATTATTGCAGCTGCTGTTTCTCGCGATGTGGTTTTATTTCAGAGATTTCTTTTCAAGTCTTATCATTTTCGGTCGATTTTCTTTATCTTGGTATTCTTTTGGGAATATATTGTGGTTCATTGTAAAAATATTATTTTAAAATTTTTTTAAAATACTCTCAACTTTCATTTACCAGCTCGTAAAAATTAAATTTAATAAAATTCAACGAAAGAGTTAACGCTTATAAAATTATCTAAACGTAATATGCTAAATTCAGCTTCGCTTGAACTTGAGGAATTTTTGATACTTACTGGTAACAGAAAATTCTATAAATCCATTTTACTATAGGGTATTGTGAGAACATCATTTTACATCATCTACAGACAAAACCTAATATTTCTTTATTAAAGTTTAAAGAGAAAAAAATCCTGGTTTCTTGAAAACACTTTAGCCTAGATTTGTGATAGCTTTTCTTGCTTTTAAAAAGTAAGCGATCTTCTGTTGTGCAGGAAATACATTTTCAATAATTTTTTCAGATAAACTTTTCATTGCATCAGCCCTCCTTTTGTTTAGAAAATAAAAATAAGTTCATTTTATATTTTATTGTTTATTCAAAGCAAAATAACAAAATTTATCAAAAATCTCAAAGTACCTATCGTTGCTGCGAGAAAATTTTCTTCAATAGTACGAAAGCAAATAAATCAATTTGAAAATTATAAAAAGTTTTACTTTGCAAATTGCACCATTAATCGCACATTTCAATTTTTGAATAGAACAAATCATTGCTGATTTGAAAGATCTATATCTATCAAAGCATTATTTAACAATGACCACTATGTTTTCAACAAAACGTTGTTAAAGATAAGGGATATACCTATTAAAACCCTGAAAGCAAGATAAAACTCAAAACGATGCATAAAACATCAAATTGCGTTTTATTCAATAATCTCTCACCTTAAGAGAAGTCTTTATTACAACATAAAATCGTAAATTTGAAAATTATTCATTATTTCTTTTGATATAACTATACATATTTTACTTATACTATATCGTTCTCTTTGATATGCTCCCTACTTATTACAAAATTTACAAGAAATGAAAGCTATTAAATTTTTTGTTTACATTTTTTGTTTATTACGTAATAAACGTACCCATTCCTGCTTTTATTGAAATTATAAATAATTTAATTTTAAATATTTTATGTAACTTTAATAACGTTTTTATATTGAGTATTATTACTCTACGAGCGTCTTTTCAAATAAACGACGGAAAGTAGTCAAGCCGATGATATAACATCTAGTGAATTTGGTGCCCAAGATCCCCAGAGACAACGTTTAATTGAGCCTCACTGTCCATAAGGATGAGTATCTAAGGCTATAAGAAATATCAAAAGGTAGAGTTGATGGCAGATTTATCTTCTTATTTTGCAACCAGAACTTACAAAATATGTAACTTCGTTATATTATATTTTTGGTATCGCAATTTTCTACCTAAATTTGATGTCTTATTTTATGGCTAAAATAATTGCACCAACATTAAATGTATATTATAATCATAATAAAAGAGACCTACATCACATTACAAAATAAAATAGGTGAAAATTCAGATTAAACGAAATCCAAATTCCTTGCATTTATGTACTATGTTATCTAGGAAAAAAAATCCTCAATGACTGAAAGATAATTTAAATTGTATTCAAGTTTATTTAAATTTAGTTTTTTTAACATTTAAATCGAAAACGTTGATAGATAGGTATTTTAAATTTACCTCCCTGCTATTAATTTATTGTACATTTCTAGCTTTTGGTAAAGCAAAGACAATTTTAAACTTAGAAACGGGATCTCTTAAAGCCGCAGATTGCATTTGTACGTACATATATATGCAAATGAGGAAAACAATTTAACTAATTTTAGTCATTACATTGCTCTATGTTTGGACCTATGCATTGCATTTGGACTTAAGTAATGTAAATTTTTGCCGAGCAATCTTTCAGATTATTTAATTAACCGTTACGTATACGGAAAAATAAGCAGATTAGATACTTCCACTTTAAAAAAGTTTAATTGTTAATTATTATATTCTTCCTAAGAAAGTTAATTAGAAGTTTAATTAATTTTTTAATACTAAAGTAAACATTTAGTTGAGCCAATTTTAATTAAAAATTTGTTGTTTGAAAAGGTGAATTCTTAGTTACCACTTTATAAATTATTAAAATAAAGAGTAATTAAAAGTAGTGCTACAATAATTATTGTAGCAACTGCTAAACCTAATCCGTTTAACATGATCTTAAACCAAGTAAAATCTTACTTAAACCTTTTCTAAAGATTTATTAAGTTTCTTTAAATTACTTTTTGTCGTTTTCTATTCTGACAACAATGATACTTTATCTCGAGTAAATTTATATTACTTTGTGTAATATTAAGAAAATATAAAAGATTGCTAAAGATTACCAATAAATTTCAAAGATATCGTACTTTGTGGTGAAAAGCAATAGTAATAATTTAAATCTTTTATTTTAAGGTATAAATGTTGTTAAAACTTTACATATGTAGGCCTTTAATTTTAAAAGCACACATATATATTACATAAGATTTCCAATAACCTTTATGTAATAAGCACGCACGATTAGAAATAATATAGTCATTATTGAAAAGTATACCCCATACTTAGCTGTCAAGATGATTATCACCTGGTCCACAAAAAAGCAATCTGAGAAAGTGAGAAAAAGGAAAATTCAAATACAATATTCCATATAGCGAAATCGTCAATTTAATAAATTGCATTGGTTCGAAGCACGTGTAACTTTAAGTAATTTCTTTATATTAACAGTGCCAAAAATTACATAAAACTTTTTTTAAAAAGCAGTATTATATCCCAAGTGCATATAACTAACCAATTGAGTTTTGACATTAAATTTCATATATACCAAATTAAAAATTAATTTAACAAAAATATATTCTTTAATTTTTCGATAATTTCAAACGTGTCGGTATGTTGATTATTGCATTGTAAGGAATTAAAGCTTAATTAACATAGGCACTAATAATTATGCCATCATAAGGCCTAATTAAACCAAGTAATTTACACATCCTACTTGCTGTGAATTATGGTATATACCTAGTTAGTTACATTGAACCCTCCAGCGTTTCACAAGTTCAAATAAAATTGTTAAAAACATTAAAATGATTATCCCATTTAAGTAAGCATGCAACCTTAAGAAAAAAATAGCCGAACTATGTGTATTGTATAAAATAAAGTTATTCTGGTAGCACTAAGCCTGTTATTTGCTTTATACCAAGTTGATAAAACACACATTCTACATTATTGATGCTAGACATAACTATTACAATGCTGCTATCATAGAAGCTTCATCAGACAACATTCGAGGTTATAACACTATGTTTTTGTCAGTACCTATTCATCAGCCTAATCAATCTACTATGAAAACAAAACTATAATTACACAGAAAGTATCAATTTTGTATAATGTGTTGCGTATCTAAGTACTAAAATCTGTTACCTACTTAACAACAAGCAAAATATCGATATAAATCATGCAAGACAAAATTTCACTCAGCACTCACAGTTTTTACTAAAATAATAGCGCAGTATTAATTCCTACAAACTTTATACTACTTAAGTACACATACCATTGGTTAATGTAAAAGTTTATTATACAAAATTTAAATTAATCTGAAAATAAACTAATAATTTCATCTTTCTTTTTTTTTGTCTGCTTTTGAGAAGGAATTATGTACGATACTGCAAGTTGGAGAAGCAAATAAAGGAAAAAAGTTTTATTCTGAATATTTGAATAGAAATTATTTTTACTAATTAGACAAATACAAATTATCTTACCTAAAATAGAATTCTCTAGTCAGGAAGTCACTAAATCCTTATTTAGTAAAATAAAAGTAATAACTATATTGATTACTAATAATTGTGAATAAAGTCGCTAACCAGTTATATCCATTTAATTAAAATCTAGACACTTCTTCTATACGTACTTTCATGGATCATTGAGATTGATCCTTTATGGTTCAAACAATAATAATAGTATTTTATACCGCTTTATAAGTAAATATATTTTTCTCCAACCATCTGGCAAATAAGTTCTGCTAAACTATTTATGCTGCAATAATTCAATTTACTGAACTAGATCTGTAAAGGTGTGACTTTAACTGGCTATGTCTTTATCAATAAATGAGCAATTATGCCAAATATAAAATTTCCTATTTTATGCTCTATTGACTGGGCTATCATTGCACCTTGACGTAGTACTCATATATTACAATATTGCTGTATTGATTTGAAATATATTTTACTTTGGAGAAAAGATAATATAGTACGTACACTATCTTCTCACTACCTCAGTGTATCTAATTTTTTCAAGCAACAGAGCTCTTTTTACGGCTTCGAAAGAAACAACGTTGCTACGCTACGCAAGGAGAGTGATTTGCCATAAACTGGAAGATATTTGGGATGCCAAATACCAAAACTACATAAAGATTTTAATTTGCTACGAGACGCCTACGAGACCTTCTTCAAAGACCTTAAAACTCTAATAGAAGTGAATATTATCTACTGGGTAGATAAATTTTTAAGTAAACAGCATCGTAAAAGACATTGGTATAGTCAGTTCCACTATAGGGTAACAAAATTCTTTTGATGTATACAAACTTGTTTAATTGGAAGTTTCGTGTTTGTTTGGGATAAAGATAAGTTTAATTTTATATTTACATTTGCCAGTATGGATATGATAAAATCAATTTTAGTACGGAAAAAACCGTGAATAAGTTTGAAACAAAAAACAATTTTTTTTTCTAAATTTTTTTCATTCGGCACTAATATTAACAATGTTCTGAATTAATTCTGGGTTAATTAAAAATTTGTCCACCTAGTATACATATTATTATCATCCGTACTTCGATTGTAATATTCATTATATTATACTACTGCAGTGTTCATGTTCAACTGAACTATTTCACTATTTGACCTAAAGTAGCGTTCTCAGCCAATTAACGTGACACAACATAGCATAGCATAGCTTAGCACAGAAGTTAAAATACATTGAAACTTAGGTGTGTGTTCAAATTGACAAATGACCAATTTGGCATAACATAACATAACAAAGCATTAACGATTTTAGGTATATTATGAATTTCCCTATTATTCCAACGAATTAATAGGAAGGCGCTGGTAGAAATTGAAAGTAAACGTCACAAACTAATAATAATTTGTATTGTACCATAATTAGTGCAATTATTGCGAATTTATTATTATATAATTAGTTAATTTAATTATATCAAATAAATCGATACCATTTTCTTTTGTAGTGCTATGTTAAGTTATGCTATGCTATGTTGTGGTTAATTGGCTGAGAACGACGCTTTACAGTGAAAATTTAAAAATATGTAAAACTTTTGGATTTCGTGAAATACAAACAGTATTGCATAAATCATACAGCTTTATTATGGTCTTTTCTGTTAATGAAATATTTTATATGGAAGTATATAATAAATATATAAAATAACATATTTTACAATTATTATTTATTCATTTTGAACTTTAAATTAATATACAATGTAAGTATTTATATTCTGACGTTGAATAGTTTACTTTACTTCTAGAGGTAGGTTTCATAATTTGATATGGGTTCTTAGCTACTATTGACAACCCTAAATTAATTTAAACCTGTGACAAAAGACTAGAAGGCATTCTAAATTTGAGCTTAGGAATTATTAAGTTAGATTTACTAATGTACTTGATGTGAGTTAGAGTAAAGCCGCGACATCTTTCGCACACAAACAAGTGGGATGAAACTTGACTGCATTTTACTATACTAATAGTGATGATAACACTAATAGATAAGTTTCAATGTTTTAAACTATTAATCACATAACAGAAGAACAAAATTCCGACGATCTCAAAGGCGGCAAAGAAGACAGGAAAACGCATAAGAAATAACTGGGAGAGGTGTAGCAAGTAAGATGGTCGGTTTTGCAAAACGGCATTTGGACAAAAGAACTAACACCTTCCATAAATCCATGGATAACCAGAATTCACGAAGAACTAAATTTTCATCTTATCCCAGCTCCAACGGGACACTGGTGCTGTAAGAAATATTTAGCAAATAAACTACAAAAATTGCCTAACTCAAACTTATTTTTCTGCGAAGAAGTCGACGACGCGAGACACACAGTATTCAGATGTACAAAATGGATATTTGTAGGTACATAATATATAAAACAAAATGAAATAAGCAATGAGATAATATGAACCAAGAAAGATGAAGAAAGGATGATAGGCTGAAGATAGGGAACTGCAGCTTCACGGCAATTCCGATTGCACCATGAATAAGATATGCGTATGCAATCGTGAACCGATGTGAAACACCACCTAGAAGTGAGCGGGGGGGTTAGTGAATAATGTCCATGTGCATCACCTATTCTTAAAAGTTAAACTTCACTAAAAACCGGCGTAAGAATTTAACATTACTCCCCCAGGGGACTAGCTCAGATTCACTTGACTTTATTCGCATACGGATCATTATATTTCAACTCATTTATTTGTTAGTATTTGTACTGACATACTTGTTCAAGAGATCAAGAATTGGATCTTAGGGTATCGGGAGGATCCCTATGCAAGGTCTTACTAATTTATTGAAATATGGCTTTGTTTAATTAGAGATACTATAGACATCTTAATTGATATTAAAAAATAAATTAATCATCAATTAAAAATTAAAAAATCAATTAAAATGGGTGAATTTAATAATTCTACCATATTTTACAGTAAATTTTCATTAGGGACGTATAGAAAGCTCTTCAACTTCGAATATTTATTATCTTTTATAATTCGTAATATAGCACGCATGCTTCTGTAGATAAAAGGTAAATAAAGAAATAATGTAATGTGAGTTTTACTTTACATGTGTTACACAAAAAATTAAGTGCACACTTGTTTCTCATTTTCCATTAATGACTTTCACGAAATTTAATTTACAACAAGAAATTTTCGAAACAACAACAATAACTTTTGAGACCAGACATTTTTATTAAATTATTGCTTTAAGAAAAGACTCCCGGGTAACTAAAACTGCCCCCATTAACAGCAACTATGTGTTGACTTATGTTAATGGCTTTCCTGCTAGCACTAACTCGACTCTCAAGAACAAAAAATACACAACACTATTCCAGAAAATGCAGTTTTAATACTTGTCAAAAAGTTAAATAAAAACAGTTTTTATTTAAATTTAATTTTATAGATCCGGATTTCAGTAGATTATAATGTATAATATGTGGGTGTAAACAAATAATTACATACTAATTAGTTATTTATGTGTGTACATCTTAAAAAATATTCCTATTGTTTTAAAAAACAAATAGGAACTTGGATGATCACAGCTCCTAGCTTAAAGTTCTACTATTTATGTTTATTATACAGTTGTTAATTTATATTTTCACATTTTATCATTACATAAATAATTATTTTAATATATAGGTTAAACCCGTTAGAAATTTAACTTTTTTTTGTATTCTGCATAATGGAATTGCATTGGAATAATTGCAGCTTACTATACCGCATAACATAGAACATATCAAGCTTGTAATGTATTTCTCGCTACGTTTATTTCAGTATATTGGAGTCAACGCAGTGACATTGACTAAAACGATTTTCAAAGCATTACTTCCCTTAATTGTCATTCTGTACTCGATGCTTTTGACACATCTTTACAGTACCAAATTAAAATAGTTTGGGCAAAATAACTTAAAATTTAAAGCCATATAATTTATTGAAGCTGGTTAAAATAAAATTAGCCTTAAATAAAATTAAACTAAAAGCTAAACTAAATAGTTTAGTTAACACTTAGATACTAACTTTTCAGTTTGTTATAGAAACAGATAAATAAAACAATAAATAAGAGGAATTAATAATAAATACTAGCAAAATGCATTTCAAGTAGTATTTACTGAAATATATTATACTATTATTATTTAAGCGTACAAGAAGATTTTGTTAATATTACGACCTCCTGAAAATAATTTATTTTTTCAATTTAAATATTTGAGAAGAAAAATTACTTGAAATTAATTGCAAATAAATATTAATAATAAACTATTCCGCAATAAAGTGACCGCATAGAATTAAATTATATAGAATATTATACAGAAAGTTTTTTACAAGATATCCTATCGATACGAATTGGTTTAAAGAGTTTGGTGTATTGGGCAGCAGGCAAAGACACTTAAAGTTTCCACTAAGAGTTCGAATTTGAATTCTGGCGCAAAGAAATATTGAATTGAAACGAGCATGTTTCTCCGTTCTATTTATTATTTGTTTTTACTACCTTTATAGCACTTTGAATTTTTTTAGTAGTTTTTTTTTATAGCATGAAACGGTTATAATAATATAACAGCTATAATATTATAATAAATAAAATATAAATAAGTAAAGCATACAAAACACTATTATTTCTAGTTTACATTAAAAATTAGATTCTACGTTGGTGCGCAGTCTAGTGTTAGCACTAGACTACACTAGACAAAAAATTGTTAGTATCATATTTATTGTATAAATAAGTGTTGCTGTTAATAATATAAATTATTATAATTACAAATTAATATAACTTTACTCGTCACAATATCAAATCAATATGATTTTAATTGAAGTGTATTAATAGAAAATTTTCTTTTGTAATTAAATTGAAAAAATAATTGATATTTTTGCTTAAGTAATATTGCTACAAAACATAATTAATACTTCGGGGGGAGAGGGTGAATAATTAAAAATTTAGAAGTATATATCTATCTATATAAGTATTTTATTAATATACTACTCTGTGCCTAATCGTAGGCAAGCTTTAGAATGCTAGATTATTGCGATCTAGCAAAAATAATAGTTCGTAGGTTCGAACCCCGACCAAGTACATCGAGCTATTTCGATCCTGTCTCTCTCACAAGATGCCGGCAACATCTTTGAAGTATTAAATATCACGAGGTCTGTAGCGCTTATCTATGTATATTGTTGTATTTTTTAAAACAACCCTTCTCTTCTTCAATAACTCTTTTATAACAACCCTTCTCTTCTTCAATATCTCTTCCACTTAGCTTATACTTCTTATATTGATGTTGATATTTAATTATAACATTTACAAATTATTATATCAAATTATTCAAATTACAAAATTACGTTTGACATTGTGTCTTTTAATACAAAAACAAAAATTGACTGACACTGGATTGCATTTTTTCTTATTTCCCTAAATCAAATTGCCATTGTGCTCCTTTTGTACTTCCACAAATGCCCTATATTTTTCCATTACATTTCCCCTCCAAAATTATTTAACTCGAGAACATTCCATCGTTCTTAGTGAATAATTTTAAAATCGTCACATCAAAAAACAATAACCACTTCTTATACCAATTTCTATTTTACCTTTACCACTTTTTTTCTTTAGTTCATCGCTTATTTCAAATTTTTGTTTTGTTGCCCCTAACCAATTTTCCACCTCTTCTTTCATCGTGTTTCTAATGATTACCTTTAATTTTGATGCGTTATTTATATTATCTGTCAAGCTTTTAATTTTTGTAATATACACGTTTGGGTCTTCCTGCCCATCACCACCAAATTTCGCCATTCTTTCTGTGTTCAAATTAAAATTTAGTTCCTGTAACCAACTTTGTACATCTCTTTGATTTTCACCATTCTTGTTCAAGACCTCCCCTCCTTCTTGACAATGTTTTTGCATATCCATATTTATTTGATTCATATTTTTTTTTATTTCTACATTAGTTTCTTTCACTTCTGCACACACACTTTCAATTAGTTTTTTATTTTTATCCACTTGCTCTTCGACGGTGTCAACATTCTCCTGCACATTTTTTATTTCGTGGGTTACAATGGCTACTTGTATACCGCATACTTCTACACTGAGAGAAAAGAGATGGTAAATTGAACGAATCTGAAATGTTGAATCTTTTCTTATTGAATTAAACAAAAGTTCGTTGAATGAAACAATTTTCAGTTATTACAATAAATTCAAAAATGTTGTTTCAATGCATTAGTTTTGTTAAATAAATATTAATTGATTTAATGTTTATAATGGGTTCAAATACGCTTCTAGACGATATTATTGTTGAATTAATAAAATAGTTAGATTGGAAGAAAACCAATGAAATTCTTGAACGAAACTATTATTTTGTCTTGTTCTAGCATTTTAGTATGTCATTTCAATGCAACCGAAATGTTAATCAGTTAAACTGAACACAATAAAATTGTTGAATAGATGCTTGAAAAGCATGCGAGCCACTGCGCAAGTTTATTGTCATATATTTCAGTTTGATCTTTGATGCATAATAATAATAACCTTGATGTGTTCATGAAATGTGCGTTTGCAAAGTGCTAGAAAAATGGATACTACAGTTATAAATCATTGTTTAAAAGTTAATACCTTTGAGGATTATTTGTTTAAATTTATATATTCATAAAATGCACTACTGTTAATACAGTAATACACCTATTGTGATGGTTCAACATTGGATATACGCATTCAATTTAGAGTGCTTGATTTAATACCATCATAAGTTAGTGTAATGTTTACTCGAGAAATAATGCTACGCTTTATATTAACGTAATTATATTTTTCTAACAATTACACATAATATTTTTTACAACGACAACCATTTTTCTTGCTCAGCGTCACCTGGCACATGACCAACGTCCCACCAACCCATAATTCCCCATATACTACAATAAGTAACATCAAAAACCTAAAATGATTCAAACAATAGAATAAATTGTTTAATTTAATGCACAGAAATGGTTGATACAATATACCTACTTGGTTAGTTCGAAAAGTGCGGAATGTTGAATCAACCTTTTACTACGTCCTGTTAAAGAAACTGATAGCTTTAGTGGAGTAAATTTTGATTCAATTAACACAACGAGAACGTTCAAGGAAATACTTCTCATGTTAAAATAACGCAAAAAAGTTAACATTTTATTTGCATTAGTTTAATGCACGTTTTGCATTCGCCACCCGCAATGCAAAAAATTTGTTGGTTGAATCGTTTATCGTTTGATTAAGCAATTTCTTTCCTTGTAAGGACTGTTCACGAAATAAAGTAGCCACAGAAAATTAATTTTTTTGCAACGAAAACATAAAAAATAAATATCAAAGTGGGCTTTGAGATATAAGTCAACTATTTAACTGTCATATAAAAATTAATTTTGTTTTCAAAAGTCAAAGAATTAGAAATGCCGACGATAAGTGCTTCAACACGTAAATCTATTATTGAAATTTATTGTAAGGAAAAATACACTTCATTACGCGATATAGCAAAGCGATACAATGTATCAAAAGATGGAGTCCGAAAGGTTATTAAGAAGTTTGGGGAACACCATACCTTGGAGAATCTGCCAGGAAAAGGACGAAAAAAAGGTTGTATGGATCCGATATTCGATGGAAAGATTGTTTCGCAATTTCGTAACAAACGATCGATATCAACACGAGATTTAGCTAAAAAATTGCGAACATCAGTCGGAAATGTGCAGAATGCTAAGAAAAGGAATAATTTACTAACCCGTAAAAAACAAAAAATTTCAAAACGAAGCGCTGCTCAATTCGAAAGGGCGAAATCTCGTGCTGTTTTACTGAACAAATTTCTTTCAAAGAATCGCAAAAGATGCATTTTGATGGACGATGAAACCTACGTGAAAAAGGACATGCGGACTTTACCAGGGCCCCAATTCTACACTTTTGTAACTTGCGAGGATGTTCCCGATGAGGAAAAAACCGTTGGAGTGGAAAAATTTGGGTCTAAAATCTTAGTGTGGCAAGTTATTTGCTCTTGTGGATTAAAAAGTTCCAGTTTCTTTACATCTGGTATAATCAACGGCGATATTTACCGATAGGAGTGCATTAAGAAGCGTATTTTGACACTTTATCGGAAACATGCATTTCCTCCGATATATTGGCCAGATTTAGCGACAGCTCACTACTCTCATGACACTTTAAATTTACTCAATAAGGAAAAGATTGAATTCATCGCAAAGGACATGAATCCACCAAATTCACCGGAGCTCCGTCCTATTGAGAGGTATTGGGCAAATATCAAGCGTGATCTGTTGAAGAGGGGTGCAGTTGCTAAGGACATGCATGATTTTAAAAAAATTTGGAAAGCAGCATCCCGCAGAGTCACTAAAACATCGGTTCAAGCCCTGATGGCAGGTGTTTTGAAAAAAGTGCGAGACTTCGCTAATTCAGAATAATTTCTAGAACTAAAAAAATTTGTTAGCGTATTAATATGTCAAGTTTGATAATTTCACTAAAAAGTATTAAAAAATTTTAAATACCTATATTATTTTTGAAATTTTCCGTGGCTACTTTATTTCGTGAACAGTCCTTAGGACGGCAGTACTGTTTTCCAATTTTCCAACCCGACTTTCAGTTTTTGCCTCAGCGAGTTCCAATCTTTCATTTACCGTAGTTAAAATTTCTTCCTTCGATTCTTTTATACTTTCATTTAATTCAATAAAGCCCTGACACATCCTCTCATTCACACTGATTTGTACTCGATCTATTATATCTTTCATTTCGCTTTGCCCCAGACACATTCTCTCGTTTATCTCTCTTAACAATTTCATAATGTCGTTGTCATTGCTTGCTGTCCGTGTTTGACGTATGTTGACTTCTTCAGTTACATCTCCACTTCCACCTTCTTCACCTTGTTCAAGTTCTTCTTCTGGCACTGTATTCATTTATTTACGCGTTTTACTCCGCGTGTGCATTTATTCAGGACAAACGTCCCCGAAAAAATATTTTTACTGGATTGACCCACACCTACACTTAAACTTAATCTCAGAGTTTGCGAGTTTGATTTCGCTGTTTCAGTCCCACGTTGGGCGCCAAATTGTTGTATTTTTTATAACAACGCTTCTCTTCTTCAATATCTCTTCCACTTAGCTTATACTTCTTTTATTGATGTTGATATTTAATTAAAACATCTACAAATTATTATATCAAATTATTCAAATTACAAAATTACATATGACATTGTGTCTTTTAATACAAAAACAAAAATTGACTGACACTGGATTGCATTTTTTCTTATCTCCCTAAATCAAATTTCCATTGCGCTCCTCTTCCACAAATGCCCTATATTTTTCCATTGCATTATATTACTCTAATCAATAGTTTTAAGATATATGTCTAGAAAGAAAAATTAAACATGTACAAATATCCAGCAACGAATGTTCAATTTCAGTTTGTAAAAATAAAGTTAATTTGGATATACGAATATACGTCTGTCTATACTACTACTTATGTTCAAGTATGTAGGTGTAAATATTTGTCACTAAATGTCTCCAAGGAACACTGCAAAGTGTTAAACGTACATACGTTCGGGTTTCAAGTTTTGTTGTTACTGTAGTTAAGTATGATAATAGTCAAAACAATTTTGGCATGCTCAGATGTAGAATTCTACTAATTAAATTGACTTTGTTAAAAACAGTTAAATCCAAGTTGATACTCGAACATTTGAAAATGAGTACGATGTACTCAGCACGGCATTTACAGAAGCTTGGGTGAATTGTGTTAAATGAGAACATAATAAAAAATTGAAAGAAATTGATATTTGTTTTAAACCTAGGCACAACACTACCAACGAAAATTTCAACCTAGGAAAGTAATAAACTGTGTTGCAAATAACTTCCACAGTTTTTTTCTCAAATTTTGCTTTATATTTAAAGATTCTTTATCGATTTTTGTCCAAATACAATTTTATTTAAATTAGCAACTTAAAAAATTTTAACAGAAAAATGTTAGCACGTTATTTTGAAAACAATAAAGAATTATAAATAAAATTTACAGCTTTGTTGAAAATTTTCAAGCAAAAAAAATTAAAAAAAAAAGTAATCAACTAGTAATGATAATACAATAATGTTTGAATCTGACTTTCGGAAACATTTTTTTAAATTTATTTAACTAGCTACGTTTACATTATTTACAAACAAAATTTTTGTATTGCCTCAAACTTTTATTAAATCTAAAAAATAGTTATTATTTATATGAGTATACTGATATGAAATTTTACCTGTCCTAATTTTAAAATTTCATTCAAATTGAAAATTTTGACAATTATTGTCGATTTTTTATATACTTCCAGTTATTTTACTCGTCATAGACATCATGCATGAACTCTTTTAATTCAAAATGTTTTTCAAAATACCAAAATAGTAAAATGTTGTTTTATAGACTTAATAAATTCACCAAAATTTTATTTTGACTTTTGTATTGTAATACATAAAATTATAAATTGTTCAGCAAATGCTTTTAATGTGTTAATAATAATAAGTCAGAATTAACCATTACCACTATTCAAAATAATGATGTAACAGCCGCAACATAAATTGTATTTGACGATTTAGTTTTTTACAGTATTTTTATTTATAACAATTTGTAATACCTACTCTTTAAAAAATTAATATTTCCAACTTTATGAAGTTTTTAGCTTAACTTGACTAAATTAACTGTTTTAAAAAATGAATCTAACTAAAATGATTTTTAGATGTTATATGAAATTTAATATAAAAATATCTTTTCAAGTATTAAACCAACAAATTAATGCAAATTAAATAATAAAACACAACACAAAAAATTAGCAATAATAATACAAGTAATCAATAATCACTAGAATTTTTACCAGTTCAAGTGTACCTATTCAAAAAATAAACCATCAAAAAAATTAAAATTTCTACTTTTAAACTAATCCTAAGTAAATTAAAGTACCTACTTGTATAAATACACTGTGTGGTTATTATAATCATGTGTTTTCTATTGATTGAAATCGGAATCGAAAATTTATTAATATAATGAACTCTCATGAACTTCATGAATGCAGGAATAAACGAACTTGGCTTTAGCCATATGATCTCATTTACATGACAGATTTGTTTTTATATTTTATAATAATTTTTATATTCGCGAAATATTTAAATTTAACTTCAAATGAGATAATAATTATAAAGTATAGATGAAGTATAGGTATGCTTTAAATGTGGCCAATCAAATCATCATCTTCTGAATGTTTATTATATTCACCCGAAATTACAACTATTGATATATTATATCAACCAAAAAACTTGAATCCTAATATTCTAAATAGTATATGTACATCCTGCTGCTAATATTTCAATCAATTCTAACCAACAAGATTACAAGAAGTAATCTCATCTCTGTCTCTATCTAATGCCAACCTACTAGAAAGCTGTTGTTCAGATCAAATGGAAACAAACAATCTCAAACAAAACTTAAGTAGATCTCTCTCTCCGGCTTACAACTAGACTAGACTGTGATCTTAGAAAATACAGACTATGCAATTAATAAAATAATAAATATAGAAAGTAAGAAAACATTCTAGGTATTAAAAATCTACCAGAAAAAATTACTTTAAAAAAATAAAAGAAAAATTAGAAACTTCAAATTAACTCATAAAAATACTTGGATAAGACTCAATTAGAAGAAATCTATTTCCATATAAATAAAAATAATAATAAATAAAGCGAATCCTTTTAGATGTTCCTCAATCAAAAACATTAATAGAAGTAATAAATAAAATTGCAAGTTTAGAGTCCATCTAAAAGATATAGCAACACAAACTAAACATTTGCTCTGAAATTACGCTTAACCCTGCATGTCAACTGTGGGTATGTTAAGGGGTAGTGGTACATGTGTTGTCTATAAAAACGAAAAACATGGTTTACGTGCAGGGCTAATTAAAACGCAAAATAATATTTATTAAGCACCGATATAACCTGATATAACAGTGCAATCAGATATCGGAGCAACAAATAATCAGTAATTTAACAAAATTAATTTTAAATATTTTTCTTTATCTAATCTTTAATTAATATAATATTTTTAACAACAGTAATATTGGCAAACTTATTGGTAACTTATTTAAAACATATTTATTTGCTTTGAACAATTCAATGCATCGATGTAATTTGTATGTTACCTTAAATCTCCAGTTATAAATTGCAAGTTTCGATTTACTGTTTTGCCATCTTCAATGTCTTGAACATATTGTAAGTTATTAATCAGCGATAGCTTCGAGCTTAATCCGTCATTGTAAGTTTAAATTAATCAAAACGCATTTGACTAATTATTACGCCTAAACTAAGAATTATTTAACAATAATTTAAAGCATGCAATAGCGGAAAGGTTCTTTATACTACAATATTAATTAGTTTACAGAGATAAGATCTAGTCAGCTTAGCAGTCGGTTCATTTCATAAGAAATGTAAACCATTGTACCTGAAGATTATCGTATACTAAACGCTTTTGTTTCAAATTCTATCTATGCAAGTCTAATTAAATTTTAGCATACTGTGTAGTACGACAATCTGCAGAATCAACGCAGAAACAGTATTTCAAACACGATTTAATAACCATAACTATAATGTAACATTCTCGCTGTTCGTCGACATTCCTAAAGTGCCTCAGGCACCAATCTCTAGCAACATTTCTCAGTGGTTGTTCTATTTAATATGTTTTATGGTAATTATATGCAGTGATATTATGTTAAAGCGTAATATGCTAAACAACAAATTCCAAAAATGTACTAGAAGTGCAACGATATAAAATAATTTGTTTGGGGTCGCAAAAACGTTCCACGTAAATTCACCATCCTGCGAATGTATGCTGCAGAAATTAATGTGATCGTAGAAAAAGTTCCGTTAAGAAAATCAAATTAACATTAAAACAAAACTACTGCAGAAATTATTACAGTTGTTCACTAATACTAATGAAGGGGGTGGAATAAATTTCTTAAACGACAAGGTGCAGAAGATATAAGCGAAAAGTTCGAGCTTCACAAACTGCAGTTCGCTGCTCATTTTAGTCTAATATTAATCTTATAAATTGTCAGTCATGGTTGGGTTGACAGGTTGTTTTTATTAGGATATGCTAATGTATGAAAATTTTGTATGGATGTAAAATAATTTAATCCGTAAAAGTTGGCAATTTTTAATTTAAATTCTACAAGTTCATGAATAACAATTTAGTGTATTTTAAATATAATACTAGTGTCGTTTTTTAATAACAATATTAATTGAATTTTTTTAATAATTCATAAAACTATGTGCTGCGCTTCAACATTTTGATTAACTTTGTTTCATACCCACTTTAACTGGTTACATTTAAATTTTAATAAATAAGTGCAGATTTCTAAAAAATATAATTAATTTTTAATAAATTTTGCACGGAATGACTAACTTAATTAATTAAAATTTCACTTAGTTTTCAAAGCTGCCCTTTTTCTCATTTTACATTGTTACACGTCACACAATAAATTTGAAAAGGATTATATTTCAGAATTCATTTTATTTCTGATGGCAAAGAAGTATAGTTCCTATTCTGATATGAATAGTTTACCCCTACGGTCATTTCTTCTTATTTAATCTTATCCAGATAAAACGTCCATTTCAATTTTTTTACTTCAAATGAGGAAATAAAATTGCCTTGTTACTTCGTCATATACGAATTTCTTGTCAATAGCACACTGTCTGTCAACTGCAGCTTTCAAAGCCTTCAACATTATTCAAAATAATTAGTTGTCTATTATTTCATTTCAACATAATATTATTATTGTCGAATGAATCTTTCTTTAGCTATAGCATTGTCAATTGAATTTATTGATTTAGGCAAACTTTGATTAAGAATTTGAACCTATCGAACAGTTATTAGAAGTTTTACACGCGCCGCAGACATAATAATATATTACAATAAAATAGATATATGATACGGAGAAGTGTACGAAATTATTATTATTATTATTATTATATATTGTCGTGTTTCAAACGTTAAATTTTGAATTTTTTGAATTTATTTTATTAGTTTGAAATGAATTTGTTTATTTTTGTTAATTTTTATAATTAAGTTTAATTTTGTAAATAATCTTTCTAAATTTTTGTAATAATGCGCGAAGCATAGAAGGTTGATAGGATTTTGGAAGAAAGGGGTTTTTTGCCGACGTGGGTATCGAGAGCGGACGTGTTCCGCTACGCTCTCGTAATTTTTGAGTAATTTAGCCATTTTTTGACGTATTATTTTTGGAATATTGCGAAATTGAGTTTATTCATTAAACAAATAGTTTTATGGTGAGAATTTATTTTTACAATAAATTGCGTTGTTTTTATCCGGGTCTGATGAAGATTTGGATTTTTGTTAAATTAAATTTGGATTTGGATATTGGATATTTAAATTTTGGATATTGGAATATTAGTAATTTCGAAAATTAAAAATTAAAATTTATTATAAAGGCAGAGTGAAATTTGTAAGAGACAAGCAGCTGCATCGATAAACGACACTCGCAGTTATCGTGCCATTTTATATTGAGTACTACGAAAATTTATTTAAAAGTTGAATTTGGATTTAATGGCAATTAATTTTATGGATTTTTTTTGGAAAAATTAAAAATTTGCCAGTTCCACCATAATATAAATAAGTACATATTTATCGACCCTACACTATCAATCATTATTTTGAAGTATTGTAGTATTATTTCTACTATTATTGACGGTGTAAGGTGTAATTTGCCTATGATAGGATTCAGTCATCCGTTACTTTAGTATTGCAATAAAGCAATTAGAGTCTTCTACATATACCTTAGAAGTAGGTAGGTACCTTATAATATAAATTGTTTTAGAATTGCACAAAAAGCTTAATTTAGTATTTCAGTATGTTTTCTTGTTTGTTATCGAAATTAAAGGTTATACTATACTTGTAGCAATTTTTTTATGTTAACAAAGTTGAAAGTCAGTCTTACAACAACGCTGAAGCCAACAAAATATTTCTTTAATCATTTTTATAAAACAAAACCTTTTGTATGCATTTTGATTAAAAAATTTATAAACATTTTTTATTTTGAACAGAGTCACGAATAATTTTTTTAAACAAAAATTATTATAAAAATAAACTGCAAAACAAATAAAATCTGTATTAAATAATAATTATTATTAATGTGGAGATGTGTAATCATTTGTAAGTTACTAAAAAGGTTTATTTGATTGTTATGCAACTGCTAAGGGAGAAAATATCTTAAATATTCTGAGATCAGAGCATCTTTTTGTTTAGTGAAATCAGAAATTATAATTATGTTAAGTAGGTTTTTTCGGTTTATTAATAAGTATTTTCTGCTTTCCCTGTTTTTAAATATAATAATAATAATAATAATATGTCTTTATTCACATGAGTTGACAATCTACAGTTTGATTTACAAATTATTAATGATATAATTAATGAAATCGATAGTAACACTTTTTGTGCGGAGCATGATAACTATAAACGAACATGTGATAACTAATCGGCTGAAACTCACGCTATATTATACTTTATATAAATAAATACACATTGGTGTCCTTTGACGTAAAAAGCCTCTTCACATCAATCCCGACAACAGAATTACGCACGACTTTGAAACACCTGATTGGGAGTAGCGATTTGGACAAGGTGAAACAAAATGAATTGATTACCATCATTGAAGTCTGTCTTAAACAAAGTTACTTCAAGTTTGAAGAGAAATTTTACTTACAAAATGATGGATTACCAATGGGAGTACCTACTGCTCCCATTTTCGCAGAAATATTCATGAAGAATTTTGAAGCAATTTTATTCGCCTCCAACCATTGGCTTTTAAGATACGTAGTATTTTGGTGTCGTTACGTAGATGATGTATTTTGCATATGGAAAGGTTCTGCCCGCCAACTATGTCTATTCCTCACTTTCCTTAATTCACTTAATAAGAAAATCCAGTTCACGATGGAGGAGGAAAAGGAGAATAGATTAAATTTCTTGGACGTCACCTTAACTAAGATGGAAGAAGGATTAGACATATCAATTTATAGAAAACCCACCACGACCGACACTATCATTCCATATTGTTCCAACCAATCTTGGAAAATCAAAATGGCCGCATTCCATAGTTTGATTTACCGACTTTTTAAAATACCTATGTCAAAAGGAAATTTTCTAATAGAAGCAAATACAATCCGGTCGATAGCAGATGCAAATGGATACCCCACAGACTTAGTCGATAACCTTATCAAGAAAAAAGAGAAACTGATTGAAAGAAGTCTGGTTACTGCTTCACTTGCCACCCCGATTGAAGAGCCGGCTCCCAATTGGGGAGTTATAAACTATGTTTCATATACTAGCGGGCAAATAATGAAACAGTTACGTAAGTCGGATATCCAAATTACAGAAGTAAACAAAGTTAACTTAGGATCCATTTTTGCCACTACGAAAGGGAAGATAGACAAACTCAAAAATAGCGGGATATATCAACTTCATTGCAACACATGCGAAGCCATTTATATCGGACAAAGCGGAAGATCGATATACACACGGGTCAAAGAACATGAGGCAGATCTAGCCAATAATAGAACGAGTACCGGGTTTTCTACACATTGCCATGAAACAAATCATGGTTTAGATTCTGATAACATCGTGTTGTTACATACAGAACGTAAAGGTCGCATATTAACCTTACTAGAAAGCCTTGAAATTAAGAAAGCGTTACTGAGCGGACAAAACTTGACCAATTCACAATTGGAACTCCAAGACATCAGTTCACCACTGTTGTTTGGGATTCCATAGGATTGGCTAATTATTTGTTTGTTTACGACTTTTCTTTCTTTCAAGGCCCCTCTGTATGTTTCAACACGGTTGGTATCTATTCTTTTCCTATATAAAGGAAAAGATGTTCCTATTAATGTCGAATGGGGACTTGAAGAAGAAGTGGTTTATCCCTTCGAAACAATTGTATCAATTTATGTTTATTTATTTTTTAATAAATATAAGTATAATATAGCGTGAGTTTCAGCCGATTAGTTATCACATGTTCGTTTATAATTATTAATGACAAAGTGGCTTACCTGATAAATTACAAAAATTATAAAACAAATTTTAATAATTTTTAATAAATTGTAACTTTTTTATTCAGCATAACTATGTTTTAGTGGTGTACTCCCTTCAAGTAATTATTCCTATTATTTTTTTTCAGGACGACTTTAAACGTGAAAAAATGGGCCATGGGCCAAACGTTTTTAAACAATTAATTGCAACTGTTAATTTTTACACTAACTTGTTCAGTATAGTCAAAGAGTATGTATATATAGAGGAACAGCCATTAACAAATATTTGTCACAAGTTTTTGTTAATGGCTCTGCTACGCCATCTAGTAGACGGTGTGATCTCTACGTTTTAATTTTTAATTTATGGCTGATCCTTTATATACAGGGCGGTATTTTTACAAAAATAAGTTTTTACATGTTAATTTCCTATGTTCAGCTAACTCATTCAGCACCCTGTATATAGAGGACCAAAAATAAAGACGTAGAGATAACCCCCTCCACTAGATGGCGTAGCAGAGCCATCAAGAAATACTTGTGACAAGTATTTCCATAAGAGCTGTCCCTCTATATATACATACTCTTTGGTATAGTCTATTATTTAATTGTGTGTAATTTTGTTGTTTTTTGTTCGATCTTCTGACGTAAATTGAATTTCTTTAAAATTACTCAATATCCGATTTCATATTATATACTTGAATGATATTTTAATGGGGCAGCTTGTTAGTATCTCTCAACCAATTATAACCAGATACAATAGGGATATGTTGAACATCAGTACCATTTTGAAGCATTTGAAGAAATGACTCATTTTACTCAAGATCAATATTATATTTCAGTCGCACAAAAGAGAAAATATACAAAAATGCTAGAAATTATGTTACATAAGTTACACAACCTAATTTTAAATAAATTTGAACTAAAATTAATTATTTATTTCATACATTTTAAATTATTGTTACCCATCTAGGTATTTGATAAATGTAGTTTTACAAAAATCGATTTAAATTTTTTTAGCTTTATAGATTTTTTAGTTGAATACTGAACTAACTCGTAATCTAAATAATTTCATTTATTTAATTGTGTACATTTAATCTACATCTTTGCATATATGTTTCCCACGTGACGCAATTATCGTTGTTTAATTTCCTCACATTTGCAAAGCATAACAAAACTTTAACTGATGTTCTATTATGGCGTATTGCACTGTGCAGTTTTGTGTATAAGAAAATAGAATCTTCATTTATATTTGTGTATAATAAAATGTTAAAAAGCATAGTTATAAAATTATTATAAAACAAAGATTGAGAAAGAATCATATTTTATTGCCTACTAGCTAATAAATCATTCTGCAGATATTTTATTATATTTATTTTTCGAGCGCTTTTTAAATTATGAAAAATGTATAAACAACGGTTATTGTTCTTTCAAAAAATCTCAATATTATTAAAGTATTTTATTATATTAGATACATACAGAACATTATGTACATTCAAAAAATTTATTTTACAAAGAAATACAATTTACATAATTCTATGGAATTATCAATTTAGATAAAATTAAATATTCTTTACTTGCAATTTATTATATCTTCAGAAAATTCAATCTCAATTTATATTTTTTCTTAATTTCAAATTTTCAATTTCGAATAATCATTAGAGCAGGAATATTAGATCGGAAAGAAGTAATACAATATCCCGAAATTATTGATTTTGTTAATAGCGCAAATCTTTTATCAAGCCATAAACCAGTTTTAATTGCTCTAACTTGACTCATTTCTGTGTTACCCATTAGTGCGATCATTTGCTACTATAAGAAATTGTAGAAAATGATTGTTATCGACTATGAAAAATGGTTGTTGTTAACTTTGGTTTAAGATACATGGGATAACTAATTATATGAGTTGCAATAAGTTCGTTAACGAAATTTAATTTTTAAAATTAAAACAAAATTTATTATAAATAAGTAATCACAAACATTTCAAGGAACAAAAACATGGGGCTAAATATTGCTTATTTATAATATTTTAAAAACTTAATCGCATATTAAATTTACACCGCAAGAAATTTGATTTGGTTTAAAAAGTATTTTTTAGATAGATATTTAA
The DNA here is from genome assembly GCA_958510845.1 of Cantharis nigra. NCBI lineage: Eukaryota > Metazoa > Arthropoda > Insecta > Coleoptera > Cantharidae > Cantharis > Cantharis nigra. The sequence continues at coordinate 19,161,676 of OY294028.1, forward strand.
CATAAATTTATATCGACTATAAAAAAAGAATTGATTTTTTAATTTGTACGGTATATTACAACAGATTGGAATTATTTTAAATAAGTAATTTTGTACCAACCGTATGTTGAGTGCCTACTTCTAATAAATGGAATAAAAGTTTTCTTTTTAAAGGAAACTGAACATAACGTTGTGTTTATAAATGTAATTAAAATGTATTTTTAAATCTTGACGTTGCTAATTAAAAGCCCACAACTCTAAATTTACATATTTTCACTTATAATAATTACCGAATTATTTTAAAATGAATGAAAATTGTATATCCAATTAAAATAACACTTAGATCTAGTTTTGCTGATAAAAAGTCAATTCAATTAATTTTTTTATTAAATGTTTACATTTTTGTAATAAAGAATACCTTTTTATTTGCTTTTCTTTATAAAAGCAACTGAAAATAGGACTATCGAAAAAAGTGCGGACGTAACAGACGCTTTTCTAATATATCACACTATACACTTACATCAATACTTAATTAAATTCTTTTTCGACATCGTGGTATTTGATTGTTTTTATTAAAATAGTATTACTGGAAAGAACGTATATGTCTGGATGTATCGCTAAATAAAAGCGACGCTTTAATTAAATAATATGAATTTCGAAAAATAGCAACGAAACTAAAATTTAACTAATAAATATACTGAAACTATTAGCTAGGTATACTTGGGCAGGTTTTTTAGACGTTTTCTGCTATAAGATATACCAGTCAATTAAGGTTTGTTTTATCAGCTCACCGGAAAATCTCCCGGTGTTTTCTATAGCTTGTCCGCCTTTAAACTGAATAGATATTGGAAAAAGGTTAAATTCTTAAGAGATTTTATGATTTAGATAAATAGTTCTGACAAAACTAAATTTTTCTCATATTTTACGAAACCTTTACATCTTTTTGCAATTTTAGTGAAAAATTCTTTTTCTAATATTAAAATTTTATATGAATTATTTTTTATATAAACAGGTTTACCACACATGAAATTGATAATTTTCGCACGAACCACATTTCAACTTTGGAATGAGAAAAGCACAGTCAGCTTTTTTAATAATAAAAAAAGTTGAACTGAAATTGAGTTTCAAATTCGAATATCTAGAATTAATAATGTAGAATTATTAAACACTAATTTCATCTTACTTTTTTATTGATTTATTTGTAATCTCTTTAGATTAAATGTAGTAACCTTGCGATGCCCTAACGATAACAATTGTTAGTATAAGTAAACGTTAATTAAAACAAATACTTATCATTAAATACTTAAATTCGAATTTTTAATGCTATAGCCCGGAAGCCACTTCAACTAATATAGATTCACAGAAGCGATGGGAACTGTAATTAAATACATATTAAAAGTTCCGATAGTTTAAATAATATCTTATAAGCCACAATTTAAGCCACATATCTTATTCCAATTTCTAGATATTTTGCCTAAGAGTAGTTGACAACTACGAACCTCGACTTACATTGCTTGACTTTTGCGATTTTACACAGGAGTTACTTACATTGTGCTTCAGTTCTTATAGGTGAGTAGTTTTATGCAAAAAGGATTTAGTCGTTTACTATTAGTAAGTAAGTCGCTAACTACTTACTACTAATTGCTGGCCAAAATCCACTGTGTCTGTACGATCCATTAGAAAGCTTTATACTTTATAATAAGGAGGTGATTTTGTTTCTTTTATTAGTACTTTCATATAAACCCTAATTTTTTCTTTTATAAATAAAAATATTTAAGGGTAATACAAAATTATAATTTTTCAAGTCTTTCAACAAAGAAAAATAGAACTTTATTGTTCTTTATAAAAAATAAGAATCCCGAAATAAATCTCAAAGTTTTTCTAAACTAATAAAACATTGTTAAGTACCTAATTTAGAAAAAAGTAGAAAAGTTATTTATTAGAACAACTTCGGTATACTTTAAAAAATGCCTCTAGGTTTTATTAATAACTTCAAATTAATTTTATAATAAATGTTATCTTAGTTAAGAATTCTAAGGTTCTTAACAAGATCTTCTGCTAAAACACATTAATTAATTTTATTCTTATTAACATAATAAATTAGAACAAACGTTAGCTAATAAGAATATAAAAATAATGATATTATGATATAAGATGATATTTAAAAAAATTTTATTTTGATTTCTACAGCTTGACAATAGCTATGTTAGTTTGAATTTAAATATTGGACTTGACAGATTTTCTTTGCTTAAAACTTCGGTGGGCAGAGCTCATACTTATAATATAATTCATTTGTATTTAAGTTCTTGAAAAAAATCAATATTCTTTTTATGACTCTTGCAAAGGGAAACCTTATCAAATTCAAAAATAATTTTTTTGAGTTCGTTGAACCGTCGTGTGCTACTTGATTTCCATATTTGTTCCAATTGTAACATCCTATTAAATTTTATTGCGTTACATCAAATTAAACAATCTTTCCTTCAGCTTAATTTTTATTTCCGTATATAAATCTGATATCCTCTACACACAACTTTGCTTTTCTCAGGAAATTAATTTTGTAGTCGTTAACTTTTTGCAAGGATCTGAGTTTTGATTACATACCATATTGGCTCAAGTGCAGTTATTTGTTTTTTTTGCTATTATTGTATTTATATAATATATTATTACCTACTTACATTTTTGTAATTAAATGAAGCATTATTAATTCAGACAAAATTTAAGAATCGGTCATGACTTGCACAAATGATTAAAATTATGAGTTAAAATAGCAGAAGTGAAAATTACAACAAAAAATGAAAAAGTAATTTATTTTCTTTTTTCCATAAACAAAAAAATAAAAAATATTACCACACTTTTACAAGCTAACAAATCTCATACGTATCTTGGCGGACAATTATTTAGCAAAAACTCAAATAAAAACGACGCACAAAAGTTATTATACATAGAGAGCAAGGGTCATACATTTCACATACAATTTAATTATTTTTTTGGCGTAAAAATTATACTTGGGAACACATTCGCAAATCGCCACTGAAAATTATATATGGTTCGTTTTTAATTAATTTTAAAAAATCTCATTGTTTATATTATAAAACCGTTGCATTAAATAGCTATTAAAATATTCTGTGTTTACCTAAAAGTAATATACCTACGTACATACCATTTTTTTAATTATAAATTGAGAATACAGAACGTTTCGTTAATCAAAAAAATATAACAAGACGCGCATACTTTCTATTTAAAGTATTAAAACATAAAATAATTCCAAAGCTATTGCATAAGATACGTATTTACTTGAGATGAAAAGGAATGAATTTAATTGCTCTGGAAAAGATCACAACTAAATCATCAAAAAATAATACACATAAACATAACTTTATGATATTTCAATTTCATTAAACAGTAAGTACATCAAAAATTCTTTAAAAGTTTATACAATTTCTCATTTTGGGATTTTGATTTTCAATTTCAACTTTTTAACAAAGTGACACTAAGTATAGAAGTGAAATGGACTGCCAAATTATTATGTTATGTTATAGACCACAGTCGTGGCTTGATGTGATCGCTAGTTGAGTTATGAGCGGAAATTCTGAGTTCAAATCCCGGACTCGGCAGAATTTCTTAGCTTAGCCTTCAGGTGAACATTAGACTGTGGATCTAAATGCTATTAACATTCCTTAACATCTTCATGGAAAACGGGGTACAATAAGCCTAGAGCTTCAGTACAAAGTGGGCATTGAACCACTACCCGTGTAGCTAATTTTTTATGTTATGTTATTAAGAAATAAGATCCATAATTATTAATTAGTATCTATCCAATATTTCAAGTAAAATTTAAAACTTAAAAGTATTTCAACGCTTTAAACAAACACAATAAAATTTAAAGTATTCCAATATTATTCAGATTTTCAAACTAAAATATCTCAATAAAATCAATTTTACCGCGAAAATTTATTGTTGAAAGTGTTTATGTTATTTTTAAATTTTGTTAATTTTAAAATTTTAAATTTGTTTGTTTACACTAAAATGAAATGTAATTAAATTAAATTATGATTGCAATATAATTTAACTTTTTTAATATTTTTATTGGTTATTAATATTCCAGAAGCTTATATCAAATTCAATTTTCATTTAAAGAAGCTAAAAAATAATAAGAGAGTCGTAAAAAGATATATGTATTTTACAAAATATAGCGTCATCGTTGAAGAGGGTCTAACAGACGAAATAAATTATTTGTAATATTAAAAAGTGGCAAAAGTTTCCTTTGTATTGTAGTTTCTTTTTATGTGGTCAAAAGTGTTAGAACGATATTGAATATATCAAACGCTTTCATTAATAAATGCTTTCTGTAAGATTGCATTTTATTTTATATACTAGTTAATTTTACAAAATGTACAACTATTTAGTGTCAAGATTTACAGTTGATTATGTGTCGAGATTTACTCTTACTACACTAAGTCTAAAATGCTATATCAACAGCCGCTGTTAAAAATTTATGAACTATAGAATTCTCCGTAACACGAACAACCACTTTTATTAGAAATTATACTCTTTGTGACAAGAGCTGAAACGTGAATGTAACATGATGGAACACCATCCTTGTACAACAGAGAGAGAGAGATATTACAATATACTCAAACTGGCACTTAACTGTAAAGCGCATTGAATGAAGAGTGAAGATTCCGCACTAGATTGACGTTTGGCCACATACATGGATGGTCATGAAGTGCCCATTCATTTTTAAAATCTTTGCTTCAGTAAATTTGATTGACGAAGGTATACTTAAATAACATTGTAATTATTCAAAATTAATTTTCCTTGTTTCTTTTTGTAGCTAGTTTTATTGTAAGTATTCATTAAGACATATAAGAGCTTTCCATTTGATTTTATTTTATTCGTGGAATAACTGGGAAATTGGTTCGTGTTTCCACCTTCTTTGCTTTTTGTAGACTGTAATTCTGCGTAGGAGTTTATATGTGTTATAATATAAGTTATACGCCCACCTTCTTTGCTTTTTGTAGACTGTAATTCTGCGTAGGAGTTTATATGTGTTATAATATAAGTTATACGCTCATGAGACTATAGAAGTTTCCCCGGCCGGATTGATGCTAAGATAGATGTTCCTTTGTTTGGGAATTTGAATTTAGATCGGTGCAATTGAGTTTTATTTAAGTTGTGTGATTACATTGATTATTCCGTTTATTGGAATAATATGATGTTAATGTAACGCGAATGTACAAAACCAATAATTTACCAATGCTTTCTTGTAAATTCACTAGAATCTGCAGTACTCAGCGACATTTTTCGTATGTAAATGTATTATGGAGATGTATTTGAGTCATATCATAGAATTCACAGTTCAATATGCAGATTCATTAAGTGTACTTGCAGGGTTCATGGTAGACTATATCTTTACATACGGAATTTTGTATGCTGAAACACAAAGCCATTTCTGAAATTGACTATTGAATATTAACACGTGCAGAATAAACGCATTGTTTTGACAATGGCTGACAATATTGATATGATAACGTAAAATCGGTTGAATGGTAAAGAGAAACCCTGCTAGATTCCTTACTTATTTTTAAAATTGATTACCAAAAGATCAAAACTGTATCTTATGAAACTTTGGTTCTGTGGCCATTGAGTAATCTTAAATATTTTTTAAAGGAGTCACAAAGAAATAAAGAAAAATTTGAGTTTTAATGAAATAAATTGCTTAGGGTTGGGATTCAGACAAAAAGATTTTCTTAAAATTTTTTCTCGAAGAAATGTAGATGCAATATTATGTTATGGATGTGCAGTATATAATGCGATACTTTGTAGTTTAGATATCGCAATTTTGGTATATCACAAAACTAGAAGGAAACAAATGGTCCTAGTTACTTAAGGAAACCACAAAACATTAAGAACATGTCATTATATTATGTACCCCTGTCTAATCATGTAATTTAGAACCCAGAGCTCAAGTAAACTTATTAACCAAAATTACTTTTAAAAGTATTTTACTAAGTTGAATTAATCTTGCCATTGTAATTTTTTCTTTAATTAATTTCAGCATACGAGTAAGGTAGATTTAAAACTTGAAAATCTTAATAATACAGATTTGCGGTTAGATGTAAATGAAAAAAATAAAATCTAATTAAAACAAGGGTTCGTAATTAACATAAACATGAAGTTGTTTAGCCAATTAGTATATCTTGAAATGAGTGTTCCTAAGTTATTCTTTTCGTGCTATATTTGACAATATAATTCAAAGTGAAAAAATGGAAAGAGAAACCCTTACGAATTTCAATTTTAATCCTTTATAATTTTTATTTCGATTACTTTAAACCTATGGAAACTTAATTACTTTTTCTATTATAAGTGAAAATTACAATAAAATAAATTACACAAAAGTCTACAAAATGCTTTAATAAATTAAGCTACAACAAAATGTTTGTTTATTTAGTTGGAATCAAGTTTTCAGCAAATTCAAACAACATTACACCTAGAACATTTTTTAAGTTTGGAAATTTGGATCCTTTATTTATAAAACATAGATAGCAACTTCTATGTAATAAAGTAATTGTGTTCTGAATCATAAAAAATGTTTTGTAAATAATAGCACATTTTAAAATGTTTTCAATTTAAAGCGTAGATAATAATCCGCATTATTGCAACATTTATTTGTAAGATAAAGTTGTCAAAACATAACCAAAATCAAAAACATTAAAATGGTTGTAAAGGAAAAAGATTTAGCAAATCGTCAAAAGCGAATCGTGCTGATTTTGTAAATAAATTTTAAATGTAAAACCTTTTTAGAAAAATAAACAGAATATAAATGCGTAGGTACATATAAACTTAATAAAATAGTAACCAAAATTGAAAAATTTAAGAACCGAACTCTCATTGATATCGTAAATATTTTTGTTTTATTCATACTTTTTCAAATTCTCTCTTATTTTATTATTTTTTACTCTGTTTGACCGAACAATTTTATAATTAATTAAAAGAACATTTCCAAAGCTACAAATTCTTTATTAAATATACATATTATTATTGGTTCTTTTACTACAATTGGGTAAAAGTTAGAAATTAAAACATGATTGCTCAGCAGAGCAAGAACTGCAAATTTGAATTCCACATCTCTCTCGGGTGAGCGTTAATGAGGATAGTGGATGACCAAAACTTCAATGTTGAACCCAAGTAAATGATAAAAAGCATAATAATTTATACGGTACATAGCCTATTTTTCCACAAACTGAGTTAATTGTCAATTAAAAGTGCATAGTATAATTAAGTTATCATTAAAATTTGATTAAAAATAATTTTTCCAATGATAATCGAATATGAAAACAATTCTAATTAATGCGAAATGAAAATTTTGCATGTTATTATAATATAATTCAATCATAAAGAAAGTTTCCTAGTTAGACAGATTCCAAAATTTTTTATTTACATTTCTGAAAATTTCAAGATACGCAATGCTAAATCGATTTGGTTTCATAATATAAACAACCCACGTTTTGAAAACTTTCATAAGGGCCTTGCAGTAGGTACAATATTTTTTTAATTTTAAGAAATATTCTCATATTTATTGCCACAAAATAAATTGTGGAAGTTAACAAAATTCTATGATAACTTTTGGTATTTTGGTAATTATAAGTGTAAGAAATTGATGTTTACAAATTGGTTTAGGTCAAGCACTCCACAATTATATCAATTACAAGCGTCTCGCGAGGCATTCCCTGAACTGAACTAAATATAACGATATTTAGCAATTTGAGATAATTGAATTTCGGAATTCCTATCTTATATTCCATACGTATCAACTTAAATTACTAGTCGAGAATTGTTTTACAATAAAATTAAATAAAAGTTTCCGTGAATATCTGCATGTACCATTACTTGTTTACTTTTTCTTCTACAACTTATTTATGCTTTTCAACTTCCTGAATGATTCCACCGTTACTACTTCAGGAACAACATAAAAGTTCCTTCGGGAAATTCTCTCAGTTTCTACGCTCAATGACTAGCATTGGAGAAGTTTTAACGCAATTTTAAATTATTGTGAACGTGATAGCAATAATATCTAAAAAGCTTTTCAGTTGAATTTAATTTATTGTTTAACTTTTTTCAATAAAGGTTTAATGTTAAACTTAAAATTTAAAAAGTGTTTAATAATTATTATTAAATATTAAACTAACCCTTGAAACCTAAAGTGATTGCAAATAGTACAAATCCAACGTTGGTAAACACCATCACTAAACCCATTTTGTTTGTGTTTACTCGAACCACAAACACTGCAACTTTAAACACTATTAACCACAATAATAATAAAAGTTTAAAAGAATGTCTAATAATTTTTATGTGTTCGTGTCAAACAGTTGATAAAAAAAAGTTTTAAAATCACTCAATTCAAAAACGTTAATTACCAGTAATAACATATTAAGAGCGTTAATCTTGCTATTTATAATAAATTAAGCAAACAACGTTGCCAGTTTCATGCAACCGAAAAGCAGCGTCGTTCTTATCAGCAGATGACGCGAAAACTAGAGAGAAATCCTATGTGAAGCTGCGTTCGCCATAACCGACAGACGCAATAGCGCCGGCACTCCCACTTACCACTGAAATCTCACCGAATTACCTGTAGTGGCGTCTTATTTTTCAATAACACCCTTCGTCTAATTTAGCTTCTACAGCTTTCATCCGGAGTTCACATAAAACGGATACGAATACGACTAAGTCAAATTAAATTAAGATTTAATTTTCAGCTGAGTGCGCTATCACAAATTCTTAGTTAACAATTACCATGCTTCAAATACATAATAGAAAATTAACTTCTGAAATTCATAAAATATTTCGTAGGTAATACAAAAAAATTACATACAAAATTAAATTCAAGCACATAACTTGCTTTGACATAAGAAATATTTTCAAAAACGAAGGATAACAAAATTATTTAGAACACTTCTAGCCCTTATTCGACTAAAAAGTTGTCAGTTACTTTTAATATTACTGGAAGTCAGATGAAAATCAACAAATCAAAATACAGTAATTTTATTTTAGTTAAAAATTTTTTTATATCAAAAATAAATTCTAATAAAATTTAAACTTTAGTATAACAAGTTAATAAAAGAATTTGTTTAATTAACTTGTTTATATGTTAAAGTTTAAATTTTATTATATTTCACAAGTTAAGAATTTATTATTCAAAAGTAAATTCTATCTATTTAACTAATTTATAATACAAATAATTCTAATATTATTTCTTTTAGAAAAATGTTAATTTAATGTAATTAAATTTAATTAAGTAACCGATATCTATATATAATTTAAGTATTAATATTAATTTAAGTGTTCTTATACCTGGTTTGTAATGATAAATTTATCTTTGATGTATTTACATAGGCTTTTTAAAAGTTTACTAATATCATTAATTTTATACATTTATATACTGGTACTTAGCTAGCACATATAAATTAACAAAATCTCAGTGAAAATCTGAACATCATTTTCAATAGTCTGTAGATTTCAAAGATTTTGCATGGATTTTAATTAAATTTCACATGTCAGTATTATCACTGATAATGTTATTAATTTTAGTCACATTTTAGTTTCACTTTCCGAAAAATGTATTTAATTCGAGCACGTTAGGTTCTTATTTATTTTGTTAGACGGAAATATATAAATTTATAATAAAAATGTCAAAATAACAATTTCACACTTATGCTATGTGTGAAAATTTGTAGCAATTTGTAAACGCCGAGAAAATCATAACAAATACAATAAAAATTATAGAATAACTTAAACAATTTTATAGAAAATTAATTACCTTTTAAAAATGTCTCTAAAGACAATCATTATTTTATCTTCTAAAATTTTAACAAACATATTTCTTCTTTTCTAAACTAAACTATTGTATATCTAATCTATATAAATACTGATATTATTGTTAATTCAGCGTAGATTTACTCTGCTTCTCTACGTGCGTCTTAAAAAACTTTGTTTCGATTTAATTAAATTAAAATCTTTAGATTTATTTGTTATTACAATTATTTGTTTAATTTTACTTTTTTTAATTTTTTAGTTATATAAACAGAACCTTAGTTCTAGGAAATATAGGCTAAAGTAGCACTTTTACTCTCAAAAGTAGTATAAAAGAATATTTTTGGCAAAAGAATTTTTGATTAATTTTTAAAAATTTAAATATATTTAGATGTAGATATTGTTCATATTCCTTCGGTTGCTTACAGAAACCTGCTTCTGGTTCAAAATGGGAGTTCGAGATATTATTGCACTTTATTTCCCTATATTTTATTTTTATACCCCGTTAACTCTTTCATTATTCAAGGTGACATAATTAAAATTAAATAAATCTGTGGAATGTGCAAAAATAATTTTTTTTTTTAATTTCCGTAGGAAATAAAATTAATTAAATCTACTTATTTAAGAAAATAATAAATTAGTCATACAGTTATGTTGAATATAATAACAGGTAATATTCAGCAACTTTTTCATTATTTAATTTTTTCAACAAAATTTAATTTATTATTATATGCGCGAAAGTGTTCGTTTAATAAACTTCATTAAACCACTTTCATCTAGTAAAAAACTTTGAACACTTAGCATTCTTACACTTAACATTCCATTTTTGTTTACAAAATTTGATGTTAAAAAAACTCTAATTTAAAATTTTTTTACAATATTGTACATTTATTGAAGTTAACAATATGTGTACCTACTACATAGAATTTTAAGTTGTTATTATCTTGCACGTTCATAAGCATAATCTACCATTATATACACTTATTATGACATCCTCATAAACACCAACACACACTTAATTTATAATTTGTTAATGTACTTTAAACGTTACCAGCAATTTAGTAGGACAATTGATTTTTAAATAATTTTCAAATTACAAATTATTTTTAAAAACATTCAAGAGTTAAGCTTTCTTACTAAAAGCGATTATGTTATGTGACTTGTAATTTAAGTTATCTTCGCTGCGCTAAATTATAAAATGAATTATCTATCTGCAAAGTCATGTAAATGCGTGGTATAGTTTAGCACCTCGCCAAATTGTATGTGCTTTAACAACTATGAATTAAAAAGCAAATATTTCGTCCATTTGAAACAGTTTGTTTCAAGTTTCGACTAGCCTAGCTATCAATATTATAATAAATATTTACTACTACTTACATACTATAAAGTTTAGTAGTAAATTTTTTCTACAAGACATACCCATAATTCGTTATTAGTCAACTAATATCTTTGAATGATGGAACTCAATTTGTGTGTAACTCGTATGCCTAGGTTGTGCGGCCTGAAGGCCGCATTGAACCGTCTCTTATTTAGAACCATTCAATATTATTAAATTGGTAACTTAAAATGAACTGTGTATAGTGAGTAGCAAATAAAAATGGAACAATAAACCAAAGAACATATTGCAACGTGGCATTGCGCCACGTTCGTTATACCGTTCAGCATAAACCAACTTTTACGGATAGTGCTTTAGTATTTTAATTAAAATATGCAAATTTAAATTTAAAAGTTAAAAATGCTTTTGTTTATATTATAATATTATTGTAAGATTATATTTTTATTTTGATTTTCTATAGTATTTTGAGTTTTGTGCTGTAAACGAGAAACTTGTGTTCGCTGTAAATATTATTAGAAAACAATGTCAAAAAAATATAAAAAAAATAGAATGAAACATATTTATTAGAAATATAATAAAATCATGATAAGAAAACTCACCCAAATGAAAAAGTTTCTTAAATTGTCTTTGTTTTGAAGATGTTATACATAAACGACGTCATGAAATATCTATAAATTTAAGAATCTCATTTTCAGGTTGCTTCATTTGCCATGACTAAGCCGGATGCTTGGATGTATTACAGTTATTAGAAATTTTATTCTCTTGTATTATCTTTGTAAGTTTGAAACGACGCCAATCCGTGGTGTTCAAAGTTAACGTCAGTTCTAACAAAGCTCGCTGAACCAAGAAAATTTAATGCATTAATTTGAGTTGTGGTTTTCGACCAAGCACTTACCAAAAACTAAAATTATTGCTTTCGCGAAAAAGAATTATAAAGTAAGTTTCAAGATTGTTAAAAAATAAGCACAATGGAGATATTTGCAGTATAAATTTATTTGCTTTCATAAAAATGCATTATTAAAATTTTAATCATAATCATAACACACTCACTTATTTATCACGGCAACAACAAAATTTATAATGTATTTAATTAATTTAGGAGCACGTTCAGTATTGGTAATAAAGAAAGACTTCGTTTAAAAATAAATTGAAATTGCTATATTTTTCAATAAAAAGAGTAAATTTGCGGTATTAGGGGGATATCGATTAGGTAAACGTAATTAAAAATATGAAGACGCATCTTATTATTGTCGCCAAGCAATTGCCTCTGCGAAAGCGCTCAATTTAAATTTATAGCATAAAATTTAACTAAAATTATAGTGACACTTTAAACAGACTACTAATTAACTACATTATTATGTGTATTTTCTTATTTAAAATTATATTAAGCTCAAGTGCTAATTACACAAATTATGAATAAAGGAATGCCGTTGTCTTGAAATCTTACCATTTTCTAATTATCCTCTCTCTCTCTAGTCGACATTAGCATTAATTTTGATAAGTACAGTTAATAGAGTTGATCTTTTTTATCCTTATTGCTTAATTACAGAGGATGTCTGGTTTCCTATATTATGAAATCTAGATAATATCATCATTATCAATTATGAAAAAGTTGTGTATCTGCAAAACTAAATTGTGTTAAATGTTGTAATCATACTTTTTTAAATTTAAATAAATTTAGGTTATTTGATTTATTGTTTTTATTATTTATTATATTTATAAATTTAGATTATTGAAATTAACACATCATACTTTTTATTTATATTTCTTTTCAAATATGAATTAATTAGATTTAGTGACTTTTCAAATTTTCTTATCGCTTACCTTTATTAGACGTAGTTGACGGATGCAATATTTGCATTTTAAAATTGCAAGCCACAAAATGAATTTCAAAAATTATTATTTCAGTTCTTCTATCTCACTTAAATGGTTATATAACCCAAGAGATCAACGTTTTAATATTAAAACTTTGCGATAATAATTTATCTTGGCTAAAACACATATTTAATTTAGTTCCATTTCTTGCAATTCTTTATTTGACCTAAGAAGATTACCAGGATAAGGTATAAAGTGAAACGCTAAGTTTTGTTTTCATAAATTAATGTTTTATTGCATAAACATTTCGAAATGTTGAGCAAAATGGTTATTAAATCAGGTGGACGAGACGTTTTCCATATTTTATTGCCTGGTGCATTATGATAATATTTTGAATATCAAACTATACGACTTTTAGTAACAATGAATATTCAAAAACTTTGTTTAATATCAGCATTTCGTATATTAATATAAAATGTCAGCCCGTATACTACTAATTAGTGGTGGCGTAAGTTTTATACTAATTATGGTCCACTTGACTTTCAATGATAATTGGGCGGGATTATGGTGTGGCATCGTTCAGAGATATCAATCTATAGTTAAATTATAGTCAGATAATAGCATTTGGAGTGTAATCTTGATGAACGTGACATTTAATTTATAATATTGAGTATTTTAATACTCTGTTGGAAAAAATAAACCACAAGTAATAAAAAATCTCATTTAAGGGAATTAAATTGGCCACAATTTAAAAAAATAAATACAAAAGTTAAAAAGTAACGATGTTTTTAGCGTTCTCTGAAATTATTCTGTGTTATGTGTTTTGCAGATCGTCTTGATATGGAAAATTGTGCATTAAAAGTATAACAAAGAAAATTTCTACAATGGCGTTTAGACTTAATGTAAGTGGTGCATCGGTTTTACGAGGTTTTATTTATAAAGTATAATCTAAAAGGATAGTCTTTGTAATCTCATATACGACGTTTAAAAGTTAATTACGTTTTTGCTGTTTCTCTAACGCAATTGTAAATCGTGAGATTTAAACACTACCATGTTGGTTTACCTCATGACTGTATAGTGGCCTGCTGTTTGGTTAAGGTGTAGCTTATATTTAAATTACAAATTTTAATTTACTGAACTTGTTTGCAAAATTATACCCTTGGTATGTTAAACATGAATTTCATTCTTCATCGCACTAATTAGACTAAGATTATAATATACTATATTGCTAAAAAAATGTCTACTGTGCGCACGAGATTTTTTCTAATATTTATTTATCAATCTCATGTCAACAACCAGTACTTTGATGATTGTAAATTTTTAAAAAATGCTCTTGTTGCCATATAGCCTAATTTCGTGTCACTTGGTACACTGTTTAAAATTGCCTTCGTAGTAAAAAACTGATTTGTTTTAATGTTTTAGTAAGTCAAAAATACGAAATGTAAAAGCATTATGGACTTGATTTAATCCTCGATATTTTCGGCAACCTTTATGAACTAAATTAGAAAATAAATTTTACCTAGATTATATAGTACTAATGGAACTCGACTGATGTGCAATTCGTTACAGAGAAATAGAAACAGAGTCTTTCAGCGGTGGTTCGATATATTTTTTGGTTGGTAAAAAGAAGTCGAACAATCAGAGCTTTTTTTGGTTGGCAAAAGGTTACCGAATGAAGAAGTGAGTATTGTAGGTAATTCTAACGTATTATATTGTCGGACTTAATTATATTATATATTATGAAGTTAAAAGATCAAAGGGAAAGAAGACCACTTCATGTCAGACATAATGCGTAAAATAAAAATAAAAGTTTTAAACTATGATCTAGGCGAAAAGGAATATGCAAGAATAGAGAAGTGAAGAAAAAGTTAGTAAAAATGAATTAGTTACAGAGTTTTTGTTAATTATATAAACAGTTTTCTTGTCTAACCCAATATAGGAAACGACGTGATTAAGTATGTATATAATCAAACTGCAACACAAACTATTTGAGAATATGTATACACTATGGTGGAAGTCACGATTATTGAAGCAACTGTTTAATTCACAAGCCGCTACACCAAACTATCTGTCGAAATAATTAAAATAGTGTCCTCAACTCGACTTTCAAAATTTGTCCTGATCATTATGAAGCACTCGGTCTTCTGCGTAGTCAAAACTAAAAATATCAATTTGCTTTTGCAAACTTAAGTTTGAAATCGGTTTTAGCACTCTAAATTTAAACTTTTTGTGTTCTATTTTTTCAAAATTTCAAAAAAGAACTTACAAAGAATGTCATTATAATCCTATAGCTAACAGTTTGCAAGATCTACTATAATACCTACTGTGTCAGAATACGTATGTAGGTGAATGGAGAAACTGGAGAATCTTGAAGGAAATGTTGTTATAATAATTTGTGAATTTTAAATCCTAAGTATTGTGAAATAAACTTTGAGGTGATAGTAATAAAAAAAAATTTAACAATAAGTTTCACATCATTAAACTGAAGTATTGGAGAATTTTCAAAGTTATGAATTTAAATGTACAAACTCCTAAGTGAGCCCAAAGGTTAGAGAGTCAAGTACACACAAGTACTAGTATTTGTTTGTTTACGTGTCTGTAAGTGCTCTTTCGTTTGTCAGTACTGGTGATCATTTGGGTTTTAAGAGCAGTTTTTACCAATTTCACTGTAAAAAACAAAATACTTTGGTTTAACAATTATTAATTTGTAATCTAAATCTTATATAATTGCAAACTACTTCATCTTTACTATAATTTAGAAAGAAAATTATATTTAATCTGTTTGTGTGTCTGTAAGTTTGCCATATTAAAAGTTTTTCGTTTTATAGTAACTTGTCGCTTTTCCTAGTTTCTCATTTTTGTCACGTGTGTATAACACTTCATTCTACAGTTACAAATTTAATTTTCTATCTTTTAGTTGTTACAAATTTGTCTCTATATTTGTCACTTTATATATTTAATCATTTTATCTATTATGTGCTTTGGTAAATTATTAACTTAAAATTTATTTTTTGATTGTAATAAAGCATAATAATAATAGTTACCTTTTCGCACAGGAAGCTTACAACTTAATCTCTTAGACCAGTCTGCCATCTCAGGTTTCTAAGTTGGTTGAAAATAAGAATTAGTTACTTAATAACAAAATAAGGGTAAATGAACATTAGAATATGAGCAGGAAGTTTTGAAAACTTTCATTGAAATATATACCAACTTTATAACATACTATTTTAGTTGTTTTAACTATAAAGCACTCTTTTTATTATTGAGGTTTATAGTTATCAAAGTAAAATTTGAAATAGGAGTTTCTTCTTTCTTCTTTTTTCTAAACCAACTTGGAACATATTCCCAAAGTTACATCATTTAAATCACTTACCATATTCTGAACTTTATTTTTAACAAGTCAGAAATAGTGCAGCAAGTGCACAGAAGTGCAGTCGTGGCTACCTTTTTCAATCGTGGTTATAAAATATTTTATTTCGTACAGTTATCTACTTGTGCTATTTATTATGTTGTACCTATATTATAGTGTTGTATTGTCTTAAAGTTTTACTGGCATATCCAATTTAACGTAGGTAATGAATTGTAACTGACATTTACTATTTAGCAGCTCTCTGATTGTCGTTTAAATTAATTAAACATAAAATGCAGAAAATAGTTTTAGTTTGCAACAATTGAAGTTAGTTTTAAATATTTTTAATTAAATAATTTAATTAAATTTATATTAAATCTTCAACTTAGTAAAGTTTTGACGTAACTGAATTAAATTTAAACGTTTTATTGAATTCGCGTCGAATTGGTTTCATATCACTAAATTTGGATCAAAATTTGATTTTTAAATTACGATTTAAATTCACAAGCCTAAATTTCAAAACATCAGTTTGCTAGTTTTGTTAAAATTTTCTTATTTTTTTTTAAATGCTTTTGAATCTTATTCTAGCAAAATTTTGTTCAAGAGTAAGTGAAGTTGTAAGTTTTTATTAAAAAAATAAATCAGATAGATTAAAACGTCGTGACTTTATGATAATCTCCTATTTATTAATGTTATATAAGCTCAGTTATAATTGAAAAACGGCTCTTTACTTTAGGTCAAAATAAACTGTTTTGTGCAATAGGCTGCTCCTTCGGTCTAAGTTAATATAAAACGGAATTAGGATGCTATAAGAATTTTTTCTTTTGCTTTCACCTTTGCTTTACTCAATTTAAAATTATTATTATTAGTATTTAACCTAAATAATTTGAGAATAGCGTTTCTACTAATTTCGACTTATTTAATTACAAGGTAAATAAAACTAAGAAGTACGAAAAAGGTTTCCATTTTCAAATTAATGATATATGTCATCACAATTTCAAGGAATTTAATTTGATTTTCTAGTACTACTTTTAAAAAGCAAACACTTTTAGAGGAATTTTAAGGTAAATTAAATGGAATTAAATATATTTATTTAAGTAGTTAAAATATTTAGGTAAATTTATTCTGCACACTTTAACAGCTTTCGTGAAATTTAGGTATACACAGTTATTTAATAATATTTTCATGGGTTAGGTGTTACCTTTCCTAAAAGATAAATTAAGCAAGTTTTTCAATTTGACATTTACAACTTAATAGACAATGCAAAAATGCAAAGTAAAGGGATTCCACAAAATAAATTAGAAATTTTAAATAAATTCACTATTATATTCAAATAATATTAATAAAACACTAAAGAGCAAATGAGCAATTGGTGCATTTGTAATGTTTTCCCTGCTAGTCCTTTTAAATCAACTCGCAAAATTTTAAATTTCAGCAAGAAGAAATACAAATTTTCCAATCAATTCAATTCGATGTACTTGGTCTGAGATCGAACCCACAACTGGAGCATATCAATATAATTCTGAGGTCTGTATGATATATAGCAAGTTCTCACACTAAATTGTTGATAAGTTTTCGTGCTCAGTTTTAGTATAGAAAATGAATAAGTATAGTAGGTTCTACTAAACTTCCTTCGTATGATAGCTGTTTTTGACTGGAATTTAAAAAAAGACGCAATTTCTGCTAGCTTTTGCTGAGAGCTAATTTTATATTTAAGGTAAGTAAGTTCCATATTAAAAAAACTTTTAAATATAATGTATTATTATGTTTCCATTTTTTTGTCAAAACCTTAATATTTCGTATGTACACAAGACAGCATAATTTAAAAAATATTTAAAATATTATTAAGAAAAGGATCAGTAATATTTACATTGTAGACCAGGATTTCTACAATGTCTTACTGATTGCAATCTGTTCAATACTTTCAATAATAATATTTTGATTAAAATTCATTTATTAGTAAATGTAACTTTTTCAAATAAATGATCCATTTCAATAATTATCGTTCGTTTATGCATTTTATGCTGTTAACACAACCATATCATTTATATCTATATATTCAGCGTAAGTTTTGCTTTGCGTGTATCCAATAGCAGATTTTATATATATTTGCATATTATGGATGTATAACAAATAACCACAAACTGGATGCTTTGATAGTCAGCTGCTTTGTACACTAATTTTCCTTTACTCGATTATTCATAACAGCATATTAAGCAAATCGCGGTAATAGTTAATTATATATAATTTTCCAAATTTAAGAATGCTTTTTAATTTTTAAATAAATTCGGGCGTATAAATTATTTAATTTTTTTTTATTACTTACGGAGAAAATAATACATTTTATGCTCTCTAATAAATATTAACGAAAATAGCATTTTATACCTTCAACGTTCTAGTGGTCTGGTAATCTCAAAGGATATGCAAATACAAAATAGGAATTGTAATTTGCTCAAAAACGAAGACTGCGAATTCGTGGAACAAAGCCTATTAATCTCGAAAAATTTACAGTCTTAACGCATTAATTATTGAAACTTTTGCTATATATTTAAGAAAGTTCATTACGAGTGCAAAGTTCTTTAGCGAAGTCTGTTATTTATGTTTTAACTACATTTAACAAAAAAACTTGGAATAATCACATCGGAACAAGGACCTTAAATTTCTTTATTTACACTTATTATATTTCCCGGGGTCATTTTAATTGCAAAATATATACAATTTTCTAAAGAAAGTTTAAAAACATTTAAACTAAAACAAGGATTGTTCCAAGTTTACATCATTAATTTTTATAAATGACTAAACTGTAAGACTGAACTACAAAATATTATTTCAAAAGTTAGTAATAATCTTTATTTTGATTAACTTTTATATTCTTTACTTTTAATGGGATTATTTTATTCTTTTATGATTGATTAAAAATGTAGTGTATTATATTCGGCAGAACTATCGCTAAACTCGGGTGGGATTGATAACTTTCTTTGATTTTTCCAAACAATATTTACAATTATTACAAAAGTAAATTAAATGCTAATGTACAAAAATATGCGCGACATCAAACTGTGCTGCGCTATTCTATCACGATTTATTTAGTGTTTAAAAAACTTGATCACACAAAGCCTTTCTAAATTTAATTTAATTAAAATAAATTTTGTGGTAACTGAAGCTAAATACAAAATCTTCGCATTGAAAATAAACTTTAAAATCCTCATTTTATGTTGATCCTGGAATCCACTGTACGTGATAATAATATCGTGCATAATATATGCCGTACGTAGTACATTGTAGAAAACATTTTCACCATACTATTGCTGAAAATCTGTAAGTAATAATAAATATGTTTATACTGTTTCAATTTATTTTGTAGGTATACTTACGTACATATATATGTATAGCGAAATGATTTTAACATTGTAAAATATGTGATTTGACATTTAAATCTAGTATTTTTACAAGACAGCGTATTTAAATTTTACATTAAACAAGTTTGCTGAGTAAACAAATCTCCATGTTAATTGCAGATTGTGTAAGTGGTAGTAATTAAAAGCCACAATGCAAAAACTATAAAAGTATTATTACGTACAACGGAAATCACGTGGTTTTATAATAAAAAAAAGAAACTAATTCCGTATCGATCAAAACGAAGAACAAAAAATTAGAATGATTGCAGATGAAAGCCAGCTTCGACAATCCATTTCATTAGGCATGCTCTAGACATTCTCCAAGTCCAATAGTTTTCAATTTAAAACAGACGTATTTGATCATTTGACAAATTTTTAAAAACGTGCAGTGATTATGAAATCATGATTTCTTACAACTAACTGTGTGCGATTATTGATATAAGAATACAATTCAATGACAAGGAAAAATTTTATAAACGACAACACAAACACAAATAAATTTCTTAAGGTAGATCTGTAATTTTTTTATTTATTTATCTCAGAAACGCCTATAGTTTTTAGAAAAAGTAGACTCGAGAGTTTTAATGCAATCGATTCTTTTGATTGTAGCCTTATTATTGTCTTTACGACAGGTTAGATAGGCTACATTAACATTTTATTAAGGCGGACACCCTAAAATTAGAAGATTGGGTATAATTTCGGATTTAATTATTTTAGTAATTAATAAAACCACGATATTTATGTACCTAGAATCATGAAGCAAATTGTGGTATTTAAATGTAATGTACGGATTGGATTATTAAATATTTCGATATTAGTAATTTTTCAATGTCCAATTTATGAACCAAACGGTTACTAGGACTACCAGCTTCAGGTCATTATTGATATTCTAATAAGTATTTATTTTTTATAATTTTATTTCAAAAAAATATTTGGGTTTATTTCGAAGTACAATACAATCTAGTTGTTCCCGACTTTCAAAAGAGTTTAATTGCTTATGTATGAGCCTAACATTGCGGAGGTTACTAAAATATTGTTTTTTATTTTTTTGTTATTCTAGTTTCTTGTAGATAAAACTTGTAGTCTTTTGAACTCCATTCCATAGAAACTTTTTTTCTGCACCACAGTTTATTCGCTAAAATATCAAAATAGTCAAGTTAAAAAGCGCAGGAAGTTGTAAAACATACAAATTTAGTTTAACTAAATAAAGAACACTTTAATTATTGTTAACTGTTTAATTACGAAAATCTTTATCTATTGGCGGCCTCAAAACTCTCGAAAATAAATTATTTCATTATTTAGTATTATTATTCCATATTGTATTATTTATTATTACATTAATGAAGTTTAAATATCATATTTAGACATTTTGATTTACATTTTGCTCGAATTACATTTGAATGTTATTTTTTTAAATTAATTTTACTGTCTACTTAAAATATTTACGTTTGTTTACTTTATATTTGTAATTCAAAAACTTTAAATTAGATAGAAAACTTTTTCAAATTGTTAATTTAAATGTACCTAATAAAGAACTTATTTAATACTATTTTATGCAATTTTCCACTTTCAACGTTCAAGTAAAATTTTCCAGACAAATTTTGCACTGCAAAAAGCGTCGAAAGAACTAATCATTAAATTAATTAATCTAAAAACTGAATTTTGATTTTTAATGCAAATTTATGCTTTTATAAAACACGAACAAAAAATATAATTGCAAATGACTAAGCAGTCGGTATTGGATATAATTTTTAATGATGAATTTTCAATTAGTTAAAAGTAAGATTTTTATAAAAACTTTAATTAACTTGAAAGCTTTGTAAACAGATCACTTCGAACCTCAAAATTCTTTTCAAGTATGCAAAAACTGTAAAATTTTACTATCATCAGTTAATTACCACCGCTCGTATTCACATTTATTAATTTGTTTAAAAATATTAGTATGTTCTAATAACTTTGATTGTTAAACTTACTTGAAAAAATAAACCTCTTGAAATTTTTCAAATTTTGACATATAGGTACATAACGCTGTAATCAATCAATCTTAATCCCATTAGGTATTAAATCTACAAGCAAGTTATGCAATTTAAGGAAAAGCGTTAGTGTTTAGATATGATAGTTCAGGGCTAGTTGATCTAAATTTAATTAAATATTGTACATGTAGCTAGGTAGTATAGACAAAATTATTGAAACAGTTTCATTGTACTAGACGATATTGTAATATGTATTTACTTTATAATTTGTCGAATAACAAATATTTAAGCTTTATTTATTTCTCCCGGTCCCTTATGCTTTAAAATTATAAACAATTATTCAAATATTCCATTTTCTGCTTGCTACTTCAGAGTGATTAAATTATAAAGACTTTACTTAAAAAGCTTTGTATTATGGATTATGTTGATTCCTGGCATTAACAAATGCATTGCATTAAAAATTACTTTCTTATAGAAAAATTTAATAATGTACTTACTTGCAAAGTTGGTTTGTAAATATCTGAAAGCTTTTCAAAATTTCTGTGTTTATTATTTTCGATTGTCAAATACTTCATGAATTACTTTGCATTTCAAGCTGATTTCAAAATTTAAATGAATATATTGAAATATATTTTTAATCAAAAGTTTAATATGCAAGTATACATTAAAATAAATTATTATCAAATTATTATAAGTTTAGTATTAAACTATAGAAAATGTTTATGCATCAAATATGCCAAAGTTTTGTAAAAATTAAAAAAGATAAGAGCATATAACATAGCTTATCAAACAACTATATTTTTAAATGTTTAAGACATATTTAACGTTTTTATGTCGTCGATGAAAGATACAAAATAATATTTTATTATCTCGAGCACGTCGGTAAGAACGTGAAATTTCTGTCATCTTGCTCCTTTCATCTACTCGTATGGTGGCTGGAAGTGTTGCTTACACTTTGTCCTTAAGGAATTTCTATACGAATGGGCCTGAAGATTGAAACAAGATTTTACAATATATTCAACCGGGTTGGTACCAACTTTTGGAGATTAGTTTAAGGCTTTTTCTTGTTTTTAGTTAATCAATTGTCAAATTTAATTACTTACATTTGCAAATATTTTTATGCGTATATGAAAAATTTTTGCTAAAATATTTTTGTAATTCTGAAACTAGAAATTGCTGACAAATTATGATTTTTAACATTCATTTAACCTTGAAGTTGATTCTTGAAATTAAATTTCCTCCATTTTTGAAGATGGAGTCTAAAGAAGAGATGAAATATTTTTAATATACTGCAGTGACATTTAATGTAACTTAACCAAATCAAATGCAGATGTGATTAGCTGTCAAGTCAAAAATTATATATCGTCATTTAAATGTCAAAGAAACTTATGTGATTAATTATGACAATGTCAAATTTGACGATTTACAGTTTTGAGGTTAAGTAAAACAATTGAAATGTTAAGGCAAGCCATGTGGCTAGTGACGATGTAGCGATTTACGTTTACGATGCGCGCTTGTTAACGAACAAGAAAAAAAACGAATCATAGGAGGAGTAACGTGCAGTAAATAAAAATGTGTGAATCTGAAAAAACACCTGGAAACGGCTGAAAAAACAATTTTGAAATATTTAGTTAATCCTTGGACGAGGTCCGAGAAGGTTGATCTCTGGACACGTTCCGAGGTAGTTCAATTTTGGACAAAGGTCCAACACATTGGAACACGGGCTTGAGTCAGTGGTGGTTTCAAAGAAACAGGGAACAATCCATTAAGTGATAATAAATTTAATTTCGGAAAAATAAAAACAAATTCAATCTAAGAAGCAAAGGTGCTACAAATGATTTGGAAAACTATTTGGAAAGTGGCTTAGAAAATATTGGAGTTAATTTGGACGTACCTCCATTTCACGTGGTGGCGAGACAGAAGAGGAAACCACAAACAATTTAAGGAAGAAGCGGAAGAACGAGTTGCGGCTGTTTAGGTTTGCATAAACTGATGTTTAAAGTGCTGTTGCGGAATATTGCGGATTTTGCGGAAAGTTATTAGATACGGGACAAGCGTATTGCTAGGCGGAATTTTAGGATCGTAATCTTTGTAATTCATTTGTTTAATTTAACTGAAAATAAATTTTTAAAATTCATTTCAAAATTTAAGTTTTTTTGAAAAATATTTTGTTAAAAAATTGATCATTATTTATTTCGTTCACAAGCTAGATGCAGAGGTTCGTTAAGTTGTGCATTCATTGCATTATAAAGAAAGTAAGTATGGACTCTTAAGAGTCTTCCACTGTTAACAGTGCAATACATTGATCAAACACAAAGGTTACGTTATAATTTGTAATTTTTATTAATATAATTTTAAAAATACAGCATCATGACGTGGACCTTGCTGTCCGGCTACTCAGAAACATAACGCCAAGATTCTCAAAATGAAAAATCCCGGATCTTAATAAATACACTTGTACTCATACATTAACACTCATCATAGAACTAATAACAAATTAATAAAACAGATTTTCAATTTTGTTGTCTCTTTTTACTAAATATTTAAACTTTACTTGCACTACAGAACAGCTTAACACTGAGGTGGGTGCCGGGACACTCAGGAATAAAAGGCAACGTAAAAGCAGACGCCCTTGCTAAGGCTGCAGCAAAACGACATCTAGTAGGACCAGAACCTACTTGCGGGATAGCATATCTGACCGCAAAAGGGAGTATAAAGGAACTACTAAAGAAACAACATTTTGAGTACTGGAGAGACCTTCCGGGACTGAGGCAATCGCGGATGTTCATTGGGGGGCTCTCCAGTAGTAAAAGAAAATGTGAAATCCTCAAGCTGAGTAGACCACAGCTGAAGAAGACAGTAGGTCTACTTACAGGGCACTGCTGTCTGAACAGGCACCTCAATATAATTGGGGTTGTAGAAGATCCCACATGTAGGAAGTGCGGTGAGGAGGAAGAAACTCCACACCACTTGCTATGTGTGTGTCCAGCTCTAGCCTCGCTGAGGCTACGACACCTCGGCTGGCCATATCCGACAACTGAGGAAATAACCCAAGCACCCATCAGCTGTATACTCAACTTTATTGAGGAAACAAAGTTGATGGAGTAAAACCTGGAACGCGGGGTACAATAAGCTTCGAGCTTCAGTGCAAGTGGGCATGGCACAACCCGTTCAGCAATAATAATAATAAAAATATTTAAAATAATAGTCAACAAAAACTACATTAAAAAACTACATATACATGTTTCGGCTTACAAAGCCGTCACACACCAACAAATATTTATTACAACCTTAGTATATTTTAAATTTGTAATACTGAATGATGGCTTTGTAAGCCGAAACATGTATATGTAGTTTTTTAATGTAGTTTTTGTGACTATTATTTTAAATATTTAGTAAAAAAAGACAACAAAATTGAAAATCTGTTTTATTAATAATGAACACTTTTTACGAGATAACAGCTGCACAAACTAAGTTTAATAACAAATTGAAATAATACTTCGACGAACAAATTTTTTGGTATTTATTAAAATTAAAGTGTAATTTTGAATTTTGAAAAATTTCGATAATTGTGGAAAACAAAATATAGCAAAAGCAATGAGTGAATGTTGATTGAAAGATAGGAGAAGTTATATTAAAGTTTGAGAACAGATTAAAGTTATAATTGAAATTGATGAGATAAGGTGAGAATTTTTCAAGTATTATAATTGAATTGAAAAATTAAAAGAACAACAGAATTTAAATTAATTATTTTAACGAAGGAATTTAAAATTTATATGGACGAAATTTTGAAAAATTACTATTTAGTTTTTCATTTAGATTTTTAAAAAATTTGCCATCTATTCAAATGCACTTCAATATCTAGTACATACTCTTAAAATAATACATTCTAGTAGCAATGTAATTTCTAGGAGCTTCTCTGTTTTCTATATGTAAGCGATCCTGAAGTGTTCTACATTATATTATAAACAGACAAGAAAGCATCATCAAGAAGTTGGTTGTTTATAGCTCTTACACAAGCAGGTGCTCTCATATGTATTTAGCTACCAGAACATTGAAACCATAAAGTAATCTACTAGATACACAATTAACTTACAATTTGAGTTATAGGATACAATTTATATGAAAAAATTATATATAACTGAAGTTATAGTTTTCGCCCCCCCCCCCCGCCGTCCTAAAAATTATTCTGGTTTTCTTTTTGATCTTTTTATTCCGGGATTTCACTTTTAGGTTTTTTAACTTGGTGATTTTTCGTGAGGCTGTTTTTGAGAAACTTTCAGTATTGCTAACAGCTCAGTAGCTGTTTTTTTTTGTTGGTAGTTCATTTGGCCTTACATTGTGTTGTAAATTGTAACTTTTATAGTCGATATTTTGTATTATCAATTCATACCTTGAAACGCGTAGGTGAAATAAATTGAAACAATTTTCCGAGTCAATTATTATTGTAATATAATTCAACAATTTTTATAATATTGTATAATGTTTTATCATAATGGATAGTTTAATAATTTTTATTTTATTGTTCAATAATCATAATAATAGAGAATTGCATAAAATATAATACATTAGGTCTATTTTTGAATGTTGCCCTATAATAATATAATTTATAGGTATTACGACTACGATTTATATCTTATTAATACTAAAGTAGTTTATATGGATAAAATCAGTAATAATTTTAAGTGGATATTAATGTAACATTTCCAAATAAAATTCATATTATTTTATTAACAAATTTACTATATTTTTATATTGCATTACTTTCTTCTTAATTAGTAAACGTTCAACAGGATACAGAAACCTTTTTTTTATTTCCCTACGTGTTATGTTTCTTCAGTCTTCTGTAGTTTAAGTGCTGTTTCGCTAACGAAGGTTAGCAATCATAAAAACCTGGAGCCCAAGGAATTTTACTAGCGAAATTCAATTAATGGGGTGACTTTTCACTTCGTTTTTACAAGCTCAGAGATTGAAAGTCGACAGAAAATTTTGATTCTAACGTGTATTAGGCTTTGGAGTCGAACCTAAAAACTTGTTTTGCCATAGACTATTTAAACTAAAAAGTGGTAGATAATGAAATAAATTATCGATTTCTTAAATCTGGAATAATAAATTACTTAGTAGTACTAAAACATAGTAGGCAAAGTAATGGCAAACCAAAGCTGGGTTATAATGAGTTGCATTAATCCTTTACAACAACGATAATACATCGAGTTTCTTCTCGTTATTAACGCTTTTAAAAGTGGATTATTGTAATACTGATTAAATAAGTACTAACTCAAATAAAGAACTGCTTTAAACAGGTTCGGTGTATTTTAATATAAAATTGTACAGCTTTTAATTAAAAATGCACAAGGATGATAAACAATTGATAAATTAAAAACTATTTATTAAAAATGCTAGAATTAAAAAGCGTTATTTTTTGGCGACAAACATTTTAAGCATTATTCGATTCCTAAATTGAAAATCTACAAATACATCAAAACGAAACCATTTGGAACAGTTTTAATAATTGAAAAGTGCTCCATTAAAGCAATTTTGATTACACTGCAGAAAATTTAATGCTTCATTTTAGTTAAGAAATGATTTAATTTTGTTTAAATGTTTTTGAAAATGTAAGGTAACATTAAAGAATCGTTTAAATTGTCAACATTTTAAATTTCATGCAGTCAGTAATATTAGATTTTATGATAACTTAATTTGTGTATTTAATGCTAGAGATGTTATAATATACAAGTTTCAAATAATCCGGAGGAGACTTGTGTAAAAATCTAAATTAGAAAATTTTTTCTCCCTTGTTTCAATATAGCACAAGCAAAGGAAATTTTTTTATTCGCCCTTTTCATTAGTCGTTTATTATTCGTGTTCTACATCTTAAAGTTGGATAACAGTAGTTATAGCTTCTTTTTTATTTTGGTAAAGTTTCTGAACACACGGAACAAAATAAAAGACTTCGAGTTTCGTACACTACACACGTTGTGAAAATGGAAACGGTTAATTGATACATGTTCCTATTAAATTGTACGCATTATATGGTCAGTATTAATGATTTTGATGAGCGGCATTTTTTTTCATATAAAAGCGGATAACGAGTTGATATTTCTGTCACGAGGCAATCAATTTCAACACGTAATAAAATTTCTCTAAAATTCTACTAGAGCATTAGCATATGAAACGTGAAGTTGGAAAAACCGTATTTCATTTTTATATTGCCGAAAAGAAGTGTACATAGTGTGCTGTTTTAATACATGAATTATAACTAATACTTTTAAATTCACATAAAAAAGAAAAACAGAATGATAAATCTTTATAAATCCGTATATTATAATTCTGGTACCAATGTTTGAACTCCTAATGCTACGTGTTAATTTATGGAAATATCTTTATTTCTGGTGTTATAAAAACAAAGTAAAAAGAACTTCAAGAAGTGTTAACAAATTCATTTTAAAAGTGTGACATATTAAGTTAAGTTTCCATTAAATTTACACTTATTTGAATTAAAGACAAATTGTTGGCACTTTGTCAAAAAGCGCAATAAGCTTTTATAGTAAATGCAATTTAAATGTGCAATTTTTGATGTCAGATTTATGTCATAAGTACACCAACCGCTGAGAACTGAATTAAATTATAAAATAAACGTAGCAAACATAAATGGTTACTATTTAACACATTTCTAGATTTTTATATATTTTAATTAACTAGGTTAATAATTTAATAATAAAATTCTATCTTTAAGCGTTTTAACGAACTAAAATCGTTTTTAGATTGCATCTTCATTTTAATCATCATCGACGTATAAGTCAACTATCTTTTGGATAGTTTAACTCCAGCAATAAATTTCAGAATTTACCAGAAAATTTGGTACTAAAGTATTCTCACAATATTCACAATTATTTTCTCTTCGTAACTGAGTACTCACAGGGCATACGCTGTACTTTTGTAATAAACTAATTGTAAAGTTTACAGTTTCGTTGCTAATTACTAAACTTTGCAATAGAAGAGATTTTATCTTATTTCAATACAAACACAATAATTAATACATATAATTTATAACGTGTACTAACTTTAAACGGAAGAACGACTACCTATATTGTAGGTATAATATTAATGTTGCAATTTTAACAAAACTTTAAGCGTATAGGTATACTAACATAATATTTACATATTAGAATACCTCATTTTAAAACATACAAGAAAATTAGCTCAATAAAATCAAGGATTTTCATAAAAACGAACTATTTATTGTAAATGCAGTTTAAACAAATTAAAACATTAAAATGAAGATTTTAGATTGCTCTAACGACGACGAAACTTTCATAAAATTTTGCAGGTACATCATTTATGATAAATAGAAGGTTACTGAACTCTTCCACCAATTCGTGGTGTAAAATACTACTATTAAATTAATACTAGCGTTATTAATTATTACTGTACTGAGTAACTCATATTTTATGCCATTTACATAGTTGCGGAATTGTATAATAACAAACAAACATTAACATTTATTGCTAAACATTCTTTTTGCAGTTTACAATGAATTATACATTAATAACAGCAACAGAAAATACAAGTAATACAACATCAAACATCTGGTAGGCATCCACCTTAGCACCGAAGCGGAATTTCCTCGTAGGATACACAAACAGATTCTTTAAATTAGGAAACTCTTTGCGCATCTGTGCACCTGATACGTCAATTAACAAACGCTCTATCCAAGCGACCCAGGTCTTCGTATCACTACTTCAAAGAACCAAGATCTCTACAAGGAAAGCTGAGAAACTATAATAATCTTTTATAGATTTATATTTATTATGTTTTAAAGTTTCCCCTGTTGTTGCTGCAGAACTGGTCATTTGACATGAAATTGCCAAGTCCCAAGTATCATTTTTCTTTGGTAAAATTAAAATTTCTCTGTTTGAGTCCTGGCTAGTATCTATCAGGTAATATTACACCTGGCTTTGAGCACGAAGCCTATGATGACCGAACTGATCGACTAATCCTTCGCTTATACAAGTACATGTTCATGGCACAAACTGGCTCCAATTGTAAGTGGGAACAAAGACATGCCGGGAACCAAATATAATTTCATGTCTATCGGGACTTTTAGTAGGTTGAATAAAAAACCTGCTCTATGGCAATTTTGTTTGTAATTTTACTGAAGTGAAATTTCCATTAAAATAAAATCATTGCAAAACATTAAAATTTAAGTTAATTTTATTGTGGTTATCTGTATTGAAATAAATAAAATTTTAATTACATTATTAAGCAATGAAGCAGTATATCACACTTGATAAGCATCGTAACTGTTGATTTGCGGGTGCCGATTCACCCTTACTACAACAGTTGGAATAATAAAAACATTGTTATAAATGTGAAATACGCACATTTGCTACATATCGCGGTATCATGTTTTAACAAGATCGTAGTTCCCAAACTTTGATGATATTTAGCAATTGATTTCACATTTTCTCAACGTCAGTTGGTTATTCCTGACTTTTGAATTACTTTTTAAAAATTTATTGATAAAAATATAAGCAATGAAAAAAGTATATGAAATAACATTACCATTCATTCTTAAAAGTATGGATTGCGGTTTTTTAAATGGTAAAATTAGTGATTCAGTTTTAGACAATTATGTTTAAACTTTTAGAATAATTTTGAAAAATTTACCATTTTTTTACCATCAAACCAACAAAAACATAAGACTATACTCTATTGTACTATTTTCAAAAGCTATATTGTTATTTGAACAATATGACATGATAATTTTTATTTTCTTTTATTACTCGTTAAATGACGAAACTTTGCACAGCTTCGCATAACAAAATATATCTTGAATGTAGCAATGCTATATACCTACATAATGCAAAATAGATAGAATATAAGAATGGAGTGTAGAAATTTGATCTAATCAACGTTGACAGGCGCAAAAGAAATAAAAAAGTATTTTATGTCACAATGGAAATTGAATTACGAATAACAAATAGGGATCGATTTTGATGTTGGAAATTATAAATAAAATTTCAGTTCAGTGAGAAGGGAACTGCAATTTTTTAAATTAAATTTTAGTATTCTGTTATAATTTTCTTATTAGAATTATAAGTTTTTATATACATATTTATCCTCCTAATTGTAAAGAAAGATAATTACAAAGTTATAAAATTCTTATTTTTTTTTAGAATAATAGAAATATTAGTCAATATTGTGAACCATTGACGTTAGGTAACTATCATGAGGCTATCGTTTGTTTTCTTTTAATGAAAAGACAAACATTTTCTGTTATACGCAAAAATATATTCTTTGTATTTTCATTTCTTAAATAATTTTAATTTCAAACGGAGTGCTAACCTCACACTTGCCTCTACTTAGAAACATTGATAATGATTTATTGATTATTTCGATGGGTTCCTATTATGACTGCTCATGTTTTCAACATATTTTTTTATATTATTCAAATTATTTCAAACTATAAATGCAGCAGTCTCTAAGCACATCATTTGCATGTTCTCTAGTGCATAATAATTATAAATCTATGTTGGTATGCATAAGTACTTTTGAGCGTGTTTATACATATTTTAATACATTAATGGATGAACGTATTGCTAAGAACTTTAAGTACAGCAACGGAGCAGACATTCGTACATTTTTAATACTTATTTTATATGAAATGAGCACTAAATGAACATCATTTTACTAAATTACTAAGATAACAAAACTCAAAAGTGGCATTACACCTAATGGAATAAAGCTTTTTTGCTATAATACAAGATAAATCAATATTGTAAACTTTTGGTGGTATTGCCCTTATCGTTCTAAATTTAAACAAATCGTAATTATAAATGATCTATATTGAATTATATAAGATGATCTTGACGTTCCATTCATTTGAATTTGAAACTTGAATCATTTCCGAATCTGTTTTATTTATAAATCTATAGATAATTTTATATAATTTATATTGATTTATTTATTCATTATTTTGATTATTATATTTTTCTTAACATTATACTATTCATAGAACATCATAAAATATAGAAATCGCTTAATAGATATTTAATTTGACTATTAATAGTTAATATTTTATTAAAACTAAATTGATATATTTTATCGATTGAGAAAATTAAAAAGTGAGAATAATATTTATATAAAAGTTAGAAATGAAAATTTAATTAAATTAAATTAATTTAATTTAAATGAATCTTTTATTAGGTCAAATTAATTACATTTTAAATAATTAATTAGCAATTAGTCTTGAATAAAATATGTGTTTAAATAATTTTCATAAAATTAGAAAAATAAAATTTTAAATTTATTTATTATTTACAATTATTATTTTATTTTTAAAAATTTTACTAAACCATGCTTAATTTTTTCAATATTTAATTCAATATTACACTGATTTTATAAGATACCGACTTAATAGTAAAATATACTTTACTTTGGCTACACTTTTGCATTGTGTTTTAACACTATTTTTGCAATAAAACAGTTTACTTTCCATCTACCTACTTATTTGTGTTCAAAAATGCAGTAAAAGCTTTTATGCCAAAAGTTTTAAATTTTTTACCACTTAAAAACAATACGTACTTAAAACATATTATAATATGTACAGTATACTGATAATTTTCATTGGCCCTAGTTCGGAAAAAGTAAGTCAATATCTCGTCGTGCTTTTAACTAAAACTTTAAAAGTTCACATTTTAAAGAAAACTTTGTTTTGAAATTCATATTCTTTACTTCTCTCTGGCTGGTCGCATAAGTTAAACCACAGACAGTAATTGTCCAAATGTAGTAATAGTGATATATTTGAATTCCACTATATTACAAATATTAATATAGCTCGACGATGCATAATAATTACTGTAACATTTTCTTCAATTATTATAAAAATGTCTAGTAGTTCTTTTTACTAGTAGTTTTTCAAATTTTCCAATAAATAAATACAAGTTTCTATTATAAATACTCAAACAACTCAAAAAAAGGATTAAGTAAAAGTCAATAAACACATACTGTTAATAAATATGTTAAATTTAAAAGCTAGAAAATTCTTTGCTTAATATGAGAGTTTCATGGAAGACTGAAAGGCTGTCTGGACAGATTTTTTATTTCAATTCTTTCTTTCTTAATCCAACTCACTATGCTATCAACCACTAAACTACCCCCTACAGCCTACAGTAGTAAGCATCTGCCAATTCAATTTATCAATGCAATTTTCCACTTCTTAGTTGCTAGAAAACGGTGACAGTTATTCCAAAACATTTCTAAGTTTATTTTTGCTTTAGAATTTTTCATACAGTAGTCGTATATACTTGCAACGCATAATATATCAAAAGTTATAAACTAATTTATTAATTATTGAAATTAATAAGTTTCGTTACAAGTATTACTTGAATATATAGTTATATTTAAGCAATTGCACTCAAACCAACACTCTGCAATAAATATTTGTAAAACAGTAGAGAAGAGTTCTTTTTTGCAATAAGAATTGCTATTTAGAAATTATTACATATCAGCAAACAGTAACGTATTCATGACTGGAACCGACTGATAATAACAAAAATGAACTTGTTATTTTATGAACTTATCTTAGGAAACATAAGGTAAACTCCCATTTTCTCTTGAAAATTTTAGTTTTCGAACAAAAATATACATTATTGCTTTTAAGTAAGAGCACTCGAGTTAAAGCTCTTGTACGTTGCTAATCAACAACACATTTTTGTTTGTCACTTTAAATTACCATTGTAAACATTAGATCTTTGTATTTTTAGTGGTTTTGTACTTTCATATTCCAGCATTTCTAAATTTTCAACAATTTCATTTAAATTCAATATTTACCTGTCGTTAAATTATTCGTAGATGCCGTCAATCGAACAAATTTAGTCCCTGGCGACGTGTTTCGTAAGGGTTTAATTTAAGAATTAAAGACAGAATAAATGACAAATAATTACATTGTTATTATTATTTTAACGAAAATTACTCAGTTTAAAGATAAAGTGTTTTTAAGTAGACATTGCTGTTTTTCAGTTAATTACAACAATGCAATTGAAATTTCCGCTTTTGTGAAGCTATAAGTTTATAGCCAATTACCTTATGTTCTTTTGCATAATAAATAACTTTTGACTTATTATATAACACATAAATAAACAAAATTTTGAACTGTACATTCAAATGAAATATTTCAAGTTTTTACTTGAATTGTATGTATACTTGCCTGAAATGACAATGTTACAATGTAAGCCTTTCATGTGGCTAACTGGCCTGAATAAACGAGTCATTAAAGATGCAGTGATAGATAGATGTTTAGATAATCGAAACTTAGTCATCCACACTGTATAGCTAGATCAATAAACTTCGAAAGAAACAATCGAATCTGTTATTGGAAATGTTTGGCACTGATGTTAGGACTATTCAGGACTAACGCTCCTATCCTGCAGGCTAAATTAATTGATTAACAAATTAACTACCGATTGAATATCAAAATAAATACCTGACGATTAACCAAAATCTTGGTTTTATAAATTAAGTTCCAAGTTATATTATAGTACGAGACGATTCAAAACAAATTCGCTCTTTTCCAACAAGTATTGTATTCTGAAATAATTTCTCGGTATATACAAAAGTCGTTAACTTTTAATCAACGATTTGATATTTCATGGTCTATATAATATGTAGTACACTAGTACTATGTACATATATTGTGATTGATTAAATAACTTGAGAAAAGTTCCATACAGAGTCTTCTGCTTCCATAACGTCAAACAATCTTTATCGTTAATAACAATGTTCTCTAGTTGAGGTGACGTGTTTCCGATGACTACCTTCAAGGTATTTTTTAATAAACAGGTAATGTTCAACACTACTGAATTGTAATAATATACAGGTTAAAATCATAAAAGAATTCAAAAATCATACTTATAAACAATAAATTGAGAGAAAACTTTTGTTGTCTCCGACAATCGCCTTTATTGGAAACTCTCGACTTGTCGATAGTGAACTTCTATATTTCGTAATAACATACTTTCTACTTTAAATTAGATGGACTATCTTTCTCCTGATTAAATTTCAATATATCAACTACTATAATAATATAAAAAAAGACACTGTTAAAATTAAGCGTACCAAGGGCCTATCATTTCGATAGTCTCAAGTGAGGATTAAACCTCATTCATAAATTTTATACAGGGTTAAGCGAAAACTTAACCCTTTGCAAGGGAAAATTTAAAATTTAAATAGGTCACAACTCCGAACTAGAAATTTTAAAACAAGTCGTAGTCTCAATTTATATTTATAGCATCGCGGGAATTTCTGATTATGGATTATCTTTTTTCAACGATAATCCGTTAAGTAGTTTGCTGTTTTTTTAACATTGCATAAAATATTAAGTGAATATTTTTCTGTGAAACCATTTTAAACATTAGATAATATTGTGTTTTATCGATATAACCAGTTTTCACTCATTTTGTAATGAATTTTCTCAAATACCTTAAATGTTTGTATTTGTTATAATTAGAGACCGGATTTGTATGTAATTACATATTTTGCTTCATGTAGCATAGAAAGATGGTTTTTGGTATCTATACGTTTCTCATTGAATGAAACTTAAATGCAAAGTTTTGTTACACATATAATTTTCAGTTAATAGTTTTCACCAGCGTTTATGTGTTTTTATTATCCATATAACCGCATATAAACATATAACCGCTTATAACCACATATAATATAGTCAATATTTGGCATCATTTCCTATTTTTTTTTTTTTCATTTTCAATACAAATACAGATGTAAGACAAAAATTGGAAAATATGTGCATTAACATTGTTATGAGCATTGACTTAATAATAACATTGAAAGTATAACTGAGTATAAGGTCAAACTGAGCTTTCAGAAAGGTTTTCAAATTTTTTTAGTATTGGATTATTATTCTTTATTTTGTTTTTAATGGTTTATATAATCTAATTGTTATAACTAGTTTGTGATAAATAGTAGTTGTATACTTGTAATAATTCGACAAGATAATCATCGAAAGACAATGTTTAACCCGCGATCGGTCGCTATATAGAAAAAATATGATTATAATATATGATTTAAGAGTATAAGCACTGATTACACTCAGAAATCATAATCATAATTGTTAGATTTTTTCTATATAGCGACCGATCGCGGGTTAATTCGTTATTTACAAACAAGATTATTATTTGTGTATTTTATATAAATATATTATATAAACAACTTAAAATCTTAATGGTATTATTATATAATAGCTTTCCATCCACAATACAAACGATTTTAGATGCCACGTAAATGGCTTTTCGCCAGAAGAAGAATTTTAGTTATTTAGAAGATATTTTAGTTATTAACAATAGTTAACTGATAATCACTAGCGTTAAAATCGGCCGGAGGGCAGATTAAATAATTTTTTGAAATTTTTTTTTAATTTTACGCTGAGTATTAAGACTAACCAACAGATATCTAGCAATCTTATCAAAGTTTCATGTTTACATATATTATTTTAAAATATAGGTATTATCTGAACCAGATAATTTTTTTGTTTTTAATAACAGTAATAAACAAAACATTTTTTAAATTTTGAATATTTAAATTTAAGTTTTGAAAATTTAAAATAAGAAAATCTTGTATTTTTTATATAAACCCATACTAACCATGATACAAAGATTAATCTTTATACCATATGCATACTAACGTATGAGCCGTTTCTTTTCAAAGTGGCATAAGTCACTTTTAAAAAAAATCATGTTAATGAAAACATTAATTACATTGTAACAGTATCTTTTCATTTTTTACCAATTATTTTTGACTGCTCGGTATATCTTGATTTTTCGGCTTTCTTAAGCAGGCGCGACGACTGAGCAATAGCAAAAAGAATGTAAGCTTCACTTTCTGTTAAACTTCTGAAGAGTCAACTTATTATTATAATACACTTATTATAAGAAATATTTTAGTTGTCTTAATTTTTTATTTCCGGAGAACCGACCATCAGGTAACTCAGTTTTTAGTTTGATAGATTATGATTTACTTTCAATTACCATACTTGTTAGGTTCTCAGTAGAGTTTTTCTATTTGGTATGCGAACCTGCTATATCCAGTTTTGTTTGGTTCGCATTTCGTAGAGTGAATTTTCCTCCATTCGCTGAACAATTAATTTGAACCAGTTCAAACCCTGGTGGAGCAGTTCATGTTTGTCCAAGGTTGCTATTATCATTGTTTTTTTGGATAATACAGCAATTGATTTGTTTGGAGTTCCATGTTCCACGAGTGTTTTGGTTTTGGTTTATGTATTGATGAATTTGTCGAATCATCTTTGGAAAAAGCAGTTGTTAAGAAATTTAGTTACGGGAATTACAATCGACTAAGACTGGTTAAATTCGTTCTAACAGATGAGACATTCCAGATATCAAGTGTTTTACTATTAAATTGCTTTTTTGTATCAGATTAGGCAAAAACCAACAGGTAATAGCCATTAACGCGTTGGGTATACTTAATTTCTGTTTTACACCTATGCAAAATTTTGTTTATTACCAAAGTTTTATTTGGTATAGTATTATACAAATTTTCTGTTAAGAATAAATACCTATCTCATTTTTATAAACTAATATACATATATTAATCCTTTCTGACTTGAGGACTTTATTTGTTCTTGATACTCCTGTATATTTGTAGAGTCAGTGACGTCATATAAATTTTTAAAACAATCAATTGAGTGAAAGTACTTTACTTCAATTCTTTGGAGAAACTGTGACTAGCTTTCCAATTAAAAACAGAGCTATCGGCCGGCATTGTGTTAACCGGAAGATTTAGTAAGTTTTACGGTTATTATTTTAACAAAATATTTAAAAAAAAACAGTGACTTATACCACTTTCAAAACAAACGGCTCATATTAGCAATTTAACAAGCTATAAAAAGGTCATTAGTGATAAGCAGCACCTTTGTTCAGCCTTTTATCTCCACTGCAGGACAATTAGCTTCTTTCTCTGACAGAAAAGTTTTAGCATTTAGACCTCACGGTTGCTTTATCCAAATTGGGGAATGCCCGTAACCCTGTTTTTAATAGTTGATAGCGGCGATCGTCAACGGAAGGGGACTGCCAGTATAACCGGGAATATTTACCCCAGTGAAATGTTACTCCCCGGTAAAAATTCCCTAGTGAAATTTTACCCCCCTAATAAATTTTTACTGGGGGTAAAATTTCCCTAGAGAACTTTTACCGGGGGGTAAAAAAGTTCAAAATAACCTAAGTGAATTTTTACTCTATTAAGAAATTTTATAGGTAAATCAGGATTTTATTACTGTTCATGTATCAAATTCGATTATATTTTATTCTTAGATGCTAAAATATCTTCCTCGGATTTTGGAAGAATAAAAATAAATTAAATCGGATAATTTATTATTTAAACAGTAAAAGTAATAGTAATACAGGGTAAGCATGCCTACAGGTTTTGACTACAGGATATCCTATCAGTAATTTAAAACA
The DNA here is from genome assembly GCA_958510845.1 of Cantharis nigra. Taxonomy (NCBI): domain Eukaryota; kingdom Metazoa; phylum Arthropoda; class Insecta; order Coleoptera; family Cantharidae; genus Cantharis; species Cantharis nigra. Next base: position 19,199,826 of record OY294028.1, read on the forward strand.
TTACCACGACAATGGAGCTTAAGAAAAAACTGGTGAAAATGAAGAACATGAATCATCTGTGGAAGAAATTAATTGCATTACAAAAAAATCAAAATTTCGTTTCTGTCCCATAAATTACATTTGGCAAAAACTACTTTGTGAGAAGCTTGGACTTTCATTTGACAAGAATTCCGACTTTGCAAAAACAAATAAATCGTTGCTCCATTCGCCTCACACTGTTATAGACGTCAAGGCAGACGGTAACTGTTTTCTTAGATGCATATCGTGTTGCATTACCGGGAGTGATGATCAGCACATCGGAAGTACGAAAGCTAATTACTGAATTTATGAAAACTCAAAAATAAGAAGTTGATCTGTTTTCTGGTATTGAGAACTACATGAATATTACGAAAATGGACAAAAATGCAATTTGCGCAACAGATGTTGAGATGCTTTTCACTGCAGCACACATAGGAGCCGATATATTATATTCGTGTACTCAAATTTGAAAAAATCCTGCATGGCTAAGATTTCCAAGTTCAATGCACCTTTCCGATGATCCTAATTACAAAAATTTGGCAATATATTTAAACCAGAAAAATTCAAATCATTTTGAAGTAGTAGTTTCGGTAAAAAGAAGTGTATAATGTGATTTATGGTTATTAACATAATAAAATTTTAAACTATTAGAATATTATAATAACAATGTAATAATTATAAATAAATTATAAAAATAATAGATAATAATAATAAAATTTTTTGGTTTTAATTTTTGCGGTGTATGTTTGTTATTGTGTAATCGCATATTTCCATTATTACCCCATATTTTACCTCATACATCTACTGGTTTTAACCGCATAAAATAACTTATTCTGAGATATTTTAGAACATAAAAGTCCGGTCTCCATTTGAAAAGATATAATATTTTTCGTTTCGGCAACAAATATGAGCTTTTATTTAAGTTTTTCAAATTTCTTTCACAATTCGAATGTTGCTAGTTATTCTGATTTCGCCTAACGACATTTATATGTATTTTAACAAAATATTTTAGTTCATCGAATAATAGAATTTGTCAGGCATTTTGGGTAGATTTTGAAGTTGTTAAGCAGAAAGTAGTTTTTAGATTTGCGTTTAGTATCTCTCTCTTCGGTGATGTGCGTGAAGTTAGCCCCCCTTTTTTCGAAAACTAAAAATTTTTTTTTTGTATTGTGTTGTATTCAGTTTGTATTGTTTGTATCGTAAAACTTTTTTTCATTTCGCGAAGCAGAAAATTGAAAATCGCGAAAAACCATTTTTGGCGCTAGCCCCCCTTTTTCGAAAATTTTGAAAAATTTTTTTTGTATTGTGTTGTATTCAATTTGTATTGTTTGTATTGCTAAAAATTAAAATCCTAACTTTAATATTAGCCGTGTAAATCGCGAAACAAAATTTCGCGTTGGCCCCCCTTTTTTGAAATTTTTGAAATTTTTTTTTGTATTGCGTTGTATTCAATTTGTATTGTTTGTATTGCTAAAAATTAAAATCCTAACTTTAATATTAGCCGTGTAAATCGCGAATCAAAATTTCGCGTTGGCCCCCCTTTTTTGAAATTTTTGAAAATTTTTTTTTGTATTGCGTTGTATTCAATTTGTATTGTTTGTATTGTTTAAAATAAAAGTCTTAAATTTAATATTAACCGCGTAAATCCCAAAACAAAATTTTGCTCTGATCCGCTGCCTAGCTGGCTCAAAATTTCAAATTTGTTTTTGTATTTCTATGAAGTTATTCTGATAACATCGTGTTGTTACATACAGAACGTAAAGGTCGCATATTAACCTTACTAGAAAGCCTTGAAATTAAGAAAGCGTTACTGAGCGGACAAAACTTGACCAATTCACAATTGGAACTCCAAGACATCAGTTCACCACTGTTGTTTAGGATTCCATAGGATTGGCTAATTATTTGTTTGTTTACGACTTTTCTTTCTTTCAAGGCCCCTCTGTATGTTTCAACACGGTTGGTATCTATTCTTTTCCTATATAAAGGAAAAGATGTTCCTATTGATGTCGAATGGGGACTTGAAGAAGAAGTGGTTTATCCCTTCGAAACAATTGTTCGTTTATAATCAGAATCATGTCTCGCTATGTACAACCTTTGATTGATTTAGTTTTATCTTCCGAATTTAACAATATAATTGATGAAAACGGTGAAGTTGCTTTTCCTTCTTCTGATGTATTTACGAAAATAAGTGAAAGATTAAATAATGAAATTAAACCTGCTTATGTATATACTATTATTAAAAGTAATCGTTACCAAATCTTGGACAAAATACTGGAATTTCATGGAATTTCAGCTAATTGCAGTGCCGAAATCGATAGAATTGATACAACTGATGACAGTATTGATGACAATGATACCCAATTTATAATAGAACTTCCACATGAAATTTGGTTAAAAATATCTCCTGAAGACGTGGTTTATAGCGATAAGGTTTGTAGTAGTAGAAAGTACGGAACATTAAAACGCAGATATTGGACGGACGAACTTTTTCAAAAATTATATGAAGAAACAAAGTTACCATGTGCCATAGCTTTTAAACATTGTGATGTGTCTGGAACAGGATACTACATAACTATTAAAGGACGTTGTGCAGAATGTGGTGGTATCTTTCTTGGTCGTATAATAAACAAACCTCAAGATAATTCTTCGGCAATTATGGAATGTTCTATGAAGGAATTTGATTTTACTTTAAGGCATGTAAGGAAACGACAACTTCAAGGGGAACGAAGGACCGAAATTTCTAAGGTGATGGTTGAAAGCAGTGTACTACCATGCCTTTGGCGTCGAAAAGCAGCTGTTGACCAAATGGAATTGGGTGATCTGGAACCACCGCATTAACCCAAAATTGAAACACTACGAAAAGCTAAACAAGAAAGGAAAGATCAGTTGTTGAATTTGGTGAAAGGTTTAGACCCCATTCAAACTATTGTTCATTTGAAATACGAACGACATGTTGGAGAAATTCACGGCATTGGATTGGATCCAGTTTTTGTACATTATTGGACGTTGGAACAAATGGCAACGTACATTTTATACTCTAATGTAATATATATAGATGCAACAGGATCGTTGGTTAAAAAATTGAAGAAAGCCAATTCTGAACTATCGGCTCATATATATGCATATAGCCGAAGATGCAAGAGTTTATATTTGTGAAACAATTAAAGGCAATGGCGATTCCATTCCATTTCATGATATTATACCAAGTGATGATAAACAAGAAGAAGACGAAGAAGAAGATGAATCAAATCAGTTTTTAAATGAGAACGAAAAGCTTATTGATTCTTGGGCTAATTCTTTTTATTTAAAATGTATGAAAGAAGCTAAATCATCAATTTCTGGTCTTGCAATTAACGCATATTACTGCCCAGCAATGGCACAAAAAATAAAATATATGCTACCTTACTTTCCCTTATATTCTGGAGTCATGATTTCAGAATTTGGATTTGGTGAAATTAATGCAAGCTCGGCAGCAGTAGAAAGACCAAGTTTTGGATCTCCAAGAACCTCCAGAGAGCGTCGATCAAGATATGGATCTTCAAGAACCTCCAGAGAACGTCGACGAAGTTATGGATCTCCAAGAGTCTTCTGAAAATATTTCCAACGTTATATCTCTTAATTTAAATTCAGAAAATATAGAATTAACTCAAGAACAAAATTGGAGGAATAAAAACCCGGGAAAAGCAAAGAAACGTTCGTACCTAGATATTTATCCCGATTGGGATGTTATCCAATATAAGAAGAAAAAACTAGATATTGGTTTATTGCAGAATGGAAATATATGTCCAATAATTAAAGGAAGGCGCGAAAATTTTGTCGTAACAAATACATGTGGGTTTGACAGTATAATTCAAATATTAGCTGTAGCTTGCAAAAATGAAAAGTTCTTTCAAGTGGTCAATAATAGCAAAACAGAAACATTTTCCTTTCTGAAGTGTTTCTTAAAAGATGGCCCTTCTTTAGCAATATATAAAATACGAGCCAAGATATTAAAAGAGATAACATATTTTGTTAGTAGTGAAAAAGCGGCAGATGTTATCAAAATCAATGCAGCTTCGAACATTGCAAACATGTGTGAATATATTTTTTACCTCAACTGGAGTACCATGGAGAATTTTACATGCAACAAATGCCGAAAACCAAAAACTTTTAGAAAAACGATCGCTCCTGTAAACATAGAAATCCTTAAGAAAGATGGTTTTGGAAAATTAACTGAAGCGCTGAAAAACGGGGGGCTTTCCACAAGAAAATGCTGTGATACATTATTTGAAGTCACCGTAACGTATGGTTCGCAACTTTTTATTGAATGTGACTTGATGGGCAAACAAATTTCTTTAGAAGAATTTCCAGATGAAATAAATTTAAATAGCAAACGATATGTACTCTCTGGGATAGTTATGTATAAAAGCTGCTTAGATATTAATTCTATTGGACACTACACGGCATGGATAAAACGTGATATGAATTGGATTGAATTTGATGACTTGTTGAAGAAACCTGCATGTCCACCTCATCAGCCTACAGAAAAATCTCCCCATTTATGTATTTATGTAGAAATTTAAATATTGAAACATTATTTTCACTATGTTTGTTTAACCAATAAAAACCATTTAGTTACTAATAGTTGCTTTGGTATGACTTATTACATAGTTTGTCTATTTTTTAATTATTATAATTCAACACTTCATAGAAATACAAAAACAAATTTGAAATTTTGAGCCAGCTAGGCAGCGGATCAGAGCAAAATTTTGTTTTGGGATTTACGCGGTTAATATTAAATTTAAGACTTTTATTTTAAACAATACAAACAATACAAATTGAATACAACGCAATACAAAAAAAAATTTTCAAAAATTTCAAAAAAGGGGGGGCAACGCGAAATTTTGATTCGCGATTTACACGGCTAATATTAAAGTTAGGATTTTAATTTTTAGCAATACAAACAATACAAATTGAATACAACGCAATACAAAAAAAAAATTTCAAAAATTTCAAAAAGGGGGGCCAACGCGAAATTTTGTTTCGCGATTTACACGGCTAATATTAAAGTTAGGATTTTAATTTTTAGCAATACAAACAATACAAATTGAATACAACACAATACAAAAAAAATTTTTCAAAATTTTTGAAAAAGGGGGGCTAGCGCCAAAAATGGTTTTTCGCGATTTTCAATTTTCTGCTTCGCGAAATGAAAAAAAGTTTTACGATACAAACAATACAAACTGAATACAACACAATACAAAAAAAAAATTTTTAGTTTTCGAAAAAAGGGGGGCTAACTTCACGCACATTCTTCGGTGCCATTGTATGTACTTGATTTGTATCCATTTCCTGCAGACTACAAGGCAAACTTATTCCGAGATCCGTTTTTGATATTATCTTAATTTTAGTTTAGTAAATACACTCTTCTTAATTACTTCAGCTCGCCTGGTTTTATTCACTGTCGGTATTGTAATCAATAATCCATAATGATCTGTAAGTGCAGTTAACATGGTTGCGGTTCATCAGTATTTTTCATAGTTTGTAAAAAATATATTATCAATAAGAGCTTGATTTTGGATTTTTGTTGCCGTGTCATAAATAAGTAGTTTGTTCCGAGTCAATTAAATGTCACTAGATATCCAATAGTTGATTTAGAACAAACAACCATGGATATAGATTACCTAGATATACTTTAATCTTTAATGTGGTTTTATTTAAAACCAGCATTAGTTAAGTGTCAGTGGCGGTTCACGACGCTGCTAACTGATTCTAACTGATTATTAACCAGAAATACGAAGAGCGCTTAGCGTTCAGAATATTTTAATAATCTGATATGCGAAATTTGATTATTATGTGCTATATTATAAATAATCAATAATTGGCATTCAAAACTTGGTTTTGATAGTTCTGTAGCTCTTATGGAGCTCTTATGGAACATACCATAGCTGCATACCTAAAGGTAATTTAATCAAATTTAGATTTACAAAGTCAGATTTAATTGCTATTGGAATTTTGAGCTAACGTTATATGCATTAGAAGTAATTTTTAAATTTACAAGTTAATTTCGGTAGCAACATGTCATCTTAATTTACTTAGTGTACAGTAGATATTAAAAAATATATACTGTAAAAACTTGCTAAAATAAATTGTTAAATCCTTTGTTCAGTAAGCGTATCTTTTTAGTAATCCTCGGCCGACAAGTTTAAATTAATGAATAAAACGGTTTAACGTTAATGTATGGTATTTTAAATTGTCTGATTCATGTGTTCATTGAGCGACCTTAATTAACCTATCTAGTTGAATTTTGTGTTATACGAGGTGAATATCTTGTTTTAATTTTTTAATAATGTTTGTCAAAAAGTAAAAACCTAATTAAAACTTCTGAAATTGTATCACTCAACTAAAGGCTCATATTTATTCGTCATCATCTATCAGTGTCAAGAGTGTGATCGAAACTGTCACCTACCTGAGGGTTTAATTTAATACAGTTTGTGGTTTCTTGGTAAATGTAAAATATAAAATATTTCTTCTTTTTTTAAACGGATTTCCTTTTGCGGTTTCACTTCAAAAAGTTGGCCGTTGTCAAATTTCAAGTAAAGATCATTATTTTCCATTTTAGATCCTCAGATTAGACAACCCTTGTCATAGAACTCGGACTCTAGAGAAATCCTAACAGCGGATACTAGGATTCATCCCTTATTTATATCGCATTTATTATACTTCATATGAGTCCAAATATATTAGTTAATTTATAAATATTAATAAAAACATTCATAAAAATGATTAAAATTTTAAATATTAAACTTTATATTTCATATTATACTAAATTGCCGCTTTGAAAGCTTAAATTTTCAGTAGGTATTTACTTTTTTTTAATAATAATCATATTAAGCTAACGTTAATTTATAATACAAAGAGCTCTTTTCTACAGACGGAATAATTACTATCTGAGAAAATGTACTTTTAGACTAAGCTTTATTTAATTTTTAATAAGCTCCAAATCACTTAGGACTAATTATACAACACTTGAGCCTGACACTAAACATATAACTAAAACACCTGCGTGAATACCTAATACTAATTTAACTTAAAAGACAAAATGCCTGCAAGTGAAAGCTTTTAGTGATATGTATAACGTTTTGAACTCGCAAAATTAATACAACTAAATATATCCTAAACTTAATTTGATTAACTGATTAATACGTCAGATCAATTTGATTTACGTATCTAGTAATTTTGTAACACAATTCGTCATAATATCTTCTTGAATTTTCCCTACACAATTTATTATAAATCAGTTTCTAAATAAAAAAAAAAGACTCTACTGCTAGGGTTTCTAACCAATAAAGCCTCAGTATCAATTATAAAAAATCCATTTAAAACTACCCTGCCTAATAAAACCATTATCAATTATTAAAAGAAGCAACTGAGAACTAACAAAAATAGATGTTGATAGTGAATACTATAATCTTGTAATTAAAGCACTTAATTTAATTGAAAAAAACAAATAAAAAACACAATTGGTTTTTTTTTAACCATACATTTGAACCATCTACTTACAAAAGTAGTAGTTGTGATCAAAGCAAGAAAAACAAATCTAATGTAATAAATAGTACAAGTAAAGAAAATTAGTGTTTAACTTACCAAATTTGTAACTTTGTAATGTTTATTTAGAATCGAAATAACTCTCCATTGAAATTTTCACGGGTTTGGGTATGAAAAAGTATAAATTATTTGTTCCTTAAGCACAAAAGATTTAATTTATAGTTTGCTCGTTAATTGAAAATTCATGTTTTTTACTTTTGTAATACGAAAACCGTACCTTCAGTCGATTTTCACTTTGTAAAAAAAATTAATATTCTTAAGTATTTTATGCTTTTAATTAAAATCTTTTGATTGAAATTCTTTTTTGTTTGTAGTTAGACGTTTTTTAACTTTTTTAATGTTTCTATTTTCTGATTCAAAATTAATTGCATGACTTTCTTTATTTATTTGTAAGGTTTAACCACAGCTAACCTACTAAGGCCGTTTGTACCGAAGTACTTAAGAATTAATTAATTTTTAGACATAGGTGCTTAAAATGTCATTTATCGTTTTTCTATTGACTGAATCTGTAACTTAAGAATTTATTAAACGTAGTTTTAATTATTGATTAATTAATTTAACTATACCCTGTTTGAACAACGATTTTGATGTAAATCATTAAAACACCATGATGAAAGTAGTTTTTAAATATTATTTGAGATATTAGTACTGCTTTTTGTTTTAATTATTTACATCCTCATATAATTATAATTTTGTAAGTAAAAAACGCTTTAGTATCTATAAATTTTCCAACGTATATCAAACAATTTTAATTTTGTGTAAATGCTGTTGTGATTTAATTAAATTTGACTCGAATGAACTCAACAATTTTCACGTATCATGTCGAAATTGATACTGGCAAGAAAAATGTTAACACCTGATTATGGTAACCCAAATGAGATGCAACCTAGACTCAATAATTATAACATGTAGGAAAATCACGTCAACTGAATCCTTGTGTCCATTCAGAAATCTGTATTTGATATTTCTTAACCAATTATAATTGCAGTGAAGAGAATTACATACATAATTATTTAAAATTGAATTTCAAAGAATATCTTATTCATTAGTATACTTTTTTAAATTAAATACAAAATTTTACAAATTATATCAAATAATCAAAAGCTTTTAAGATTATGCAAATTAGAATTATGCAAGTAATATTAAGAATTGCTTAGGTTTTCTGTAATTTAGTGGGTACAAAAATTTAATAGAATTGTAACTTATGCCAATTTTATCGCTTTTATTGAATGGCAATAAAGCAATTCATTTGATAATTTATTATACATAAGTTGATCAATTTAAAAAAAAACTTTTAATTGTATACAATCTCATTCAAGTGAAACATCTTAAATATTAGGTATATTCACGGAAAGTAAATTTGTTTAAAATCAAAAGTTTTCATATTTATACAAGCTATTTTTTTATTTGTTTGTTTAAATTATTAATTAATGATTGTGCTGATTGGTAAAGTAAACGTAAGCAATTTATTTTTAATAGTTAAATTATACATACAAATGTTAAAACTTTAGAATCTTAGCTATTTCATTCAAATTACAAAACTTACTCATATTCGTAAATATCCATTTGTGTTACCATAAGACACCAGTTACACTTAGTGCTTGTTCACAAAGTACGTACGTATGTGAAACGTAAGACGAACATAAAACTTAAAAATCGGATGTGGCCATCACATAACTTTCCGAATATTAAAAGTAACTCCCAATTTACCTCGGATAGAAGAAACTAAATTACTAAATCTTATCAAGAAAATGCGTTTTGATAACTGCTTGCCTGTTCCTAAAACTACATAAATATGTTCCGATGAACGATATAATGATAAGGTGTTATCACACTTCACTTTCTGAGGTCTTTGATGAAGTGCAAAAACGAAAAATTAATCAGCTCTTTAACATCACAGCTAGTTGAAGAATAGTTTCTTATTTACCGACACATTTTATGAAAAAATACCTACACTTCTTCTTTGATTTATTTCAGTTTTCGTACCTTTTTTATGTATTCTGTAATATAAATTGATTTTATATAGTATAAAATTATTCATTTCTTTGACATTTTATGATTGCTATATCTCGGCTTGTAGTCAAATCTAAAACTCAAAATTTTTTTTGCGTAATGCCATTATGTAGTACTGTTTTGACAAGAAATTTTAGATTTTTATCTGGTCCCCCACCAGCGATATTTAGTGCCAAAATTCGCCGTTTGATTAAAATTTTCAAACTTTGAATATTTTTAGAAGAAAAAGGGAGTAAATCTTAGGGTTAATATTTGGTGTGTGATTTCAACTACTTATCATCTATTTGTAAAAAAAAATTTAACTTTGAGATATTCTCCCTTCATGCATAAACTTCTCTTTAAAAATGTCATTTTTTTATAAAACTAGATAAGAATTAAGGCTGCAATTTTACCCTTTAGGATTGCTTTTAGGTAAAAATATGTAATAAGGGATATTGTAGTCTGTTTCTTTTTAAACAATTTCTTCTTTTTTTCATCTTGATAGGACAAAGAAAAGCTGAAATATTTCGGTTGCCGTAAACCCTTAAAATTGCAAAATATGCCGCATATTGCAAAGCAAATATGGCTCTCACACGAAAACAAAAGACAATAAAATGGAAATAATGGTCATTTAGTACTACTAATATGTAAGGATGTTTACACAAAAAAAATCAATTTTTTTTAGAATGGTCACACCATAGGGTTGGACCACTTGATATGGAATGACCCAATATGAAAGAATTCTCCTGGAAGGTAAACTAACTTTTTAAAAGCAACAGCTAACTGTAGAAATAAATAACAAAATTTAAATAAAAGTTACCACTGATATAGAAAGTTTATTTAAAAATACGTACATGGCTTGAAACCTAAAAGATGTGTGAAATTGCGGCAACGTGAAATTTAAAAAAAGATTAATAATATAGAACAAAAAAAAGATTAAAAGATAAAAAAAACGTAGGATAAATGTGGTGAGATAATCACATTTTTTTAATTAAAACAGGATGAGAGAACTACGATATATTGGAAAAATGTTAATCAAACATGAGACTATGAAAACAACTTAGAGAAGGCGAAAAAAAGATAAAATGTTACTAATTTGATAAAATTTGAAATAATACAGGTTAACAATAATGTAAAAGTTTCTGTTTGAACTGTGGTTTACTATAGATCTCCATTCTATAAATGTAAGAGTTAGTTACATCAAGGAATGTACAAAAATAAGGTGAATGCAATTGGAATGAAATATTTAAAAAAATTGTGGTCATCAGTACCTCGCAACTAAAACTTGTGAAACACCTACTATCAAAAATTCTAAATAATTCCATCAGATTTCTAAAAAAAATTTATAATATTTCTACTTGATGACTTTAGGTGGAGTTTGTTTGTGTGGATCAAGTTCTATAATGAATAATATGTATACTAGTATGCAAAACCTATTTTTCTGTGAATAAATTCTAATTACTAATAGCAGAATACAAAACTAAATAAAAGTTACTTGCACGAGTAAATTAATTTAAAATTCTGTAAAAAAAAACGTTGGTGTAAAAGTGCTATTATAACTAACTTTATGGATGCATAATGCATACTTTTTTACTAGATTAAATGGTGAAATACAAAAGACGCTGTAGAAGTAGGATATAAATCATTCGAAATAAAACAACAAAGCAGCTTTACTTTATAGTACAATCCTTAATCGACTACATTTTCTATCCAACACAATTAGTAGAAAAGAAATCAATCGCTTCAAGGAAAGTTCATTTCCTGTTAAGTCTACTTAGCTTCCGCAAATCTTCTTATAATACAAGTATTAAAACAAGCTCGATAAATGACGCTTCTGTGCAAGTTATTAAATAATCAATATTTAAATTGAAAATAGACTGTAAATTTCTGTTAAGCATTATGTAAATACGGCCATTTCAGTACGGCATTTGAATTTAATGCAAACCAATTTTAAACCGTTAAATTCGTATCATTGTTATTTCATGATTTTCCTCGTTATTCATTTTTATTATTAAAAAATATAAATTTTCAACTGCCATCTAAAAAAGCATAATTCATATTATTATACCTGTACTATTATAAAACAAAAGTTAAAAATGAGAGCAATTGTTAGACTTTTCATGGCAAGTTTGTAAGATTCACCAACGAAACAGAGAAACTGCTAGTCACCAGCATTGATATAAACGTATGTAGGTATATTATAATATGAATTTAATCATAATATATTGAAATGTAATTTTCTACCCCAATAATTCTTAAAAGAGAAATTTTGTTTTAAATTTATTACTCACTACGCTAATTTTTTGCTTAACTCAACCGATTAAATAAATATGCAATTTTGAATTTTTCAAACCAACAACGTAATACATACTTAACTACTTATGGTGTCAATTGACCAAACCATCTCGTTACAAGTAAGTAAAGTTTTCGTAGCACGTTATTTAAAACCGACCTTCACTGATTTTTATCAAAAGTTCAACCACCATTGACTTCAATATACAGTTTGATCCATAAATGACTTTGAAATAAAAACAACTTGGCCAACATCATTATTTATTCAATAATATACAACTTTACATTTTCAAGCAAGTTTGAATCTCTCTTACAATATAACAGTAACAATTGTCTTAATTTCAGATTACCGAATTGATTCAAAATATGCAAAATGATGGATAACTACAAATATATAAATAAAATAAAATTTGATATCTCTAATTAATGACATCCCGAAAATCTATGACAATATATCGAAATCTATATAACTAAAACTGAGTACCTACATAGAAGAGATAACTTGCACATTCGCTATTGTACTGCAGGGTTAAGCTATTAGTAACAGTTAATAAATTTCTTTGTAATCATAGTAAAACTTAGTTATCTATATGCAGTCCCATCGTCAACATCAATAAGAACTAATTTTTTATTAGTATGTAATTTTTATATTAGTTAAGTTTTATTACTTTTTATTTTGATTTTAATTTTGTTTGTATATGTACAATAAACTTTATAGTATAGTAATTGCTATTTTGCAATTATTTTTATTTCATCTTTATATATTAATTTCTAACCCTTACTTAAATTTTTTATTACATCTATAAATGTTAATGTATACCGTAACGTAATATAGAGGTGCCATCAAATTTGTTGAAGTGAGAAACATTTTATTAACTTTTATTAGCATTATTCGTATGACGCGAAAACACTTATGTTCTCTATAATGATCTTATGATACTATTTAATGCATTTTAATTTTATCAAGTGAAGGTTTATACATTCTTTTGCATTTTTTATTGCTGCTTTAATTTCAAGTAGACAAATCGCGTAAATACTGAAATTTGACCTTAATTAGCCGATACATAAATAGTTATGGATGATTTCGGAAAGAAAATGTGCAAAAGTTACAATATTGAAAAGGCAAAAACCAGCTGTAAGATTACAAGACAACGATAGTAGGTAACCAGGATAGACAAGATATTATAACAGTAGAAAATAATATGATATAATATTATGTATTAGATAAATAATTTAGCTCATTATTAGCTTTTAATATGAATTTCTTGGAGAATTAGTGCGAAAACAAAACTCAAACTGTTCACAAACTCTGGCTACGTCATTTTGTTTTCTATAAAGTTTTTACAGCTTTTCTTGCTACAATATCTTTATTATGATTGAGTTTAGGTATTAACTTTAATAAGATGTTTTAATATCAGTTTTTTTAATATAAACCAAGTTAATTTAGCGTAGAAATTATTTTCAACTTATGTATAATCCTAAAAATAGCACATAAAATTTTAATTATTTTATTCGATGCTTGATCTAATAATCAACCAGGGCTAAAACCAAGATGGCTTTGTCGTCAGGAAATTTGATATTTAAGGGGTGGTTTCCAGTCACCATCGTCATTTCGTATAGATCAACCTTAGACTTTAGATCACAGATATCCGATACAACTAAGATTTCAATAAATATTGAATGCTGTACTACTACTAGTTGTATTAAATTTTTAATTCCACTTACGGGCTCTTAATAAATATAATATAATACTATATAGATTTTTATTGTTCTGAAAACTGTGGTTTTTAAAATAAGCACCTCAAATACCACCAATCCGAGAAGAAATTCGATAATATTGAAAATAAAATTCTGAATTATTCCATTCACTATAATATAATGGAGTAATTCTTTATACATGTTTTATATTTACAAAAGTTTTATCAATTTATTTTCGATGAATTTTAATGATGTATTTCTACGCTTTCAAGTAGGAAAGGGGAGAAACCCATAAAAAACAGCCTATAATTTTGTTGCATGTTGAAATTCATATTGGTATTTAAACATACTTTTTGTCATTTGATTCAATATCAGAAGGAGAATGCTGCGGTGTTGTTTAATTTTGCTAATTAAAATTCTAACTATGTTTAGTAATTTAACTTCACAATACAGTAAGCGCTAACTGAAAGAGCAAAATAAGGAAAAAGCAGAAGTTGCGGTTGTCTGAATAATTTCTTAAACAGGTTACACGTACAATGTTCTTAATAAAACTAATAACATTTAATTGCGATAAAGTTTTACTATTTTTATTTACCTAGCAGTCGTAATTGAAATTAAGCATAATGGAAAATTAATTAAAACTTTCAGGCATTCAACTTCACAGTTTTTAAATTGAAAACTGCAGTAGCAGCTTTTAATTAGTATAGGTAGTCGGTACTGCTTTATTTCTGCTGAGGACTTAAAAAGCTTATACAATTTTACTCGACTTTTTAAAATATAAATACGACTATTATGATCAAGTTTAAGGAAAACTTAGATCAATTTCATAAAGTAACTTTTAACTTTAGTTAATTATTACTTAGGATACCTCTACTATTAAAAATTATAGCAAACAAGATTTTTTGATTATAATTTGAAGTACAGTCCAAGTTCGGCAGTGTTCTTAGGAAATTTGTTATGAACAGTTTTGTTAATTTTAATTTCAAATTATTTTTATTGACTGTTCAAAATTTTTTCTCACATCCAATTTAAACTTTATTTCAGGATACATAAATTAAAAAACTAATTTTATAATGTAAACTTTTACACAAACTAGATCGTAAACAACCCTTAATGGTTAAGGTCACTCGTTTGACGCATGGTCAACTCATATGCTTTTGCTTTGGTATGAATGCACCATTTAAACATACCACTTAAAAAAATTGGTTCCAGTTCTTATTTTAATTTTTAAAGATAAAAACAAATTCATTTTGAATTTGAATTCAAATTCAAGCCCAAGTTAATGGTAAAGGCAAGACCTAGAATTTGTAGATCTTTGCCAAAAGGACTTATATAATTATAATTTAAAAACAAAGTTAAATTCAAGTTAAAGATAAATTTCAAGTTTCATTTTATAATTCAATAAATTTTGAATTAAATTATTAAAAAAGCCGCGCAAGGCTAATTTTGATCAATAATATTATAAATTAAATGGATTAATAATTATAACTTATCATCATTGCTAAAAGGCTTCAACAAAAAATATTAATGGTTAATCTAAAACTCAATTTGAAGAATTATTGACTTCCCTGATGAAGTGCTTAGTGTCGTTTCAAAACGTTATGTGAATGTTTCAGTGAAATTAATATAAAAAGTGGAAAGTTAATTTACAAAATTTACAGACAATTCAATGGTAAGCGAAACAATTTTTTTTATAAAGGACAATTTTTTTTAAAGAAAGACTTCCCATTTTTTTGTGTTTAAAAGATAAAAATATTCATAATCGAATTTTAAGAACAATCTAGTTCATTATATTAATTTTTAAGTATGTAAATAATAGAAATTTGTTTATGATTTTAATTTCTTTTTGTATATATTTTTTTATATTTCATTAATGTTTAAAATTAATTAAATTTATAAATTAAGCATTTTAAGATGAGCTCATTTTAGCTGGTGAGTATTTTTAATAATTAATTAATTTTTATATTTTTATACGGTCATAAGTCGTAACAAATTAAGTATTATTGTACAATATCATAATTTTCACCGGCAACGTGCTAATTCTGGCTTGAAATTTTCTTCTTATATCTTGTAAATCTTTCAGTAGCACTTTACAATATTATGTGATTTTAGATTCATATAATTTGCTATCTTCATTATTTACCTTCTTTTGATTTAATTTAACAATTTCTTTAAAAATAAATTAATATGGTGGATACTTTTGCTTATATTGAAAAGACAACATAAAACAGTATTATTTACTGAGTCCTATTTGCAATGCAGCCTTAAGTCTGTATGAATAAATTATCAAAACTTGATTTGATTTAACTTACCATGTTACGTTAAGTTTATAATTTATTAAAATAACAAGCTTTCATTATGTCGGCAACAAACAAGTTATTAATAAACAATTTCTTATTTACAATCAAGTGTATACTCGTAAAATATGTAAACCAAGTTCTAAACCTTATTTATTTCAAGAATTTTAATACTTAATATTTTTATATAGGTAATTATAAATTTAATAATTAAAGTAGCTTTAACGGTAGCCGTACTGCGCTTTAAAATTTTAAATTATTTTCTTTAGTTATCCATCTACCTCATTTAATCTAAGCTGAATGCGCACCGCTTTTAACGTTCTTTTCAACGGGAAATGAAGATCTACGTTGCTCCACCGGAGACGGCGGTCATTTATTTAGATGAAGGCGAGTGAGCTTGCAGGTAGTAATAACAAACAGTCTGACGGACGATCAAAGGATTTAGAAGCATTCGTTGAATAATAATAATATTACTGCTTATGCAAATATATATATACACTTAGTAGATAAGCTATCTAGCTTTCATTTCAAAATTCTGGAATTAGTAAAAATGATGTAAAACTTAAAATAAGAAATCAAAAAAAATATTGATTTTACAAAAAACAAAATATTGCAATTATTTCTTATTCAATGAATGATTTTAAATAATTTAAATAATAAAGTTTTTTTCACGAGAATGAAAACTCACCATAATTGTTACATTTTTCGGGATACAAGATCTTTATTGAATTTTTGTAAGTATTATTTGCTAAAAACTAAGAATCGTGGGAAATTTGGCTTGACGCAAATAAACCTAATTTTAAAACAATAAATGTTTCGACAGTATTATTTTTCCATTTCTTCAGTTTAACTAATTTGACAGAACAACTCCAAGTTAAATTGTAGCGTTTCTTTATGAGGAAAAATCATTTGGATTTTAATTTAATATTAATTTCGAAACTAAATAAAACATAAAATAAAGCATACAATTAAGAATAATGTACCTACACTGAAAAAAAAATTTATGTAAAATTACGGTATCTATCATGGGTTATTTAATGCCAACCTCCTACATAGCAAAATTACATGCAGGTTGTAATTTTACAAACGCATTGTAAATGTATCCCAGTAACTATTTTTTATGTGACGCATAATAATGTTTCTTACGAAGCAAAAATTTTATATTATACCGATAATTTTCATTTTCTTTTGTATAAAAGCAAAAGTTCAATTTAAATTCACATAAAGAATTAATTTCATTTTGTAAATATACAAGTTGGATTGAATATTTGCAATTTATTTTGTAATTTTACAATTTGCTTTTATTATTACAAACTTCATTTTCATTCCATAATTTTACAAAAAGTTTATGCAAAATTCAGTATGTTATTATAGTAAACATTATGTAAAATTCATCCTAATTTTTTCAGTGTATAGTTTAATTTAATTTTGATTAATCCTTAAAATTGAGAAAAATTCTATGAGAGAACATGAAGCACTAGAAGATAATATACTGCTTTTTGTGTACTATATTTTTTTATAAAAGCTCAATAATTATTAAAATTGATCAATATTAGACATCAGTGTGTCACTGTATCCTCTTAAATAAATTATTAATATTTAAACTTTTTAGTAATAACTTAAGTTAATGAATTTCTTATATAAATTTGTGCTATTATTATTGAATTGTAAAGAGCTTAATGCTAAAAAGAACTAAAAAAAGTAAAAAGCTTAAATGTATAATCTATTTTATGTTATTAATATAAAATTTAATATTACGAGAGAGTCTTTTAAGTAGGTAGAATTTTGTTTGTTGAATTAGCAATTTAATAAAAGTTTATTAAATTTAATAATTTTTTTTTTTAATTTTTTAAAGTTTACACTGCTGTATAGAAAAATATGAGAATATATTTTAAAATTTTGATTGAAGTCTTTTATCCTTTAACGGAGTAGTTTCTGGCCTTTCAAGGCTATAATATAAAGTTGTGAATTGCAAAATAGATTTT
This sequence comes from Cantharis nigra, assembly GCA_958510845.1. Lineage (NCBI taxonomy): Eukaryota > Metazoa > Arthropoda > Insecta > Coleoptera > Cantharidae > Cantharis > Cantharis nigra. The sequence continues at coordinate 19,217,695 of OY294028.1, forward strand.
TCCGATTTACTTTCTTCGATTAACTTTCATGTCCCTCGACGTTGTACAAGATCTCAAACCCTCTTCTACACGCTTCACCACTCCTACATCTATTTCTATAGTTCCCCTATCAATAAATTTTAACAGATGTATAGCAGTTAATGCTCTTTTGAGTGTAAGATTTACTGAAATTAACTAATTGCCTAATACTTACAGTACGACAAATAAAATAATAAAATTGTAGCTACCATTAGAAAATAAAATTTCCTTTGTATGGCTCAATTTGTGCACTCGTTGATAAAAATTAGGATACAAAATAAATAAATTTAAAGAAACTAAAAAAAGTCTTTTTGCAGTATTTGCCTGACTTAATTTGAAGTTAAGTTCAGACGGTATTTGGTAAAATGGTAAATAATATAATATATTTTGCAAGTAAAGTATATTTCTAGAGCTTAAAACAAAAATAAAACTTGCAGTTATCTTGCCTTCCAACAACAACCACGTGCATATATAAAATGCAAGTTTACACGTAACATAATTTTTCAATTGCTACAGCTGGAAAGAGTAAAATTTATTTCGTTATAACTATGATGGCTGAGCTTCAAAAAATTGGCAGATGGCTTATTCAAAAACAAGAAAAATTGAGAAGAAAAATTTGGTTCCTTTATCAAAATAAACCGGTGTTTGGAAATTTCAAGTTAAGATTATATTTCCAAGTGGATTGTCACAGAAACTTAAGTTTGTAAAATATAATTCAATGATCACATAATTTAACATACCCAATTAAAGACCACCTGCTTAAAAAATTATCTCTTTAACCAGGATCCTTGACAAAGTTGGAAAATAAAGGAGCGATTTACGAGATAGGACGATTCAACCGAAGTATCGTTACCAAGTTTGTGCTAACTAATTTATATAGCTTTATATAATATTATATAGTAGTACAAAATTTATTAATTAAAATTTTAACTTTGCACCATGTCAAAATACTCAGAAAGCACTTAAAGCTTTATCCTAGATTACAACTAAATTCGATAATCCTAAACATCAACACCGCGCTACCTATGTAGATATAAGTAAATAAAAAATTGAAAATTTAACTGAACGTATTCTGCATGCAATGATGGTTCAATAAAACGTAATTTTATAAATAAATAACTCATATGTTACTAAATCAACAAACACAGATTATAATATTACAAAGCACAATTAATTTATTCTGCTAGAAATTTACATACTCTGCAATTTTATGTAAAGCACAATAGTCAATTATAATCCTTCGAATATTTATACAACTGCAGATTAAACTCGTGAACGAGCAAAGCTTGTCAATACAAAATTTACTACATAATTATTAAGTTATTATAACTTCATATACTTGATATTTTATAGCAATCATAATTCGATTTTACTAAAATTTTATTATACCCTATTAATGCAATCCATTATTTTCCTTTGCAGTACGAACAGTAGAAAAAGAATCAAAAACTCAATTTTAATGTTCCAGATCATAATTGCGTTTCAGCGTTTTTCAAAACTGTTAACATCAAAATTAGCGCAAAAATGTTAAAAGCTCGACGTATATTTAAATATTTAATAACCATGATATTTATTCGTAATTTACTACGTATTTACCTAGTCAGAAAACGGAACAAGCTTGTCCTAACATGCAAGTCCTAACCGAGTCTTAAAATAATATAATTTACATAGCTAATAAACTTTCGATTAGTTGAACTTCATTTAAAGCTTTTAATTTAATTTGTACTTTTGTGGGCTTCATTGTTTTAATAAATAATTAAGCTTTTTAAGTTTAAGGTAGTTATCGACAAATATAAAAAGGTTTAAACAGAAAACTTAGTTAAAATCTAATAAATCATTTTTGAGCAACAAGGCAATTCATTTTCCCTAAAGCACGTTAACAGCTTAACTTCGTTAGGATTACACAAAAGTTACGAAAGTGGGTTAAGTGAAGACGCCAACAGGTCTCAGATAGCGAGTTAGATAAGACAATGCCTTAAGGGAGTTTGATATCGTCATTTAGTCATCACCTTCTACTCTTGTCGTCAATCTTCTACATACAATTTCATGCAAAAATTCATATAGAAAATTATAACCCTCTCGATACAATGCTCTCCAATGTACCATGAATGTAGATTACTTCTTGTAGTAATTCAAATTAATCACATTAATTTAAATGCAAATTAGTCCAAAAATGTTAAGTTGATTTAGTTCTTGTGATCGTATTTACTTTTTAGCAAGAAATCTAGTTTAAATCATTACTGCCTACCTACATACAAATAATACTTTATAATGATTTTATTAATCTAATCTCGCCGAGTTTAATTAAATTTCACAAATACGTTTACGCTATAAATTAAAAAAAAAATTATTTAAATGCATTACATAATTTACAAAAATCTACGAAAATCTTTTCAAAATTAAGTGGATTACAGTTCCGTGGTTCTAATTACACGTAAGTAGTAGGTCCCCTACATATGTAAACATAGACTTTTAAAACTACTTCCGTAATTTTCAATTTTACCTACCTTTATCCATACTTTACAAAGAATCTTAAGTTCAGGTCACAGGTGGTCGTCTAGTACACGCATTTTGCAAAAGCATTTCACGAAGTAGATCATTACAAGCTTGTTAAATAGTTGCAAGCATGTTGAAGTAATACATTGATAAACTTGTTAAATTAGTACTACTAGTCGAACAGATTACCTGCATTCCGTTATGTATTATAATAAAGTTAAATGTTATGTATTTAATCCTACGTTTAAAGCTTTGAAGCTCCACATGGATCTGTACTTGGACAGTCGTTATCAGTTTCATTAATACTTTTTCCGGATCGACTTACTATATATTGCAAGGCTTTATTATTTGACCTATCGACGAGATATTGATATTATGTTTTGTTAACTAATAATAAACTAATCTGTTAACTTAACTATTTAATAGCAAACATTCTCTTTTATCAAATAGATAGCATAGTTTTAGATATCAAGATATAAATCAAATATTTTACGTTTAGTTTAAAATGAAATACAGCTTTAATGAACCAAATTCTACAATTTGGTGAATTGTACAACTATGACTAATGCGGTAATCTAAACATTTTTGTGTCCCCATTGAATTAGACACTCTCCTCTACTAAACATTGTATATGTACGATTGAAATGTTTAACTGTAATATTTTTAGATTTGCGTAAGGTCAAATCAAAGTCAATGTAAAAGCAAAGATAATAGAATAACGAGGTGTATTTTATTTATTTATTTCATTTTGTGAGATATAATTTTTTTGTTGGGTAGTTTTCTAAAGTTCATAAATTTCAAAATAATTATAAAGTTTACTATCACAGAACATCCCTTATCGAGTAAGTTTTGATAAAACTTTAATTAATTAAGGTATTATTAATAAAGTCCAAAAGTACTATGCTTTAGTAGAACGTATTTTAGTTGGTTAGTATTTTGCACGCAAAAACTTTTCATCCCTGGTAGGTTTATTATATCATGCTGAAAAATATATAAAATGTGCATAAGCTCTATTTAATAGGGAAATAATTGATGTCTGATTCTTGAAAAAAATGCTCATAATTTTTATAAAAGTAACATAAGTTTAGATTGCATACGATAAAATCTGCACCCCAAAATACCTGTTAGGTATTGTATATTTAGTAACAAAACATGATCTGAATTTTGATGAACATCTGGCTGTTGTTGCCTTACTTAAATTCAACACAGGTAACTGTAAATTTATCTGCAGCATTACATTCCCTGCCTTACAGTAATTACATTGTTGAGTGTAAAATTAAAAGCAATAATTTTTAATTTTAGTTTTTTATGTATCATTTTCGAAATAATAAACCTAAAATAGGTGTTAAAATTATAAATATGTTTTTACGACTACTTTATTTGTGTAATTTAACCAAAACGAATTTAAACATCTAAAACATTTCAAAGTATCAAAACAGATTTACGAAAAAAATTATATTTTCTCCATATGTAATTTTTGAGAAATATAAAATAAATAAAAAAATTAAAATAGAAAGGAAATAGAAACTAGATAAACTTAAACTATTAAAAAAAAGAAACAAACGAAAGTAAATAAGCAAAAAACTAGGTAAAAATATGTATATTGTTAACAAATGAAAAGTACAAGTTAATAGAATAAATTTTGTAAATTTTGATATATTTGTAGTATCTCAAGCAGGTGTTGATTGAAAATTTAAAGCGCTTAAACAGTTCGTGGTAATTTTAAGGCAACATAAAATCGTTAGACATAAAACAAATTTAAATTTCTAAGGAATTTTTTGGCCTTAACAAACGTATACCGTTAAATATTCAAATGTTTTACTTTACTCCACGGCTTTAACTATCATAGAAATGTATAACAACAATTTATATTGTGTTGTAGTACTAACCCATTAATCTGGGCTGCCTTTTATAAAACATGGCTAAGGCCGCCTGCAGAATACTGATAAGTTCTGAAAAATCTAGCTTCGTAATTTAATTTAAAATCAATTCATTCAAGTTTAGAAAAGCGACGGTGAAAATAAATTTGTCAAGGCGCATCGTTTGCTGAAAAAGTGCCAAATACGCCAGATGGCTTCAATTTATTCTTTTAATTCTCTGATCTGAGGATAAGACAAAACGACCTTATTTAAAAATGTATAATAATATTTTTTTCAATTTTGAAATTACAATTTCTTAACATAGCTTGGGTCGATACCAATAATATCTTAAATTAATGGAAGTAATTTACTGTAAGTAGCTTTCAGAGAGATTGTAAGATACTACGCTAAGTTACTACATTGCAACTAGTATATTACTATAATAGCTAAAGTACAAGGTATAGATCAATTATTACAAACGTAAATGTATATTTTATGATTTCGTCATTTCAGTGAATTATCTTCTGATATGCATAAAGGAATTTAGATATTCAAATATTTTTTAACAAAAAAAGTTAAATTATGGAATACAAGCCTGCCAGTTGGTGTGATTTTTACTAAAAAACGTAGACAATATGATACGATATGAATAGCAAGTGAAAAATGATCGTGGTTTTTACAATCACTTGCAAGAAATTTATGCAAAAACCGTCATTTGACTTTAATCTAAATGTGTGTTTTCTATTTTTATATATTTACTTGCACGGAAAAATATAAAAATATTTAAAAGGCTTCTATAAATTTGTTTCAAAAAACATAATAATTATTTCTAATATGTAGTAGTTACATAGCTACTTTGAAGTGATTCAATTCAAATTTTTTTAAAAATTTCTTCTGAAATTATATTTCTATAGATTATAGACTAATTTTCGTTATAATAACTAATAATACTGTAGTGAAAAACGATTTTCGCTGTAAATATTTATATAATTTGTTTATGAACAATAAAGTAAAGGGTATTAACTAATTGTAAAATGCCAAAAGATATCTCAAATGAGTTAGAAATAAATACAAGCTTATGTAAATTTTAAATTAAAAACTGCAATAAGTAGTATGTATGTGTGTATGCTCGGTTATGTGTACAATTAAAAATAATATAATATTGTCTTATTAGGATTAAAAGTGAAAATTGGTTTGACATACAATTTATGCATTTTCTGAGCTGAGCGGAAAACACTGCAAAAATAACGTTTTTCTCTAACCGCATTAAAAGCACGACGTTTTAACAAGATTACCTAAAATTCAAGTTGATGGTTTTGTTACTAGAGCTCGTGCCAAGTAGAAATAGAACCGACAATTATTGTTTTTCAACTGTAACGTTCTTAATTTTCGAGATACAGCAAAAATTGTAATATACAAATTTAAAGAACTAATAAAATCAAGAAAGTTATTGCTGAAAAACAAAGATTGACGGTTCTATTTATACTTGGCACGAGCTCTAGTGTAAAACTACGAACATTGCCAAGCAACTCTTTTAGTACGTGCCCTAAAATACGGCACTTTTAGTGCTAGACTTAAAAGTTGAATATAAAACACAAAAATCAAAGTTAGATGGATTTTCATTACAGGCATATTTAAACAAAACATTTAAAGTAATTTAAATTTTGAAATATTTCACATTATTAATGATGTATTATTTAATTTTTGATTGAAGAAAAATTAGTATATGTTTCTTTCAGTTTAAATGTATCTCTGTTTGACGTGCAATTATTGCATGTCAAGCAAAGTTTCACTTTTAATCCGAATAAGACAATATACTATTACAATAGTTGGCATAACTAATCAAGCGCTAAAGCTCATCTGATGTCAATGCCATGCCTGTTTCCAACATTACATTTTGTTTTTCCTGAAAACTATACATTATTATAATTATACATATACGATATTACAAATAAAATTTTTAATATTTTATTTCATGTACTTTTTCGTAAGCGTTGTCTAAAAGGAAAACCGTTTATCGCAGTACTTTTTATGGACTATCGCTTTTACTCCCGAACTTCAATGTTTTAAATATTACCTATTCTTACGGGGACGTCTGGCTTGTTGCACGTGTTCAGACAAATAACCCTCGTGCATTCTTTCCAACTCTTTTGGGTTCAAAAACTTTAGCATAGAAATCCAATATACGAGAAGTAGTCAAAAAGATCCCTTAGAAGAATTAATAAATAAGTAATGAACGCAGAAGTACCTAACAAAGTTTATGACACCTAAATCCTAAAATTACCAGTTCCCATTTATATTATGTATATGCAGTTATATCTTTTAAACACCCTATATACTATTAGTACCTATATTCCTTGAACTTATACTTGAAAGTTAAGAAAAATTGAAATTAGAATTTAAGATTATTAAAGTGCTCTAGTTTAAAGGTTCATTTTTATTTAATGAAAGCTTGAAGCACTGCAACTCAAAGATCTTAACCAGCTGTTTACAAAGTTGCTGGACTTGAGAGAAGAATCACAAAACTAATTAAAAGTTGGGAAAATAGTGTAGTAAAGTAAATTGCCAATATGAACCAACAAACATAATAATTACCTAACTATGTTTTTAATTTAATATGAATGACACAAATTACACGTACCTACCTCATTAATTTAAAAATCTAAACATTTCATTTTAAAAGTAAATGCATCAAGCACGAAATGATCTGCATGAGAGGTACTAGATTGTCAATAATATTCTGCAAATAACTTAGAAAAAATTTAGTTCTGATAACAGTAATAACAGTTGTAATAAAACACTGTAATAATATAAACTCTGTAATGAATTGTACTTTTTTGAGAAAACTTTTGTGCATTTTTTATTTGTTTAGAAATAAATTAAAAATATCTGACCGCCTAGCTTCTATACAAATTTTCTGTGTGAGCCCCTAGATCTACATTTTCCGACTTCTCTGCACGGATTTTATAAAGGGTGAAAGATGTGCAAGTATTTAATACCTGTAATTTTGTTTATTCACGTACTTGCTGAAATAGAAATCAGTCGTGTTTGATGAAATCTAAATCGCAGAGCGAAAATTCTTATACTATTTACATTTCTTAGAAAATAGCAGTGCAAATTTAAATCAAGTCTGCTTCCGATGCACAACCTACACTTTTATCTATATTGAATAGGTAAACAATATGTATATGGAGAAAATCTTGAAATACGTATTTTTTTTAAATTAATTTACAAAGTAAAAATAACTATTTTATCAAAGACTTAAGGGTTTGCAACATATACCGGGTATTGCGTTTTTTACCAAACGTATATTTAAACCTAAATTCTTTGTATAAGAGCTTCAGTTTATCAGCTCGTGGATTTTACTAACGTTTATATAAGAAAAAGCTTTTTAATAAAAGATAGGGATGTAACTATCTTTAGTGTTTTAACCTACATTGATATATCATTTTGTTAATCTGGCCCACTTTTAAAGCAAGCAATAAAATATAATTTTCTTTAAAGTTAAAAAAAATTGTTTGGAATTTTTTATAATCAATTATCAATTTCAAGAATCTCGTGTAACCCTGAAACTAATTAACTCGCTCGTTAAATATAATTATTATTGTTCGTTGGTTTACGATAAAACGTTTTTAAGCAATTTTTTCAAACCATTAAAACAGAAGTTTCATGTTTTCAGTACTAATTGTGTGACTTTCTGTTCGGATCGAGTCGCTACAATCTCAATTTTTGCGAATGGCTGAATTATTCAACTTATGCGATATAAAATACCGTAAATTACTAAACGCATAATTCTTTCTAATGCGGTTGATTTTTTTCTGGGTGTAACAAATAATGAAACTGTCTAAATGTGGGTGCAAAATTTTATTCCGGTAACCAGTAAATTAATTTGTTATTTTTTACATAATATTATGTATCTTCAGTTCATTTCGACGATTCTAGGAATTTTGTGCGTCAGCATTTGTTCGACAAGCACTTAATCGACAGCATTTGATCGACATGGAATTTTGTTCGACATGAATTTGTTTCAGTTAAGCTTTTAGAACTCAAACTATTTTTATAATTTGTAAGTATATTATAATCAGCCACAATAATGATAATCAAGATTAGGCCTGGAGGAGTAAAATCTGATACTCCTGTATAATTAAAAAACTGAACTTTAAATTTATATATTAAGTATAGTTATTTCATGAAAATAATGAAAATGTTTTCTTTATATTATGTTTTATTCTTTCTTAACTGATTGATTAACAGCTCAAGGCACTAGCGCTGCACCCCCATATTCCAGACACCCTAGGAGACCGCCCCTAAAGCTATCTCTGAACTTAATAAAACTATTTTTATCTGATTAGGTCTACTTTTACTTAAAATCTTGTCTTAATGGTGATAGATGGATAGTAGGTACAATTAAAAAAAGCAATTAAAACAAAGGTTTTAAGTTAGAAGTTAAAAAAAACAATCAAAAAAGAGTGCTACTACTTGTTTTATTCTTTGTCGAACAAATGCTGTCGATTAAGTGTTCGTCAAAAAAAAAGCTGCCGCACAAAATTCTGGACACACATTTCGACGTGTAAAATGCTATTCTTTAAAATACATAGATAAAACTCTATCTGTTAAATTTTTGTCAACAACCTGGTGACGACCAATTTCCATCAACACAAGTAAAAGACCAAACTAAAATTAATAAAAAACTTAAACAAATGTAATGCCAGGTACTGGAATTGTCTGCAATTTCCAATCTGCCCTTCTTATTATTAAAACAGTCTGTTTTAAAAATGCATTTTTTATATATTGCGACGTTTTTCCCACGTCTATACCAACAATTTTACTTTTTTTATTTCATTTTTAAGTACGGACATAAATAGGTTCTACAAATTTTAAACTATAACTTCGCCGAAGCACTTTGATAGAAAGTCGCGATAAACTGATTAGTTGTTTGAACTTACAATATCATAATAATTTCATTACGATTATTTGCATTTCCAACACATAATTGAAATTATTATAGTATGTACATGCAAATAGTATGTGAAATGTATTAATATCTTTAGTTAACAAATTATGTAATAAAACCCTCTACTTAACCGTGATGTAATATAAGCATTAAAGCACTTAAACAAAATTCAATTATTCAATGCTTTTTTATACCAAAGTATATGTAGTATCCGGTAAAAAAACCACTAAATTCTAAACCACGTCTGCATTTTAGCATAACCAACAAACGACTGAAAGGACCACCTTCTAAGTTTTATTTAATATAACATATTATATTAGTAGTTATATTATAATTATATACGAGTACAGTTAGTTTATTGTAGCTTGTAAGAAACAGCTTAGGCGGCCTGCAAGCTGCGCTGATCTCCTAATAGGTGAATAATATTATAGAATTTACTTTGAGTACAAGATGATAGCGATGTTTTCAATTAACTATGTATGCATTTTTTGACAATTTCGAAAATTGAAAGAGAAAATTTGATTAGTCACATAATTCGAGAGAAGTTCTTAAAATTCAGATATTTTTATTATATTTTATATTTAGCTGTTAACTGACAGCCAGCTAAACATTCTTTTTTGGCTACAATTCCATGAATTATTTTTAAACTATTTAATTTATTTTAAATTTGTTTTTTAAATGAAAATAGTGCAATTTACTCTTTAGTGTGCAGTTTTTACAAGAAGATTGCAATTTATTTTATGCAGCTAAATTAAATTTTCTTCTATTAACAGCCATTTTGTAAGATATTTGCAAGTAACCTCTAAAGACACCTCTGTGATAATTAGTATGTTAAACTACCCCTACATAATTTATTTTATATAAAAAAGCTATTATAAAAAATAAAAACTTTAACGTAAAAACAAATTAGTATTCACATTCGTAATGTTGACCTGTAAAAATCCTTTTTAACAAAAAAATGTATATTTTGTTGCTTTAATTTTTAGCAGTAATAGCATCACTTGCACCTCTATCTTGAACATCTGTTTCGAATGTTGTATTTGAAAATTTAATAATTCTTTTGGCGATAAAAAGTTTTTGCATAAACAGGAAATTATAACAAAAATATAATTATTTATTTTGACAGAAAACTTATTCAACACAAAATTATTTTATTGTATTTGCAGTAATATAAATGCAAATACAAACAATTCGATCACTACTAGCGCCAATTTTACAAATAAATCGGAAATTGAATAGGCTGTAGGTATATGAATTATTCATATTTATGTAGTTAATTATATAAATATTTTGTTGCGTTTATCAATAACATAATAAAAAATTAGTTAAATATTAAATGAATTTGGCAAAGTATGCAACATAGTAAAAGAATTAATTGGTCAAATTTAATTACAACGTAAATAATTTCTTAACTTTCAAAATAGTCCTTTTAATGATAATCAATACCTAAAATTGCTTGCCGCTGAACAATTATTATTCCAAAGTGATAAGGTAATCCATAACGTGATTTGAATAATATCTAATCCCCGAAAGTCCTTAAAATTAACTTCTAACCTGAATTTTCAATAGTTTTGCTTTAATTATCTCTCAATCTACTGTCAAAACTATACGCAATAGTGTTTTAATCTGAATTTATAAATTAATTATCTCGTAGAATATGAAAATTAAAACTTTGTTTTGCGAATCAAACTGACTTATTTAATAATAATTAACATAACAACTGCGAAGCGATTACATGATGTATAATAATAAAAATAATTTACTTTTAATTAATAGTTTAATTTAAATACTAATATTATTATTAAAGAAGAAAATAATTTTGACAACAAAAATTACTTTATTATCTATCATAAAGCTAATGATATAATATTATAGCTATAGCTTTTAATTCTAACATGTGCAAAACGATTGCCACTATTTTATACATTTTCCTTCCCAAACATAGTTTCATGTCAAAATCCCTTATTTTGTAAACTAAGTCACAAATCAAATCAAAACCACAAGGCAGATGAAAATAGAATAATTTGTAAGCAACACTAGAATTTCAAAGTATTGCAATTAGTTTTTCTTAAATTTTATTATTCAAGCATTCTTGCATTTTAATAGCTAATTAAATTGTATCAAATTTAAAAACAAAGGCTTTATTCAAAACTAATTTATTTTAAGGTTTTGTAACCTTTTGGAAACTGAATACCTCTTTATGTAAACTTTCTTTTACGTTTAACTACAAAGATTAATCTTTTAAGCGCAAGATTAATGAATAAACAGGATTTACCTTTGTGCAAACGCATTCTGTAGAAATTAAAAAATTATTTTATAAGGAAAATTACAGTTTAATTAATTTAAATTAGTAAAGCAAAACTTATACCTATACCTAGATATGTAATTTAAATTTTGTTGGTTTTACAGCAATCTTTTCTAGTTTTAATTATAAATTTGATGCAAATGCCTTTAAAAAATAAAGTAATACGTACCATTTATTATAATTAATTAAAGATAAAAAATTACTTTCCATTTTATAATCACGTTTCTCTCTCGTCGAAATGTGCAATTTTAATTAATGATTTCTTAAACAGTAGTTATTTAGATGACAGTCTAGTGGTAAATAATACTTTGAATTCTAGACGATTTGAATAGTTTTTCAAGAGTGTAAAACGGAACTTTGATGTAGTTAGATTGCAAAATAGTATGGTATATTAACTGCTATTACTTTGACATTCTTGTAATTTAAATTTTTAAACTAAGTTTGGAAGTAACTGGTAGAATTTAAAAGAAAAGCTCTAACGGAAAGCAGTAGGTTACAATGAGTTCAGATTTTATTTGCATTCAATAAAAGAAAGATTAATAAAGAGGCTTAAAAATATTTTTTTTAAATAATTTAAATTTATGTAGAAATCTGTTTACCTCAATAATTGTAAAGACAGATCATTGCAATATATTATGTATTATATAGTATTTCATTTTACGCTTTTTTCTAATAAAAGTGGCCAAAAAAGTACTTTCCTCAGAGAAGGACAATTTATAAAACTTTGCATAAATCATAGCATCGCCATTTCGGAAAATATTTAGGTATTCAAACGTTTGCTTCAAACAAGACAGAAAATTGTTTTTAATTGCTGATGGAACTCGAATTCACAGATTGTACAATAAATTAAATGCATTATGTGCAATGACATGTTATACATGCAATATTTGCACTTACTTTAACTAATATTCTATAACCTGCCTCTAAAGGTAATTCGCATAAATCATGTGAGCGTTAATTTAATTTATTGACTAATTTCCAGTTTGCTGATTTTGGACAAATAATTTGGTCAATGGACAATAAAACCAAACAGCTTAGGGCTAAAAACTTATAGCTTATTAGCGACAATCAATAATTCAACAACATTATTAAGTCAACACTTTGCAACAACACAAGTCAACATTAATAATTAACCATTAATAAAATACATAAAATAATTAAAATTAAATTTCAAAAAATATAAAGCAATAATCAACAAAATAATTTCTTCCATTCTTTATCCTTGATTGATACCTAGACTTACCGACAGACCTACAGATACAGGAGAAATTTAGAGGTCCATATGTTCTCCAGGAACAAACAATGTAAATTGTCATTGGATATTAGTTCTTTTTAACTTTTCGACTTGTAATAGGGTGAGTTCACCTGTGGCCGTAAAAATTTAACAAGTAATATGCCTATATTTCCCGATTACTTCACTTTACTTGAATTATCATTCAAAATGATTTTTATAAATCTTTCTATTGCTATTATTTAATTCGGAAGAAAGAATACTGTACCAATTTTAGCAATTACAGTTAGTAATTGTATTGGTTCATAAAAGTAAGTAATTAGATAGTTCAACAAAGAAATCTTTCAGAAAGTCCCTTACAGATTCTCACAAATCTTACTAATTACCTTCTTTTCATATGTTTTCCTTCCTTCCTGGTAAATAACATAATCAATATTATAACTATAAAAATCAATTTATTTTTCTATCAATTATCTAAACCTTAATTGTCGTAATAATAACCATTACTTAAATTACAAATATTTTATGTATATTTTATGTTGTGTAATTTGTTAATGCTAGGTATACGCATTAATGGATCGGCAATCAATTTGGTGACGATAAAAAATTAAATCACTAATCATTAAATATTATTGTATTAACTCTAAATATAGTTATATATAATTGTATTACAAAAGATACAGCAAATTATTATTCTAGAAATTACATGCTTGCCTATTATGTTAACTATTTAACTAATACAAACTTCAAACAATTTTAAATTTATCAAAATTTAATATTATGTTAAACCGTAAGTAGAAAATTAATAATAATCAAATAGTTTTTACTTGCTTTAATTTTTGGGATAATTTAGTTTCAAAAATGAAATTCTTTATGAACATTAATTTTAAACATCAACGTACAAAAGTAATTTAATCAAAATCTCGACTTGCTAATTTCGACGTACATTTTTAATTAGCTTTTAAAATTTGTGTTTTTATTTATTACAAAATATTAGTTTTGCTTAATTAGATATTTTCTTGCATGATTTTTAAATTATATAGAAGTTATAATTAAGTTAAGAAGCTTTTAATTATGTAATTAGAAATCTAATATTGTTTTAAGAAAAAATCTTTTGTTTTTTATTACAGTTAATTAACTACTAGCAATCTAAAATTTTTATAAATTAATACCGAATTTAATGTTAATTTATTTCTGATATAAAACTTTTAGAAAAATGTATCTACCTAAAAGTGTCCACAGCTTCAGATTTCGTATAATATCCAACGTAAAATGTAGGAATCACGAGTGGAAAATATAATATAGAAAAAAGAACTTTTATTATCTGAGTTTAGCTGGTCAACTTCGTCAACTCTCTCCAATAATCAAAAAGGTGTGGTGTTAACAAGAAAAAAACTGCTTCCATCTCGCATAAATATTAATGTACGTATAAATTAAAGCTTTTCACAAAAATTACAATTAAGCTCGGTGAAAAGTTCTTTAAACATTATTTCACACAAAAATAAATGTAATCCGGTATTTACGTGCATGACTAACGTAGATTTAAAATTTTATTTTATTTAACTTAAAGGAGGTAAGTTTAATTATTAAATACTAAGCAAACCATTTATTTAAAAATGTTACTGTCAAATTTTCACAAAAATTTACTTCAATAGCTCAAATCTCCCAAACGTATAATAAAAATATCTTATCAGAAAAGTGCTTTCAAAAGTTTCCTCTTTTTAGAATTATTGATATCTTTCACATTCTATTTTAATTTTTTATTTAAAAAAACCTTTGTGCTTATGTAATAGTTGGTTAATTTAAATTTAGCTAACACTAAGTTACTGCTCTTTTCTTTGAAGCTAACAGAGTTGTAAAATAGCATTAAAAATATTGTAGTAATATAGATATAGGTAATGTTTACATTATCAAAGGTAACATTTTATTTAATTCTAACTTTAAATTTGTCTATTTAACAATTTATATAATAAATAGGTAAAATAAATTGCACTTGACCCAAAGCTTTGCAATTAGTTCATTAAAATTACTAATTGACTATTGCCGTGCGTGATCTGCTTTACAATTACATACAACAAAGACTTGAAATATATTTTACAGTAACATACGTTTTGGACTGCATTTAACTTTATATACATAAATACTATCAAGGTAAAGACTTAACTAACTTAATAACTAAAGTTACGGTATCTTTCGAAGCTATTGTTGAAAATAGAAATAAAATTCAATATTTAAACATTTGAAGAATATAGAGAAACATAAGTAACTCAATAATGCAAAATAACCGTTGGCTTACTCTGTAGGTGTAAAACAATCACAAATAAATAATCTATGGAAATAGATTTACACTATGCAACCAAATTTCTTGATTAATTTTTGCCTTGATATTGTTAGTAATATAAATTTCGTATGAACTTTGTCATTTTTAAAATAACTCGCTTAGTTTCCTAATAAAGCAATATTTTATTTTGAAATTTTAAAAATCATAACAATCACATTGTCATACATTAGTGAAACATGTATTTAACAGGGTATTTTTTTAGAATGAAAAAATTTATTAAGTATGCAATTCCTACATTTGCTTTATCGTTTTTATTTGGAATATTTCCCTTCGTATTTAAAAAAAGTGGAAAAGAATATGGCCTATTTGCAAGCTTTTACACTCGATTATGGACAATTGCATACATAGTGGGATTTACGATAGCATTAGCTCTATATGGAATTAATGACAAGGACTATTTTCAAAAATACGCTCACTTAAACATCACTTTAGACCAAATACAAAAAATTTCTTTTTATTTACAAATAATTAATACTTATGCAATTTATTTAAGCAGTTTCTGTAACGCAAATGATACTAAAGAAGCTTTACATAGATTGGCAGAAGCCGATATTACTTTTAAAAAATTAGGTCAACGCGTCAATTATACAAAAAGCATATGGTATCAGTTTATAATTATTTTTCCATTGCAAATTTTTCAAATCGTTTTAATTTCAATTGAAAGATGGGATACGGATACTTCAAATGAACAATTATCGCCGATGATCCACATCGTAAAATTTTTAACCATATTACCTTTAATATTGCAAAACTTAATGGAAAGTCAATACGTTTTACTCGCTTTGGCACTGAAGCAAAGATTTCAAATGGTGAATGACGGAATTATAAAACTAAGTAAGTAAAATTTTCATTTTTCATTTAAATAATTATTATTTCAGCTTTCGGCAACATATTAGAAAAATAAATTGTCTGTTGATATTTTAGTCTTATAATAAATTATGAAATTATAGGTGTACTTCTGTTAAGCATACCAACCTTATACTATGACAGCATTACTTATGTTAAAGCTGATCTATGATTTGTCACTTTGATATTGGGTTTCACATTGAATTTATTAGAAAATTTAAATTTCTTTCACGAATTAACACCCCCAATCCTGCAAGCTACAATATATTATAAATGGTAAATAATACTATTAATTTGACCCCTCTCCACCGCACACACACACATTTTGTTATTGAAATTGGGGGGGGGGAGTATAGAATATGTCTCAATACATCAGCAATTGCAAAAGTTAATCGAGTACGAATTCTTGTATACAGTGTCAGTATTAAATTAACGTTAGAATTTCGTAAGAGCGCATACTTGCCTTAAAATATCCGGAAAACAGAAACATCTAATTCTCAGAAATCTGAATAAGGACCTTAAGGTAATTGAAAAAATCAAGCCGAAACTGTTGGAAATTCAAACTAAAAATGTTCAGGAAACCTGTTACTAGACCGAAACATTGTTGCTTCTTCATCAAATGGTACTTTGTTAGATGGAATCTTCAACTTTTTAGGACATAATACCATCATATAGTAAATCATCATATAGCTAAAAGTTTAAATTTTCATCTTATCCCCCACCAACGATATTTGACGTTGAAAAGCGAAATTTAATAAAAATTCCAAACTTTCCAACCAAATCAAAATAGTAAATCTTAGTTTTGATATTTGATGTTCGAATTCAACTAGTTACTATCTCTTTGTAAAAGAATAATCTATGTTCGTATTAGCTGCACGAGTAGTGGTTCAATGCCCACTTTGTACTGAAGCTCTAGGCTTATTGTACTCCGTTTTCCATTAAGGTGTTAAGAAAAGTTTCGATCCACAGTTTGATGTTCACCAGAGGGCTGAGCTAAGAAATTCTCCCGAGTCCGGAATTTGAACCCAGAATTTCCGCTCATAACTCAACTAGCGATCACACCAAGCCACCACTGTGTGATAAGAATAATCTAACTTTTATATTTTCTCCCTTCAGACAAATCTACCCTTAAAGATGGCAGTTTTAAAGAAAAAGTTTTCTGTTTTTTCTTATGTTTTTTTACTTTTTTTTTACCGTGAAATTGGGCCTTATATCGCATTACGAATTTTTAACTATTAATTTTAAATATTTATTTATCTTTTCTTAAATATTTTTAATTCTATAACCTATCAAGTGGTAATTATTAATGCTTTTTTTGGTTTTTTAAACAATAATTTTCTACGTATTGTATTTCTCTTTACTCTTAAAATTCTATTATTAAAATTTTCATTTAGTTCTGTTAAATATTACTAACATCTTAGACTAATTTGACAAAAATATTCAAATTTAATGTTTATTAAATTTTTAAAATCCTCTCTAGGTTAGAGTTTTAATATATAAATTTCAAGTTGATTATAACATTTATACATCAACTTGTTTATCTACCTTATATTCTCATATTCAATACATCGATACAGCGTATTACATCGACAAATAATGTATTACCTATGTCGTATAAAATTCCAAGTCGAACAAATGATCAGTCAAATAAATTTTAAGTTGAACAAAAGCAGTCGAATAACTGCTAGTCGAACAAATGTTTTCGAACAAAATTTCTAGAATCCTAAAATACGCTATTGCGATAAACATATCTTGACGCTTTCAATTTGATGTAAATTTTAACAAAATTTGATACAACTAGAAAAGTCTTATACTCTTAAGAAGTGGTAAACAAGAACTAAATGATTATAATAAAATTTTTACTTATTTATTTATCATTGCCTTTAAAATTCAGAATTTTGAAAGTAAAGTTTTTGTTAAATTTTACAATAATTGTTCAAGAATAAATTATGAACAACCTTTAGGAATGCTTTAGGTATTTAAAATTACTTTTGAAGTTCTATTTTTTTATACATTTAAATTAAAACATTAATAATTTGGCATTCGTTATTGACAAACAGAATTGTTCAAATGTTAATTTTGTTTGTTACAATAATATTATATTACATGATGATATAGTCGTACAAATACGGTTTTCATAACAAATAAAAAAGAAATTCAATTTGTTATGAAATACACAAAGCAATATTATTTTATTTTAATACCAAATTATTTTGACCTATAGAAAATGCTTTTCGGTATATTTTAAACAATTTTAATGTTGAAAATCCAAATTTTACAATCAAAAGACAGTTTTCTATTAAAAATTGTGATTGTAAAATAAAATAAACCGATTTTAAATAATGATTTAGTACAGCATAGAGTATATTGTTTAATAAAATAAACTATTAAAAGTTTGGTCTAAAAATTTTAAAGCAGCTTGAACTGCACATAAACGATAAAAGCTTGTACCAATATCCGGTCTTGATATCGCTGCTTCCGTATTTTTTATCTTTAGGTATCTAATCTCCGGACTAAAGCGAAGCACAGTAATATTAAATATTTTTTAAATATTCGACTTTATTTAACACGAGTTTACACAGAGTCAAATAAGGTTCAATATTTAATATTACACTTAATTACACGATCTGTAAAAAGCTTCCAAGTTAATATTAGTTTATTTATATTAATTTATAATTTTAATTAATTTCCTAAAAGATTTTTTAAAATGTAATTTACAATAAATTTTGCTACATTGACCATTTTATATTCACAATTATTGAAAGTGCACTATAGATATTGTAATAGTAAAGATAATGTCCATGTTATGTAAGGGACAATCAATTGAGCGTGAGATTAAAACAGCTGAACTACTGAAACTTTGTAGATCCAAATATAGCCTTTACTCTTTACAAAACTAAATATCCAAACCCTTAAAACTTGAATATACTAGTAAAACTTGCTTGCAGTGGATACTTACCAAAATTTAAAACAACTCCTAAGTACTTGAACTTAACGTTTTCATAATTTCATTTAAAATATAATCTGCTGAACTGATTCCAGGACATATTATGTATTTAGGTACAAAATTACAATTATAACCATTTAATAATTTACTAAAAGTTGATATAGAAAGCCGTTCAAACTGTAATACCAATAAAGTAAAACAAAATGTTCCCACAAAATGATAATTTCCTGTATCATTTCAATATTATAAAAATATGAAATTTCCAACTGAACACAACAACTAACCGACAAGTAGAGATTTTTGGTTCTACTAAATTCTAAAATTTTCCAATATTCCCAAATTTTTAAAGCTAGCTACTAAACTACCTATCCCTTAAGTCGAGAAGGAGAACCTACTATTAAATAATAAATAATAGTTTCGGAAAAACTGCTTTGGATTTCAAGGAATACAAAACCTATATTTTAAGGCGTTCTGCAAGCGTGGATCTTTATAATTTATCGTTCAATGTACTATACATTTAAATAAGAAAAAATCATATTTTAGATCTCATCAGAAAAAGAAGTAATTATTTCACAATCTTAAATAAATTGAACACTTTAATGCAACTTCACACTGACTTATGTGACTATATGGATTTGGTTTCTGATATTTACGGTTTTCAAATTTTTATTAGCTTTATTGTACAATTTCAGTACGTTTTAGCAGCATCGTTTACTTCTATAGTAAGTAATAGAATAAATTGATTATTAAAATATGTAAATTTAATTTTTCAGTATACAGATATGATGCTGGATTTTTATATCTGTATCGGATGGATCTGTGTAAAAACCATTGAGGTGCTTATTAAAATTATAATTTGTCATATCACTGCTAACCAAGTAAGTGGATAAATATTATGTCATTATTAATAAATTCAACATTTTTATAAGTGCGGGTAACATTATTTGCCGCAATGAATCTTTTTAAAGATACCTTTTAAAACTTTTTATCAAATTAACCCCAAAATTAAGAGAAATATAGCTTAACGTCTCGATTCGCTTTTTTAACAATTAATTGGAATTAAATAAAATTGGTTACTCCGAGTCCATTAAATTGCTTGTGAAAATATATGATTGCAATTTAAAAAGAATCAATATTATAACGTAAATTTCAAACACAATACATATTAATTTAACCATTAAATCTTTATAACCAAACTTATAATTGCAGGTATTTAAAATTTTATTATTTACTACTTATAAAAAAAGTTAATATTTATTATTTTCCAAATGTATATTAAGCGCTTGATTAATTATGTAACATTTAACTTATTAAACGTTTATTATTTCTTGAACAATTTAACAATTTTGCATTTTGGTTTTTGTCTCAAATTATCTTTTTAAGTGCATTTTACTGAATTAATTACCTTTTCATCTTCAGCTAGCCATTGATAAGTAATAATATAAACAACTAAACTTGTATCGGTTATTATTAAAGCTAGAGATTGAATTTTACAGAACGATTAATAACGAATGGACAATCGAAAACAATTTAAAAAAATTAAAATTTTAAGAAATCGATTGCTTTGAAAGTTGAGAGCAGCCAAGTTTCAAATTTTAAAATATGGGAGCTGGTAAAAAAGTTTTTTGTGTTTCTCGTAATTTTTTGCAAAATCAAAAGTAAAAGTGCAGAACAAATAAAGAAAAACGAAATTGCAAAACAATTATATTTTGAAAAAAAAAACAAAATCAGTTTATAAGTACTACTTTGATTGAGCCGATGGATATTGATTAATTTGTTGCCAAAACTTAACACTTACAATTGCCATAAAAATTAAACAAAGTTTTAATTACCCATGCTTTAACTTTATTGTAGAGGATTTCTGGCTTTCAGAGAGAATCAATAAAAGCTTTTCTTAATATATAATTTTCTCAATTTTATTCAATTAGCGCTAAATCTTCTGTATATAATTTTTATATTAATGCGTCTATAAAATATTGTTTTATTTATAACACATCAGTTACTGCTTCTATTATTTTCAAGTTTTCTGTAACACTTTAATGGTTATTAATAGTTATTCCATGATTTTAAAGTGATCTTCCAGTATGAGCAATATATTTTAAATTTAACACACTGTCTGCTGTTTTTGAAAAAAAATTCCTATATAACAAAAAGTTCTTTATAAAATTTAAAAAATTGTAATATAAAATTTTGCAATACAAAATTACGTGAAAATAACGTAAAAATTGTTCAATTCAATTTTATAAATTTTCATATTAATTTTTTGGGTTCTCATAATATTGTAACAAAATCTCCTCATTACAATAAAGCTCTTCAGACATTTTACTTCAGACAAAGTAGACTTTATTTACAAAAATGTATTGTTTTTATTGAGATAATATATTGCTTTTTATTTCACAATCCATATTAAATTGTTTAAATTGTAATAAAATTGTAAAATAACCTCTTACCTAGACAAAAATATATTATCTGTGAAAAGTGTTTACTTCAAAATTTATTTTGTATTCAATTAATATTTACCCACGTCAAGCTAGCACCCCCACCTCTTCAAAATACAAAAATATTTATACTATAATTATGCGCTAATTATGCACTAATTTCAGACAATAATCGCGAATTTTGGGCTCCAACGGTTTCGCGATAATACATAAATCTTTGGTGGGGGTGCTGAGTTGACGTCAAGCTAGCACCCCCACCTTTTCAAAATACAAAAATATTTATACTATAATTATGCGCTAAATATGCGCTAATTTCAGACAGTAATCGCGAGTTTTGGACTCCAACGGTTTCGCGATAAAACATAAATCTTTGGTGGGCGGTGCTAAGTTGACGTCAAGCTAGCACCCCCACTTCGGAAAAATGACTTTTAGTAATTTTTCTATTGTCGCGCCACCTGTTGACGACATTTTACTAGTCATTCGTGAGATTTCGCTCTTCTCAATTTTTCTCGATTTTTTTGGATACAAACCAAATCAAAATCCCACTAAGTGTGCAAGTTTGGTTGAAATCGGCCGATGGGTTTGGTTTAGGAGTGTATATCGAATAAATATCCAAACAAACTCTTTAATATGATATATTATATTAAATCGTTATTGTTTTATTTCAAAAGTATTCAAAAATGTTTCGTTTCAAATGATAGTATCTTTTCAATTATTCCTGTGTTTTACGATTTGTTCTCAGCCTTCTTCATAACTTTATTCTGATTATTGTCGGCAATCTTATTTTAATTATTGTTGTTAATGTTCTTCTTATATTTTCTTCTTTATAGTTCTTTTCGCATTACTAACTTATTATTATGTTATCGTATTAACAACCTCTATGTCTTACTTATTCTAACATGTCACCATGGTTTATGTCACCATATCTTCCGAACGGCTACAGGTAGCGACGTACTTTTTTGACAGCATGTTTGTAAAGATCAGGAGAGTGTTCCTGGCTGGTCAAAAACAAATTTCGCCGGCGAGAAGAAATTCTATCGCAGAAGACCATCTCTACCTCCCCCCAGTTCCCTTTATTGATTAGAATTAAATTAAAACCAGTTGCATTGGAGGTGTAGTAGATTTTTTTATTTCAAGTTAAAGAGCATTCCATACCAAATTTATCCTCAATCAAACTCTTTCAACCGGCTCCCCTCCATACCCCCCCCCCGTCGAACTCATCAACACTACTGAAGCTCCTGAAGAACTCAACAAACAAAACTTTCCCACTCTCCCAATTGAAACTAAGACAGGAGTTTCCTTCATTCCACCCCTCAACCCTCCCACATGACCCAGAAAAGCCCTCCATCTACAAGCCCGATTCAATAACCTAGCAGAAAGTCAAACTACGGCGAATACCTACATTTTTGTTGACAATTTACTCCAAAACGAGTGACATAAAATAAAAATTAAAAATTTTAAAAACACCTGACTAAAAAGATTCAAAAAATTTAAAAATTAACCCCCCCCCTTAGAAGATGACCATAACATGGACTTTGAAAACACCACTATACTAAAATCAATTCCGTCCTACAAAGAACGTATTTTGAATGAGATGATTGAGATAAAGAAAGATAGGAACTCAATCAACAGGAAGACTGATATCGAGGGACTGAGTAGCATTTGTAGTCCATTACTTATTTAACTTTTTTCCGAATATTGGGGTTAAGTTTTTCACCATTGGATTTTCTTAATCCACGACAACTTATTAGAATTATTAATACATTCGTTTTCTTTATCATTTTTTCTTTCACTACCGGGATTTCGTATTATCATTCTGATCAAGTTGTCTGATAAATGTCAATATTCTAAAATATTTTAAAGATACTATCATTTGAAACAAAACATTTTTGAATACTTTTGAAATAAAATAATAACGATTTAACATAATATATAATATTAAAGAGTTTGTTTGGATATTTATTCGTTATACACTCCTAAACCCTTCGGCCGATTTGCACACTTAGTGGGATTTTGATTTGGTTTGTATCCAAAATAAATCGAGAAAAATTGAGAGAAGCGAAATCTCACGAATGACTAATAAAATGTCGTCAACAGGTGGCGCGACAATAGAAAATAACTAAAAGTCATTTTTTCGAAGTGGGGGTGCTAGCTTGACGTCAACTCAGCACCGCCCACCAAAGATTTATGATTTATCGCGAAACCGTTGGAGTCCAAAATTCGCGATTACTGTCTGAAATTAGCGCATAATTAGCGCATAATTATAGTATAATTATTTTTGTATTTTGAAGAGGTGGGGGTGCTAGCTTGACGTGGGTTTAATATTTGCTTAGCTTAGTAATTCTTTTTAGATTCAATTCAATATTAACTTAATAATTTTTATCATTTTTATTTATGCTTCAGGCAAATTCTACCAATATTGAAATTACGGTATTAATATCTGCTGAAGATAGCGCAGATATTAACAATAAGGTAACAAAAATATGAATGTGCATGTAATAGAAATAAATAAAAAGTTTTATTTTAGTTAAACGAATTTTCACAACAACTTACGCATAGAAAAATGGAATTTAGTACGTGGGGTTTATTTCCCGTAAATACTACGTTTATATTTAATGTACGTGACGTATTTAACATGGGCGAGTTGATTTGCTTATATATTATTTGTTTATGTTGCAGATAGTACCAATGCAAATTTCCTTTTTATTAATTTTATATGGATTTTACGAGCAAGCTAAGGCGCTGCAATGTTTAATCTAAAATAAACTAATATCCTTACAACTTATTATACAAAGGCATTTAAGAATGTCAACCTTCAAGTAACTACGTATCGACCGACGGCGACGTCCTAATATTTACCAGGAGAATAGATTATTTAAAATACATAACGTATTATCCGTTGCATTTTTGAATTAAAAATTTTAAATAATGTAAATAAAAAATAAATTTTATTAAATATTATTCCAAATGAGCACCAATTCCCGGCATCTTTTGTAATACTAAAACCAATTACTTATAATCAGACCTGATAATTATAGTGCACATTATTACGTAATTATCTAAAAATATAAAATCAATATTAGAAATATTTTTGAAAATAGTTCATATTATACCAAATTCAACGTTACAAACAGTATGGAAAGGTTTAGAAAAACATAATGGTGATTTAAAGACAACCTTCAAAACAATTATGTGTAAATAGACGGTGATGTGTAGAAAAAAACGTGGAAGAATTATCTGCAATCACAAAAGCACAACAGCAAGTGCATTATGCAAAAATAGATTTAATTTAGAAAGTTACGTTATGCAAATACAATAATTCAATATTATTTGTCCAAGTTTATCAACATTGGAAATTTAATTGGCTAATATAGGAAATGGTTAGTGGAAAGTTGATAGTACAATCCTGGATGACAAATTAAATTAATTTAGTCGAACAACTTGACCTGTAATATTGAAAATGGAAATAGTTTTAAATTGGTTAAATTTGAAGTTGGATTTTCAATCTATTCTTATTGAGAACATGGATCAAACTAACCTTGGTATCTACATATAGGTACCTAATTAAGATTTCAAACATTTCATAAAACACAAAAAATTAATTAAAAAAAAATACATTTCATATTCAATCTGAGTTATTATGATAAGAAGACAATATTATAAAGCAACAAAATCTGGTGTATAAATATTTCAAAAGTGAGCTAGTCGAGATCTCATACTATTAGTAAGCATGCATATACCTACATATATATCATATTCAACACAACTTGAATAAAAAAACGCTATTCTGCATCATGCTTACTTCTTATACCTAAGTAGATTAAAATCGTATATACTTTAATTTGCGATTATTCAATTTTCTTACACTATCAAAATTGGTTCACAAAATATAAGTTAGTATTCTGTGTGAAAGCAATGTTGAAAGATTTGAAAATTTTAGCAATGAGGTAAGTATTATCACGTTAATTTTTAACATTAACTTCGCCAATATAACTACCAACAAAAGTCAACAAATATGTTAATATTTAATTAAAATAAATGCTCGATAATCAGATGATAATAAAAATTTAGAGCAGTGGTACAGGAATGTCTACTGCTGCACCTTAAAGAGGTGTAAACTAAAAATAAAAGTTTTACAAGAGTGAATTCTAAGAACAAATTTTCAAATCACATATCGCTGTGATGCATCGTTCCGAAGATACAATGTTTATACGAGAAAAGCAGTTTTGTATTATTTTTTACGTTTTGCTATTATTATTTATAAAAAATTTATTTCTTAGTTCTCAGCCCCTTTAATTTTACTTTATTTTAAATGTTCTACTATTTAAATGTTTTACCGAAAAACACTATGAACACACTTAATGGCTAAAGACTAAACTACAACGTCTAGTTTGAATATTATACAATCGTACAATTGCTATGTTAGCAATAGTAGTCAGGGAAGACACTCCTGACTAGAACAGACCAATAGAAAGAAACATCACTCAAGTACGGATCTGATAAGAGAACTAAAACAATATTCGAACGACCTTGTATGTGAAACCTCCCTTAGCAATGTAGTGGGCCATGTAAAACGTAAATAGTAATCCAACAGTAAAATCACCCTATGTTTTCAATTTTATATCAACTTTTATCAAGTCTTATATTTCACCAACATTGAAAGGAAATTTATTGGTAAGTACTTTTGCATATTACTTGCACCTACCTAAAGGGCAATATTTTACTTGAAGAAGCAGCGCAGTAATAATGGCTCTCAACAATGAGTAATGTTGAGGACAATCCGTGGTATTTGCGATGCAAGAAATAAATGTTTTTAAAATCAAGTAGTATTTTTTTGAGTAAAAAGATATCATTTTAAAGGACCTTCAAATTAAAAGGGTCACAAAGCTATTTAGACTTTTTGAGTTGCGGTAGTTGATGGTGAAGGGGTGAGTTTTAGCACAACGCAAAGTAAGTAGCCTGGTCTCCTCTTTTCTATCTACAAAAGCTTCTTTCACAGTTTTTCTATATTTTGTGTAGCTCATGAGAACATTTAAGGTAAATTATTTTAAAATATACGCCCTGTAGATGTTAACACTGCAATATACATAGTATAGTACACGTTTGGTAGAACAGTTTGGGCTAGTGTATCGCTTTTTATCTATGTTTTCACGATCCTAGACTGGCAGAGTGTTGCTATGCTTTAGTTGTGGGTACTGGGTAGTTTCTCAATGTAGTTCACCCAAAGTACACAAAAAGTACTCTTGATTTTGGTGAAATGTCAACAATAGGCGTATTCTTTTTACTTATTTTATTTCCATCTCAGTTACGCAACTGAGCCGAAGTGAGCTGATCCGAACAGAGATTAACTGAGCTAAAGTGAGAAAAACATGAGGTAAAACGAACAACACAAATATTACCTGAAAAGAAGACGTTGATGATGAAAAAAATTTCCTGAAAGATTACGTTAATCTTTTTAAATCGACCAATCCGGGCTATTTCCCAATTTAAGGTAGAGTAGTCTGGTACGGTGACATCTAAAAAATACAAAAAAAATTTTTTTTACTTAATTTTACAATGTTTTATTATTATTATTATTATTGGTCAAAGTAAAAAGAAGGTACGTACGTGGCCCATGTGATTTCGGCTCTTGAGGAGATCGGAAATAAAAAAATAAAAAAAGGATTAATCTATAGACTTGTCGTTATCGCTGGAACTATGATCTTTCTTTTCCATCCCTAACTTTCCATTTTACAGTCCGATTTGTGCCTGAAAATAATCAATTTTATTTTATAAGTCGGCAATTTTGCTATTTTTTGATAAAATTTAATAATCCTAGTTCCAGCGATAACGACAAGTCTATAAATTAATAATATTTTTGATTTTTTTATATCCGTGTCCTCAACAGCCGAAATCACCCGGGCCAGTTACGTACCTTTTTTTGAGACGCCTACTTTGACCAATAATAATGATCGGATGCAGACCTCAATGCCATGGACACTTTAACAAGGAAAATGTTGTACAAATATAGATATTTACATCCAAAGTCAGCAGTCGAAAGATTATATATAAAAAGAAAGAAAGGAGGGCGAGGTCTTATAAATTTATTTAACTTATGCAAATCTTTAACTAAATTATTACGTGATTATTTTTACTCGTTAACACTCCTTTAATTCAGGCAGTTATTACCTTCGACAAACATTTTAGCGGTCTAAATTTAAAAAATATAAATTTGAAATGTGAACAAAAAAGCGATTTGGACATAAATTGGAAAAATAAGGTGCTTCATGGCAAACATCCGACAATTTTGGATTCCAACGGAATTGATAAGGAGATGTCAATAGAATGGCTTTGGAGAGGATTGTTACATTTAGAAACCGAAGGATTCATGTGTGCTATTCAGGACGGAGTTATTGCAACGAATAACTACAAGAAACACATAATGAATCTGGAGGTTGCAGATCACTGCCGAAAATGTAACGTCCTCAATGAAACCATAGAACACATAATAGCCGGTTGCTCGTACCTAGCTCCTGTTGATTATCTCCGTAGACATAACCAAGTTTGCAAGATATTACACCAGCAAATTGCAAAGAAAGTTGGCTTGTTAGACAATTTTAGGCCATATTATGACTACATTCCTGAACCTGTCCTTGAAAACGAATCTTCCCTTCTATACTGGGACAGGTTAATACTAACAGACAGGGAAATTAGTCATAATAAGCCTGACATTGTTTTAATAAGCCGACGAGACCAAAATGCAGTCATCATTGACGTCGCTGTGCCTCTGTCAAAAAATGTTTTAAATACAGAAAAGGAAAAAATTCGCAAGTACGAGGCATTAGCAATGGAAATGATGAGTGTATGGGGTCTAACAAAAATCTCTATAATACCTATAGTATTATCAGCTACTGGTGTGGTATCTTGCAAATTTAAAACCCACCTGTCCCATTTAAGCCTTTCTTTAAAATTATTCTCGGAGATGCAAAAAGCAATCATTTTAGAAACGTGCCACATAGTTAGAAAATTTTTTAAATGCCACATAACATAAAAAAAATGAGACTTATAAAATACCTACGTAATTATTTAAAAATCAATTTACTATATTTATGTATTTAAAAATAATTGTTAAAAAGAATAGAATTTAACACATATATAAAAATATAGAATGGTTGGAACTAAATCCCCCATTCAATATTCACTCCACAATGTATTAATGTGAGATTTAAAATAAATAATAATAATAGAACGTTGTAAAATTAAGTCAAAAAAATTTTTTTTGTATCCTTAAGATCTCAATAATAACATACTAAAAAATCAAAACTATTGAATTTTATTTTCCCATTGATAAAAATGCGGCAAAATGTTAAAAAGAACACCCATTTAACTGGGTACCTGAGTATCTCAGTACAATCTCACATAAAATAGGTAAAACGAATACAGCCATTGGAATCCGTCAAATGAGCATATGACATCTGGTCGTAAAAGATGTTACTATCTAAAACAATTTATTGCATATTTGCAATATTAATAACGGAGTCTGCAACGTTTTCTCCGCGTGCAAAATTCAAAAAGAAGTTAGTTTGTGTGGTAGAAGGTTGTAATAGCGCTTCTAATAAAGATACTCCTATGTTAATAATGTAAATTCAAGCTTTTGAGACCTTTTTTGACACATAAAAATTACTTTTACAGCAAAACTTATTAAAAACTTTTTATTGCAAATTTTATCCTCTTAAATTTTGTTTATATGCATTTTTTCTATGTGTTGCACCGTTTTCGTTTTGCAGTTACTTAGAAAGAACTCGGTAAAATTAAAAAAATATTTTCATCTGTATTTCAAAATCTACATGCCTGTAAATGGTTTAGATAATCTATTTTATTATACTAAAGTAATAAGCTCTTATTGTAATTACGGAAAGTTACGTAAAATACAATTTAAAAAAAAAATTCAAAGAATTTAAAATCTTTTATTTTTTTTATTTTTTAAAATTTTTATTAATTTTAAAAAAGGATCGGGAGCTTTATTACAGATCTTACAACGTATAGAAGTAAGCAGTAGCAACAATACCCACCAATAGGTTGAAAGAAATGACACTGAAGGCATACAGGTAGCAGAACAACGCGTACAAGGGAGCACCCGAGACGGAAGAATGCATCGTCGGCTAACTCAAATTAATTTTTCCGCTGCGACAATTTGAAGAAAAGATGCAGTATATCGGTCTAGAATAGATGACTATGTGTAAATTATAAAATTATCTTTTTACTTTAATGTAAACTGCACTGCAAACTTCAATCGCGTTTATCACAAAACTAGACATTTTCAAATCGGTGAACAATATATTTCAGAAACCTGTGCACCGTTCTATCTCAAATTTTGTGTGCCCTTTTTAAACATTCTAATCTTGTCTTCAATCAAAGCTTTTGGTTTTTCAATACGTATTTTTTGTTTTAGGAACCAAAAACTACATTTTTTTTAAACAAAAATTGAAAATTTGACTTTGAATGGCTACCATATTGTCAAATTTGAATTTTTTCTAAAATCCTTCGATTAGAGACAAGATAAACTAATAGACTATCGAACTTTTTTTGAATTTTTGATTTCAGATAACCTGGTTCCGAATAAAGCTGCTCACCGCAAAACGTGTTTTTAAAACAAGCTTATCGAAAATGCATTTTAACTTTGTTGTTTATTAATATTTTGTAACAAAAACATTACCAAGCACTCACTAAATAAAGCTCTTTGAAATACCTATACTATTGTACAAATATATGCATACACTTCTCCACAAAAAAATTTCAAATATTACCTATTTTTTATGCGTCCTAGGTGGACCTAACCCCTTAAGTCTACCATATTTTTAGGCTCCTCCCATTTGACGGATGCCAATAATAGGCAATCGTAAGCAATCTTTCGATTTTCGGTTTTGTAGATGATTGAATCAATAATCAATATAAAAATTTATTATTCCAAATAATTTGTAAACACCTTTAGTGCTCAGTAAATCTCCAATTGAATCGCTAAGTGCAGACAGGAAAGTACTACAAAATTTACATTTGGAGATAATCGATTTCAACTGTTTAAATTTTTAACCATAGTTTTCAGCTGCACAATTTTTTACACATATTTAGAAATGGCTCTTAGCTATAGCAAAAGTGAAAAAATAAGTTAATTGTATTGTTATCTTAACCAAAAAAAATATTTATTATATTGAAGTACTTACCTTTCTGCACTTAATATTGCTATTTAATTTAAACAATTGAAAAAACTTAAGTAAAAGAAAATTGTATCCTATAGAACATAAAATACATTCATTGTATACATTGTATACAAATACATTACATTCAAAACATTGTTTTTCGTTATATACAGTGGTTAACAATATTATTCATCCAGTCGTATGTTAGCAATGTAAATTATAGGTTTTGAAGGCGTGTTTTGTCATATAAAAATTATTTTTACAGCAATACTTATTAAAAAATTTTTGTTAAAAATTTTATTTCCTTCATTTTTATTTATATAAATTTTTCTATTTTGACGCACCATTTAAAAGTTACAGTGACTTTAAAAAAAACTGTAAAATACAAAATAAAATGTTGTCTGTATCTCTAAAATGGTGCAACGAAATAGAAAAATGTATAAGTAGTTTTTTCTTGAGAATTTTATTTCCTAGATTTTTGTTCCTGTATATTTTTCTATTCGTTGCATCCTTTTTGAGATACTGATGAAATTTTGTATTTTATAGAGTCATTTTTAAATCCCCGTAACTCTGAAATGGCGCAACTAATTAGAAAAATTTGTATAAACAAAAATGAAGAAAATGAAATTTACAACTAAAAGTTTTTAATAAATATTTCTGTCAACCACAAACATCTACTGTTAATTATGTAGGTGACGCGACGCGACGTTCAGTGCAGAATAGAAAGTATTGCATCAGATCTTCCCTTTCTGCACCACACATATTTTGCTGACGAATAACTAACTAACGCTTTATGGTAGAACTTTTATTCCTGCATTAAACGATCGGGCTAAGTCGAAAATTGAAAATATATGACATGATGTAGGTATAACTCAATTTCAACAAATTTGTCAGTACTTCCCTTTCTGCACTTAGCAATTCAATTAACTAATTAAAAATTTTAAATATTTTAACTGCTGTAATGTTATAAACGTAGTTTATATTTGGCGCTTAATGAACGATTTTAAAATATTTGAAATTACCACCAAATGCATACTTATTACTTTGGAAATAATGCACGAGATGGCAACCTATGGCTTTACAGCGCTCGACATAACCGAGGGAGGAACGATGACGACGAAGAATGATGGTGGGGATGAAAGGGTAGAAAGAACGGCAGGGTGAACGGAGGAAGGGAGACATCTTGCTGAAGCCGTATTGAACACGTGCTTTTAATATTTAATTGTATATAACAGTTTGTAATTGTGATTCAACTTTGTGGGTTTAACCAGTTTCGCCAATTTAAAGGTAATAATGATTATATTTGATATATTCTAAAGATACGAGTTTCGTGTAATCGAATTCAATGAACATATTTGTTGTATAATAGATTCTAATTTTTATGAGAACATTTGTTAGAGACGAGCTTGCTGACCCCAGTAGTAAAAACTCACAGAAGACCTATGGGTCACTGTGGGACTACTAGACAGAGTCCATTGCAAAACCTCAAGAGCTCTAGACATCTCAAGATTTGATGAAATAAGATTAGAATCTTTGTGCGGTAGCCATTTTATTATGAAAGGCACGACACAAGACTTGATTCTTTGGATCCACGTGGGAATCTTACTGATTATGTTTTAACAGTTTATGGGAGATTAAGGATGTCAATCTCTTTATATTCTGAATGACACTGTATATTTTATGTATTTCCAAATTATGCAAAATGCAACATATAAACTTAAATGATAAAACCATTATGAATATTGACAATCAGGTCTATTATGTATCCCAAACGTTATTATAAAGGTGACAGTTATGACATAATATTGAAGGATTTCGGCAAATTGGTATTACCTATCGTTTTCACAAAGCGTTATTTTAACAAGATCTAGATAATAAAGATTTTCTTACCATTTATAGTGCATACCAATTTGTCAAAACCTTTATTTTATTTCATAACTGTCACCTTTATAATAACTTTTGGGATACATAATAGACCTGAATATTATGAATATTAACATGTATGTAATTTACCTAACGAAATGACAGAAATGATATGATAACCTATAAGGTAACAAAAGCTAACCACAAGGCTGAATAGACAAATGTAATGACAACTGACAAATTATAAACATCAAAATTTACTGTGTTTAATTATGTGTTCGCTTTGCGTTTCTTTCGATTCTTTTGCTTTGCTCAAGTTCATTCTTCGATATGAGAGAAGTGCCACGTCTGGAAGGTAATGTCGGGGTAGGTTATGTACACAACGTGGGGGTCCTAGTATTAGACGATACGGCATTGCGGGTTTGGTGGCCACCATAATTGCGCTTAGGAGGGCTAGGTTCAGATTAGGAAGTGGGGTTATTCGTGGGAGATTTGATTTGACGTTTTGACATTACACTGCTTATAAATAAATTAATAAAAAAAAATACTTATATCATTATTGAACTAGAGAACCAGCCAGGTTTTGTTTGGATCATATACGATTAAACATTAAATAAACGTAACACTGCAATTTGTTAATTAGATAATGGTAATTTTCAAAGAAAGTAAAAAAATGATCAGAAATTTGTTATAGATTAATTATTCAAACAAAAAGTACAAATTTGACTATTACAATTATGGTAAATTTAATTAACTTTATTGCAAAAACTCAAAGTAACAAAATTAATATGTAACATCAAAGCTAAGAACATGTTATATGTTAACAGTTTGCTAGTGTAGTTAACACACAAAAGGAACAAATTATACAAAAAAATATATTTGAAAAAACAGTGCAGATTATATTTACATCAAAGGTTGCTAAGCAAATTTAAATGTTTCTCTGAACGTAAATAAAGGTGATATAAAACAAGCATCAAACCATTGCTGGAAGTTTATAAAAAAAGTGTACATAATATGTATGTACGTATTGTTTATTTAACTTATTTATTCTTTATATTTATAATTTAAGTATATAAAGAAATGTATTGATTTGAAGATTCAAGGACTAGATTATAAGATGAGTAATTTGGGGGTAGATGAAGAGTGAATCACTGAGTTTGAATATGTATTCTGTTATTTGGTAGGACCTATTTAATCAAAAACTGATGCTTACCGATAATAGTACTGCCACTTTACTGCTGGTACTACCCAATAATAATGTTCTATGTATCGGGTAAGTACGGCAGTAAAATTAGTAAAATAATAATATAGCTTGAAGTAGTAGTGTAACGTCAGTGTTTTGATCGAAGCTATGTCCAATGTTTGCTAGAGGTCAATGTTGAAGTCAATTTTTGAACCAAAAGCAACCTCTTCTTAGAAGTAGAAAAATACTACTATACTAATACTTACTGCACAGTACTACTGCCAATAATCCCTAATACTATCGATACTGCTTGACGCTGCCATTTAATGGTAATATAGGTATTTCTGGTAAAATCGATTTTGTATGAATTCCTACGAATTCTCCTGCGAATATTTTGTTCTTCTAAAAAAATATAAAACAAATAAGTTTGATTACATCTCAAACATCTTATTTACATCCAATATATTACCGATATTACTTAACTACGGTTTTATTGAATGTTTGGTAAAAAGAGAGATTACTGATTACGAAAATGAAAACTTCTTTAAAATATGAAACTCTGGGAAGTACTTAAAAGTTAATAAACAAAATAAATTGATAAAAATTCCAATTATATATCAAATTGAGTATAGAAACCTTGTATGTATGTTGGTCGTAAACTTTAATGTAAAATAATAACAAAGAAATGATGTTTTGTTTGTAATGGCATAACTATAAAATGTATTGAAATTTATTTACCCTCGTTAGTAGTCAAATTGTGTTGTGCTAATACAGAGAATACTTGAGTCAAGTGTTTAATAAAAACGAAACGAATATGAATAAAATTGATAATCTCTACACTAGTCTCTCACCATTACTTTATTTATCATTAATGTTGGGTATATCTCCAATTGTAATAAGAAAGCATAATACTAAAATTTTTCTGTACACAAACAAATACTTATACTTCATTGGTGCTAATACTATAGCATCATTTATTGTTTCCATTTTAGTAACTTTTCGAAGAGCTGGATCACAATCTAATGTTGTTTCTGGCACATATTATGTAGGAAATACGGTAGCAAATTATAGTCTGGCGTTTATATTTCTTGGAGGTATCGTACATGTTTTAACAATTTTCGCATGCGGATTATACAGAACTCAATCGATTAAATCCACTTTAGAGAAGATTCAAAAAACTGATCTCCTGTTTCACTACATCAATCAAAAAATTAATTATAAAAGAATCTTCGTTTATCAAATTATAACACAGCTTTCGTTTTCCTTATTTATATCAATTGCTATGCATTTGCATAGGCTCAACAGTGAAAGTGAAGGAAATCGAAAAATGTCTTCTATGACTTGGGCTATTTTTGCTTTTCCTGGAATTATTATCAACATTTATGTCAACCAATTTTCTGGTACAATTATGCTTTTGTGGCAACGTTTTAAAATGATAAATGAACAACTTCACGGTTTAAATAAAGAAATCGTATACGAAAAGAGAGATATTAATTTAATTTCGTTTCCAGGTAAGTTGATTAATTTGATAAATTAATAATTTCTTTTACTATAAAATTTATTTAAGAGAGCAAAACAATAAAAAATAATAACACGGCAGCAATTATAAAGAAGATAAAAATATTAAGAACAATCCACCACGAACTTTGCGACGTGGCACAACAAGTCAACGTGAATTATACCATGCAAGCAATAGTTAACTTATTTGGCCAGTATGGTACAATGATTTGCTCTGCATTTTACATGTATTGGAATGTAAGTTGTTTCTAAGTTAACGTCTTCATAAAAGCACCCGGAATGTGAAATCATTTCCAACAATAACTTATCACGAAAAGTATTCCCAATGTATAGTAAATTTGGCAAGTGGGATTCTACGCGTTTGTTATTGTCAGTGTTAAAACTAAATTTCTTATGCGAAATTCAAAACTAAATAATATAATTTGATTTTTCAACGTATTTTACTTTGCTTCAGAATATTAGTTATCAAAGAAATGTAAGAATTTTTATAACAATGCAAAACTAAAAGCAACCTGTTGAATGTAATAAATAAATTATTATGTCGCTGCTGGGGGTGAAAAAGGGGTTAAGTCATTTTTTTCGAAAATGGGATTAATTATTTTTTGGAACCTATAAGTGTTCATCTTTGCATTGGTAAAATAATTTAAGCCCTATCAATTCAATTAACGGAGAAATCGCACATGCATTAAGGAGTTAAGTCATTTGTGTTAAGAAATATTTTTGTGTAAACGGAGTTTAGTCGACTTAACTCCTTTTACACAAAATTATTATAAGTTACAAAATAAAGATGTACTGTGTAAAAGGAGTTAAGTCAATAAGCTTTTCTTATTAGAATTTATTATATTTCTTTTGACGAGAAAATTATATACGATATACATAGTGTACTATTTTGCACACAGGACCGGATAAACCAAGGGTGCAATGGAGCCGCGGCACCGGGCGACAAAGTTTGGAAGGCGCTAAAATTGAGCATTTTTAAATTTAATTTAGCGTTTTTTTCATTTTGCATTATATTAAATTTTGTAGAAATTTTTTTCGCACATTAATTATTTTTTATGGTAGATAGATGCCGTGCCTATAAAATGTGCTTAGCGTTGTTTTTAGCTCAATATTTCATAAATGCATAAGATTTTGGGTTAAATTAAATTATTTCATTAAGTTACTTTAAATATTGGTAAGTACTATTTTCTTAATTTTTTAAAATTTTCGTTATTATTTTATATTGTGTAATTTTTTTTTCTTGCTTTTTTTTTATTTTTTATAATATTTTATCTTTTATTCACCATAAAAAGTCAAAAATGATAAAAAATAACTTGGAAATGAAATCAGATTCGGAAGACTCAAGTGATGTTCCATCGATAGCTTCGGATGTAGAAGAACAATTTGAGGATGTTTTAAGATGGGTTCATGACGATTTATCTCTCAATATTGAAATATGTAGTACTCCATCAAGAAAAAGGAAGAAGAAACCTCACAATGAAAGGTATAAGGTTGTTCCAAAAAACTCTTTAACCGCAAGACGGATTAACTGGAATATGAACTCGGATTCAGAAGGCTCAAGTGATGTCCCATCGATAAGTTCAGATGTACAAGAACAACTTCAAGATATTGTAAGTGGAGATGATGACATAGATCCAGATTATCTTCCATCAGGAATTGACGATTTACCTAGTGATTCATCCAATAATGAAATACGTGATACTCCATCAATAACAGCCCATAATGATATGGAACACGCTGGGGAACCAAGTCAGCACCCTCGAAACGAAAGTAGAAGTGTAAGAATTGCAAGGAAACAGGCCAGAAATTCAGGA
Organism: Cantharis nigra; assembly: GCA_958510845.1. Lineage (NCBI taxonomy): Eukaryota > Metazoa > Arthropoda > Insecta > Coleoptera > Cantharidae > Cantharis > Cantharis nigra. Next base: position 19,254,684 of record OY294028.1, read on the forward strand.
AAGGAGTATGTTACCAACAAAAATAAGATTGTTCCTAAGAAAAAACGACAAGAATTGAGTATGTGCAGAAACAAATGTGTAGAAAAATTCGGTAACGACGATCTAATATCATTATTCAATGATCTTTGGTTAATGGTCAGCTATGATAGAAGATCACAATACATAGGTGACTTAATAACATTAGAAGATAAACAAGTTACTAGAATTCGTAAAGAACAAAATAATAGAGAACGAATGAATACTGCATTTTACCATTTCAGAATTAACAACAAATTAATGCGTACTTGCAAAGGCTGTTTCATGAAAACCTTTGATATCACTACAAAATTTATCGAAGTCGTAATACGAAAAAAGAAAAACAGTTTGAATATCTCAGGAGTACTTGAGTTGGATAGAAGAGGGACCCACACAAATAGAAATAAAATTAGTGATGAAGATAAAAACACTGCAAAAGAACATATCTTATCCATACCAGCATATGAAAGCCATTATACTCGAAGGCAGTCATCTAAAAAATATTTACCCCAACACTACACTCTGGCCTTGTTATATCAAGCCTACAAAGAAAAGCATTCAACAAATTTTATAAATCGAAGAGCTTATGAAGAAATATTTCATAGTTTAAATATAAAAATCAAACAGCCGAAGAAAGACACATGTTGTGTATGCGATAAGCTTCATATGAAAATAAAAATGGCCAAGACAGAAGACGAGAAATCTCAATTTCAGCAAGAATTGGCTGAACATCATGAAAAAGCTGATAAAGGTTACACTTCTAAAAATGACGACAAAGAAGCTTCAAAGTTGGATGATTCAAAGAAAACTATTACGTTTGATTTGCAACAGTGCCTGCCAACACCCGACATTCAGAGCGGTGAGGTATTTTATAAGCGTCAGCTGTGGACTTATAATCTTACAGTTCACGACTGTGACGATGCTCAGGCTTATTGCTATCTGTGGTTTGAATCCTTAGCAAAGCGAGGAGCGAACGATATAGGTTCCTGTCTTTATCGTTATTTAAAGAATGATCTAAATCCTATGGTTAATCATCTGGTTATGTACTCGGATTCATGTGGAGGTCAAAATAAGAATAGCTACATCGCAGCAGTGTGTCTTGTGGCATTACAAAATTGCGAAAATTTAAATATAATTGATCACAAATTTTTACTTCCTGGACATACACACATGGAATGTGACACCGACCACAGTCTCATTGAAAAAAAGAAGAAGAAATGTAATTTAAAAATTGAACATCCTCACGATTGGGCTCAACTTATACGCCTAGTAGGCAAAAAGAAACCTTTTATGGTTCACGAAATGGAAAGATGTGAATTTTTCGATTTTGCTGACTTATACTCCGCATCGTTGGTAAGCCGAAAACTTGATACCATGGGCAATAAATTTAACTGGAGAGAAGTTAGATGGATAAGATATAAGAAAAGTAATAGATCTTTCTTTTACAAAAACTCTCTAGATAAAGATGAAGATTTCAAAATTCTCAGCTTAGAAAAACGAGGTCGTCAACACACTCTACAAAATATGCTAGAGCCAAAACAAGCGTATATGCATCCACTTCCAATAACAACAGAGAAGAAGAAACAACTACTGGAACTTCTTCCGTATATTTCGGAAAGAAATTGGAACTTTTATGAAAATTTAATAACCTCTATTGAAGAAATTGATGTGTTTCCGGATGCTTCTACGGACGAAGAAGAATTTTAGATATTTTTTCTAGTTTTTATTTTTTATATTTAATTTATTTTGAATAAAAAAGTATTTAAAAACTATTTTCTTCTGCAATCTCGATGGTGAAAAAGGAGTTAAGTCAAAAAAGTGTCAGGCGTAAAAGGGGTTAAGTCAATCAAAAGTCACTTTACAACAATATTTTTTTAAAAATATATTTAATTATTTTATCTTTAATGTTAGCACATTAACATGCAAAAAAAAATCCGCAGAAAATTAAGCAAAAATTTGTTAAAATTGAACATGAAATTTGCCAATTTCTTTGTCAAGCGTTTACTCAAAATCGACTTTTATGACTTAACCCCTTTTTCACCCCCAGCAGCGATGTGCAAGTAGATCGTTGATATTTGTACGCAAAAGATATATTTTATATAAGTAGGTACTGAAAATTTTAAATCAAAATTTGTAATCAGTTTCCTAAATCAGATTAGCATAATTATTATTATTATATTAGGATCTGTGATTTTGTTGAAAAACTGATTTAGAATACCTGTGTAGTACCAGAAATAAAATAAATAATATGTATGTATATTTTAGTATTCAGTAAAGCCCAGAACATCTGTAAGTTGGGTGTTGTGGTCTGTACTAAAATTATTAGAAATAATTCTAATTTGTGTAGGATGTGATCTTACCGTGTCAAATGTAAGTATAATAATAATTAAATGAGTGAAATAATTTTAAACCAATTTAACTTAGGCAAGACAAGCTGGAAAAAATGTTCACAAACTGCTTATAAGAAATTTGGATGATGAAATAAAACTTGAGGTAAAAATTTTAAATTTTTTTATACTACATACCTACTATACATATTTTACAATATTATAATATAAAAATGATGAAATAACAGCCAATGACTGCTAAAGTTTAAATACATGCAAATTTAGGTTAAAAATATTTTATGAATGAAAAATTAAAATTAAATTATTGAAAATTTGAATATTAGAGGGAAGTATAAAAATTAATAAAAATTTAAAGACGATAGCTTACTATTTGTTTTAATCTAATTTTAGCCGATTTTATCCGTGCAACTATAAAAAAGTGTTTTTATATTTTTTATGTTGGGAAGTTTAATTATAGATCTTTTTTTTTTAACATCAAAAATGGCTGCTAAAATTTTTTATTTGTAAAATGGACTCGGTATTTTAATAAAACTACTGCGGATAACTGGATGTTTCTCTAAAAATTCTCTAAAATTATTCGAAATTATCTGAAATAGCAACTTTGTAAAGCTGTGAAATACTTTTTTTAAATTATGAAAACATTGTTTTCAATTTTAACTTTTTATAAAACAAATTTTTCACTGTTTTAGAACAACAAACCAACGTTCATTTATCAACTTTTATATAACGATTTTATAGCATATAAAATTTGCTAACAAATTATTATTTTTTATTTACTCCTTAACAGAAATATTTCTCGTAAAATTTAAACTTTAAAAAGCGTTAGTTATCATCGTGTCGTAACATTTTACATGTCGTAATATTTTAATTATTTGACAATAACGTCAAATTTACCAATTTTCGGTAAAAATATGTTTTAAACTTCAAATGAATTCTTGTATAACGTAAAAGTACCAATGTTGAATTTTACAACTCAACTATTAAAATTAAAAATATAATATGGTGGTTGGTATTAATAGTTTTTAAAAAACTGTTTTAACCATATCCACCATATCAAAAATATTTTATCGTGTTCCTATTGTCATTTCGTCACATCAATATGTTGATCAAAATTTTGATAAAAGCAATGATGAAAAATTTGATCGTTTGGAATGATTGAGAATTAGGTGAGAATAATAATGCAGTGGTCACTAAACTTTTATTCATGTAAGATAAACATTTAATAACCCGGCCCGCGAGGCCGTTAGGCAGAGAGGGCTATTTTCTTAGTGACTTATTTGTTATTAACACACGCGTGGCATACAAGATTTTATCCAATATCTCGTAATAATAGTTTAAAATGTAATTAATTGTTTTGACATTTGACGTATTAAAATGTCAGATTTAAATTATGAAAACTAGTATAAAGTAGGTGTATTAAATAATTAGGCATAATTATTAAAAATGTGAGTGAGTAATAATATTAACCCCACTCATAAGTTATATAAGTCACTAGTGAGTTATATGTTATTTTACTTATTTAAAAAACCATAGTTATACCTCTATTATTGCGAGATATTGGATAAAAAATATTTTATTTAAAAATTATTATTTTATTCTAAAAAGATTAATAATTGCATTTTTGTACAATTTTTAAAATAATATGCAATACAGTAACCTAACACAATTAGTAATTAAATGTGTTTAGTGTATGTTATTTGCATTTAAATTTTAAATTGTATTTTGGATTTGACCTATTTATGATTAGAGCTGCTGGAACATGAATATTTGTATAGTTGCAAATTCGAGAATTATTAAAGCGTTTAAAACTTGAATTATAGTTTTTCTATATGTACTATATGTATTTAAATTAAAATTAAAACAATTCATCATATTCAACAAATCTGAATTTTAAAAACAAATCTGAAGTTATATTTCGGGAGTATAACGTCCCAAGGAATATTTTTAAATAACTTATTTAAATTCTTTTTTAACCGATCGAGTTCCTTATATAAATAATTTTCTTGTGTGTTGTTAACACACACAAAAAATATTAAAATATTATACTCTACCGGCTTGATATAATTTAAAAATAATAGTATATTGTTTTATTAGGATGGAAAGTTTAACTTTTCCTGCCAAGCAAGTTTTTTCATTTGCGAGGCGAGTGGAACCCACTATGAAATTTTTTAAATTAGCAATAACTCGAGAACGGCGCTAGATATCAAAAAACTGAGTAAAAAATTCTCCCCCCTCGCTTAGTGCAAATCCCCCGTGAATTATCAGTAGGAAGGCATATGCAAATATTTAGATCGATCGCGCGCAAAAAAATTCGAAAGGTAGATAATTTTAATCGGTCAACCAGTTTTAATTTAATCAAATTGTAATAAAAATAAACAAAAGTTAGGTGACATTTTGATTTAATCTGCCAACTATTTTCAATTTATGTTGGTAATTTTTAACTTGAATTCGTAACTGTCAACTTTAATTGTGACATTTATTAAAATTTTTAGGTTAAAAGATCAAAATTTTTATTTATTTGGTTAAAAATAAAATTTTAAGTTGGTATTTTTAAGGATTTAAATGTCAAAGTCAAAGTTTACATCTATTTATTTTTAAATTACGCTATAAAATTTTATATTTGAAATGGTAAATAAACTAAAAATAATTTTTAGAAAAGGTAGATATCAAAATTACTCATTTTTATTAATATAATGTCACAATTCTAGTTATTTTTTTTCCTGCCAAGGCAGTTTTACTTTCGAAAAAACTCTACGCCACGTGGTTTTATGTATGTCGGTAAGGAAACGTTTGACTTTCGTGTTTAAAATCGATAATGAAACAGCTGACTTTCGTGACGTTTGGAGAAAAAAAAAAGTTGTAGAATGTAGAGTATTAAAACCAATGCTGTTAAGAAAAAATACAGGGTGAAATAAATATTACTTACTGACTTTATTATTATCAATTGAGCTAAATTATGTTTTAAAAAATAGCACTTCTTTTACAAGTATTATGAACACGGCAATATACAAATATTTTGGATTTCTTTCCGTTGTTGCTACGTTTTTAAAAAAAGTATATTTCTTTATTAGAATGGAAATCCTAACTTTTCTTCTGTTCTGTAACTCAATACTCAGCAGCGATCACACCGAAACACTACTGTGGTTATTTCCTAAGTTAAAATCAAAATTTTTATTTATTTGCTTAAAAATAAAATTTTAAGTTGGTAATATTTAATGATTTTAGGTTGTGAAAATGTTTTTTTTTGTTTTTCATTTTAAATCTGCAGTTATAATAATATATAACGTTGTAAAGTTCAACTAACTAAAAAATATAGTGAAAAGTTGAGAAACGCACTAGCTTAGGGCATGCTTGCTTCAGGTGAGAGAAATATGGTTTGCATTGCAGCGACATTGTATAGTGGCAATTCTTGTTTTCTGTTGCATATTTAATTTAAAGCAAAAATAGTGAGTTTAGAAGGCGTACTTTATTGTTTTTTGGTATGTTTTTAGCTAATGGAATTTTCAAGCCAACTCATGCACAGAAAATTTAATTTCACTTTACTTGGGCTGCTAACATTGGACACAACATTATTATTTTCGGTATGGTTACTTTACAAAACTGTAATAGAAATTATAAATGAGCTTTATTAATTTGTAGGTTATTAGTTCTGGTGCTACGTTCATGATTATCATGTTACAATTCCAAAAAGCTGCAGAACCACTTACTTGTACAATCAAAGTTTAAACCTCTTTATTATCTGTTAATGTGTATGTATAGGGACTAAACCGTAGGACTTGTAAAATATGAATCAAAAAATGTGAAAAACTTTTAAATTGCACTCAAGTTAAAATTAATAAATCACTAATAAATTTTAACTTTTGTATTTTTAATTGATACTATATTCCTAATAAATAATAATAATATACTAGATAACCAAAATACTTCAATTTTTGCTTTTCTTCTTTCGAGGTCGTAAGATTTTAGAATACCAAGTTTTCTATGTTAAATGAAAGTGTTATTAAAGTTAGCAATTGATTAAAATCTGCCAAAACTGCATTAGCGAACTTCCGGTAATTCGTTACAGAAACTGTTACTAAAATACTGCAAAAATACTAAAAGTGGTATTTTAATAAAAGGAAGAAATTAACAAATTACTTTCTTTCATGGTCTTATTGTCTAGATCTAGACACTAAAATTGATAGAATAATCCACTCACCTATTATAGAGTTTCATTGATATAAAAGTTAGAAGGTCGATTGGCCAACGACGTTTTTGTTTACTTTTTGCATTCCCCCTTATACAAGTTATCTGGCAGAGTGGCTCGCTAAGAGGCCACTTCAAAACTAATGTGAGAAATTTCCAAGGCTAGTACGTAACTAGGCCGACAGAATTTTATAGATTTAAGAAAAATGTGCTAGAATTTGATAGATATGATTAAAATAATGAGATTAAACTTATGAATATCTTCAAACATATCATAGAAAATAAATTATTTAATTAATTATGTAGGTAATAATCGATATTAAACTTTCGATTTTTTACGCAAGAAACACTAACTTGCTCGAAGTGGTCAAGATTAACTCAATTCTAGTGACGGTGCGTTTGTGGAATTTACATGACTACTTGAATCCCACCTCTTTAAACGATTCTAGGTAAAATAGTCTAAAGAAAAATAGTCTACGGTAAATTGGTCTAGGTAAAAGGGTCTACGGAAAAAAAGTCTAAGGGTAAAATAGTCTAGGTAAAATGGTCTAGGTAAAAAAGTATAGGTAAAATTATCTAGGTAAAAAAGTATAGGTAAAATGGTCTAGGCTAGGGCAAAATTCAAGAAAAGATTCTATTTTTAACAACTTTTTAATACAAAGTTGCGCTTACACGGCGTTCATACTATATAGGTTATAGGCAATGATGATGTTGTTACGATTCTGACACGAAAATACAAGCGCGAATCCAAACCTTGATTCTGGAGAGTAATTGAGTTTTAGAATCTACTTAATCTATTCATGGGTAATTCCCTCCCCCCACAACCCCACTCCGGCGTGGATCCGCACTTGATAAAATATATGTTTATCCAATACCTGCAAGTAAAATAACTTTTACATTTTTTTTTTTACATTTTTTTACAAATAACATTTTCAAACGTCAAAGTGGACTTTTATCCACTAGTGAGCGAAAAATCACTTTCGCTCACTAGTGGATAAAAGTCCACTTTGACGTTTGAAAATGTCAATGTAAAATTATATAATGTAATTTTAAATTTTATTTGATTTTGAAATTTTAATTTTACTTGCAGGTTTTGGATAAATGTTATATGCTACTCTTGAATAAAGATATTTGTATCCACTTACGAAAGATAGCACACTCGGCGTTTCCTCGTGTGCTAAACTTTCCGTTCGTGGATAAAATGTATCTTTACTCACTAGTCCCATAAATTACTATTACACGTTTAAAACAAAACATCTATATTATTAAAATTTAATATTTATTATTAAACCTAATTCACTAGTTAAACGTAATATGTAGCATGACCAAAAGTATGAATAAATTCGGTTATAGTACGAGTACCATTCTGATATTCCTCGCAAAGCGCTTTCAGTTTTCTCTGCATGTTCGCGTATACAGCAGATTTTTTTTATTTGTTTGAACTACAATCCTATCTTGATTTAATTTTGTATCATCGCATGCTTGTTCCAAATCTTTGGATGGAAATATAGATTTTTTTACCTAGACTATTTTACCCAGACTATTTTACCTAGACCATTTTACCTAGACCATTTTACCTAGACCATTTTACCTAGACCGTTTTACCTAGACCATTTTAACTAGACCATTTTACCTAGACCGTTTTACCTAGACCGTTTTACCTAGACCATTTTAACTAGACTATTTTACCTATACCAATTTACCGTAGACTATTTTTCCTTAGACTTTTCTACCGATTACCTCTTTAAACGCACTACATTTCTTTGCTGAGATTCAAAAAGTTAAAAAACAAAGTTTATTTTAAATTGGATTTCGTCAATTATAGCCGAGTTTTACTTAAAAACAGTGCCTAAACCAGTGCCTTTGAGCCAAAAATTACAATGAATTACTTTCAATTAACAACGAATTACAATAAAAATACAAATAATAATCGGCTATAGGCAAGCAACAGGAAACCACCCCATTAATTATATTTCCTACTTCCTAGTAAGTCATTTTGGCTTTGGTTACCTACGCAATGCCTAGTATACCGTATACCTACGGTATCAGAAGATTGTATTTTTGGTATGATAATACAGCAAACTCCGCGTCTTCATTTGTTTTAATTAATAAGTCGTAAACAACATTTGCAAAATGAACTAACGATATCCCGACTGTAAACTGTATGAAGACAAGCCACCATTTATATGTAGATAAAATCAGTGATATGGCCGACTTTTTAGTTTGTGCGGACCAAGGATTGACCATACTACATTAGGGTGAGTTACACACACATTATCAAGAAGCAAAAGAAGGAGCCTCGTAGATGTGTAATTTAGATATTAGTTAATTTGGTTTTTAAGCAATCGTCAAATTTTTGTGCGTCATCGTCAGCTCAAAATTCAGCTAATTTGCTGTCGCTGAAAAGCAGCTGAATTTTAAGTTGACAGACCGCAGTGGCAGCAAATAATTTGCTGACAAATTTTTTCATCACAAAATCTGTGGTGGGTAGGATAAAGAGTATAAGTCGAAGATCTGATCCCAACCGTTTACGTCAATTATAAAATGAGTATAAATAATACAGAGTAAATATACATTTGAATGACATAATTAGACCTCACCTAATTGAACTTTTATTAATTGGTCGATCTTGCATCTAGCAGTAAGCATTCAAACCACTTTTTTCACATATCTCAAATTTTGACTTATACTCTTTTTCCTACCCACCACAGAAATGTTACTTGGGAATGAAAGTTTCCTTAACCCTCCAGTTCATACGTAGGCCCTAGCAGGCCTGAGTGAACATTTAAACGAATATAAAAAAAAGAACCGTTTAAATACATTTCACCACATCATTAGTAGCTGTCTAAAATATGAAGACATTGACATGTGTTTAAAAAACTTGAATAGATAGCCAATAAAAGGGCTTTGGAACTACTTCGTCCAATACAAGAAGAGACGGTGCCTTTTGTTCCAAAAAAAAGTTCTATGATAAGTGTCACAAAGGTATTTATTTGCAATATGTTTATTATTATTGTGCAACCTGTTCTGATAATATTAAAAGAGTTTTCAAGTGATGTTGACTTTTTGAATATTTTGAAATAATTTGATTGATTTATTTCAACAATTTTGGTATTTTTTTAATATTTTATTTTTATAGAATCTAATAAATTATTTATAGAAAATTATCTTCTTTTCCTAAAATATTCAAACATATCCAGAGCTATGGGCCTGACAGGCACCAATGTGATTTTTATTGGCGTATGCACTGTAATATAAAAAAATGTAAGAAATATTAATTTAATTTAATAAAAAAATAATATGAGAAATCTGATCTGAGTTTATACCATGCAGAATGTTAAAAAATATATTTAAAAATTTATTTTTTTAGAATGCAAATAAAACTTTTTCAAAATAAACAATGCAGGTAAATAACAAAATAGAGATCCGAATTTGGTCACTTTCTTCTAAAATCATTATTACCCGAGTTAGAATAATATGTAATATTACTAATACAAATGCTTACAGTATAGGTATCGAAAAGTGGAATATTTACAAAATTAAAATAATCTAATATTACCTATCTCTAATATTTTTGGATAGTTTTTCGTACTGCAAATGATTGTAAAATAACATAGAATCAGTATTCTACTGGGTTTTGCTACATGATAACACAACGTCATTAGAACCAATGATATTTATATCTTCGAGAGCCCATTACGCATTTAGAGAGATTGAAATCGCCAATAATAGTGCGTTTAAACTGAAAGAAGTGGTTTCCTCCAAAATTCCACGATTTACAAGATCATCGTAAGTAAGAAAATCCCATCGACATAATGAGTGGTATGAATAAAGTATAAGCAAATGCTTCTAGTTTGAAATTTAAATAAATACAGAGAAACATATACGTTACTTAAAGTGAAATTTGGAGAGTATTTTCTAGACAAACATCACTTTTCAGATATATGAGTAATGAGTATACACACTCGCCATATTGGAAGAGGCAGAAGTTAAACAAACATAACAAACAATTTCAGTTTAAATTAGAAACTAAATTAAAAACCAATGAATAAAATAAATACAGTGAACTCTCTTTAAATTGAACTCTTATAATTCATTAAATTTGTTCGAATTAGGGGGAGTTTCAGTTAGAGAAAGTAGGAAAATAACTGTAAAAAACCAATAAACATGTACATAAACTGTAAAAGATACATATTAATTTGAAAAAAAGTTCATTTACTTTATATAAACATTAGAACTTTAATATAACAAGTTAAATGAAATAATATAATAGAAATTATATTTGAGCTTTCAGCGACGTTTATCGCTTTCGTCAGAAATTTATTTATTATTTCATTTAACTTGTTACATTGAAGTTTTTAGTGTTTATTTATTCTCACAAGTTATTTACTTTATATAATACACGCTGCTTTAAATAATATATTTTATAAACTTTAGAGGATCACGCGGCAACGTCATAATACGTCAAATAGAAGCGGCGAGTTTCTTAGAGAAATGTTAAAAAATCTGAATTAAAAAATTCGAAATAGGGGAGTTTGCTTTAGACAGAGTTGACTGTACTTGATTACATCTTAGTCCCAATTTCATAATAAAACTTAAATCCGGCATTAAATTTTCAACAAAGAATTAGATTAAAATGAAAAATTTCCATTTGTTCCTTTGAAACTATTTCTACCACTACATTTTAATGTTACCTTATATATTTTTACTAATTAATAATTATTATTAAATTTGTTACAAATTTTTCATGAAAAACTAAATTGACGATTTTCTAATCGATGGATACGTCGTTATTAAACGACATTTAAAAACATTTTAGTTCTAAAATGTTTGTGTGAATTTTTTTAAGTTTTTAAAATATTGATATGGTGATTAATTTTTTGTTAAGTATAAAATAAAATTCAATTTTTTACCAGAACAGGTAAAACTAATGCACCTTTTTAAAAGAACGCATCAATTAATTTTTTTTAATTGCCCGAGTTATATTTTATCCGTAATAAACTAGATAACGATAATCATTATTACATAAAGATTGTTAACAAGGTGTATTAACCTTTTATTATCTCTGTGGGAAATGCAAAATTAAACCTTTTATAGAAAGAACAGATAATGTTACTTTCCTCTTTAGAAAATACAAAATTGTAAATCATGCAAAAGTCAGTAGTTTATTAGCAGTCTTTAAGTTAACTTTGTAAGAATTAGAAGTAGATTAGTGCAAAACTTGTAACTTTAAATAAATAAATAATTTTTGATTTTAAAAAAATTAAGTTTAAATTTAATAATTATACTGGCGCAGTCGTACAGATCGAATTTCCCAAAAAGAGAATAAAAATCGTCTGTTTTTTGGGAAGTCACAGCTGCAAAAGCGGATAAAAATCGCCGCAATTCAACGATATTCGGAGTGAAAAGTGAAATCACCATTCGCACTGGTATCGCCTCTCCAAATCGAGGAACCATAATTTAAGAAAATTCGGTGCACAGTCAAAATCCTGGGAGCCGACCGATCGACAAATACAACGTGGTAGATAGGAATCACTACCAACGAAGTACAACTCGTTCGAAAACCTTAGCTTAAGAAAATCAACAAATGAATTCAATGCAGAAAATAATTATTATATCGTAAGTGCTAAAAATTAATCCATAAATTAGATTTAACATAATCCTAATAAATAGTTATAACTTTACAATTTAATTAAAACACGCGAAGTTTATAAATTAATATAAATAGAATATTATCTGGAAGAATAACGTTACTTAAACTTAATACAATAGATAGTATTTTAAAACGATTTAATTTCAAAACATTAATTATTTTATGATTCACGAACTTGAAAAACAATTAAAAAATCTAAATTTAATTGAAACAAACATGACTCCTCAACCTCAAGATACAACAACCCGATCAATCAACTATCAATTTATTAAATTATATTTGGATACCATAACACCTTACGACGGAAATCCGTATACGCTTAACATTTTTCTAAATTCGTGTACTCAATTTTTAATTAACTTTTTTAATACTGAAAATTTAGAGGATCCTATAAACCAATTTTTGTTGAGAGCAATTTTAGGTAAACTCACTGGCAGAGCATTAATGTTAATTGGTAACAGATCCGAAATTAATGATTGGGAATCTTTAAAAAACGCATTAAAATTAAATTTCAGCGATCAGCGCGATATTGATTGCTTGGTGCAAGATTTAATATTATTAAGACCATTCAAAACAGAAAGTCCATATGATTTTGGTACCCGTTGTCAAGACGCTAGAAGTCTTATTTTAACGAAAATTGATTGTAGCGATTTAAGCAAACCGGAAAAACGTTTACAGATCAAAAATTATGATGATTTAGCATTAAAAACTTTTATTAGGGGACTTAACGGTCATATTCAAGATAACGTAAGACTGAGAAACCCAGACACACTAGAAAAGGCAATGACTTTAGTAATTGAGGAAGAAAACTTTTTGTATTTTACGCAGCAAAGTAATACCTTGCACGTAAAAAATTCTAACATGTCAGCACAAAATTTTAGATTGACTAAACCCAACTTTCAAAACGCGAGCATTAATAATAATTCCCAATCTAAACCAGTTATGCAAAATCCTTACTCGAATTTTCAACCCAAAACAAATTTCCAAAATTTTAAACAAAACCAAACTTCTAATAATTACAGTAACTTCCAAATTCGACCAAATTTTCAGAATCATAACGCAAACTTTCAAAAGTTTAATAGCAGCCCGCAGTTTAGATCAAATTATCAAAACCCGAATGCAAACTTTAGACCAGTAAATAACTTTCAAGCATTCAGACCAAACTTTCAAAACCCCAATTCAAGTTTTCAACCCAAACAAAATTTTCAAAACATGAATCAAAACTTCACCCCAAATTTTCAAACGAGGACATCGACTTTTAAACCTACACCGATGGATGTAGATAGTAATAGGACTACAATCAACAAAACAATGACACAGCCTAACTTCCAAGCATCATACCACTTAAATGTTAACCCACAGAATTTTGAAAACAATTATGAACAAAATTATTATGAACCGAATTATAAACAATATTTTCAAAATTCGGAATCACCAGGAAATCTCACGCTAAGAAACTTTGAACAACCAACAGTAGACAATTTTATTTCCGAAACTCATAAAAATTTCAAAGAACAACCAAGCCTAAATTTTCAATTGGAAGAAGACCAAAGCCAAATAACATAGTGAGGCATTTTTCTTACAGTAATTTAAATTTAACTAAAATAGAAAAGCCAAATTTAATTTCTGAAAGTGTTATTGAATTAAATTTATTAGAAACCAAAATTTCAAAATGTAAATAAAGTATGAAACCTCAATTAATAATCAATTCAAAATCAACGAAATCATTAAATCTTAATTTAAATCATATTAATATTAAAAATCAGAATACAGTTAATAAATTTAAAAGGTATCTAAACACAACAAGAAATTTGAAATCAAAATTAAATAAATCCATAAGTCACATAGAAATCTTAATTGCCGAAAATAATATAAAATTAAATTTATTACAGAACAAATTTTCAAAAAACAAACAGAATCGTCATTTCAACACAAGAAAGTTATTAACCTTAAATTCAAACACTTATTTCAAAAATCAAAATTCAAACCAAAATTTCCAATGCAAAATAAAGAATCCGACCATCACCAAAAGAAAGGAATTTATAAACTTTCGCATTTTCGAAATTAAATTATCTAAAATCATTAAAATTAATAATCGAAAACGAAAGAAAAGAAGCAATCGCTTCATAGATGAATATTCAATTTTATTGCCACCCCTTAGTCATTTCAAAATTTTAAACCGGACTATAAAATAATGTTTCTAATAATTAAAAACAATTTCCTCAAAAATTTAATTATAACATTTTAGAAACTTTAAAAAAACAAATATCTTGACACTTGCGAAAACTTTAAATCAAATTCATCATTTAAATTTTAATATTTTACAAAATGAATTCAAATTAATAACTAGAAACATTTTAGTAAACATAAAACAATATCTAAAATCAACGCAATGCCCAAGGTAACGAACAAGACATTTTCAAAATCGGACAAGAAGTATTCAAAATTAACAGTAGAACGCGGAACAAAAGAGAAAACAAATTAATTGGCCCATACACAATCACCCTTTTATTACCAAATAATAAAGCGGAAATAGTCAGCCACAAAAATCAGAAAAGCGAAATTATTCATTTAAAGGAATTGAAGAAACCTAATCTCATTTCAGATGCTTCTGGCTTGTTACCACATACAAACCAACTTACACAAAACTGACGGACAATCCTGGCGTTTTATCAATCAAATTAGGCACCGCTCAGAACAAAATTTCGCAATGGACCTTTGTGCAAATCTTTGACATTACACAAATCGTAACTGAATTCGACAAATTACAAAATCAATATAAAATTTTAAATTTAACATTTAATAACATTCATATTAACGAGGAACACCGGAAAGATTTTTATAACTCTTACCAACTAATAGATCAATTGTCTAATCAAATTAACAAACAAATTTCGCAAATAAACCCTTTGACCGACTCAAAAAGACAAAGACGAGGACTTATAGATGGTTTGGGTTCCCTAATAAAAATAGTAACGGGCAATTTGGACTACAAAGATGCTATTCGATATGATCAAAAAATTCAAAATTTATATCAAAATCAAATGGAAATCAGAACCGTTGTAAAAAACCAAATAACTTTAATGCAAAATGCGATTACCAAATTTAATAGTACATCAGCCACTCTTGTACAAAATCAAATGATTCTAAATTCAAAAATCACGCAATTCCAAAAATTTATCAACGAAACAGAAACTCAAAATTTAAACTCTCGCCATTTTGAATTAATACAAAAAGTAATTCTAGAATTAATTAATACATTCCAAGTCATTAATAACGTTTTGAATAATTTAGAAATTGCTATTAGTTTTGCGAAAACCAACACCTTCCATAATTATATTATCGAACCAGTTGAACTTTTAAAGGAAATCAAATTTGTTAGTAGTCAAATCAAAAACACGAAATTACCATTTGAACCAATACTAGATAATATTCTGTCTTTTGAAAATATTTTGGAAATTAAGAGTTATACAAAAATGAATCAAATTATATTTTTAATTGATATCCCGATAGTGGAGAAGGAAAGTTATGACTATTTTGAATTCCATCCTTTACCCATACCTTCAAATAACCATCATAAAATTATCATTCCTAATTCCAAATTCCTTATCAAAAATGAGCACTTTTATTCGACATTTCAAGAAAAATGCAAAGAAGCGAATCAAAACGAACACTTATGCGAAGAAAACGTATTAGAAATCAAAAACGAATACAAGATTCCATGCGAATTACAACTTCTACGTTTCTCTGAAAAACCTTCGAATTGCAAACAAGAAACAGTAAAAATCAAAAATCTAAAAATCCAAAAAATAGGGATTGGGAAATGGATAATCGTAACTCCAAAATCAATAATAAGTCATCAAAAATGCAACGACGAATCGGAAAGTGTTCCACTAAATGGTAGTTATGTGATTGAACTACCAAATTATTGTGAGTTATTAATCCAAGCTTATAGACTGAAAAGTTTTCAGAACAGCAACAACGTACTGAAACTCGTTCCAATATTGAACTTTGATCCACCAACAATCGAAGAAGGTGCTAATAATCTTGAAGTTAGTGAACCTTTGGAACTGTCGAATTTAGACTTAAGTGAATTAAAATTAATACAAAGCGGACTAAGTGTTTTAAAAAGGAAAGTGCAAAAAGTGAATAAGGACTCAATAGTGCATTTTAATAAAACAAGTTTCTGGACCATCTTGATTTATGTGTTTATTCTTATTGTAATTGCTTTTAAAATGTTTAAATTTATAAAGAAATGTAAAACCCCAAAGGTTAAAACGGAGGATGCCGAAATAATAGAACATCCAAAATCTTCTAATAGAAAATTCGAAAATATTAAAATTCCAATTTTCTAACTTACGGGGGAAGAGTTATATTTTATCCGTAATAAACTAGATAACGATAATCATTATTACATAAAGATTGTTAACAAGGTGTATTAACCTTTTATTATCTCTGTGGGAAATGCAAAATTAAACCTTTTATAGAAAGAACAGATAATGTTACTTTCCTCTTTAGAAATTACAAAATTGTAAATCATGCAAAAGTCAGTAGTTTATTAGCAGTCTTTAAGTTAACTTTGTAAGAATTAGAAGTAGATTAGTGCAAAACTTGTAACTTTAAATAAATAAATAATTTTTGATTTAAAAAAAATTAAGTTTAAATTTAATAAATATAACTCCCGCTCTAAAGCCCCATTCATTTTTGGATCTATACAATCAGCTTTTTTTTAGGAGCTTAGCTACTAGTAAAAATATAATGAACTTGGAATACATACAGCCTGCAAAGTTTATTGGAAGTTATAATATTTTTTATACAAATTATTAATTTTTTAGTAACATTTGAATGTTCTTCATCTATTAATCTAGGTTTTCTTACTAAGAATCCCTAAGAATATTTGAAAAACCAGTTGATATTATTTCATCTTTATTTGTAAATATTTTCTTGACTAATTTTCACTTGTTTTCAAATTGTTTGAATATAATTTCTGTACCTAATTATTTTTTCGTATTTTCAAGTTATATTATATGGGACTGAAGATCAAAAATAATCGCAAAATATGGCCTTATACTTCGTTACTAATTTTTAAAATGTTTATTTTTGTATTTTATCATTTTTTATAATGTAGGGATAGATAGTTTTATTCTATACTGGATACTCCCCCTTGTGGACAAGGTCCACCCTACGTAACAATTAACAATAGGATAAGTTAGCATTCTAATTTTAAAATTCAGCTTATTAATAAAATTAAATACTAGAGCAGTCTACCGGAATGAAAATTAAAAGATAGTAGGTAGTCACAAAAAACACAGATTGAATTCTGGAAAATATTTATTGTTTAACATTTTATCTTTATTGTCGATTTCTTTGATTTCATTTTACAACCATATCCGATTTCCTTTTTTATTACATTTTCACGTTTCTGCTGTTCAGCTTCTATTTAAGTTCTAATCTTTTATTAATCTTTACAAAACCACTCGAGCAATTTCGCTAACGCTCGATCGCCCTCGTGATTTTAGTCGACCAAGTATTTTCTCACTAAATTGATAATCAGTAATCACGTATTCGTTGAAATTAAAAATTATCCTGATAAATCAAAGCTTTTGTAGTATTGCTTGCGATTATTACATAGGTAATTTCGATATTTCATTTATGCAATTAATAAAAAAAAACCCTATCAGCGAGGAATCGAACCTCGGTTGCCCAAATGAAATTACCATGCGGGTAGTATTTACCACTATACTACCGAGAGTTGTGATAATAAAACTGTTTCGTGTTGTAATATAATGGATATAATATTACGTGTATTTTAATAAAAGTAGTCGATGACTAATTATATATGTGATGAGTGTTAGTAGTATACAATATGAAATACTTTTTATGCTATTAGCTTCAACTAATACCTAGATTATATATTTTTATTTCATTTTACCTAGATTTATTTACAAAATCATTTTAATTTTTTGTTAAATGCTATTTTTCAATGCTTCAATTCTGGAAATACTTCCTATTAAATTTATATTGTTTTATTTTATTTTATTTTATTTAATTTATGTCACAAATATCTTACGTACCTATTCAATGCGATAGAATGTAGGTTATTCGGTTTCTTACAGACATTCAACATAACCGAGTTTGTCAGTTTTTGATTTACTTTATTGAAATATAAATATTAGATGGAAAAATTATATTGGGTTTTTTGGGTCCTTAAATAAAAATGCCACTAAATAGTTGCTGACCGGTTTCGGCTTTTAATATAGGCCTTCATCATATAGGCCTGTCAAATAGATTGAAAAATCTATTTGACTCGGAAACTACAAGGACCATCTATTATAGTGAAAAAAGCGGCCATAATATGTTGTATGATGAGGTAAAGATTATGGATCGGGAAAAAAATTATAAAAAGCGAATGGTCTTAGAGATGCTGCATATCAATGATAGTAAGAATAAAGGAGAATCATTAAATTTGCAGACTGATCTGATAGGTTTAAGCAGCATCTACGCGGGTCTTATAAAGCCAATGAAAAATTGATCAGTCAGTGTTTCCCTACTGAATGCGGTCCTGTTTTTGATTTAAGGTGAGGTCTGGTTTGAATGTTATCTGAAATATGGAATATTAGAATGATTGCGTGCAAAGTTAAAAATTAATTTACTATATTTTTGAGTCTCATTTTTGTATTTTTAAATATTTGACTACATTTCTATTAATGTTTTTTGAAAAATTTTAAGATCTGTATTATGTTTTTTACTGCTGTGCTACTGTAGACTCGTTGGTATGTAATAATGTTGTTCTTTGCTATGATGTCCAACTTTGTGATTGTTTTATAATTTTTAGACTCTGATGAAGGCCTATATTAAAAGCCGAAACCGATCAGCAACTATTTAGTGGCATTTTTATTTAAGGACCCAAAAAACCCAATATAATTTTTCCATCTAATATTTATATTAAGCTATAGGGTCGATATTCTGCATCATTTTATTTATTGAAATATGAATATTCTGCACCAAACTTTATTTTCAGGATTACAATTCCTTATCATTAGTAATGTGTTAAGTGCATAGCGAGTTTCCGATAATACTGGCTAAAATGCATGACAATTTTCGCAGGTAACAAGTAGGAGAGCATTTCTAACCAGTAGATGTTATCGATACAAACTAGCTATGCACAAAATACATTTTATCGGGCTATTGCAAAAGTAAATAGAAAAATCCAAAAAATTTATTTTGAATTTAATTACAAATTACGATAATACGAATACGATTGATTCTAAATTTGACACTTTTTTGACCAAAAAAAATTTTTTGACCGAATTTTGTTACTTTAATTTTAATACTGACCGGTATTATCAGATCTGCACTAACAAAATAAAAAAAAACTTACCAAGTGTCCAAGGATCAGTTATCCTTTCAATAAACCTAAACTACAACCTTGTTTTGTAGTGTTGGTTGTAGAATTGCAATCAAATTTTAATAAAAAACTACATATCCGCAAAGTTACAATGAATTATAATAATTCAAGAAATTTTAAATTCAGCCTCTCAGATATTTACCTTATATTTGGAAATAATAAAATTCATAGTAGGTACATTTCAATTTTATAATTATTTTTAAAAGTATAAAGACTTCAACAAAAAAATTATAATTACCATAAACCTTCATCATTGACGCATTCAATATAATCTACTTAAAAGAAAGACATATTATAAAAATGTTGGCAGAATTATTATAAAATTCAACTAAACAATAATAAGACATTATTGACCTAACTCCTTAAATTTAAATTGAACACAAAACTGATAATTTTTATTTTTAAGAGAGTCGCGAAATAATTGTGCATGTTGCCAAGCAACGTCTCCTTCTCCAAGAGATAAAGAAACTTTTATATGGATTGATTTACTTCCTGACAAATCTTTAGTGCTCATCATAGTAGTATCTAAAATTTTAAATATTGTTAAATAATTTCAAGTTTTGAACACAAAATATAGAACTTACTTTCAGGGAAGGCTATAGAACTATTGTCACCTTCAATTCTAACATTCACTTTACCATTTTTATAAACCTCATACAAAAATTTAACTGTTATCTGATCGATCACTTTCTTTGACGATTCATCTACAGCAAACCGCCAACTAATGCTTCCTTCTTTTGATTTTTCTAAAAATAATTATTTAATAATTAAAAATTATACTCCAAACTAAAAATATTTTGTACCTGTTCTGGCTAGATAAACCTTTTGCCAATCATCTTCTTCTTTGCGAAATAAATTTGTTGCGCTAAATGTACCGTTAATCCAAGACTTTATATTTTTTGTGGAAGACTTTAATTGAGCTATGTATTCATATCGATCTAAACCAATTGAATATTGCACTGTAATATCACCAGCATTCACGTCTTTATTAGATAATATCCATGTGTATTGCACGCTCTGCGATGTTTGTTTTTCTCCTCTGGCAAGCCTCCATGCAAGATCGCCAGATAATCGGCCCACATTATCCTCAGCACTTGGATTCCTAACAACAAATAAAAAATTAGCATCAGGAATGTTTCAATTTCACAATTTTAGGTTTTCATACTTTTCAACTAAAAAATCTGCAAGTTCTCCCAACAACCTGAGTGTAAGATAACGTTGTCTTTGATCGCTGAAAGATTCCTGTCGTTTTTTTCGTAGATCAATCATGGCGTTGATTAATTGATCTTCACTGCACTTATTGCGCCGTTTCAGGACTTCTTTATGTTGATAAGAATAACGCCAAGTTACATCTTGAATCTCTTCCGCAGAATATGCTATGCAATATGATAACTTTTTGTTCCACCCAACTTCATACATAAACGGTTTATCACATGTATTTTCACAAGGATCACAATGAATCCATTTCTTCCTTCCGTAAGAAAACACCTTAAAAACAGTTGATTCTGATACTTACTCCAAACCTAAATTATTAGAAAAACTTACTTCCGTCCAAACGTGATCGGTCTCGTCGAACACAATTCTAGCTTCCCAACCCATAGCGCAACATATTACAGTAAATGCTTTTGCCCATTCTCCACATCTCCCTTGTCTCGTGGTTAATAAAGCGTAGGGATCACTAAAGCGTGCAAATGCGGTTAATTCGTTGCAATAATTACATTTGTGCATCTGAAATTAAACATTATTGAAATATTGGGAACTGTTAACTATTCAACATACCTCCACACTATCAGGTTTGATGATCAAATTATCATTTGAGCCCATATGCGCAAACTGGGTTTTCCTTTTACAGTAGGTACAAGCAGGACTATCAACCCATTTAAAAAAAGTATTTTTAAACCAAGATAGCACACTCAAGATCATGGCATCTTGAACGGTTAAACTTGAATCGTCTTGGCATTCGCCTAAAATATAAGACTATTACAACTTTATTTTTTTAAATGGCAATGTGTACCTTTCTTAATCGCCTCTTGCAAATTTCTAATATACTGCTGACTTTTTCTTTCGATGTCTTCTACAGGAATTAAGCGTTTTGCAAATTCTAATAATTTTTTATCTTTAAATCCCAAGGCAATATGAAATAAATATTGCATGCGAGTTAAAAAAGGATTAGTAAAACTCTAAAAAGAAGACTTCTTAAATACATAGGATTCCTACTTAAAGTTAAATAAATAAAATAAGTTGATGATAGAAATCACAATTACATTTAATTATATTATGATGGAATACATTTATATACCTTAACCTTGCTCGTAAAATGTAATGTAAAGTAATAACGAACAAAATATGAAACAAAATGATGATAGCAGAACAATAAAATGTATTGAAATTGATTCGCCCTCGTTAGTAGTCAAGTTGTGCTGTGCTAATACAGAGAATACTTCAACAGTGCTAAAAAAAAGAGTATGAATAAAATTGATAATCTCTACACTGGTCTTTCACCATTCCTTTATTTATCATTATTCTTGGGTATATCTCCAATTGTAATAAGAAAGCATAATAGTAAAATTTTTCTGTACACAAACAAGTACTTATACTTCATTGGTGCAAATACTATAGCATCATTTATTGTTTCAATATTAGCAACTTTTCGTGCAGCTGGAAACACATCCAATGTAGTTAGCGGGACATTTTACGTAGGTAATAAAGTAGCAAACTATAGCCTCGCATTTATATTTATTGGGGGCATGATACATGTTTTAATAATTTTCACATGTGGATTATACAGAACTCAATCTATTAAAGCTACCTTAGAAAAAATACAAAAAACTGACCTCCTGTTTCGGTACATCAATCAGAAAATTAACTATAAGATAATTTTCGTATATCAAATTGTAATACAATTTTTACTTTTCGTTTATATTGCAACTGCTATGGCAATGCACAGAGTTAATAGCGAAGGTGAAGGATTTAGAAAGCTGCCTGTTGTGACTTGGATTATTTTTGCTTTTCCTGCAATTATTATAAATATCTATGTCAACCAATTTTCTGGTACAATTTTGCTATTGTGGCAACGTTTTAAGATGGTAAATGAACAACTTCTTCGTTTAAATAAAGAAATCGTATACGAAAAGAAAGATATTAACTTAATTTCATTTCTAGGTAAGTTAATTAGCTCCCCAATCATGTTTTTATATCACATTTTTTTAAGAGAGTAATAAAATGAAAAATTCGGACATCGCAAAACTTTTAAAGAAGATAAAAATTTTAAGAACAATTCATCATGAACTTTGTGACATTGCAAAACAAGTCAACGTGAATTATACTGTACAAGCAATAGATAACTTAGTTGGTCAATATGGTACAATGATTTGCTCTGCTTTTTACATGTATTGGAATGTAAGTTTTTCTAAATAGAAATTTCAAAAAAATTGGATTTTCTTAACATACGTTACAAGTGGCGCCCTAATTAAAAGTTTGATATCCTTCAGATCATCGAAGGGATTCCATTTTGTAATTTATTTCGATAAATCGGAATTTTATTTAAATTTAAATGTAAATTTAAAAAACGAAATTTTTTAGTATTCAATAAAGCCCCATACATCTCTAAGTTGGGTGTCTTGGTCCACACTGAAATTCCTGGAAATAGTTCTAATTGGTACAGCTTGCCAGCTAACTGTTACAACCGTAAGTACAGGGTTGAAACGAATACAAATAATTTTAATCAATTTAAATTCAGGCAAATCAAACGGGAAATAATGTTCACAAATTGCTTATAAAAAATTTGGACGAAAAATTAAAACTTGAGGTAAAATTTAAATGTTTTTGTAATAGTTGATATTTAAAAAAATTGTCTACAACAAATAAACTTTTAACAGAAATTCAATAAAAGCAAACTAAGTCGATATGTGAATTAAATTATGTTTGACGAAAGGAAGAGAAATATATAGAAGAAAGAGCATAATCTTTTAATCTCTTAATTTAAATAACAAACACAATGTGGGTTTAAACTTCATTTTTTTGCTATGTTTTAGCTAATGGAATTCTCGAGTCAACTCATGCACAGAAAATTTAAATTCAATTTATTTGGACTGTTTACATTGGACACGACGTTATTATTTATGGTAGGTATAGGATTTATAAACTTATTGTAGAAATTATAAAAACATCTGTTATTGATTTAACAAATTTAAAAACCACTTTTTAGGTAATTGGTTCTGGAGCTACCTTCATGATTATCATGTTACAGTTCCAAAAAGCTGCTGAACCACTAATTTGTACAATCAAAGTTTAAATTTCTTATTATTCATTGTGTATAAAGTAGTATATTCTGTAGGTTCAAAATAGAATTTTGTAAAATTTAAAAATACCACATAATCCTGTGTATTAAGGTATTTATAATAAATAATAATATCATCTATATCATAATAATTATCTATATACTAAGATATAAATATAAAAATAAAAGAAATCTGTTTCTGCAAATGACTTTTGGAACTATATATTATTGAACTAATATTCAATGGAAAAAGTTACGATGTGAAAGAGATAATAACCGGGCAAAACCTAGTACCACTTCTATGTAGTATTAAACGAAGTTTCAAAAGCATATTTTGAAGGTTCAATTTACGAGAGTGAAAGCGAAAGTGCATTCTCCACAAAAAACGGTTTGATTACAAATATTTCAATATTTTTTTCTACAATGAATTTGTTATTCTGATAAATTATGTTTTTGTTATTTTTACATTTTCTTGCCAAATTTTACTGTTATTTTAATACCAAAATATTACCGACTTCATTACGTTAATTAAATCCCAATGCAATATAATATTATATTAATATAAAGCCGTAGTATAGAATTTATATTAAATTTTGAATATGTATTTTGAAAGAGCCACAAATAGGTCAAGAAACCCTACCTACCCTTCCCATACGTAATTTTGATATAATTTTATTTGAAATTTAGGAATAGAACCTCTAATTTTGTCACTTGTAATCTGATAATCTCCTGAATAATCCTGATAAGTGTAACAGAAACGCACTTACGATTGATTGCGTGCTTATTTCTTATATAATGCCTATAATTTAAAATAATACATAATATTTTTTATTTATGTATAAATTGTGATTCACGAACAAAAGGAGCATAGTAATGTATCAATTGTTGTAGTGGATGAAACAACTTTGAATTCTTTTAAAATTTGTTGAATAGTGGTTGGATAATAAAAGAAACATGCAAACTTTTTACGGTTTAATATTTCCTTCAGTATTTATATCTGTAATATCGGGAATACATCCAATTTTGATAGTCAAGAGCAAAACAGAAAGAAAATTATATACCCACAATTATTTACGCATTCTTAATTTAATCGTATTAAGTATATTCTACATTATGTTATTTTTAGTTAAAAGGGAAAAAAAAGACGATATAACTTCTAACAATTACTACAAGCAAAATAAAGTTTCAAATGTTGGTTTATTATTTGTTTTTCTCGGAGGAATTATATACCTATCCACCATTTATATTTCTGGAATTTTTAAAACCAACTTGATCAAAACACTACTTATAAGAATTTTACAAGTTGACCAAATACTAGAAACATTAAATCAAGACCTAAGATATACAAAATCAAGAAATTACCAAATTGCTACGCTATTCATGAGTGTGTGTGCTATTGGTAGTATAGCAACATTTCAAAGATATAACATTGCGGTGGAAAAATTAAAACCCTTAACCATCTCGATGTGGTTCGTCTTAGTTTTTCCGATTTTTATTATTAATATTTTAACAACACAATTTTGTCATTTGGTTTTATTAACTTCGGAACGTTTTAAAATGATAAACGAACAACTAATGGTTATGAAAAAGTTAAAATTCAGAGTCGTTCTTGATAATACTCCAGCAGCTTTGGGTGAGAAGTTTAATCGCTTTTTCATAATTTTCTAATAAAAATATTTTTAAGGATCATTTCAAGAAGAAAAATGGGAAATAGAAGCTATAAAAAAAATTAAAATTTTAAGTAAACTTTACGAAGAATTGTGCCAAATCGCAGAATTAATAAATATTAGCTATAAAACGCAACTTATGGTAAATTTGGTGGGTCAATATGGAACTATGATATTTTCGGCCTTTTACTTTTATTGGATGGTATGTGTACATACTTCGTTATTTGTATTCAATTTATTTTTACACTGAACTAAATAATTATATAAAATTACAATCATCAGCATGCAATCAAACCTTATTCGTCGTTATGTTGGATATTATGGGCGACATTAAAATTTAGCGAAATACTTCATATAAGTCTATCGTGTGAGCGAGCATCGAAAAATGTAAGAATGCATTTATATTAAGTAATAATACATCCTATTAGAGCAAGATCCCAGGGCCGCCAGACATTACTTATTTTCTCATAAGTAAAATATACTGGATAAAGTAGTGTTAGTATGTACTTTGAGTGTAGGCATACTTGCTACCTTGGGTACCTACAGGTACCAGGTGCTAAAGGTACCTGAAAACACTACTTACTTTTCTTAAATTCTCATGGCTGATTTTTATGTATCTTTTAGAGAATATTGTTAGAAATTAGTAATTAATACTGCCAGACACTTCCCGTCGGCGGTAACTTTTGCCAGACGCTTTAAAGCTCCTTAAACATCTTCTAGAGTCAATCAAAGTGTCGCAACGAGTATGAGCGCAAAGCCATTATTCGTACGCTTGAGCGTGAGCGATATATCTACTATACCGAGTGCTGAATGAGTTAGCCGAACATAAGAAATTAATATGTAACAACTTATTTATGCAAATTCCTGCTTCCCTACTTATTTTAGAGAAAAAATAAAAAACACTAAAATAATGCAGAAATATAAATTACGAATGATCAGACGATTAGATTTCATCTAGCTTTTACTTAAAAGTTCAAAAAATGCTTTCAAAATTGTTAAAATTGTCATTTATCGCAATGGCCATGTAATAAATTCAATTTATTTAATTTATATTTTCAAAAATAATTACCATGGAAACTTACATGGCAAGTGCGATAAATGAAAATTTTAACAATTTCGAAAGCATTTTTTGACCTTTTAAGTAAAAGCTAGATAAAATCTAATAATCTTATCGTTCGTAATTCATATTTCTGAATTAATTTTGTATCTTTCATTTTTTCTCTAAAATAATTAGGGAAGCTGGAATTTGCATAAATAAGTTTTTACATGTCAATTTCCTATGTTCCTATGCTTCCTATGTTCTAGGAGCTTTAAAGCGTCTGGTAAAAGTTACCGCCGATGGTAAGTGTCTGGCAGTATTAATTACTAATTTCTTACAATATTTTCTAAAAGATACATAGAATTCAGCCATGAGAATTTAAGAAAAGTGAGTAGTGTTTTCAGGTACCTTTAGCACCTGGTACCTGTAGATTGGCCGTCGGCCCAAGGTAGCAAATATGTAAGCTTTAAATGTAAGCTGTCCAAGTATGTTCTGGAAACTTTTTGAAGCTGATGTGTGCAATTTATTTTTACTTTTATTTTTATTTGTGTTGCATGAGGGTGTACATATGATTAGATTTTTTAATAGCTACTTCATAATGTGTAAATTTATTGTAAATATATGTACAAAAGTTTTTTCTCTTAAACTAATAAATTAAAACAAACAAACAAACAAACAAAACATACTAACACTACTTTATCCCGTATAGTTTACTTATGAGAAAATAAGTAATGTCTGGCGGCCCTGGGATCTTGGACTATATATATAATTTCAATTTAGGCAAAACGTACAGCAATCTGCACACATAAACTTCTTATTGGACCATGGAATGAAAATGTAAAACATCAGGTAGAAAATATAATTATGATTTTCGAAATAAAAAATAAGAAAATATTTTTATGTTTAGCTTATGGAATTATCGACCCAACTAATACACACAAAAATACATTTTACATTATGGGGAATGATAAGTTTGAATGCTACTTTGCTATATTCAGTAAAAATCTTATCCGTCAATATTCTTTTCATAAATTTTAAAACCTTTAACTTTACAGGTTATAGGTTCAGCTGCAACATTCATGATTATTATGTTACAATTTCAACAAGCTTCTCTTCCACTGACATGCAAACCCACTATGGTATTAAATTCAACACATTAAATTAATACATTAATTTGTGTTACCAAAGATATACAGCACTAAACAAAAACTATGCCGAGTGACCGACCTTTACACTCGATCTAGGAAAATAACAAGAGAAATCGATTATTTTTAAATTTCTGCTTCCCATTATAACGGATAAGAAGAAGATATTTTGTTTTTTAATTTTTTAATTGACATTTCTTGTATTGTATGGCAATGACATTCAAACAAGGCAACTAATCATTTTCTAAAAGTGCTATTTTTTCATTTTATTAATCAGTTTTTAACAATAATTAAACGACAAAATATCAAGTGATGGGTATCTTCCGAAGCTAAAAATAAAAAATTCTTTAAATAGGTAAAATTTTCGTTCTTATCCGTTATAATAGGAAACAAAAATTTTAAAAATCAATTTCCCACGTTATTTCCCTATGATCGAATGTATGTAAGATCAGACACCCGGTATAATTATAGATGCACCATGTAAGTAGTTATATTATTTGAAATTTATCCAATATAAAATGAATCAAGTAATTTGAACTTGGTTTTTTAATACTGTGAACAGCAAAAATATATTACTCAAGAAAAGCTTCAGTTTAACAATGAATAGTAGAAGAAAATGTATTCAAGTCAATTTAGGAAGCAGTCAGATATCCAAATTATATTCGTTGTGGAAAATCGATCGATCTGCTCGATCTAATTTTTTTAATTTAATACATGGATGCTGCATCATCTCTACCAGGAAGAAAAATAAAATAGTTTATTCTGCATTTTTGCACAATTTGTTTCTCTAAAGTAAATGGGTGTTTAGGACCAAAGGCGCAATATTAAAGAATCATAGGGACCTACTACTAATCATCAGTATGACGTAAAGCCTATACCGATCCACTGGGAAGCAAGTAACAACGGTTCAAATCCTGGTCGCGTCGAATCGACAGCTGTAATAGATCTGTGAGCTATGGCGAAGGCAACGGGAAATCCCCCATTAATTAAATTTCCTAGTAAGTACATCACCTTGGCTTTAGCCAAATGAACGCCTAAGCACTGCATAGTATGGTACTTGAAGAAGAATAGGGACTTACTTCGCACTTTTGTAATCGTCTTGAAACTTAATTTAACTATTTAAAACGTAATTAATAAAACTAATTACATGCTTATTTTATATTTAAAAAAAAATGTTTTTTAAGTTTTTCTTTTTAACTGGCTTTAACGTTCTGCCGATTGGCCAGACTTGTAAATATAGAACCATTTTGTTCAATATAAAACACCAAAACAAAAACTCCGAAAATCAAAAACACCGATAATAAATCAGCTACTTATTGGACATTTGGCCGCCCTAACCTTCGCGTATTTGAATCACGTGGAAACTCCTTTTTGTGTGCTTATTTAGACCTTGCTTTTAATAAAATATTTTTTGAATGAAAATATATTAGTTATTTATTATTAATAGGTATTATTAAATATTTAATATTTATTATTAATTATTTTTTGAATAAAAAACATTTTTCTTTTAAATTCTTGTTTCGATTTAGACCTTTGTATGTACGACATATATATAAGATTTTTAATACTCTTTTCAATTCACTCCTTATGTAGAGTAATGTAAATGAATTTAAGACAGATTTTTTGGATGAAAAAATTTTGTATAAGTAATATATTTACATAAAAATTATTTAGAAATTGAGTTTTATTGTTTTTATAGTTTAACATTCTATAATATTATTACAGTCGTATAATCGGATGCAAAGGTATCGTGCAAATGAGTTGGCAATTTGTCGAGGAATGCCCGATAATACATATTGAAAACTTTCACTGATTCATTTTTAATACATATCATCGAGGTAATTAAATATATAAAACCTAAGTATTTGTATAAATATATAAATTAAAAAAACTTTTGAATGGAAACTTTTTCAAAAAAATAATTTCTACTCAAAGTTCACTCATTTTTATGCCATTAAAATAAATTAAAATATGTTTAAATTATATTTCAAAATACAGTGTGTTCACGATAAGAGGTAACAGTGAATAATTCTTTCATCTTATTAGATATAAAAAAAAGTTTAAATACTTTTTTATTCAACTCGAAATTTAGCATCGGAAACTGCGGAAGTAAATTTTTTTGTACTTCAAATTCAACCGGAAGTAAACATGAATTTATTTTTTCAAATGGCAACATGTCTTTTTTTTAACATTTTTGAGAAAAATGTAAGATAAATTAATTAATTAATTGATTTATTTAGTGTGCTATGAAAACAAAACGATACTATAGTATCATGTCTTGAACAAAATGTTGGCAATTTTGATGAATTTATCAGATAGGTTGTGTTTTCCATACCTTGAGGTTGTTTTGTTTTCATAACACAATAAATAAATTAAATAATTCATAAATTTCTCTTGCATTTTTCTGGAAAATTTTCTTATGTAATGCTATGATAATTTTATATGTATTATAGAGAAAAAACTGCAGATTACAAAAATGTTAAAAAAAGGACATGTTGCCATTTGAAAAAATGAATTCGTGTTTACTTCCGGTTGAGTATGAAGGTTTCCGATGGCAAATTTCAAGCTGAATAAAAAACTATTTCAACTTTTTTTTATATCTATTAAGATAAAAGAATTATTCACCGTTACCTCTTATCGTGAACACACTGTATAGAAAAGAAAATGTACTTTAATCAGTGAAAAACGTTTTATTTAAAACTTTTTGATATAAAAATATGTCAATGAAGATTTTAATATTCTACAATATATTAAAATATCAAAATTTCATGGTTTTATAGGTAGGTATCGTATAACATGATATTCAAAAAAATATGCATAATTAAAACGACAATCCACAAGTTAATGGGAACTTCATAAATATTTTCATAAGTAGTAGTATTAATTCTTTAATAATTCCCAACAATAACTTCTTCCTTATAATAACTTTTAAAAAGTGATTGAACAGGTATTCAATAAAAATTACAAATGTTATGGCTTAAACTTTTTAGTAATGTGAGTAAAGTCAAATGAGGAATTATGCTGATAACACGACACCTAACTTAATATACATAGTTTAAAGTATTCTCAGTTATGGCAAAAATTTGGATCTGTGACAAGCATCGGTTCAATATTTCTAAACAACATATTGTAGCGTTAACTGCAAACTGATATTTTTTTCAATATTTTAAACTCCTTTGTTTTTATTTCATTCACTCTTCAATCAGAAATCACAACGTAGAAACCCACAATACATTAACCGATTATTTAAGACTTGACTGTTAATTTTTAGTCACCTTTCATTATATCTTGTAAAGGTGTAATAAATTAAATTAAATTCGTAAGCTTTATAGTTTGACTTACATTTTCAGACTGTGGAAAAACCAGTTTAGGTAGATTATCTGGAATATGCTTATGTGAAATTTTTAATCGACATGGTTTACAAGTTTCTCCAGCAATATATGGTACCTGTAATATTCAAAATATTAAATTAGATTATAAGCATTGGAACTACTATAAAAATTATTTACTAAAACAATCGGAGCTTCGAGTCTAAAATCATCGTCATCTATAGAAGATTCAGAACTCTCCGAAGAATCGCTTAAAGAATTAGTATCACCATCAATTGAACGAGTTTGAAAATTATTAAGATCGTCCCTAATTATCTTCAAATTGTCTAAAGACTTATTGTGTGAGAGCACAAGTGAAGAACCATTCTAAAAAAGACAATTAATCTGGCACTTCTTAAATTTATTAATATTAAAGTAACATACATCTTCAAATCCCATTAAATGCAAACTTTCCAAACCACCTTTAACTTGTAAAATTTTATTAGCTATATTTGCATTTGATTTGTTTAATTTCCTGAATCTTTCATCCGAAGGATTTGATATAATATTGTTAGCTATTTTAATAAGGAGTCTTACGGCTTCTACCAATTCGTCCAAGTTATTTTTTTGTAATAATTTAAACGCCACTTTGATATCCATAATTATTAAATTTAAAATCAACGCTTCAAAACTAACACATCACGAACATGACATAACCTTTTTGCTATTGTCATCGTTTGACAACAAACATCTGATATCTATCAACTTCAAATAGTGGCGCCACATTCAAATTTCTAAGGAAGTGTTCACCTTCCAGCGGTACAACAAATTTAGATGTTACATCAATAAAAATACAGAACAGAACAAATCAAAATTAATATATTATGGAAAAATATAAATTTTTGCGGCGAAGAAGAAGATATTTTTTATAAATCCTCACAAAATGTCAAGTCAATTTGTAGAACCGCTTTGAAGAAAACAGCAATGATAGATAGATGTTTCGAACTTATTAGGTCTCATAAGTATCGCTTTAGTCTGAATTATCGGAAAATCCAGTTTATTTCGGCAATAAAATGCTATATTATAAAGCAAACAATCAAATCAATTTTTTCAAGAATCCAACTTTTAAATTAATTATACCGACTGATGAGACGAATAAGGTCGAAATATATCTTTTTCGAATATGGATATATTCGATATATAAATATCAAATGAATTGATTCTATAGGTACATAGTATTAATTTAACTAATTCTAGCATAGATGTTATCTAAATGCATAAGCGATTAAAAATAAATTAAATGTCTATTATGCTCACCAGGCTTTTAATTTAATAATACCTTCAAAGTCTTATCAAAGAGAACGATGCATTTACTCGAAGCTCTTAAGCCTTTATTTCTTATTTCAAATTTAAGTGGAACATTGACAGTCTACCCTT
Source organism: Cantharis nigra (assembly GCA_958510845.1). Lineage (NCBI taxonomy): Eukaryota > Metazoa > Arthropoda > Insecta > Coleoptera > Cantharidae > Cantharis > Cantharis nigra. The sequence continues at coordinate 19,287,168 of OY294028.1, forward strand.
ATATTCAAAAGAAAAGTTGCACTTTTAAGTCGTCAAAAATTTATAAAATAATTAACTTATTATTTATGATTGTATATGTTACAAATCTAATTTATATAAAAAATTCATTTAAAGTTGATTCAACGCAAGGCTATTTTCAATACACTACAACAACTTTTGGATTAGCTTTGGATGGAATTGGTCAAATTGTACAGTTTTATTCGATATACATTGCAGGGTACCTTGCATCCAAAAAAATACAATTTGTTTTTGAAAAATTATCTAGAACAGATTCCATTTTGGACAGTTTGGGTTACCAGTGGAATTATGCAAAAACTCTGCGCATGTCAGCTTGTATCTTGTTTTTAGGATTTTCTTCTCTTGGATTTGTTACTCTGTTTCAGTTATACATATTACCTGATAATTCACCTTTTCCTACGAATAAATCGCTATGGTTTGTATACTATTTTCCCAACATAGTAGCATTTATAATGGAAAGTCAATATGAAACAGTGATATTTATAATATCTATTCGAATAGATGCAATGAGAATAATTTTAGAAAATTTTGCATTAACCAGCTCAAAGGAAAATACGGCAAAAGAAAGCGCAAGTATGTTAATAAACTGTTTCTTTTTTATAATGGCTTCATGGTTTTTAAATTTAAAAAATAATCTCGACAATTTTTTTCGTTAATAATAAGGCTAATGATTTGCTAATTATTTTTCTGCTAATTGATGGCTTAGTTAACTATATAAACGGAGTTATTGTAAATTAGGAAGTTTCATATTTAAAATATTGAAATTTTCACCTTTTGTCAGTTTTAATGTTGGTGTATGTTTCAGCATCAAACAAAGCAGAAGATTTAAAAATCTATCAAAAAATTAAAATGTTGATGAAATCATACAATATTCTTGCCGATGCTGGAGAAATACTAAATAATTGCTACTCATTCCAAGTTCTAATATTTTTTGCAGTACTTTATAATAAGATTTTGTTTTCCATTCATTTTTTATCTTTGGAATTATTTGTAATAGTAAACTTGAAATTTATTTAAATTATTTTAATAATAATGAAGTTTTAGATATTCGACAATATCCACATATTGAATTGGTTAATGTGGGTTTCTGTTGAAGTAATGCAATTTATTCTTATTATTCTGCCATGTTTTTTTGTCGAGCGCAAGGTAGGAACTTCTGCAAACATTTACATGGATTTTAAAGTTTGTTTCTTCCTTATTTTCAAAAATCTTACTTTTCAACAATATTTTTCTTATTGCACAAAAAAATTTTAATTTTATAATAAAAACTACATTTTCGCTGATAAATTTAATATTTTTTATAAAACAATTATTCCTAACCTCTTGTAATTTTACAATCTTTTTCTGCAATTTTCCACATAGTCGGTACAACTTTCTAATCAAAGTTGTTTTATAAAAATAAATAACAGTGTTTTCTGTCATAGCAAATAAATTCAGTTGTTATAATTAACAATTTTTCTAAGGAAATTGCACCGATTATGTAGGTAAAGTTAAAATAATTTCTATTAAAGTGAATATTTACTTATAAACTGCTTTAGATTACAGTTTTAGTTGAATTAATTTAATTTTACAGACCAACGATTTGATGTTATCGATTCATGAATCTATTATTTACTCCCAAAATAATTACATCACAGAAGAGGTTTTAAACTAAATATTTTTACAAAATATATTTACTAAACTAAATAAATTATAGCTACTCTCGCTTTCAGAGCAAATTCATCAAAGACGAATACATTTTTCGGCCTGTGGAGTAGTACCAATTAATATGAAAACCCTAGAAACGGTGTTTGCATAGCTTATTGCCAAATCCGAATTTATTCTAAAATTAAATTCTTTCAGTTAGTACTATCTGCAACAATGTACTGCTTTGTTATTCTACAAAACTCTTCGGCACTTATTCAAGTACAATCAGCAGTAATGCAAGATTAAATATTTTTTTCGCCAGCAATAGTAGCTTTGGTATAGCTTTTGACGCGAAAGACCAATATTGAGAATTATAAATTTCTTAATTTTTTCTGCAAACTATTGTCAACTAGTTTACCTTATTTGTTTGTATTTTAAAATTATATATCTGTAAAAAAAAGCAATAAATAGAAGTGTGGTTTTAATGGGGTAATAATATATAGGACTAGAATATTATATGTACGTATTGTAATACAATAACAATTATTATTATTATATTAATATTTTTTACATATTATATTAAAAAAATCAATAAATAATAGTATCTATACAATGAATATTTTATTACCTTAACGTAAATTATTCAACTATCTCTTACAAGTGATTTTTAAATGATCATTGTCACAATAATTTATAAATTATTCAATTTTATAATTTCGGTAATTTTTTATATTGTCACATAACATGAAAATACTTATTAGTCTTTGTGCAGCTACATGAGAATAGGCAGAATATCTTTTGACATTGGTTCGATTTAGAGATAATATAACTTGAAACAATGAATTTAAAGAACAACGTATTTAGAGATTTAAAACCATCTTTATTACTATCAAGCATTCTTGGAATAACATTTGTATTTTCATCTCAACATGCTAATAAAAGAATTTTAAAATTTTCGCAGCTCAGTAGAGTAGCAAATATTTTAATTATATTGGCCTACTCTTACAATTTGATATATTTTTGTATCAATTTTGAAATATATTATAAAAATAATATCTATTATCAATTTTCGGTATTAAAACAAGCTACAATATATATAGCAATTGGAAACTCGGTTTATTTCTACTTTGTATATATTTCTGCTTCATATTTATCGCATAAATTAAAATATATTATTGAAAATCTGCATAAAATTGATTGCGCATTATACAGTATTAAAAAAGGCACCAATGACGACAAAGAATACTTTAAATTATTAGTGTTATTATCAACGTTAATGTTATACACTATATCAGTAATTTTAATCTCTACCTTACTTGTACCCAACATATATGTAGCTGGTGAATTTAAAATTTTATGGATTCTAATTTTTTATCCAACAGTAATAGAAATTATAATAGAAAATCAATATGTAGTTCTAATTTATTTCTTGCATAAGCGTATCAAATGCATCAAAGAAAGTATGTATGAAGTGTTTAGGTCAGAAGAAAATAATAAACACAATATAAAGAAGAATGTTAAAATATGTGAGTGAGATTAAGTAAGTTTGGTATTCAAAAACTTCATTTACAATCTTTATTGCAGATAATGGACGATTTAATAATTCTGAAGAACTTGAAGCCGCGGATAAAATAAGTATATTAATAAGGGCATACGTTTCACTATATTTGATTGCAAAAAATATTAACCGCGGATATGGAATTCTAATAACATGGTTCTATTTGAATATGTATATTAAAATAATAATATTTACGCTATATGCTTACTTCGAAGTTTTTGTGAGATATTTAAACAAATAATAAAAATTGTGCTAATTATTAAAATTGAGAATTTTCGTAGATATTAAAAGATTCTTTGGGCCTTTCTCATTCTATTATCTGGACTGGATTGCTGGTTATACAATTTTTTTTTATTTTTACTCTATGTGGTCTTTTGAGCGAGAAGGTAAATTTTGTATTTATAGTAGTACATCAGCGAGTAAAGATAAATACGATTTTTATATTTAAAACAAAAATTTTTTTAAATATAAATCTAATGAAAAATCTAAATCAAATATTAGTGCTGTATAAAGCCAGAGCCATGCTTTGTTGCGACTAAATACAACAATTTTATGTTATGTTATGCAATGATCTTACAATAGTAATAAATAATATTTAATGGCGTGATCACAAGGTCAATATTTTTATCAATATTTTGATAAAAACCGTTTTGAGCATCATGGAACTGTCCGTTCTGACAAAAATATTTGTATGCTGTTTTTATAACGTTATATCAGCATGTTCATCAAAATTTTGATAAAAAACTAATGAAGATATTGATCTTGTGACAAGGCCATAAAAAAATATTCTAATATTAATGTTTTTATATTACACTGAACCATTATTTGTTTTTATATCTTGACAACGAAATATATTAAGTAGGCTATAATGCCCTAGGGCGTATAAATCATAATACCCGCTTATTATGCCCTCTCATTTGCAATTATACATACAAGTCACCGCAAACTAGAAAATTTAGCTAAATCAAATTAAAATGCAGTATAATATAAAACGTTATATGCATCACTGGCATTACTCGATGTTTATGGTCTCGAGCAACTTAAAAACTCTCGGGCCTAGCCCGAGATCTATCTAAACTATAAAATTGCTTTGACAAAGATTCTCTTGAAATAGATCTTTAATGCTCGCAAAACTATTTTTTTCACAAAATTAGATAAATATCTTGAGATGAACTTAAAATTTATAATAAAACCTAACAAAAAGGCAAAATTTTATACTAAATTTACTCTTAATTTTTTTTATAGGTAATAGATTTAACCAATACAATTCATACATTTATAAATAATGAAAAAAGAACGATGGTTCGAATTGAAGTAAATTATTTTGAATAAGAAGTATTTATTTCAAATCAATAATAATAATAATAATAATTTTAGTTAATAAAATTCTCGGATAACATTTTACAACATAAAATGGAATTTACGGCATGTGGTGTATTTCCTTTGACATTAGAAACCGCAGAAACAGTAAGTTGGCTAACTTATTTTAATATTTTTAGTAATTTTGTTTAAAATATTCTAGCTAATAAAAAATGGTACAATGTTTTTTTTTATTATATTGCAATTGTTTGAAAGTTTAAAGTGCTCCAATTAAAAACCATAATATATTTTGTGATAGAACATCCTGTATTATACACTTATTATATCATGTAAAATGAATTTAGACATACATGTTAAGAATAATATGTAGTCACAAAAGCACTGAATAAAATAACGAAAAATATTTATTTATTAATTACATCATTCACGATGGGATTATCGTTGTAATGCTTTTCTTCCTCGATTTCAGCTAACGTTTGCTCGAGAACAGTCTCCGTTTCTTCCTCTTCATCACTATCTTGTGATGGAACTTATGAATTATCAGTTATCACTGGTATACCATTGAAATTTGTATATATAATGGAACACTTTAATCCAGTCTTTCTGCATGCACAGGTTCTCTTACATCCCTTTTTGCATTTGCAAGAAATTCGTTCAATGCCATTGTTGTATTTGACAAATATCCGGAAAATGGTGACCCGTCAATATAACCCCAACAAAATAGCCCCGACAAATTATCCCCGACATAATAGCCTGAGACATAATAGCCCGTGCCAAAATAACCCCACGACAAAAAATCACCGACATAACAGCCTGAGACATAATAGCCCATGCCAAAATAGCTCTGCGACATAGTAGCCCCGACATGATAAACCTGCGATATAGTAGCCCCGATATAAAAGCCTGAGAAATATTAACTTATCATCCTCCGCCCCCTCTCCCAATACAAAATTTAAACATTAACTTTGAAGTCAAAGGAAACGGAGATTTATACCACTTACGAAACCTATTTATAAATTCAGTATTAATAATTCTCCGTTTCCCCTGACTAGTGATTTTTTTATCTCACCTTCTGGTGAGATTTATCACGACCCCCTCCCCTTCAAATCTCACGTGAGATTGTTTGCCTTACCTACTTAATTTAACCCAGTTCTCTCGCAATTTTACAGTTTCTTGCAAAAATAGGTACGTCATTTTTTCCGAGACACCCCCCCCCGCGTGAGATTGGCTGAGATTCCGCTTGACCCCCCTAAACACCTCACGTATTTAATGGACGTTCTCTTAGGTAATTAATTAACGGCCCCTTTTCTCATCGGGCTATTTTGTCGGAGCTATTTTGCCGAAGCTGTTTTGACGGGTCTGTTGTGTCAGGGCTGTTTTGACGGGGTACCGTTTTAGACGTAAAATATATTAGGTATAAAGACCTAGGCGTAAAAGTCTAACATGATGTTAGGCTTAAAATACTTTAGTCGTAGACAGTGCCGGATTTACATTAGGGCAAAAAGGGCAGTTGCCCTAGGGCCCCGGACGCTGCAGGGGCCCCTCAGCGTACCTCCAAAAACTTTTAAGACGCATTTATTGGAATATAATAAATAAAGATTTAATGCATTTTTTAAAACTTTATGCCTACCTAATCCTACCTTGTTCTATAAAAATAAATTATCTAGCAAATTTGTAATAATTAATGTTTTTGTTAATACAAAGAGGAAAAGAAAGTTGCATAGAGTATAAGGACCACGATTCTTTGGTGCCCTAGAGCCCCCAGATATGTAAATCCGGCACTGGTCGTAGAATTCTTTAGGCGTAAAGATTTAAAGCCTGGTTACACAATACGAGTTGCTGACTTGACAGTGGACATCTACAATCTACTACACCTGTGTACTAGCATGACAGTAGCTCGACTTACCTCGCTCGGTCACACAAAAACAAAGCTGCTAGAGTGCGTGCCAAATAGAAATAGAACCGTCAATCATCATAGGCTACACCTGTAAAATATCTCCAACCACTTAAAGAACCCCAATCGACCCAAACGGTGGCGCCCAAATGTCACATACCGTTGTTTAAGTAGTTGGAGATATTTTAGAGGTGTGGCCTATGATGATTGACGGTTCTATTTCTATTTGGCACGCACTCTAGTGTAGAAGTAGGGAGGCGTCCATTAATTACATGAGGCGTTTAGGGGGGGACGGGGTTGAGCCGAATCTCACCCAATCTCACGTGGGGGAAAAGGAGGTCTGGCAAATATCACGTAATTTTTTTGTCTTAACTAGTCTTATATAAAAATAATTAAGGAAATTATATTTTTGTAAATAAATCCAACGCAATCAAGCACAGAAACGAATTTACACTAAAAATTCGCATTTTAAAAAATCTCACGTGAAGTTAGGAGCTGGGAGGGGGTCCGGCCAAATCTCATGACATCTCACCAAGGAGGGAGGGGGGGGTCGAAAAATCGCTAAACTAACCTCACGTAATTAATGGTCACCCCCTAGACAGCTATATTGCACATGTGTACTCGCATCTTTTCAGTAGCTTGTTAGGTCTCGGCTCGGGCAATGTTGTCGTAAAATGCACGACTGATCAGAGAGGCCTATCAGATTACTTCTACTCCAGGTCTCCTCGAGTGTAGTAATATGTATTATGTAGTAATACAATAGCATTTATTATATTAATATTGACATATTAAAATAATCAATAAATAATAATAACACAAAATGAAATTTTTACTCCCATAACATAAATTATTTAACGTTTCCTTACAAGTAATTTTTAAATGATCATTGTCAAAGCAATTTATAAATTATTGAATTTTATGATTTCGATAATTTTTTACATTTGACATAACATGAAAATAGGTACTTATTAGTCTTTAGCTATTCATAAAAACAGGCAGAATATCTTTTAACATTTATATTGAAAGCATTTTAATATAACTTGAAGTAATGAATTTAAAGAACAACATATTTAAAGATTTAAAACCATCTTTATTACTATCATGTATTCTTGGAATAACATTTGTATTTTCATCTAAACATGCTAATCAAAGGATTTTAAGAATTTCGCATCTCAGTAGAGTAGCAAATATTTTAATTATATTGACCTACTCTTGCAGTTTGATATATTTGTGTACCAATTTTGAAATCTATTATAAAAGTAATATATATTATCAAATTTCGGTATTAAAACAAGCTACGATTTATGTAACAATTGGAAACTCGATTTATTTCTACTTTGTATATATTTCCGCTTCATATTTATCGCATAAATTAAAATATATAATTGAAAATCTGCGTAAGTTTGATTGCGCATTATATAGCATTAAAAAATGCACCAATGACGACAAGATATACTATAAATTATTATTAGTGTTACTATCAACTTTTATGTTGTACACTATATCAGCAATTTTAATCTCTACCATACTTTTACCCAACATATCTGTAGCTGGTGAATTCAAAATTTTATGGATTATATTTTTTTATCCAACTGTAATAGAAATCATAATAGGAAATCAGTATGTATTTCTAATTTACTTCTTGCATAAGCGTATAAAGTTCATCAAGGAAGGTGTTTATGAAGTGTTTAGGTCAGAAGAAAATAATAATAAACACAATATGAAGAAGAAAGTTAAAATGTGTGAGTGAGATTAAGTAAGTTCGGTTTTCAAAAATTTCATTTACAATCTTTATTGCAGATAATGGAAAATTTAATGATTCTGAAGAACTTGAAACCGCAGATAAAATAAGTATATTAATAAAGGCATACGTTTCACTTTATTTTATTGCAAAAAATATTAACCGTGGATACGGAATTCAAATTACATGGTTATATTTGAATGTATATATTAAAGTAATGATATATACCCTATATGGTTACTACGAAGTTTTTGTGAGATATTTAAGCAAACAATAAAAATTTTGCTAATTATTAATATTGAAACTTTTCGTAGATATTAAAACATTATTCTTTGGGCCTTTTTCATTCTCTTATGTGGATTGGGTTGCCATTTCTACAATTTTTTTTTATTATTACTCCATGTAGTCTTTTGAGCGAGAAGGTAAATTTTATATTTATATCACAGGTATAGTAATGATAAATACGAAGTTTTATTGCGCATATGTATTTCTTTTCCATATAACCACATATTATAGTCAATATTTGGCATCATTATTTTTGATTTCAATATTCAAAACAAAATTTTTTTTAAATATAAATTTAATTATTCATAAACTAGTTTTAACCGCATATAAAACTATAATACATATCTATTTATTACACAACAATTCCTGAAATTGCTTTAACAAAGATTCTCTTGAAATAAAATCTTTGATGCTCATAAAACATAAAAATTCGAAATTTACTATTAATTTTCTTTATAGATAATAGATTTAACCAATACAATTCATGTATACATAAATAGTGAAAAAAGAATGATGGTTCGAAATGAAGTAAGTAATATAGAATAAGAAATGCTTTTATTTTAAAATCAATAATAATAATAACAATAATAATATAGTGACAATTTTAGTTAATAAAATTCTCGGATAAAATTTTACAACATAAAATGGAATTTACGGCATGTGGTATATTTCCTTTGACATTAGAAGCCGCAGAAACAGTAAGTTGGCTAACTCATTTTAATATTTTTAATAACTTTGTTTAAAATATTTTAGCCGATACTTAATGGTACAATGTATTTGTTGCTATTAGTACAATTTTTTGAAAGTTTAAGATGCTCCAATATAAATTGAAAATGATTGTCATCATAATATATTTTTTGAAAGAACATCCGGTATTATTGCTAATATATCATGTAAAATGAATTTATAGATGTTAAAGATTCGGTAGTCTCACAAACATTAAAATAAAATGGCAAAAAATATTTATTTATTGATAGGCAACATGGTTTTTTAGCAATGCTCATAATATGTATTTTCAACTGCAATTTGAGACTGTCAAATAGAGTTACAAATACTTTTAAAATATTTTTTAAAATTAAAATTAGTATTAAATTAAGTTCTACGCGAGCTTTGCCAACATACAATAAAAAGATTTGGTCAAGTTTAAAATTGATAGATAAGAGACGACGACTTTGTAAGAAAAATTATGCAAATGCGTCGTCAAGGTGAAGAGAATATATTTTGTTATAAAATTTAATTTATAAAAATCAGTACACCAAATTTTAACGAAATCTGTTAAACATTTCTGGAGATATAATATTTATTAATAATTATTTTATATAAATAGTACAAAACGGTAAAATGCTGTGTGTCGATGGGCAATATATCATTATACTAGATATATTAATCGATAATTAAATTTTATTGTCGTAGGCAACAGTCCCGGGCAGGAGGAAAAATACCCGGCTTGCCCGGGTATTTTCCCGACTACAGTCCGGGACTGTTTACCCGAGTATGGCACGAAATGGCTCAGGGATGGCAAAAAAGATGAGATTATGCTGTTAAAAACATGTTTTCACAATTCCAGGAGTAAAGTAATGCTTTTAAATATACTTTAAAGAAATATTTATAAAGCAATAATATTTTTTCTTGCGCCATTATTGCGCGCTATTAATCTGAAATTTTGCATATGGCTTCTTACGATAAATCGCTGGGGGTTTACTCTAACAGCGGTAAATTTTTTGCTCAGTTTTTCGATATCTAGCGCCGTTTTCAAGTTATTGCAATTTCAAAATCAAGGAAAATACTCGGATGCTCGGAGTGTGGAGAAAATATTTGCAAAAACTCCCGATTAGTCCCCATTCTTGAGTGCAATACTCGTAGGTAACAGTCCCGGGCAGGACTTGCCCGGGTATTTTCCCGACTACAGCCCGGGACTGTTTCCACGAGTATGGCACGAAAAGGCTCAGGGATGGCAAAAAAAAAGGTGAGATTATGATCTTAAAATCTTGTTTTCACAATTCCAGAAGTAAAGTAATGCTTTTAAATATACTTTAAAAAAATACTTATAAAGTAATAGTACTTTTTTTTGCGCCATTACTGCGCGCTATTAATCTGAAATTTTGCATATTGCTTCTTACGACAAATCGCTGAGGGTTTACTGTAACAGGGCTAAATTTTTTGCTCAGTTTTTTAATATCTAGCGCCGTTTTCGAGTTATTGCAATTTCAAAATCTCAAATTAAGTTATTTTAGTATTAAATATTTGCGTTGCTATGAAAAATATTCAGCGGGTAAATTTATGTCAAAAAATGATATTGTGATTTGTAAAACCCTGACAACATCAAAGGAGACATCAAACGACAAATCGTTTAACGAAGGTAAATTTTTTGCTCAGTTTTTCGATATCTAGCGCCGTTTTATTGCAATTTCAAAATCTACTCCGGTGGAATCTCGTTAATCCATTCATGCACGTCACTGTGGGGAAAATATTAGTCCTGATTCTTGAGTGCAATACTCGCAAAAACTCCCGACTAGTCCCCATTCTTGAGTGCAATACTCGTATATAAAATTTAATTTTTTTTTCAAATTCGGGAGTAAAGTGGTCACATTATTCCCACTTTTTGCACTCGGCTCACGCCTCATGCGAAACCTTCGCATGCAGGATTACAAGTAGCACCTTTAGTTACACGATGTATAATATAGGTACTATTTCTGTAGCTGATATTAAAGAAAAAATTAAATTATTATGATAACAAAATTCTCGCATATTGTGCATAAGTTTTACATAAGTTTTACATTACATTAACATAAGTTAATTAAATAAATTATTATTTGACAGTTTTTATTTACAATAAATCAAATTATTTTTAATCAAAAAAGCCGTGCTTTAACATCAGGTATACGAGAAAAAAGTAATCAATAAAAATTAGAATAGAATAGAATAAATTATTTATTATAATAGAATTGATCATTAAACTTTTTTTTTGTAAGTAATTTTTAAAAGAACGTTCACAATTTATAAATTATACATCTTTGTAGTAATCCCGGTAATGTTTCATATTGCGATGTACTTAATTATTAGTCTTTGTGTACTTACATAACAAAAATTAGAATACCTTTTAACGTATGTTCATTTTAGACATAATATATTAAAAATATTATTTAAAACTTGCAGCAATGAGTTTAAAAAGCAATATACTATTATCTTTGATACTATATAGAGATTTAAAGCCATCTTTGTTACTCTCCTGCATAGTTTAATTATAATTTAATTTTAATTTAGTTTAATTATCGCATATAGTACAAACCAAATAAATTTGCCGGTGCGTCATTGTTTAAAATGGTATAAATCAAGCTGGAAATGCATTTTTCTTCTTATTTTGATATAGCTTTTTCTTTACACCACAATTTGAAACAATATAAATGTCAGTGTCAAAGTGTTGCAGGTGTTAAACAAAAATGAAAACCATTTTAAACAATGTCGCACCGTCAAATTTATATGGTTGGTACTATAACATTAATTATTTGTATTCCCATGTAAGCATGCAAATAAAAATTTTTTGAAATTAAATATTTTCATTATATTGGCCTACTCTATCAGTTTGAAGTATTTTTGTATCAATTTTGAAATATTATATAAAAGTAATGAATATTTTCAATTTTCAATATTAAAAGAAACTATGATATAGTATACATATACAGTGCGTCACAGAATTATAACCGCACCCCATATTTCTAGGATTTTAATATAAATATAAAAGTTATTTGCAATATTGCGTTTTATTTTTAATTATTGTAACAGACAGGACTCCCGTGCATAAAATTAACTTGCAGTCTTTTCTTATGTCGAGCTAAGTACCATAAATAAAAATTTGCTTGTCTCAAAATTATAACCGCACGATGAATTCTTGGCTCAGTTGCTACAAATTGATGAATGTTGAGCAATGCCACGTGGAAAGAAGTTGAGTGAAAATGATAAAGGACAGATTCAAGCATATTATGATTCCGAAGATAATTTAAGAACAATCGCAAAACGAATTTAGAGATCGAATTTTATTAAAAATAAAGAAAATAATGGAACGCAAAAACATTCAGGATGGCCAAAAATTTTGATGTAGAGTCACGATGAAGGAAAAATACAGGTCCATTTTCCCAGCATCGCCCATTGTAAATTTTGGGTCTAAATTAGTTTTAATTGATTGTGTATCGTTAGTGTAGGTTTGTGTATTAATTATTTTCGTTTGTGCTAGCACCGTTCGCGAAATATAGTACATTTTAAGTTGGGGCGGCGCTGGGGAAATGCGAGCGCCGCCCATCGCGAATCTTGCGTCAATTTTGGTATCAATCGTTTGTATATCGTTTGTGTACGTTTGGGCATTAATTATTTTAGTTTGTGTAAGCTCCGTTCGCGAAACAACTTTAATTTAAATATGCGAACACCCTGTATTAAAATTATTGGGTAAAATTTGATTTAAATCGATTTTATTAATGTTGCAGTAATAAATATTTATTACTATTAAATTATTTTCGTTTAGGTAAGCATTGCACTCAAAATACCTTACAATTTAAGTTGGGGGGCGTGGGAGGGGGCTGAATAATTGCGAGCGCCGCCCATCTCAAATTTTGGGTCGATTTTGGATTCATCTTTGTGTATTTAATATTTTTGTTTTTGTAATATAGTTCTCAAAATAACTTTAATTTAAATTAGGAGGGGGTATTAATAATTATAATAAATGTTGTTTAAAGTGTTTTAAAAGTCTTATAATAATAATAAAAGTTTGTGTATTATATAGGTGTTCATAAAAAAAACTATTATAATATTATAATAATATTATATAGTGAAACTTCCCTAACTCGAATTGTTATTCTATAAATCGAATTTTTTTGAAGCATTATGTAGCTTTGTCAGATATTTACGTGAAATTTTATCTCCATAACTCGAAATTTCTCTAACTTATTTTAGAAGTCACGAAATTTTGTAGGGTAAATATTGTGAATGTACTTCTTGACTAGGGAATCGAAAACGGCAGACATTTACTTCTACGGATAAGAAGTGGCAACTTTCCAGCTCCCCCCCCCCCCCCATTTTGAATTGTTGATTCAAAATAGTCTATATTGTTTGTACCTATTCGCACCTTGCTTATTTTCATTTATACTCATTTTGATTTCAAAATATTTTTCAAAATTTCTAATAAAAAAGCATTTAAACATTTTGAATTTTGGATTTTTTAAAACATTAACGTAAAGAGTTAGTAAAAATCTATGAAATTTAAGAACGGCCCGATTACCAGTGTGGTGGTAGATCGCAGTTTTTCATAGTTAAACATGTGTTAAGTGATCGTTGCAATGAATTTATATTTACATTTTTTTTTAATGATGTACAGCAATTTTTATATTGTGTTGCTTAAATTTTATTTCAGAAAAGCAATTTCTACATTTAATTGCTACAAATTTTAATAGAATTTTACTACAAGGTCTTTAAAAAAAATTTACAAATTGTCTAAAAAAAGTTTTACATAACCTTTATTACAATTTTGTAGAAAATTTTCATAGTGGAATAAAATATTGGGGAATATTTTTCAGTGCAGTAATTTTTATATTATTTTGCTTTTCAAATAAATTTTATTTAAAAAAAGTAATACTAGCTGATGTACAGTTTACAATGGTACTGGAATGCATACATTTTCGCCCGCATATTTGCTCCCCCCCCCCCTTCCTAATTTAAATTTGATATATTTCGCGAACTATGCTAACATAAACAAAAATATTTAATGTAGCGTACACAAACAATTGATTCCAAAATCAACACAAGTAAACAATAGTGGGATATTAACACCTTTAAGTTCTAACGAAGTGAATTTCACAAAATTTTCAATATGAAATATTCCGGGCTCATTTCTCCAGAGCTCCTATTTTTGGATCTTAGATAAAATAATATTGTTTAATTGTGTCAATTTTAGTATCAATCCTTTGTGTACATTTGTGCATTAAATGTTTTTGTTCATATTAGCATAGTTTACGAAACATCTTTAATTTCAATTAAAGAGGGGGAAAATATGCAGGCGAAAATGCATGCGTTCCGGTACCCCTGTAAACTGTCAATACATTGTATATACACTATAATCAGGTACATACCTATTATAATTATTAGGTTCTATTATATAAAAATTATAATTAAAAAATATAAGTGGTTTTAGTTAAGATGGGTGGCGCTCGAATTTATTCAGCCCCCCCCCCCCCCAACTTAAATTACATTGTAAGGTATTTCGAGAACTAACAATGCTTACATAAACGAATATAATTTAATAATAATAAATATTAATTACTGCAACATTAATAAAAACGAATTAAACCAAATTTTACCCAATAATTTTAATACAAGGTGTTCGCATATTTAAATTAAAGTTATTTCGCGAACGGAGCTTACACACACTAAAATAATTAATGCCCGAAGGCACACAAACGATACACAAACGATTGATACCAAAATCGACACATTTAAACAATATTTTATCAATAATTCAAAAATGGGTGCGCTGGAGAAATGAACCCGATATATTTCATGTTAAAAATTTCGCGAATGGTACTAACACAAACGAAAATATTAAATACACAAACGTACACAAACGATACACAAACGATTGATACCAAAATTGTCCCAAGATTCGCGAAGGGCGGCGCTCGCATTTCCCCAGCGCGCCCACTTAAAATGCAATATATTTCGCGAACGGTGCTAGCACAAACGAAAATAATTAATACACAAACCTACACTAACGATGCACAAACGATTGATTCCAAAATCGACCCAAAATTCGCAATGGGCGGCGCTCGCATTTCCCCAGCGCCCCAACTTAAAATGTACTATATTTCGCGAACGGTGCTTGCACAAACGAAAATAATTAATACACAAATGTACACTAACGATGCAGAAACGATTGATATCAAAATCTAACCAAAATTTGCGATGGGCGGCGCTGGGGAAATGGACCTGAAAAATACAAAGAGCTGCGTCAAACTCGACACGTTTGTTGCGTCAAATTCCAAGTGAGCTTCAACTAAATGTATCACGGGAAACGGTAAGAAGAACTATACATCGAAGTTTTAACATAGTTCGAGCTGAAATGATTATGGCTCCAGTTCTGTCAGCAGCTCGAAGCGAGACGAATAAAATTTGCAAGCGCAACATGTCCTGAGATTGGGCAAAAGTCAGTACACTATTAAATTCTGTTAATAGTATTTTAACTCGTGACTGGTTTCTTAGTTCATATTTAGCGATGAGAAAAAATTCAATCTAGATGGTCCAGATGGCTATAATTCGTATTGGCATGATCTACGGAAAGAACCAAGGCATTTTTCTAGAAGAAATTTTGGTGGCGGTAGCTGCATGGTTTGGGGAGCGTTTTGTGCCAAGGGAAAACTGGATTTTGCCCGTATATCGACGAAAATGAATAGCGAATTGTACATCACACTGTTGGATAATAATTTTCTTCCATTTATCCGTCGGAATAGATAATCAAAATTTATTTTTCAGCATCAGAATGCAACCATACATGCAAGTCGCCAAACAAACAACTGGTTATGTCAAAAGAAAATTCGTGTTTTAGACTGGCCATCGAGATCTCCAGATTATAACCCAATTGAAAACATTTGGGGCATACTTGTTCGCCGTGTATATGCAAATAATAGACAGTTATCAGATGTAAAGGATTCCGTAGAGCAATTTTAAATTGTTGAAACAAGTTAGAGCAAAATATTATTATTATTATTTGGTTGGAAGTATGAAAAATCGAATTTTTTCTGTAATTCAAAAAAGTAGCAATAAAATTCGATATTGAACATGGTTTTTAGGTTTTTACTTTTAAAAAATTTTGAAAACTTGAAAAAAAAATTTTGAGACAAGCAAAATTTTATTTTTCGTGCTTAGCTCGACGTAAGATAAGACTGCAAGTTAATTTTGTGCACATGAATCTTGTTCGTTACAACAACTAAAAATAAAATTCAACATTGCAAATAGCATTTGTATTTATTTTGAAATCCTAAAAATATGGGGTGCGGTTATAATTATGTGATGCACATAATAACTGGAAATTCAATTCATTTGTATTTGGTATACTTCGCAGCTAAATATTTTGTCAAATAAATTAAAATGCATAATAATTGAAAATTCCACGATATTGATTGAAAGTTACTTAGCATTAAAAAATGTACCAATGACGAGAAAATCTACAATACTTTATTGTTATTATTATTAATATCTATGTTTTACGTATTATCGGCAATTTTAATTTCTATACCATACTGCTACCCAACTTATTGTTAGCTAACGAATTGAAAATTTTATGGATTCTAATTTTTTATCCAATTGTGTTAGAAATTAT
Source organism: Cantharis nigra (assembly GCA_958510845.1). Classification (NCBI taxonomy): domain Eukaryota; kingdom Metazoa; phylum Arthropoda; class Insecta; order Coleoptera; family Cantharidae; genus Cantharis; species Cantharis nigra. Next base: position 19,303,969 of record OY294028.1, read on the forward strand.
AATAGGAAATCAATATGCATTTCTGATTTATTCATTAAATAAACGTACAACGTTCATAAAAGAAGCTATTTGCCATTTATTTTATTTTAAAGAAAAAAATAATATCGCTACAAAACAGAAAGTTAAAATGGGTAGGTAATATTTAAACGCTTAAATTATATTATTGTTATTTAAAAAAATTTTTTAGGAACAGATAATAAAAAGTTACATATGAAGCTAAACAAATTGAAGTCTCCAACCAAACAAGAAGATTAGTACAAGCGTATGTTTCTCTTAATTTGATTACAAAAAATATTAATCGTGAATATGGAATTCAAATAACATCTTTATGTTTAACTCTGTATATTAAAACAATACATTGACGCTATACTCTTACTTCGAAGTTTTTGTAAGATATAAGTAATATTATATTTGTAGTAAACCTTTTTAGTAATAATGTGAAAATTTAATTAAGTTATATGTCTGTTTAAACATTTATATTATATGTATCTTCTTCTTCTTCTTCTTCTTCTTCTCTTATTATAGGCAACTGCCTGTTTTTCTTCACGCTTTTCCCCTCCTCACACAGGGGCGGATCCAGGGGGGAGGCGATGGGGGCGATCGCCCCCCCTTAGATCTTCAAAATACGTTAATTTTTAAACCAAAACATTCTGATGCGTTACGAGTTCCCAAAACTATTTTGAAAATTTGAAAAATATTTCGTATTTTTTAAACTTCGGGCTTTAATTGATTACCTTATAACAAAATAACAAAAATACAGTATTGTATTTTAAATGTTAAATCTATTTTATAAGATCTGAGGCTTCTAGACAGGTAAATAATATAAGCTTGTTGCAATTTGGGAAAATCCCAAATTTTAGTGTTTTCCTTAATCCCTGAAAGGGTGTTTTTAGGTAACTATGCTCTCCATTATTAGTATTTAAAGAAAACAGAAGCGCTTTCATATATTTTTGAATTTATGCATATTTTCAACAGTTCATCCACGGATGTATAATTAAAGAGGTAAGTACAAAAAAATAGATTCTTTGATTCCACCCCCGAAGAATACTACAGAAGATCAGTTTATATACCAATGCTTGATGCAGTAATCTTTGATTTGCAATCTAGATTTTCTGTAGATACATTAAATTCTTTTGAGCTTACATATTTGATGCCAAGAAATATTATTAAATTGAATTTAAATGATGAGTATGGTACGATGAAAGTATAGCTAGCATCTACAAATATTAAGGCAAAGTAATTAGTGATCGACCAGGAGCTAAATTACAATTATTGTCTGAAATGCAATGTTGGCAATAGAAGTGGCTCACCGTTTCTGAATCCACAATACCTAATACTGTAAGCGAAGTGTTGAAAAGTTGAGCTGCAGATATATATTCTTTAATAAATAAATTATTTGTAATACTGCTTACATATCCCATAGTGTGGCCTCTGCAGAAGGGAGCTTTTCTTCATTGCGAAGATTAAAACATATTTGAGAAGCACTATGGAAGAAACGTTAACGGATCTAATAGATCTGCTTCATACGCTCCGTGAAGTTGAACTAAATATCAATAACATCATTGAAAGATTTGCTAAAAGTGGCAATCGTAAACTTAATTTTATACAGTATAGTCCGCTTATTGGAATCACGGTTAATGTTATCATTCGGGTATTGTTATCACTTTTGCGAGGAACGGGCCGGACGTATATGATTACACACAAAAAACATCGGTTATAGTAATCAAAATTCGGTTTATATTATCAAATTTATTATTCTTAAGATTATTTTCTCCCACGACCAAAGGAATTAGTTTTCAGTTGCAAGCATTTTTTTATATTGTGCATGAGCCACCCACATACTTGTATAAATATGTACCACATATTCATTACGTGATTTTTAAATCAGGTGTTAGCAAGAAGATTTGTCTAGTTTGCTGTTAATATACGATGTAATTCAATCCTATCTGAAAACTTTGCAATGAGTGACTTAAAAAAGAGACGTGATTTGAGCTTAATTGAAAAAATAAAAATTTTAGAACAATATAATAAGTTACCAAAAATAAGCCAGAGGAATGCAGCATTGCAATTAAACATTTCACAACCACTTTTGTGAAAAATTTTAAAAAAATATGTTGAAATAGAAGACGCTGCAAGATGCAGATGAGATCGTCAGATTTCCAAACGAACTTTTTATAAACAATTTACTCCTCGCACAGCAGAGACAAACAACTTTAGATGAGTTTTTTTAATTTGTTATTTTTCTTATTAATTACTGATAAATAACCAATAAAATTTTTTTTCTCTTTTTGTTATCAATCGGTTATTGTTATCAAAAACCCCAAGACCCGAAGTGATCACATTAAACGGACTTCACTGTATTATAAACCGTGAAGCTACCTACTTAAATTTTTTAATAAAATTTATTTATTTTTATCTTTTTTTTTGGTATTTAATTTATTAAAAAACAAATAATAAACTTATTTTTGCAATCATCAACTACTACTTTTTATTTTTCTTATTTATTAAATTTTTATTTTGTCGCCCCCTCCCCCTATGGTAATAGTCTGGATCCGCCACTGTCCTCACATTTCCTCTGATGTGGACACCCAGCTCTTCATTCATCTCTTGGGTGGTCTTCCAGGGTTTCGTTTTGCCAATGGTTTCAGGTTTCAGGTTTCTTGCAATTTTGATCAGTCGATCGTCGTTGGCTCTGATGTTTATAAAGTATGTCTCTATGTATAATAAAACTTGTTACTGCAGGCGAAGTTGGTATAATAATAATTATATAGTATAATATTATTTCAATATTCAATGCTAGAAGATAAACTAATAAAGGGTCCGAAACGTCGGACAATTTAAAATTATTTAAATAGATCTACAGCTCAATCAATTTTATTCACATTTTAGTAAAATATTTTTTTCTAAGCGCTTTTCGCATGCATGCACTAAAATAATTTCAATAGACTGAAGTGCTCTAATGTATTTTTAATGAACGTATAAAGACGTACTAAGAATGGACAGACAACGAATCCCGAATAAGGTTTGGAACGCCGAAATGGGTGGAAAAAGAAGAAAAGGCAGACCACGGACGCAATGGAAACAAGAAGTGAAGGAAGATCTACACATGTTGCAAGTAGAGAGATGGAATGCGGTAGAAATGGACAGGAAGAGATGGGCGAAAATTGCCAACCAAGCCATGGGCTTTCTAGGCCTGTAGTGCTTTATATATGTATATTGTCGTGTAATCTGGGGGGGGGGGTAAATATTAAAAAAAAATGTACTGGAACTCCAACCAAATTACCACATATTGAGCGATGAGACTCTTTTATTCAAATTTAATTTTTAAATTAAAATTATTCAAATTACCATTTTACTAATGGAAAATAGAACGCAAATGAGCGCGATACCGGTCCAGGTGTGTCAACGTCCACATGAATTTATTAAAGCCTTTAAATTTTCGAATATTAATGTTTTCAATTTTACCAATCCAATTTCTTTCAACTATCCAAAATTATCATCCAAATTAATTAAGATAATAATCAAACATTCAGACTTATTCAAACTATTATGTCCAAAAATATGTCCAATCTCCAAACAAGTAAATTCAAAATTTAAATAAATTAAAATTCAACTCACGCAAAATCAAAGATTTATTCGCAAAATTATAATAACTTTAAACAAAATTTAATTTAGACAAAACTTCTTCTTAACCGCTCATGGCGGCCATTATCGGCAAAAAGCCCCGTTTATACCGCTAGTTGGCGCCAGCTCTAACAAAAATGCGGCAAAACGAGAGATTCAAAATAATTCACACTTTCAAAATTAATACAATTATTTTACATCAAAATATAAAATTTCCAAATTAAACAAAAACTTCAATGAAGGATTTTGGAACATGACAATATATATATATAAATAATTTTTCTAGAATCAATTCTTTATTATTTTGTTGTTCTTTAAATTTTTACTTTTGAATTGAATCATTAAACCGCCAAAACGTTGATTAATTAAAAATTGCTGTAATTGTTATTATTAATAAATATTACCTAAACTTCTTAATTTAAAATGAACACAAAATTTATTACTTTCTATTTTAATGCTTGTATTACAACTATTTTTGTGGGAGTTATAAGGTAAACATTGTTGCCTAGTTATTAGTGCCTTTTTAGTTTTTTTTTTATTATTTATTTTTCGGTTTCTTTACAAATTATATTTTGTTAGTAAAATCTTTTGTACCGAGAGCTTTTAGGATGTCATTTTGAAAAAAGTATGTTATAAATTTGATTTACTTAAGTGTTCGTAAGGTATTGTTAATCAATATATTAAAATTCCTATATTCTCAACCACCGACCTCATTAATTTCTGATAGTGATAAGGTTGTAAGTCACTTACAATTTTAGATTAAAAGTGAAACTTTGTTTCAATAATTGCACGTCAAGCAAAGACACTTTTAATCCAAATAAGATGCCATTTTTTCTCCAACCAAAAATGTAATACTATATTACATCATTAATAATGTGGAATATTGTGAAACTTATATCACTTCCAACATTTTGTTTGAGTATTCAAATAATGAAAAACCTTGATTTTTAGTATTTTATATTAAACTTTTATGGCTAGCACTAAAAGTGCTGTATTTTAAGGCACATACTAAATACGTTGCTTAGCAATATATACGGATTTCTATATTGGCAGCAAAAACATCTACTTTAATTTATTTTAGGTAATGCTAAAATTAATAAAAATAGTATCGTAATGATATTAATGAGAAATATTTATTGTAGAAGCAAAAAACCCTGTTGAAGCTAGATAGCTTCTAAACGCATTATTAGGGCGACAAATCATTTTTCCCAGGGTACATATTGAGTATGTGTAATAGGCTTTATTATTATGTAATTCATAAAAAAACTAGCTTTGTCATAAAAATGTCTAAATTATTCGATTTTATTTATATTCCAGGTCATTTTTCACAATAATATTTGTGCTGTCAAGTATCATTAAAGTAATTATTAGTCTCTATGTACTCGTAGTTCTCTAATATTTGAGTACTTTAAGGTCAGTTTATTTTAGACAAGTACTATAGAAAGTATCTAAAATTTGAAATAATGAATTTGAAATATAACATATTTAGAGATTTAAAACCCTCGTTATTACTATGGAACATACTTGGTATAACCTTTGTGTATCCATATCAGAATGCTAATAAAAGTTCTTTGAAATTCATACGGCTCAGTAAAATAATAAATATTTTAATTTTATCAACCTACTCCTACTGTTTGATATATTTTTGCATAAATTTTAAAATATATAAAAAAAATAAGTATTATTATATACCGATGATAAAAAAAGGTACAATGTATATAACAATTGGAAACGCGATTTATTTATATTTAGTATACGTTTCTGCTTTTTATCTATCAAATAAATTAAAATATATAATTGAAAAATTCCATGAACTTGATTGTACATTATATAGTATTAAAAAGTGCACCAATGATAATAAAAACTACTACAATTTGATACTGTTATTATTATCAGCGAATATGGTTTATGTAGTATTAACGATTTCAATTTCAACCATATTTTTACCCAACAAATCTATAGCTGGTGAATTCAAAATTTTATGGATTCTAATTTATTATCCGGCTGTAATTGAAGGTATAATAGAATGTCAGAATGCAATTTTGGTTTATTTGTTATACACGCGTGTAGCATTCATCAATGAAATTGTTCATCATTTGTTTAATTCCGAAGAAAAAAATAATAACGCTTTGAAGCGAAAGATTAAAATAGGTTAGTGAAATCAAATAATTTACTTTTCAAAAATTTTATTAGTCTTTATCGCAGAGAAGAGAAAATTACAGGATGCTGAGAAATTTGAAGCCGCTAATAAAATAGGAACTTTGATACAGGCATATATTTCAGTTCATTTGATTGCAAAAAATATTAATCATGGATATGGAATTCTAGTAACATATTTTTATCTACATATATATATTAAAACGTTAATATATACGCTGTACGTTTACTACGAAGTTTTTGTAAGATATTGAAGTAAATAATAATTTAACTAATTACTAAAATAAAAAAATGTACATACTAGGTTTTAAAAGATTTTTGGAGCGTTCCCGTTTGTATAATGTGGGCTATGTTACTACTAAAACAACTGGTCTTTCTGTTAATTCCATGTACTCTTCTTTATGCAAAGGTAAATTATTCTGGACGTCTTTCTTTTGCAGCCAATGGTACACTATCGTGCTATATTCCATTAGAACCCGTCAAAAATGAAGTAATAATTTCTTACTTATTACAAATATTTATTTTTCTCTCTATAACTTGATTTATTGAAGCTAATTGTGCTGTTAACACCTTTTTTTATAGGTAATAGATTTAACTGATACAATTCATATGTATATAATTAATGAAAAAAGAACGGCTATTCGAGAAAAAGTAAGTTAATTTAATTTATAATTGAGAAAAATTTACCAAAATAAGATTATAATTTATTATAAGTAATAAAGAACTAAATAAATGTACCTAAATTAATCGTGACATGGGCATCAAAAATCGTCGTCAAATTGCCTAATTTTCCAAGCAGTTTCTATTACATAACGATTTCTATTGAAATCATTGTGTAATCGGTTCTGATAATTTGATAAATAGTATTTATAGATAATATTATTACTCGTCTATTGTTGTACTAAACAAAACTATTACAATTTAATTTTGATACTTATTAAGATTTTGTCTGGATTACTTATTACCCCAATGACGACTTTTCCATGAAAATTTAGATAAACAATTATACGATATTCGATTGATACGTGTTTTAAGTAATGTAACTCGATATTAACCATATCAATATTTTAGAAAACTCAAAAAATGCACTAAACACTTTTCAGAACTAAAATGATAACGTTTGCGAATATATACTTACAGTGAATTTTACATGTGATAACTTAAAAACATTTTAGCTCTGAAACGTGTTTAGTGCATGTTTTGGGTTTTCTAAAATATTGATAAAAGATTCCTTAACCCAATTTCTCGTACCCACCTAACGTCAAGACCTTAAATCTATAAAGTCGTTAAATAATTTGTTTCTTTTCTCAATAAGTGCGTAAACCACTATTAGGTATTTATTTATAGTTCTCTATTTTTCAAAATATTTCTGTCACATTAATATTAATATTTACCTATATTTTTAGTTAATCAAATTTTCCGATCAGATTTTTCAACAAAAAATAGAATTTTCGGCATGTGGTATATTTCCTATGAAATTAGAAACATTAGAAACGGTAAGTTAGCATAACTCATTTTGATATAATATTTTTACTAGCATATTTTTGAACATTTTAGTTAATACTTAATGGATCAATATACTCATTCCTTTTACTGCAATTTTTTGAAAGTTCTAGGTGCTCTAATTACCAAAATTAAAATAATGCAACATTTAAATTTTTAAGAGCATCTCATATTCACCACCTAATTTGGAGGACTAAATCTTTCTTTTTTGTAGAATTTTTTTGTAAGAATTATTATACTTGTTGCTACGTCGAATTTTCACAGAAATGTTAACATTTTTATGCCATAGATTGTAGGTATAATAGTTTGATTAACTGAATCTACCGTAAAATCAACCATTTTCTTGACATTACCATTTTGCAGAAAGGAACCAGTTCAGTTAATTATTTCATTTACCTATGTATGTTTTGGTGGTTTTGTACTTTTATCGATTAAACGGAAAAATAAAAATTCTATCTTTTACAAAAACCAGAATATTTCAGATGTGGTAGAATGAATTCGTATTAGATAGTAGTAACAAGTGTATTATATGGTACTAGCTGAAAAGCCCGTCCGCGGACAGGCAGCTAGACGGTGGATCTCTTTTTTAGTGGTATAATATTAAACATTTAATTTCGTTTCTTGCTACAGAGTGATTCCCCGTTTTTCTATATTTTTAAAGTAACGCAAAAATTTGCTGCTAACCTTGATGTGCGGACGGGCAATTAAAATTTTTTTTAATAATTTAAAAATAAATAAGTTTCTGAAATTCTAATTTTCTTTAGCCGAACGTTTCAATTTCCCTCACTTTTGCTCAAAAATAAAAAATTTTCCAGCATTTTCTGACGAAATTGATATAATTATTCTGTCCCCCCGGTTTACAATTTTGACTTTATATTTTTATAAATATAATTTTAAATAAAATATTATAAAAAAGAATTTATAAATAAATTAAAAGTAAACCGGGGGGTCTGGGGGTGTAGAACACCCTCCAGTACATATCGCAGGATATCCATACATTTAGAATAATGGACAAATATTTTTAGTCCTAATCTTAGTTTAATATAATTTTCGGTTGTTAAAAAAAATCGACCAATCAGAGTGTTCCTTTTTTCACCAAAAAATAACACGCTGGAGCAACAGGAGCAGCAGGAGCAGCAGCCTGCTGGGATTTCATATATTAGGATTACCACAATTATTAAAGAATAAGTACAAAGTTAAAGTTATCATAATATTTGGTGATGATGTGATTACCGTTTGGATTTAACTTCTTAATATAAAAAGACAAAACAAAAGATTCAGTTATTCAATACCTTTTTGCAATTTTATATTATATTTAGTAGGAATAAGATCCATAAGATAATTTATGTTTGGCCACTTAGCAATAAAATTATATGAGTACCTGGGTTAATAAAGTAATAACTAAAATTTGTAATTTTTTTTTTCTATAGTTTTTCTTCGATATGAGAGAAGTACTACGTCTGGGGATGTAATGTCGGGGTAGGTTCTGTGCACAACGTGGGGGTCCTAGTATTAGACGATACGGTATTGCGGGTTTGGTGGCCACCATAATTGCGCTTAGGAAGGCTAGGTTCAGATTAGGAAGTGGGGTTATTCGTGGGAGATTTGATTTGACGTTTTGACATTACAGGGTGTAAATGGATTTTCGGTCGTAAGGATCTATCATGAAAGATAGATACTTTTCTCATAATACGCTATTTAATGAGTAACGCGAAGCCACTACAGAATCGGCAACCTCAATCTCAAGTTTTATCGTACTACGTACTACAGTTTCGAGATTATTCCGAAGAGATTTCTCTTCATAAGGTACAAATTAACCCGCTAGTGCCCATGCATGAACTAAAACTTCCACATAAAAGTAAGCAATTGAGACTTTCGAAACCTAAACTGCACCCCACTCCCTCTTGGAAAGCATGTAGAAGGTTTAAATCTGATGTTTAATTCTATTTATGTTAAAGTTTTAATAACTTCTTATTTTATAACATTATATTTTCACTCTACTAATTTCTTCAAAATTTTATTGATGTTCGGTGCCCATCAAATTAGTTGTTCCAAAATTGTAAGAAAGGCTAAGGTTTTCTTGCATCCTCTGACGAGCTACCGCTGGCAACATCGTAGATTAAAAATAATTTATTTAATAACAATCAACTTTTGTAAACTTTTTTTTAAATATTTTTCTCATCTTCATTGTCATTATCTTTGATGTCATTTCTATCTCTTGCCAGTGTAATTAATTATTATTATTAAATTGCACATAAATATAGCGTGATAAACATGTTTGTTACATAAACATTAGATAAAAATCTCTGGGGTCATACCCAACTTAAATATTCTATTAATGGAAATTTATTATTCATAAGTTATTCCATATCATAGTTTCAATGTAAAAAACAAACAATTGATTTAGATTGAAAATAACACTCACAGTATGTAGAAAGATCAAATCAAATAATAGACTACATAGTAATAAAGTTGAATTTTATAAATAATGTATTTAACTTCTGTGGTTAATCAAAAATATTTTGATAAATGATAATAAAGCATGAGTACGTGAAATGATTTCTTTACCGGTTGTTTGTAATCAAATAAAATTTGATTACACCGAATTTCTTCATTAATTACATTAAAATAATATTGTTAAATGATAATATAATTAATTTCGTTATTGATAGGTAAGTATACTTTTATTTTTAACTCTTAAAATTTTAATTAAGTCTTTAAAAAATTTAAAATGTTGTAGAAAATGAATCCCGATCATTTATTTGAAGCTTTGAACCCTATGTTCCTGGTATCAAATTTAGTAGGAACAAGTCCGATTTACTTTCAAAATGTTAATGGAAAACGTCATTTGAAATCTTCGAGTGTTTTTCAAATAATTACCGGATTATATTTATCAACTTATACGGTTAGCATAATTTATGGCGCAGAAAATTTAGAAGTGGATACCACAAACAAATATTTTAACAATGCCATGACAATAATTGGAGTTGCATTGGATATGATGGGACAAATATTTCTACTATACGTCATATACATTTTTACTTTTTTTATTACAAAAAATATTAAAACAGCTATAAACAAAATTGCAATTATCGATTCAATTTTATTTGATTTGGGACACATTTGTAATTATAAGAAAACTCTATGGCAAACCATTGCGGTCATATTTGGAGGAATCTCTGTAATTGCTTATACGAGTATTATGCATGTAATTATTTTACCTGATCACTCGCCCTTCAGTACAAACCAGGCCTTATGGTTTGTTTTTTACTTTCCCAATATAATTATTTTTGTAATGGAATGTCAATTTGCCATTGTGACTTACTTGATATATCAACGATTTAAAGCTGTTAATGAAATTTTAAATAAGTTAACTCTGCAGAATGACACCGAATTCAGCAATAACTATTCTAACTTTGAAGTTCTCACGGGTAGGTTTCATTTAGTTTTGATTTCCAACTAAACTCAAAACGAACAGAATAGTATTGAGTAATTTAAGAAACTTGTCATTTTCAGTGAGTTCAACAACAAAACCAAATCATTCTAAAACTACAACTTTACGTAAAATTGAAACATTAATGGAAGTTTTTGATTCAACTGTTGATGTAGCATCCGAAATTAACACTAATTATTCGTTTCAAGTTTTAATTTGTTTGGCTGTATTGTTTATTAAGTTAGTTTTTGGCATCAACTTTGCTTATTTAGAACTTTTTGTAAGTTACCAAGCTTTCTGTTTTTAAAAGTCTATCATATTTGCTACTATTGTATTTGTTTAGATATACAAAAAGTCTGCCTCGTCGCTAAGCTGGATTATATGGTCCATGATGAACACATTCGAAATTTTACTTATTGTAATTCCATGCAATATAACAACTCTGCAAGTAAGATTTATGTTATTCTCATATTATTAAAGTAAATAATATAATATTTAAAATAATTATAATTTAATATTTAAAATAATGAAACAAGATGTTATTGCTTTCTGCTTTCTTCTGATGTTCTAATTAGAAGAGATCATCTGAATTCTACTGTGTAAGCTTAGCTTGACATGTTTTTATATGAGCCAATAAAAAATAAATAATAATAAAATTATAAAATAAAACTAGTAAATATTTTGGTCAAGTCGCTAAATCGTAAATAAATCTATCCTGCTCTCTCAAAAGAGGAGAGGCAAACCTTATCTTGTGGAAACTGAAAATGTTTATAATATAAAATAATTAAAATTTCTAGGCACAAAAAACTGGCGTAGAAGTTCACCGACTGATGATGAATTCTAAGGAAAATTATATTCGTGAAAAAGTAAGCATTGCAAATTATCTCCCAAAGAAATTATTACTTAGTCAAAACTTTCCTTTCTAGCTACTTGTTTTTTCCCAACAAATTTTTCATTGCCCCGTAGAATTTTCTGCTTGTGGATTGTTTTTAATTGATGCACCTTTGTTATTTATGGTAATTAGATATTAAAAAAGTGTCTGCAGTTTAAAATAATTTCTTTTTATAATTTTAGATAGTTAGTGCGGTAACAACGTATTTGATTATTATGTTGCAGTTTCAAGAAGGTACTGAAGCGAATTGTATAACAACAAATACTACAAGTATCTAATCAATTAAATTTTTCTCGTGTACTCTAGTTTTAAAATATATTATATATTTTATTAAAATATTTACCACTGTTACTTGTGATGTTTAATTTAATTTTTGTATTAAATGATATAAACTGTAAAGGAATTGTATAAGTAGAGCACTTTTAGTTACAGGCTAGGAAAAAAATAATAAAAATTATTTTTGCAAGATTTTTATTTTCACTTTACAGTACTATACCTACTATATTATATTTATTTAATTTACATATACAGTGTGTTCAAGATAAGAGGTAACAGTGAATAATTCTTTTATCTTACTAGATATAAAAAAAAGTTTAAATAGTTTATTATTCAACTCGAAATTTAGCATCGGAAACTGCGGAAGTAAATTTTTTTTACTTCAAATTCAACCGGAAGTAAACATGTATTTATTTTTTCAAATGGCAACATGTCTTTTTTTAACATTTTCGTAATCTGAAATTTTTTCTCAATACAGACATATAAAATTATCATAGGGTACATAAGAAAATTTTCGAGAAAAATGCAAAATAAATTAATTAATTATTTGATTTATTTATATAAATTAGAATTATCAAATTGAGCTACATCAGGACAAAATAAAACACATATTTAAAACGAGCTTTCGGAAAATGACATTTCCTTTTTCAATTTTAATATGAATTTAGTGTGCTTTGAAAACAAAATGATACTATAGTATCATGTCTTGGAACAAAATGTTGGCAATTTTGAAGAATTTATCAGATAGGTTGTGTTTTCCGTACCGTGAGGTTGTTTTGCTTTCATAACACACTAAATAAATTAAATAATTAATAAATTTGTCTTGCATTTTTCTCGAAAATTTTCTTATGTAATTCTATGATAATTTTATATGTATGTATAGAGAAAAAACTGCAGATTACAGAAATTTAAAAAAAAAGGCATTTTGCCATTTGAAAAAAAAATCATGTTAACTTCCGGTTGAGTTTGAAGTCCAAAAATATGTACCTCTGCGGTTTCCGATGGCAAATTTCAAGCTGAATAAAAAACTATTTAAACTTTTTTCTATATCTAGTAAGATAAAAAAATTATTCACTGTTACCTCTTATCGTGAACACACTGTATATGGTAAGTAAAATCAAATACATGTAAAATATAATTTTATAATAAATTAAAATGATAAAATAAAAATGCAATATATTTCACAGAAAAATCGATTTTTAGCTGCATCAATTTATTATAATAATTATTATTTAATTAAGTTGCTTCAAAGCCAAATTAATTATTTGAGCTATTCCTTCTGCTAATTGTTTTGCAGTGTAAGGTTTATCTAATGGTGGTACATGAATAAACAACGTTCTCTTGTCGTCAATATGTAAAGATTTATAATAAGTAAATTCGCAAAGATACCTAAAATATAAATAATAAAGATATAATAAATAAGTTTATTATGTTTATTAAAATTCCTGATGAACTTAATGCCCATACCTATAATTAATAATAGTCGATACTTCGCTTGATCTTGGACCAATCAAAATTAACAATTTCATGCTCAAGTTTTGCTCAAGCCAAGTATCGACTATAGGTGTGGGCATAAATTGTTTATTAATTTTTAAAAAATAAAAAATACTATATTATTTTATTTCTACGCGGTAACTCATAACTATCAAATAAAACAATAAATAAAAATAAAAATAAAACTATTATGCTGTTGTAATTGAGTTTAGAGAAGAATAAAAGTCTTTGTCTTAAATAAACAATTTAAAAAGAGTAAAGAAAGATCAAAGAAGACAAGATAAAAAAAGAAGAGGAAAAGTAAAATAAAAGTTATAGAACATCGATTAAAAAAGATTAAAAGAATATAAAAAAGGGAAGTAAAGTAAAATAAATATCTTAAAATGTCTGTTAAAAATATGTAAAAAGCGATAATGAAAAACAAAGTTGTCACTATGGGATGAACAATTTTTCATAAATACTACAGTGAATTTTGTTAATTGGCTGAAATTTTATTAATTCAATGTATAATAACAATAACATAATAGCTTTGGTTCAGTGCTTGCTTCGGGAGTAGTACGATAACTTGACCCACGAATTTGCAATTTTCCCATTGTTTGTTATTATTGTATTATTAAAAACATCCTTGAAGTCGCCAGAATTCAAAAACTACGGATCTAGAAAAATTAGATCTTTGTGTTTCAACCAAATTCCGCTATAAATAACAAAATCATATTATAATATGATATGATTGTTGTTAGTCAACTGTGGACGGCTCCGCCCACTAAAACAAGTGCTGCACCTCTTTACATGAGCATACGCACCGTCAACAGAAGAGACAATTTACCGATTACCGAAACAGAAACCTGTGGGTCAAGTTATCGCACTACACCCGCTTGCATCCTACGCACCCACCTAGACTAGAGCCATGAACCAGCTATAATTAGAAATTTAAGGGATTTACCTTCCAGCGTTAGTTGAAACACAAGATTCCAATTCGCAATTTTCATTAATAGTACTGCATATTTCATGTATATCCATTTTAGTTTCAATGCAGTCGATGCCACTGTCTGAAGAGCAAATTTCTCCGGTAATGTGTTTATTATTTTCGCAGTCCGTTTTACAATAGCCACTCCTATGAGCTTGATGTTCCAACGTAATTGTTCTTGCTTCCGATGAAACGCCTACATGAACAACTAACTAAAAATAATACTTTGGTTAAATCATAAAATGATTTGTGTACCTATAACTTTCAATGTCTTCAAGTGTGAGATGCACTATTTGGTGTATAATAATAATTAATAGAAAATAACTAACTTAAACATATACCATGAAAACAAAGTATTTTTATTTAAAAATAATAAAAATATAAATTTTTATTAAAATAAAGTAAATCACTTTCCGCACTAGTGCGTGAAAAATATAACTCAAATCTGTGTAGAAACTGGTTGCATAAATAGCTATTATTATTTATCTATGAAAATACTTATTAATTAATTAAGTGCCTATGTACATACCTTAGGATTGTAAGTCTTCCACAACAATGGTATGTGCGTATCGATGTAATTGTAAACAACCGGAATTTCTTCAATTATTAAATTAACTTTAGGAAAGTCAAACTGTGGTAGAAGTTTAACAGCTTCCCAGCTAGTATTTATTTTATGCTCTCCAAAAGGGCCAAACCCAGTTACTATAATATTTTCCGTATTCATTTTTTCGAACCTGGATTATTTTTAATATTCCGATTAGGTATTTATTTGTAACTAAAATAATACTTAATGATAACGTAGGGTACTTGTTACTACTACCTACCTCTCGTTAACGTTTTTATTTAATTTGAGATAAGTAATGTATTTACACTTTTAAGTAACATGACATAAAGATAAATAATATTATATATTCATAGCGAGAGCAACAATAATATTACTATAAACAAAATAATATTCGAGAAACATAATTTAAGACGCGCGTGATTAGATTAAAAGTAGAAATCTACGCACAGAAATTTTTCGAAACAATTTAACTACAATTAGTGAAAAATGTAATTTGCGTCTATCCTAATTTAGTAACAATTATTATAATAATAAATTACAAGGAACAAACTCATGTGAACGTGTGAACATTTTAAATCGCGATACTTTCAAGCGATACCGGCACCATCTGTGGATTGTGAAAATAATAAGTTAACCTAAAAATCATCAAAAGAAAATTTGAAAACAAAAACAATGAAATGTATTCGCGTTAATAAATCAAGTGTAATTTTTATATTATTGTCCACATTTTTTAATAATATTCAATTTACACATTTAGGTTTGCTAAACTTTAATTTTTTTAAATTTTCATTATTTTACTTTGTTTTATTATAGCCGATAATAGTATGGATATGCAAAACAAAAATGATAATCAAATAAATCACACAAGCACAGATATAGTATTGCCAAGTCAAAGTGTAAGAAACCATATGCAGATCTCAAGTGTATAATTTTAAAAGTTTTGATATTTCAGGGCGATTCTATTTTACCTTATCCAAATGATATCAAGTGTAGTGAATTAGACGCTTCTTATTTGAACTGCAATTATACCACTAATTGTATTTATGGTAGTTTAATAAATATTACGTGTCACAGTAAAGCAGGAGTAGAATGTAAGGTTAGTTATTATCCTTGACCTATATTTAGTTTCATTTTATTAACCACTCGAATGAATGAATGACTTATTCAATATTATGTGGATTATCCTAATCTTAACTGTTCATGCAAAAAAAAATTTTCAAAATGAAAGTACTCCAAAGTTAGTCTATACTTACCTTTCGGTGGAAAAACAATATAATATATCTTTTGGAGATAATATCACATTCGGATTAATAAAATCACATTTATATTTTTAGGAACCAAAAAAGTTACAAAAATCATTTATATGCCGATATTGTTATCAAACCGAACCCTGGGAACACGATTGTGACTTAAAAGCTAATTGCAATTCAGCTTCTACGCCTAGAGCTTATTACAGGAGTAATTGTACAGTAAAACCAAATATTTTGTGTTTGGGTAAGCCAATTAATATATTTTACAACTCTTATTTATTTTAACAAATTATTTAGGAAATAGAAAATTTTTTAAAAATGTTCGTTGTAACTGGACTGTCGGTTATAGTTGGTCTACAGCTCTAATTTTAAGTATAACACTGGGTGGTTTTGGTGCAGATCGTTTTTATTTGGGTCATTGGCAAGAAGGTATTGGGAAATTGTTTAGTTTTGGTGGTCTGGGCGTCTGGACACTTGTTGATGTTATTCTTATATCACTTCATTACCTAGGTCCAGCCGACGGATCTTTGTATATTTAATTATGTGTTATATAATTTCAAATAGAATATTTATGTAAATGTTACTGCATAACGAGAGCTTTAAATATAAGTGAATCATCGATATTACCTAATAAGTTTTATTTATATAACAATATTTAGTCAAACTTTATAAGTAGTTTAATTTATTTCTTGTAACTATTTTTTATTTATTTTAGTTAAATAAAAATATTTAAACCCAAAATTTATTATTTAACCTTAACAACAAAATAAATATATATCAACAGTTCAGTAGGCAATTTACTTTATAAAAATTGGAAATTTCACAAAAATATTGTAGGTACATCACGAACATTTAAATTACTTAAATAACAATCCAGTTTTAAAACTTAATTTTTAAAATAAATGAATCATATGCTATAAAAATTTCAAAGCCATTTGTACATCATCGATCAAAGATTCCTTTAATTCTTGATCACTCGAATCTTCAATTTCTGTTTGTGATATCTGAAATTAAATTATTGTAAATGATATATTTATTATTAGAGTTGGAGGTATTATTAACAAGCCATTCAACTTATCACATTTCAAAAGCAAATGAAAAACTAAGAGGAAAAACAATCAGTCAACAAAATATTTTTTTAAAAATTTGAATGAATCGCACATTTTTTAATTAAAAATAAAACATAACTTACTGTAACTAATGGCACTTTTGAATTTTCCAAAATTCTTAATTTTAAATTCATAAAGCCTGTTGGACAGCAGTCTTTATTTTTCAGACTAGTAAATTCATCTAAAACCTCTACATGCACAGCCTTGGTTTCATTTTTGTATCCTGTTATTCCAATAATATTTAAATATGGTATTTCGAAATTTACTTCAAATTTATCAATTTCGAGTTCATTTGATATAGAATTCAAAGCAGTAAATATTTTATTAAACACTGGTCGATTATGTGTTTGCCAACTTGAATGATCAAAATTTGAATTTCCTACTGGAGTTACGCCAATACTGTTAAATAATTGTGAATCTTCCAATTTAATGCAAGTTAGCAATAAATTCAAACGATTTGTGTGCTTTGAATTCCCTGAAAATTTAATATGTTCATTTATCAAACTTAATAATTCGATCAAGAATGGTGAATTTCTCCATAGCGTCCTTAAGATGAGAGTTCAAAAGAAATTTCTCAATTATTTCTACCGAAGTGATTGAAATCTCATCAAAAATCCGGTTATTGCCGTCTCCAAAGGTTGCTGCTTAGCTACATATAATAATTTGAATTTAAAAATTGTTAATAAAGCCAATCTTTCAAAATTTGAAATTCTCACGTCATCTGCTGCACAAATTCCTTCTGAACTCCTGTCTTACATCAGAAGTATATCCGCTCACGTCCAGTTATCAAGGTAGCCCATATTATAACGACAAAGTATTCAGCATATGCTGTCACGGCGAAGGGATGTCTTCACATTTGATATCGGATTTGAATATGAATGAATTAGATTGGTAATTAATTTTTCTGATACAAATACAAATAGGTAGATATATTTCAAAAAATTACATTGAAACTCAAATATGTCAAGTATGTAGGACAATAGATTATAATATTTTATTTTACTAAATTGATTTCGAAATAAAAATTCTAATTTGAGTCAATTCTGAATAAATAAACAAAAAGTAAAGGCATATTTTTCAAATCTCCTAAGCATCAAAGTGATTCAGATTAGGTTAATAATAAAGTATTTGATCTAATTACACATTTAAGATAAACTACAAATACTTGCAGGCAAACTAATTGTTCAGCCCTACTAAAAAATTAATTAATTACAGAAATTGCATTATCACAGATAGGTTTAGTGGCTTGGGCTTTGATTATTACAGTAAAATCTGGATTATCCAGCACATTCGAGGGTGAAAAACTTGCTTATAAAACAATGTACCGGATAAAAGAATGTACATTCAACAGCTTATATTATTTCAAAGAAATATAATGTTTTTAAGTTTTTCATCAAAAGAATTTTGAAACCAACTGGTCTACCGGGTGCTAAATGAGTTAGCCGAACATAGGAAATTAACATGTAAATAATTATTTATGCCAATTCCTGCTTCCATAATTATTTTAGAGAAAAAATGAAAGATACAAAAATAATGCTAATATATAAACTAAGAACGATAATAATAGATTCCATCTAGCCTTCAGTTAAAAAGTCAAAAAATGCTTTTGAAATTGTTAAAATTTTTATTTATCGGACTGGCCATGTAATAAATTCAATTTAATTTCAATTTTTAAAACTAATTGGATGGAAACTTAGATGGCCAGTCTAAAATAATTTGCATAATTAAGTTTTTACATGTTAATTTCCTATTTGCGGCTAACTCATTCAGCACCCTGTATGCCGGTTAATTCAATACCTATGGGATAAAGCAGCTTTTACTGAATCATTATTAATTAAGACAGTACATTTATTAGCCATAAAGCCATTCATTAACTAGTATAGGCGATCATAAAACGCGCCCACTTGCTAGCTCTGCGAGCTTAAAACTTACGCCTGTATGACAGAAGCTCTCATTAGGTGTGTGCCCTATCAAATCAAGTTTAGATAAATTTCTAGTTTTTCGACGGTTGTTTGGTTTGAGGTGTAGGGAATTAGTATACCATAATAATATATTTTATTATGGCTATCCAAAGGAATAATAAAAAAATACCCCTTCCTATTCAAAAGATAACTTGGATTTATGTCTGAAAAGCAGCTAAATATTTTTTGAATGCCCAACTAAACTTTTTATATTTATTTAAAATTGATGCCGTAGCACAAAAACAAATACTTTTATAATCTTTTACGTCACCTAGGACAAAAAATGATTTTCCATGTTTTATAAAAATGAAATTAATGAAGTTAAAATTTAAAGTGAATCGATTAAATAAAACTTTCTTTACTACCAATAAAGTACAGACTCTCAAAATTCGAAAAACGGGTTGTTTTCAAAACTACTACATTTCTCAGAGTGGTTCACTCTGTCTCAAGATGTCACTAATATCTCAAGTTCTATTGAACCGATTAAATTCAAATTTGATGTTTCTTCAGTATTATGTTCCTTTTTAGCTCATACCTTGCAAGTCGCTAAATTATTATTACTATTTTTTTTGAAATAACAACCTTCGAAAAGAAAATACAAAATATTAATTTTTTTTCAGACGATCGTCAGAATACCGTATAATAATAATGTAGCAATTTACAAGGTACGGGCTATAAAGCAACATAACATACTGAAGGTATACACCAAATTTGAAGTTAATTGATCTAATAGAACCTGAGATCTTATGTCAGCCACTTGGAAAATTATAGTTTAAAATAAAACCGCGATTTTCGACTTTAAAGAGGCTGTACTTCAAAATAATGACTAGAATACGGCCTTCGGTGAATAACATCATATTCCAAATCTGTTTAGTATACGATCTATTTTTTTTACCACTTACAAATTATTTTGAAGTTTGTTTCTCACCAGAAGTATTAAGGACGCTGTGAAAAAATTCGTCAAAAGTAGGTAACTTTGCAAAATTAAAATGGACTTATTTGCATGCTAAGAAAATTATTGCAAAATAGCAGTTAGTGTTTCTACACCTAGATGAAATATTAATGAATTTTTATTTTAATTATGAAAAAACTTCGCTATGATTCCAAAAAAGATAAGATCATTAATACAGCATCTAGTACAACAAAATGTAAGTAAAAGAATTATCAAATTATATGCTTCTACTCGCTTCTACACAAATGTAATTTAGAAAATTAAAAAGGAGCAAAGAATGTAAAATTTAAATTTAGTTGTTTCGTCAATTACACACAACATATTTTCACTCAAGCAAGAACTAGTAATTCGACATCTAATCAAAAAGAGAGAAAGTACTTCTAGCTTACTCATTTTCGTCTGCAAATTTTACAAAATTTCCATAAATTTAAAACAAAATTTAGCGGATTTGATTCGATTGTCTCCTCCGATTAACCACTCTTCTGGAGTGAATAAACAAATTTTTTGTTTGTTTATTTTGTTTTAATTAGAAAGCTCACCTCTAATTTTATTTAGATTTTCTTCGGTCAGTGTACTAAAAAGAAGTTCTTTAGAACGACAATTCAACATCCACAAACATAAAATTGAATCGATTAGATGATGGGGTTGGGTTTTGTATTCGCCCAACGCAATTCTTTCCTCAATTTTTGATATTACTAAATTTTTTAGCATATTCACATCGGCCCGCTCGTAATCTAAAATAGCTAACGCCCACAAAAAATTGGTTATATCTTTGGCACGCATTAATTCGCTTACGTGCGTTACTTTCGAATAACTATTGCTTGTTTCTTCTAATTCTTTTACACTCTTTGCAACAAATATGTCGATTAACTTTTCTTCGTAGTAAAAATAATCGGCAAACAATGCAAGAATATAGCTCATTGCGGCAAAGTTATAATACTGAATTGTGTTGTTGAAAAATATGGTACAAGATATCGTATTTAATAAGTCTTCGTCTTGGTAGTGGTTATTTCTAATTGTTTTGATCAATGTAATTAATAAGGCAGTATCTTTTAGCAGAAACAAATTTTCGTGTAAAGTTTGCTTCACTTTACTCAAAATATGCTTTTCTTTTATCCGTGTGTTTGTTCTTTGTGTCGAGTTGCAAATAATGCACATATCTTCTATGGTTAAATTATCTAAATATTCCCTATTCACACGATTGAGACATTTCTTAAGGTCATTAAACACCTTTTTATTGCCTTTCTCTAAACCAATATAAAAAATAAGTTGAATTAACTCTGCTTTTTTTGTTGAATTTTTAATATGCTGATCCATATTGTTCATAAAGCATTTGTAAAATTGGTATTCTCTAATACGATTAGGAACTACATACATATAGGCATTTAAAATTTCTAGTATGGCTTCTAAATTTAAATTTTGCACTCGTAAACTGCATTCCACGTCTAAAGTTTTTAATAGCTTTTGTAAATTTCTCTTATCGTAACCTAATTTGTTCTTTTGAGCACTATAAAATAAATTTGTGATATCGTTGATATTAAAATTTTGTAAAACACGATGATTTCCGTGCATCACCAAATTGTCAATAGTTTTACTTCCTATTGCAGACACTTTTTGTTTATTATCGCTTCCATTCAAATATATCAACAAGCGACCATTTAAAGTTTTTTGATAATCGATGCTCATACGATCTCCTAATATGGTTCTAGTCGACTGCCATCTTATTGTTCTGTATACACTTTTGTGAAATAAATAACTTTTAATTCTTGGCACTAAATACCATACATTCATTTTTGCAATTTTTATCACAAATGCATACCTATACAAAATAAGCTTTACAAGAGAAGAGGTTAATTAGTAATTAATTAACGTCACATGCACTTCACTGTCATCAAGGTGAGGTTAACTACCAATTTGAGCTTAGTTTATTTATATTAGTCAGGGGTGTTTATTTAATTTTAGATTTAAATTGCTTATCGCGGTTTTACTTCCCACTGATAAAGTTTTCCTGGCACTCGAACCAAATTCAATATTGAGGTTATGTTTACTATTTGTTTTGTTAAATTTAAAAATAATTTAACCGGTAGCCTCCATTAGTTTAAAATTAATACAATTAAACAAACTTATGTTGACAGTATAAAATTATATATACGGTATTGGGGATTTCCCATAAAAATCATTTCTTGTCATCGAAATGTCTACTCGAGAAATTCTTTCCCTTCAATTTGGACATTACGCCAACTTTATTGGAACTCATTGGTGGAACTTGCAGGAATCCAGTTTTGAATATGGCCCATCAAATTCATCAGAAATTTGCCACGATGTACTTTTTCGTGAAGGTTTAACGAACAAGGTATGCTCGGTTATATTCATTAAAACATAATTTAGAAAAATTTATTTTATAGGGCCAAGTAACCTTTACACCAAGATTGTTGTTGGTCGATTTAAAGGGCAGTTTGAAGAGTTTGCCTGAAAGTGGTTTGCTGGATGACCCTACCCCTGAATGTCCAGTTGACGATACACTCTGGAATGAAGGAATAGTACAAGTTAATACAACTGAAAATGAGCCTAAAAATCAATTTCAAGAAGATTTAAATAGTCTACAACAGCCGAGAGATGCTTTAAAAAAAATTTATAATTTGAATGACGAAGTTCATGTTTGGTCAGATTTTCTTTATACTCGGTTTCATTCAAGAACTGTTAATGTAATAAGAGAATACGAACATGAAAGTGCTATATCACAATTTGAAGTGTTTCCTTTAGGAACGAATTTGTGGAGAACTGATTTATTTAAAGAAGAATTTAGTGATAAAATTCGAAACTATATCGAAGAATGTGATAGTTTTCAGGTAAATATTTTCTTTATTTAAGTAAAGGCTGTATGACACTTAACATAGTTTTATAAAATGGTGTATAGTATATAGTGGCCTAAATAAATAAGACAAAAATAATTGCAACTTCCGCACCTTGAAATGTTTCTTGTGTATATTAAGATTTTTTAAATTACTGATACTTATATTAAATACTATCACCTGAGAGGAATTTCAACGACATTTGGTGAATTATCTGAAAATTTTAATTTTATTCTATGAAATTTCTTTAGTTGGATACAATCAAAACTTTTGATTGGATATTAATTCTAGGATATATAGCATACTTGCACTTATAAGTTGAAAATGAAGTATAGTTTGTTTCAATTTAAATGGAATTAAAAAAATTTTAAAAATTAAAAAAGATCATAATGTATCAAATTATTTTGATATAAAACGTATAAACTTTGCAACAAAAACATGTAATATAGAGATAAGGTGATGTTTTTAATCGCAGGCTAGCCATATTGGCAGTAGCATTATTATGTTTTAGCGGAAATGTTCATACGTTCTTATATCAAAGTAATTTAATATATTCCTTTTTTTAATTCCATTTAAATTGAAACAAACTATACTAGAGGGTTAGGAAGTTGTAATTTTTAATCATTTATTATGATTTTTTAGTTGACTGTAAAAATATTAATACATTACCGTTCAACTAGGAATTATAAAATCTTACCTGTACAGAGGTGACAAAAATTAACTTCTACACAATTACAACTATTTTTTAAACTGCATATAATTTAATAACTTAAAGTTCCTACTTTCAAACTAACTGCTTGAAATTTTAAAATTTTTACTTTAATATCAGATGTAATTTAATTACCTGTGATTTGTGAAAAGCCTATTTTTAGGCTTCATGTGTTAATTTGAAGCTAACTTCCTTAAACCATTTTTACAAAATTAGACAAAGCCGTACAACAATATTGTATGTTTTGTAGGGATTTCATATTACATTGGATGCCACAAACGGATTTGCTGGTTTGGCTACTTCATGTATCGAATATTTAAAAGACGAATACGATAATAAGTCCGTATTAGCGTTTCCTGTATTTCCTTCCTATTATTCGGATTATTCATTTACTTCTGAAGAAGAGAAGCTAAAATCTAGGTTACAAGATTCTTTACGAGTTTTAAATACTGCAATGTGTTTTGATGTGCTAGGAGAACACAGTTCGCTGTTTGTTCCACTATGCACAAGTGAAAAAGCATGGCGACAACCAGGGCCTAAGAGGGAATTTCATCACGTGTCGTACGACGTAAGAAATAGTATAAAAAGTTTAGAAAGAAACTTTTAATTTTACGTTTTAGCATAAATTGCCTTATCACACCAGTGCAATTTTAGCATCCGCTTTAGATACTTTAACATTTCAATATCGTCTGAAGTCAACAACATTATCTTTAGGTGACCTTTGCCAAGATTTAAGTAATTATGGTCGAAAAGCCGCAGCTGCTAGTATCTGCTTACCATTTTCTTTAAATAAAGGGGCAGACTTTATCGACTGCTTAGATCGATGGGAAGGACCTCTAACCCAAAGTATAACACCGAATTGTTCCATAGGTAAAATTGTGTTTTATTTATTTGTCACATATTTTATCTTTTTATGTGCAGGTACCGATAAATTATCGCAGATGTTAACTTTAAGAGGAATTTCTGAAGATCGCCTTAAGCGTCCTTTGAAATTTGCCGGTGCCCAAAAAGATATGGCAGCCTACAATTGTAATACAATTCAAGAAATGTTAAACTTGTACTTATCTTGCAATTATTTCCTAAGTCGTAATCATATTACTACTATAACTAAAGGTTTACCTGTAAATACTCCATATCCAAATATTTTTGACAGATCTGTTACCACTGATGGTAATATTGATAACGTTCCAAGAATTGAAAATACTGGTAATTGTTAACTGAATATTAATTTAAAATTTTGCTAAGAAATTTATTTTGTAGCTGTAGAAACCGTGCCTGTATTAGCTGGATTACATTCGGGTTCAGGTATCGGTGATATGATAGAAAGTCTTCATACGGAAACGAGACGAATCAAATTTAATCGTTTACATCAGTTTTCTTCACATGGTCTAGAAAGCTTAGAATTTAATGAGTGCTTGGATAGGCTTTTTGATCTCAGAGAATGTTATGAAGATAATTATATGATATAAATTTTTTATTTTTTAAATAAAACTTCTAAACAATTATAAGTCTTTTATTGTTTAATATACAAAACTGTAATCTCTATCTTGAGGAAATTCAACCCCAACGTCTTTCCTAATTTTATCCATAAATTTTGCCAATTGTATTGTTTCCTTGTGCGTAATTTTTGGGCTTTCTAGTAAACCTACAATATTATTTTTTAGTTTAAATTTTGAAGAAGATAGTGCACTGTTTATTTATTTAGAGACCATGGGCGCAAAATTTCTATGAAGCAGTAACTTCTGTTTTTATTTCTCAAAAACCCTTTTATTCCTTGAGCTCTATTTTTACTTGAGTACTTTTTGAACCTCCTTTTTTTTCATTCCGATCTTTCTTACAATTTTCAGAAATATACTTTTAAACTTGCAGTCAAAATTATAGTAATTTATGGGACTAGTGAGTAAAGATACATTTTATCCACGAACGGAAAGTTTAGCACACGAGGCAACGCCGAGTGTGCTATCTTCCGTAAGTGGATACAAATATCTTTACTCAAGAGTCGCATATAACATTTTATCCAAAACCTGCAAG